>OW584240.1:15159723-16467270 GCA_939192795.1 Bombylius discolor | reverse complement strand
TTAATACTATATAGTTGTTTGGTATTTTAACTGCAAAAACAATTTTGTTTTTCTTATATGTGGCCATTCCTAATCGTAAATGGCTTAATTTTTTTAAATCAATATTATATTTTCTTATTTCTTCATTTGTTAAAATATTGGGATTCATCAAGTTAAATCTAGCGGAAGCTATATTTTCTTGAATATTTTCTATTTTATTTTTAATAATATTAAGTTTTATCATGTTTTCTGTAATTAGTAAATTTTTGTAATAGTTATATTGTATATCTGTCAGAGAATTTAATTTTGTTAAAATTTCTTGTCTTTCATTTTCTACATTAAACTTTAGTTGGTTAATAGATTTCTGAAAATTGTCGTTAATTTTAATTTGATTATTCATGTTTTCAATTAGTGCGTGGTTATTTGAGTCAATTATGGATAAATGTTTTTCAATTTGTTGTCTGTCGTCGTTGTCCATAGTTCCATATAACCAATTCATGATGGTCCCCATTCCATTAATAAGACCTCTTTTGTGTCGGTGTGGAATAATCGTGCTTATTTTGTTAATAATTGATTCGATTTCGTCTTGGATATACTTTCTTTTATAAGTTTTTGGTAAAGTAAAGATAGTAAGATTAATTTCTTGTACTAGATTAAGAATTTCGTCTGGATCGATTATATGTAAAACAATATGAAAATCTTTAGGTAGTTCTATTTCGTTGGTTTTTATGATGCTGAAACCAGATTGGCTTTCAATTTTCTGGATTATTAAGGTTGTTTGTGATAGTGGTATTAGTGTCATAATTATCATCAGTATCCATATTGGTGTTATCTGTGGTTTCTGTTGAATATTTTAAAGGTCTTTTAATATTACTTATATGAATGTTCTGTAAAGGTAGTTTATTAAATTTGGGTTCTTCTTTATGCCTTGTTGATTTATAATTTTTTACATATCCCTCTTTCCGTTTTTCTACATAATTTTCTCTCTCTTTATTGTGTTTCTCTAACCATTTGTTCTTTGCTTCTTTCATGTTTTTTAAAATTTCTGTAATTGGTATTTCGTTGTTTTGGGCTTTTTGAGGGGTAGTTTTAATAGTGGAATGGAAGGTATTGTTATATATTTTAATAGCTTCGATCATTTGGGTTCTAATGGGGTTTCGTTTTTCTAAATTAAGTAATCTAATTTTTTCGGTTATTGTATTGTGAAATCTTTCTATGTCCGAATTTCCTGTATGGCTATTGGGTTTAGTACAATGAAATTTGATACTTTCATTTGTAAGAAATTCCTTAACATTTTTCCTAAATTCGTTATCAAATACAAATAATTTAGGTTTACCTTTAATGGAAATAAAAAGTTTGATTTTTTCAATAAGGGTTGTGTGATGTCTATTTTCTAAATAGAAACTTGTGACATGTTTTGATAATTTGTCAATAAAATTAATAAAAGAGTTTTTGCTGTTCACATAAGTGTCAATGTGTATGATGTCGTTTATTTTTTCTGGTGTTAATGTTTCGTAAAATTTACTTTTTATTGGGTTTCTATCATATTTTGCTCTATTGCAAATATCGCAATTATTAATAAGCTCATGAATTTTTTCTCTGAGTTTAGGGTGGTATATTTTATATTTAATATCTTCGTATGTTGCTATAATTCCTGCGTGACCAGATTCATTTTTATGAAATAAGACAATTTGTTTTTTCAGATCTTCGTCATTTTCTATGTCTTGGGCAAAGTGTGTACATTTCAGAAATTTAACTTGGTTTGTGTCGAATATTTTTCTTAATTTTTCTTGGAGTACGTTATATGTGTGATCGTCAAGGTATGAAAAAATAGCTGTTTTTCCATTGATATATTTTTTTAGTGTATTTACTAGGTTCTTGTTATTTAAATCGTTTCTACTAATATAAATTCTGTTGTTTTTAAATACTTTCTCATATTCTACAGTTTTAGTTTCACACAGAATAATTTGAGATTTAAAACGATTCACGATTGTGTCAAGTTTGATAAGAATGTGATCGTTAAGGTTTTCTTCTTGTGAATGGATAGTTTGCATATCTGTTGATTCGTTTACATTTATTTCAATTGGTATTTCTTGAAAAAGTTCATTAGGGAATGTTTTTGAATTTTTTATGTTGTTAGATTCTATATGGTTAATTTCGTTTGTTTCTTGATTAATTCTACTAAGAAAATCGGCTACTTTGTTATCTTTACCCTTTATGTAGTCGATATTTATGTTATATTCTCCCAGGGATATTAACCATCTTTGAAGTCTAGGATTTATATCTTTACTTAAATGTTTTGTATGAAGCCATTTGATTGGCTGGTGATCTGTTTGAAGATCGAATTCTTTACCATACAAATATGGTCTAAAGTATTTAACTGCCCAAACGATTGCTAACAATTCTTTCTCGATTGTTGAATAATTTTTTTCATGATCGTTAAGGGTACGAGAAGCGTAGCAGATGGGATGTCCATCTTGTGTAAGGACGGCTCCTATGGCGAAATTGCTAGCGTCTGTGATAAGTTTAAATTTTTTGTTAAAATTTGGGTATTTTAAGATAGGGTGTTCGGTTATTATTTTTTTCAATTGTTCGAAAGCATATATATAATCGGGATCGTTTAGATTAATTTTGAAATTCTTTTTCAGATATTTGGTCATTGAATGTGCTATTTTTGCATAGTCTTTTATAAATTTTCTATAATAACCTGTTATTCCCAAGAAGGATTTAATTTGTTTCTCTGTTTTTGGGAGTTTTAAGTCTTGAATTGTCTTTACCTTTTTAGAATTGGGTTTTATACCGTCAGGGGTTAAAATATGTCCCAAAAATTCCGTTTCTTTAGATAGGAAATTGCATTTGTCAATTTGTATTTTAAGGCCTGCTTCTCTCAATTTAAGGAATACCTTTTTTATATTTAATATATGTTCTTCTAGGGATGTGCTGAAGATGAGAATGTCATCTAAATATACAACACAGATTTTATTAATATATTCTTTAAGAACGTGATTCATCAATCTTTGAAAAGTAGCTGGTGCATTTTTTAATCCGAATGGCATACGAACAAATTCGTAGTGTCCAAAAGGAGTAGAAAATGCTGTTTTTCTTCTGTCTTTTTCAGCTACTAAGATTTGGTGGAATCCTTTAGCCAAATCTAATGTCGTAAAATATTGAGCTTTTCCTAATTTGCCTAATAAATTTTCTATGTTGGGGATGGGAAACTTATCATTGGTAGTTATATCGTTAAGTTTTCTATAATCGATTACTATACGCCATTTTTTCTTTCCCGAATTATCAATTTTTTTGGGGACTATCCATACCGGAAAGTTATAGGGAGATGTGCTTTCTCTAACTATTCCTTGCCTCAACATTTCTTGTATTTGGGTTTCAATTTCTTTTTCGTGTATTTGAGGGTAACGATATGTTTTGCAATATACGGGATTTTCGTTAGTTGTATAGATTTCATGTTTTATCTCATGTGTGAAGGTCAAATTTTCACCTTCAATATAAAACAGATCATTGAAATTTTTTAATAGATTATTTAAAGAATTTCTTTCTTCGATATTCAAATGGCTTAAGTCGAAATTATTTAATACTTGTTTTTCTAAAGGTTCAAGATTACATATTTCATTAATTAAAATTGGATAGTCTAATTCAAAAAATGGTACTTTATTTTTGTTTAATATAAGAATAAATTTATTTTCTAGATCTATTTTTGCTTTAAAAGGGATAAGGACATTTTGTCCAATAATCGCATCGTATTTACGACCCGTTAAATTTACGACTTTCCATGAAATGGTACCTTCGGAACCGAATTCAATAGGGAAAGGGGTAACTACTTTTTTCGTTACTTTATTTACTCCATTTAATGTAGTGAAAAATAAAGGAGTTTCGAGTATTTCTTCAGAAATACCTTTGATTACATTGGGGCTCACAATACTGGTTTCAGAACCTGTATCTATGAGACATTTTAATATTTGGTTATTAATTGTAATTTTTATTATTGGTAATCTGTTTCCCGAGGCTCTTGAGTAAAATTTACGTCTTGCCTCTGGATATTATCGATCTCCATTGGTTCAACATTATTCTGTCTATATTGATCAGAATTTGTTCTTGAAAATTGTTGTGGGAAATTCATTCTAGAGCTATTTTGCCTGTAATGTTGTTGAGAATTGTTATTATGTCTAATTTGTCCTGAGTTTTGTTGGGAATTGTTATTATGTCTAATTTGTCCTGAGTTTTGTTGGAAATTGTTATTATATCTGAATTGTCCAGAATTTTGTCTAAAGCTGTCGTTTTGATTAAACTTAATATTATTTCTGCTAAAGTTATTAAAATTTCTTACTTCGTTATTGTTTTTATTAGGATAGCTATTTGATGTTTGGTTATATTTTTGTTTATTATTTATTTCTCTTTTTTCGAGATTAAATTGTTTTTTATATATTCGAGCTACAGCCCTATCATCGTCTAATAATTTTAATTCTGAAAATTTATTGTAAATTTGGATCAATGTCGCGTCATTTGGAATGTATCCTTTAACTAGATTATCTATTTTTTCAGTTACAATACCAACCAATAATTTATCATTATTTTCGGGTGAATATATTAAAGGTTTATTATCATCAAAATCGTAAAGTTCATTAAGTAAAAAACTAGTATCCCTAACAAAGTTAAATAATTCTCTTAATGTATTTACCTTTATATTTCTGCATCTGTTGATTAACTCTGCATAATCTGTTCGTGGTTTGAAATGTAGTTTTAATTCAGTTTTTACTGTGTCCCAATCTAAATTGTTGCCTAAACGTTGAATGCATCTTTTAGCTTCGCCTTGGATTTTTTCGTTAAAAATGATTTGCATCACATATTGAAGAAGTCCTTGATTTTGGCTACATAAGGAGGTTGCATTTTCAACAGATTTTATGAATTCACTTAGTGTATAATTATCGTTGCCGTTGAATACTTTCAAATGTCCAAAATGTCTCAGTAGTTGTTCTGGTGTTAAATTGAATAATGGTTGTTGTTGTTGGAGTACCTGTGGTTGTTGCTGTTGAATTATTCCTTGTTGTTCTGCAATTTGATTTTGTAGTTGTTGTATTTCGATTTGATGATTCGCTTGCATTTGTTGGACCGCCTCCCTTAATTGTCGTAATTCTTCTACTGAAGCCATTTCAAAATTGTCTGTTGTATTTCTATTGGAATCAAAAATCTTCTTTCTATCACTTTTCATAAATTTTTTTTTTTTTTTTTTTTTTTTTTTTTTTTTTTTTTTTTCACATATATATTTATTATTTTTATTATTATTGTTAAAAATTTATTAATTATATTAAAAAAAAATTTATAGATTAGTGTGTAGCTGTGTTTAAAAAATTAATTTATATTTATATCACTTTTATACTTTATGATGAAATTGTTGACAAAGGAGCATATATTAAAAGTAGTTATGTTTATGATTTCAATTTTGTTATAAATTCACTTTATATTTAAATATTATTGAAAAGGATTATTTAAGCTCGTATCTACGCGGTTACTTATTTGTAGTACCACTATGTTTTGTTCCACTTAAATATTCTAACACAAAGCTAACGACCGTAGGAATTCGTTTTCACTGGATACTAACTCTTTTGAGAAGTATCCTACCGACTGCGCCAGTTAAATAAAAATAATATGATTTTTATAAAAAAAATATAATATTTTTATTTTATATAAAATTTTATTTAAATAAAATTTACATTTAAAAAGGTTACAAAATAAATCTTAAAATTTATTTTTTGGAGTTAAATATGTTATATATTTTTAAATACTAAAATTCAACTGACTTCTTCTTAAAATTAAATGTATAAAGAAACCTCTGTTTTTCATAATTTCTTTATTATTATTATTTATTAGATTATTAGTCATTTTAGAAAGTTGTTTATTTGTACTTTAATTTTAATTATCTATAATTCAAAGGTTTATTTAGGTACATGTTTTTGTTTTCATATATGTGTCTTATCTAAGTACATGAATCATTAAAATGTAATTTCTTATCTATATTTTTAAATTTGTTATTTTTGCTAGTTCTAAGAATTCGGGATTAGTATTGTTTTTATTGTTTTTTATATTTTGTGTATTTGTGATATGGGATGATATAACTTGCGAGAGTAAAGTTTGAACATCAGCCTCTTTAACTGCATCAACAGCTGAAGTGATAATCGATGTAGACTGAGTATTTGAATGTGTTGGTTTAATAGTTGATATCGAAGAATTTGATAACAGCTGAACATTATTACTATTTGATGATTTATTCAGACTGTTGTCATCTCGCTTACTCCTCAAGTTTAAACCAACTTTATCTCTCTTTGTTGGCATTGTATAAAACACAATATTTTAATTTATTTATTTACATTAATTACTTTTTTATAGTCTTTTGTGTACTTTTATTTTGTAGTTTAGTGTTTTTCTTTTTATCCTTTATTGTTTTTTGTGATTAGGCCGAATTTTACAACTCATTTTTATATTAACTACTGGTTAGTATCCCGTCTCTACCTTTTCTCTTATTATTTCGTCTTTGTAGCTTTGTAACTTTAGGAATAGGGTTGATGGCTGTTTGACTTGTTAAGAACTGTGAAGTTTGTGCAGATGTCAAAGCTGATTCAAATGTTGAAAGTTCTGATTCATTTTTCTCAACACGCATTGTAGGTGCTGTTAGTTTGATTTCATCTCCTACACCATCCATCACAGACCCTGAATATTCGGGTTCCTCTTCTACAACATGTATCGCAGGAGCTTCATTTTCTTCAGGTTGCGTTCTTTTTCATCAATTTTGAAAGATGTTGTGGTATTTTAGCGAATTGAGGTATGAATCTCCTGTACTAATAGCAAGTTTTTAAGAAAGAAATGAGCTGTTTCTGCGTCTTAGCTTCCTTTAAGGTTATGATAGCTGCGATTTTTCTAGGATCTGGTGCGACGCCTTCGTTTGTTATTATATGTTATAAATACTTTATCTTTCCACAGCAGAATTACCTTCTCTAGGTCATCTAAATGCTTTTCAAAAATACTAGAAATCAGAATCAAAAATCCAGATAAACCAAAATACAAATGGACTTTAATCCAGATTTAAATCTGCCCATCAGGCTTTGAAAAGTGGCTGGGGCGTTGCGCAGTCCAAATGGCATACGTTTAAAGCGATAAACACAGAATGGTGTGATAAAAGACGTTTTGTCTCTGTCCACTTCTGCGACTTTGATTTGGTAGTATCCAGATCGTAAGTCTAGAGTACTCATATATTCTGTGCTTCTTGCTTTTTGTAACAAATCATCTAATCTTGGCAATGGTTATCGGTCAGAAATCGTAACAGTATTTATCTCAGTTGTATACGTAGGTTTTGTATACAAACCAAATTGTTTGCGTGGATCACGTGGTGGGGTCACAACATTTGACGAACTGCATCTTCGAAGATGGCTGTAATTTGACCAGGAGCATAATCAGATTGCATTGGTGTAGGTTTTCGTCTTGGTGGTGTTTTCATAGGTATTAACTGCCACGGGATGGTGTCTTTATCCTCCATCATAGAATCAGATTCGTCAATTCACAAGTGGTGATGTGTCACAAATAAGAATCCAATCTAAAAATGGTGATCTCCTTTGATTTGTTTCCGCTACTCGTTCGTTTTTTAACTGTAGGCTTAGATTTTTCCACCTCAGCAGCTGCAACCAGAAGTTCTGATGAACTTTCTATAAAGTAATGCCACACAATCATTTCATCTGCAAAGCACCAAGCTTTTTGTGGTAGATTTAATATTATGGATGCCTTCTCCAGATGTCATCTGCCTCTGCCAGGAAGGTAATAGGCATGACACGATTTACAATTATGCTGTCAACGGTAATTTTCATACAATTCTGTCTTTTACAGAAGCTATCTGCTAGAGTAACATCAGGAAGATGTGATTCAAATTTGTGTCCTTGATGTTTCAAAAATTCTACTTAATGATAGAAGTTTACATTAATTTTCTGGCAGTAAGTGGAAGTTTTCTGAGTTCCACCTTTACTTAAGACATGCAACAAATTATCTACTTGATTATGTGCAACTTTATTTCTAATCGCCCAACTTTTTAACTCATTCCACAAATTTACTTCTTGTCCATTACATTCGTCTTCATTATTACTTATTGAGCGGAAATTATCTTTTTCAATATTCTTCCGTAATATTATCGTAATCTATGTACATCCATTTCCATATGACTTTCAGTTCATTCAAATATTTCATTTTGATTCACATTTACATTAAGTTTTTGAACTGAAATTTCTCCTTTTATTTTTTTCATTTCTGAACTAAGTAAATTTTAAACTGTTTTATCACATTTTACTTACTTCCTTGGTATTTAAACACTTTTAACTTTTTTGAAATATTTAATTTTTAATTTTGTTTATTGTTTCAAAAATTACTCACTTTTCACTATAAATTTTACAATTCTCCAAACATATAACCAATGTTCGAAATAACAGTAAAAAGAGTGAGAAAAATAGAGTGTAGATCATGTATGTACATCTTATTCATCTACACTTTTTTGAGTGCTAGAAGCACATTTTCAGCACTTCTTCAGCACTCCCTTTATGTCAAAACAAATACATTAAAAAAATTTTGCTTTTGTTTATAGTTGAATACATAAGACTCAGCACATCCACGTTTGCTGGGTATATATACATACATACAGTCGCTCAAGTGTTCGGGCAGTACAAATATTTTTAACTTATCCTAAAAAAAAAATTTTTACAATAAAAGTATGAAACAAAATACTAAAAATAATTCTTTATTCTTATAACAACATATTTACGAAACAAAAAGTCAACATTAATTTAAAAAAAAAATACAAAATAAACAGTTAAAAATTTCAGCTTCAATTTTTATTTTAATAAAATATTCGGGCAGTATGAACATTTTTAAAAGATAAGGTGCTTATTGTCAAAGTCAGTACTTTGTTGGACCTCCTTTATGTTTTTTAACTTCTTTGAGTCTATTCAACAAGCTTTAACCCTTCGTTATATTTTAAATTATACACCCACGCACCAATTTTTGGTATCAAAGTGTTACATTTTTTGATTTCTTAGACATGTATGTTTTCGTGGGACTAGAAAGCTGAAATTTGGCCAGGATATTTTTTGAAGGGTCTAATATTATAAAAACTTTGAACGGTGAAAATTCGTTCACTAGGGTAAAAGTTATAGTGCAAAACACAATAAAAGTCATATTTTCGACAAATACCCTTTTTTTTTTCTCTATCTTTTTCCCCTAAATAATATCTTGATCCTTAGAAAAAGTATACACTTCAATTCTTGAACTATTTTCTGACCTATTGCATTTTATTTGACTCAAAATAGGTGCAATACAGCACGAGCAGTTAATGTTTAAATTTGGCAAAAAATAAAATAATTCAGTGTTTGAAAAATATGTGACTTTTCATACGAAAAATTTTTTAATTCAATAGAAGTTAAAAAACAAAAAGTGTTCAACCCGGTGTTGGATTTCGAGTATTTTGGAATACTAACAAAAGAAGGTCTGTTAAAAAGGCCAACGGGTGAACCCCAGCCGGTCGGATTCAGCTGCTTCAGTTCTGGGTGGGTTCTTGGGGTCACCCTTCCGGAGGTTTCCGCTTGTTACATAGTTAGACCGGCTACAAAAACATACCAGAATTCAAAAAAAAAAACTCAACAAACTTTAGCAAGAGAAAGGAAAGCCAACATGGACTGTATCAGAGCCATAAACACTGCCGCGAAAGAAGAATCGACCAATTATGACTGCGACCTACATCTACCCACGACGATATCCATCACCCTTAATTCCTCAAGCTTTTATCCTTACATGACATGTAAATGTGTTTTTACTCAAAAAAATGTTACCTTTTCAATTTCTTTTTGTCTTTTACTTACTTTTTCTTTTCTTTTTTTTTCTATTTCAAAAAATAAGATTATATTTATTTTTTTTTTTCTTTTTGTCATTTGAATATTCTTAATTTTATTCCTCCGTTTTGTTTATTAAAAAAAATATATATATATGTATATATCCTTTCCTTTACTTTTATTTTTATTTTTTTTCTTTTTATTTTATTATCATTCCCTCTGTACATAAAAAGTAATTATATCAATTTCAAAAAAATTATTACACAAAAGCAACGTTAAATTCATATTACATTCTTTTTAATCAAGTTTGTTTTTTTTTTCTTTTTTTTTCTGTTAAATAATTTCTTTATTTCGTTCTCTTTTTTTTTTTCTTTGTAAAGAAAAACTATTTTACTATCCTAGCTCTATATCGGTTACGCCTATGTCATTTTATGCAACATATTCTAAGGTGCGCACCAAAAGTTTACAAAAAAAAAATTGTTTTTGGCTGAATTTAAATTTAAAATATGCATATATATATGTATATATATTTTCTATTGCATAAATTTATTATTTCCTGCATTCTGCATACAATTTACAAAAAAAAAAACTACTAAATTTAACAATATAAAAATCTTATTCGGTACTTATCTATATTCTGCTATCCCTACTGATACGATGCGGGACGATCCAGCGTGCTGATCTGGCCAGATGTGAAGTTCCTGCACCTTATGCTGTAGTTGTTGTTGTGGTTATAGCCGCAAACGCTGTATATTACTGATGACTTGATATGTTCATTATTGGTAATAACCTTATTAACTTTTTTTTTCTTTTTTTTTTCAATTAATTGGATTAATTTTTATTAAATTTTTAAACTTTTTTCTTATACCGCCAATTTGTAAATTATTTAATAAATCAAATTTTCTTTCTTTTTCCTTTTAATTAAAAATTGTTCATAACTATTTCACTAAATCTTACTTAATAATTTCAATTTTTAAATTATTATCAAAGTTTACATCACTATTAGTTATAGCATTTTTATGTATACTAATAAATGTTTCCAAAACAAAGTTAAACTCAACTGTATATAAGATTTTTTTTGTTTTTTTTTTCTTTCTTTTTTTTTTTTTTGTATTTCATAACCATTGGAACTTATAAAATTTACATTATCTAATTTTACACTATTACGGAATATTAAATAGTTTTAGCCCCTTTTAATTTTTTTTTATTTTTTTTTTTTTTTTTTTTTTTTTTTTTTTGAATTGGAAAAAAAATATTGTTTCTGCCTACACATGATGCTGACTTCCAACTGAAAAAACCGAAAGGAAAAGAAGAGACTGTGGTCAAAATGTACCTTCCTTATATACCCTATTTCGATTAATTACATTACTCATCTCTTAATTGAAAGCGATATTTAAGAGATTAATATGCATTAATGAACATGCAGGTATATGAAATATCACCGAATTTTCTAGCATATTCCATATATTACTTGAAGAGTAATATATAGTGAGTAGGCAATAATATCATGCTGGGTACTTGACACAGTGTGTGTGAATTTAAATTAGTATATCATTATACTATTTACATAAGTAAATAGGCCATAATGAATTTATGTGGGTCAAATAATATATAACAATTTTATATGGGATAATTTATATGGACATTAAATACTATATGAAATACGACGTATTTGCCGTCGGCAAATACCATTACATGTATTTTAGGTTAAAAGAGATTTTAAAAATTGAATTTTAATAAAAAAAGGTAAGTTGAAAATAAGAGAATTTTGATGAAAAAGGAGAAGAAATTTAAGTTGAATAATTCTCTTATTATTTTTTTCAATAAATCGCGTGATTTTTTAAAATATAAAAAAAATCACGCCACTTACAGAATAATGTGATGGATTACCTATACATTTTTATTGCGCGTGTGCAACGGATATTGAATTACAGTTTATTTATTGGAATTTTAAGTTGCAATTCCAATGAATTGCAGACTTTATTTTTCCATTATGAACTGAATTAAAATATTTTTTTTTTTAATGTACAGCCAACTAAATTTGTACAGTGGCGTACAAAAAAAATATGCCCATCAATAAAATTAATATAGCTGTCGCAAGACCGGCTTTCGGTTTAAATCCCACTTATGAAAATTTGTAATAATTATTTCACTTCTGAAATAACTATTTTATTTATAATTAATAAATTTTGATTATTATTTAAATACTTTATTATAATTTCTATCAGTACAAAATTATACACAATATGCTTGGATACGTCTGACTTTCACTGTACTATCCATATCATACTTATTTTAATCTTCTTATTCTAATTATCTTAATGGTGTATATACACTTTATTTCTTAAGGCTAGGCATAGAGTGACTACAAAACTAACAAGATTTTCGAAATTTTTGATGATTATTCTCTCGCTATCAGTATTTACTTTTATTAGAAGTTAACTTCTATGCACCCACACAAATTAAGCTTTCTTCTGCTGACTTCAGTAAGAATTCTAGGGATGAAATATGTTTATTGAGCTCTTCATTGGTTTTTGTAAATTTATCAGATGTTGATTTTAAACTTAACACTTCTGAATAAATCATAACTAAAGTCGCATTTTATGAACTATTACTGCACATTTTTATTTTGATTAACTGCATCAGTACCTCTTATTAGATTGTTACGTTAATCCCCTTTTTTAAAGAAACACATTTAGAGCAGGGAAAAGGGATAAGAAGAAGTCAACAGAGTCCGTTTTTTCTGCTTCTACAATTAAGATACGATTAGTCGGGCTTACGAAAAAGAACTAAACAAAATCAGAGAAATAATACCGTTATCTTGTTAATAATGTTGTTCTTGTTGACAATGCTAAAGTGCAGTGTACACTAAAGTCATAATAATCAATAATAATTGCAAAAAGAAAGTTGTTTTAATTATAGTTATTAGGAATGGACTTATTCCACTTTCAAAAAAAAGATTTTTGTGATAACATTTCATAGCTAAAATTCTTTTGATTACTTTATAAAAAATCGTACATCATTGAATGTGTGATTATAAATATGGAGAGAAGGTATCTATACCTTACTAAAATCACCGTTAACTCATTTTTTTAAAAAGTGGACTTATACCACTTTCAAAAATAACAGCTCAAATGTTTTTTATTTTATTTTATTTTTTCTTAAGTTTTCTTATTCTAATGTTATTCTAAATTAACCCAAGCATAAGTGTTAACACCATCTTCTCTAATATACCTCTTATCATTTATATAACTTAAAGCTACTTTATTCAAATTTTGAGTATATATTTTATGAATGTATGATCTAAATACTAACATATTACCATAAAATAATTGTTTCTTATATAAACAGTCTCTATAATTTTTAAAACCTAAATTATCTACAGCTGTTTTTTTTTTCACACCTTTAGCTTTTTTTATTAATTTACTATCCACTACATCTATAGAATACATTTTTGACTAAAACCTATGAACTCTTTCATTAACCGACCGTTGTTCTCATCTTTTATTAAACCTAATACTTTTTTGTTTTTCAGTTTCTATTGACTATATAAAGGAATCTGTATCCATGTAAGCAAGAAGTATTTTTTCATTATACTTATATAAAACATATAATCATAGTGAAAGTCGTACATCTTCCACTTTGATAGCTCTAGCACCTAAATGTTTACCATTACTTTCCCAGTCAGTAACGATTTTGACATCTTTTCGTTTGTCAACATTTCCCATCATTTTACGGTATACATTATTTAACAACTTGAAAAAGTTCTTTTCAAAAGTATTTTTTACAAGAGTACGATAATGAGTGTTCAAATCAATATATTTTTTCAACCAACATGATTGTTTAAATTGTAGTGCTCTGTGAATTTTAACTAATTTCAAACCGTGTTTTTAACATTGCTGAAGATTTTCATAGTGAATTATATAATTCGTTTTTACTGTTAAATCTGTAATTAGCTTGTTGAATTTTGATCCTGGACTTTTTTTATTTTGAACACAAAACGCTAAATCATTCTGTAAATCATGAAAAGATTCAGGATATTCCAAATCTACTTCTAAAATAAAACCCGTATCCGAGTTCTCTGTAATATTAAGAATATCTATGTTTTCAACGTTTTCTACTGTAAAGGCTGTGACATAGTCCAACCGTATAAATTATTGGCATTAACATACAGTAAATATGAAGATGGTTTATTTTCGTCGGAATTACTCATGTATTTGTTATTCGCTGTAGAATGTCTATGCGAACATTGAGTAATTTCACCACGGATACCTTTTTTAATAAAAGTATACATATTTATATCAGTGAATAATTCAAGATAATCCCGGAGTTGTATAGTACTTACAGGGATCCAGTGCATAAATTTTTCTACAAACTTTTCTAAAATTTGCAAATACCTACATCTGTTAAAAGTAATACATCGGTTTTCAAATAAAGACCTAAATAATTCCATATGTTTTTACAATCAAATTTTTCCCAAACTTTCTTAGCATGAGTGTAATCTTTATCAGAACATTTACTATTTGTTAGTTTGCTATCAAGATGTTTTTGTGAAGGTAAACACGTTTCATCTAAACGTTCAAAAGAATTAATATATTCGTATGGAAATACTCCTTTACGTGTTAATAAATTGAAATTTTCTTCTTCTGGATATATGGATTTTACTGTTTTCAAATCTTCTGTAGATGGATTTCCTACTAAAAAATCTAAACTAGACTGCATAAATCTTACAGAATCCAGAAATCTTAATTCAATAGTATCAGTTTCATTAACGAAAATTCGTTTTAAAAGTGATACATATAATTCTTTATTTAATTGTATTAAATTTATATCACCATCAATGTTTGGCAATTCTTTAACAAATAACTGGCAGTCATAATCCGAAAAATTGTGAAAGAAAATTGGAAAAAAACTTTGGGACTTGATACCGCAAATTACATTCATTATGTACTGGATCTCTGTACTTACCTGTCAAGTGACAATGATTGGCTACTCTTATATTACCTAAATATTTCTTACATATATGACAAATCTTACTACTATGTTGTCTGCTTTCTTAAAAGCTGTAAGTGGTTCCATTGCCTTCGGGTTCATAATTATATTGTTATGAATATGATTGCATAAATTTTGCTGGTAAGTCTCTTCCTTTATAAACTCTTAAGGTACTTTTACATTATTATTGTCACGCGTTAATAATAGATAACAATTTCGCTAATGTGTGGACTCAAAAAGCTTTTCACTTCCGCTAATGTGTTAGATAATGATAATTGACATTTACATTCTTTATCAAAAAATAATTATCAAGTTGTGTTTTTGTGTGTGAAAAGTGAAAAAGTGCAATGGAAACTTCAGTTTCAAAATTATTAATAAGTGCTGTAACAATGATGATTACTGCATACATTTTAAAACAAAACAAGGAGAAATTAAAATCGAAGAGACTTTGGTGTCGAAATTGGTTATTGCGGAGAGATTTGGAAAATAAAGGATTGTCACATTTTCTTTTGAAAGAATTGAAAATAGAGGATGAAAACTCATTTAAAAATTTCGTAAGATTAAATGTTAACAGCTTCAATAAACTTCTTCAGTTAGTTTCACCGCGAATTATAATACATACCAGGTTACTGTGTTAAGGCAAAGTATCTCTGCTTCTACAAGGTAATCTGATAAAAAAGTCTTTCTATATATATAAAAAAAACTAAAAACTATTTCAGATTGATTGTAACGTTGCGATTTTTGGCAACTGGTTAAACATTTACAAATTTGAGTTATAGTTTTAGAATTTCGGTACCTGCAATTTCAAAGATCATCCCGGAAACACCCCGAGCAATTTATGAAGTCCTTAAAGAAGATTATTTGAAAGTGAGTTAATTTGAAATAAATTAATGAAATAGCTTACATTAGTTTTTTTTAATGTAGACTCCAAATACAGAAAAACAATGGTTAGATATCGCTGAAGAGTAGCAAATGGAATTTTCCTTTTTGCCTTTGTAGTCTTGATAAGAGTTTATATTTATATCAAAAATTGAAAATTGACAAGTATCATTTCAGACGGAAAACATATTGCTTTTAGAGCACGCAAGCGAAATGGTTCTTTCTATTTTAATAATAAAGGATTTAATAGTATTGTTCTTTTTGCATTAGTCGACGCTAATTCTAATTTTCTTTATGTTGATGTGGGTTGTAACGGAAGAGTGAGTGACGGTGGAGTATATGATAAATCCAATTTACACTCTGCAATAAACAAAAACAGTTTAAATTTTCCTAGCGAAACTCTACTACCAGGTACAAATTTAAAAGTATCCTATGTTATTATAGCAGATGAAGCATTTAAATTAAGAAATCGTTTAATGAAACCTTACACCTGAAAAAGTTTTCATCTACGGGTTAAATCGTGCACGTAGAGTTGTAGAAAATGCTTTCGGTATATTATCTAACCGATTTCGAGTTTTGCAAACAGAAATCAACCTTCCTGTAGAAAAAGTTCAAGATATTGTGTTAGGCACTTGTGCTTTACACAATTTTATAAAACGTGAACAACCAAGTGCACCACAGGATGCAGATAAGGAAAATATTGAAGCATTTACATTTACTCCAGGACTATGGAGAAAGCACATTACATTAACGAAATTGCAAAAATCCACATGCAATCGAGCATCGAATGTTGCGATGGAAATTCGGCGTAATTTTTCCAAATATTTTAACACAGTTGGTTTCGTTCCTTGACAGTGGGAAGCAATAAAAAAATTTAATTTTTAGAAAAACACAAATAAAAACAAAAAAAAAATCAATCTTTATTACAAAGGAACTAAACAGCATTTCTTATGCTAACAAGAAAATAATTAACAAAACAATAATTAACAAAAAAATAATTAACAAAAAAATTAATTCAATAAAAAAAAGATATTCATGTACTTACTATTGTCTTTTGATTTAGCTTCGAACACATTCATGATAATTGTTTTTTTCAGTTCATTCAAAATTTCTACATTTTTGATTTCGGCTAACTCAGAACCTATATAATTTAAAAAATGATTTATATTTTCTGGAAAACTATTCTTTGGAGTATCCAAATTTTTTTAAATATTGCTAGCAGTGCTAAGCAATTTTTTTTCTGTACTGTCAACCACGTTATCATTTTTTTTTTCTTTTTTTAGGAGAAGAGTTAATTTGTCCAAAAGTTTCTACAGCAGATTGCTCTTCTGTCGAAACATCTTGTACAATAAATGATATATATGTATGCACCATCTTGGATTTCTGACATTGGCTAGAATAAAAAATCTGCTTGAAAAACTAAAAAATCACATTATTCGAACTTATACTTACTGACAATACAATATAACTATGTATTATTACTTTCTTCACTATGTGTGTGTAAATTTAATTCTGATGTTCTGGCATTCACAAAATTTTTCAAAAATGTCATCATATCAAACCACCACACCGTAGGTTGATAAACAGCATCTCCACCTGATCCACTTTTTGCTGAATTTCTTATTTTTTTTAATTCATGGCTATAGTGAGATCTTAGCGAATTTATTTTTGCTTTAATGTCATCAGCAGTAGTATTGGGACGAATTTCTGCGATTTCCATTCGAATTTTTAAGAATGCTGCTGCTCTAGCATGTTTGTTTTTGTAAAAAGGATCCTTCACTTTGTACAAACATGCTTTGTTTTCATATAAATTAATGAGTTTGCATATTACGTCCTCTGTCCACTCTGTCATGATGAAAACAATTATTGCTATAAAATCTAAAATATTAAAATTAAATAACATTAATAAAAGTTTGCATACACAACTAGGATTTCACAACTTGATGAAATCCTTATAAAAACAAAAAATATTAAACGTTGAACTTGAACAAACATGTCCCAACATGAATAACACTGATAAAGCATACGTAACAATTTGACTATAAATATAGTTTTTTAGTTATTTTCGACACACACATGAAGTACCGAACAAGTAGAACAAGTGATAAGGAAAAAAAGAAACAAAGTTTTTGTGAGATGGTTTCACGTAATTTGTGAATAGAGGAGATTGAAAAAATAAATAAAATATATGAAAAATAAATTTTTAATAAATGTTTTTTTTTTTCAAATTTTTAATTAGGGATACATTATTATTAATATTTTTATCTTTTTTTTCTTATTATTAATCTTACATATGTTTATTCTTATTCTTTTTCTTATTCTAATTTGATGCTCTCATCAAATTCCGTCTTCATGACGAGAACTTCGTGTCCATTAGCTCGTATGTTTACAACGAACCTATGAAATAAGAAAAATCAAATAAATATACAAATTTGATTTTAATCTTAACTGAAAATAATTTTTCTTGCCATCTAATAATAATTAATCTCCCAAGTGTCTTCATAATCCTTTTTGAGTAAAATAAATAAGCCTATAGATGTTTCCCTGTTAGATCATTTATCTCTCGTCCTCAATGGTGGGCCACATAACACCTGGTGGCGCTCTTCTCTCTCAAGATTTGTTCAATAAAATTTAATAATTCTTGTTGTGGATCCATTATTGTTGATAAAATGATTAACACTAAACTTTAGCTAAGAACTTCCTAACTTATACAATTTACTAAAATTTCTAACAATTAGATACTGAATTAGAACAATGATAAAGTACTATTCTTAACTTTTTAATTTGATGAAACAAAGAGAAAACATCATTGTTTAGATTTTAATAAATTATATAGCATAAACCGTTTGAAAAAAAAAATAAATAAATAAAAACAACAATATTAAACTTGAACTTTAATAAACATATCTCAACATGATTAGTACCTATGTATGTTGTTCACTATATAATATTAAAAAGTTTTTACATAAACAATTGTGTGATTATTTTAGAGTATTTGATTACATATTAATTATTGTGAAATCTTATTTATTGTTTATTGGTATTTGTTTACATCTAAGATATTTACGTTTATGATTATGTTGATCATAAATATATTCATAGAACTTCAAAGAATATACTATATATGATATCATATAAATATAGTATTATAAGAATTTAATTTTAACATGATATTATATAAATTTATGTTCTACATTATAAAATTTATTATTATTTACACAAACATGTCTCAATATGATTAGCACTGACAAAGTATACACGCGATTTTTTTCTATAGTTCAAGGTCTGATCATGTCATTAAGCCGGGCCACAGCCGATATTTTTGAATTCTTTTAGGTTATTGTCACAACAAACTTCGCATACTTTTAGGTTATGACATCATCTTGAGAGAAAAATTTGCATACTTTCAGGTGCACACTTTTGCTCCTCTATTGTCCAGAAGGTTTTTTTTGTCCCTACAACAAGTGCGAACTAATTAACTTTGTATTTGAGCTAGAGTTCGTTTTTCGAGGAATTGATTTTAGAGCACCTTCTTCAAGTCACTCCAAGTTGATATATATAGTTTAATATTTAATGGTACTGTATGCTAACCCGGAGAGTTTGCCTTTTATAATATTCATCAACATTGGCGTATCAGCAGACGCCAAATCTGTCGATATTACGTGGCAACAACTAATAAATTTATGTATGTAAATCTTCCTTCTTCCCTGTATGGTTAAGCTTTATAATAGAGGATTTATTTTTATCATTAACTATGAATAACTTTAATTGCGCCCAATATAGCTAATAAAAAAATTAAATCTTATATCTAAGTAAAACCATAAAATCTTATATTGAATTTAAAAAAAAAAATGTTTTTATTTCTTTTTCTAATTTAATTTGTGAAATTTCAAAAAAAAAGTAGTTATTAAGAGTTTTATTTAGGAAAAAGTACACCTTATTTAATTGAGTCCCACATTGATTTTATTGATGATCAAAAAGTTTCAGTATTAATCTTTGATGATTTAAATATTGAAAATTGTCTCTCTTGTTAAATTGAAATTAATTTTCCCTCGCTTATTAAATTGTAGAAATTTTGAAAAAATCACAAAACGATGTTGATATAGGAGCTGACCCAAGATTGTAGGTGAATGGTTGAGAAATTTGTTCTCTCGATTTGTAGATTATTTTACTAACTTTTCGTTATTTATTCAATTAAACAAAAAAAAAAAAAAAAGGGATTTGAATTCATACTATTACCCTCCCACACCTGACATCAAAATTTATGTTGTAGTTTGTGTGAAACAATTATCAATTTCTTTAATATAAATAACAAAAGTCTTTTTACAAGTTTAAAATAGAGTAACTTTGTTTGTAAAATTTTGAATGAATTCTTTCTTTAGTCTTTCTAAATTTGAGATAAACAGACAACGCGATGAGCTATGATCATAACACGAGCCGTAGCTTAAAATATCGAAAACAAGAAGGAATGTGCAAAATTGTAAAAATATTCAGGAAACGAATTTATGAAAAATAAGAGTATGATCAGCAAAAGACAATAAACGAAAATATAAAGACGATAAATAAATGAAGTAAAATTAACAGAATTATGAATTATGAATTTGTATGCTTTACAACAGCATTATAAACTTGATGTTTCGACATTCACTTTTTTTATAATTTGCCTCAATTTACCAAGAAAGGGTCTTACTGTCTTTGTTGCACTTTCTCCGCAAATTTTTAATGTTCGAATGCTAAACCGTGATCTAAATTTCTGATACCAAACCATCACTTCTTAAAAAACAGCTTTTGTCACCAAATTTAATTGAATGAATTTTTTTCGTTTTTTCACATAAAATTTGCTTAGATACAGGGATATTTTTTCTCTTTGTTTAAGAAACCATTTCTGCAGTTCTATTCCTATTAAAGAGTACTCGTCACTTGACACATCATACATTTACTATTTGGTACAAAACTTTTACAAAAAATGTAATAATATGTGAATTAACAATATTTAACAATCACGGTTATATGTTTAGGTCATACTTTCTAATTTTTTTCTTCTGTTTCTCAAATCAAAAATTGTTGATGTTCTTACTTTATATTCAGCGGCTAGAGCCTTTTTACTGTATCCATGTGCTAGTTAATCGAGGATTTTACATTAGTCATCAATATATTTAATGTTTTATGTGCCCTCTTTTTCATATTGTTAGCCATTTCACTGTATTATTTACAAAATAAAATAAAACAACTGTGTTACTCCTCAACGTAGTATGTAGGGACAAGTAGGGTACTTTTGAAAGGGCAAAGGGTGCTCTGCATTTTTAGTCAAAACAGGTGACGATAGAGTGCCCCTGTAAAATGTTATAGGGTATACCGTGAGAAAAGAGCAAAGAAACTTCAACGCCCTCTATCGGCCAAACCGTTGAGATTGACCTATCACTGGTATCAATCCAAAGCAAACCAAACGGGACACCCTGTATATAATGTAAAATAAAAGGTAACTTTATATTTTGTACATAAAATATTTTCAAAACAAAATTAAAGAATAATGCTTCAATAACTTGAACATACATAACTAAAACAAGAAAAAATATGAATCAACTATTTCGAACAAATTGTCCGTCATCAAACTTAAAATTTCTATAAAATTTTATTTCCTTTTTTAGTTTTTATTTCATTTACTACAGAAAAAACTCTTTCTGTAGCAGTACTACTATGCGGTAAAATCATTAATGTGCAGATGTATTCACTTAAATCTTTGAAAAACAATTCTTCAAATTTCCTTTATTATTTAATTTTAGATTATAATTATAAAAAATATACAATTTATTGAATATTTAATCCACCGACACACAGTAAATTTACCGACTTCTTATACGTACTTCTTTACTCTTGCTCGGTTGACTCACAACTAACTCCCTACTCCCATCACCACTTCTATCCGTTCCATTCCATTCCTACACTACTATATCCCATGATACAAGTACTAAGGTAGACCGCTTTCAAGTAAAGGTCTTTTTAATGACGTCAGCGTTTGTAGTAAGAAAACAGAAAGTAATTATATCAATATGTACTTCAATACAAAGCAATAAATAAAATTTCAGTTTTTAGTTTAAGAATTTTTTAAGTTTTTTATTATTTCCTTTTTTTAGGTCAGTTTTTTTATTTTTTTCTTTAAGTGTAAAATAAATTCTACATCTAAAAAACAACTTCCTTGCATTTTCTCCTAGAGGAATGTTTCTACTTAGATTTAAAAGTTTCTTTATAATATTTTTATTGTTGACAATTTTGTCTTTTGATGAAATAAATATTTTTTCTAATTCTAATATTAGAGATGTAAATTTTTCCGAAGGTTTAATCAGCCCACCTTCAGATAATTCATCCACCCATGTCCACATTCCATCATTTTTACTGGTATTAGAATTTCTATCTATATTTTTACATCTTTTCAATATATAGCCGGCCAGGTTTTGAAGTGCATCTAAATGTAATTCATCAAATTCAATTATTTCATTTGATGTACATAGCGAAATACCGTCACATCGATTATCTGATGTTATTTGATACAATATTTCTTCCGTTAACATTGGCACTTCATCTATATCTATGTCATTATCTTCAATATTTGAAGAGTTCAAAATATTTCTATTTTTTCCTGTACATGAAAGTAACAAAAATAAAATTACTTGAAATCTTTTTTTTCTTATATGTTGTTACGTATTTGATAATTATTAGTAAATACTGGAAAAATGTTAGATTATTATTGTTATACATATATTTTTAAAAAAATTTATAGAGATAGATAATGTAAATCATACCTATTTACTTTATCTTATTGTGAATAGAAAGACAAAAACCAGGACATCACGAACACAAATAAAAATTTTGAAATTTAATTTAAGTTACCTAACAAAAACGCTCTTAACCGATACTTAAATTCTAAACTAGTAGAGTGATCATGTAGCCCCCCTTTAGCACGTATTGTACCAAAAAAATTTTCTAGAATATCTTGGTTTAAACGAGATGTTAGAAGAAATTCAATATTATAATTTTGTTGTAAATAATTATACAGCCCTTTTAACGATGAATTTGTTACAAGTACCCCTTTTTGAAATGGTAGCATCGTTTTCTTTTTTGCTGTTCTAAGATTAAGCATTATTGTGTTAGTATTTTCTAAAATTTTATTTTGTTCTTCTAGGGCTATTCCGTACGCCTTCATTCTTTTTCTACTGTCAGTATGAATTTGTTTTGAATTCAACACATCAAACCAATCATTTATTGATTTAATAAAATCTGCGCAATTCAAAACATTGCTTGATTTTAGTTTACCTATTTGAAAGCAATGTCGAAGACAAGAAGAGACAGAATGCGACATCAATTGAGCTGCTGTTTTAACTTTTTGCCTCGCAGGACCGTGTACAGTGATATGGGTGTTTGAAATCTTGTGCATTAATCTTAGATCGTCATCACCAATGCAATTGAGGACTTCTTTTATAGGTTGACAAGTGATTAATTTTTCGTCCAATATGAAGCCGTCATCTAGAAAATGATTTCTAATCAACTTTAATAAATGAGGCACGTCAGCAAAGACATATATTTTCTTATTATTACTGATTGGATTTTGAAACCAAGTTTTCATAATGCCAATCGAGAGATTTTTCCACAAATTTTGATTTGTTGAACTCATATCAGATACAATAGCAACCACTGTATATCCAATTTTATCAAGTTGAATGATTATGTTGTTTAAAATTGAAACTTTCATATTGCAGTCAAAATCATAAAATATTGGTTGCTTCCAGTTTTCTATCAGTCCTCTCGCCATTACCACTTGCACATTTTTGGAAGGGCTAAGGATCATATCACTGGCTCTGTCATATTCATAGCTGGCTTTGATGCTCATTTCGTCAAATGAAAGCACACATAGCTTCTGTTTTTCATTGAAATGTGTATGCTTCATAATCTGTAGAACTGGTAGAATGATGCCTGGTTCGACTTTCACTTTAGATGCCCATTTTTTAAGGGTACTCACGCAGGGCAAAGGGTATTTTCGCTTATACAAATACCTATAAGATCTGGGTCCTGCAGAATATAAACAAACTGCCGAGGATATGTCCTCTAAATTCCACCTGTAGTGCTTCGACTGAGGTGCAGTTTTTAATTTTTTTAGCTGACCACTTGTGAAAATGTTTTTAAACATAAAATCCATTTGCAGAGATTCATCTTTCAACCTCTTGTTTTCATATTCTAACACTAGACATTTGTGCTTTAAATCATTCAATTGTCGCTGTAATTCTCGAATTTCTAGTAAATAAATACTGTCTAAGTCTCCCCTAAGAAGTTTAATTATTATTAATAAAATTTTTGTAACATATGAATATAACAAGTTATTACTCAGTTTCAACTTCAGCGTCTACAAGAATCTTTCCTGAAACACCAATATTCTGTATATCCTCTGGATTTTTTTCCATTTTCATCTTCTGAGCCTGATTTCTTTAAATCAAATATTAATTGTTGTATAAAAAATATATATACCTATAATCTTTAAAAAATATTTTTACTTACTCTGCTTCAATTAACAAATCATCTACATCTTTTCTTCTCATTCTTTTTTCAGATCTTATATTTCTTTCACTTACAACTTTCTTTACTTCATTTGGTAAAAAAAGAGTCGGTACTGCGGATGAAATTAATTTCCTTTTTTTCATAGGAATATTCAAAAGTCTATCTTTTAATTCATAACTGTCTTCATCAAAATGAATTGAACAAATTTTGGCGTATTTTAAATTGATGTCTTTTTTGTCACAAGCATTAATCCAAATTTTACACAATATCACATCTTTCGGAAATTGATGAAATTTTATATGATCTTCACTACTTTTTTCTATTGAATTATTTTGGCAATTTTTAACACTACACCACACCATTTTAATGAAGCTATTGTTTATTAAATATAAAAATGTAATAAAAATTTATAACAATATGTATAATAACTAATAATTCTACAATATTTATTAATTTATAACGCAAGATCTGAAATTTGTTTACAAATAAAAATTTGAAAGTTTACAAACGCTTACGTCACAAGTGTCATGTTAAAGCTTTCAAGAAGAAGAAATTACATTACCTAGAGTACTTGTATCATGACTATATCCATCCTTTTGCAATGTCTTCTTTAAGAATTTCATCAATTTTATCTTTCGGGAAAAGTAAAAGAGATCGTCATTCTTCATTAAGATTTTCTGCTGTAGCATTGTTGTAAGGAAATGCTTTTAATAAAGGAGAAATAGTAGTTGATTCTCCCTTTTACGTAATTTTTAGAGCCAAGTATAGCAACAATGTTATTTGATCATCTGCAAAATCAAATTGTTTTTTAAATTGCTCAAAAAAGCTTTATGTAATATTGCAGAAGACGTTTATAACATTTTGGTACCAAAATATTCTTGGAAATCAAAAAAAACCTTTAAGCTTTTTCGAACTGTGTGAAAAACAGAAATGAACACTTTTAGTTAGCTTTTCTAACTCTAAAGACAATTCTATTGAAGCTGCAAATTAGGTGAATGACATGTACACTCTAAAAAAAATAAGTCTTTGTTTAAGAAGGGATTTCTTCTTTTGATGTAAGCGAGCGTCTGTTTTTTTTTTTTCAGTAACTTTTATATTTTTGTGTATATTTTACATTCTTTGTACTCTTTGTAGTGTTTTCAGTTAAATCGTCTAATTCTAAATGGAGAGCTAAAGATTAAGACTGATTTATTCTTTTGTGAAATAGTGGGTCTTTCCTCTGATTTTGATCTGTGTCAGATTCAGAAGCCCTCCTATGATATAAACTAATTTACATTGAAAAATTGCACTAAATTCAAATAGATAAAAGTTAAAATGTATATAACGACGCCGGTTATAGCGACAATCCGGTTATAACGACGGTTTGACGGTGATTTGTTACACATACCTCATTATTTTTGTTCTCTACACTTCTGGACCATTCCCTAGCGGTCTCGTGTATCTTTTCATTTTCAGTATGCAATACAATATTTTTCAGATTTTCTTCCAGCATTTCTGGCATATCCATATACACTTATTCATGGAGTTCGCTATTTAAACATGCTGTTATTACGTCCATTTGATGGACAGTCTACCCATTTTCAACAGCTAAAGCCATTAGTATTCTAATTGAATTTAAACGAATAACAGGTGAAAAAGTTTAATGAAAATCAATACCCTTTTCCCGAGTGAAACCGCTACAAGTTTAGCTTTTCTTTTTTCCATTTTATTGCTATCACTGTACTTTGTGGTAAACACAAATTTGCTTCCAAATACGTTATCTGCTGGTCGATATGCAATTTTCCAAGTTTTGTTTTTTACAAGCGCTATGAATTCATCGTTAATTGCCTTTCTCCAGTCAGATGCTTCAGCACGGTCAAGAGCTTCATCGATATCTACAGGATCTGATGTTGTCACAATGTTTACTGATTCTTCTGACTCATATTCTATTCCCAAAACATTTGAGATACATTACACTGTGCCATCGTAATTCTAATGTTTCAACGAGTGTGCGATATCATTTTGCTGTGGTGTTTAAGGTACTGATAGTCTTTGTTTAATACCATTATAATTTCAAGGTAATCAAAATTTTTATTGCAGTACTCTGAACCATTGTCTTTGTAAAGCTTATTCTTTTTCCAGTATATACGACTAATACTGTTAGCATTTTTGATAAGAGTTATATTACGGCCACAATTTTCTATTTATTTCACCAGTTTTTTAACAACATCTTCGCTAAGGTTTTTTCTCTAACTTCATTCTTACCAGTATAAACTTCCAATTGAAGCATTAGATGTAGTGCTGTCACAATATCCCAAAATTGTATTCTATATACTCCTGACTTTGATGGGAGATATTACCTAAATGGACATTTGCCTCTTAAAAAAGAAAGAATCTTTGTCCTCGAAATAAGCCAAAACTGCTTGTTGAACTTCTCCACCAGAAGTAAATTTTTTCCCCTTAACTCAGACTTCAACTTTGAAAATAAAAAGTAGTCGCTAGGAGCCAGATCAGGATTGTACGGCGCATGTTCAATTTTTGTGAAGCCACATGCAGCAACAGGAACCTTGGAAATGCTCAATCTTTCCTCTTCTTTTTTTAAGAATTGTTCCCAGTAACAATTTGCTGTAAAATTTTTTCCTTGTCGTAAAGTTTTGAATTTTTTTTTGGCATATTCGACTCTTTCTTTTGTTTAAGCAGCACTAAGAAGCTTGGGCACCCACTTTGCACTGACTTTTGTCATACCCAAATGTTCATGTTGAATAGAATTTTGAAATTCTAGTTTATTATTTTGATCACTGCTCGGTATTCTACACTTGACATTTTTCGCTACACACAGTACTTCCACTGACTTTAATTACTAAAACACACTAATTAATATGCATACGGACATGAGCTCGTATTTATAGTCATTTGATAGCAACGCCTCCACGACGGTATAAAATTTGCGATGAGACTCCTTGCTAGAAGTATCAGGTCGCGAAAACTTGGAACGAGCTACGTACCTTTTATTACAGTTGCTTATTAATACCCGAAATAAATGTACTATTTGATTATGCACATCACATAATATTCAAAGAAGTGCTGCAATTAAGAGCTAACACTTCTATCATCACATTTTATTTAAATTCCAAAAATTTTAAAATCAATAAAGAAAGAAGGTTAGGAATTTGTGGACAGTATAACAATTAAACAACAAGGAATTTGTGAACAACATAATATTACAAATGTACTAGAATTACTAAGACCTTCCACGGAATTTTATTTCTGTTTGTTCTACATTTTCGCAATTTATATATTTCTCGGAAATTTTTAAAACTTCCAAAAACATCATTTATACATTTCCAAAAAGTTTATAATACTTCTGTACTGCAAATAGAACAATTTCATAAAATGATTAATAATTGTTCAACTTCCGAACAATTTTGACAATAATGTACTCATGTCTTCTCAAAGCACCATTTTACTTTCTAGGGAATTGTACTTCAATTTTCTCACATTTTAAAGTTTAAGCACTTTTTTCAGTTTCGCAGTGAAGGCTTAAGTGTTAAATAAGGTTTAACCAGAGTTTAACCAAGGCGTAAGAATTGAGAGCTTAAACTAGGTTTGAATAAAAGTCAAACATAAAATAAAAACATCTGCCATCTGTCTGTCTGTTTTGTCAGTAAATTTTATTATAAATTGAAATTTATGAGAAAAAAAAAGTTAAAATGTCACAATAATTGCAACTGCTATACAATGACATTTACAAGTTTCACAAGTTCCAACATAAATTCATTCACAATAACAGATTGAACTGGAAATAGTTAGGCTACAAATACATATAAAATGACTGTAAAACCAAACAAAATTTAAGTGAAGCTTTAGCTATATTCTAAACTTAGCTTAAACTTTGGAATTTGAATTGAATTTGTCCTGGTGTGAGTTTTTGAATAAATATGTTGAATGAAAAATTGAAATTATTATTCTGATGAAAAGTGTAATAAGAGTGAATAGTTTTAATTAACTCTTGATTCCATTTTATATTGTTTTTGTTAAGAATCTGTTTTCAAGTTTAAATATCGTAAGACCCTGTCATCCGATTAACTTAAAATGTTTTCACAGTATTCTGCTTATAATTTTCTGTAACACCCCCTTCAAAACAAAAAGATCGTAGCCATACAGGAGCTGAGTTACAAGGCTTACAAGGCTTTAGATATAAATATGTTTTCTTTAAAAAGTATGTTCCCGAGTAAATAGGAAGTTGAAATTTTTCCAGAGTGGTAAAAGTTAATGGAAAAACTATTTGTAATATTCAAATACATATGGTATATACATAATATTGAAGAATATATGACGTGTCAAATTTGGATTTCTATACTTCGGGCTGTATTGTACTAATTCCACTCAAACACAAAACACTTCAAAAAATACTTCAAGGATTGTAGTTTACAATTCTTTTCGGGATCAGTGTGTATGAATGAAACGATTAGTTATTGCAGTGGAGAAGAATTGACATGTTTTTTTTTTTTTTTTTAAATCTACTTTCCTATGAATTTTACTCTATAACTTTTGTCTAAAAGAACAAATATTTTATAGAATATCTTATCTACTTAATTTCCAACTTCCTACTCCTACCGCAACATACATTTTAAGCGAGACATGTGTCCTTGCTGATCAAGAATTACATTTACAAATAATATTTTATATGTAGTTCTTTGTAAAAAAATAACGGAAAATTTATTTATGAAGAATGTAGATTATTATAGGTCTACCTGCCTCCTTGGTGAACCCCTGCCGGTCAAATCCAGCCGCTTCAGTCTGGGTGGGTTCTTGGGGTCACCATTCCGGAGGTATCCGCGTTGTTACATAAAATTGACCGGCTTTTAGACACAAGGAAAAGAAAGATAGTAAGGATCAACGATATTTTATATAAGTAAGGAAAGCACATAAAAAAAAATAATGTGATTCATATTAGGACCGTTGCCAATACAGTGGAAGAAAAAAGAATAACAATAAGGAGCCGCGACCTTCATCTCCCTACGATGATATCCACCACCCACAATACCTCACCTTTTACCCGGAGAAATGTTTCTTGATATTATCCAATTGTTCCATTTTAACCTTTGGTTTTAAATTGCATTTTCTGTGGTTTAAGTGCATTGAAGATTGTTTAAAGAAAATAGTCGATGAATATTTTATACCAAAACAAAATCAAAAAGAAGAAAAAAAAAATAAGATAAAACAGAGAAATTTGTTATACTTTAGATGCATATGTATATTTATTCTTCTTTTTTTTCTACATTACATGATGCGTATAAGAATTTCCTAATTGGATTTATTTATAATTGATAAGTATTTTAGAATTTAGAAAATATTCTAACGAAATGACATATATATTTTAGTCTCTAATTTTATTTTTTTTTCCTGTTAATTTATGCTTCACACATGATTATATGATTAAAAGAAATTTTTATACTCCTTTTTTTTGTTTCTATATAATTAAAATCTGAACAAAAAAAAAATCAATTTATTTTTATTATGGCATTTATTTGTAATATAAGGAAAGAAAAAAAAATCTATTGATTAATTATGAAATTAAGTATTACATATGGGATGAATTTACTCATTAATTTTTCTACATTTTTATATAAATTTAAAGTCGAATACTTATTACATGAATAGCATCTTTGTTTTCTTTATTTAAAAAAAAAAGTTAGTTATAACAATAAAAAAAAATGGACTTATCTTAACCCGGTAATTCCAACAGATGTGATGATACGTGGTCAGGAACACTGCTCTGGCCAGATGATGAAGTTTAACCAGCTTCTCTATCTTTCCACATTCACCATAAGATTTGGTTGATATTAATTTTTTTTTTTTTTTTTTTTTTTTTTTTGTTTATTATTATTATTTTTACATTTTATCGTTTAATCAAATTCAAAATAACGATAAGATAGTTTTATTTTATCAATTCAGATATTAATTTAACTGCTTCACAAGATATGTTACATAATTTATTATTATAAATAATATAATCATCGTTTGAATATATCAAATTAAATAATATTAAATGGTTACATGATAATTGTATTCGTTCATAGCGATACTATATCTTCAACTAATCAAATTAACTAAACACAATAATTAATATTAAGTGGTTTTTTATTTTTTTTTTCTTCTTTTTTTATGTTGTTTTTACTTCCTTCTAAATTAGGCAATTTAAAAAAAAATATATAAACTAAAACAATTGGACTGACTAATTCGAAATTGTGTTAGTGTGTTGAAAATGTTACCACCATCTTCGTTTTTAATTATATGAACGCAATCATATTATCTTTAAAGCGGATTGTTTTTCGGAATCATTCTTCTTTTTTTTTCCTTTTTTAATATAAACAATTTATCCTTATAACTGTAGACGTTTTCAAAGCACTTTTAAGGTACAGCGAAATTTAAACCAAAAAAAAAAAACTCGTACTTTAAAACACTTTCTTTTTTTTTTTTCTTTTTCACTAATTGGACTTTCTTGACCTTGTAAAAAAAAGGAGTTTTTTCTTATTATTTTTTTGTTGTTTTAAATTAATAATTTTAACTGTTATTTCGCACTTGAATTTCTATATTAAGCACATTTTGTACATAAGAATTAATATTTAATTTTATCTTTGTTCAAAAAATTTTTTTTCTTTAAATTTACAAATATCAATTGTAAGCTTTTGCATTACAAAAAAAACAAAGAAAAAACATCACTGTATGTTATTTCAAATGCACCATACACTATTTTGATATAATTAACAACTGAACCGAAATGTAACTATATATATATGTATATATATTTTTTTTTTTCTTTCTAATATTTATCATCTCAAAAAAAAATATCAAGTTGAAAATGAAAAATTGAATTTTATAAATTTTGCACCGTTTAAACACTCATTTCGGGGTGAAAAAAAATTGCACCATTAAAATTAATATATTAGATAGAAAATTTAAAAAAAAATCAAAACTTTTAATAAAATTTTCTGTAAGTAAATTTTCAAATGTTCCTATCTGTTTGATAAACTTAACCTGACTGAAAAACCAAAAAGTTTACCTCACTTATATACCCTATGTTGATTAATTACATTTACTCATCTCTTAATTGAAAGCGATATTTAAGAGATTAATATGCATTAATGAACATGCAGGTATATGAAATATCACCGAACTTTCTAGCATATTCCATATATTACTTGAAGAGTAATATATAGTGAGTAGGCAATAATATCATGCTGGGTACCTGACCAGTGTGTGTGTGTGGGTTAAAAATTATATTTTATTACGCCATTTACATGAGTAAATAGGTCGTAATGAAATATATGGGTCATTCAATATATAACCAATTTGTATGGGATAAATTGTGTGGATATTAAATGATATGAAGTATGAAGTATGCATATATTTTAGTTATAAGAGAATTTTGAAAAATTGGAATTTTAATAAAAAAAGGTAGGTAATTAAAAATTAGAGAATTTAAATGAAGAAGAAGAAGAACAGATTTAGGTTGAATAATTCACTTATTATTTTTTTCTATAAATCGCGCGATTTTTAAAATATATAAAAAAAATCACGCCACTTACAGAACAATGTGATGGATTATACATTTTGTTGCGCGTGTGCAACGGATATTAATTTACAGTTCATATATTGGAATTTTAAGTTGCAATTCCAATGAATTGCAGACTTTAATTTTCCAATATGAACTGAATTAATAAATTTTTAATGTACAGCCATCTGTATTTTGTACAGTGGTGTACAGAAAAATATGCCCAACAAAAAAAATTAATATAGCTGTCGCAACATCTTCAATCAATTTTTCACCAATCAGCTTGGTACCAGTTGACGTCGAAGAGTGTTGAAAAGTATTAAATGGTTGAACTTGGCGTTGCGACGTCAGTGTGTTGTTGAAATCCTTATTAACATCTAACCTGATGGCTATTATTGTAAAAAAGACAATGCTCAGTTCATCATGCTTTTAATTTCCGTTGTTATTTTTCGTTTTTGTTTTTTCGTCTTTCTCTTTTCATCCTCGTGTCTTCCAACAACAACCTCAAGCCAACAGAATAAAAGTTTCTTTTATTTATGGCACCCATCTACTAAATTTAGCAGCAGATACCTTCTTTTCAGAAAACATTGAACATACTAAATAACCCTGCTCTCGCTACAAAAACAAAACAAAGTCGGTGGAAATGTGTACAGTTTTCAGAAAAGACACGTGTGTCAAGTGCACAAATCATTACTTTGTTATAAATTCTTTGCGGTTCATGTCTCTAGCACTTAAAAGAGACCGAACGCAAATGAAGCTGAGTAAATTTGCAAGGCAAACACTCATAAATGAAAGATTAGCACCAATGACACAGTGTCCAGAGTACAAGCCCCTTTTTTTGAAGACAAGATAAAAAGTAAACACAACATAGACACCGACTAGGGTTATGCATACAAGTATAATTCTTTGTTGTTCCCTAAAAGTTTTCGGCGAGCTTGGGATTAATGCTCAGTCGGAATTTTAAACATTTTTCGCGGGGGCAGTGTTGCAAAACCTAAAAATAAATAAAAAATGTAATTATAATTTTTATCAAAATTATATCAAAAACAATTACCTATGAAGCTTCGTTAGGCATCACATATACCATCTTGATTCCTCCAAAAAAAAAAGAGTATTAGTAAAAATTAAGTCAAATAAACTTAAAAATAAGTTAAAGTTTCGTTGATGAATTCTGCTATAAATAAAAGAAACTTGTAATTAAACACTGAATTTGAATAAATCACCAAAACCAGAAGTCCCTATTAAATATAGCCTAAACCCTGAAAGCTTGAAATAAAATAACCAATAGAAAAAAGAAAAAAAGGACAACAAAGAAAACAAACATTTAAAACAAAAACAACATCAAAGAAATTTAAATTCTTCTTTACAACAACAAAAGTACATCAAAAAAACAATCACTATATACAAAATTTAATAAAATTTCAGTATACGGGATGTTAAAATACAGATCTTTGAAATTTGAGTTAAATTTATGTTTGGTCTTGCAAATTTATGGAAATTTTTCGTCTCTTTCACTTGATTTACACTTTATCACAAAAAGTGAAAACAGTACAAAAAAATCGAGAAATATTAGGGTCAAAGAATAACAGTTTATGGTCCACGGGATGCTGAGATAAAATTAATCTTCAACAAAATTCAGTTCTTCAATAAAAATAAAATTCATACTTTTTATTCATAAATCATAAAAGTAATCATTAACAAAAATCAATTCTTCAATAAAAATAAAATTCATGTTTTTTATTCATAAATCATAAAATCAATCATTAACAAAAATCAGTTCTTTAATTTAAAAAAAATTAACAGTAAAGAAAAACGTAGTTTTATATACTTAAGAGGTTTTCAGATTCTTCTTGCCATTCAATGACATTCTCATCGTCTTCATCTTTATCATCGCCGTTCTGGTAATTCAAATTTTTGTAAAAGTCTACTCCTTCCAGGTCTCTCCACGTACTACCAAAGTGTTTTTCCAAAAGCTTATGGACGTCCATAATTTTTTCATTTTTAATTTCGTTCCTCTTGGTATTTTTAAATGTTGTTTAAAATCATTAAAATTTCCACCTTTTTTAATTAGAGAACGAAAAACTGATGTTTCACTTCTGTAGTAAACTTCTCCTTTTACAGTAATAATATTGCATTTAGACTTACAAATTTTAATTCTTTTACATAAAGAAATTTTAAAATGCCATGTAGATGTCGGCTTCAGTATTCTGTTTACCGCATCTTTCCAAGTCATAACATTTACTTCATCAAATCCAAATTCTCTAACCTGTCCATATTCTTCAAAGATTTGTTTGTCGACGTCTAATCTGCTTTTCAATGCGCTAAAATACTCTATCCGGCGGCAAAAACAAGTGTCCCACCATGGGGAACACCAGCTCAACTTGATGTATACGGTCTGGAGCTTTATGCTTTAACCAATACATTAACATTCCAATCATAGTTGAATTTTTGTTTTGACCAGGACACCCATCAGCAAAAAGCTGAACTTCAGTAATACTGTCATCAAAGTTGATATTACTTAATCGAAAAAATAAGGCTGAAGCAATTAGATTAGAATCATTTTGATAGTCTGATTCTAAACATTTGAATATGACTACACTCTGTTTATTCTGTTCGGCTGTTGATGACCCTGTAACAAAACGGGTAATTATTAATGAAAATTTTTGGATGTTGGGGACCAACCTAACTCCCGGGTGAACCCCAGCCGGTCGAATCCAGCTGCTTCAGCCTAGGGTGGGTTCTTGGGGTCACCCTTTTCGGAAGTTACCCTTTGTTACATAAATGACCGGCAAGAGATACAAACAGGGTATGAAAAAAAAGTAAAAATCGATGGACTCTAGTGAGAAGAAGAAAAAAAAACTGCTACCTGGACCATATCAGGGCCGTGGATAATGCAGTGAACAAAAAAAAAAATCACTCAAATAAGAACTGCGACCTTCATCTGCCCTCCGATGCTATCCACCACCCACGATGCCTCACTTTTATCTTGTTAAACACATGGTTTTAATTTTTATTTGCTCAAAAAAAAAACTCTCAATTTCTTATTCCATTTTAACTATAAGCCAGATAACTAAAGTGCTCAAAAACTTTTGTGTTCTTTTTTTTTTTTGAATTTTATTTTCTTCTTCATATATTTATAAAATGCCTTCTAATTGTATTAATTTGCTTTGACTCTACTTTATTTATTATAAATTTTGTTACTATATTATTTCATTTTTTTTTTTTTTTTTTTTTCTAATTTATTTCATAAAATTAGTTACCTTTATTTTTTCTCTAAAATATATTATTACATGAAATTCAAAAAAAAAAAAATTAAAAAAAAAAAAACTTATATTTTCCCTTCTCTATATTTATGTATATAAATTGTATTTTTTTTTTTTTTTTTTTTTTTTTTTTTTTTTTTTTTTTATATCGTAAAAAAAAAATATTTTATTCTCTCTTTAATAAATCTTAATTATTTGTGTTTTTAATTTAATAATCTATTGTAATGTAAACTCCAATACAAATATTTGCATAAAATATATTTTTTTTTTTTGTAAATGTTACTAAATTAAAACTTTAAATTCTTCGTGTATAAATTATTACATATTATTGTTTCTTCATTATTTTTTTTTTTTTCCTTTCCTTTTTATATAAAATTAGCGTGAAAATTATATATATATATTTTCTCAATTTAATTATACAAATTATACAAAATTAACAAATTGGGAACATTTTCTATGCTCATATAATATAATATAATGAATTACATGTGATACTTATATCAAAACTATCATTTAATTTATTTATATTTAAATTTTTTTTTTTTCATAATTAAAAATTTATCTGTTTTTTTTTTATATAAAATTTTTTTAATTGATTTATTATTATTAAATTCCACTTGTTATTGATTTGTACGAATAGTTTATTTTATTTTAAATTTTTAACAAAAAAAAAAATTAATTTCAAAATGCACATCTTTTAATTATTAAGGAAACTTCCGTATTTTCCTATTATTAATGAGCGTACGCTATTAAATCTAAAAAAAAATTCGACTCCAACGGAACAAAAAAAAAAAAAAGTCAGCAGAAAAAAAAACTACTAGCCTCTACGGCAAAGAAAAAACTATAATTCACTTCATCTTGATTTCAAAAAAAAGACGGTAAACTCAAACTGGCGAAAAGCCCTGTGATAAATTCTACCTCGCTTATATAGCCAGGTTTGAGTTAATTACAGTACTCATTTACTATGTAAATTGTAAATTAAGAGAAACAAAAATTAAGAGGTCAATGCATATTAACTATTAATGCGTATGTCAGGTATATGAATTATTGTTTTTCGAGACTATTCCATATATTACTTAATGAGTAATATATAGTGAGTAGGTGATGTTGGTATATTGGGTACTTGAAACAGTGTGTGTATGAATTGCAATTAATATATCATTATGCTATTTACGTGAGTAAATAGGCTATAATGAATTTATGTGGGTCAAATATTATATACCAAAATTATATGGGATAATTAATATGGGTAATAAATGGTGTATACAGTATGATGTATTTGCCGTCGGCAAATACCATTACATGCATTTCAGGTTTTTGAGAGATTTTAAGAAAAGTTGAATTTTAATGAGAAAAAAAAAAAAAACGAGTTGAAATTAAGAGAATTTGGAAATGAAATAAAATGCGTAATTTTCATACATTTTCTAGAAATCGCGTGATTTCTGAAATATAATAGAAAATCACGCCACCTCTAAAACAATGAAATGGATTACGAATCTTGTTGCTTGTGTGCAACGGATTTTGGTTTACAGTTCATTTATTGGAATTTTAAGTTGCAATTCCAATAAATTCCGGACTATATTTTTCAATATGGACTAAATTATAATATTTTTTCAATGTACAGCCAACTGAATTTGTACAGTGGCGTACAAAAAAATCGACCCATAAAAAAAATTATCGCAACAACCCTTGACAAATTGTAAAATTGTAGAGATACAGCTGTCGACTGAAATATGTAGACTGGTCAGGCACTTTTGGTAGAGCGAAATTTTTTGTGGTAATCAAAGTTTAATTTTAAAATATGTTCTCAATCAGATTTCAACTCATTGTAAAGCGCCTTGGTTTTAAATTTATGGACTCTCAGTAAAGTCTTGTTTTCAGTACTGTCAGTCTGTTGTATGTTTAACCGCAACTGAATGCAGGTGGAACAAGCATCTGTAGCTGGTGTTTTAAAACTAATATTATAGTCCTGACAGAAAATATGTCTGAAATATTCATATTTTACCTTCTAATTCTCATCGGCCTCGTTGTTGTATATTTGCCAAAGTTTTCTAATGGTGAGATGACTTTGTAAATAAACTTACTTTTCCCTCTACTATAGTATGATTCCACAGACTTAAGACTTTCAATAAAGTTTTTAACATTTTGCTTCTTATCAGCAAACAAATGGGAACGTCTGTCACCACTACGTCGTTCTGTCGGAGTTTCGACGTTGACAAAAAAACGATGAGATAAAATTCTAACTCGATCTCTTGATATTTGAAGAATGTTCAGAAATGTTTTTAGGCATACCCTTAAATGTCCATTCTTAACAGGAACGTGATATGCTGTTGATACTGCCACATTTCTTTTTAAAGTTTTGTCACTAAGACGTCTTTGAGGTTTCGTTTTGACTAGTATAATTCAACAAAAGGCAATCCTGAAGTTGTTTTGTTTCATTTTTGTAAAACATTTTATAAAAATTCTCCACATATGCCCGACAAAGTTTGGAGCATTTGAAACATGACTTTGCACTATGTCTGCATTGATGAGACAAATACCTATTAGAAGGAACCTAACTTAGAAACAAACACACATTGAAAATTTCAATTCCTTACCGAATTTTCTTCGATCTTTCTCTTTTCCAGCTTGCTTTATCTGCAACTTTTTTCCTGCCCTGTTTTTTCACATTCAGTAACACGCTATTCCATCTGTAAATTATTTGTCCTTTAAAGAAATTGATAAAAAAAAATTGAAATATTTCACCTTTACAATAGTACGTTCTCACAGCACGATCACACAATCTCAAATGACAGTTTGCTAATACTGTCAGTTGAATCTACTGTTTGTAAACAAACGAAAAGAATTAGTTTTGCACTAATAATCAAACCTGTATAAGAGAAATTACCGAGTTTTGACAACCAAACACTAACATACAAAATGAACGAATTTTGCAGCACTAGCGAAGAAAATGAAAGACTTTTGCAACTGAGGTGACTTTTTAATCAAATTTTATACGAAAAGTGATAAGTTTAGAACTCACATTAATATACTCAAGAGAAGCCTACATAATACTGGTCGATATGGTATTACAAGCTCAAAATTTTTAAAAACTGCAATGAGTGAGTTTTATAATTGGACTCCTCATATGCTTTTTTCGTGAATATTGAACATGAGGATGATACTCTTGAATTAAAAATGTCAACCCAGTTGTTTACTGTTTTGATAAACTGAGCACATTCGAGAGCATTTGAACTTTTACATTTACCATTAGCGACACACCATTTTATACAACTTGAAACAGAATTAGAAAATAGCTGAGCTGCAAGCTTCACCTTTTGTCGGCCAGCTTGAGCTACTTCTAAATGGGTAGAATTAACTTTAAAAGAAATCTTTAAGTCTGACTTTTCCAACTGAACTATTTCAGCAATTGGTCGCGTAGTTATAACTTTTTCATTCCAAACGAAACCACTGTCGACAAAATGATTTCGCAGCAGCTTTATAAGGTGTGGAACGTCGGAAAATGCAAATATTTCTTTTTAATTTGTCGGAAGGATGAATAAAATACGGCTTTTCTTCGCTTATTTTGAGAGCATTTCTCAATGCCATATATGTAGATCATAAATCTGATGTTATTGCAACCACTGTAAAGCTAGTATCCTCAAGACGTTTAATAATATTCATTAAAATTTCAACAGTCATAGGAGCATCGAAGTTATAATAAATTGGTTGCATCCACTTTTTTAACAACACTCTTATTACAGCGACTTGTACATATTTTGACTTTTCAATTTTTTAACTTGCCCTTCTGTAAAAATTGTCTCCAAATTATTGTAGACTACGTTTGAATTTGTACTTTCTTTCTTCAGTTTTTTAAGTTTTGCTTTCAATTTTTTTACTTCATTCTCCAATTCGAGTATTTTTAATTCTTGACTGCATTCGTAATTAAGTTTGATATATGTATTATAATAATCAAAATTAATACACATTTTTTATTTACATTTAATTTACATACTTACGCTGTTTGAGTTCCAATTTCCATCACATTGAGATTTTCATTTTGACTACATTCTCAGAAAAATTCTAAATAATATCTACTACTTCTAAAATACTTACATAATAAAAATAAGCTTACCATTGATAATAATCATTAAGTAAATCCTCAACCAAACTTTTTTGAACCCTTTTCTTATATCTTTTATACCTACCAGATATATGTGTTGGTGAAGGAAAATTTTTTGTTGGTATAGAATCTTCTTTTAAATGACGTTTTCAAAATAAGTAGTCTTCGTTTTCGAAATGATCAGAACATATTCTTTTTTTATTTACATTAGTGTCTTTTGTCAATTTGCACGCACTTATCCATTTATTTAAAACGTCCTTATTTTTCGGAAAACGAAAATATTTTATATGTTCACTTTTATTTTTTCCGCTCGTATTATTTTTACAATTACTAATTGAATACTTCATTTTTAGAAATTATAGTTATTAAAACTTTTATTAAAAACACAAAATTAATTTTATTCACTTGTAAACACAACTAACTTGATACATCAAATGGACCTGTTGACGTAAGAGAGTAGTATAAATTCTGATTGAGAGAGAATATGAGTGGAAAACAGCTATCATAGATTAAAAAAATTTGCTGCCATACATGGCTCTGTCATACCTCTGTTGTCTATTTATCTTCATATTACTTAATGAGTAATATATGTATAGTGAGTAGGGTAACGTGAGCATATTGAGAATTTGATGGTGTGCGAACTTGAAAATTAATATATCATTGTGCCATTTACATGAGTAAATAGGTCATAATGAAATACATATACAGTAATGTCTCACTAATCCGAATTAATTGTTGCAAGGGTCAATTCGGATTAACGAAAATTCGGATTATAGAAGACTATTGTTTGAATTGTAAATATTAATAAAGAACTACTTTTTGTGATTTTGATAATTTATTTTAATACACTGTACACTATTTATACAAAAACTTCAATAAATTCTTTTGGTAAATTCATTAATTTTTTAAAAATTCAGTAATTTTTTTTTGTGTTTTTTTGGACTGTTGAAGGTTATTAAAAGCTCTCTGTTTTACTTTGTAAAGGCATAATAATTCTTCTGCTGTTCCATTGTTTTGTGTTGACCATTTTAAAACTGTTTCAACAGCAAAAACTGCATCTTCATGTCGGACCTTAGCTACAGAATTATCGTTATCATGTTCTTCTTCTTCGTCAGTACAATCATTTATGTCATCTTCAACACCATTGTCTTCTAGCCAGAATCTTACGTTTTCTGGTGAAAGCTGTACATTTCGTAGTGTATTAACTAACTGTTGTACATGTTGAATTTCTTCTCGTCTTTCATAATTAGTGAATAACCTGACGAGTGGTATTTCATCTTCTACATCCCACTCTTCCGAAGGACAGTGTGTTAATAAGACCTTCCAACAGTTTTGAATCATGTCCTGCTTTGTGTTATTCCAAGCATCAGCTAAAAGGAAAACAGAATCCTTTATTTTAAAAGCTTTTAGGGCTTCATTAATTTCCTCATTATCCACTGCCAAAATATTGTTAAGCAAGCTCTTTTTATAGTTCATTTTTATTATGCGAATAATATTTTGATCAAGTGGTTGTAAGAGCGGAGTACAATTTGGCGGAAAAAACATTGTCCTAATAAGCCCATCATCACTTATCAGTTCACTACATTCTGGGTGACTTGAAGCATTATCCAACAAAAGAAGAGCTTCAGCGGGTAGACCTTGCGATTTCATGAACTTTCTTATTTCAGGAACAAAATAATTCTGAAACCAGTTGCTAAACACATCTCTAGTCATCCACGCATTTTTCGTGCTTGCATAGTGAACAGGAAGAGCTGTTGCTCCAAAGGAACGTGGCTTTTTAGATTTGCCAATCACCAATAACTTCAATTTGTGGGACCCCGTTGCGTTTGTACAAGTTAAAAATGTAACTCTTTCTTTGGATATCTATCTACCTGGAGCAGATTTTTCATATGCAGTTACTAATGTTCTTTCTGGCAGCAATTTCCAATAAAGTCCACTTTCATCAGCGTTATAAATTTGGCAAGGCAGAAGATTGAGATCTTCTACCTTCTTTTTAAAATCACTTAAAAAAGGAGCTACGCTATTCACATTTGAAGACAGTTTTTCGCCGCAAATTTTAATATTTCTTACGCCATACCTCTTACGAAATTTCGCAATCCATCCTCTGCTTGCGCTAAATGTACGATCAGAGCTATATTTTTTTGAGAAGCTCTTTTTAGCTTCTATCATGAGCCTTTCTTCTGAAACAGCAATGTTTTTTGCTCGCTGTTGTTTTAGAAACTGGTACACTTTATCTTCCATCTCGGGAAATTCAGCAGCTTTCAATGTTTTTCTTTTTATAACTTTCCCTTCACCTTTTGCAAGAAAACTAAAAATTACAACAAATTAATTTTTTAAGACAAAAGTAACAAATATTCAACCACTTTTACCCTAAAATTTCCTCTTTTTTTCGTTTTATGTCACATACGGTGGCTTCTCCAATCCCATATTCTCTAGCTAACAGCTTTCCACTAGCACCTTTTTCTATTTTTTTCAAAATTTCACACTTTTTCTCTAATGACAAAGTTTTGTGATTTCTTTTCATTTTCACGTTAAACACATATGTATGTCTGCACTTGCCGAACAAAGAAATTTTGTGTAACTGGCTATGCATTGAATATGCTTGTATAACGAAGATAAAAAAAATTTACAGACGTTGAAAAACAGTTAGAATTCAGTTGAAATTCATACATGTGTGTGTGTATACATACGTGCATACTTTGTATATATAATTTCAAAAATAAGTTGCAAACTCGAACTTGTTTTGCAAGATAGAAATTCGGATTGTAGAATACAAAAATTTATGCTAATTCGGACTGTAGAATACATAATACAAAAAAACAGTGATTCGGATTAGCGTGATATTCGGATCACAGATACTTCGGATTAGCGAGACATTACTGTATGGGTCAATTAATATACATATAACAAATTTACTCGGGGTAATTTATATGGGTATTAATTACAATATGAAATATGATGTATTTGCTGTCGGCAAATACCATTACATGCATTTTAAGGTATATGAAATTTAAAAATTTGATTTTAATAATAAAAAAAAGGTAAATGGAGAAGAGGAGAATTTTTAATATTTATAACAAAAATTGAGTAATCTCATATATTTTCTAGAAATCGCGTGATTTCTAATAAAAAGAAAATCATGCCATTTACAGAACAATACAAGGGATTATATCTTGTTGCGCGTGGGCAGCGGATTTTTGATTACAGTTCTTTTATTGGAGTTTTAAGTTGCAATTTTTGGAATTGCAGATAAAATTTCCAATATGAACGAAAAATATGAAGTTTCAATGTACAACTACCTATCTGTAATTATACAGTGGCGTACAAAAAAAATGACTCATAAAAAAAAATTTTATTCACTGTCGCAACAAAGTTGCACAAATACAAGAGAAAAATGTTTAGTAACATTGCTATTGCAACAAAACAAGCTTAGAAAACCAGTGTTGTGCATGTAATCTACATAGCGTAATCTATTCGTTTATTTACCTGTAGACAATGATGTAGACTATGCCAACGCTTTCAATGTAAACAATGTAGACAATTTCAGCAACTGTAGACAATACTAAAAATCTCATATTAATTCACTCATAATTTCGAAATAAGAAATTGGTTTGAAGATAATATGAGTAATAGACAAAAAACTCTAACACTAAATAATATAGATGATAAAAACATTCTTTTATAGTAAATACTTCTATTTAAAACCTGTAAGTTCTAAAACAGCTCTAGATCGATGATTCAATATTCTTTATCTGGAAATTGTAATTATACAAAATGTATGTTCTTGTAGATACTTTTATTTTTTTGAAAAGGCAATAGAAATAAAAGTAAATAAATAACGCAAGTCTGTATAGAAGTAACTTTTATTTTGTGGAACGCTTGAAAACTATTATTACATAATTACAAATATACTAATTTTCAGCTTCAGATTCAGACTCTATATCGAGGTCTTCATAATTAACATTCTTTCCTGAAATTTTCAGAGAATAATAAACGTGAAGCAGCTTTTTTGATCTTTCGAAAGAAAGCTTATTCCTTATCGGAGTATGTATATGAGCCCAACTAGAGAAAATTCTTTCGATTTGAGCTGATGATGCAGGTATTTGAAGTAATTTTGTTGCTAACCTTGCCAACTGAGGACAACTGATTCCAGCCATACTCCAAAATACTAGTGGCTTTTGTACATTTTTTTCATACAAAACTTGAAATATTCCTGTACGATTTCTAAAACAATCCCATTCCTCGATTCCATCGCCATCAAGATGTTTAAATAAAAATGCATTTATAGTACTTTTCTGCAAATTGTTTAATTCATCATTACTGTAATGAGGATGGAAATAATATGCTAATAATGCATATTCATTAAGGGCCATATTTTTTCTGTGTGTTAAACTTTCCTTAAATTTATTTTGAAACTTTCCTGGCAGTTCAAGTTTTAGCCACATATTTACAGCGTCTGCGGCTGGAGAGTCTAGCTTCTGACATACATTTATTAAATTACATATGGGATCGAAAAGTTTTATATGTTCTTTCACATCAGTTATGAAGTCATCATCAAAAATTAATTTTACTACACTCTGTTTAACCTTTTTAAACTTTTGATCAGCAGCTATTACTTTCATGTACTCCAAATTTATAATTAAAGAATTATATGCATCCCTATACGTACACCATCTCGTTTCACAAGGTAACTTCACGCGTTTGCCACCTTTCTCGACAATTGCTCGCTCAAAATCTGGTTGTTTGTATTCTTTCAATACTGAAGTAACTTTATCCTTTAACGTTTTATCCAAAACATCTTTTGCTAATAGGTTTGCTGTGTGGCTATTACATGTGCTGTGCCAAATCACATGGCTGGAAATTCTTCCCATTTTTACCATTGAACTGGCATTGTCAGATACTACAGCGTAAATATCAGTATTGTAGAGCTTTTTTGCCATATCAATGGACTGAAAAACAATTTCAGTTAACTTCTCTGCAGTTTCAGACTCTCCAGTCAGATCCCATGCATCCAGAAATGCCTGATTCCCGTTTGCGTTGTGGATCATACAGAGTACTATTTTGGAATTTGTGGATGTATTCTTCCAGCCATCGATCAATAGGACAGATTCTGGTTTCATGTTAGTCTGTGCTAGTTTCATACATCTTTTATAAGAATTATCAAGCATAGAAGTAGACAATACTCTTCTATTAGGCATTTTGTTAACATATGCTGGTCTCAGTTTACGTAATAAATTTTTAAAATACACTGATTCTATAATACATAGTGGCAAATTACAACCGAAAATGAAATTTGCTAATTCAGTATTTATTTCTGATACATCCTTTTCTGTTAAGTGATCAATATAAGTTGAAACACCACCACGCTTGCTTGTGGATTTTTTAAAAATACTTTTTGATTGCACTGATGAAGAAGATAATGATACAGAAGAACTAGACACAAAATCACTGTAAGATAATGCTGCTACTGAACAGGTATTCTCAACGTTCTGGGCTTTCTCAATTGAGATATTCATTTCCTAAAATTATGAATATACAAAAAATTTATTGAGACATTGTTTAAAATTTATTGCTTACCTGAATCTCTAAGTTTGAGGTTATGGCTTGTGTTTCTCCCTGATTCTTTGACATTTTATCATCACTTTTTTCATTTAAAACCTAAAACGTAATCATAATTATAGAAAACTCAGTTTTCTGAAGAAATTTCAAACAAAGATCTTACAGAGGCACTTTGTGCTAATTCAATCGATTCAGTACAGTTATTACCATTATCCAAGACTATCAAAACTTCGTCATCATTTGATTTTTCATACACTTTGGCGATTTCTAATTTACAAATGTTTCTAAAAAAATTTAAAATAAGCAATATTTTAGATCTTCATAGTTTTACTCTTAAAGATCTAATAAGTAAGTATGAAGTTCTACAAAATGTATGTAGGTATGTACCTATGACGTTTGAGCCGGTCTGCTGCTGTATTCTGCAATCGTTTTTTACACCCAACACAAATAGCACAATATTTTCCATTACTTTTAATTTTAATTAAACTGAAGCCTAGTTTTTCAAAATTTTCGTTTTTTGGCCTGCCTGGCATTTTAAAGTGAAAGTAATTGTCTTCTAAGGGTTCTAAGTATTCAAATCAAAATCAATATCAAGTATTAAAATAACCACAAGTGAAATAAGAATGACAGCTAAACTAAAATGACAATTGACATCTTAATTGACGTTTACACGTAGTCTACATTATCTACATAAAGTAGACATAGTTTACTCATAGTCTACATTGTCTTCATTCAAATCAATTATTTACACAATTGTTTACGTATTCATGTAGACTTTCATAGATTACATGTAATTGCACAACACTGTAGAAAACTCAGAAAAGGTGTTTTTTTTGTTTTCTGAAGAAATATGAATATTGTCAACATACTTTTTTCCGAATCAATTTTCTCATTTTGCCTACTTCAAGAGTATTCGTACTAACATTATTGTTGTTTTTTTTTTCCTTTGTTAATCTCACTTAAATCCGCAAATTTTTAAATTAACTAGAACAATAGAAGTAAAAAATTTTTTGTTTTACACACACAAATTGGTTTTTTTTTTCGATTCATGTAGTATCGCCTTAGCTTTAATAAACTTTCCGTTTAGTATAGATTTTCTTGGCGATTTTTCCAAAAATCATTAAACAAAACATACTTTACTAAAACTTCTTTTTTTCCATAACTTGTTTTTCTTAAACACGGTGTACAATTTAAATTTTTAGAAAAAAGCTCGGCACACATGTCAGAGAAAAGAAAAATCTTATGCCTAAAAAAATAGATGCACCAGCACAAAAAATATGTTTATAAACATTTGCTGCCGCAACAACGGCTTGAAGTATTTTCATTTCTATGAATTTCCTTTTTAGAAGGCATATTATTGTCATCGAAATACTTTCTTTTACTATGTCCAGATTTTTTTTTATTACTCATTTTTTTAATCTTTATATCGGACAACCAAAGCAAAATAAAATTTTTATAAATAAAGGTATGTGTTCTATATAATATAAAAATAACCAACACAACAATGAGAATAATAACAAAAATTTTTTTGATTCATTTTATTTCATTTTATTATCATACATGTAGTCATACATACACTGCACTATAGTGGAAAATTCCATTTTTTTGGCCAAAATACGATTTTTGAAATTTCCTGTTTAGGTAGTCTGGGTACCTGATTTTAAAGTGAACATATCGAAACCAAAAATTCAACATTTATTACCTTAGAACACAGGTCATTTTGTGAGGTACAGTTGTTGAAAGTGAGAGTTTGTACCCATAGTTCCACCTGAGCAGTTGTAGTGTGGAAGTGCAAAGTTATTTCAAAGTGAGTATAGTAATATTTTTTTATTATTTTGGACAAAGCGAATATTAAAAATAATATGGCAGGTATGTACTTTATATTTAATATTTAGTTATCAAAAATACAACATTCATAATATCTGAATATTTCAGTTTATATATGCGTGCTATTTTTGGCAACTATTTCTTCTACTTGAATTTGAATATGAAGCTAAAAAAATTTGTATGCTTTTGTATAAAGTGAAATCAACGCTAATTAATCGAGTACTTTGATTCAAATATGCTCCAAAAAAATCAAGTGCGCCTGGTTGCCGCTTCTCTAAATTTCCCTATCTTTTCAGATATGGCACAGTAAAAAAAAGCTTAAATGAAAAAAATCTGTTGTATTGAAACATATTTTGGAAAATATAAGGAAGAATGACTTATCAGAATCACATATTAAACATATTACAAACAAAGCGTATGTTTTGCGTTACTGTTTATCAAAAATAATGTAAAATTGGAAAGTCTTTGACAAAAGTTTAAAAAAAAATACATACACAGACTGATACCCTAATAATACATCACAAAAATGATTCTTAAAAATTCTGCAAAGTGTTAGGTAATTTGAAAATGCCGCTTTTATAGTTTTATTACATGATATGTCTACATCAATGTTGATGGAAAAACCTATGATAATGATTGTTGAAAAAGGTAGGAGAAAAATTATGTGGCAGTCCAAGTAACGAAGAAGAAAATACAAGGTAACGAACAAGAAAATTAGTACATACACTAGCGCTCAAAAAAAAAGCCGCACCCATGTTTTCCTGGAATTTTTTTCTTTCGGTACCTTTTATGACCATATGTTTGAATCTTGAAAGCTGTATCTTTGATAATTAGGTTTTCTCAAGGTAAATGAGTAAATTCAAATTTAATTTTTTTTGTTTTATTACATCTTTTAGCAGGTAGTTTTAGCAAAATGTGGTCGATAACAAAACAATAAGTGATTTATCAGAATATTCTATTATATTTATACTTTATACTTTTTTAATATTCCATTACTTATTCTTAACTAGATATTGCTTATACTTATTCAAATCAATTTAAATACATTTCAACTATAAAACATTTTTTCAAATAGAGAAAAAAAAATTACTAAGGTTTATTAATATTTAGTGTAACCATCTTTGGCTTTAATTACTGATTCGATCCTTTTCGGCATAGAATCATATAATGAGCGAAGATATTCTTCAGTAATATCTTCATACCAAATTTTTTCAATATTTTTCTTTAGTTCTGTAAGGTTTTTAGGCTTCTTTTGCCCAAGTTTTTTTCCAATTATCGACCAAATATGTTCTATTGGATTTAAATCCGGATTGTTTCCAGGCCATGGAAGTGAAGTTATACCTAGTTCTTGTTTAAAATCTGTGACCTACGAATCGAATTAGAGATTTTATTAGAAAATAATATCTAAACATTTATTACGGTTCAAAAATTTTGTCATTACAAAATCACTATACTTACAGATTTCGCCCGATGACAAGGCGCAGAATCGTCCTGAAATATTATGTAAGGTTTAAACTCGCTCAATTGATTTATTGTAGGGATAACTCCGTCAGTTATTATATTTTTGTACATCCCGGCATTTATTGCGCTTTTTATCATCATCAATTGGCCTATTCCATAAAAAGTAATTGATCCCCACACCATTACCCCTTCGGACCTTTTAGGCCTTGATGCAACGCATTCGTCTTTTAATCTTTCTCCAGATCTACGACGAACTGTTGTGTTCCCATCTGATCCACCGATGTTAAATTTAGATTCGTCAGAGATTCGCCCAATCCTCGGAAGTCCAATTTTCCTTTTCTCTTGCCCATTGATACCTATTTTTTCTCATTTGAGTTGTGAGGAGCGGTTTTTTTGCAGTTCTGAATGCTAATAGCCCCGCTTCAACTAGTCTTCTTTTAATTGTTGCAACAGAAACAACCATTCCTGAAGATTCTTCTAAATCTATTTTTAATTCTGCTGCAGTTATAAAACAATTCTGCAATGTTTTTCTTTTTAAAAAGTTATCTTCGCGCTTTTTTGTTGATTTTTTCCTTCCACTGCCTGATTTCCTGTCAATATCTCCAGTTTTTCTATATTTTTCCATAAATCGTCGAATAGTGGATTCTTTGCATTAAAATATATTTGAAATTTCTCTATTCGACTTGCCTTGTTCGCTTAATAAAACAATTTGGGATTTTTCCACAACACTGAGCTGTTTTACTTTCATTGCACTTTTTTCTATACTTTTTACCACGATGGTGTAAAAAATTAAAATGATGAAACAAGATGACGGTAATGCTGTTTAAATAGTAAAGTGAGAATCAAAGAACCTATTTATAAAATTATATTAATAAGACACACCAATATTAGTATTTATTGAATAAATGCTACTTTAATTTTTTGGTTTTGGTTTCAGAGAATCGCCCATTTAATATATATCCCATTTCTCAAATTTAGGAAGGAACACCAAAAGCTTTTGAAAGTAGTGGAAAATGATTATTACATATAAAGAAACTTAAATTTATGGAACAAAAACAATACTTATTTATTTGTAATATATCATTTTGAACAATATATTCTAAATTTGTATTTTTAATTAAATTAAAATTAAGCTTAGTAATTAATGTATTTGTTAAATTTTTACTAGAATCCTAGCTCTTAATTTACTTAAAATTATAGATAATGCGCTGAAAGAACGCTCTACTGACGTCTGTGTAGCAGGTACGGCCAACGCTACTTGAATTAATTTTCGTAGATCAGGGCCTAGATTCCGCAACAGTGAGTTTTTCATCAGTACACACTGGAGAAAAAATTCACTAAAAGTTGTTGTGTGCACCACTTATAGTTCACCCGATTCCGCAAGCGATGGTGAATTTTTAGGTGCAGAATGCGTTTTGTTTTTTGCTGAATGATTTGACATTTGTTGAAATGTCAATTGTCAACAAACAATTTTGCTTTGTAGAACTCATTTATACATATTAGCATTGATTTGTTAATTAATTAACAAAAGCAATAATATAAACAACAAAATAAATAAATAAATCAATACTTAACTGCTATTTTTTGTAACATAAAGTGAAGATATGAGTTTTTCTTTCAGTTTCATCGTAAGAAGACATATTAGAAATTCTCAAAGGTATGACTTAGAGTTTTTATTTTCGGTTGAATAGTTATGATTTGTTTTTTGTTGTAGGAAAAAGTTGGTAATCATTAGAAGGCATTTAAGAGACTCGTAAAATCCTTTCGAATCAACTACCGAGCAACAGTTTATTGATTTATATCGTCTGCCGAAGCATCTGTGTTTAGAATTTTTAGAGAAAATTAAACCTTTATTTTTTATCAATGAGCGAAAATCTGCGATTCCTGTACATCTTCGTTTCCTTGCTGCACTTCGATTTTTTGCATCAGGAAGTTTTCAAAGAGGAGTAGGGCAAGATTTCATGGCGTGTTTATCACAAACTTCAATTCATCGTTGTATTCATGAAGTTTCAGATATTATGAATGAGCAAATAGTAATTAAGGAGGAATTTTATCAAATAGAAAATAAATATAATACTGCACATAAACAGACCCGATGTATAGTAGAACGCTGCATAGGCATTCTGAAAAGTAGATTTCGGTGTATTTCGTCAGGGCGAGTACTCAATTATGACCCTACAAAAGCAGGAAGAATAATTAATGCATGCGTTATTCTTCATAATGTTCTTCAGCGAGCAAATATGTTGCCACCAAGTGACATTGACGAAGAAATTGAATTGATCACAAATGATGATGTATCTCACACTAGTGATAATCTCAATATATTGCGAGAGGGCCAAGCAGTTCGTCAAAACATAATTGACACATATTTTTCGTAATTCACTTGTATGTAATTGTATTGTAATTGTAAAATTTGAATTTGAATTTGTAATAAAACAAAAATTTATATTATATTAAAATTTATTAATTTAAAAATTGTTTTAACTTAAAATCTAATTCTTTTTCTCTTAAAGCTAATTCTTTTTCTCTTAAATCTAATTCCCTTTCTTTTAATTTTAAATTTAAATCTAATTTTTTTTCTTTAAAGTCTAAATTGCTTTTCAAAATTCTTAATTTTTCCTCCTCTATTTTGAGGATTTTCTCCTCAAAGGTGTCGGTTGCTGGGGTTCTCCCAGAAGGTGCTCTTTTTCTTTTTCTAAAATGGCTAGAGCTCGCCGTAGCTGCAGTTTCTGCAGTTATTGTTGTCGTAGTTCCCTCTACGTTAACAATAACTGCTGATTCCTCCATGTCTGCTATGACCGCAGAAGTTGTTGCAACAGCAGCATCAGTACACTGAGAAAAATAATTAGGGAAAATCATCATAAAACACAGGTTGTTTCATACAATTAATATGTTGTTTTTCAGCCTACCTATTTTTAGTGTTAAAACAACTATGGGAAAATATGTTAAAAAATTTTTAACAAAAAAATATGTTATTTTAACATAGTTATATGTTTTATTTTAAAATGAACCATGTGTTTGGTTGATTCAACCAAATAATAGGATAGAGTGTTTTAAAAAATATAGGTCAGTTTTACTTAGTGTTAGGTTGAAATTATATGTTGAATTAACTATATGAATATAGTTGAAAAACCAAATTGTTATGTAGAATTATTTTAGGTTGATTTAACCTAATTAAATTCGAATAAGGAATAAAATGAATTAAAAAATTAATTAAGTAAGGTAATTATTAATATTCTGTTAAGAAAGTATAATAAACATGTGTTTACATATGTAAATATGTATAATAAACAAATATTTATTATATTTTTCTTTCAACAAGAAATTTATAATTACCTTACTTAGTTAATTTAATTCAATATTAAAGGCCACTAATTTTATGAACAAAATTTGTTTGGATATATATTTATGTATTTTGATAAGAAAAATATAATTATTGCAATAAAAAAAATTTCATTTTCATCATTTTAATTATATATTTTATTCCATTAAAAAAATATCAAAATTTTTTTGCTTAATATATTTTTTACATTTAGTTTTTTTTTTATTTCATAAGTATCTCAGTCTTACTTTTTTAATAACTAATTTCATACATACATATGTATATTATTTCATTTAAATATTAAAATTTCATTTAATTTTAATTTAATTTATTTCATTTAATCATTAAATTCGATTTCAATTTCCAGTTTATTCTTCTTATTGTTAACAATACTTGTTTTAACATACATGTCTATTGAATCCAGTTTTGTATATTTTATAGTAATTATTTATAAAGTAGTGGAGTTAATAAGAGCGATTTGTTTGTTCAAACATTTTTTTTTCTATTTGAAGAAGTTTACATACATAATATGGTTTTTATAAAGTTCAATATGTATACATTCTTTGTGTTTTCGTAATTTCTAGTTTTTTATAAGTGACTAAAACATGATTTATGACCACAAAAAATTTAGCGTTTTAGAACCTTGTTTTAGGTACTCATAAGAAACTAGAAATTACGAAAACACAAAGAATATATATGTCCTGAACCTTATAAAAGCCATATGTGATGTATGTACATATATGTCATTAAATAGAGAAAAAATGTCTTCAATGCATTTCGTTTTCTAACTTTTAAAATATTATGTTCCTATCCAAATTTCTTCTAATTAAATAAAAATGGCATTTTTTTTCAATTAATATATGTATCTGCAGAATTAGGCTTTTATTAAATTTAGTGGAAAAAAGAAAAATTTTAATTTGAAAAATGAATTTGATTGTTGATATCCTTAATTAGCGTATCTACATTTGAACATTTTACATCATATATTGTGCTTATGTCAAAGAAAAATTTTTGGATGAATAGCCAAACTTTTGTACATTCTATTGGATAATTAATATTTAAAACATTCATTAATTTAAAACAAAAAGATACTGATCCTAAAAAACTGTTGAATTTATACTTCACATCATCTAAAACAACAAAAAACTCCTGACAATTTGGAAACTCACCGACTACTATAATTAAAGGTTGTAATGTTTTATTTTCTTTAAGTAGTGTTTTTCTTTTTTCCACCAAATTTTCCTCTATGTTACCACTAGATTTTAAAAATGACACGAAATTATCTTTAGAGTCTACAATGCTGGGTTTTTTTGATGATCCTTTGCTTGTTTTACCTTGAAAAGTAGGCAAAAGGATATGGCTAAGCAATAGAAGAATGCCAGTGTTGTATGAATCTGAAAAATTAAATAAAGTTTTGAAAAGTGATACTTTTAATTTGTAAGACTATAAAATGATACCTTGATCTATATTTTCTCCATTTGTTATTAAAATTGAAAAAACAGCTCTTGACGATTCTGACTTCAGTCTTGTCGAATATATTTTTTGTATTGCCGTGATGAATTCTGCCCATTTTTTATAAATATTTCCACTTTCTGGATACATTAAACCAAAATCTAAATCAATCTATAAAAGAAAGAAAAATAAAGATGAAAGATAAAATTTCTTATTTTACAAAATCACTTACAAGTTCTGGCGAACGAGCATCCTTATATAGTGGCCATTTTTGTAAAATTTCAGTTATGGAGGATGACTTATCATCTACAATTGTCCTTCTTCTATAGTTGAACGTTTCTTCCCATTTTTCAATAATAAGAGTCCAAGGTTCCCTTAAATAACGTAGTTCATTCATAATTTCTTCTAATAAAGATTTTATATTATTATTTTTGTTTATTTCTTAAAACTATATACGCAGTATACCAGATTTCGCAGAATCATAAACCAAAGTTTCATCTAGAGTTTTATTTTGGAACAGAGATTTTGTAGAATTTTTTTTTTCACTGCTTGATTTACTTCCATTACAGGACTCTGATTTTTTTTTAATTTTTCGTAGAGTGCACAACTTGTCATAAATTTTCCCTCCAGGTGGTTTTCCACTTCCTTTATGAAAATAATAGGTACTCTAAAAAGGTGATACATTTAATTTAAATTTTAATTTAAATTTTTAATTTCCCACCAGAAGTTCTGTTGGAAAATATTTAATTATAGAATTAGCAATCAATCTGCATTCACGAACTCCCATTGAAGGATGTTTTCTGAAGAAATATTTGACGACACAATTTACCATATCCTTTCGTCCATTTTCGTGCAAAAATCCTGTTTTTTTATATGAATCCAATATATCTGCACCTTCTTCGTTTATTAGTAAAACGTGTTTTATATCCTAAAAGTTGAAAAATTAAATTTAATATTTTATATTGAGAATTTTTTTTAAATAAATTCGAAAGAAATTACAAAGCTTCTTGGTGAGTTTGTTGGAGTATCTACTTTTTCAGCATCTAAAAAGTCTGCTAATTTTTCAAAATCCATGCTTTGATTAAAATTTATGTTTTTTCTGCAAGAACAACTGGTCTCTATATAGTGTCCCTAAAATGTGATTTGTTGAAAAATACATTTATTTTTATTTTTAAGGCTTTCTTACTAAGGACTTTTGCCACTTAAAAAGATGATGTTCAAATTTTACACGAACTCCATATAAAGTTTTATCAAAAATGTCATCAAGATGATGTTGTCGAATATATAATAAGGATTCAGCATCAAATTTTCTTTCTGTAATGTGAATATTTGTTCAGTCATGTTATGTATAATCTTAAAAAATGTGATAACCTGTTAAAAAGTCGTAGAGTTCATCATACAGATTCCATTGTTTTAATATGTTTTCCAAACTGATTTCTTCTGTTGTGTTATTGATTTCTGTTTCTGTAGGCACATTTGACAAAATATTATTTGTAGTTAAACTGCTTGAAGTATGAGTCAAATCTGAGCTAGAATTAGAGATATTTCGTTCAAATGGAACGCCATAAACTACTTGGTAGATACTATCGGTGTTTTGATCCATTTTTAAAAAGATGTATTTGTATTATAGATGAAATCTAATGTAAAGTGTAGAATAAGGTAAAATTGATTGTTAATTATTCCAAAAGTATTGTTTTGGTCGTGCAAAATTTTTGTCATTAAAAATTTTATATATATGAATAGGTGGTCCGTCTACATCATTTGTGTTAATAATAACTTTGTCACATTTCATTTCGTCTAATATTTCCAAAGCGACAAAGTGTTTGTTGTATCCTGTTGAAATTAAGTCACAAATAGCTAATACCTGGCTATTTTCAGTTAAAAGTAATTCAAGAATATTAAAAAGTTTTCTTTCATTATTTCTTGTAATAGTAAGAAAATACCCTGTTTTGTATTTAATTGCATTGTACGTTACTTGTGAATAAACTTCAAAATGTCCTGTAATGTTATTAGATGAACAAAGCTCTTTATAGTTACTTTGAATTTTATGTATATGATCTGCTGTAATAGAAGTCCTTTCATGGCTTTTTACTATATAATTGGTAAATTTCAACTGAAGTTTTGTAGCAAGAGTTAATGGTATATTTTGTCGACTGGTAATGATTCTTGCGTAAGTTTTTAATTCCTTGTGTTTTGCTTCATAACGAAAACACCAAATATTTCGAAGAGGACCTGATAATTTTATGATGTAGGGATAATGAATCATGTTGTGGAATTTCGGTTTAAGGCAGTCATTAAATATTGCAATAAATTCCTTATTATGCACTTTTATTCTTGACTTCAATTCTTCAAGATTTCTTTCATTAAACCGTGGAAGCAATAAAATGTCAACTATGTTTATAAAGTTACATACATATTGCCAAACTTTATCTTTAGAAGGTATCATATGTCCAATTAACACAGGAAAAACGTAACAAAATGTCCACATTTCCCTTGCTGACATGTTAAATTTCCTTTTTTGTATATGATTCAAAGTTATATCCTTACAAATATTTCCTATTTCCGTTTCTCCATAAGCAAAATTACTTTTAAGTCTGTTTAAATCATCTAAAGAAAAGTATTTTTTTTCTGTGATAAAATAATCAAGAACATGTGAAAAGTTGTAATGGCAAACTCCCTCGAAAACATCATGCATAATATCTACGGACAAATTTTTAACTACATGAAAAGATGGAATTGTATTAAATATTGATTTTTGCTTTATTCCTGAACTATCTGCCACATTTGCACCTGCTTCTTCATAATTTTTTTCTGTACGAAGCTCAGAATCTTTTTGTATGAATTGTTTTTTTAGCGTTGCTTTATCAACATTACAAATTCTGCAGCAGTAATTGGCTGAAAATGATTTATTAAAGCCAAGTATAGAGTTTAATCCCAAATTATCACCAAGAACCAATCCTAAAATAAAACGTATTTTTTGTTTATTATTTTCAAAATTAAAATATATTCCACTTGATTCTATTTCGATTAGTTTTCGTATTAATGTATTTATACAAGAATTATTTCCAAATTTTTTCAAATCCGATGTTTTAATAAGAGCTGCTGGGAAAATTTCTTCAAGTTGAGAACTTTTATCTAATAATGGGAAAGAATAGTAAAAAGCTGTTATTGATTGCGTCCCGCAATGAGATCCTAAAGGATTATTTATTTCAAAGTCGTCACTGTATAAGAAGTACGGAATGCAAATATCTTCTGGATAAAGTGCTTTTTTTTCTTCCCATAATTTTCCTTGGATGAAATTTGTAATTCCGTTATTTTTTCCTTTTTCCAATAGATTCAAGTTTTGAATAACATCTTTTAAAATATCTTTTTTCTCAAAAAGCTTTTTGATTTGAAAATCTATGGGTAGCAAAATACCTGTTGTTGCTTTCTCGCAAAGTACTGATAATCCTTTCTTGTTTTTTTGAAGTATTTCATTATCTATACAAAATTCTGTGAGATTTACAAAAAGATTCTTCTCATGCAGGCATTTCATAAATTTATATTCAGTTTTTATATCCTCAAAAGGATTTTCACAAAATTCTACAAATTCTTCGTATTCTGAGTCATATACAATTTTATTTGAAATTGACAATTTTTTCAAATTACTTATGATTGGAAAAATTATGTGCTTTTGAATGCTACTTTGAATATCGATCACATCTTTTCGACTGAAATTGTTATGTGCATGCAACTCAATAGAGAATGAAAGAACTGAATGTTTGATTGTCTTAATTATGTTTGTTATTTGCAGTTCAATTTCATCATTAGTTAATTTATTAGTAGCATTATCTTTCGTGTTTGTTTCTAATACGTTTTGTAAGACATTACTCTGAAATTCATTATTTGTTTATATTATATTTAATTTATTTTCTTGATTATTTAAAGAATCTTTATGCTTTTTCACCAAATGCCGTTTAAAAGTTGATATATTTTGAAATTTTTGATTACATTGATTTACTGTGCAAATAAATAAATTGTTAGTGCGACAATCATGAATATTTTTCAAATGACGAATATAAATTTCACTTTCGGAAAATTGTTCAGGACATTTGAAGCAAATAACCATTTCGTTTTTGTTAATTACGTTAGTAGAAATTATTTTTAAAAACTAAGTATATTTACATAAATTTGGTAAATTTTATTACAGTGTTACTTTCTTCTTAGCTTGTATTTAAAGAATTTGTTCCTTCCAAAAAGCGGCGAAGTAAAATATAGTCTCCTTTATATTTCAGGTTCTTCTAAAATAAATTTTTTAATTTCAAAGAATCATAAATTTTCTACAAAAAGCCATACCCATTTAGTTTGAAACAGGAAGACGTGAAATTCAAATTTAATTTTGGTTGCTATTTCGCTTGGGTCGAAGAGATTGTTGATTTCCTTTATTGAAATAATTTTTAAGTAATTGTAGTCAATGTTTTGTTCTAAAAACAAAAAAAAAAAAAGTATAAATTAAATTATTGTTTAAAAATTCTAGATACATTATGGATAGTATAATTAACTAAAATGAAGAGTATCTGAAAATTATTGATGTAAACGTTTTGAGAACAATTTTTAAAGTTTTAAAAATCTTCTTTAAATTTTATTTATTTTTTTTTTTCATTCTTCATCAGAAGTTAAAGATAATTTCCAGTATCTTCCAGTAATAATTAGGTACTTTTTATATGGAAGATATTATTTAATAGAAACCAAATAAAAACAAAAAAAAATTAATAAAAATAAAAGTGATGGCAAAATTGTAAATGTTGGAAAAAAATTTAGAAAATATTTTTATGTAAAAAAAAATAGAAAGTATTTTAAAGCCAATGTGATTAAGCCAAATTCATACACATGGTTTCTTCTTTAACTATACATTTTATTTTTCGAAACAAATACACAAAATTTAATCACATTGGCTTTTTACTTCATAATATTAAAATTAAATAATTTTACTTACCCAAACACCTTTTAAATAATTTTTTCGAATATAATTTTTTTAATTTAAGAAACTTTTTTAATTTTTTTTCACTTTTTTTCATATTAAATCCACCAACACTTGTAATTGATCACTGAACACTTTAGAATAAAATGAATCAATGCACGTGTTACTCATCTTCAACTGAAATAACACAAACGTTGTTTTAACTAAAATAAAAGTACAATCAACATAGTGTTAGGTTGGTTTAACCAAACAGCTCAACCTATTTATTTGTACTTTTTTCTGAATAACCAAATATTATGTTGATTTAACTAATCGCATGGAAAAATGGTTATTTTGACTATTAAATACGTTGATTTAACTTTTTTTTATGTTGAAATATCAACATAAAAGTAGGTAAAAATAACCTTTGGCTAGTTTGATTTTAAAAAAATAAGAACAACTTAATTATAATTGTTAAAATGACTTAGAAATATGATGATTGGCCATATTTTTGAATAATAGAAAAAGAACATAAATCAATATGTTATAACAACATAACAAAATAGTTCCTTTTTAGGATATTTTAACTTATTTTTAGTGTTGAAAGAACATAAAATTGTCAACCTACCTAACTAGGTTCTTTTTCCCATGGTTATTTTTCTCAGTGTATCCTGAAAGAATGAAATAATAATTAATAATAAATAATTTCATTATTATTGTACTGCAAAATATCATACCGTTCCTTCCTTAAACATTTCTTCTACATTATCAACGCCACTTACAACTGCCGGAACCAAAAGGGCGAAGATGCGGCTTTCAAATTGTGTTAAAGCCTTCATTTGTTGAAGGCCGTTTTTCCCAGTCTTTTGAAAGTTGGTTTTCAAAAGTGCCTCTCGTTCCTTGACTCTTAATCTGAAATAAATTTATGGTAATATGTAAATACAAAAGTAAAGTAATAATTTAAACCTAAAACTACATTATATGAGTATACTTACTTTTGGTCAGTCCAAAACTTTCTCCACTGGTTAGCATCTTTAATGGCACCTTCAATGCTATTCAACGTGGTGCTCAGCTCTTTCCACTTTATTTGTTTCAAATGAGCACCATCCGCTGATTCAAATCTACATAAATATAAATATAATACAAAATATTTCATTACAATAAATTTAATTAAATTAATTAAAAATTTCCAATATAAAATACCTATCATGGGAAAATTCTAAATTCTCCTCCATATATTAAATTAAAAATAATTTCTGCTCCTCACTTGCTTTTTTTGCTTTTTTTCCATTTTTTAATTTTTTAACTCCACTCAACTTCACTGTTGTTTTAAAAATGACAAATTCACTATGTAAAACGCATTGAATAAATTACCACTGCAGTTGCGGAATCAGAAAAAACAGGTGAACACGAAATTTCGTGCACACTCAAAAACTCACTGTTGCGGAATCTAGGCCCAGCGTCATTTTTTACTTTTTTATTCCAATATTCCAATATATTGGTGTCAAAAGGTATCGTAGGCTCATCAGCTAGTGCTAGAAGTTTTTGTTTTAGAGATTTTTCTGTTAATGGTACTGGTTTTATCTTCATTGAATTTTTTAAAGAGTTTTGCATATATATTCGTATTTGTAGAAGTGCTGGGTTGTGGCTCTGACTCAGTCATTGTTTGATTTATTGTTACATTGTCAAATTGACTTATAACATTAAACGTCTTCAAAAAATGTTCCTAAAAAATAAAAAATAAAATTTATTTATACAAAATTCAGACAATTAAATTCAAAAGTTATATGTATTACCACTGCTACTTTTTTCATTTCATCTGTAAGTGTTGGAGAATTTTCAAAATTGAACCTCGGATCTAAATATAGTGCCGACAAAAATGCTTCATGCTGAAATAAGTAGTTGCTCTTTTCTTGTTTTCATGGTTGTTAAAATTAACTCCGCATAAGGATTTGATGGTATCATCTCTTCCACTTCTATTTCACATGTTAGCCAGTCACGATAAAAATCTTCTAAAATGTAGTTTTCTTGCTGTAATTGCTTTGTGAAAATAGCTAAAGGTTTGAAAGCTTCAGCAAAATTTGTAACGAAATTCCAATTTACGTTGGTTTGACTACTTTTTTCTACATTTTCTACTTTATTTTTAGTAGTGATACTACCATATCATATGTTGAATTCCACCTGGTAGTATTATCTAGAATAGGTAGTGGAATATTTATGTTTTTACTTATAATTGATTTTCTCAGCTGTTTAATATTTCTTCTACATTCGTTAATATTTTCTTCCACTTTTTCTATTTCATGGCGCACCGCTAGCTGCAAAGTATGAGCCGCGCATCTCGCAGTAGAAAATATGGATGAAAGTTTCACATTAAAATTTTCAAACGTCGTATTTACACTATCTAAATATGATTCTTCATTTCCGTGTACAGAATCTTGTGTGATTTGTTTGATATTTTCACTACTTTCTTCTTGTAAACCTGCTAAAACTTCGAAGACTTTTATCACATTGCGACCGTTGTCTGTTGTATTAGAATAAATTTGCCTAATGTCTATATTGTATTGACGTAAGCACCCTAAAATTTCTTCTACTAACACTTCCGCGGTATGTTTTTTGATAATTGTACCATTCCAATGGTATGAACACATATTTTAAAATTATTCATATACTGAAGGTTTATGCCTAAAATATTGCGATTGGCACGAGTAGCAATATCTACTTTTAAAGAAATTAATTTTTTTTCCACTCTTTTCGAAATGATATTTTTAATTTCATTAGTTGCGTTTTCTATATTCAACAATATGTTTTTCGAATTTAAATTCGTTTTGAAACTTAACTCATATGGATGTATTAATTTTTAAAAAAAATCTTCATCGTCAAAAATTTTAAATTGAATGTTTTTCACAGTCACCAATCCAATGCAACATTTTAGAAATTCATTTTTATCGAGTTCAATTTTTACGTTTGTATTTATTTTTCGTCTTTTTGCCACTTATTCAATTCCTTCATCGTTAACGTTCATCACTTCATATTGAGATATATTCTCTTTATAAACAAGTAAAAAATGTCTTTTAATATTGTTCGGTCTATTACACATTAATTTTTCACATTTCAAGCACTTTGCTTTTTTAATTTTAGTGTCCATTTCCACATATTTTGTAATGTCCAAACTAGATTTATTGTACATAGCATTTTCCAAAATGTCTATATAAAATTAAACAGTACAGAAGTTTAAAATAAATTTAAAAAACTTTAATAAACTTTTAAAACTCTTACTACCAAAACCAAGCACTATATGTATAGGTATATTGACCAAATTAAAAAAAGAAAAACTGTATAAAAATTCTAAAATTTAAATAACAACTATAACACGAAAACTGATAGTTTAAAAATGATGTCCTGTTTATTTATTTCTACAGTATTTATAGAAAAAATTATAAATACATATGTACCTATATCATAAAACAAAGGAAAAATTTATTCTTATGTAGAAAAAAATTTTGAGAGCATTACACCTACAGTAAAAATAATTCAAATTCTTATGCTCAACAAATTGAATTAAAAAAACAGTGGAATATATACATACATATGTATGTACATAGTATTGGTACTGATAAAGATAATGTAAATTATCTCTTCATTCATACGATCAGCTGTAAAACAAAAAAGTAAAAACCCGTAATCCCTTTCTCTTTCAGTTACCTGTTTGTAGGATATATATGCATAGGTACAATGTTTTTGGGTTTTTGGATTTTTACATTTTCTTAATATCATAGGAATAATTTAAATTTAATATTACACATTCATAACATCTTCTATTTAATAAATAAAAAAATTGTTATGACCGTATGTCACTTAATGTTTTGAAATGCACTAGGTAGAAGTACTCGTAACATTTCAACGAAAAAAATGATAATTTTAATTATTTTATTTCTTCCTAAAATTAAAAAAGTAAAATAATTCGATATAAGGAGTTAAAAAATGTAATTTTTTACTTTAAATTTTAAATTTTACATACGTGCATCAATTTTAAAGTTTAACGAAAACAATTACGAATTACGATTTACGACACATGAGTTGATGAATTGCTCATGTGTCGAATGTGAGCAACACACAAGTGTGTTTTATCATAAAACTCGAGTGCAAATGTTGTGAGTAAAACCTATGTTCTTTTTGATATTTTGCACACACTCGTGTGCTGTGGCCTGTGTCATTATAAGATGTGCTTATTCGATTGGCTCATGAGTTTATCGTTTTTATTTTATTTTGTTTAACTCAAACAATTTTACAATTAGTTACAAATTCAATAAACTTAATTAAAAAAAATTACAATATTACCTTACAAATTAATAAAAAAAAAAAATAAAAAAAAAAAAAAAAAAAATTACAACATTATTGAATTACAACATTTAAGCTTAAAATTTAAAATTTAAGGTAAAGTAGTCATTTTAAATAAAATTGTATTTCTTAAGGAGCTTTTGGAATCGTTAAAGTTAAAGTTTATTATATTTTGATGTTTGTTTGCAGATATGATAATTCTATTGATTGGTTCGAATTTGCCATAAGTTGTTCTATGATAAGCGACATTAAAAAGGTTAGTCTTGCGGAGTCGTGTAGAAAAGTTTAAAGTAACTTTGTCACGATTTACAATTTGAATGATGAAAATTGAGTCTGCAAGTTCACGTCTATTTTCCAAGGAGTCCAGGTTGATTAGATTAAGCCTACTTTGATACGGTGGGAGACTTAATGGGTTTTACCAGGGAAGGTTACGAAGAGCAATCCTTAAGAAGTTTTTTTGAATTGCTTCAATCCTGTTTGAGTGTGTTCCATAATAAGGCGACCACACTTGGCTAGCGTACTCCAGATGCGGGTGAACAAGGCTAGTGTATAGTGATTTTGTAATGTATGGGTCGTCAAACTCTTTTGACCATCTCTTAATAAATCCCAGCATAGCATTGGCTTCATTAATGATGTTGTTGAAATGGATTTTAAAGGTCAATTTTTCATCAAAGTGTACTCCTAGATCTCTTATAGAGTTGACCTTATTCAACGCTTGGTTGTTTAGTGTGTAATTGAAAGTAATAGGATTGGTACGGCGGGTAAAGTTCATTAGCGCGCACTTATCTACATTAAGCAGAAGATTGTTGTTACGGCACCAGTCAAAAAAATTAACTAAATCCTTTTGAAGTTCTAGGCCATCCTGCAAGGAAGTGACTATTTTAAAAATCTTCATATCATCTGCATAGATACGTAATTCACTATTTGTTTTAACAGACACAACATCATTAGCGGATATTATGAAAAAGAGGGGGCCAAGATGGCTGCCTTGAGGCACACCAAATGTAGCTACAAAGCTTTGAGAAATTGATGATTTAAACTTAACAGTATATTTTCTATTCGATAAGTATGCAGAAGTCCATTTGACAAAGAATGGAGGAAATCCAAGTTTTTTTAATTTGAAAAGAATTACACTGAAAGGAAGGAGGTCAAAAGCTTTACTGAAGTCGGTGTAAATTACGTCAGTTTGTTGCCCTGTTTCCATTGCGTTTATGAAAATTGATGATGATTCCACAAGGTTTGTGATGGTAGATTTTTTTTTCATAAACCCATGTTGGTTATGAACCAGGAAGCTTCTTTCCAGATTTCTGGAATATGACCGGAGGACAATGACAAATCGAAAAGAACAGACAGTGGAAAGGCCAGGTATTTAGCACAATTCTTAAGTACTGCTTCAGGTACGCCATCAGGGCCCGGGTTAACGTCTGTTCCAGAACTTTCTAAGTATTGAGTGACAGTTGCACTTTCAAATGAGTAACTCTTAAAGGTTGTTTTAGGGAAATCATCCAAATGGTCAAATAGATCTTCATTAATTGTGAAAATTGAGTTGTTGTAGGAGTTGGAGAAGAATTGACGAAAGTAATTGGAGATTGTTATTGGGTCGTTACTAATTTTCCCTTCATACTTCATGTATAAGGGGAACTCATCCACTTTCCTTTTACAGTTGACAAATTTCCAAAAAAGTCTTGGATTGTCTCTTATCTTGGATGACATGTCGAAGACGTAGTTTTGATAACTTTGCTCAACACAGGTTTTGAATTCATTTAGCAACTCTAGAAAGTTTGTATAATTCACTTCGGTTGTTGATTTCAAGTATTTCTTCCAAGCCTTATTTTTTCTATTTCTTAAATTCTTAGCTACTGGGCAGAACCAGAGAGGACTACTGTTAGCCGGTTTCTTGGAAGTGAGAGGCACAGATAAATGAAAGCCTTGGAAAATAACGTCGTAGAATCTAGTTATAGCAACGTCGAGTTCTACATTTTGTAGCAATGTAGAGAAGTTAATAGATGAAAGAAATTGATTAAGTCCTTCAAAATCTGCTTTGCTAAAATCGAAAGTTTTTATATTAGCAGCGTCAGGATTTGATGGAGGGTTGGTACAAATAGTGAAGCCTATCGGAGGATGAAATTTGTCAATGTTTACAAGAGAAACTTCACAGTCAATAAAAGTGAGGTTGTTCCAATCAGAAGTAAAGATTAGGTCAAGTTGTTTGTTTTGATAATTTGTTATAGTTGACATTTGTTGTAAAAAATTATTGTTCAAACCGTCAATAAAAGTGCTATCTGAAACATTAGTCAAGTTAAGAGGAACAAGGTACAGTTCATCAATGTGCTGTGACCACTTTAAATGAGGTAGATTGAAGTCACCGCAAAGGAAAAGTTCATCATTTGAAGACAGTTTTGAGGAAACAAAGTTAATTACTTTGACAATATTGATGTATGTATATATCGATGTTTGAATTAGGTGGAATGTAGCAGCAGACAAAGTAATAACTCTTCCCTTTAACATCAATTTTAATGCATGTTATTTCTAGGAAGTTTGATTCAGGAATGAGAAGTTCAGATACATTGAAGCAATTCTTAACCGCAATTAATATCCACCTCCTTTTGGAGTAGCAGCTGAGGTACTTGAAGAATGTCTGTCTTTTCTAAATATTGAATAAGATTTATCGAACAGTTCAAGGTTGTTAATGTTGCGAACCAGCCATGTTTCAGTAAGGAGGTAAACATCAAAGTCTAAAACCATGGAGTTTATAAAGACATTTTTTGTTTTAGTACGAAGACCTCTGACGTTTTGATAGTAAATTGAAAGTTTGTGTGGCTGATATGACTGAGCTTTAGAAATGCATGAGCTGTTGATTAGAATAAGGTTATCCTTGTTAACGAAAAAACTTATTGTGGACATCTCTAGTACGCTGAAGATAGTTAATTCTCTTAGAAGCGATGTGAGAAGCATAAGCTACTTGATCTGAGAAGGCTTCTTGGGGGGTCACATCGTAACATTGATAGTATCGCGCATAAATATCACGGAATGCAATTGGGTCAGTAGGGAGACCTTCTTGACGAATTAACACCTTAAGGTTCGCTCTAGTTTTCCCATCGATGCAGACAGAATTGCTTTGTTTATGTAGATATGCAAGGTAAAGTCTTACGTTCTCTAAAATTTTAGGATCTCTTAATCGTGCTAAAACATACCGACCTTCCTCCACACTCGCGAATTTTTTGGTCAAAGCTACGACTGGTGGGAGCAAGGGGTCAAATGCTGAGGCGACAGGGTCAAGTGACGAAGTTGGTAGGTGTGTAGGGGGTTGTTGAGGTAAAGGTGATGTTGGTGAGAGAGGGGGCGGCAAAGATTAAGGGATAGGAGGCTAGGGGCGACGATTGGTTGTGGTTAGACTGTGGTGATAACGGATTCGGATGAAGGTAAGGATGAGAAGGAGGTATCGTAGCTTCTTGTCTAGGAGAGGAATTAATGGTTTCCCTGTAAACAAAATTAGGGTATTTATTATTTTTATTGCTTTGACTTACCTTGTTCACCTTTTTTACCTTACTGTTATTGTTGTTATTATTTTTGTTTATGTTTTTGATGTTTTTGATGTTTTTGGTGTTGTTATAGTTGATGTTATCAGACTTATGCGACGAAGAAGAAGAAGTTGCAGATTCAATTTTGTCCGAAAAGTCTTTTATTATTGTACCTTTTTTCCACTTTTTCGTATTTTTAACCTCGCTTATCAGAGAATTAGGTAAGCTAACTTTGAAAGTTAAGTATTTAGGTTTATATTTTAAATACGATGGTGTTATTAACTTGCAGCTAACTTCATTTCATCTAAATTTACGCTTAATGTATTTTTCTAAACTCAAAGTAGTTGTATTGGGAGAAAGATTAGATATATAAATTTTGTAGGAAGGTTTTGAGTTGATCCTATTTTGAGAGCTGTTCAACGTTGATTGTTGGGATATTGGGGATATAGGTTTATTTGGTTTATTTTTTTTCTTGGAGGGAGTTGGTGAAGTAGAAACTGATTGCATAGTTGTTACAATGTCCACCAAAGGTGCGTCGTCATGTGGTTTTTGTGGTAAGTTTTCTGTAGTTTGCTCTCTAGGTTTATCCAATGTCTCAAAGATTTGATTGTTCAGGATATTAGACTGTTCATTCGTTGCACGTACGACATCAAGCGACTTTTCAGGTGAATCTCTTGTTGAAAGTTCGTTCAGTTTGCTGAAGGCTTCGCAAATGCTTTCATTTAGGGTCCTGTTGTTATTGTATTTGATATTACATTGAAGGTCTTGAAGTTGAGTTTTCGAAAGCTATGCATCATCTAGAATCTCGATGGAAGTAGATATTAAATCATCCAGTTTAACAGAAATGTTATTGAAATTTTCGATAGAAACCTTCGTCAAATTAGTAAGCTCCGAAGCTGTTACAGTATCAGTGCAATTGTTATTTTTATGTAAAGGTCTATGATTTACAATATCGACAAAAGTTCTTTCAGATACTCAAACTTCTGCTTCAAAATTCTTTCGAAATTTATGTTATTATATTGACCCAAAAGTGTAGTCACGGATGTGTTAAGGGTGTCGTAATTTTTTGCCATTTCGTTAAAATTTGAGGAGTTTTGGCTTATTACATTAGTAGCTGTGGATTGGAATTCGAGGCTGATATCACTAGATTTATTAAATTCTTGCACCAAATTATCTTGCATTATGCGAAGTAAGCTATAGTAATCTTGGCATTGTTCACAGACAAAATATTGTGATAAGAAGAACGTATACCAGTTACGGGGGGCATTTAAGCATACACCATGAATTTTTCTTTTACAAAAGCCTTTGCAAATAAGCATGATATCTGTATTCCCATCTTGAATATGGCATGTACTAATATCACATTTAAATTGTTTAGACATTGCACTTAGTTTTGAACTTTGATGACTTTTTAATTATTTATTGGTAATTTATTTATACTTTTAGTGAATTTTATTTTAATTTTATTTTTATTTTAAGTTATTTTAAGTAACTGAATTGTTAAAATATTGAAAATACCATATGTAAACAGATTTTAAAGAGCACTGTACTTCACCGATTTATTATAAATTGATTATGCTAGCAATTTAATATAATATGTAGACTGGTACAATGAACTTTACTTTATGGTGTTAACGACACTATTATGTTAAAAATTAAAAAATGATTAGTTTGCAGATATCACAAAATAATTTGAAATTTAGTATTTTAATATTTTAATAAATTAGCGGCTAAAAGACAAAAGAAAATGCAAAACACGTCCGCACTCTTTGAAGTCTGAAGTACAAAAAAAGTTTTGCACATGATACTGTGTTTTATAAAACATGAGCAGCTCACGAGTCACGGGTAAGTTTTTTGTACTCTGGTTTGTTTAAGTTTCCAGGTCTTCCTAATCGTGGTTTATCTTCAATTGTATTATTTTTAAAAAACCTTTTACAAATATTGTAAACTGTGGTTGAACTTAAATTTAAAATTTTTGAAATTTCTTTTACAGTTTTTCCACCTTTCCGATAATAAACAGCCAAAAATCTTTCACAAATAATTAAAAACTGACCAATTAATTACAAATAATCATTCACATACAACTTCAAATGCACTTGCAACATAACGGTACTAATGATCCCCATAAAAAGTTATAAGTCATGTTCTAAAACTTTTTCACAGCATTTTAATAAGTTGTTCCCGTTATCATTATTTTATGGGTGCTCTACATAATTTTTTTGCTGTGTTTTTTTATTTTTAAATTAGACAATCAAAAGAATATTTTGAATAAGTAAATATGTAAATCTTTTTGAAGAAATATATTCATATAATAAATATTTTAATAAAATGAACTATGTTCCAAAACTTTTTCGCACCACTGTATGTATATTTTTCTTCATTTCTTTTCTAAAAAAATAAAACTCACTAAAAAACAACAACAACAAAAAATGCGCCAAATATACCTAACATAAAATTTAAAAAATTGTATAAAATTCAAAAAACTCAATGTATTGGGGAAGTTTTGTTTTCCTGCGCTTTCTTCTTTTTGTTTTAAAAGCCCAATTTGGTAACATTGGTCTCGGGTGTGCGGTCAGAACGGTTTTAGAAATAAAGCCCCTCCACATACATTTTTGTTACTTATATGTATATTCATTTATATATTTTTTTTTTTGAGTTTATAGTATAACTGTATAAATACGCTTTTGCTCTCTTTCTTTCATTTTAATGTGCAATGTTGTCTTTTTTGATCTGAAAAAACATATATTATTTCCACCATTTACTTTACGAAATCCCACAAGTACAATTCAAATTATAACACACACATGTATCATATAAAGATCTATTAACAATATTGGTTGTGAATTAACAACATAATCGCCACAGTTACAGAGAAGATAAAAAGATCCTAATTAAAATTTTTAACAATATCGTGTACATACATAGTTAAATTAGACACTGGTCATGTGGTCATCAATAATATTTTTCTTTGCTGTAATCTTCCTTAGCAATATAAAACAACATTACTCCTCACTATGTTACACCACCACTCTGCAAATAAAGAACTCACCTTTATTTTGTTCTTTAAGTATTCGCTGATTCTAAAAACATTTACCTCCTCATAAGCTTAATTTATTAACTTATTAATATTTCTATTTATTTCTCTTTATACTCTCTCTATTTTATTTTATATTTGTTAAACCCGAATTGAATAAAAAAATCAGTCAATTCTATTTAAACTTAATACCACCAACTTCTCCTCGACACTTTATTTATATTTTTTGTCTCCATCACTATTGAAAATTATTGAAAAGTTATGCAAAGAAAATTTTATGAAAATTATTTACGTACTTATTTATTTATTATTATTATTATTATTACTACAAGATATGTAAAGCCTTTCAACTCTTAAAATAAGGCTAATTTTTATTTACAATGTTGGGTAGAAATGCCAACCAACGGCCAAAGAACATTGTTTTTAACTTTAGACTTGCCTGTACGGGTATCAGATAATCAGAAAAGCATTTTTATTTTTTAAAATGAAAGTTTCATTTGTAAACTTTTAAATGGATATACAACAAATTTAATAGTTATTTAATAAATAAATGAAATTTTATGTTTTATCTAAAAAAAACAATATTGCCAAATACTGGCCACAAAAAATCCAGTCTTCGGCCAGTATATTGCCAATTCAGTACTGGTGATGCAGGTTCGTGCAGCAGTATCCATATAAGCAATGCCGCTAATACCTGCAACTTGCACTGCTATTGTTGGTGGTGTACGACCAATTTTTACAGGAGTATAAATTGAGTGAAAATTAACATTAGTTGGTGATCCAGCCTTGTCTTTTTTGCAGTCCGGGCAATTACTTCTGTAGAATCCTATTTTACCGCACCCGTAGCAAGATATGGTATTTTTACCATTATTTAATTTGATTTCCTTCGAGTTTGTGTCCTTTTCATTTTCTTTATTGTTGTTCAATTTCATTCTTTTCCTACACATCTCGTAGATATGACCTCTATTATTGCAAAACTTACATCTTAGCTTCTTTTTGTTGCTATGATTTTGAAATTTCGGTTTCATATTTTCGTGATTTACACTTTTTTCTGCAACCATAGCTTCAACCGTGCCTTTTCGAATAACTCACCAAAAGTATTTATGTTCGATCTTTGTACTTTCTCTCTAGTTTTTAGATTCAGTAAACCATATATTAAGTCCAATTGAGACTCTTCATTATGTCTCGAATTAGGGAGTTGAGAAAGCAGTGCTCGTTTTTTACATACAAAATCATCTGTTGTTAATGAGTCAATCTGTTTCTCGCCAAAAATTTCCAAATAAATCATGTAGTTTGGTTTTGGTGGAGCAAAAGCTGATCGCAGTAGCGCAGTGACATCTTCGAATTTTGTTACGCCATCTTTCACTCCTTGCCACTAAGTTGCGGCGGTATCCTCTAATAATAATGGAAATCCTTTAACATCATCTTGGTCGGAGATATTCTCTATCGTTTTGTAGATGTTAATTTTGTTGATAAACCCTTCGACGTCGCCATGATTTCTGCTACCACTAAATCTTGCAGTACAATTACTGAAACTGCCGACACGAACAGAGCTTGAAACTGTGAAAGTTGAGCAAATTGTTCTTCCGTCATTTGGTCAGTCATTATTTTGTTTATTCTCGGGCTCCTCCTTGTTGGTACTAAGTTTTTTATTAAAGACTTCAGTGTCGTATTTATTAAAATTTTATTATTGTAAAATTAAGAAAAGAACACCCTTCAAATGATCCAGAATTTTGAGAGATGTTTTTTTTTATATGATAATTCTTAAACTATTTACAAAGCAGATTATTTATAACTACTTATAATACATAAATTCTGATTAGAACAAAAAATTATTTTTTTTTTTTTGTTCAAAATTTTGGATCAACGCGATTAAATAAGATTTTATTAAATATTTTATAAAAATATATTTTGATAATACTTTTGTGGTAGTACTACACAGTAGGCAATTTACTGTACATTAACCGTATTTATTCTAATCAATGAAATACTAAATGTTACACATACACGCGTGTTATAGACAAGAAAGCCAAAATATTTGACGTATTCCTATCGTATATAGCACGTGCAGGTGTATTACTATTCACTTTTTTTTAAATATTTTGCAATAACCAATAATACAGACAGTTCAAAGCCAATATATGATGGCAAATGCTATCGTATTATTATGTTATTGTGTCAAGTTCTGTTTATGCAAAAACAAACAACACAGACTCTTCAAAGTCAATAAAATGGCAAATGATTTCGTATGTTGTGTGCAATTGCAATTCCTACAGCAACATAAATGTAAGACAAAATACAGCCAACAAGTATAGCGTATGCTTATCGTATGCTTTATGCCGCTATAACACACTATACCAAAACCAAACCAAACAAAACAAATTAAAACGAGTATAGAGACTGTGTAATGCCACCACAACGACGAATTCTCGTATACTCTATTATGTACCATACGTTCGGTTTGAAGGGAGTTTTACAATAAAATTTATAATTTAAAAAAAATTATTTTATATTATTATTTTTCTTATTATTGTAATATGTATATTTTTATATATTTTTATTTTTATATTTATTATTTTTTTTTTAAATTTTTTATTTTTTTTTCTATAATTTTAACGTTAAACGTAGTTCGGCTTCTTAGTTGGGCGCCAATGTAGCAAATATAGCAAATATAAAAGAAAAATATAACAAAAAGAAAACTCCGATTATCGTGAACATGTGTGTTCTTTATTTAGCAAAATTTTATAATGAACAAGAGCAGTTCTTACAATTTCTTCGCCTTATATACAATAGTAAAATGACTGGAAGAATATTGGAAACTTAGAAATATTGGTAGTAGGGATATTGGAATTCTTAGTACCTAACATTACGTTGTTGTTAAACAAGTTGATGCTTGTTGTTGTTACAAAATGTTTTTTTTTTTCCATTTTGAATAGATTTTTTTTCTTTATCTTCAAAATAAATTTAAAACTTCACGTTTAGATATTTAATAAAATTTAATATGTAGTACAAAAATTTTATGACTTTACGTTTTAACGTCGTGAGGTCGACCGTTTGTTTTCCGTAGACGATTAAAACTCATCTTCTTTTAACGACTACATTTTTACTATCAAAAAGATAAACTCAAACTAAAAAAAGACGAAAAAGCAACTAAAGACCTGAAATCGAACCAAAAGCAAAAAGAAAAGAGACCTTGTGTTATATTCTACATCGCTTATAACTTTTGAACGTTGAGAGGTTCAGAGGCATGTAAGATGTTGTTGGAAAGAAACAAGGGTCCTCTACAATTTTGCAAAATAAGAGTGACCCTAGCGTGCCTTTGTAAAAAGTTATAGGGTAAAACAAGGAAAAGGTACCAAAAATCTTTCCCTCCCTCTAACTCCGTAACGATTGAGATTGCCTAACCACCCCCCCCCCCCCCTCCCATACGATTTTTTGTTCGTCTCGCCGAGGCCTATCCGTAGTTTCCGGGTCGGACACCTAAACTGAATCACCCTGTATAGCAAAATTTTTGTATTAATCTCATTGCGCATTTATTATGTGAGGGTAATGAGAGAAACAAAATTATGTGGTCATTACATATGTATTACTGAGTAAGGAGGTACTTATAAGAATTACCACAAAATTTTCTAGAATATTTCATACATTACTTAAGAGCCAAATTTAGTAAAAAATTTTTCGAAAACAACAACAACATCGTCTGAAATGTATTTGTGTCTGCACCAACACAAACAAATAAATTTCTTCTAAGTGTTGGTCTATATGATTTAAAAAATTTTCATAGCTATAGCTATAACTATATATAGCGATCATACTGCATGGATGTACGTTTGTAAAATGTGTATGTACACATGTTTTCTTTTGTTCTACAGGCTACAGCTAGCATACAGCTGTTATAGCTGAAATTATTTCAGTTGAAGGTCACAAATTTTTCATACAACAAATTTTTCATACAACAAAGTTTTTATGTAAAAATTCAAAAATACTGAATTATTTTATTTTTTAAATTTTTATATGGAAGGATACGTGGTTTTTCAACTTTGAACTCTTATATCTCGGGCTTTGTTGCACCTATTTGAGTCAAATAAAATGCACTAGGTCAGAAAATAGTTCTAAATTGAAATGCATACTTTTTTCAAGGATCACGGTATGAACTAAGGAGGGCCTTATAGAAAGAAAAAAAAATTGTATGTTGAAAAAATGACTTTTTTTGTATTTTACCCTATACCTTTTGCCCTAGTTAACGGATATTTACCGTTAAAATTTCATATAATATTAGACCCTTCAAAAAATATCCTGACGAAATTTCAGCTCCTTAGTCTCACGGCAACATACTTTTATAAGGAGTCAAAAAATGTAAAATTTTGATACCTAAAATTGATTCGTGTGAGTTTTATGTTTAGCGCCCTGTAACTCGCGTCTCAGTTCAGGGATCGTTTTAGTGCTAAAGAGAGTTTTGTAGAGAATGACAAGACTAATATTGTACAGAAATTTCAATTCAATCGGTTTTTAGAGTCCTGAGATATTCAACTTTAAAAACGAAAACGATCAAAAATTGAATGGAGTGGTAAAATACATGTTTGTACATTTTATTTTTCAATTTAATTCATTCTTTCGGCGTCACCTTGGAGGTAGAATGATTGACGAGTTTAACCTAGGATTGCCTGATCAAGATTGTCAAAGTTTTAGCCGTGCGTATACAAATGTATACAATACATTTTATATGGAAATTTCGAAATTTAATTTTCAAAAGGATGAAGGTATCTCAGCATCCGGTGAACCAAAAACTAATATTTTTATATTAAAATCTTTATCGAAGGGATCATATTTAAATTAAGACTCAAAGTCCGAATGTATACATTTGTATACGATCAGGCAATCCTAGGGTTAAAAAAAAGTAGTATTCAAAAATACTGAAATTTTAGTAAAATATTAGATTTATCACCAAATAATCACTGAAATCTAAATTCTATGTAACACTATAATTTTTCTAATATTCAGAATATAAAAAATTAGCACTAAAACCCAAAATACACTTGCTTCAATCCAATAACAGTTAGTAAAATATGCTTCTATGCGTAGTATATACATATGTATGTACATATCATGCTAATTCTATTATTTCGTATTCATAATCACCGATCACCATTCCCATACAAAATGTGTTGCTAATATACCATTGGATGCTAATTGGTAAGTACGACACATAGGTAATCCAAACACCGACCAGGATAATTTCTACATTTAATATTATTTTATATTTTATTAATATTTCTTTTTCACATTGTTTGAAAATAATGTAGAAAATATGTCAAAAACCATACTTACTTGTGGAAATAAATTTCACTATCACTTTAAAAAAATTTCATTAAAAAACAGCGTGTTAACTAATGAACAGTTCTTTACCGACTGGAAATGTAATATGTCTCTCATTCTTAAATGCACATAAAAGAAATTTTTACAACACATAAAGAACATATTGAAGTTTATGGAAAAGAATAAGACAGAACGCTATTTATTAAATTAGTATATTAATTGTTTCCTTTTTTAAACTATTAGCCGGTAGTTGGCTGTGGCCGTTGATAGGCATGTTTACCCTTGTTCTTACTTTCTATACAATTTTAGTTTTATTTCATTTGGTATTACATTTTTTTTTTTTTTTTTTGTAGTGTTTTAGAATTATTATTTTTTTGTACCTATGTACTTACTTATTTCTATTGTTACAATTTTATCTATATGTTTGTATGTATAGTTATATATATATATTCTTTTTTTTTTTTACACGTTTTTGTATTTATACAATTTCGTTACATACATAATTTAATTTCTTTGAAAAATTTTATTACACTTTTGATTTTTTCAATATCACCGCTTGCAAGATCTTCGTGGCTTTTTAGGTTAAATTTTTCCCCGTGGGCTGTGAGGAGGTTGCATTGTTAGTGTGTTATTGCATTTGCATTTGTGTGGTGGGGATTTATCTAAGTGGTGTTTGTGTGTTAGTTTTGTATGTCCTGTTCTTAGTCTTGTTATGAATGTCGCATCTTTTCTTTGTAGAAGATTTATTGAGGTCCAGGGTTTTGTATCTTTTTTTATTTCTTTTAATTTTTTTGTGTTGGGTTCATAGTTGCCCATAGTTGCTATTTCCTAGTATTTTCATAATGTTTAGTGCTTTGAGTGCTTTTGCCTTAGTTTGTTTTATATGAGTTGTCCTTTAAGTTTATTGTCGAAGGTTAATACGAGAAATTTATGTTCTTTTGTTAGTTCTAATTTGTGTCGTCGAGTTGTCAGTTTATACCTATTAAGAAGAGAGTTGTGCTAAGTACGGATCCTTGGGGGATACCGTTTTCTGCTGTTTTATTGATGGAGGTAGTGTTTCCTATTGCAATTTTGAAAGTTCTCGAAAAAAGAAAGTTTGTTATGAAGAAGAGCATGTTGCCTTTAATATTTAACTTCATAGCTTCTTCTATTATGTTTCTTTTCCAAATACGATCGTATGCTTTTTCGATGTCGAAAAAGACAGCGATTGTGTATTCGTTTTTCGAAAAAGATTTTGTAATTTCTGTTCCAAGGAGGCCGAGTGCATCTATTGTTCCTTAATTTTTTCGAAATCCGAATTGAAATTCGTTAATAAGCTTATTGTGTTCTAAAAACCAAATCAGTCATTTGTTTACAATTCTTTCAAGAACTTTGCATAAGCAATTGGTTAGAGTTATAGGTCTGTAGTTGTTGGGTATTGTTGGGTCTGTGCCTTGTTTTATTATTGGAATTATTAGCGCTTCGCGTCAATTTTGTGGGAATTCATGTTTTTGCCATATGATATTGTAAAAGTTTAGAAGGTAGGTCTTTTGAGGGTGCGTTAGTTTTTTTATCATTTCATAGTGAATGAGGTCGGGTCCTGGTGAAGAGCCTCTTAGGTCTTGTAGGGTTTGATCTAATTCTCGAATGGTGAAAGGTTTATTTTATTCTTATGTTGTGTCATTTAAGATATTTATTTTAATACATTCAATTTTGTTTTTATATTGAAGAAAAATGTTTTGTAGTTACAATTACTGAAGGAAGTTTCAAAGTGTTTGGCTAGAATATTGCATATTTCATTTTTATCGGTAGTGATATTTTGGTTAGTTGTTTAATTTTATTTTTGCCGTTTAGTGTTGTTATTTTTTGAAAAATTTCTTTTGTGGTTGTTTTGGTTGTTATGGAGGAAATATGCTCTTCCCAGGTTATATTTTTGTATTTTCGAATTAGTTTTCTGGTTTCGGATTTAGCTTTAATAAAGTTGATGAAATTATCTTCTGTCATGTTATTTTTGAAGATTTTTAACATTTTTTTCTTTTCGCGGATGGATTCTTTGATTTCATTGCTCCACCAGGGGACGTATTTTTTGCGTGGATTTGTTTGGGGGTATCGCTGTTTTGGCAGAGTTAAGAATTTTTCCTCTAATGTATTTTTCTAATAAATCTATGTTGTTGAAATTGTTTATAGGCTCTGTAAAATTTATATTGTTTTGATATGTGTCCCAGTGAGCTTTTTTAATGTTGAAAGTAGGTCTAAGACTAGAGGTGTTTTCATTTAGGTTTATTTGGGTTATTATAGGAAAATGGTCGCTACCGTAAAGGTCGTGTTCTATAAACCAATTTATGTTATTGTTTAGGTGAGGTGAACAGATTGTAAGGTCTATTGCTGAAAATATTTTATATGAGAAATTAAAGTGAGTTGGTTTTTTGTTATTTAATATGTTGACTGGATTGTTAATTATAAAATTTTTAATTTCTTTTCCTTTTTCATCTTTTTTATCTGATCCCCAAAGAGAGTTATGAGCGTTAAAGTCTTCAACTAGTAAAAAGGGTTTCGTTGTTTGATTTGTGAGTTCTTGTGGTTGTTTCTCTGTTAGTGTGTCGTCGGAATATATATAAAGTATTGTTAGTGTTAAAGGTGAAAAGATTTTTATTGCAATGGCTTGAAGGTTAGTTTTGATTTGTATTTCTTGGCTATAATATTTGTTGTTTACTAGAATTGCAACCCCTCCACAGGTCACAGTATTCGTGTTTTTGTTTTTGTAGTAACTATTGAATCCTTTTATGTTTGGTTTTTCAGTATCTTTTAGTTTAGTTTCTTGTAAGCAGATGATATTGTTACAATATTTTTGATTAAGTAATTTAAATTCATCTAGGTGGTGTAAAAAACCATTTATGTTCCATTGTATTATGTTTGTTGTTTTTTGTGTGTTTTGATTCATTTGTGTTATATTGTTGTATTTTCTTCGTTATTTGACGTTTCCATTTCTTCTATATTATATTCTATTTTTTTCCAGGTGTATGTTTATTTACGTGTTTTTTAGCTGGCCGTCCTTTTTTCTAGTTTGTTCTTTATTTATACGTTTGGTTTTATTTAATAGATTTTTTGGTAATATTTTAATTGTTTATTTTAGACTTGTTGTTGCTGTTTTATGTTTTCAACTGCTTTTTCATCTGGTTCGTGTCTTTTCTCATCGTAGCTGAATGTTTCGTTAAGATGGTTGGTTGTGGATTACAACATTGTGGATTGTATTTGTTCAGTTTGTGTTGAAGTTGATTTAAAGTTTATAGATTTTGTTGCGACTGTTGCATATGTGACGTTTGTGATTTTTGGGTGTCTTTATGTGTATAATTTTTTTGCGGTTTTATAATCTATTTTTTCTATTGTTTTTATAGCTTGGATTTCTTTCTGTTTGATGAAAATTGGACATTTTTTACTCAAACTATTGTGATTTTGTTTACAGTTTGTGCATATTTCTTCTCGCTCGCATTTTTCATTATTTTTAATGTGATATTCTTCATTGCAGTTGGAGCATATTTTTGGTTTTTGCATGTTGTTTTTGTGTGACCGAAATGAAAACAATTTTTACATCGTAGTGGTGGTGGAAAATAGTGTTTGTCTCTGACTTTTTCATATCCAATATGTCTGGTAGTGAGGATGTGGCGAATGTTAATATGATGAGTCTAGTGGCGTCTCGTCTAGGTGTTCAAGGTGTTCACAGAACACCCATATAATCTAAAGCAAATTTAAAAAAAAAAATTCAGAACGCCAAAGTAATTTTCATAACTTCGATAGTAATGTCCATATGAAGCTAGAGTGTTCTATTATACTGTAGAACCCAGCCTCACATTCGTATATACATTAATTGATGCCAACCTCGTATAGTACTGTAACTGTAACAATATACAATCAGGGTGTGAAGCTCTGATGTAGAACCCAACCTCATTCAGTATTATTTCTATTAAAAAGTATTGGAGTTTAAGAAGAACTTAGTTACTTTTCAATTCTATGCATTAAAGTTTGAAGCTTTGTTTTCGTACTGTAGCAATACAATTGTTATATAATCAAGGTGTTCAATTCTGAAGCAGTTACAATTAGACTCAATGTTATTTTTAACAACCTTGCAACTTAAAAAATGTACGCTCGAACAAACTTCAAAATAAAAGTCACACCTCAACAACATAAACGAAAAACATAACCTATAAAAAAAGCATTAAGTAAGAATTCAGGGATGAAAGTTAGATTCAAATGGATCAAAATCGATACACTTTTTTGAAAATTTAAAATCGAAAACAACATTTTTTAATAGCATTTCAGGTTTCTTTTATTTTTATTTTACAATTTAAAAGTTATCAGGAAGTTATTTAGTTATAATTATTAATTTCTTGCATGAAAGTCATAGAAAAGAAATGAACGGTTGCGATTGTGTTATAGAATATGTAATAAAATAACGAAAAGAGTTTTTATTAATTGGTCTTGGGCGAACCAACTTAACTCCCGGGTGAATCTTCAGTCCCTTCAGCCTGGTGTGGGTTCTTGGGGTCACCCTTTCGGAAGTTTCCGCGTCGTTGTTACATAGTTTGATCGGCTACAATGCATACAAGTACGATTCAAAAAAAAAGGAAGCCATCAATTTCTAAAAAAAAAGGACCATGACGAGAACGCCGAATACCAGTAGGAAAGGCAGCGAAAGAAGAATCAAACCAAGAAGGAACTGCGACCTTCATCTACCTGCGTTGCCATACACCACCCACAATTCCTTATTTTATTACAATAGAGGTAAATACCTGAATTCGAAAAAAAACTACTGATAAGTATTAACAAAAAAAAATTTTTTTTTTTACTTATCCAAATCCTCGAAGCGGGTAGATGAAATGGTGAGAAATCCGGAGCGCTGATTTGACTAGATGATGATGAGCAGGCTTCGATGAGACGTCACCACTCCTGTGCTTTCGTTGTTCCTTTTATTATTATTTTTTTTTTTTTTTATAATTTCGTTAAACAACAGCAATAATAACTATAATCACACTTTTTCCTTTTTTTCTTTTTAAATCATGAAACTTGTATTACATTATGTATTTGCATATATGAGTATATGTGTTTTAATTTACTTTATTCTTTCTTTCTTTGTTTGAAGAAGAACAAAAAGAAAGTTTTTAAGTCGAGTAATTCTCTTATGTTTTCTATAAATCGCGTGATTTTTAAAATATACAAGAAAATCACGCCATTTACAGAACAATGTGATGGATTATAAATTTTGTTGCTCGTGTGCAACGGATATTAAATTACAGTTCATTTATTGGAATTTTAAGTTGCAATTTTTGGAATTGCATACCAATTTTCCAATATGAACTGAATTAATAAGTTTTAATGTACAGCCACCTGCATTTTGTACAGTGGTGTACAAAAAAAATAGACCCATCAAAAAAAATTAATTTAGCTGTCGAAACAACACAAACTTTTCCACTGACCTGTCGAAAAGTAGGCAAAAACAATTAATTTAGCTGTCGCAACAAATATTTATTAAAAAATCCTTTTAATAGGCATGAATATGATAAAAAAAAATGTGTATCTTAGAAAGTGACAAACCAAAGCCAAATATGCCTGATCTTAGTTCTACCGGAAAATCGGGAGGTAAAATTTACGTTCGGAAATTTGACAACGAAAATTTTAATAAAATTGACTGGTTGACGGGTTGCCCATTTATTATAAATTATTTTTTTGGGCGTGTTTGCTTTTTAATTCGGGCGAAAAAACCGTTTGGTCAAATGAAGGATTTTCTGATTTAAATCACTTTTCACAAGCCAAACTTAAACATGAAAAATCTGAATGCCATATTTTAATAACTTAAAGTTAAAAACGTTTGTTTAAACCGCATAGATCTTTCCTTAAACAAAAAAGTATTGAAATTGTTAAACATAACCAAGAAGTTACGCGAAATAGAGCAGTTATGTGCTAAATTTAATTTTGTCTCAGTCAGTTAGTTTGATCAAAGAAGCTAAGATATTTTTCACTACACTTTCAGGATTATCTTCATTTTTTTCTTATTCATAAATTTCGAAATTACTCCAAAACTTTTCCTTCTCCATTACTAACTTCATTATCTAGAACTTATGGCTCACTTTTTGATGAAGTTAAATTAAAAACTGAATTGTCAGTTATATATAGATCTGACATAAGTATATCAAAATATGAGCGTTACACAGATAATAGGACATTTAGTAGAAAATGATTTGACACAAATATTTTCTGAGGTTTTTAAATTAACATATCTGATTTTAACTCTGCCATCTACTACAGCTTCAGTTGAAAGATCATTTTCTGCACTTAAAAGGATAAAAACTTATTTGAGAAGTATGAATATCGAAGTAGAATTATTAAAATTTCTAAAATCTAAACCATCATTCTATGATGATGTAATAAAAATTTTTGTTGAAAAAAGTAGAAGAATAGAATAATTTTTTTTGAAAAAATCTTCCTAATAACGGATTAAAAGTGCAATATTTTTGAATGTATGTATATTTTTTTTTAAATTTTTTTTATATTTTTAATGATTTAATATTATACAATAATTTGTTTTTATTTGTTAAGCTTTGTTATTAAATTGAATTTTTGTTTATTTATATTTTTGCATGCTTTTTTGCATTTGTTTTTTTATTTTTCTTATTATTTAACGTTTAAACTAAAGTGTCTTTTTGGGGAAACCGATTACATCAAATCGGTTAGCGCTCTGAATACGGTACCTCCTGGGTGGAGTGGAAACTCGAATATGAATTACTTATAACTACTTACATATGTATATACATACATAGAGTCTATATATGTAGGTATATAGCTATATATTTAATTTCTTAAATTTCCTCAATTACCCTGAAGCACACCCAAGTGAATAAGTCACGAGACGCCACTGGATGAGTCCTGTTTCTATTAGATTGTTATTCAGCATTTTGAGAATTTTTTTAACTTCAATTATTTTTTGGTTCTTTAGTTCTTGAAGGATTTCGTTTTGGGGTATGTTTCTTAATTCGTTTGAGTATATTACACCTTTTGATATATTTATTGTGTTGTGTTCTTCTACTTCAACTTTTATTTGTTCGTTGAGTTTATCCATTTGTATCAGTTTTTCAGCTTGTCTAACATTTTTGGTTTCTATTAGGATGGTGCCATTTCTTAAGTTTTTGTAATTTTGTACGGGTCCTTGAGCTATTTCATCAATTACTTTTTCAATAAGAAACGGTGACACTTTTTCAAGAGTGTCAGATGTATTTATTCTTTTCATTATTAAGTATTTCGGGCCTTAAGATATGTATATTAACTTCTTCCCATTTCCATTATTGCTGAATTTATGACCTTCTAATGACCTCGTGATGTCGGGAGGTTCTATTATTTTACTTACTTTCAGAAAAAGGTGCTGGTCTGTAGGCTTTTGTTTCCACTATGTGTATTAAATATTTTGAAAATTTTGTTTTTAATTTGAATTATTTATTTCACTATTTTAGTTATTCACTTGAAAATTTTATTACATCACTTCACTATTAATTGCAACAAACACTATGACATATGTATTTATTTTTTTCAAGACTTTTATATTTTCTAACTCAAAAAAATAATAATCATAGTAAAACATAATTTAAAAAATATTTCTTAATGAAATATTCTAATAACTCTCTCTATATATTGTAAAAAGTATAATTGATCGAGCTATATATTGGTACAGCGAACTTTAATTATTTTAAAATTAACTTTAGTTAGGCCTTTTCTTATTTTCAATTAGCTAATAATTGTTATTTTTATTATTAAAATGTTAAATTCATAATTTTAATTTTATGGTTTTTATTATTAAATACATATATACAGGGTGTTTCGTTTGAAATGATGCCAGTGATAGGTCTCATCGAGACAAACAAAAAATCGTATGGGTAGTAAATCTCAATAGTTTGGCTGTTAGAGGGTGTTGAAGTTTTTTCACTTTTTTTACAAAACACCCTATAACTTTTTACATGGGCCCTCCAGGGTCACTTTGTATTTAGAAAAAATATGGAGTACCCACTGCCCTTTTAAACAAAACCCTACTTGTCCCTCTAGCCTGAATTCTACAAAAGTTGGACGCGTTCAAATTCAAAATTTTTAAATGTAATGTAAATTTAGCTATACTTGGGAAATGAAAAAACAAGAAATACGAGTATATTGTAATTTTTAAATTCTTGTAAAACAACAGAAAAATAGACATATGTACATACATATGTACTCGTATGTATATAATAATCATACATATACATACATATTGTATATATGTATTGTATATACATACATATGTATATATTTAAAAACTATGAAATTCGAATATCATTTAAATTCTAATATCATTTATGATTATCTGGAACTTTTCGTCTACGGAAATCCTCATTAGTACGTAAAACGCAATTTGTGTTTGAAAAACTCATCCTGTTATATTCATAATCCCCAATAGCAATAGCAGTACACTTGGTGCAGCCAGTGTATGAATTAAAATTAACAATGCCTAAAAATTGAATTTTTAAAGAAAAGCAACAGAAAACTGACAAAATTTTTAACTTTTACAAACGACCTTGCTGGAGAATAGCTTAAAGAATAGGCCAAAATTTTGTTTTAGAACTGTTTGCTATTGGCAAATCATCTATATTTACTACTAAAGACACAACGTAAAGTCTTTCAGTTTGCCACAAAATTTTTTTCACTGATTTTTCCAAGTTGTTGTACCAGTAGTGTCCATTTGCAAGTTCTGTAATATCAATACACAGAATAGTACTCAGTAAAGTCTTGCTGCATTTAGGTAGATATGTAAAACCATGTGTTCTAAGTATACACAAAAGATCACTCAATGCAATATGATTTATTTTATTTCTTAGTGCCCATGTTCGTATTACCTCTAAAACATTGATCGTTTTTTCATTTCTGCAAATTATTCTTCATTATCCGAAGATGATTTATTGTCGTCATAAAAAGTATAAGAAGGATTTTCTCCGCCTTCATCTTGTACAACTGTATTATTAGTTCCATTTATAGAATCTACTGTTGCAGAAAAATAATCGTGGTCATCTTTATTTATTTTTTTATTTATTAGTACAATGATAAATCTATTGACTAAAAATGTGTATACCACAAATTCGAATCTACTTAGATGGGGAGGGAAAACGTGCGGATAGAACAATGTATAATGCTACGACGCCAAGGGCTTTGACTTTTATGTTGAAGTTGTGAGCATACATATTATGTGTACGAACTACGAAATACGAGTATAAACAATTGCTTTTACAGCAACAGTGTTTTATTGAAAAGATTTTTCCAGTTTACTTTTTAATGAATAGTTTTCCTTCATGAAGTCGCTAATTTCATGCAAATGATACACACAAATTCATGTAGTATATTAACCTTTGAAAATTTTTAATTTTTTACTGGCTACCTTATTATATTTTTGAATTGCCCATACACAATGTTTCCTGAGCAGAACTAATATCATAAAGTCAAGATTTTGCTCTTTATGATTTTGGAAAGGATCAACCACATTAAACCAATTTGGAGTGGATAGTTTACATTTTTCTAAAATAAAACGTTTAATATTTTTCATTTCCAGCTGTTTTTCAAATATATTTTGGAAAATTTTGATATGAATTTTACAGATATCAAAAAATTCATTAGATTTTTCCAATTTCTATAAATTCCACCTTCACGCAATAAGCGTAATCAAGCAATAGACAAAAAAAATGAAATAAAGCATGAAATTCAGTTTCAATATGAAGTTTGTATGCATACTATACACCTATACAGTATACACTATACACTGCACACCGCTAATGGTTTTGAAGTTAACCCTCAATCATGAAGACGGGGTACTAATTATTGCTTTATGTCGACTTTGGGGTTCTGAAGTTTACTTCATTTATAACTTGGGGTATCAGTACCCCATTACAAAAATTTTCGGATACACATTTTTATACTACATATATGCTATTTCTTCGTATATAAGTTAATTAATTATCAATTTAGGATTTTTTAAAAAAAATTTTATTTTCTAAATACAACTTTACAACTCAACATTTTTACTACAACTGAATTACAAAAATTTTCCTAAAAACTAATTTTACAAAATTTTAAAGAATTAAAATTATAGTAGACGCACTCGTCAGCAAAAATCTATGAGAAATTTATTTTCTATTGAACAACGTGACATAGGGTCACATGTTGAAGATACAAGTTGATATTTTGATGATTAGGTGTTAACTCTTCGCCTCTTAGATTCAAATGTCCTCATTTGTTAGAAAAAGGATGTTTCGTAAAAATTCTTTCTGTTGATAGCGATTACTGGTTGTTGTTGTATTGTTGTTATGGGCAATTCTCCGCATACTAGAATTTTCTCCTTATCGTTCATTTGTTGTTGTTTCTCATGCGATAGTGAAGAATTTGTTCTGAATATTTTTGTTTTTTCACTGTTCGTTGTTGCATCAGTTGATTTGTTGATTGTCTTTATGTTTGTTCGATTCTTGTGTTTATAGTAAATGATGCTTATTATAATTATGATCATGACGATGGTACTCAGACTGTAATTGATAATTTGTGACGTGTTTTTTTCTGATTTAAGAAGTTGAATTTGATTTGTTGCTTCAATTTGTATTTCTTTCATCATTTCCAGTGACAAAATCTCCTTACGTTTCTTTTCTGTCGGGGTAGGTTGCAGAATCGGAGGTAATGCTTGCATCATTGATATTTCGTTTGAAATGAAAGATTTCTGTCCAATGGTGATGGTTGCGTTATGAAATTTAATCAAGAAGGTTCCAGTTAAATTGTGAGTAATTTTATTAATAATTATTGACCCGTTGTACTGATTTAGTAATAAAACACCTTTAGTGATTTCTTCAACAGATGAAAAGTGCTGTGTATTGATTTTATTACATATAGAATTTTGGCTTTTTAACAGGTTTGGCAAGCAGCTGGAATTGCTTATATTAACTACATCTTCTTGGCAAATGGATAAATAATTAAGTGTTTTACAATTATTTTTGAAACCTAAGACAATTTATTTATCTTTTAATACATTGTTATAAATTATATAAACAGTTAAATTATTTTTCTTGATTGGTTTTACAAGTAAGTTTTCATATAAATTTTCTGTTGTCATGGGAATGTAAATAATGTAAAGTAGGCAAGAAGTATTACTGATTATTTTAATATTAGCAAAATTTATAGCTTCCTCAGGTGTGTCAAATGGTAGTTTTTCTTTGTTTAGAGTATTGATAACGATTTTTATCTGACTTAGAAAGTATCATCGAATTTATCATGCCTATTTTAGCCCAATGTATTGCATACTTTACATTAATTAATTCCTCTTTAATTAATTTTAATTTATATTGTATGCTTAATGCTAATTGAGAGTTTATTTTGCCATCAACCTTTATTGCATTTAGAATTTCATTCGTATTTTGCGTTATATTATTTATTCTTTCACTGTATAACTCATTTATTATTACCTGTTTATTGTTATTCTTGAGGACATTGTTTATTTTATCTTTAATTATAATGAAGTCGTCATGGTCAGGGTTGCCTGCAACCCACTTCCATGCACTACCAATGAGGTTTATTGATCTTTTATGTCTTTGTAATTTTAGATTGTTTAATAATTTCTTTTTCGAGGGTCACATTTATTTCGTCAACAAAATTTTGATATCTTTCTAGCTCAATAGTATGAATTAATTTGAAATTTCCGTTCTGTATTTTAGCCTTTCCGGTGCTGAGAGTAACTATTTGAGAAAAAATAAAATGAACTTAATTAATTCCTGATCTTGCTCTTGTGAATAATTTTCCCTGATTCTGTTACTACGGTGGTATTTCTATTTTCTTTAACTATTTCTTCTTTATATCTAACTGTGAGTTTAGATCCTAGCCTTTTATTATATTTTACGTAAATAACCTGTCCGGGTTGGTAAGTTTTAATGGGTTTTCTTTTCCTGTTGTGGTACTCAACATCCTTTTGTTGTTTTATTTTTAATCGTTCTATGTTATCAAGACGCGTTTTTTCAAAGTCTTCGGGGGTTGTATTAGGGTGTCTAAAATAAAATAACTCTACGGGTTTTTTTCCGACTGTGGAATGGATGGTGTGGTTGTACTCATTTACAGATCTCTCGAGGAGTTCTTCGAATGTTCTACTTGTGCCGTCCATTTTGATACACATCATAATTTCTGTTAAAGTCGAATGGAAACGTTCAATTTGCCCATTTACTTCACTCTTGTACGATGTTGTTTTGAAGATTGTGATTTTGAGTTCGTCCTCCATCATGGAAGTTATGGTGGCAGAGTTGAGGGATTTCTCATTATCGATGACTACAACCTCTGGTACACTAAAAAAAACAGAAGGTCTCTTAAGGGTCGACGTATGTCTTCAATGGCTCGTGATTTGATAAATTTGGCTTGAGCGAATTTTGTAAGCTTGTCTAAGGCTGTTAGTACGATATTATTCTCAGTGGCGTAGATGTCTACATGTAGTGTATGACCTGGGTAATTGGGTATTGGTGTTGCGATTATGATTTGGTTATTAGGGTGTCTTTCGTACTTATTCTTTTTGCAAACTGTGCATCGGCTAGTTAACTGATTTACCTTCCTACTCATTTTAGAAAAATAGTAATGTCGAAGGATTTGTGACTTATTTTCTAAAGCATTACGATGTGCTCTACGGTGTATTGCTAATATTATTTCTTCTTGTTCTGTTTCATTACCTATGTCTGATACCATTATACTTGTAAATCGTATTCTGTAGTTCTTGAAATGAATGGGATATATTTCTTGGATTTTTCCCATTTTAGATTCATCTGCCATTATGCCGTTAATTGTCTGTGGGTTAAGATATCGTTTAAAAATATTTATGAGGTCTTGCTCAGCATATTGTGGCTGAGTTATTATATGTCTCACATAGTTTGGAAAGGGGTTTTGTAGTTGGTAGCTATTTTCTTCTGTTTTTTTTAAAATTAATTGGTTTCTGAAAGCATTTATCGGGGTTTCTAGGGAAGATATTAAATTATATGACGAGCTCTCGTCGCTATGCTGCGTTGATGTCAATGAGTTTATTTGTGGGGGCCTTGATAGGGCATCGGCAACTATATTCACTTTTCCTAGTTTATATTTCAGTTCATAGTTGTATTCTTCCAGGATCGCTTTCCATCGTTTCATCTTGCTGTTCGTGTTCTTGTTACTTAATGCGTACGTAAGGAGTTGGTGATCAGTGTAAATTTTGATTTTTCTGGACCCATATAAAAAGTTCTTTAGTGAGTTTAAAGCCCAAATTATTGCCAACATCTCCTTTTCGTTTGTGGCATATGATTCTTCTGTTTTACTGAGTGTTCTTGACAAGAATGCGATTGTCCTACCATCCTTGGTCCAAATCCTTGAAGATGCTGAAAAGGTCTTGCAAAGGTTGATTTAGGAGGTCTCGGGGGGTTATTATTTGAATCATGGTGGAAATTTGTTCTTATCAAGGGCAATAATCGTTGTGGTTGAGGTTGAACTATGTTTCTTCTTGCTGGTGGAACTGGTATTTGCATTTTGGGGATAGCTTCGTGACTATGCTGGACCCTGTAATGTATATTTTCTAATTTTAGACAAAGGTGTAGGGCTTGTGGTAAATCTACAGGTTCTTTCATGCTTAGTAATCTGGGTAAATCTCCTTTGAGGCCTCTGACAAAGGTATCAAGTGCTTTATCGCGATATGCTTGAGTCATCATGTTTAGGGATTCGCGGCTCATCTCCATACATGAAAGTTTGTTAAGTATGAGTGAAAGGTGTTGGTATACCGCTTGATAGAATTCAGGAATCGTTTCATTTTTCTACACTAGAGTGGTCATTTGGTACTCCAAGGTACCCAGATCCCGTTTATCTGCATAATGTAACGTTAGACACTTGGAAATTTTTTCCTAATTAAGAGGCGTATTGAAGGACTCTAAGGCAATATCTGCATTCCCAGTAATCTTATTTCTGATCACACTGAGAATTCCATAATATTTTGGGGTCCCTTTTAGGTGCTCGTAAATTTTTAAAATTCTATCAACTCCTTTCTTTCAAGAACTAACTTCTCCAGGTTGCCCTGAAAACTCTCAGGCTTTTTACAACATCGGGAATTCTATCCATGTCAGTCAAATTTCTATCCGGGCCCGTTTCAATAACTTGATCTGTGTCATTATTAACATCGGCACCAGGATTTAGAATGGAGTTAATAGCACTTCTACTTTCTGCCCTTACCATTTCAGTGATAACGGTTCTTAATTCATTGAGATTAATACTATAAAGTGAAGGTTGATTAGTAGGGGGAGGCTGAGCTACTGGCGTTTCTTCGCCTTGGTTTTCTCCTTCACCTGCTACAAGCCTAGATGGTCTGATAATACCATTATTATTCGCCATTTTGATTTATGTAAATGTATTAAATTAATATTGAATTACTAAAAATTATTCCTACTGGCGAATTTTAATTTCAAGATAGAATATGTGTATCAGATTTGGTATAAAATTTATAACTGGAGATAATGGTTTATTAATTTGATTTAAATGCAATATAGGGTGATTAGCTTTGAATGTGTTCAAGAATTTCACATTTCTAAAACATTTTATTTTAGATTAGATATTTGTGAAAGTAACTTTCTAATTTTCTAATGTATTTATAGTACTGCAAAAATATTTATAACAAAAAATATTTATTTATTTAAATTTTTCTTTCCTTAATGAAAATATTTTTTAAAATTTAAAAAAAATATATACTTTTTTTCCTTTTTTATTTTAAACCTTATATGTATGTATCCAATAAATTCAATCAAAATTTGATTCCCTTAAAAATGAACTTTCTTTTCTACAAATTTACACGCACAGTTAATTATTTTATTTAAATTGAATTTCTTGCTATATGTTGAAAATATTTTTCTTTTTATTAATTTTCAAAAATATTTTTCTTCTTTTTCTTTCTACTAAAAAATATTATTCAATAAATCACTTTGCTATAAATATAAATTTTTAATATTATTCTCATTAAAATTTCAAAATTAATTTCATATGTTTATAAAAATTTCCTTTTAATTTAAAAATTTTTTTTTTCTTTTTATAAAAATTTTTTCATATTTTCCTTTTATATTTTAAAATGTTTTCTTCTTTTCAGAAATATTTCTTATTTAATTTTTTCCTTTTTTTGCGTTTTCTAAGAAATTTATAGTATTTTTAGTTTTAATTTTCTATTATTTTTTTTATTTCAAAATTTTTATTTCAAATTATTTTTACGTTAAACCCTTAACTTTTGTATTTTAATAATTTATTTTAATATTTATTATCAAAATCGACTCACATTAAAAGATATAGATGAATGGTTGCCATCTGGAGTTGTAATAGACGATGTTCAGTTGTTTTGCTGCTTTTAGAAAAAGAAAAAAAATTTGTTTTTACCGTTTGTGGTTTTTCCTTTGAACAATCAGGCGGCTGTCGATGAGTACTTTAAGATTGGGCTTGGTGTCCTATTCTTTCTACACAGCGACTCCGTTTTATCCTTTTCAGATTACTTCGGGGCCTCATTTCCTGATTTTAAGCTCAGAAGATTTCCACTTCAAATAAGTAATTCTCCTTATTTGCGTTTTCAGTTGTGGTTAAACTGAAGTATTAATTGTTTTAATTTGGCTTGAATTGTATTTACATAAATTCTTAAACTAGCTTCATGATACATAATTTATTATATACATTCTTACATACATATGTGTTTGAGTTCTTTGTGTAAGATGTCTGTGTGTTAGGGTAGTGTGACCTAATCTATTTCTGTAAATTTTAATACAGTGTGGTCTGGAATGTTCAGGTGGAAATTAAATGTGTTTTGTTGTTGGGTTGATTTACGTTTTATAAAAATTTGTTTGACTCCTAAGAGAATCTTTTATTTTTTTAATGTAAGATTTCTGTGATCAGAATTTATGAGCAGTTGATGCTACTGAATCGGCAAGGTGATTGCCTGAAATGCCTATGTGACTCGGAATCCATACTAATTTGAAAGATTGTTTTTTCGTGATTAAAATATTTCTAATTTTGTTAATGATTTGGGAAGAATGGTTTGTTTTGGATATTGCATTTAAAGTTGAAAGACTGTCAGTGTATACAACCAAATTTTTCCTTGTTTTGAAAGAATATGTTAAAGCTTTGAGAATGACAGTAGCTTCGGCAGTAAAAATTGAAGAATAATTAGGTAAGAAACTATTTACTAAAGTTTTGTTGTTTTCTGATACTACTGCAAAGGAAACAAAATTATTTGATTTGTAATTTGTGGAAATGCCATCATTTAACTGATAGAATAATTTGGTGAAGAAATTTATGGATATTTCATTTTTTTATATTCAGAGAGGGATAGATGTAAGATAGCAGAATATTTTTTATTTCTATCCTCTATTTTGGGAAAGCCGGGTTCTATTACTAAATTATCAATTGGAGTTGTTTGAATAACAAAACATACTTTTATGTTTTATTTTAAGTTAAGTTTATTTAAGTTTTGCCCATAATAAATCGTTTGCATTTTAATGCAGGTACATTTTTGACCCTTTCAGCACACCTGTGATCCTTAATTACGTGATAACGGATGACGTTATTGAACTCGGATTTTTTTTGTTTTATTTTACACATAATTGGCTTTCAAAATAAATATAAAAATTTTTCTCGGTAGTGAATTTTTTTTTCAGGAACCCAATTAATTGACAAAATTTTTGAAAAAAAAAATCATTTCAAATTTGTGGTCCTTTTTCTTGAAAATGGAATTCTTACATACAATAAGTAATGCATAAAATGAAAGGTAATTTCAATACTCATCGATAGTAGAAAGAAAAATTTCGATGCATAGGGTGTAGAAAAAGTTACAGGCGATTTAGTACTGGGAGGTCCCGTACAAAACTCATAATTTAAAACGCTCTCTAGCGGCGAAAATAGACACGATAGAAATTTTTACTAGTACAATTTTTTTCATAAAATAGTCCAGAGAATATCGTGGTACCAATTAATGTACGTAGAAAAAATACACCCTGTATGGGGAGACCGTAATCTATTATGTCTAGAAAAATTGCACGTATTATATCTATTACCGTGTTTGGATATGCAATACTGTTTTTATTTGTTATAATTGTTATTATATTTAACCTTTTTATGAGTTTTGTTTTAATGTGATCGATGTGATGTTTCCAAGTGAGTTTCTAATCGAATAAAAGGTCTAGTATCCGTAGTTGTTTCGATGAATTTATTGTAGAATTTCCAAATTTTAGACTAAAGTTACAATTATGTTTTCTGAAAAAGTGAATATGGGAGGTTTTATGTGTTGATATTAACGCCCCTAATGAAGTTGTCCAAGAGTTTAACTTGTTATAATATCATTGATAAGGTTGTTTGCTTGGGTTAGGGATTTTTCTTCCAATATTATATAAATGCCATCTGCGTAAAGGCAATGATCGATTTTTTTGAACTGATTGAGAATCAAAGTAATTTCATAAAAGGCTATTTTGAATAAGGTAACTGATAATAGTGAGCCTTGTGGTATACCTACTGACAGATTAAATACTGATGAATAGTGGCCATTAACCCGAACTTTTAATTTGCGATTTGATAGAAAGCTTTTACCATAGTTAAAAATGTCAGTTTCTTTTAGTAAATTAAAGGTGAGAATGTGAAGTGGATTGTTGACAATTTTACCATTTATAAATTTAGTGATTTTTTCACATTTGACAACTTTTTGTGATAAGAGGTTATTTTCTATTTTCTCAGTTGACAAATCTTTAGAAATATCACAATAAATAACGCCTTTCGTGTAATTTAATGTTGGATAATATTCACATTCCACTTTCAAATCTATGTTTAATCTTTTAACTTTTAACAAGTCTTTTGCTTGTTTTTCATTGCTTGTGATAATAATTAATTGCCCTTGAGCTGTAAAAGAGATACATGTTTAAGAACTCTTTTGATATGTTTTGTATTGCTTTTGTTAGTTTGAATATGTTGATGTTTTTGAGTTTTTGGGTTGTGTCTTTGTGTTTCATGATGACGTATGTATTTTGAATTTGTATTGAAATTCCAGTTGGAATTAGTTGTATGTTGAATTAAAGGAAAGTTTTTTGTACTGTTAATATTAATGTTATTTATTTGTGATTGTTTAAACGTGTAGCTTTTTATCTTCTTAGATGATGATATTGTATTTGTGGTATCGTGTACATTGGCAAGAGAGCTGAACCGATTTGTGGAAGCGGGCTTCCCCTGAAGCCTTCATTTTCACTTCACTTGATTTTCTTTTTATTTTTGTATATCTTAAATTACTTTATTAATTTATCAATTTATTTTAATTTAGTTTAATTAAAGACCGGAAAGAATAATAAAAAATGTAAAGAAAACTTTTTAGACAATAGGAATTGAAACTCGACTATTTTTAGTTAAAATTAATTACACTCAAATTATTAACTACTCCGCTGAACAAAAGCCGCACGTCTTTCTTGTATGAAAGTTACTTTTGTACCGCATTATTTATATTTTCGAATAAAGCGCTTGATGCACTGTCAATGCGATTATACGACAAATCATTTTCACACAACTAAAAATGTTGACTTTTCTTATTTCCTGTGTGTAATCTTAAATTTTTCACTTTTCTATAATACGATGTTGTTGTTCTGTATGGTCTTTTATTCATTTTATAAGAATAAATCTTGAATTAAATAAAACTTGTAAAATAAAAAATACGAATAATACACAATTAATAGAACACGACTATTGTTATTTTGATGACACTATGTGTGAAATGGGCACAAATATTTCTGCTTTCGAATACTGAAAAATGGAAATTTTCTATACTTTATTTATGTATCGACGTCATTATAGAAACTTAGCTCTATGCCTTTTTGATATTTGTTTCTCTTTCGTCGTTATTACTCTATGGAAATATTTTCAGGCACAATGATTAATGTATGTTTCGCAATAGACAGAATGTTCAAAAAGGAAATTTGACGTTATATCTCCTTCGGATTCTATAATGACAATGTCACTATAGTCAGAATTTAAAAAGTTGAGGTTTCGTATTATACTAAAAAAACATGCGCAGAAAAAAAGATACTTACACACATGCGTTTTTGTTGTTGTAACACGTTTCTTCTTTCGTATATCTACACAAAAAAGATCACAAAGACATGTAAAACATGCGCGAAAAAACCTCAACTCTTAAAATTCAGACTATATGTTGTTACTATACGGGAAAAATGTTACTTCAGAAACATTTTTCTAGTTGGGCTGTCACTACATTCACTATGTGCACATTAGGTGGTTAAACCGGTTATTTTGCGCTAGGAGTAACAATAATGGTATAATTTTTTTCAACTTGGTACACTCACACAACTGCAAACGTTGCTGTCAAGATAATTTGTGGAGGGAATTTTTTTTGAAGATTTCTTGCTCTTATTCTAGTTTTGACGTTCAATGAGTGAAGATCTTATGGTACACAAAATAGTTAGAAGTAAAAGTGGAGTAACTTAGAAATTAATGTGGTTTAGTATGTATTAAATATTTCAACTGAAAAAAAGGTTAAAAAAGAATAAAAGTGGTTTAATATGAAATATTTATTTCAATAAAAAAGGTTTTTATTGTATTTGTTATTGGTAATATATTATTAACGACGATATATGGGCTTTAACACTTGTAACGCTGCTAACGACAGTAGATTTTTTTACAATAAATAATGAAGACCAGAATAATCATAATATAAAAAAAGAATTTGGGTGAAGCCTTGGAGAAAAACAAGAGTTCCTGACGGAAATTATGGAATGGACGGACGAAATGTGTTTTAATCGGATTTTAAGATTCATATACAATAACATAAAAAAATCTGACACTGTGTTTAGAAACGCCATACCACCTGAAGAAAAATTAGCTGTCACACTAAGCTTTTCGGCAACAGGAAATGATTTTAAAGATTTAGATTTTAATACAAGGCTATCTTCAAGTTTTATAGCAAAATGTGTTTTGGAAGTTTGCGATGCAATATATCAGGAAAAGAAGAACGAATTCTAAAGATTAAAATAAAATACACAGTTTAAGTAAAAATATGTTTAATTTGAAAAATAATCTTACGTGCTAGTTACAAAAAATTTATGAATCATCGATTTTCTATATTTTCAAAAAGAGCAGGAGATGTGGAAATAGATGACATGGATAGAGAAGAGGAAAACGTAGGAGGTGAAGGAGTTATTGAGTCATTATTTGAAAAGGCTGCACTCTGTGATTTTACTATATTTGAAGAAAATGGATAATAATTTTTAGATATTGAGGAAATTGCAATAGGATTCGATTTTTTTTTTGTGCAGGAACATTCTTCAGAATAAGATAACTTTTCTTCTTCTATCATGATAAACAGATTTATTTACAGAATTCTTCTTTCTTGCTTTGCCTTTTGAGAGCTATGATCTTTTGCAAAATTCATAGCAAAAGTCAATTGTACGCGATGCTTTTTCTTAAGTTTTGAATCACTTGTTTTTGTCCTCTTTGTCTAAAAATATAAAAAAAAACATTTATAATTGTATTCCGTTTATTATGTTTTTTTTCAGTTTCAGAGGAGTGGAAAAAAATTTCTTGAGATTTGAATACTCGGTGGCAGTTTCCTATGTGTCTTGGAGCTTTGGATGGGAAATATATCGTATCCAGGCCAGCTAAGAAAAATTCACCTTTGTTTTATAACTACAAAGGATTTTATAGTATAGTTTTGCTGGCGTTGGCAGATTCATATGGAAAATTTATATTTATTGATGTTGGTTGCAATGAAAGGATAAGTGATAGCGGTGTACTAAGTCGTTCAGATTTCATATTGTACATTATTCAGAATTTTGAATCAAATTTTCCTGAACCTGAAAGCATTGGAAACAATAGAATTTTACCATATGTAATTGTTGCCGACGATGCCTTTCCGTTGCAACCACACATAATGAAACCATTTTCGTACAACAGTAGGGAAGATTGGAAACAAACATTTAATAGAAGGTTGAGCAAGGCAAAATGTTGAAAGATATTTCGGAATTCTACCTAACAGATTCGAAAACCTCCAAAAAACAATAAAAATACGAGAAGAGAAAACAAAAAGAATTGTAAAATGTTGTTGTGTCTTACACAATTTTTTAATAACTAGTAGTAGTTGGTATGACAACAACATAGATAGTAATCCTACAAATATGAATGTAAATTGTACATCAAATTTGACAACTACAAACAACTACAGCAAAGTAGCGATATTAGAAATTTGTTTGCTGAGTATTTTTCAAATGAAGGGAAATTGGAAACATTTTAAAAATCTAATACAAATCTTTTTGTTTTAAATGTTTAGACAGAATTTAGATTAGAGTGCATTAAATTAAAAATTTATTAATTACTTACTTACAATTTGTGTTTCTTCTTTTTCCATCTCGTCGGTGTCATTTTGAATTTGTAAAAGTAAAATTCCTTTAAATCATACTTCCTATTTCTATTTGACATTTTTTACCTCAGACATATGTACATACATATTTTTATTTGAATCTTTTCTTGTTCCCTTATTACTGTTAAATAAAAATTTCACTTCGTCGTAGAACCAAAGCTTTGGTGTATAAATGTCATCCCGTCCAGCTCCAGTTTTTTAGACCTTTCAATCCTTAATTTTTCTTTGTCGACTTGCTCCTGCAAAGTTTTAATTTTGTTTTTTATCTCTTTGATGGTTTTACCGGTCCTTATGTCTTCCATGCTATCTTCAATAAATTTGTACGCCTCATCTCTTTTTTTTCTGTTTGTAAAACTAACATCGCAACAATCGTACAAACAAGGACATTCTTCATAAAAAGATATTAAAAATCTTGTTTCTTCTTTCGTCCAATTTGTTTGATCCATCTAGAAAGTTATATGAAAGATTTTAAAAATTGTTGTTAATAATAAATATATTATTATCATCTTATACTTATATACAGTGTTATGAATTGATTTTTTTTTTGTAAATGATTGAATATTTTATAAATAAATTTAAATTTTTTTCCACTGCTTACTAATTACTTCAATATCGCTCTCTTTTGATTTCAAAATAAAAACCATGTATACATGAAATAACGAAAATAATTTTGATTCAAAATTTGAACTACAATACATACTAAACGACTTGAATTGAATTGAATTACAATTAAAATACTTACTTCTATAACATAAAAGTTTTAATTTATTTATTCAATTATTCTAAATCTAAATAAAAAAAATCTTAAAGTTGTTTAAATACCTGTTGTAGACAATAGCAAAAAAATTAATATAAAATTTGCCTTTGTACGAAAATCAATTGATTTTCTTTGAGAAAAATAGACATGATATTATTTGAAAACTTCTCCCATCTGAACCCAGCTTCATCCTAATTTGAGATTTTAATATGATGTTGCTAATAATATGTTGTGGATTATAATTGATTTTATTGATACGAACTTAATTCAATGAGATACAGAGATAGAAAGAAAGAGTGTACAATATTAAAAGTATGACAACCTTCAAAAATAAAAATTACAATTAATAGTTGTCATAAAAACTATTATACCTTAGTGCTATAATAATTAGTACTGCCATACAACCTGTTGGTCACCATCATAATAAGATAGATGACACTTTGCATATACTAACATAATATTATACAAAACATTTTAAAAAAATGAGAAAAATTGAGAGTTATCACCATCTGTGGTTGGCATGCTGGCATTTCTGTAGTTGGAGCATACTTCAATACTACTTTACCATCGTGATGACATTGCCTTAGAAAATGATATCTAATATCGATATGCTTTGTTCTATTATGATAAACGTTGTTTTTTGCTAGCTGTTGAGCACCTTGGTTATCATTGAAGATAGTAATTGCCTCATTTGATACATCCAATTCTGATAAAAATCTGCGTAGATGAATTGCTTCTTTTGCAGCTTCACTTAATGATATGTATTCGGCTTCAGTGCTTGAGAGGGCTGTTGACCGTTGTTTTTTCGATTCCCAGTTAATACATGATCCAGACATCATAAATGCATATCCTGAATAAGATTTGCGATCATCAATTGATGCAGCCCAATCGGCATCAGGAAAACCTACTAGAGGTTTTTGATTTTGTTTGAATACAAGACCATAATTATCTGTTGACTTTAAATAACGTAGTACTCTTTTTGCAGCACACCAATGCTCTTGAGAATAGCATGTGTTGAATTGACTTAAAGCGCTCAGTGTGTAGGTAATATCAGGACGCGTTGACACTGCAAGGTACATCATTGAACCAATTAGATTTTGATATGGTACGTCAATATTGTTTGTTTCTGTTTTTTCATCACGTTTTAATTTTTTTATTTGCATCAAGTGGTGTTGAGATGGTTTTACAATTTTTCATTCCAAACCTTTTCAACATGGTGTGTATATAATTCTGTTGATTCATCGTAATTATTTTTCCATCATCACTCTGCCAAAATTCCATGCCAAGACAATAATGTATTCGTCCTAGATCTTTCATAGTAAAACAATTCATGAGTTTGATTTTCATGTTTTTTAACCACTCTTCGGAACTGGAAACTAAGATTAAATCATCCACATAAACTGCAATAATTAAAATTTTCTTATCTTCTTGAAGTTTATATACACATGGATCAGACTGTGATCTACTAAAATTTAATTTTGTTAATTCATTATGTAGCTTTTCATACCACTGAGATCCCGACTATTTAAGACCATATAATGACTTTTTTAATAAGCATACTTTCGGTTGTTTGTCGTTAACTTTGTTTTACAATTTTCTAGATATTTCTTTCAGCTCTTCATTATATCCAGCATTATTTATGATTTGCAAAATATTTTCACAAAAATGGTCTGGTAATTCCATATATACTTTTTCATTTAATTCTCCATTCAAGTATGCACACGTTACATCCATTTGATGAACAAACCAACCATTTTTTGCCGCAAGTGCTATTAGTAGCCTAATCAAACTGAAGCGTACTACTGGAGCAAATGTTTCGAAGTAATTAACACCCTCAATTTGAGCAAAGCCTCTTGTTACCAATCGTGCCTTCCTTTTTGATACACTACCATCAGGGTTAAACTTTGTTGTAAAAACAAATTTACTACTTATGACAGAAAGAAAAAAAAACGGAATAATACCTTGTCTTGTGATTACATCTTGAGCTAACAGAACTTGCAGTGAAAGAGAAAAAAAGGAATTACGCAACGGATAGATCAGCGAACCTCATCCGCCATCGCCGATGCCCTTACTCCTCACTCACCTCAATTTTATCTTGTTAAAAATATCCATTCATTTTCCATTTATTCCATTTGTAGTTTTTATCTTTTTTTTTTTTTGTTTTTTTTTTCTCAATTAACAAAAATACAAAATTTAAATTGAAGCCAAAAAGATATTTATTATACTTATGAATATAATGACGATGACAATGTGCTTATTAAATGTTTTATGTTAAAATCTTTTCATGTTTTTTTTTTCTTTTTACTATATAGGTATATTATAAATTTTGTGGTTTTCGTTAATATTTTAGATAGTAATATAGGATAATATATTATGTATATGCACGTATCTAATATTTTTAATTATGTATTTTGAAAATGATTTGTAATTGTTATGTTAATTTTAAATTTTACACTTTCAATTTTGATCTAAACTATCGCTGTTTTAATTTTACTTATTTCTTTTTATTTTCAAAATATTGTATCTAAAAATAAATAACAACAGAATAATATATATAAGTAAGTAGTAGAGAAAAAAAAATGAAAAGGAACAAATTGCGAAATACAAGAAATAAAAAAAAAAACAGAAAAACTAAATTCAAATAAAATATTATATGTAGGTGTATCCCTTTTTTTTCCTTTTTGTTTTATAAAATAATTAATTTATTGTTTATTTTTAAAAATTTTTTTTTTCTTCTTTCTTTTTCTATATTTTAATTAAAAATGTACCTAATATTAAATTGTGACGAAATTGTTTATCATTATATAAAATTTCTTTTCTATCTAATTTAATTTTTGATAATTAGTTTGCTTAGCTACATACTTTTAAATTACAATAGTATACAAACAAAAATCTATTTATTTCCTACAAAATACAAAAAAAATTATTCATGTACTTATCTACTATGAGAATTCCTGTGGAAGTGTTGTTGATGAGGCTGAATCGCTGATCCGGCCGGAGACGTTGTTGAGGATGTCCCTTCTTGTACGTAGTAGTTGTATACTTGGTTTTTTTTCTTCTTTTATTTTTTTTTTTATAAATGTTCTATTATTAAAATTGATTTAATTTAAGTTTAAATTTAATTTGCACAAAATACTTATTTATTCCGTAATTATTTCCTTTATTTATAGTTACAAATTCTTTTTTTTTTTTTTTTTTACAATTTCACCAAAAAAAAATTAATAAAAAAATTATATTACTCTTTTCTTATGATAGAAAAATTATTTGACTGATAAAATATTAAAACTCTCATAACAAAGAAAAATCACTCAATGAATTCGATTTTAAAAAAAAGATACAAATCTAGTTGCATTTTGAAAAAAAACAAAAAAAACACACAATTTCTATCAAAAAAAATAAAAACTGACAATTTTAGAATTTTTGTTATTTTTTTTAAATTTGATTTAAAGGAATTTAAAAAAAATATTGAATTTACTTTAATTTTTTTCTGCACACATTTTTAATAAAAAGAATTGTTTTTATAATTTAAAAATTGATATTTTATTTTAATCAAATTTAATTGATATTTGCTCGAATTAAACTGTATTACTGGAATGTTTCAAAAGCAAAAAAAAAAAAAAATCTCACACTGTAAAAAAAACACACGTCTTTGTTAATAAATGACCGGATCGAGACTAATAATCAGAAGAAGGTAGTCAAAATGTACCACCTTTATATACCCATCGTATTTGTATTATCTCATCACTTGTCTCTTAATTACCTATAATGAGGTAATTAAGGCGACATTTAAGAAATTAATATTCAGCCATATGCATGAAGGTATGTGAACCATCATAGAATATTCTGGTATATTCCATATATTACTTGATGAGTAATATATAGCAAGTAGGTAATATCAGCGTATTGGGTACTTGACACAGTGTGTGCGTGAATTGAAATTAGTATATCATCCCAGTAGTGTAAGGAAGTACTTCTGCAATCGATTCTGGAATTAATGCAAAAAAGCTGTAACTATACTTCCACTTTTAATTCCCAATATATAGAAATTCCGTATTACCTTTAACATGTAAATGTCATAGGAAGCAACCAATCGCTTACCTTCTGCATTACTAATAACCGATTGAATCATCGATTACAAAGAAGTAGTGAGAGAATGAATTAGATGAAGTAGTTAGAGAACTAATGAAAAAGCAAAAAAAAGAAGTGGTTTTTTTAGTACTTCTTCGGAATAACTTCCAGAAGTTGTTTTTAGAATGGAATTAGAGAAATACTGTATAATTATATTTATATTAAAAGATAAAAAGTAGATATTTTTATATTTCAAATTAAATATTTATTAAACAAAACAAAATATATATATATATATTCATTTGAAAATATAACAAAATATTAAAATACAATTAATGATTAATTTAAAGAGAAACAATTATAAAATATAACTAAACAAAAAGTAAATTCATCTAAAAAAAATATAACGACAAAAAAATATTCACAAAATTATTTACTGTAATTTCTTATTCTCTAGGCACACTTTTTTAAAATATTTGTTTTTATTTGCTTTGTGAAATCTCTTTAATCGCCCCCACATAGTCTTTTTTATTGTCCTCGTCTTCTATGACTTCTGAAAATGTATTAATTGTTTGTAAGTATTATTTTTATTTATATAGCAAAAATATATTTTTATAATTATTATAATTTAAAAAAAAAACTTACCTTGAATTCGATATTTTCACAAATATAACTAAAATATGAACAACTATAATATATAACTCACTTTTTTTTATTTTAAATTATTATTTTCGCGTCTATTTCAATTCAGAAACAAACTCAGAATGATATCATCCGAGTTACAATTTTCTACTAAAAACATGATTAAACATGTCCAAAATTGATAAGTAACTGTACTTTTTGAAAGAACAATAAATTTCAATTGCATCGCGCATTACTTTTATAAAAATGTAATGCAAAGCGGAAGTGGTTTATACGTTGTAAACCTCTTTATTTAACACGCACATTACCTTTCAGATTGCTTTGACGAAATAAGTAATCCATTATGGAATCACTTTTTCAGAATTTAAATCAGCTATTACAGGTAATGTGTACTGATGAAACGTGCACTAGTTCTAGAATCGATTCCATATGGAAGTACTCCTCATTTACACTACTGGGATTATGCTATTTATATTAATAAATAGGCCATAATGATTTTATGTGGGTCAATTACGATGTAATGCATTTTATATGGAACACCCTACAAGAGATTTAAATAGTATATGAAACATGACGTATTACCGTCGGCAAATATCATTGCTTACATTTTTTTTTTTTTTTTTTTTGGTATGAGATTTTTTTTAAAATTTGGGACTTTTAATAGAAATGTAGAAAAGTAGAAAATAAGAGAATTTTGATGAAGAGAAGACAAAAAAAATTTAAATTGATTAATTCTCTTATTTTTTTTTCTAGAAATCGTATGATTTGTTAAATATAATAGAACAAAGAAATGGATTAGGAATTTCGTTGCGCGTGTGCAACGGATATTAAATTACAGTTCATTTATTGGAATTTTAAGTTGCAATTCCAATAAATTGCAGACTTTATTTTTCCAATATGAACTGAATTAAAATGTTTTTAATGTACAGCCAACTGAATTTGTACAGTGGCGTACAAAAAAAAATGACCTATAAAAAAATTAATATAGCTGTCGCAACAAGAGCATCAATAATGGTCAGTGGATTATCTTCTACTATGAAATTTGCTGATTCTGCAGAGTGGTATTTATCAGCATCTTCTTTGTCGGACGAATCAGTAGACGACTGTGACTCTGATTTGTCTTTGTCGACATTGTGTTGATAGACTTTCTTAGGTCTTCCCCTTTTACCGGTTTTAATTTTCTTCGGTCTGTCTCTAGTTCTTATTGGGTAATTATTTTCATTTTCATTATTATTCTTCTCTGAATGTTTATTTCGAGATTGGTCCTCTTTTTTTTCATTCAGCGTAACTTCAATGTATGATTCCTTATTATTTACATTTTCCTCTTCAAAAGTTTTTTCTGCCCCCTCTACACAATTACCGAAACAGTCTTGTAACGAAATTACGGAATAATTTATATATGATAAATTTTGATTATTTGAGACCAACCTAACTCCCGGGTGAACCCCAGCCGGTCAATTCCAGCTGCTTCAGCCTAGGGTGGGTTCTTGGGGTCACCCTTAAGGAAGTTTCCGTACTGTTACATAACTCAGACCGGCTAAATAACGAACATCAGCGAAGTAAAAGGAAAATTCAGGCGGAAAAAGGCAAAATGAACCGAAAATATGGCTTGATGAGGCTGCATCCTGTATGATAGGCTTAGCAATGAAAGAAAGCTTACACCACCCAAAAATCAGCGACCTCCATCTGACATCGCCGATACCCGCCACCCCTCACTCCTCTTCCTCCTTTGTTTTTCTAACCAACTAAGTCCATTATTATGTTTGTTTAAAATAAAACTTTTTTTTTCAAAAAAGAATATAAATGAAAAGAAATGTTTCGGTCTGTATAATTCTTTTTTTTTTTTTTTTTGTATTTATTTCATTAATAGCATCTAATAACAAAAAAAAAAACCAATGGGTCGTTTAAGTAATAACAAAAAAAATACAAAAAAAAAAATTTTTACCCTAAGTCTTCTACATATTATGAGATACAAATTTTGTTCTTTATTTTCTTACCATTTATGTACCTTTTTCCTTTTTTTTTTTTTTTTTTTTTTTTTTTTTTTTTTTTTTTTTTTTTTTTTTTTATTTTTATTATTAAGTCTTAAATATTTTGGCCTATTTCTTATACAAAACAACAAAAAAATCTGCTTATTCTAACAAAAAGAAAAAAAAAATACAAAAATAGATTTCTGGTACTTAACCAAGACCGCAAGTCCTGTGAATGTGATGATGGATGGGCTGGGTCGCTGGTCTGGCCAGAAGTGTTGATGTTGATGATGAACATTCGATTTGTATCACTTCACTTTTCAACGTTTTTTTTTTTTTGTTTCTTTTTTTTTTTGTATACCTCAAATAATCATTCGATTTTGATCATTACAGATATGATTGTGTTTTGTTGTTTTTTTTTTTTTCTTTTTTTTTTTTTTTTCTTTATATATACTCAATTTAAAAAAACTACGTGACCTTTATAATTAAATTTAGTAATTAAAAAAAAAAACGTAAATATTTTTATCAAAAAAAAAAATAAAAAGTTGCTTCAAGTTTCCTTTTTATCATTATTCTTCTCTTTTTTTTTTTTTTTTTTTTTTTTTTTTTTTTTTTTTTTTTTTTTTTTTTTCTTTCGATTTTGTTTATTTATATTTTATCGAACTAACATGAAAGAAAAAAGTTGTTATTGATTAAGTAATTTAATATATACAAATATTTTCAAAATCAAATTTATCAAATAATCCTTTACTATACAATTTGTTTGTTATAAAAATTTAATTTTAGAATAATCACATTGCTTTTACGCAAAAAAAAAAGAATTATATTTTACTCACATGAAGCACAAAAGAAATAAGTATAATATTATTTGTTTTATTGTAGGCACATTTCCTTTTCATTTACTCAGTAAATTTTGCATCTTACTGGTTCGTAGGGATTCGGTTCTTTTGTTTTGTTTTATTCTTTTTTTTTTTCTTTTAGTAACTTTTGAAGAAAAGCACCACGTGACTTCATAATTCTTTTCTTTTTTTTTTTTCTTTTTCCTTTTTTTTTTTTTTTTTTTTTTTTTTTTTCTTTTTTTAATTTAATCACTTCAATTTCTTATCTTTGTTCCGATTATTATTTAAACAGGATAAATTATTATCAAAAAAAAATTTTCAGAAATTAGCGCATTTATGTAAACACACGCTGTACTTTACTCAATTTGAACAAAAAAAAAACCAAAAAAAAAGAAATGCATGCTTCCCTAAAAAAAAACTTATTTATTCTTTTACCTTTTTTTTTTCTTTTTTTTTTTTTTTTCTTGTATTTTCCTTTTCCTTTCTTTTTTTTTTTTTTCAACACTAAATCACCACTTCAACTACTACAAAATTTAAATTATGTCAAACTAAAATTTACAAACGAAGAAATCCTTTTCTAGAAAAAAAATTATTTTCAATTTTACTTGAAAAGTCTACATATGGCTTATATTATATGGTATGTTAATCTATTAGATGATAGCTAATTTTAAATTTAATTTTTTTTTTTTTTTTTTTTTTTTTTTTTTTTTTTACTTTTCACTGTTTCGTATAGTTCTTCTCTTTTTTTTTTTTTTTTTTTTTTTTTTTTTTTTTGCTTTTCCCTTGTTCTGTTTTTTTTTTTTTTTTTTTTTTTTCCTTTGTTTAAATACACATATGTATAAAATTTTATATTGTTTGAAATTATTTTTGTTTTACAACATATTTGTAATAACACAATATGACTTCGGTTTTTGCAATATGAATTTTTAAAATTTTCTCACTGAACTTAATTTTCTTTTAATATTTCTTTTCAGATAAAAAAAAATTTATTTTTCAAATATCTTTCACATAATATCAAACACTTTCAACCGTTTTAAAATGAATAATTCTGGAAAGAACATAAAAACGTTCCGTATCGTATGAAAATTTCACATAAAAAATTTGTAGTATATTTGTAAAGTTTTAAAAACACTTCCGACTCCATAGCTGACCAGAAAAGAAAAGAAAAAACCACCAAAAAAGCAAGACCGTGGTAAAGGTATACCTCCTTTACATACTCATTCTATTCCAATTTATTTCATCACCAATCTCTTAATTATGTATACTAAGATAATTAAAACGTCATTCAAGAGATTATTAACCCGTAATGAACATGAAGGTATATGAACTATTACCGAATGTTCTGGTAAATTCCATATATTACTTGAAGAGTAATATATAGTGAGTAGATTGGGGACTTGATGGTGTGTGTGTGTGAACTTGAAATTATTATATCATTATGCTATTTACTGAGTAAATTGGCCATAATGACGTCATGTGGGTCAAATAATATAAGGTATACGCACTAAACTTATATTGGGTAATTAATATGGGTATCAAATGGTGAATACAATATGATGTATTTGCCGTCGGCAAATACCATTCATGTGTTTTAGGTTTTTAAGAGATTTTAAGAAATTGAATTTAAAAGAAAAGGTGAGTAAAATTAAGAGAGTTTTAATATGGATTAAATATATGTAATTCTCATACATTTTCTAGAAATCGCGTGATTTCTTAAGTATAATAAAAAAAATCACACCATCTCCAAAACAATGAAATGAATTACGAATTTTGTTGCTTGTGTGCAACGGATTTTAGTTTACAGTTCATTTTTTGGAATTTTGAGTTGCAATTTCCAATGAACTTCAGACTATGTTTTAAAATATGAACTGAATTATATTTTTTTAATGTACAGCCAACTGAATTTGTACAGTGGCGTACAAAAAAATTCGACCCATAAAAAAAAATTATGTAGCTGTCGCAACAACACAAACTTTTCCACTGACCTGTCGAGGTGGAAAAGATTGGAAAACGGCAGCAGGAAAATGTAAACCGGAAACAACGTGGGGCTCGTCCACGCCCTGAGAGAGTCTCATGCCAGAACAAGTAGGCAAGCCGGGCAAAAACTAGAATTACTAAAAGGGATGAGGATATTAAACACACACTGTAATCAAATCCCAACAAAATCCTACGCAAATAATTTCACATACCAGCATGCACAAGTCAGGTATGACCACGAATATTCGAAAAAAAGAAAACTAGAATACTTTAAAAAAAACTGAGCGTCAGGATCTATATGGATTCGCAAACCACTTCACAGCCCCTTCGTCTGGGAGGGTAAAGCGTACCACTGAGATTAAGCGGTTTAATAAGCAAAAAGAAATACCATTGCATAGAACAAAAAAAGCTGACCGATGATTGCACAAAGCTGAAGTGAGCAAGGCTGCAATAATTAGTGAAAATAAATTTTTAACAGTTTTATAGACAAACAATGAAGAGATGTACTAAATGGTGTTTTAAGATTTTAAATCTTTCGCATAAAAGGTACCTACATATTTGCCTTGTAGGTCCTCCACTTCATACATGCTTCCTCCAATGCATCTTTTAATTCGGCATTTTAAGAACCTTTTTGCTAGCTTCGAATTATAACCTTTTGCGAAATCGCTTTGGGTGAAATTTCGTCTATAAACTTCTTGACCTAGACGAAATTTCACTTCGGTGGTACGGAGGTTATAAGATCTTTCAGCTCGTTGGTGAGCTTTCTCCAGGTTTGCCGAGACCCGGTCACGAATCTGCTGGAGTTTGACAGCCTCGGGCAGATCGACGACCTCTCCATCCATCACGCAGTCCAACTCTCTCAGAACACGATATGCCGAGCCATGCCTTACCATCGGGAAACCAAATACCGTCTGGTAAGGTGTGCGTTCAATGGCACTATGAAATCGAGTTCTAAGAGAACTAGCCACGCGATGAATGGCCTTGTCCCAGTTTGCCTGGTCTTCATGAACATAAGACCTTACAGCCTCCAAAATGACCCGATTAACGCGTTCAGACGCATTTGATTGTGGCGAGTACAAAGCAGTGCGAATGTGTTTAACACCATATGAGGATAAAAAGGTTTGAAATTCCTTTGAAATGAATTGTTTTCCATTATCACTGTGCAGAAATTCGCATACACCAAAAATTGAGAAAACTTCGTGTTCTATGAACTGAATAATCGCAGGGGCATTTGCCTTACGAAGAGGTTTAAGAAACACGAATTTAGAAAAGTGATCAAGAATGATCAAAATTTGCGAATTTCCTGCCTTAGTCCTAGGATATGGACCAAGTAAATCAATATAAAGACGTTGAAAAGGTCTTTCAGAAATGAATCTAGATCCCATAGGAGGTCTAGTTCGAAAATTAGGGGATTTATTTTCCTTACACGCTTCACAATTCCTAATAAAGTCTTGAACATCCACAATCATTTTAGGCCAAAAGTATTTTTCAGACAAAAATCGAAAAGTTACAGCAATGCCACCATGACACGTTACTTCAGATTCATGAACATTTTGGATCAACGAATTACGAAGGGACTTAGGGACCCAAAGTCTCCAAGGATTGTCAATATTCTCCACAGTGCGAAACCGAACACGTTTGAACAATTTACCGTCGTGGATTTTTAAATCTGGCAGCTTATTTTGATTGATTGAAACGAACGAAATTAATTGAACATATTCATCTTCGCGAAAACTATCTGAATCTAGGTCGACCTCAGTCAGATTTAAGTTCGTACTAATTTCTTCGCAAAACGCGCGGGAGAGTGAATCAGCCACCACATTTTGAGAACCTTTGCGGTGCTGAATTGAAAAATCGAACACTTGTAATTTCAAACTCCACCGAGCGAGACGACCACTTAAATCTGGTTGAGACATCAACCATTTCAAACTCGCGTGATCCGTAATAATAGTGAATTTAAAGCCTTCAACGTAAGCTCTGAACTTCTTGACACACAACACCGCGGCCAGGCACTCCAGTTCTGTCACGGAGTAGTTCCTCTGAGCTTTATTAAGCTTTTGGGATACAAATGCGATGGGATTTTCATCACCCGCCTCCGAAAGTTGGAATAGGACTCCTCCTACGCCCACTTTCGATGCATCGCACTGTATAAAGAACTCCTTCGTGAAGTCCGGGTTTCCTAGCACAGGCGCGGAAGTCATACAAGTCTGGAGCTTGTCAAAAGAACTCTGAGCCTCGTTCGACCAAATGAAATTCTTCGATTTCTTCAAACAATCTGAAATAGGCGCTGCTAGAGACGCATAATCACGAATAAAACGACGATACCAACCGGTCATTCCTAAAAAACGACGAACTTGTTTAGGATTTTTCGGACTTGGAAAATCGACAATCGCGGCAATCTTTTCTGGATCAGTTTTAATACAACCATCACCGACGATATAGCCAAGATACTTAATTTCTTTTTGGCAGAATTTACTCTTTTCGACGTTGATAGTTAATCCCGACATTCTCAAACAAGTCGCGACTCTTTCAAGCATTTTTATATGAGTGTCAAAATCTTTCGATATAATAAGTAAATCATCTAAATAAACAAAGACATTATCGCGTAATTCCGATGGTATGACTTTGTCCATCAATCGACACATTCGCTGGGGAGCGTTGCACAATCCGAACGGCATCACGGTGAACTGGTAAAGAGGCCGGCCAGGTACTGTGAAGGCTGTCCTTTCGCGAGATTCCTTTTCTAGGGGAATCTGCCAAAAGGCATCCTTCAGATCGATCCCTGTTATATATTTGGTGTCGGACAAGCGACTGAGCAAGCCGTCAATGTGTGGCAAAGGATATGCATCCTTCTTTGTCACAGCATTGACTTTTCGCGAGTCCAGACACAAGCGGTTTTTGCCAGGCTTCCGTACCAACACAACGGGAGAGTTCCATGCGCTATTTGATTCTTCGATGACTCCCATAGCGAGCATGCGATCTAACTCGTCATACATTAATTTTTGAATTGCGGGCGAAACAGGATAATGTCGTTGTTTAATCGGGGGTGTATCTCCGGTGTCAATCACGTGTTCTTCTAACGGCGTTTTTCCTAGACCGAAAACGGCAAACGACGGAAATTTAGATTTTATCATATTCAATTTTCGTTGTTGTTCCGCGGTCAAAACGTGCATTTTCGGATCTTGAACGCTTTCGCTGTGAAGTTCTGAAACACACTTCGGTAATAAATCAAATTTTTGCCAAAAATCGATCCCGAGATACAAGGTTTGCGCTAAGGTTGGAACGATGTAGAGTCGAAGTGGCCTACAAACTCCGTTGTACACGACCTCGACATCTACTACGCCATCAACCCTTTGCGCGCTTCCATCAGCCGTATGTATAGGTGTGGCCGAAGTTACCTTCTTGGCACCAATTCGCTTTAATATTTCATCAGCGTTTTTACCTATACAGCTGATAGAAGCCCCGGTATCCATTAAACCATAAAATTCGACATTATTAATTGAAATTTTCGCGTATGGTCGCGGATCTTTAAAAGGACAAAAACTATTCAGAACTTCCAACGACTTCCGAACCTGTTTACGCGTTTTAAAACGTTTTCGACACTCGAGAATTCGTTTAGATACAACTTCCGATACCGTACCGAATATTTTATTACGACACTCGTTATATTTACGCAACTTTTCGAGATAACGATCCTCAAAGTTCATGGTAGCATTACTTGTAAATTTGTTCAAATCAGGTAGCTTTTCAGACAATTCTGAAAAGTTTATGGACAAGTCAGTTAAATTATTTGACGAATCTAGTAAATTTTCAGACATAACTGGTAAGTTAAGAGACATATCAGGGAAATCAATTGACAAATCAGGTGTGTTTTTAGACAAGTGTTTAGGCTGATGATCGACGAGGACGGGATCCTCATGTGATGGGCCAGGGCCCTGACCCTTACCAAGCGGACATTGTGGCAGGGTATCATGCTCTGAGGCACGGATCCTGCCGTCCTGTAAAACTTGGCGCAAATCAGGTCCACGGTCCAGCACAGGAGAACCATCGGCAACGACCAGCAAGCCTAACTCGTCTTTTTCGTCGTAGTTGGTATTTTCGGATCCGGGAAACGACGCATCAAACGAGGCGCCCCGGAGTGCATCCCGTTTGACACTCCGTTTTCCGAAGTACAAATTTTACAAATTGGGGTTGTGACACCTTTACGACCACATTTGAAACAAAACAGATTACGTTGAGGTATCGTACATTCTCTAAACGAATGTCCTTTGGCGTCACAGTTCCAACAGATAAAATTTTCGGTTGATAAATTATTTAAAGCACAAACATCGGCGCTTGACATAGGTAAGTCCGTCCTAGAGGAATCAGCAAGTTCTTGTTCATTACTTGAAGAATTAACAGACAAATGAGAAAATTGGTGACTTAGGTCACAAGGATTGTTATTGACATAAGGGGTATTATCAAAGACACATGAGTCGTAAGGACTGTAAACTTCTGCCACAGGGCGAGCTCTAGCACGAAGGTCTTTTTCAGACCACAACTTTTCAAATCTTCGGGCTAAATCACGTAGCTCGTCAAGCGAAGATACTGTGTGAAGGAGAAGTGCATTACGTAGTCTAGCGTTCATGTTTCGCCGAACGATATCAATTAGCTCTTGCTGGCCCATGGGATATCTGAGGCGCGAGGCCAAACCTTGCATTTCTAACCGAAAATCGCTAAAAGATTCACCAGGCTTTTGATGACGAGCAAACATTGCTTGGCGAATCTCAAAGTCCGTCGTTTGGCTTCGAAATTCGTCAAGCAACGCTCGTCGTACATCACGCCAATTTGTGAGGGGGTTTGCCCGCCGAAATAGCCAGTACCACGTGAGGGCTTTGTCAGATAAAAATCTGTGCACATGAGCGGCTAAAGTATCCTCTGAAACTTTGTCAGCAACTGCTAAAGACTCTAATCGAAACAAAAATTCTTCAATGGGCAGTCCAATGCGACTTCCTGAGAATGACAAGTTTCACCTTTTAAGGGGACTTGTAGACCTATAAGTACGCCTAGGTTGTTGAGAAAATGGTGGCACAGAGCCAAAACGTGAATTAGTTGCCGCCAAAGGCACATTTTGAAGATTAGGATGAGTATTATTGAGAAAAATTTCAGGTCGAGATTGAGGAAAGTCCAAGCTTGAAATTTGTGGATTAGCTGCTTGTCTTGGACGGTTGAAGTCATTATTGCAAGAAATTGGAATATTATGAGAAGTATGAGAATACTGTTTGTCAGAGACAACTGGAGAAAAATCATTAGTTGTGGCTGATAAGGAAGTATTAAACCTGTAATTGGGCTTATCAAGGCCGCGTCGAGTCGGGTTGACATTTTCGGGAATTAACGTATGAGTTCGCGTAGTGATATTAATATTACGATTGCGTAATTCTGTAAGAGGTTTACTGGGTAAGGGAACATTAAAAGCCAAAGATTTTCTTTGTTTATTTTTACTTTTATTTTGAACAGATACATTGTTAGATTCTACAAAAGTTAATGGACTAGGAACAGCTGCAGGACCTTCCTTTCCACCCATGATGCTCAGGTTCTCTATAGACGTTGCAGGAGTACTTCTCACCAGTGATTGTGTGTTATTAAAGTTCAAATCTCCTCCTACTGCTCCCAAATCTGCATCAGCGGACTTCAAGGCGCGATTCAACATCTGGAAACCTTGCTGGATAATATCGTCGATGGACTTTACGGACCCGAAATTAGGCTTTCTGACTTTCACACGATCGACACGATGCTGCAGGTGCCAGAGTTTTGCCTGGACGCGCAGGGACTTTTCAGTGTCAGCCGTAATATCTTGTGACGTCAAGCTATGTAGAATTCCTTCTGCTTGGCTACGCAAATCGCCAATTTCCTTGTTTATTGAATTGATGATCCTGTCCGTTCGTTGAACCGTTCCATCGGCTTCCGCTGCCAGTAGGTCACACAAGGCCTTGAGAGAATCTGGATGTTTAGGATCAATGTCCCGAATCTGGCATTCATAAATAAATTCCGGAGTGTCCAAATAACTAGGATCCATTTTGTATTAACACTTCAATGAAAATCTTGTTGAAACTGTTGCACAAAAAAAAATTATTATTTGAGGTCACGGATCTAATCGGGGCCCCTTCGTCCGCGTAGATCCCGTGACAAAACCAATTTGGTGTTAAAAGGATTCAACACCCGTGGTTGAACCCCGAAAAAAAAATGAAAAATTACCGAACTATGAGGTTATGCATAAAAAAAAAATTTTGAAATGAAAATATTATATTTTATATCACTCGCGAACAAACCGAATGACGTAGTGAAGTTTATTTTTATTAAAAATCCGAATAATTGAATTAAGTTTAATTTTATTAAAATTTCGATTAATCACCTTTTATAAAAAAAAATGTCGACGTGAAGAAGAAAGGAAAGAAAAGTACAAGAAGAAAGAAGAAGTTGTACTACTTTTACCGAAATCTGAAAAAAAAATTATTTTCTTTACTTCTCAAAAGGCAAAGTAAAAATGTATGTATATTTATATAAAAAAAACATGCAATATTATGAAATCATGCAAAAAAAATATAAAAAGTTAATTTATTTTTAAATTTCTCAAAATAAGATGCTAAATTATTAAATTTTGTTCAAAATTGTAACTTCGTATCAATAAAAATGTTAATTTACTAAATTTGTTCAAAATGTAATTTTGTTTGTCTTTACATATGAGGTTGTGAGGTGGTGGACATCAACGAAGGCAGAAGGGTGTTACCAGGACAGCTTCCTGCCGTATTAATAAACCTGAACGTAAAGTAAAAAAAAATTCTTCTTTCACTGCAAAACAAAATCAAATACAGAGTGCAAAAGCGTTTTGAAGTTGGCCAGTTTAAACGGAGGTTTTCAAAAAAAAGATCAAATTAAATTTCGACTAAATCATCCACGAGGCAAGTCACATGTGTGTAATACATGAAAAACCCAAAGCACATGTAGCAGCCACGTGGATAAGTGCGCGAAATCATTCGCCAATTTAAAATAATTTAAATTCTCACAAAAAAATTCAATTTATAAAGAGTATACACATGATTCATTCAACGTCGCAAACGATAGTCCTGGTGTACGCAACCGAGACTATGTGTCATACGTTGAATGTGTCATCTATATGTAAAAGCTACTCGGTTTGATTAACTCAGATATAAGAATGACACACGAGCATATACGCGCAAGGGTTACGGTCTTAAACGTACAAAACCGGCCTGACATCGTATATGTCATGAGCATGAATAAATTTAAAAATTATACTCCATAAAGGCGAAAGAAATAAAATTTTGAGTTTACCGAAAAAAAACACTTGAATTTAATATATCAAAAAAAAATTCAAACCGAAATAAAAGTTTAATACCTGAATCTACCAAACGTATTTTAATGGTTTAAAAAAAAACCATTCGTAAACTGCACAAAAAAAATCAGCCAGTCATGTCGCAACAAAATTTCGGAAGTTCCTCCAAGAATTTTGGTCATACGTGACTGGCGACGAGAATTTATTACTAAAATTTCAAAAAACTGCATTTTGAATAAAAGAGATCGCGCGCGAAAATTCACGTTTAATTTAAATTTAGAAAACCGGGTTATTGGTGAGAGCGGAGAGGACGCGTGGAATGATAGATTTCATGCTCAGTGTTGCCACCAAACCACAAAATCTCCATGTTACCGGGGAAGCTAAAACTGATATAAAAAAAACGAATCAATCCATGGACCAAAAGGGCATGGATTGAGATTTAAATTAAGGCAAAAGATGGGAGGTGCCCCACGTTGGGCGCCATATGTAACGAAATTACGGAATAATTTATATATGATAAATTTTGATTATTTGAGACCAACCTAACTCCCGGGTGAACCCCAGCCGGTCAATTCCAGCTGCTTCAGCCTAGGGTGGGTTCTTGGGGTCACCCTTAAGGAAGTTTCCGTACTGTTACATAACTCAGACCGGCTAAATAACGAACATCAGCGAAGTAAAAGGAAAATTCAGGCGGAAAAAGGCAAAATGAACCGAAAATATGGCTTGATGAGGCTGCATCCTGTATGATAGGCTTAGCAATGAAAGAAAGCTTACACCACCCAAAAATCAGCGACCTCCATCTGACATCGCCGATACCCGCCACCCCTCACTCCTCTTCCTCCTTTGTTTTTCTAACCAACTAAGTCCATTATTATGTTTGTTTAAAATAAAACTTTTTTTTTCAAAAAAGAATATAAATGAAAAGAAATGTTTCGGTCTGTATAATTCTTTTTTTTTTTTTTTTGTATTTATTTCATTAATAGCATCTAATAACAAAAAAAAAACCAATGGGTCGTTTAAGTAATAACAAAAAAAATACAAAAAAAAAAATTTTTACCCTAAGTCTTCTACATATTATGAGATACAAATTTTGTTCTTTATTTTCTTACCATTTATGTACCTTTTTCCTTTTTTTTTTTTTTTTTTTTTTTTTTTTTTTTTTTTTTTTTTTTTTTATTTTTATTATTAAGTCTTAAATATTTTGGCCTATTTCTTATACAAAACAACAAAAAAATCTGCTTATTCTAACAAAAAGAAAAAAAAAATACAAAAATAGATTTCTGGTACTTAACCAAGACCGCAAGTCCTGTGAATGTGATGATGGATGGGCTGGGTCGCTGGTCTGGCCAGAAGTGTTGATGTTGATGATGAACATTCGATTTGTATCACTTCACTTTTCAACGTTTTTTTTTTTTTGTTTCTTTTTTTTTTTGTATACCTCAAATAATCATTCGATTTTGATCATTACAGATATGATTGTGTTTTGTTGTTTTTTTTTTTTTCTTTTTTTTTTTTTTTTCTTTATATATACTCAATTTAAAAAAACTACGTGACCTTTATAATTAAATTTAGTAATTAAAAAAAAAAACGTAAATATTTTTATCAAAAAAAAAAATAAAAAGTTGCTTCAAGTTTCCTTTTTATCATTATTCTTCTCTTTTTTTTTTTTTTTTTTTCCTTTTTTTTTTTTTTTTTTTTTTTTTTTTTCTTTTTTTAATTTAATCACTTCAATTTCTTATCTTTGTTCCGATTATTATTTAAACAGGATAAATTATTATCAAAAAAAAATTTTCAGAAATTAGCGCATTTATGTAAACACACGCTGTACTTTACTCAATTTGAACAAAAAAAAACCAAAAAAAAAGAAATGCATGCTTCCCTAAAAAAAAACTTATTTATTCTTTTACCTTTTTTTTTTCTTTTTTTTTTTTTTTTTCTTGTATTTTCCTTTTCCTTTCTTTTTTTTTTTTTTCAACACTAAATCACCACTTCAACTACTACAAAATTTAAATTATGTCAAACTAAAATTTACAAACGAAGAAATCCTTTTCTAGAAAAAAAATTATTTTCAATTTTACTTGAAAAGTCTACATATGGCTTATATTATATGGTATGTTAATCTATTAGATGATAGCTAATTTTAAATTTAATTTTTTTTCTTTTTTTTTTTTTTTTTTTTTTACTTTTCACTGTTTCGTATAGTTCTTCTCTTTTTTTTTTTTTTTTTTTTTTTTTTTTTTTTTTTTTTTTTTTTTTTGCTTTTCCCTTGTTCTGTTTTTTTTTTTTTTTTTTTTTTTTTTCCTTTGTTTAAATACACATATGTATAAAATTTTATATTGTTTGAAATTATTTTTGTTTTACAACATATTTGTAATAACACAATATGACTTCGGTTTTTGCAATATGAATTTTTAAAATTTTCTCACTGAACTTAATTTTCTTTTAATATTTCTTTTCAGATAAAAAAAAATTTATTTTTCAAATATCTTTCACATAATATCAAACACTTTCAACCGTTTTAAAATGAATAATTCTGGAAAGAACATAAAAACGTTCCGTATCGTATGAAAATTTCACATAAAAAATTTGTAGTATATTTGTAAAGTTTTAAAAACACGTCCGACTCCATAGCTGACCAGAAAAGAAAAGAAAAAACCACCAAAAAAGCAAGACCGTGGTAAAGGTATACCTCCTTTACATACTCATTCTATTCCAATTTATTTCATCACCAATCTCTTAATTATGTATACTAAGATAATTAAAACGTCATTCAAGAGATTATTAACCCGTAATGAACATGAAGGTATATGAACTATTACCGAATGTTCTGGTAAATTCCATATATTACTTGAAGAGTAATATATAGTGAGTAGATTGGGGACTTGATGGTGTGTGTGTGTGAACTTGAAATTATTATATCATTATGCTATTTACTGAGTAAATTGGCCATAATGACGTCATGTGGGTCAAATAATATAAGGTATACGCACTAAACTTATATTGGGTAATTAATATGGGTATCAAATGGTGAATACAATATGATGTATTTGCCGTCGGCAAATACCATTCATGTGTTTTAGGTTTTTAAGAGATTTTAAGAAATTGAATTTAAAAGAAAAGGTGAGTAAAATTAAGAGAGTTTTAATATGGATTAAATATATGTAATTCTCATACATTTTCTAGAAATCGCGTGATTTCTTAAGTATAATAAAAAAAATCACACCATCTCCAAAACAATGAAATGAATTACGAATTTTGTTGCTTGTGTGCAACGGATTTTAGTTTACAGTTCATTTTTTGGAATTTTGAGTTGCAATTTCCAATGAACTTCAGACTATGTTTTAAAATATGAACTGAATTATATTTTTTTAATGTACAGCCAACTGAATTTGTACAGTGGCGTACAAAAAAATTCGACCCATAAAAAAAAATTATGTAGCTGTCGCAACAGTCTTCATAATTACCCTCAGAACTGAATTCATCTAAAAATTTCACATCACGGCCTACAATAATTTTCTATTTACCAGGTAAGTATAGTCGATACGCTTTTGATTCTGATGAGTATCCAACAAATATACGTTCGTTTGATTTCGGTGAAAATTTGTACCAAATATATGAAAATAACATACCGTTGGTTTTTTGTCCATCCATAATTTATATGGTGTTTCTCCTTTTAATGCCTGAGATGAACATCTATTTCTTATATAATTTAAAGTGTTGATCGCTTCTGCCCAAAAGATTGGTGGTAAATTGGCTTCTAGCAACAAGCTTAGAGCTGTCTCAACCAGAGTCCGGTTCTTTCTTTCGGATATACCATTTTGTTGTGGGGTATGTGGAACAGTTAATCTCCTTTTTCTACCAGATGCGACAAGGAACTCATTAAATTCAATACTGTTGTATTCCGTACCATTGTCTGTTTGTAGGTATTTAATCTTTTTACCAGTAAGATTCTTGCTGATTCTTCTCTTGCTGAATGGTTCTTGAGTATGCTTTGACTTTATACATACTTCGCAGATTGGCTATTTTTCACCTCCTTTACCTTTTAAAGTCAATCCAATTACCGATTGCTTCTTCGCCATTTCTATTACAGAGTTCAAGTTTACATGTCCCAATCTCCTATGCCATTTCAACAATGAATTTTGATCATTTTCGACAAAATTAACTTTTTCAGCAACCTCCTCAACATAATACAAGTCACCATCTCTATTAGCAGTGATCACAATATTTCCATCAGGATTCATTATATATGCTTGACTTTTTGTAAATTTCACTTCATAATTTTTATCTGTAATTTTTGCTACCGACATTAGATTTGTACGTAAATCGGGCAAGTGCATCACATTTTCTAATTTTAAATTTTGTGTGTTATCTTTATTTACGGTATTTAATTTTACTTCACCAATTCCTGTTATTTTGGTGGTTTCACCATTCGCAAGATTCAATGGTTTAAAGATGTATTTCAAATACTTACGTGAAATCAGATTTTTTGGATGACATGTGCGAGGTACACCCACTATCTAGGCACCACGTTTTCATGTTGTAAAAGTGCAATTTCATCCTTTTTACCTTTATTGCATGTACTTTCTTCACATACCTTAGATGACTCACTTTTCGGTTTATTTTTGTCCTTAAATGATCTGCAGTTTGCGGCCTTATGACCAACTCTACTGCATCGATAGCACTTGTATTTAAAATATTCATTCGATTTTGTTTCCCTTTTTGAACTTTGATTTGGTCGTTTATACTCTTTTTCATTGTTTTTGTGAATATACATAGCAGCATTTTGTGAAACTTCAGTTTCTCTTGATTGTCTGGACTCATATTCTTCTAAAATTTTTATTTTCAATGTTTCTGCCTTTGGCAAATTATCTCTCGTTTCAATCGCACACCCACAATTTTCATAACTCTCAGGTAAACTATATAGCAACATTATTGATAACAAATCATCATGAATGGGAATGTCCATCTCTGCCAATTTGTCGATGGTATCAAAAAATTCTGCCAAGTACGATTTGACGTCCGATGTTTCAGTCATTTTCTTTTGCACTAATCGCTTTAATAGAGACGCTTTTCTAGCCGGTCCTTGTGACTCATAAATTTCATGGAGTTTTTTCCAAACTTCATTTGAAGTTTCACAATTTTTAATCTGCTTTAACTCATTTGGACTTATCGATAGAATGAGATCAGAACGAGCCTTTCTATCTGCTTTCAACCAAGCATCCACAGCAGCCGTAGAATTTGAATCTGTAGTATCTAACTTTGGCTTTTTAATTTCGCCAATTACATATCCCCAGGTATCATTTTTTACTAACAAAGCCTCGACTTGAAGCTTCCACGTGTCGTAATTCTCCCGTCTCAAGGGTTCGATACGTGTTGTAACATTACTCATTCTGTAAAAATAAATTTCCTTATATTATGTAATTACACAGTGTTATACCTTTTTCTAAATTATAATGTCCTGGGCCCATAACCTGTTGTAGATTATAATTGATTTTATTGATACGAACTTAATTCAATGAGATACAGAGATAGAAAGAAAGAGTGTACAATATTAAAAGTATGACAACCTTACAAAAATAAAAATTACAATTAATAGTTGTCATAAAAACTATTATACCTTAGTGCTATAATAATTGGTACTGCCATACAACCTGTTGGTCACCATCATAATAAGATAGATGACACTTTGCATATACTAACATAATATTATTCAAAACATTGAAAAAAAATGAGAAAAATTGAAAGTTATCATTTTAGGATATTCAAGGATAAAGGATTCTTTTACCGTACTTTTAATCTTTTTTGAGAACAAATTTTTTCGAAGTACATATTTTTATATGATAGAATAAATTCTCTCTTTTAAAATGAGCTATACTATCGCGCTACGTTAATATTAAGAATTCTACGGTTTTTTAAAGATATGCACTTTACACATATACCAAAAATTTCATAACTCCATAATTCCCAAGAATACCTTCTCATAAAAATTCAAAAAAAATCCGAAGACATCGATTCACACTCTCTGGTCGAAATTTTGTGGACCTGTCCAAAAACAGGTTTTGAAACCGGTTTGTGTCCGTTGTTAAAACCAGCTAATGTGTTCATGTCCTTTGAAAGTAATTTAAAATACTTTCATTTGTCTAAAATAATATTACGTCCATTATCATTTTGGTCTACAATTTGAAAAGAAAAACAAGAACCTGAGCTTTCTTCTCTTTTTCAGAACCTTACCATCGGCATCATCATCATCATTCTTCAAACTGATTTTGTGATTTTTACACAGAATTTACATTCCCCTCTAAGAAGGTGCTTATTGAAATATTGCCACACTTTTGACTTATTCACAAATTGTTCTTTTAAAAGATATTTAAACGATATTCAAAGTTTAACTATGAAATTTAGTTTTACTTTTTTAATTACATTAATGAAATACATATATGTACATATAAAGAATTAAAGAATTCATATTATGGTATCGCGTATATCATAGCATAGATTTACTATTGACACACACGATATTATAATATTAAAGAAAAAAATGCTGAGCTGTCAAAATTAAACAGCTAATTGGTTTTTTAATTTCTATGTACATATATTGAACTTTATATATTTCTCATCTTTAATAGTATGTAATTTGTTCATTTTAATTCATAAAATTTATAAGTGATGAAATAAATATAGTGAAGTGATTTATTAAAAATTCACTTCTACACTGATTTATGTCAATTATGAAATTTCTTCTTCTTCTTTTTAATAAAATTATTTTGTTAAACAGCTTTTTATAGGCTTGCTCTACTACATTTTTTTGTTTTATAGTAGATGATACCATGTTGAGTTTACGATACCACGTACATTTTCATAGCATTGATACTACTGTTGCTACATATATACCTAGTATAAAATCTAGTATAAAACGAAGTATCAATTGACATACAGCGCAGTATATGCAATACCTTAGTATCGATATTATAATATGACTCAGTGTGCCTTTAGTATAACAATTAAAAGTTTTAGTCGATACTACATAAGACTTCTTTCTTTCTATAATTTTTTGGTAATACGTATTACATTAATAGATGTTAAAAATATTTTGTTTTATTTTTATTAATCTTATTCTTCTAACGTAGATGGCTGTCACATAGAAATTAAGCCACCAGTTGAGCTAGTCGTGGATTACCACAATTCTAATGGTTGGTATTCCATCATATTACTGACGGCAGTAGATTACAAGAAAATAAAGTATATGTGTACATATGTATATATGTTCAGAAACGAAATAATGTTTCTGTAATTTAGATATCGATTTAACTACATAAATGTTGGTTGACCGGGTGAAAACAATGATTTCTACATTTATGAAAAATCCAAATTAAAACAGCAGCACGAAAGCAATGCTATTTTTTTAAAACGCCAGAATAATATAAGATGTTTCAGTACCCGTTTTATTATTAGGAGATGGTGCTTTTCGTTTAAGTAATCAATTAATTAAGCCATATTCAGGTACAGATTTGACAGAAGAAAAAACTCATTGTAATAAAATCCTGTCAAAGGTATTGACGCAAATGTTGCCGATACCGTGACTATAGTAAGAGCTTGTTGTACAATACACAACATTTTAGTTCACAAAAACGATTTAGTTAAAAAGAATTGGATTCTAGAAATCTGCGAATCAAACAGCAATAGATCTCAACCGAATATGTAACGGTTTGCAGTGATAACGCCAAAGAAGCATTCAGAATAAGAAATAAAATCAAACAATATTTATATACAAAAAGAATTTTGGAAAGTAATTTTATTATCTACATATTATATACTTACACATGTTTATTCATACATATGAGTCCTTTATTTTGAAACTGGCATAAGTCACAAATCACAAAATTTCACTTCATCATTTATTCTTTATCGCACTAATATACTACATATATGTACATATAGTATTATGTAGGTACTAAAATAGTTTTTCAATTACGAGTATGTATTAATTTCAATTGGACATGGATACTACGAATTGAATATTATATGTATTTTAATCACTAATATTGTAAACAATCAAAAATAAATAGAATTTTTTTACATTCAATATTGATGCTCTCCTCTAAAAGTGAATCATCGTTTGATGGTAATCGTCCTATTATTTTGTTAACTTATTCAAAAAATCTCCAATTCGATGGTGCACAACCGAACTTTCCTTGATTTTTCTTCTCCTCTCTATATGAAATATATCAACTTTCAAATGTTTGAATATTTTGTATCATAAAAATAACATATTTCAATTCTCACCTAAATTTTGAAGAAAGATTTTTTATTTTTATTTTTATTTCGTCAATAGTTTTGGTTATGTTTTGTCATTTTAAATCCTTTCGAATTCTCTCATACATATACTATACACCGGAGTTCCTTTTACAGTGATAGCTGTCACTTTTTTTGGTATTCTGACATTCGTGTAAGGCTGTTACTTATCGTGTTTTTGTGATACTTTTATCACGTAAAAATTATAGGTGATAGTTATTTGAAAATGAAATTAAACAAAAAGTGTGCAAAATATAATTAATTATATAATTTTGTATTGTTTTTATTACTTTTTAAATAATTTTTTTATTATTTTATCTTGGAAATGGCAAAATGCATCTCCAGATGGAAAGAAACTCCTGGAAATATACAAGCAAAGGAATTCATTTCGCCTTCAGCTAATATTTCCAGGAAACTACTCAACCTCAATAGAAATGAGCTAAGGACCATCACAGGTCTCCTTACTGGACACTGTCCACTAAATTACCATCTAAGCAGGATAGGTCTACAAGAGGATGACAAATGCAGATTCTGCAAGGAGGACAAGGAAACCTCAAAACACATTCTGTGTGAATGCGAAGCATTGGCCTCCAAAAGAATGTGCTACATGCATCAGCCTTTTCTCAAACCTGAGGAAATCTGGTGCGCACCTTCTAATAGAATCCTAGGATTTATCAAAAGCCTAGATCTATAAAAAGCACAGGCGGTACAAAAGATCTCTATTGGTCGAAGTGCAATAATAGCCCCTTATAATCTAATCTCATCTAATCTATTATTTTATCTTTATAAATTATTATTAAATTGAAATATACAACAAAAATTATTCTTTCTAAAACGTTTTCATTTGAACTTATTAAACGTCAAATGGATGTGTTACCGTTTTTAGTTCATAATTCTATCACTTCGTATCTCATCGTATCACGTGAATCTCAGAATACCATTTTTGAATCGAAGTGATCACTACATTCGTTTTGATACGCAAGTGATTCGCTTGTCAGTATAAGCACCATTAAGTACGAGAAAACTTTTTTCTTCTTGAACAGACGAAAATCACATGAAATTTATAAAATATATGAACAATTTAATAAAAGTATTTCTCAAGAGATGGCGACCGACACCAAAGAAAAAAGCTTGGACTAGATTATCTCGTTTTAAAAACGACCACGATAATCTTGTTTTAATCGCGATATTGCAAATCCCGTGTGAAACATACTAAAATAATTATCCAGATCAAAGAGATAATCTGGATTAATTTTCCGGTCTGTCAGTGTTATTAGTTTATGATAGCAACTACAAAGCTGATGCTAAAGATCGACATCGTTTTTATTAAAGGAATTTTAAGGAGAATTGAAAGAAATCGTTAACGAGCATTAACAGCTGCATTTAGAGATTCCGTTAAATATACAGTATAGCAATCTGATATTCGTACAAGCACATAATTTATAAAACAATAAGCAAATAACAATTTTTTATTGTTTTTATAAATTATGTGTTTGTACGAATACGAGATTGGTATACTGTATTTTAAAAAAATTTTGTCGAATGCTGCGTCTGCAGCTACAAAGATTTCGTTAAATGTCATGAAAAAAACGTCATAAAAATAAAAAAAAAAAAATTTAAAAATCTTTTTACAATTATTATTTTTTTTTTTTACTTAAGTGTAAAGCAGTGAGTTTTTGCTATATCTTAATCCTGTAAACTCCATGAGATTTGAAAACCTCATTTAGTTTGAAACTTTTGAATATTTTTTTTGTTCGTGAATAGCGTTGACCCTGAATCCCATGTCTGTATGCATAAATAATCAATTCCTCTACCTATTTGTACATACATATGTACATTGTACATACATACTGGGCGTTTGACTAAGTCGTTAATAATATGTTTTTAGATTTTACCATAACAATTTAATTACTAATAGCAAATTTAATACCGACTTTTGCTTAATCATGACATTGAAATTTAGTCATAAGTCAAGACTGTTATTACTAAAGCAAATCTAACCTAATTTTAGAGATTTAAATACAATATTTAAAATGAACGAAGTGAGTTTTGAAAAAAGAACGCAAAGAACGGAAAATCCATTTGACATTTATTTAGAGGAAGATTTTATTGAATTATACAGGTCAAAAACAAAAATTAATTAAAAATACGATACATATATGTATGTATGTACACTCCGGGTCACGTGAATACGACCACCACAGAAATTTCCAGATTTTTGTTTTTCCAAAATGAGAGAGAAATCTTTAAAAGTGAATAAAAGTAAATAATTATAAAAATAAAATAATTAACTTGTGGTTTAATTATCATTTGACCGGCCTATAGAAAAAAAAACTTACTACATGTGAAAAGTTTGTGTTTGATAGAATATTATAACATTATCAATTCAGATTAATAATAATTTAGAAATAAAAACAAAAAAAAAGTCAAATGTAGAAACAGTAACATTAGAATGAGGTCGGGACCTATTGTAACGACTCACCCTTAAATTTAATAAAATTTTAGGATAAATTTCTTTATGATCAATTGGAATTTTTTTTTTAAATTTCGAATGCCAATATAATACCTACATATATACATATGTATATAAAAGAAATTTTATAATGAAACAGCTTAACAAACTTAGTAAATTCATCAATGATGGCAAACACATATTTTTCTTTTTTAGGAGTAGTATTAAATGGACCGTAATGGTCAATATGGATTGATGAGAAAGGTTACCTTTATTTATAGGATGCAAATAACTATACTAGATTTTTCCATATTGCTATTAAAGACAATACATTTTAGACAATTTTTTATATAACTCTTAACTTCAGCTCCATATCTGGAAACCAATAAGACTTACGTATTTGTCATGCGCATTTTTTTAGAATATGGTGTATCATTCCTTGTGAAAGGTAAAATAAAATTTTATGCTTATTGACTTTTCGATAAACTTATCCTTCTCTTAACTCTTACAAAGGATTTTGAGATTTTTCAAGTTCTTCTTTCAATTTCTGATGAATTTTCTGACAGAACTAATGTATTATGTGAACGACTTAAACCGTCAACATGTTTCATTTTTGGTCTATGCTCAATTACTTACGTAATCGTAATTTTCCAATTCCATTATCGAACGACTTATTCTATGATTAACAAACTGTTTATTCATAGTCATGGCCAAAGCATTGTAATCAGTTATTATTTTAAAACGAATACAATAAAGATATATTCTGAACCGCCGTATTGCGTGAATAATTGCTAAAGTCTTTAGCTCATAGCTATGATAACGTGCTTCAGTTTCAGTTGTCTTCTTTGAAAAATAGTATCTTGGATGGCAAAGTCCATCTGATTTTCTCTGCTTTAAAACTGCACCATAGCCAGGAGTACAGTTATCACAGTGTAATTCTGTTTCATCTTTATATGGAAACACAGTTAACACTGGAGCTTGAATTAATTTTTGTTTCAATTTATTAAATGCATTAACTTCTTTTTCCCGAAAATAAAAAGGTACTTCATGTCGAGTTCAATTAGTCAAGGATGCAGTAATATTAGCAAATTTGTCAATAAAATTTTTGAAATAAGAACTAAGATCTATGAATACTTTCACCTCTACTACATTTTTAGGTACACTAAATTGTGCAATTGCTTTTAGTTTATTTTGACTTGGTCTAATACCCTCTCTATTTACAGAATACCCTAAATATTGAATTTGCTCTTGCATAAAACTACATTTATCTAATCTAAGTTCTAAGCGATTTTTTCGAACTAAAATTAAAACATCCCTCAAGATCTCAAGATGCTCTGTAACTGATTCAGAAGCAATAAGTATATCGTACATATAGATTTAGATCTTTTGAACATAGATTATTTTATATTTATTTTATTTTTTTTATTTTATTTATATTTATTTATACTTATTTTTTCTGATTCAATACACTGGTAAGATAATTCTCTTTTATTTTTATGTTTATAAAATAATTGAAGTACATATTAACAAAAATATAAAAAAAAGATACAAAATAATATTAATAAACTTAAATACTGAAACCTAACAACTAAAGCTTAATCTAAACTAAAGGAATCAAAGAATCAAAATTAACTAATTTTTTAAAATCTAAGAATAATAATGATAATAATAATGATAATGAAAATAAAGATATATAAAAATATATTTAATAATAATAATAGTAATACAAATTATAAAATTGATAATAATACTAATAATAATAATAATAAAAATAATAATATAAAAGATAATAAAAATAAAGATAAGAGTAAAAAACGCATATGCATAACTTAGGTATTCACGTAGTATCCATCCAGTTAAATTATTTATAAATAATCTGGGGTATCCTTGAGGTAGTTAAAGAGGTAATGTTTGAAATTTCCTTCGTAAATTCAGACGTAATGCATTTCACTTAGCGATAGCAAAAATGAAAAATTGACGAAGGTACATAAGGTATCTAAATTTGCAGGCCTTTATTGTTAATGTACGATTGGATGTAGAAATTTGATTATTTTCGTAGAGATATTGTGGTGACTTTGACAAGATAATTTTGTACAAAAAAAGAATACTTCTGAAAGTATAGAGTATTCGTAGTGAGCAACCTACTATTTTATCTTTGAAACCTGAGATATGGTTGAATTTTCTAAGTCCAAAAGCATATCTAACACAAGCATTGAAAGCCATGTCCAGTACCTTTATAGAATTATGGTCTAGATTTGCAAATATTTCGCAAGCATATGTGAATATTGAAACAATCAGACTTCTTACAAGCATACACCCCATTCCGATAGGTGTGAGATGCATACTAGGATAAAGTTATCTTAAGATATTAAACACTTTGAATGCAATTAAATTAACATGAGTTTTCCAGCACAGAAAGTTATCGACAATAAGTCCAAGATTTAAGTCTTTATATAGCATTACATATCCATTGAGCTATAAAGATGGTATGCTGAAAAGGTTGATTTGTGTCCTGTTAATATTATTAGTGACGTTGTTTTTGAAGAATTTAAGAAAAGTTTGTTAGCATTATCCCAATCGCTTATAGCGTAAAGATCTTCCATCACGTGTCTGACACCCTGATGTAAAGACTGTTTTTCACAAGCGAGATAAATCTGTACATCATCGGCGTGAAGATGATATTTACCGTGTTTCATAACTAATGGGAGATCGTTAATGAACAGAGAGAATAACAGATGTGCAAGTATGGGGCTTTGAGAGACGCGATTAAGGACCTGAAGAGGGTCAGAGAATTTTTCACCACAGTAAACGACCTGGTGGCGATGAGAAAGATACATAGGATTGTAGTAGCTTTATTTAGACGAGCAGAATTGTATTAGTTAGTTTACTTATGTAAAAGAATTTGGTAATTTGCAATCGGAGGCTTTCGAAAAATCTAAAAGTACAAGTAGAAACAGTTTGTTATCGTCTAGATTTTTGCGAAAATCCTCAACATAGTTTATTATTTGTTTGTGCAATACTTTTTCAAGAACCTTGAAGAAAAACGTTAAAATTGCTAACGGTCGATATTTTGATATATTAGGTTTCTGTTTTTTTTTTTAATTGTAATAATTTTAGCTGTTTTTCATATTCTGGGTACTCAGATTGTGTAATTATAGTATTGAAGATATATGTAATTAAACTTATTATGTGAAGGGCTAAAAGTTTGAGGAATTTGTTGTTAATATTATCTAAGCCGAACGCATTTGATTTTACCGAAAATATACCAGATAGAACCTCCATTTCAGTGACGTGTATGAAAGAAAATCCTTCATAATGCTTACTACAATTATTGTAAATGGTATTTTGTGGGTTGAGTGTTGGTGCATTTGATGTGTGTTTATCACACTGGAAAACTTTATATAAAATATTCTCTTGAATTAGGAAACACTAATTCAAGTCGTTAAATTAATTATGTTAGTTGAAACGAGGTATCTCAGGTTCAAACTGGTTAAATGTTTTACTTGAATGAGGAATCTCTGATTCAAGCAAAATGATACCTAAAAAAAATGGTTATAGATTGAAACACGCAGTGTTTATGGTTAAAAAGAACTGACTACATTTATTAATTGACATTCGATTTATATACAAAATTGATTCTCTATAAATACCTAACAATTAGATATATTCATATAATTTTATGATGACACTATTATTTACACATAATAATGATTATAATTGGTTTATTAATTTTACAGGCAAAGTCCATTTCGCTGGGTTTTCATTTATCTTATATATTTTTAAGTTAATACCTTCTAATTGTTTACAAATATAATATTTGACTTAAAAAACAATTAACAAAATTAATGTGGTAAAGTATGTAGGTATGAGCTTGATCAGCGTTTTTTGTTTTATGCATAAATAACAATGTTATTGTGCAAAAATGAAATATGATATGTTGTTTGCTAATAAGAAAGATGCAATGACCGGGGAAATGTACTTTGTATGTTCTAATTTTATTTTAATTAAATAAAATTTTAAGAAAGTGAACTCATTATTTTATGTTGTATGTGCATTAACAATGTGAAATATTTATTTAGATCATTAAGATCAACATCAGATTTAAGCGAGGTATGAGATTTACCTATACCAATATCTCTTAAGTTGGTCAATAATTTCTTCGTGGGTAAAGTTATGTTGAATTTAAAATTGTAAAATCTTGATTTAGATTCACTTATCTCATACGTAATCTTGTTTCTTAATGATTTGTAATTTTTCCAAAACTGATGTAGTTTATACTTTTTCCATGAATTGTATGTTTCTTTTGCGTATTAAAGATTTAATGTAAGAAGTGAACCAAGGACAATTTTCTGATGGATTCCCAATTACTTTAAATTGTACATGTTTTTGAAATAGATATTTGATGAACTTAATCAAAATGTCAAGTTGATTATTCATCGACGTTAATTTCATAATTTCAGATCAGTTTAAGCTAGCGCAGTCAATTATTAGTTGATCGGCGTTAACCGATTTAAAATCAGGATATGTAAATGAAGTAGTTTTTTTGGTTCGCGAGAACCAACTATATTTTATAAACTTAAAATTTTTGTTTACATGAATCCGTTAATTCTATTTGAACAAAAATTTATTTATTTTTTACGAAAAACAAACCGAATTTTCTCTTATAATTACCAAGATTGCTAAATAGCTATTCATAATTTTTTAGAATATGCTTAGAGAATGCCAGGAATGACAGTTGATCATATTTATTGACATATTGCAAATTAGAGACTAGGAAGATGTCTAACAAGGTGGCTGATGATGCTGTAAAGTGGGTAGGTGTACTAGTATTGACTTGCGATAGAGCACAAGAAGCAGCAAGTTCTAAAAATCTGTTTGCATTGAAGCTAGTTTTCTTTATATTGAAGTTAAAATCACCTCCTCTTATAATATGCTTGCAAATGTGGTAGTACTCAGTAACAAAACTGTAGAAGGATGATTTTTCTATATTGTGATACTGAAATGGCTTATATGCACATCCAACAAGAATTTTATCACAGGCATTACACAGTTCTATAAAAATGAATTCAATACTATCTTCTGGAGATGATTTTTTCAGAAATCTGAATTTAATAGATTTAGATATGTATATCGCTACCCCACTTTCATGTGTATAGTATTACGATCACAACGCACTACTTTGTAGTTTTGGAATGATATTAGTTCTTCTTGTATACTAACATTTAGCCAAGTTCCTAAAACTAAGATTAAGTCAAGTGAGACACCGTTAAAAGATTCCCTAAATTCTTCAATTTTAGGAAGTAGGTTTTGAGCATTAAAATGGCTTGCCTTTAGGTCATGGTCATTTCCACATAGAAATTTCAATAAAAAGTTAGAGTTGCTATTGCAAATGTCTTTTGCACTACCAAAGTTATCGGTTAACATTTATAACACAAGAAAGAAAAGAAAAAAATAAACTGAAATACATAAAATATGTAATTATATAAAAAAGGAAATTAAAAATAAGGAAATTGAGCATACCAAAAAATAAGAATAAATATAAATTCACAAACAAAATTTCTATTTCTGAACCGCCAAAAAAGAGTACCCAATGATTATTGTAGATAAGATAGTAAAATTTAAGTAACTTTAAATTGATAGATAGCAGGACTGTTAAGAGTTGCGAATAATAATTTACAAATGCAATTTTACGTTTTTTATTATTATATATACAAAAGTAATTAATGAGTAATGTACATTGTACAGAAATATGTATTAGAAATTTCAGAAAAATATAAAATAAAATTATATCCAAATAAATGGTATAAAGATACGTAGCTAAAAATATAAACTAGAAAAATTAGAGTATAATAATATAGTAATTTTAATGATCGAATAAAGATTTCCATATAGTTATGCATTATTTGAGTTGAAAGTCGCTAGATCAATAGAGGAAGAGATTTTTGTAGGTTAATCATTTTTATTACGTGAGATATAGATAAATCCATTCTCTGTGAAAGCATTAGAAATAAATTATTGTCATTTCAATTTTAAAGCTTCGCGCAACGTAAATACTTAGTTATTGGTTGTGAGCAGTGCTGTCACCCTTAGCGTCTTCAAGCGTACTGAATTCAATAGTAAAAAAGTAGTAGATAGTAGTAGATTTTGAAAAATTATGTTGAACACAATATAAAACCAATGTTAATTCAGCAACTTTTTTGTTTTCAATTTCACGTATTTTATGTGATGATTTATAGCAATCAGTAATTGTTTTCAATGTTTCCTTGGCATTAATTTTTTCAATATGACCTTTACATTTCTCATGTCTTTCAAGATGAGACTTATTATTGTGTAAAACTTTATAGCAAAGCTTACAAAATGCTGACCCATCTACCTGTGTCAGCCATGTAAATGAATTTTGCCATTCAGATATATATTTTTGCTTGTACTTTTTCTTTTTGGATACTTCATTTAGACCGGTACTATCACTAAAAATAATACATATTTACATGATTTTAATTTTATGGATTTTCTAATACTATGTAAAAAATAATCATAAACAAGGTATATTATATCCAAACAGGTACTCAGTTGATTATCAATAAAATGTACTACTTGAAATTAAATTAGGTTAGATAGAAGAGGTTAAAAGGTTAAATGGAAATAATTGAAATGAAATATATAAAATCAATTGCAATTTAAAATAAAATAATACTACATAATAATTTTAGTGAATTAAGATTGAACAATTACAATTATATTTACCTGTATCCAGCATCAGCATTAGTATTAACATTTATGACGTTGCCGGGCTCAGAAACATTCCCATTACCAACTCCCAATGGCAACACATTTGGAGGATTTTGCTTTGAAAACCTATCAAAATAAAAAATTTAGAAACAGAAACAGAACAGAACATATGAAAAAATTAATACTTACTTGTCTTTTTCACAGGGTTTAAAATATTTTTTCATTATTGCACCACAGAAATATACAAATTGTAAACAGTATACAATTATGACAAATTCTCAAAACACGACGTTATTTTAACAATTTTTGTTTTCTTAATTCACGGAGACGGAGTGAAGTTAGTTACTAGTATTACAACTTGTAACTTGTAACTTACAGCTAGACAAGAGACAAAGCAAAAACTGATAATACCCAAGTAACAAGTTCATTGCACGGTAGCGGCAGCAGCAACGGCAGCAACTGCTGTAGATCGTTTATGATCTGCATTTTAAATGTTAATAGTTATTGATAGTTTATGATATCACATGATATAAGCTTTTGAATTAGAAAGTATTATTAAAACTTTAAAAAGTAAAAATAGTAGTAGAAATTGGTAAGTACGTACTTAAATTTTTTAGCGACAAAAATGCAGTAGATCTACTGCAATTGCAGTGGGGTGACAGCACTGGTTGTGAGTTTTTCGTGAATGAAGATACGGGAGTTCGATTTTAAACCAATGTCTGAAAGCTGTAAAGAGCATTTTGTAAATTTAAAAAATTTGTTCACACTTTTCAGTAGATTAATTTTATCATTGGTACTGTTGAATTTTACTACAATAGAATTGGGATTATTTGATGTTTTTCTTTTGATTTTATACTTATATACGTTTAAACGGAGGTTTAACAGTGTTTATTTTTCACAAATTTTATTAATTCCACCGGTCGGTCTTCCATCGATTACAATTTCATCTACTAATAATTTTTGCTCAATTTTGTTAATACGTTGATCAAATTTATTTAGCTGGGATTCCGGTATTGCAGACTGCTTATTTGTGTTGTCAATTACATTAGATATGTTCAAGTTTACGCCAGCAATTAAAAGATTAAAATCGGAAATCCTTCTATCAAGTATATCATTTAAAAATTTTAATGAAACATCAGGATAATTATCAATTTTAATTGCGAGACCGAAATAACTATGACTAGCAGAAGACGATGAAAGCAATGACGATATAATAGGTGCAGTAATTGAAGCAGTTGCTGTTATTGTTGTTGTTGTGGATGTTGTAAAGGCAGCAGTTGAATATTTACTTACAGCGGAGTTAGCAAGAGAGCTTACTTGACGAGATGATACAGCTGTATTTTTGCTGGAGGTAGTACCAACCGTTTTATTTTTGCTTGTGCTACGTGTATCACTCACGAAAGAATTGTTATTGTTTTTATGCGACATTATAAAACTGTTGCACAAACACCACTACTTTATGAATGCACAAAATTTGCCAACTCATAATGTAATGAATATGAAAAAAAAATTGTCTTAATTTTAATAATTTGATACCACCTATGTTAAGAGAAAAAAATAGTATTATTGAAATTTACCATAATAGATCAGAATTTAATTAAATTAATGATAAACTTTTCAGAGAAAGAATAAAAAATTTAAAAAGAAAAATATAAATCAGCGACTAGCAGAAACACGTCAGCTCTCCATGAAATCAAGACTTATTGTTAGTGGTTGGAAAATTTTTGGATAAATTCTCTCGGGGAATTTTTGAACCCAAAAGGTATTTTGGTAAATTCAAATTTCCCATGAGGTGTCACAAAACAAGTGTACTTGATAGATTCTTCCTTAATTCTAACATGGAAAAATCCATTTTTCATATAAAAAATGGTAAAATAAGTCTTTTTATGAAGCTGTTCATTAAGTCCTCTATTACAGGTATTGCGTAATAGATAATTCCAATTAATTTTTATCTTCAATATTTATATTTAGTAGTTCCTCTTCAAAATTTGCATTTAAATTTTCTTTAATATCATTTATATCTAATTTAGCTTGTGTTGCTAAATAATATAATTGACATTCTCCTAATGTCTCCTATAATGTATAATTGTCGTATCATACCAATTATAAATATTTTTTAGTTCTTATAATTTTTTAGTCCACTTTGTAGGAGTTAAAGATTTCTCTGATGATATATCTAATAATGGTATTAGCTCATTTTTTTCATGCATATGTAGTAGTTTTTCACATTCTGTCTTTCGTTCACAGCGAACTGCATTACCAGCACAATTTTAAGTTTGAATCATATAACAGATGTTTTTCTCGTTCACGTTCCTTTTACAATAATTTTTTTTCATAGTCAATTAATTCCTTCTCTTTCTCTATATAGCTGCTTATTTCACTAATATGATCAACTGATCCATTACTTAATGACGTGTTTCATCCATCTTTGTTGTAATCTAAGTAATCATTAGCATCAACATTATGGCCGCCATTTTCATGATCATCCTCAGAATTCAAATTTCTGATGAAATCATTCACAGGATTATTTCACCTATTTTCATCTTCAGTAGTCAATTATTTAGATTAGAACCTCTCATCATTTCATTTATTATAATTGTTGTCGTGATCATCACCAATGTAGAACAATTTAAGCCGCTCCAACAATTCTTGTTTGGTACCTTTAGTAGACTATAATTTGGACTGCAACTGTGCTATTAGCTGACTTTTATTCATTTTCTTATGAATTTCGCTAGACTCCATATCTGTTGCAAAGTGTGCGTCTTTGTATCTAGGTAAACTCAAGTAATTTGAAGCATACAGGTAGGTAATTTTCAAAATTTTTGGAATATTGTAGAAAAAAAAAAAGAATTATAAATATGTAACTAAAATAGTGCTTAATATACTTTTAATTTTGAATCCGAAATCCGAACTATAAAGCATATGGAATATGTTTTTAAAACTTTATTTTATTTTCTGGAAAATTATTTCGCGGAGTCATTCTGCAGTTTTTATGCTAAGGTCTGCTTAATTAAATTTGAAATTTAATTCAATTCCATAATTTCTTTCTAGCTGAACAAAACACAGAAAATGTCGATTTATATCTTAATTCTTCAATTGAGAACCAGTAAAGTACCTCGGATCAAATACGAATTAACTTAACGAGGTAAAATTATAGTTTTTCAATAAGATGTTTTTTATATACTAAATATTAACAGGAACTTAAACAATTTCTTGACATCAATTTAAAAATAGTGGTGGTCTATAACCATAATATAGTGGTGGCATTTTTTGTAGAGAAAAGTTATAAAAAACTTCAGGACATAAATATTGTTAATATTTCGTATGTGAATATTACACCTGATAATTTGATGTGTGTAGTTAATTTTTATTATATTAAGTATTCATTTAATAAATTAGATGATAATTAATTAATAAATGAGCTTTTGTATACAGTAGGTCTTCTATTAAGAGATCCAGACCAGATCATTGTCGTCATTGCTTTTGCTTTCAAAGTAAATTGTGACAATGATCTCATCCGATTCTGTGAATAAAATATGCCTAATACTGAAATCTAATAATTTGTTTTTACATTAAATGTGAAATGTAATAATTATGTACTATTCCACACAAAAAAAGTCAGAAAATTAAATAAGTTGTATGATTTGAACTAAAAAGTTTCTTTTTGAAAATTAAACGTACTATGTTGAAACTTAGATGATAACTACATTATTATTATATAAAGGTATGTTTCCACCAAAATTTTAGCTCACGAGCTGCACACGAGCTGCGTTCGTTCTTGTGTCTACACCAAAACAGGACGTCACGATCATCTCACGACCTACGTACAAGCTGCTCGTGATCTGATCGTGAGCTGAGTGACAGTAATTTCGATAAGTGTATCCACCAAACTAAAAAGCATGTAGACAAGCAGCGTGCAGCTGACTAACGAGCAGGTTTGGTGGATACCATTGTTTTTCAGAAGTACGCAGCTGACGTTCAGCATGCGTTCAGCATGCCTGCTTTCCATTTAAATTGGAAAACAAGGAAGCTGCTTGCAGTCTAGATAATAGTTCTACAGTTTGATTTCAACTTCTAAACAGTAGACATGGAGTGGACAAATGATATTTGAAATAGAACAAATAATTCGTGTCTTGTTTTCCAACAAGTGGACCAATTCTTTTTGCAAGATATTCAAAATCATTGGATGATATCCTTGCAAAGTTTCTAAATCCACTCAATTTATCTATTTTGAGATTGTTTAGCAGATGCATCCCTCCAGAATTTTCTCTAGATTTTGGATATGGTCGTACCCAGCAACGAGGAGATTTACGTTTCTTCGTTAAATTATATACAACAATAAACGAAGCAGCGCAAACAGCAACATCATCCCAATAGTAGGACATTTTATTCACAACCGCACTTAACAAAGTACATACATTTGAAAACTGAACTAGTCTTATCAGAATACCATAGATCCTACATAACATTCGACAAGCAAGTACAACAAGCAAACGAACAGTCCACGTGCAGTTTGTGGGCAGCACGTAGTACTGTACACACCAACATACATGTTTGCAACCTATGATTGTTTTTATTCCTTTAAAGCACGTTCGGTGGATACAGTAAACGTACTTTGTATGCATGCAGCGTGCGATCAGTTCACACACAGTTGACGTTCCTTCATTCATTCGTATCCACCAAGTTCGAAAACAGTGTGTGAGCAGCTTACGAGCTTTGGTGGAAACATACCTTAAGAAGAATATCCTAAGAAAATAATGTAATACGTAGCTAAAATAATTTGTTAATAAATTTAATATAATACTAGGCTTAGACTAATGTGAATTGTTTTTTTTATGACAAATACATAATCGTATAATAAATAAAAATGAAATAAAATTGTAAGAAATAAGTAAATATTACTTTTTTATTTTTGTAACATTCCAAAATTGAAAATCTTCATAGTTATGTATATCAAAGGATTGCGCATAATAATCATGAGAGTAATGCGATTGGATATTGCTTATCATATAAATCTGCTAAATACTTTAAACTTCGTGTCGCTAAATATGGTGCAGAAGCAGTACCATACGTTACAGTTTTTAAGCTATGAATATTCATCCTGCCTTCCATGTTTTTTCTCCACAATATTAATTGATAGTAACTACCATCTGGATATACCCAGATTTGTCTATACATCTTTGCCACATCGCCTTTCAATGCGTACTTCCAACAAGGAAATCTTAATAAATTGTTTCTCAAATCATCCTGTACTGTAGGACCCATCATCATAATATCGTTCTAAGAAATACCCTGAGTTTTGTGGATGAACTATTTGGACTAATAACACAATGGTGTGGTAAATAATAATGAGAGTTCGTAATCTCATTAGAGTTTATCAATTTCATGTGATCAGATTCTTCATACTCATGGAGAAACTTTGAATATTCAAATTTCAATTCAGGATTTCTTATTAATCTTTTCTTAAGTGATATAAACCGTTTTTTTGCATTCTTATAAGAATTGCCAAGAATGTTTGGTGATTCTTTAAATGGTAATTTTACCATCAATCTTCCATCCTTTGTTTTACAAACAGTTTTAATAAATGTATCTTCACATTATTTATGCTCTTCAGTTTAAATGACTAAGTTGTCTGCTAGATGTTCCATTTCCACTAGTCCATCTAAAGAGACTGATGCGTGTACAATATCTGAAGCTGATACTGCATTGCAAATTCTCTTAACATTGTCATTGAGCTCATACCTACCACTAACGATCCAGCCAAGCAAGGTTTTGGATGCTAGGGCGATTTTCACCAAGTTTTATTTGACCGACTGCCATTAATTCAAAGAATTTATCAGCACCTACTAAAATATCAATATTTTTAAAATGATGGATCAGCAAGCTGTAAATTTTTGGGAATATTCAAATCTTTCCAACAAATTTCAGTTTCTGGTTGAGTGCTTGTTATTGATGGTAAAATCAGCATATCTAGTTTTGCCTGATATTCGTTCACTCTTGATTTTATGATTGTACTAACTTCACAATTGGCTGTTGTCATTAATTTTCGAATTCCGTTTACATCTACGTTAATTGCTTGTCTTTTCAATTGCAGTTTTTTAGCCAAACTGGCAGTTATAAAATTCAACTGAAATGCAGAATCCAAAAGTGCACGAACAAGGTGATAACCACCTCTGCCTCGAATATAAATTAACTCAATAGCTAGTAAAATATTACCACGACTATGACCAGGTAACGACTTTTCATGATTTGTTTGTAACTACATTATCATCATTTCCTAACATATTTTCAGCAATGGTTGAAGCCACAAATTTTGAACTATTCCCAGTTGTATATCGATGCAGAGCTGTATGGTGAGGTTTCTCACATACCTTGCATTTACTTAAGAGCCAAATTTAGTAAAAAATTTTTTCGAAAACAACAATAACATCGTCTGAAATGTATTTGTGTCTGCACCAACACAAGCAAATAAATTTCTTCTAAGTGTTGGTGTATATGATTTGAAAAATTTTCATAGCTATAGCTATAGCTATATATAGCGATCATACTGCATGGATGTACGTTTGTAAAATGTGTATGTACACCTGTTTTCTTTTTGTTCTATAGGCTACAGCTAGCATACAGCTGTTATAGCTGAAATTATTTCAGTTGATGGTTCATTGCGCGATTTACAAATTTTTTATATGTACAACAAATTTTTTATGTAGCTAAAAATTCAAAAATACTGAATTATTTTATTTTTTAAATTTTTATATGGAAGGATACGTGGCTTTTCAACTTTGAACTCTTATATCTCGGGCTTTGTTCTACCGATTTGATTCAAATAAAATGCACTAGGTCAGAAAATAGTTCTTAAATTGAAATGCATACTTTTTTCAAGGATCGGGGTATGAACTAAGGAGAGCCTTATAGAAAGAAAAAAAAAGTTGTATGTTGAAAAAATGACTTATTTTGTATTTTACCCTATACCTTTTGCCCTAGTTAACGGATATTCACAGTTCAAATTTCATATAATATTAGACCCTTCAAGAAATATCCTGACCAAATTTCAGCTCCTTAGTCTCACGACAACATACTTTTATAAGGAGTCAAAGAATATAACATTTTGATACTTAAAATTGATTCGTCTGAGTTTTATGTTTAGCGCCCTATAACTCGCGTCCTAATTCAGGGATCTTTTTGGTGCTAGAAAGAGTTTTATAGACAATGACAAGCCTAATACTGTACAGAAATTTCAATTCAATCGGTTTTTAGAGTCCTGAGATATTCAACTTTAAAAACGAAAACGGTCAAAAATTGAATGGAGTGTTAAAATAATAAATAATACAATATAATATATAGGTATAAGCTATTCAAAATATGAAGAATTTGTAGAAATTTTAAATATTGTACATTTTATTTTTCAATTCAATTCATTCTTTCAGCGTCACCTTGGAGGTAGAATGATTGACGAGTTTAACCTAGGATTGCCTGATCAAGATTGTCAAAGTTTTAGCCGTGCGTATACAAATGTATACCATACATTTTATATGGAAATTGTGAAATTTTATTTTCAAAAAGATGTATCTCAGCATAAGGTGAACCAAAAACTAATAATTTTATTATAAAATCTTTATTGAAGTGTTCTTCTTTGTGTTCTTTCTATTAATGTCCTATGTATATTTTTTCTATTTTCGAAATAAAATGGAAAATAAGGTTAAAAATGTTAAAAATCTTCATGATTTTTCGAATATTTTGTCCTTTTGGTTGAAAATAATAGTACTTACAGAATTACTGTATAAGATAGCTCAATAGAAACACTTTAACAAATATTGTAATCCAAAAATATTAGTTTTTGGTTCAGAGGATGCTGAGATATGGATCTTCAAAGTCAAAAGTAGATGTTTGCCTTTATGAATGTAGAAAAATGTATGAAACATTCATGTTTTTGATGTTGTTTTGTATTTTATCTTGAAAACAAAAAAAAAGTACAACAACACTGTAAAAACAAAACTAAAGAGAACACTTTGATAAATATTTTAGTATAAACACTTTAGTTTTTGGTCTATGGTATGCTGAGATATTGTTTTTTGAAAAAAAATTTTCAAAATTTCCATATAAAATGTATGGTATACATTTGTATACGCACCGTCAAATTTGTGTTTTTGCATAAAAAAGAATATTTTGTTTTACCGATTTTGAGCTAGGACTTTGAAAATTGGGGTGTATAGTGAAGATCCTCAAATGGAGGAATTGGTAAAGTTTCAAGGTCCTAGCTCGAAGGGATCATATTTAAATTAAGACTCAAAGTCCGAATGTATACATTTATATACGATCAGGCAATCCTAGGGTTAAAAAAAAGTAGTATTCAAAAATACTGAAATTTTAGTAAAATATTATATTTATCACCAAATAATCACTGAAATCTAAATTCTATGTAACACTATAATTTTTCTAATATTCAGAATATAAAAAATTAGCACTAAAACCCAAAATACACTTGCTTCAATCCAACAACAGTTAGTAAAATATGCTTTTATGCGTAGTATATATGTACATATGAATGTACATATCATGCTAATTCTATTATTTCATATTCATCATCACCGATCACCATTCCCATACAAAATGTGTTGCTAATATATCTATATACTTAGCTATGTGCAGCTTAACTATACATAACTTTTATATGCTGTTTACGTTACTTAATCATCACACATACTACAAAAATTGCAATTTTATTTGCATCGAGTTTATAGAGTTTATACTATCTGTGTGATTCTTATTTAAACCCATAAATATGCAAAAAAATGTATGTGAAATGAAAAATTAGTAATAAAATTTTATGAAAAATTAACAATTTGTTTTATTTATAATAATTAAACTACGTAACCAATTTTCCTGAATTTTTTTTTAAACTTTTTGGAAAAGGTTATATTTCAATCCTATAAGAAGAAATCACAGTATCTAAACGTTTTAATACATGAAAAAAGTGTGAAAAGTTTAGTGAATTTTTTTTTTTCTGTACCTTCAAAAATCGAATATAAAAAAATTTAAGGACCAAAATTTAAAAATGTGTTCCACTTAAGGACCACAATTCCCTTCCACCTATCTATATTTAAAATTTCATGAAAATCGGTTAAAAATTGTAAGCTGTAGGTGGTCACTTTGCAGGCCCAAAATCGCTAAACAGCCACACTTTGAATCCTTGTATTTTTGAAATAAAGGACTTTTTCAAAAATGTGTTCCACTTAAGGACCACAATTCCCTTACACCTATCTATATTCGAAATTTCATGAAAATCGGTTGAAAAATGTAGGCTGTAGGCGGTCCTTTTGCAAGCCATTTTACTAAATTGGGCTCGCACAACTTGATGGTATGACCCTTTGATAAACAATTGATACACAATTGGTAAACTCCAAGATCTCAAAACTTTTGACAATGATAAATGTTATGAGTATACTCTGGACACAAGGTGTATGAAGCTGATGATGTTTTTAATGACGTCATTTTTTTATTATTTCCACTGAATTTACTGCTTTTATGATTCGCTTTGATTAACATCGAATCTGTATATCCTTTTTGTGATCTTTCTCGAGGTTTAAAATATTGAAATCGTTTGTTCAATATATTTTCAAATTTAGATCATTTTGGAAAAGCTTTATTGCTTATTGATTCGTCCCACTTCGCTTGTGACTCACAATCTAGTTTTTGGTTCATTATGTGGATAATAAGAGAATCAACAATTTGCGTGTCTGAACCCAAAATTCGTAATGCACTGAGATGAGCACTAAATTTGTCCAACAAATTTCTAAGCTGTTCAGCAGAACCTTTTTGTATCTTTTGAAGTTCAAACACTTCTGATATGTGTTCTTGAAACATTAAATGTTTACTGTCATATTTCTATTTTAATTTATTCAATGCTTCATTATAATTTTCAGCCGATTTTCCTAATGAATCGATGGTTCGGAGGGCTGGACCCGTTAAACAATTGCGTAAATAAGTAAATTTCTTTGTTTGAGTTCTTTCTGGATCTTCATGAATTAATTTGTTATAGAGTGAGATAAAATTTGGATAGTCTGATGTTTCCATGAGAATTGTGGCATTTTTATTGGTGGTACACTAAACTGTCTACATATTGATGGGTTTAAAATTGGTTGATCTACCATCTTATTTCGCTTTCATAACTTTAATGATAAAATTTTTGCTTTAGCCTCACAATAAAGGTCTTCTAACTCATTACGTATTTTCTTATTGTTGACGTCATTTGGCAACAATATTTCAATGTTCATTTGTTGCGAGAGAATTGACTTTCAATATGACTCTAGAATTTCTAAACGGCATTCTAGTTCTTCACTACTTAATGCATCATTTTCTTTCAAAATTTATGCTTTTATTCTAATAATTGAAATTTTAGTGTCGACACGTTGTTTTTCTAAGTCCTCATACATTTCTTTGTTCTTTTTCGAAGGTGTGTCCGCCATTTTGTGTATCTCGATTGTACTTTAATTTTCCCTATTTTAGGCCTTTATGCAAGATTTAATTTTGAATAAATTCTACAGAAAACTATAATATTTAATTTGTTTGCTTTGATACAGATTACCTTTATAAATATTTTGTAGTTTTTGAACTCCAACAACGTCTAACAATTACAATACACTACAACAAAGTATATCGCTACAAATGTCCTGTCACGATCGCCAATGTTTGAAGATGTATTGTTGTTACACTTTAGTTCAACAAAATTTAATTTTTTTTTTTTGCCTACCAATAGCGTTGCTGTCATGTCAGACCTTAATTTATAATTATCTCTCTGAACCTGTGTTACATCATCGTTGAGATAATTTTACATACATATGTCTTGATTTTATATTACAATTTGAAAAATGTATGTAACTTTTTATATGTATATACATAACTTATGGTGTAGTTCGAATATAAATATGAAGTGATTTTACTTTTATCTGCGAGTATATGGTACAATTTATCTATAACTATTTGTAATATGTGTACATCTATACATGTTTTACATCTACTATACGAGTATACGAGTATATGGTACTATATTTACCTTCCTTTTTTTTAAATTTTATTATATGCCTTTATGTCTTTTATAAATTTTATTATGTTGTCTATGTCCTGTTTTTTTTCACTTGCTAGAATTTGTATATTGCGAATGTTGTTTTTTTCCTTTTGTTGTTTGTAGTATGGGCAGGTGTTGAAGATGTGTTTGATAGTCAGTGGTTCCTTGCATTTACAGGATGGAGGGCTATTTTGTTTCAGGTGATGTTCATGGGTTAATTTTGTGTGTCCGATCCTAAGTCTTGTTAATATGACACTGTCTTTTCTTGGTAGTTGCTTGATGTTCGTCAATGGATCTAGATTGTGTTTAATTTCTTTTAGTTTGCTATTTTCTTTTTCATATATTTCTTTCCATTTTTTTTTTTTTTTTGTATTCGATCTTTGATTATTTTGTGTAAATCTCGGGTTAATGTTTTAAAGGATATGTTTTCTTCTTCTTCTTCTGCTGTTGCTGCTTTTGCCAGGCTATCTGCGATTTCATTTTCTTTGATACCGATGTGGCTGGCTATCCAAAGGAAAGTATATTTTGTGTTTTGGTTTTTGTAGATGGATTATTTTATGTTTATTGCTATTAGGTTATCTGGATATAGTTGTTCTATGGTGGAGATTGCACTTATTGAGTCGATACATATTAGTATGTTTGCTTTGTTTTTAATTTCTTCTATTGCTTTTTGGATAGCGTATAATTCTGCAGTATGTATGCAAGATCTATTATCTATTTTATATTTTTTTAGTTATATTCCTTGGTGTTATATGCACATCCTGTATTATTATTTAATTTGGATCCATCTGTGAATATTTTAGTATGGTTTTTATATTTTGTGTTGAACTTGTCTTGGATAATTTGTTTGTATGATATATGACTGGGGTGGTGTTTCTTCTTTTTTGTATTTTGTTAGTTCTGTGTCGAATGTTTTTGTTCGTTGACGTAGTTTATTTGTGTATCATGAATTATTAATGTAGGATTTTGGTATTGTTTTCTTTTTCGTGTGAATATTGATCAGAATTCTTTTATTCTGATATACATATATAATATATGTAAATTTGAATATTCAAATGGAGTTTAAGGCACATAAAACCTTAACTCATGCGCTGGATATTATAAACGGCACTTGTTACCGCTATAATTAAAAGTGAAAAATACAAACAGTGCTCTAAGCAGACTCACTTAGAGAACGAAGAAAAGAAAGTCTTGACTCACTGTTTTATAATAATAATTTATTTCAAATCTTTTTCTTTTATATATCCTAATTCTAGTGTTTACATTCAAATTTTGAAGTAGGGGAGAATGTGAATATTTTAATAAGTATGAATACATAACTGCTTACATTGCTAATTTAACATTTCATATTTCTTAATACTAACATCAATTCTTATCATCCAAATTTTATTCCTATATAATTCTTTAATGTAGAAAACAAAATATTATGTTACGTCTGACAATAATCTGATTTGAGCAGAAGAATGTGCATACTCAGCATATTGTATAAGTAAAATTACAATGTAGAATTAGAACTCTATTTTATGAACTAAATACAATTTAAAATCTAAAACAAAGGAATGTGCGTAGTCAGCATATTGTGTAAGTTAAAAATACAATGTGTACCTAAAATCTATTCTATGAGCTATGTACAGTTTTGAATCTAGCATATAATTTCAAATTATAAATCTATGTATTTTATGAACTCAAACATCCTCCCGGGCGTTGAATATCTTGTATTCAACTGGAATCATTTGAATACCTTGATGATTTCTGGTGTTTCAGAATCCTGAGTTTTGTCGCTTATTTCTTCGGAGCTTGTAGAGTGATCAGAGACTGATTTTCTATTAGAGGTGCTCCTGTTGGCTAGCCAAATGAGGTATATTAAAATACCAATTACTATCAGAAGAATCACGTATCCTAATGTATAATGATGAATTTGATGTGAAGGCATGTTGTTGGGAATTTGTGTTTGTATAGATGATAGTTCATTCCGAATTTCTTGTAGTTCATGCAGATGAGGAAAATAAGAGTTTGTGTATTTTAATGGTGACCTTATTTTTTGGTTCACAATGATACTTGAAATATTTATAGATGGAATGTATGGCTTTCTATTAATTGTTGAGTATATATAATGCCCTTGTATAGTTACTGCTGATTGTTTTATGGTGCAATCACCGTTTGTTTTTAAAATGCCTTTGTCATGAAGGTTGATTTGAGAAATATTATCTCCGCATACGATATTTATTGTGACAGGTTCGCCGACTGAAAAAAGCCATTGATTTGAATTATGTAGTTGTGTCCAATATGGTTCGTTATCCATTGTAACTACGGAACAGTCTGATCTTGTTGTTACATTGTTTAGTAGATTGATTTCGCACGCACTAACTGCTGATCCTCTTCTGTATAGAGGGCGTCGTTGTGGACATATATATTTGTCAATATTAGTGCTTATACACTGCTGCAAATCGTGTTCAGTCATAGGTTGATACTGATCACGATGTAAATTAACAATGAGGTATGGAAATGATGGTTTAATGGCAACAAATGTTTGGTTTATTTTTATTGGAACAGGAATAAGTCTGAATAATTCAAAGTCTTCTGTAGATAACAGCGGGAGTTTCAATTTAAAGATGATATGATTTGTGGTGACTCTGCCTTCAATAGATATTATATTGTAAAACTTCAGAACGTCACTGATTTGCATCGGTAATTTCAAAGAAGTAGGTAAGTTCCCCTTAATAATCAATAGTTCCCTTTCAAGTTGTTTAGGTGAAATTAGCATCGCATTAATTCTGCCTTGGTGAGAATCAACTAGAATATCTAAAATGTTGTCTTGTATCCGTTGATAATTTGACACGGCAAGCATTGTTTGAATTGTGATAAAGGTGAACGCCTGTGCTGCTCGGTCTTCATATAATTCAGCTTCAATAGTTCTGAGTTGAAGCGATGTTTTATTAAAGAACTCTTCTATATGATGAAATTCATTTCGCACAGATTGATGTTCTTTTTGAATGAGATTTATGGTTGCATCCAGAAAAGAAGTTTGATTATGTACCAAGGTCGAGATGTGCTCTTCATTTCGCTGAATTTTCGTGATGGTTGAGGACATTTCCTTCGCGTATTCAGAGTCTAGTACGCCAAACAGCGCATTAGCTATGTTGCCCACAATGTTTAATGCTCCTCGCCTGGTTCTGTGTGCGTGGTTTGACCTCAATAATTCATTATTTTGATGAAGCTGTTCTATCATGCGTTTAATTTGGTCGTATATTCTAGTACAATGTCCAGAATTATGCATAAGTAAACAAGTTTGTTGAAGTATACGGCTGCAGTTTTGAAGTTTCTCCAGGTCGTTCCAGTATAAATTTAAATCCTGATATACAATCAGGTTCCATTCGCTAGTGATAATATTTGTGCTTCCTAAGTTTTCAAAATATATGCCAGGATTTGACTTAAAGGGTGATATGACTACCTGATTTGCATGTGTGATGGGTAGTAATAAGCATGTGAACAGCAAAGTGACCACGGCCGACCCCATGGATAAGCGCGATCTTTTTCTTGGGGTTGACATTACATTGTCAGATGTGCTAGGGCCTTTTTGACTTGAGCTTTGTTCAGAGTTGTCATCATCATCATTGTTGCCCTCGGGTGATTGTTGTGTTGCTGTAGAATTGTCTGAAATAGGATTGCTCGATAATGGTGTACTATGTTCATCTTCTGTAGGTAATGGGGCTAATCTGTGTATTGGACGACGCGTTATGTTTGTGGCTGTTTGTATTTCAGCTACTCTAGCAAGGCCATCTTGTCCTTTGATGATTTTGAGGATTCGCCCTAATGGCCATTTCATCGGTGGCAAGTTATCGTCTTTGATGATCACGATAGTTCCAGGTTTGACATTATGGCACCTTTCCTTCCATTTATACCGTTGCTGTAATTGATTCAAGTACTCGTGTGACCACCTACGCCAAAATTCATTCTTCAAATGGCTGACTAATTTCCAGCGTGTTGGAAGTGGAACATTTAATGGCTGAGCATGTGGATCTATATTTGCTGTAAGAGGCTCTCCGATGAGCAAATGTGCTGGTGTGAGTGCTGTTAGCTCGTTAGGATTTGAGGACATCGAAGTAATCGGCCTGGAGTTCATAATGGATTCTATTTCCACAACCACTGTTTCTAATTCTTCATAAGTGAGGGAAGCTGAAGCTACAGTACGCTGCAGGAAATGTTTTGCTGATTTGACAGCAGCTTCCCATAACCCTCCGAAATGCGGTGCTCGAGGCGGGATGAATTTAAATTCCGTACCCTTTAGGGAATATTCAGCTACGATCTTGTCACGTGTTGCCTTGTCTTGTATCATTTGTTGTACTTCTTGGAGTTGGTTCTTAGCGCCCACGAAGTTTGTCGCATTGTCACAGTAAATAGTTTTGCAGTGGCCGCGTCTTGCGACAAAACGTTTTAATGCGCCCAAGAATGCGTTAGAGGATAAATCACTGACCAGCTCCAAGTGGACTGCCTTACTCGCAAAGCAACAAAATACTGCTATGTAAGCCTTTTGAGGACGTTTTCCTCTGACCTTAAAATGAATCCACACTGGACCACAAAAATCCACTCCCGAATTGACAAAAGGTCGAGCTGGCTGTACTCGATCAGCAGGCAAATTTCCCATTAACTGTGACAGTAATTTAGGTTTAGTTCGGGAACATTTAATGCAATGATTTACCACAGAGCGTACGAGGATCTTTCCCTTTAAAGGCCAAAATTTTTGACGAGTGATGGCTAACAAAGTTTGAGGGCCGGGGTGAAGATTTTCATGGTGGAGATCCTTGATAAGTGCCTTGGTATATGGATGTGCATAAGGCAATAAAATCGGATGTTTTGCATCGTAACTTAAGCTTGAAGCCTCCAAACGACCTCCGACTCGAATAATGCCATTTTCATCAATAAAAGGAGTTAAGGTGCTTATGGAACTATTCTTCGAGACTTCCCCAAATTTCTGTAGATGCGCAAAATCGTCCTTAAATTCTAGCTGTTGCATTACCTTGATGATGTAACATAACGCCTTCTCTGATTCTAAAACATTAGGGTAGGATTTAGAGCTGCCAGGTGTTCGTTTCCGTAGGTTGTGTACAAAATGGAAAACATGTGCCAGAATACGTTGCAGGCGACGAAATGAATTATTAAAATTAATATTGTCCAATAAACTTTCAGTATTCGTTTGTGTTGAACTTAACATAGTGGACTGCATTTTCCTTTGTTCCAAAGAAGTATCCAACCTTTCAGGTGTTGTTGGCCATATTGTCTCATCACCGTGAAGAAATTTGGGTCCATAAAACCAAAAATTATTATTGGCTAAATTTTCCGGGGTTACGCCTCTAGAGAGGATGTCAGCTGGGTTCTCATCGGATCTGACGTGTCTCCATTGTTGAGGTGACGTAAGCTGCTGAATTGTAGATATGCGGTTGGCTACAAAAGTGTGAAAACTTGATGAATTTGAGTTGATCCATCCTAGTACGACTGTGGAATCTGTCCATAAAAAGGTCTCGCAATTTAATGGTAAATCTTCCTTGAGGCGTTGGCACAATTCAGCTGCTAATTTTGCTGCGCACAACTCAAGCCTTGGAAGAGTAATTTGTTTAGTAGGGGCGACTCTTGATTTGGCACATAACAAACGAACCGCTACAATGTTATCTGGCTTAATGGTTCTGATATATGCAGCAGCACCATAGGCTCGTTCCGAAGCATCAGAAAAAATGTGAATTTGTTTTGTCTTTGGAATTTTATTAGCGTGGACGTGTCTAGGAATTTTGATATTGTGAAGTATTGTTAAACCTTCTTGAAAGTTCATCCATGTTACATGGAGATTCTGGGGAAGTGCAGCGTCCCAGTCCAACTTCAATTTCCATAATGTTTGTAGAAATAGTTTGGCGAGTACCACTACAGGTGCTACAAGCCCTAATGGATCGAATATCTGTGCGATATCTGATGCTGCTGTTCTTTTAGTAATTTTGTTGTCCCTCTTCGTTGGACATTTGATGGCAAAGGAATCTGTTTTTGGTAGCCACGTAAGGCCCATCGTCTTGATTTTTTCTTCGTCTTGACTGTTGAAGTCTAATTGAACTTCCTGATCGGCTGATGGAATAGACTCTAAAAGTTGAGAATGGTTGGCACACCATTTACGAAGTTTGAAGCCAGCGAACTGTAGGATGGTTTTTAGTTGAGACTGCATTTCTAAGGCGGTTTTTAGACTGTCGGCTCCAGTCAGTACATCATCGACGTAGAAGTTTCGTTTGAGAATTTCGGCGCCTAGAGGGAAGTTACTCATCTGTTCATCAGCTAAACGCTTCAAACACTTAATGGCCAAGTACGGTGCGCTGGTTGTTCCGTATGTAACCGTGGACAGTTGGTAACACTTAAGAGGCTCACTGGAGTCATTTCTCCACCAAATTAATTGGAATTTGCGATCTTCGGGATGTATCTGGACTTGCCTATACATCTTCTCTATATCGGCAGTAAATACGTATAGTGGAAGTCGAAAACGTAATAATATGGTGAACACGTCATCTTGTATCGTTGGCCCCTTTGAAAGAATATCGTTTAGAGAAACATTGGTTGACGTTTTTGCGGAAGCGTCAAATACAACGCGGAGTTTAGTCGTTGAGCTATCCGGCTTTGTTACGCAGTGATGTGGAAGGAAATAGTATGGCTTTTGAATGTTGTCACTACGGATTTCCACCATGTGTCCAAGCGTTAAATATTCTTGCATAAAATTGACATATTGTGTCTTGAGTTCTTCACTTTTGGCTAGTTTCCGTTCCATTGATTTAAATCGTTGTAGAGCCATGTCCTTTGAATCGCCTAGACAGTTAGGGTTGTCATAGAAAGGTAGTCGTACGACAAATCGGCCGTCTGATGTTTTGCAAGTAGTTTTTTCAAAATGATTTTCACAACGCATCTCTGCTGCAGTGTAGTTGGAAGATTGATTATTTGTTTCTTCTAGCTGCCAGAATTTTTCGATATGATCATTGAGTGTTTCGTCCACACTGCTTATTCCGCAAATTGCCGACGATAGCGTATCTTTAGATTGTGATATCTTACCAGATACTGTCCAACCAAGTAAGGTGTTTTGAAGAATCGGTAAGTCCTCAGCCATCTTAATTTGCCCCACTGATAAAATTGCGAAAAATACTTCTGCTCCTATGAGTAGATCTATTGACCCTGGTTGATGAAAGTTCACGTCTGCAAGAGCGATGTTTCCCGGAATTGGCCATGTTGTCGTGTCTAAACGGTGTTGCGGTTGTGGTGAAACAATTTTTGGTAGAACATGTGCCTCTATTCTGGTGGAAAAACCACTTGTTCGAGATGAAATTTCTATGTTGACTTTCAATTGTGCCTTTTGCCTATGTTGTCCTATGCCTTCAATTTGTAAAGTCTCAGAGTTTCCCCTTAAACCTAACCTTCTGAGCATTTTTGTGGTTATGAAATTTAATTGCGAGCCAGAGTCCAGTACGGCCCTACATGCTATCTTTGCACCCCATTTGTCTATTACATCCACTACAACAGTTCCAAGTAAAACAGTATATTTGTTTTGAGAGTGATGAGAATGTGAAGTTAATGATATGCCTTGATTGTTAGCATCATTAATTTTAGGTTGATTGTTTGACGTTGTAGCTGGTGATTGTGGTGACTTTGAAGGTTCATTTTTAACCGTGGCTTCTAAATGGAGTAACGTATTGTGTTTACCCTTGCATTTTGTGCAGCTTCTAGACGGGCAATTGGCTGTGCGATGGCCAGGCTTAAGGCAGTTCACACAATGTTTGAATTTTTGTACTAAGTTTAGGCGAGATTTTGGATGCATTTTTAGGAAATTTTGGCACAAGAACAATGGATGACTTCCATTACAGGATATGCATTTTAATGCTGGAGCTGTGGTTGAAGCTAACGCCTTCGAAATATTTTTGCCTCTGTTGTGAGGGTCTTCTGAATTGAATTTAATAAACTTGCTTCCTAAAACTTCTAGGGATTGAAACCTTGTTCGTAAAAAGGCCATGAAATCTTTTAATGTAGGTATGGCTCTCGGGTTTTTAAGCGATTGTTCCCAAAGCACGTGAGTTGAACGATCTAGTCTTTTAATTAACATGTGTAATATTAAAGGATCCCATGTTTCGGTGTTAATGCCTAAATTCTGCAAGCTCAGAAGACACTCCTGTGTTGTATCGTGCAGGCCTTTAATCATCATTGCACTTTCATTATGTACTACTGGTTGATACATTAGTTTGTTTAATAAAGCGGTGGTCAATAAACGACTATTTTCATAACGTTCATTAATAACAGACCAGGCTGCAATGTAATTTGCATCTGAGATTGTGAAGTGCCGAATTAATTTCTCTGCTTCACCAGTAATACTTGATTTCAAATACCACATTTTTTGACACTGTGGAATTTGTTGATTATGTACCAGTTCTGAAAACAAGTCACGAAATTGTCTCCATTTTAGATAGTCACCGTCGAATTTCGGTACATCTATTTTGGGTAACTTCATCATTTGTTTCGTTGTACTTGGTGTTGTTAATGGACGAGACACGGAAGATGAAGATTTTTCATATAGCTTGATAAGACCATTTTGTATTTTTTCTTCATTGTGATAGAACTCTTCTATGTCATAGACTGTAGGATCTAATTCTTCGAGGATGTCCCATATTTTTTGATGAGATTTCTGTACTATATCCCAATGTTGTTCAATTGATTTAATTTTGATTGAATAAAATTGTTCAGAATGAGGTACATTGTCACTTAATAAAGTTTCTAATGTAACTAATATGTTGTTGATGATGGTATTTTGTTTTTGTATCATTCGTGATAGTTGGTCATGTCCTTTGAGAGTGATAAACTGATTTGGTGCTGTTTTCTGCTGTTTTGGAAGAGCTCCTGTTGAGTTGGTGTCATTGTTAGTTGGAATCTGTAAAGTTAAAGGAAAATTTTGAAAGACTGATGCTCCTGTAGAAGACAGAGGCATCGGTGATTTGTAATTTAATAAACTGTCGTCTTCATGCCGTTGTATTTGTAGATCCTCAATTTTAGTCTCTATATCAATTCGCATTTCCTCGTATTTTTCACGAATGAGCTCGTAATAATTCTTAGTGAAATAAGGATGATCTATTTGGCTTTCAAATTCAGTACGAATTTTCATGTCAATGCCTTCAAAATTGTCCCACATATCGTCAATGGTTGATAGTTTTTTCTGTAAGTAGTCCAATGTTTTCCTAGAAGCAGAATCCTTTTTGTAATTTGTGTATAGTCGCTGAATTCCGCTGCCCGTTTCCTCCTGTTGCGCAGCTAATTGATTGAGTGTCATCCTGTTACCAAAATCTCGTTGGACTTATGATGAAGTAAAATTATAAAAAAAATTTTTTTTTGCTCACGTCAAAATGATAATAAAATTTTCCGTCAAAATTATAATAAAAAATTTTTTAATAAAATCACGTTGAAATTAGGATAAAAAAAATTTTAATGTGAACTAAGATCTCAGAAAATTAATATGTATTTGATTTTTTTTTTTTTTTTTTTTTTTTTTTTTAAATTTAAAATTGTCTTTTGTAAATCTAAATTTTTATGTGTAATGCGAACTACTCTTCATTAGCAGCAAAAACAAACTTATTTATATAATTTATCACCAATTTCACTGCTTAAATTGTTTCGTTTCCATGAAAATATGTTTTTGAAAAATTAGCTAAAATATGTAGGACTGTAGATACACAAAGTTTTCAGTTATCAAGATAAATTGTTAAATATTCCAATGAAAATTAGTTCATCATTTAAAACTTGTTAAATATAATCTTCAATGTTTATACATTATTTTTGTTAAAATGTTTTCATTTAACATGTAATTTATGATATTTTTTCAATTTAAATAATACAATAGGAGTAACATTTACATTTAAATTGTCTGATTCTGATGATCTCTTTTTGATTTTAGTATACAATTTTTTTTTTTAATCACGTCGGGGTCACCAAAAATATGATCAGAATTCTTTTATTCTGATATACATATATAATATATGTAAATTTGAATATTCAAATGGAGTTTAAGGCACATAAAACCTTAACTCATGCGCTGGATATTATAAACGGCACTTGTTACCGCTATAATTAAAAGTGAAAAATACAAACAGTGCTCTAAGCAGACTCACTTAGAGAACGAAGAAAAGAAAGTCTTGACTCACTGTTTTATAATAATAATTTATTTCAAATCTTTTTCTTTTATATATCCTAATTCTAGTGTTTACATTCAAATTTTGAAGTAGGGGAGAATGTGAATATTTTAATAAGTATGAATACATAACTGCTTACATTGCTAATTTAACATTTCATATTTCTTAATACTAACATCAATTCTTATCATCCAAATTTTATTCCTATATAATTCTTTAATGTAGAAAACAAAATATTATGTTACGTCTGACAATAATCTGATTTGAGCAGAAGAATGTGCATACTCAGCATATTGTATAAGTAAAATTACAATGTAGAATTAGAACTCTATTTTATGAACTAAATACAATTTAAAATCTAAAACAAAGGAATGTGCGTAGTCAGCATATTGTGTAAGTTAAAAATACAATGTTTACCTAAAATCTATTCTATGAGCTATGTACAGTTTTGAATCTAGCATATAATTTCAAATTATAAATCTATGTATTTTATGAACTCAAACAAATATCATTGATTTTGTTTTAGTGTTTGAGAATTTTATGCCTTTCTTTTATGCCCATTTTGTAAGATGAGTTATAGTATTCTGTGTTGTTATTCTTTCATTTTCTAGATTTTTGTTAGATGAGAAAGTAATTAAATCATCTGCGTAAATGATGTGTTTGGTTGGTGATTGTATTTCATTTTTAATATTATTAATTGTTATTAGAACATTTTTTATGTGTTCTATATTTGAATATGTATCACCTATTTGTACTTGACAAGTTCTGTCTTCTAAGAAGTTTTTGATAAAATTAAAAAACATGGACATCTTTTCTCCATATTCTATCGTATCTTTTTCTATGTCAAAAAATACTGTTAGAACGTATTCATTTTTATTAAATGCTTCTGTTATTTTGCTTTCAAGATAGGCTAGTGCGTCTTGAGTTCCATGTTGTTTTCGAAAACCGAATTGGTATTTATTTATTTTGTGGTTGGTTTCTAAGAATCATATTATGCGTTTATTGACTATCCGTTCTAATACTTTACATAGGCAGGTGGTAAGAGATATGGGTCTACAACTGTCTAATTTTTTTTTTTTAATTTTATTTATTTGTTATTTCAAGTACATTTCTTAAATGTATACATATTCTTTTAATGTGTACAAGTAAAGACAAATTTCAAATCAGATATTCCTAACTTACAACTAACTACAATATATATTGAAATATCAAAATTATTATTCTATGAAAATTATGTTTGCTCGGTAAAATAACATGATTCTATACAATAACAATTAATTTATAATGTAAATAAAATAGTATTTAATTAACTAGTTACATTTGCTCTTTATTCTTAAGATGATTTAAAAGTATATTTTTGAAATTATACTGCTGCTTCTCTTACTACAATTGGGAGATTGTTCCATTCTTTGACAGCACGAACAAAAAATTGTCGATCAGACACCAAAAACCTAGATCTTGGAATTAATAAGCTCCGAGTTCTACTTGATCTCGCAAAAGTTACTTTTTCGAAAAGATACCGTGGTTTTTGCGATATTAAAAGCTTTCTTAGAAATAGTATTCTTCGGTAACAAAAATGAGAAACTAGGCTTATACCGAGCATAGATCTGGAATATTGAGAAACGTGTTCATATCGCTTCAACCCAAAAGCATATCTCACTGCAGAGTTGAATGCAACCTGTAATTTATGTAAGCATTCTGAACCAAGCGCAGAGTATACCTCACATGCATAGTTTATGATTGGCATAACTAGACATCTCATCAGAAGAAAACGTGTATTAAGAGGAGTAAAGTAGGCGCTAGTACTGAGTTTACGAAGACATAAGAAGATTTTCTGCACAATAGAGTTCACATGAAAGCGCCAGGATAAAGTGTTATCGAATATAACACCTAGATACCTAACACGAGCTGAGTATGGAATAACACAGTTCTTTAGCAGTATTGGTGGAAAGTCCGAAGTGTCCACAGCTTGTCTATAAATGACCATTGCATTCGACTTAGAAACATTTAATAGCAAATAATTTCGCTCAGCCCAGTTACTTATAGCCAATTGGACGAGTAAGGTAAATTTGTACGTCATCAGCATATAAATGAATGGTACTGTTCAGAATTACATCCGGTAAATCGTTAATAAACATCGTCAAAAGAAGAGGACCCAGAACAGAGCCCTGAGGTACACCCTGTTGCAAGACATTCGGATTTTTCTGCATTTTTTTGAAGCTTTAGTAATGGTATTAGTATAGCTTTTTTCCATTCTTTTGGTATTTCTCCTGTTTTCCATATTATGTTATAAAAATCTAGTAGATATGTTTTTTGAGTTTTTGTGAGGTTTTTGATAATTTCATAACGAAATAGATCACTTCCTGGAGAAGATCCTTTGCTATCTTTAAGTACGTGTTCGAGTTCTTTTATTGTTATTTCAGAATTGTAATCTTGTTTTGTTTTTTCAGTACTATTAATAGGCTCTAGTTCTATTTTATTTTTGAAATTTAAAATTCTTGGTTACAGTTTTTATCACTAGATATTTCAGTAAAATAGTGTACGAGTTTATTTGCAATTTGTTTTGAATCTTTTATTATATTATTGTCGTTTGTTTTAATTGATGTTATGTTATTGTAATTATTTTTGTTATCTATGGCTTTTAATTTTTGGAAAATTTCTTTACTAGATGTATTGGATGTTATGTTAGATATATGTATATTTTTCCCATGTCTCTTTTTTTGTAATGAGTAATTAGTTTTCTTTCATATCTTCTCATTTTTATGAAGTTTATAAAGTCTATGCTATTCATTGTTCTTTTGTACTTTCTAAGTTTTGGTTTTTATAGCATTCGAAATTTCTTCGTTCCACCATGGTACTTGTTTTTTGTGAGTTTTTGAGTTTTTTAAATTTGTATTTTCTATATCATATGTACCTTTGTTGTTAGTGGTTTTGTTAATTTTGTTTGTTTTTTCGCATGTTTCTTTTGTGTTTTTGCATGATTCTTTAGTTTTTGATGTAGTAGGAGTATTATTGTTGTTTTATGTTGTTTATGTTTTTGTGTGAAATAATGATACGAAAGAATTTTTGAGTATTGTTGGGTTTCTTTGGTTGTAAATTTGTTTTGCTGTTTTTATATCTATTTTTTCTATTGTTTTGATTTTTGTAATTTCTTTTTGTTTAATGTACACTGGGCATTACTTGCTTAATGAATTGTGTTGTTCAGAATTGCAATTTACACACTGTGTTTTTTCGTTTCATTTGTCTTCTGGTTTTTTTTCAAGGTCAAGATGATATTCTTTATTGCAGTTCAAACACATTTTGGTTTTTTGGAGGGGTTGGGGAATATAATGTCTTACTGATATTTTTTCATATCCTACATTAATATATTCTGGGATTGTGGTTTTTGAAAAAGTTAATATAAATGTCTTTTTCAATGTTATCTATACATTTTTTTATTCTTTTAATTGCAGTTACGTTTTGGTGTTTGAGTTCTTCTAGTATTTCTTTATCATCTATGTATAATAAATCGATGTTATAAGTGACTCCTTTTGAGTTATTTAATGTTTCATGTTCCGAAATTTTTATATTTATATCAATTATTAGTAATGTTAGTTTTATTAGTTCATATGCTTGTTCAATGTTTTTGGTTTTTATAAGTATAGTGCCGCTTCGTATCTTTTTACATATATCTAATTTGCCTTTTATCTTATTGTCAATGTTTTTTTTGGATTAGAAAAGGTGATACATTCGTGAGTGTTTTATTTTTATCAATTCTTTCCATTTTTAGGAATTTCGATCCTGGCATGTTATTAGTTAATTTATTTTCATTTTCTAACCTACCCGTGGTTTTGTCAGGAGGCTCCAAAAGTTGAATTGAGGTCATTTGTTGTTGTTTTTTAAACACTAAGAGTTTTTGTAAACTTTTATGTTTAATTAACTTTTAATTGTTTATTTTGAAAAACAAAATTTAAATTTTATGAAATATAGTTTAATTAATTGAATTGAAAAGAAAAAGAAAATTATGTTTAAAACTTTGTTTAAAACAAATAAAGTTCTACATTCACTGTTCTAAATTTTAATCACTGCTATTTTGAATCACTATTTTAATCACTGTTTTTGCAACTTACACGCTTAGCGTCTACTTTGCGACTGAAAATTTAATTTTGTTTTAACTACAACGAATTTATTTTTTGTTTATTGTTTCATTAATAATTATTTATTTACAAAAACTAATTAGATTGAATACAAGTTTTCATTTTTTTTGTTTTGCTATGTACAACTATTACAAAGCGAGTTTTTTCAATAACAACCTTCTGACAGTTACCATAGGTACACTCTCCAATGGATCATCCACCTCCATCCACATGGTTCTCTATAGACATATAGATACTATAAAGATTATTTCATCACTTAACATATCTCTATACATGTTTATTCTCGCGAATTTTGCCCTTACTTTTTTGTGGTCCTCAGTTAAACACGGAGTACTTCCATTTTTGAGTACTGGATATTTTCACTTCGGTTTAGTAGACACCATTGGGCGATTCTCTAGGAAGTGAGAATTTGAAAATTGAAAGAAGTTATAACTGATTTGAACAAATCGTAGACAAAACATCTGATTTTGATAATCCATTAAAAAATAAGAGAAAAAATATATGGAAATGATACAGCAACGAAATGTAAAAATTTTAACTTATAACCGGTAAAGTTTGATAAAATTTTCACAATAAAGTAAGAATGAAAAAAAACATTGGATCTTTTTTTCTAAAAATCTTCTCTGATTAAATTTATTAAATAGTTTGAATGACATTTTTTTATTTGACTATGATGTAATTTTAAAGTTCGGTCCAAATGATTGTAGTCTGCGTTAAGCACGAAAGAGAAAAAGTTTAATTGTGCTAAGAAAAAAGTCTAAATAAGTAAACGTTCTGTATTCTCTTTTATTATTATTAAAGGAACATCAATCATGACAAATAAAAGTAATACTAAAATTATTAAAACAAAAAAAAAGTTGAAATTAATTGTTTTGGTCTGCGTAACGGTTGCCTTCTTCGTCAGCATTTACAGCGTAACTTATATCTTCATCAGGCGAAGCTTTGAAACAATGTAATTTACGAATATCCGGAATACTCCTAGCATCTTTCCAGTCAATATCTCTCTCTATATCTTCTTCGCTAATGTATAAAACATTGATATTAGGGAGAATTTCAGATGCAACAATAGAAAAACTTTCTGCTTCTTTTACTAATGGAGCTCATTACAGCTTTTCGTACTTTTGATTTGGCTTTTCCTTCTATACCGTCAGCTGGACCTTTACCATGACCTGTAATTCAAGTTTAGGTATGATATATTATACATATTATTTAAAAATTAAAATATTCCTACCTGTAGCAAAATATCTCCAACGAAAGGTTTTTTTGTATTTTATGTATAATTGTTTCAAACATTTACACATGTATTTGTTTTTAAATTCTGATGTAGGGCCATCAGTCCAAATTACTTCCTCAATATCAGGAATATCTTGTAGTCGCTCCTCCAAATCCTCGTATAAGGCACTTATAAATTTCGAAACCGTATTCTTTTCTTTTTGTGTTGAAGTTCTCGCCACTTGACTTTCATTCTTTCCCTGTTTTTCTCTCTATATTTCTGTAGATTTTTAAATCTATATTTTTTTTTGCCTTTCCGTATTACTTCATTCCAACCATTTTTAAAAATTGTCACTACTGTTTTTAATTATTTTTGATAAATTTAAATTTCATTTCTATTTGAACACTTTCTTACTCTTTTAAACTCTTTGATAGGAATAAATAAAATAAAATTTGAGCTATCCTTTTATACTGAAATTGTATTCTAATTCGAGGAAAAACCCATATATTTATTACATATGTTTAACTAACAAATAATTTTTCAGTATTATCTGAAGTCTTCGTTACATTTCATTTTGTAGTGTGCGTTACAAGAAATTTTTTTTTAATAATATACAAATCTATTTATGATACTATTGAATACCAATTAAAGAATATATCTGCTACCAGACACGGCTCTACCTTAAGGGCAAATGGGGCAGTGCCCTACAAAGAATTTCACCTTAAATTGCATAAAATTAATTATAATAAATTTAAAATTACACAAAAAAAGTAGAGAAAAATCAAAAATAATTTCCTGTAAATTGTTCAAAGTACATGTGTACCGATGCAAGTATATGCAAAGAGAAGTGAAATATATAATATATATTATATATGTGTATATTATATGTATATGTACATACAATACATATGGTTCAAAATATTTCAATTCTCTTTGTATAATATTCTTTTTGTATGATCAATAAAATCATAGTGATCATACTCAATGGGGCAGTTTAACAATAGCCCTATAAATGAGAATTATTTCATATATTCGTGTATGAATCATTCTCTCTCTTTATTCATTTTTGTTTAAAAGAAATTTTTGTTCATGGGGCAATTTCAGTTCTGCCCTTAAATTGAGAAAATGTTGCGTCTTACCAAGTAACAATACAACACAAATTTGTCTCACATTTTCTTTCTCATAGGATTCACATGGTAAAAAATGTAGATCTCATTATAAATTTTTCGACTTAAAATTATATTTGTAAAAATTGTTATGAATTTTAAAAACAATAGATATTATTTTTATTCATTAATGATATTTATTTTATTATAATTATATTATTTTTTATAATTAATACTTTTTTTTCATTATTAATTACCAATTTTACACCATTTATGAAATTCATTTCATATTTTATAATGAGAAAATATTAATTTGGAACAATTTGTTAAATTTTATAAACATTTTGAATAAATTTTCAATAAATTTTGTTACAACTTTCTGATGAATTAATATTTATGTGAAATTTTTTACCATGTACGTAAATGTGTTTATGATACATGTTCGTTTTTATTCCGTTCCATCTATACAAACTCTATGATTTGTTTATACCACGGGGCTATTGGTTGATTGCCCAATGTTGTAAACATACAAATAAAGTAAATTTCTTCTTTTCCATCAATACAAAATAATGTTTGAATTGTTGCTTGAACTGTTTTCTTAATTCTACTTGTTAGACTGTATGTACAGTGTTTCACAAAAAAAAAAATAAACAAAAGTCAATAAAAATGGAAACCATATATTTAACTTAAACTTCCTAAGCAAATATGTAAAATTAACAACTTTTAACTAAGCAATCATTCTTGAATTTAAAAATTAAAAGTAAATCAATTTTTAAAAAAAATATTTTTAGAGAATATTTCATGTGTATGAATATAAATGTGAAATACTGTAGAAATGCATCAAGTGAATAACTGTTTTATAACGAAATTTTTTTATAGTGTTTATTTAAACCAAATATTTTAATTAGTGTTATTTGTTAAACTTAGATGTTTAATTGTGCTAATTTTAAATTGAAGTGTATTTGTATATATTAATATTTATAAATAAAATTGGTGTTGTGTTTAATAATACAATTAATTATAATAGATTCAGTGAACATTTTCAAAACTATTATTTTTATATTATTATTTTTTATTATTTTTTTTCAGGACAATTTTAAAGACAAATTTATCTTTTTACACTAACCCAATTTTTTTTAAATATCGGAATTAATATTATTTGAAAAAATGTTAAAGTTAAAAATGAATACTGTTGATAATCTTTTATCAAAACCATTTTCTTCTCATTCGCTTGAAGAAAAATTGGAAATTAAACGCTTAGGTCCGCATCAACCTCCTAATTTTAATTTATCAAGCTCCGATAAAAAGATCACAAGAAAATTTTCTGTTGAATGGTTCAACAAAAAGTCCTGGCTCACTGTTAGTGAAGCTGAAAATTCTTTATTTTGTTTTTATTGCCTTTTATTCGGAGGCGAGCCTACTTGGACATTTACCGGCTTTCGAGACATGAAGCACTTGTCCGAAAGAATCAAAAAGCATGAAATGAGCTCTTGTCATTTACAAAATGCAATTGATTTTCAAACTTTTGGCTCTATTAATATAGTGTCTCAACTCAATTCGGGCTATTCTACTTCAATAACAAAACATAATGAAAACGTGATAAAGAATAGGCATGTTCTCAATAAAATTATTAATATTTTGAAATTTTGTGAGTCCAGTTACTACAGCAGAATCCGAAAGAGTTTTTAGTACATTAAAAAACATTAAAACGTACAAAACAAGTACAGTGGGTCAAAGCCGTTTAAACTCTTTAGCAGTTTTGTCAATATGTAAAGGTTTTGTAAATAATATAGAAAATTTTAATGAAAAAGTAATAGATTTATTTGCACATCAGAAAAATAGACGGGCGGAATATTTATTTAAATAAAAAATATTAATTCCGGATCTCATTTTGTTTTTATTTTATTTTTTGTTTGTTTTGTTTATTTGTAAATAACGCAATTATTATGAATATTATTATAATACTTTGTAGCTTTTGTTATGTTTTTCAATACTTTTACTTTTGTTTTATTATTTTTGTTCCTTGTTATTTACACTTGTTTTTTAAATTGTTTATGTTGTTATTATTAATTTAATAGGCCTTAAAAGATATTTTGAAATATATACTAATATAAATTCGAAAAAATGAAATTTAGGAACGAAATATCTTTTGGGGGAAACCGATGTCTTCATCGGTTAACGCTTTGAAAATGATACCTCTTGGGTGGAGTGGAAACTCGTTTAATATCCTTAAAAAATTTAATCAGCCCCACCATTTGATTATCTCACGAGCCGCCACTGTCTGCTACCATAAAACCATATATAATACATTTCAAAATATTTGTTGCATTCAATTCGCAGAAAATTTCAATGAAAAATAAAAAGGTACATTTTTTGTTTTCATGCAATGTAGCCTGCGTAACATCTGTTAGAGTTAATAACACAAAAGCAGTGAAATAAACATTCAATTTTGTTTTATGTATGATATATTAAGACATTAAGGTTTTGATCTAAAATATTTAAAAATAATATTTTGTCAGTACATGTTTATGAAATACACGTTAAAACCTCGTACGATGTAGTCTGCGTTATATAGAGAATCGCCCCATTACGTTGTTTTCGAAACAGACGTTCCTGTCAAATCCTGTAACTCCTTTAATGTTTTATTATTATTGCTCTCTGCACGTATAATTTGGTTCGCAGAATAATTATCAATCTCACATTTTCTGCCGAAACGCTGCATTTTGCCATAGTCCCTTGGATTTTTTAAAAAATTTTTGAAATGCTCTGTAACTACGGCCTAATCCTTGCGCAATTTCACGTATGCTTACATTTTCTTCTTTAAGGGACAGAATTTTGCTTTTCTCTGTATTGGTTAGACTTTTACCACGCGGCATTGTAATAATAATTATTTCTATTTAAATGGTAACGGTAAACAAATACTGGTTTTGAGATAACATTTTTATTTGAAGCATTTATATAGAGTGGTGTTATAAATATGAAACAGAGAAAAATTACCTTTATGAGCCTTCAAGTAATCAAGAATAAATCGATTTGCCATTTAATGATAACTGTTTATAGTGGGTAAAGCCACAAGTCAGAATTATGTTTCTCTAATTCTGTGTGTAATTGAACACAATGCAGAACACTTACAATTATGTTACTCTAAGTCTAAGTGCCTGTGAAAGTAATAAATGTCTTCTCTATAAATTAGGTTACTCTCATTCTATAGAAAATAATGCTGTAGTTAACAAGTGATAAAAACACTAATTGACGATTGAATAATGAATAATTTTTATTGTTAATTGATTTCTCTTCTGGACATGCCCTTTGACGTGAATGAATAAAACATGAAAAACAAGTACAAAATTCACGAATTTTGAAGAAACTGCTTTTACATTGTGGTTTATAACTTTTGAACGAATAAAGATAATACGATAAAACAAAAACCATAGCAAAGTAGACAAAATAGTCTTTTATTTAAGCCAAAAAAATAAAAAAAATAATAAGGTAAATTTTCGAGATATTCGACCGTGAACATACAAATGACGAATTTTTTTCAAAATTTTTTGATTTACAATAATTCTGAACCATTTGACATAAAACTTTATAAAAGACATTTTTTGAGAGGTCTAAAGGTTCTCTTTAGAAATAACTTTTATTCAGCTCTGTACATTGCGCGAGTTCTGAAATATGTTACAAAAAGTGGAACTGGTTACTTTTCGTAAAAAATTGTCTTTGAACTTGAATATCTCGGTAACCATTGAGAATAGACCCCCCCCCCCCCCCCTTCCATACAGTTTTTTCATTTCTCATCGAGATCTACCACCATGTTCAGTTTGGCACACAATCCGTGAAACACCCTGTATGTAAAAGACCTTTTTTAGAATATAATAAAATTTTAATATTTGTTAATTATTTAATTTAACTAATTAAGTATATGATATGATATTATATGATACGATGAGATTCCTCAACATTCTGCGCCCCCTTGAAATCTGTTGACTTCAAAGTTATAATCCTTAAGTTTATCCTTGTTGACTCTTCGTGGTGCGAGTTCTGGACGAATTGTTAGTGTTTTGGTTCTTGACCTTATGTATGTTGTTATAAGGTAGGTTGTGATAATTCCTACAATAATAATAGTTGTATAACTTATTGCTTGGTGTTGTATAACAGATGTTTGTATATCTTACAATTTTGGTTGTTGTAATTTAAGGTTAAGTAATTCTGTTATGTTATCGAGTTCAATCTTATATTTTGTAAATTTTGCATGTACAGCTAATGGCATTGAATTATCTTCATGTATGTTTATGTTGAATGTAAGATTTAATCGCGGTTGATGTGATGAGATTTTTGTTACTATGTTATTTTTGGTTTTTATATGTATTTAGTTCATTATTTTTCATTGTGCAGTCACCAGCCATAATTAGTCGACCGCTTCCTCTTAAGATTCTATGTATGCGTTAGATTGTTATTGCAAGCGAATGATACTTCATATTCCTTATCTAGTGAGAATAGCCAGTGATTAGTTGTTTGCAACTGAATCCATATTTTAGACGGTTTTGCAATGTTAATACTACATGCTGGTGACAGGATATTTTGTGTAAATAGTTGAATTTCACAAATATTTTTGTTAGCTCCTTTGTTAATAATAGGTTTATTTTGTTCACAAATAAAGTGTTGCTCATAAATTTCTGTGCAGAGCATGAATTCAAATAATGATGATTAAATAATGATTATTTAGTGGTATAGCGATGAATGTTTAATTTATTAATATTGGTAGAGGAATAATCTTGTACATGTTAAATTTTGTTGTTGATATTAGTGATAATTGAATTCCGAACACAACATAGTTCATCATAATTTGGCAGTGTATGTTCATTAGTTTTTAAATAAGTGATATGTCATCGTTTCCATCTGTTGAAGGTATGGATGTTCCAGCTGGTAAACTGTTTTTAATAATCGAAATTTGTGATTGGAGCTAAATTGGTGATATTACCAATGGATATATTCTTCCATGGTGAGTATCTGTAATGACATCTATAACTGTTTCTTACATAAATCTGCATTCATTGATAAGCGATGCTACTAGAATAGACAATGAGTTGAATGATTGAATAATCCTTTGTTGTTTCATTTCGGAACTCATATTTATTGTTTTTTCGTATACTAGATCAAGTGATCTTTCGATTGTTTCTGTTTGATTGCGTCTTTCCTCCTCATCCCTTCGTATTATGTTCACTGTAGTTTCTAATATTGAAGTTTGATTTTTCAAAAGTTTATTAAGGTGATTTTCATTCATTTTAACCTTCATGATTATTTCAGACATTTGCTCAGCATAGTTATGATCTAATACTCCGAATAATTTATTAGCTAGTGTTCTAACGATATCTAAAGGTAATCTTCTTTTTCGTAGTTTCGGCTTCCTATTTTCTAGCAGCAACTTTCTTTTTTTCAATTTTACGAAGTTGATGTAGATATTGAGTTGTAATTTCCTTATAATAATCATTGTACATTATTTTGCGCGACAGTTTCTGCAAGTGTTCTAGGCTTTTTTCGATGGTGTCTATTGTTGCCCAATAACCCTTTAAATCAAAGTACACTAGTATATCCCAAGTATTTGACGTCATGCTCGCTATACCTAGATTTTCAAAATAGATGCCAGGATAATGATTAAATTCTTCAACATGTATTGTTTCAGCAGTTTTTGTTGTTGGTGTTGCGTATATTGGTAGTATTAGCATTGTTAAAAGCATCACCTTAAGTGTATTTCCTGCTGATAAGGTTTTCTTCTTTCTGGTTCTTCGACGTTCAATTTCTTCATCCATGGATTTGTTTTCTGAATTTTGATGTTCATTTAGTGGTTGGTCATTATCATTTCTTGCAAATCGACTGGTAGTGGTGCTAGTTGGTGTATAGCTCTGCGAAAGATTTCCGTTGCAGTTTGTACGTCTGCTACTCTTACCTTGCCGTCTTTTCCTTGAACTACTTCATCTATTCGACCCATGGTCCATTTGAGAGGTGGTAAATTATCGTCCTTAATTATGACAAGTATTCCTGGTTTAATGTTTGGGTATTGCCTAATCCATTTTGCACTCTTTGTAGTTCTATTAAATGTTCTTGAGACCACCGCTTCCAAAATTCATTTTTTATGTGATTAACTAGTACCCATCTTGGTAATAGCGACATTTTAAGGGACGAGAATTTAAAATGGCTTCAACTTCTGCTGTTATTGTACATAGCTCCTCGTAATTTGGTGACATTATGTCATGAGTGTGCGATGCAAAAGATGTTTTGTTGATTTCACTGCTGCCTCCCAAAGACCACCGAAGTGTGGTGCCCTTGGTGGAATGAATTGAGCACATATTGATAATTCGTTCTCTTGATCGTTCCTTGGTCAGTATTTCGCTGACTTCTTGTAACTGGTTTCTTGCGCCTACAAAGTACTTAGCATTGTCGCCGTATACGTTCTCACACATTCCTCTTCTGGATATGAATCGTTTCAAAGCACCCAAAAATCCTTCAGTCGTCAGATCAGATACGACTTCTAAATGAACTGCTTTTATTGCAAAACAACAAAAAATAGCGATATATGATTTTTGTGGCCTTTTTTCTCTTATCTTGAAATGTGTGAAAACTGGACCGCAGAAATCAATCCCACAATTTTTGAATGGCCGAGCTGGTTGGACTCTATGTTTTGGTAGGTTCTCCATTTGCTGATTGCATAGTCGTGGTCTCACCCTTGTACATGTTATGCAGTTGATAACTACAGATCTTGCTATATTTCTTGCTTATACATAGTACCCAGTACCTTTGTCGAACTATTGAGAGTAATGCTTGAGGCCCTGCATTTAGATGTATGATGTGATAGTAATTTTTGTTACGAAATTATCTGCTGGCAATAGTAAAGGATGTTTTGCGTGGTAGCTCACATCTGCTGTTTTAGTAGTTTTTTCTTTCTCTTCCACTCATATGTCTTCATATAAACTGCGAGTCCAATTTGATTTTGATTGTTTTAGAAAATCAGGACCTTCAAACCAAAGATTTGATTTTATCAATTGTTCAGGGGTCACATCTCTTGATATTAGGTCAGCAGGATTTTCCTTCGTATTTATATATCTCCATCTATTTTGCTGTAACAATTCTTGAATGATGACAATTCTGTTGGAAACAAATGTTTTTAATTGAGATGGATCTCTTCGTATCCACGATATGACAATTTTCGAGTCTGACCAATAAAATGTTTCATCAATTTTCAAATTTATCATCCTTTTTGCATGGTCAACTAGGTGCATAGTAAATTTAGCTGCACAAAGATCTAGTCTAGGTAGAGTGGTTGGTTTTATGGGCGCTACGCGTGACTTTGCATACAGTAGCTTTACGCTCACCTTCCCATTCATGTCCTTTGATCTGATGTGTAGTGCCGTACCGTATGCCCTTTCGCTAGCATTCGCAAAGACATGTAGTTCGATGGAACGTACAGAGTCAGTACTGCAGGCGTATCTAAGAATTTTAAACTCATTTAATTTGTTTAATTCTTGTCTGAACTGCAGCCATTTAGAATGTAGTTTTCTGGTAGCTCTTCATCCCATCCTATTTTTAATTTCAATAATTCTTGTATTAAAATTTTGGTTGCTACTACAACTGGGTTAATAAGACCAAGAGGGTTGAATTTTTGCGAGGATTCAGCTAATATAGTTCTCTTTGTAACATTTTTGAAGCTTTTGGTTGATATTATTACTGCGAAGTAGTTAGTCACTGGATGACAAATGAGTCCTAAAGTCTTCACACTGTCATTATCAAAGTTTGAAAAATCGAGTTGAATTTCTAAGTCTGCGTTAGAAATATTTTTTACTAGTTTAGGGTGGTTAGCACACCATTTTCGAAGTTCAAATCCTGCATGTTTCAGTAACGCTTGTAATTGAGTTTGTATGGCAATAGCTTATTCTATGTTGTCACTACTTGTCATAACATCGTCTACATAAAAGTCCCTGATGGGAGCTGATCCTAATGGATATTGATGACCTTCGTCTTCAGCAATGTTTTGTAAACTTTTAACTGCCAAATATGGAGCCGATTTTGTTCCTTAAGTGACGGTGCATAGTTGATAAAACCTTACTGGACCTGCAGGATCTTGCCTCCACATAATTAGCTGTAAATTTCGGTCTTCTTCTGCTACTAGAATCTGTCGATACATTTTGACAATTTCAGCTGTGAGCACGTATTTTTTTGTTTTGAATCGAAGGATGATTGAGATCAAATCGTCTTGTATTTTTGGGCCTTTAAGTAACAAGTCATTGAGTGATAAATTGTTTGAAGTTTTAGCTGATGCATCGAACACAACTCTTAATTTTGTTGAACTACTTGACGGCTTTAGTACGAAATGATGAGGCAAAAAGTAATATGGCTGTTTTAGTTCCTTTGACGGCAGCTCACGCATGTGTCCTAATTGCAAATATTCGTCTAGAAATGCGCAGTATTGCATTCTTAGTGACTTGTCCTGTAATAATTTTTTTTCCATGCTTAGTAATCTCTTGAAAACGATGTCCTTCGATTCACCGAGGAGTCGTGGGTCACTTAGCATCGGTAAATTGACCACAAATCGACCTTCGTTATTACGAATGGTGGTGGATTCAAAGTAGTTTTAACATTTTTGATCATTCATTGACAATATCGTTTTACAGAATATTCTTTCAGCTCCCAGAAACATTGTAGCTGACCTTCCAATTCGATATTTGTAATTCCACAAAAGGGTTTAGTGTATTCTGCAGTGCATACCTTCTCAAGCATGATCCATCCTAATGTAGTATTTTGCAGCATTGGTAGTCTTTCACTCAATTTATATTGACCATTTCTCATTAATTCACCGTACACTTCTGCTCCAAGAAGTACGTCTATTTTCTGTGATTTATTGAATTGTGGATCGGCCAAAGATATGTTAGCGGGAATTTCCCAGTTGTCGGTGTTTATGTACAGTTGTGGTTGATGTCTAACGATTTCCTTCATAACGAAGACTTCTAATTGTGTTGAGTAGTTATTTATTTTTGATTCTATGGAAATCTGCATTCTCTCATTGAGCCTTATTTTTGAGTCACCTATTCCGGATATGTTCAAGTTGACGTGTGTGTTTTCAAGTCGTAATTTTCTACGTAATTTCACAGTTAGAAAATTAAGCTGAGATCCTGAGTCTAGCAGAACTCTACACGAAATAAGGTTTCCGTCGACATCCTTTGTGTTTGCGAGAGCAGTTCCCAAAAAAACATAACCATTCTGTATTCATCACTATGCGCTGCTAGAGAAGATGACGATGTTGGTTGTACAATTTTATTTATTGAATTTTCGCTGTTATCCTTTTCAACAACTGCCTTATTCCTTTCTGTAAAATGAAGTAAGGTATTGTGTTTTTTTGCTACATTTTATACATCCTTTTGAAATATATTTCTCATAGTTATGGCCCTTCTTGAATGATAAATTTGCTTCCTTAGTCTTATTTTGCCGTTCATTTAGGGAAAGTTATAAAAACTTGTCACAATAATACAATGCATGACCTTTGTTACATATGATTCACTCTAAATTGTTATTAGTTTTGTTTGTCATGATAACGTTTGCCTTAGATGATCGTATTTGGGTTTTATCTGAAGGTTGCTGAAATTTCCTTTTTCTTGAGGCTTCTAATGCTTGAAATCGCTTTTCTAAGAAGTTCAGTAAATTGTCAATTACTTGTAAATCTGTTGGATCTCTCAATGGTTGCTCATATAATGTGTGAGTGTTTTTATCGAGTTTCTTCATTATATTGTGAACTATTATTAGGTCCTAGATTTTGTAAGCTCAACAAACATTCCTTTGTAGTGTCATGTAAAGCCTTTAATGTAGATGCGGATTCATTATGTATTGATGGTTGTGCCATCAGTTTGTCTAATAGCGCTGTTACTAAAAGTCTTTTATTTGCATATCGACCCTTCAACATTTTCCATGCGATAATGTAATTATCATCTGTTGGTGCTAGATGACCTATAAGTTTTTCTGCTTCTCCAGCCAGGTTCATATTCAGGTACCACATTTTTTCAACATTGCTCATCGGTTGATTGTGTACCATTCTGACTGAAGAGGTCGTAGAATTGTTGTTCTATTGTCGAAATGACCATTTTTTGTCGTCGTATAAGTTTAGTTAATATGTCATCATGATCTGAGGTGAAAATTTTTGATAGGTTTTTATTTACTGAAGCTGGTTGATTTACGAGAGGACTATTTAGTTGAACACTTGTTGGGTGATTCTTTGGAATTGCTCCCTTTGATACATTAATATGTTGTATAAGATTATCAATTTCAGATCTGGTAGTATTGTATTCGCTTTTCACCTTGTTGTAAAAGTCGGATGTGAAATATGAATGATCCATTGACCCAAGATAAAGTTTTCTAATTTCATCATCTTCCTTTTCAAAATTCGACCATAAGTTGTCAGTACTCAGTAATCTCTAGTTTATCAAGAAGATAGGTTAGATTCTTTTTTTCTGGTTTGTTGTTGTAAAATACGTTTAAAATTTTCTCAATTTCCTTTCCTCGAGATGTTTGAGCAACTTCTAGGCTATCCATTTTTTTTTATTAAACACAATGAAGAACACTTAGAATTATGTTACTCTAAGTCTAAGTGCCTGTGAAAGTAATAAATGTCTTCTCTATAAATTAGGTTACTCTAATTCTATAGAGAATAATGCTGTAGTTAACAAGTGATAAAAACACTAATTGACGATTGAATAATGAATAATTTTTATTATTAATTGATTTCTCTTATATACAAATTTTCTATCAATAAAATTAATATATGTACCGTAGTAAACATAATTTTTACATATACTTAATGAATAATATAATTTTTTTATTATATAAACTGCTGATTCTACAAAATGCAATTAATTTTTAAATGTATATAATGCATGCGTCATTCAGATTATTACATGTGGCTATGTTGAGTAATGTTGTAAAAAATGCAAGCTTAGTAAAGTAGCTACAAATAATTTTATATGTAAAAGACCTTTTTTAGAATATAATAAAATTTTAATATTTGTTAATTATTTAATTTAACTAATTTAAGTATATGATATGATATTATATGATACGATATGAGATTTCTCAACAATAACTGGTTTCTATTTATTACTCTTATCATTTTCTTCGAACATCGTCTTAAACTTAAGTCAATGGTTTCCAAGATATTTAAAAATTTCAAGTGACGTTATAAATATGAAACGCACTGTATTTCCTTTTTTTTGTGAGCCTGGGTTTTAGAAGGTCATGAATTAAATTTCATTATTATTCACATTTTACTTTTGACACGAGGTGAATTTATACCACTAATAACAAAATTTATATCTCTACTTTCATTTATTGTCATTACACAACATTCTCTCTTTTATTTTATATAAAATAGACGAAAATTTTAGATTATAAAGGATAGATCATATAATCACACTTACCCTGTATGTTATATACTCTGTGTGTCACCATTAATTAATAATAAAAAAAATCAAAGATCAATTTTTATATCCACGTCGATAGATCTTCAAAAGATATCGACCATTCCATGCATGACGGATGGGACATTGAAGCAAATTTTTTTCAATCATTTTTGCTTTTACGTTCATATAGTTCAAATATATTCTGGTTAAATGTAGAAAACTAATGATCCACCCAAAAATTATGGAATGTTGGAACATGATAGACGGGATAATTGAAAACAACCAAATTGATTTTATAAAATAAGAAGAAAATAATAAAATTAAAAACTAAAATTATTTTTTTTAAAATTGTTTATTAGTATTTCTTTTTGAATATACACGTTATAAATATAAAACAACGCTATACTCTTTGTCATAAAATGCATTTGGTAACTATTTATTAAGAGTAGGTGTGATGTGCGTGTTATGTTTGTGTACCTGATATTTTTTAAAAAACAAGTTTTGGTAATAAAAGAATATTATAGTAGTGAAGTAAACTAGCTGGATAACCATTTACCCTATTTATTAGATTTATCAAAAAAAATTGTTAGGTTTGATGTTACAGTCCAAGTGGAATGCTGATATATAACTGTATTAATAAAATTTTGCAATTCAAAATCAAAAATAAATTTTATTGGTTGTAACTAATTTTAAGTTTTTTTTTCTTCTATATATGAAACTAGGTCGAAAATCAAATAACTCTTGAATGAATATAACCATTTATACACAATTATTACAATTTAAAGTACGCACTGTGCTATTGAGTAATTTTAAAATTTCCAGATTTTTCCCTTTTTTTTTCTTTTTCGTTTGAACAACCATTTTTTTTTTGTTTTTGTAGTTGGTCTTGGAGATACTGTAGTTCAACTTCTAAGTTTTTGTTTCTACTCAAACTAGATAAAGGTTCGACTTTTTGGAATACTTGGCCATTTGCATTTTCAGATGCTTCACCATTGATTGACTGAATAACTAGAAGGCTAGAATTTTATGCTTATTTGCTCAGGACTCATGTCGCGTGGATGCGTTTCTAGTCTGGTCTGGTATGAGGTATTTCCTGATATCTGCAGTCCAAGTACGTTCAATACAATAACCTTGTGCTCATAAAAATACCGTCACTCTCTTAAAATGTTGGTAAGATCATGAATTATTTTTTTTTATAATTAAATTTTCTCTTTAACTAATTTATCCGTAAGTTTTTTAAATCTACACTATTTCCACAGAATAAGTATATTTCATTACATAAAAGCAATCCCACGTGACCATAAATCAAGTAATCTTCCTTTATGAGTAAAACATAAATTTCGCATAAGCAACAAATTAATTATAATAGGGAAAATTACTATACTAATAGTTAATAAATTTAGGTGGGTTACCCTAATACTACTTTAAAATATAAATAATTAACAATTGAACCTTATTTTTCAGTGGCTATGATGAGACCGATTATGTCACAAGAAAATACATATATGTATGTATTATTTAATCCCTAGAATAACCAGTCTTTACAATTATATGACTCTCTTCTTACTTATTATTATTCTAATACTAAGAGTTGGTAATTTAAATTTTATTGAATATACGAGTACATACATACATACATATGTATACAATGCATTTTTCTATTAAAATTCCTACATATCCCTTCTAGTTTTTCTTCTTTTGCATATTTGGAGAATCTTTGTATTTTTTTTAAATATTCAACTAATCGGTTTCTTAGTAGCGATGCAGTCTTTTAGTGCGTACACCCAACTGAAGCTAGTACTTTTAATATTAATTTTTCCTGGCATTTATTTAATTTATTTTTTTTTATTTTTATTAAATTTCTGGATAACCTTCAAGTTCTTTAGTTGTTTTAGTTCTGAAAGTCCAAAATTTATAATAGCTCGAGCGCCAAAATTTATATAAGGTCAAGCTTTCTTTCGTTAAGGTTGTGAATAATAACTTTTATTTATTATAAATAATAATCCAATATTTTATTAAATAAAATAAATCCTTAAAACTTACAATTTAATAAATCCTTAAAACTAACAATTCAATAAATCTTTTAAACTAACAATTCTACAATTTGCAAAATTTGAAATACATATTAATTGAAAAATTAGAAGCAAAAATATAAATGTGAAAAAAGTAAGTTTCGAAAATATTTATCTGGACGCAATACTAGTTTCTACCAACTTTCAGTTATATTGAGTGGTATTTTTTTTTTATTCACATTTAAGTTAAGGTATTTTGAAGAACTTCAAAATAAAAATTTATTTTAATCTCACGAACTTAGAATTTTTAAGTTGAGAACTTCAGTGGAAGAATTAGTCTTTTAAGGTTGAAGAAATAAAACACTTTCGTTGAATTAACTCACAACTTTATTAGATGAACTCCTACTTAAAACTAAAATTACAATTTACTTCTACCTTAATTACAGTTCGTTCATAATTACATTTATAACGACGTTTTGGGAGTTAGCACGGGTTAGCTCGCCGTTCCAGGATCAGGTTTCGTCGTTAATGAAGAAAATAAAAGTTCTGCTTTTCTAAACAACTTATCCTATAAAATTTATTTTCATTATTTCAAAATAAAACCTCATCTTTACAATAATATTCCCTGAAATACTTAATTCTATTATTCAAAAATACTTTTTAATCTTAAAACTTAGATTCCTTTAAACTTTGATTTTAAACAATTCCAAAATATTTTTATCTTTAAGACTCAGGAAACTTAGTTCCTTTAAACTTTGATTTTAAACAATTCCAAAAATACTCTGTAACCTTAAAACTCAGGTTCCTTTAAACTTTCAATACTTTTAACCTTAAACTCAGGTTCCTTTAAACTTTCAATACTTTTAACCATAAACTCAGGTTCCTTTAAACTTTCAATACTTTTAAACTTAAACTCAGGTTCCTTTAAACTTTCAATAATTTTAACCTTAAACTCAGTTTCCTTTAAACTTTCAATACTTTTAACCTTAAAACTCAGGTTCCTTTAAACTTTCAATACTTTTAACCTTAAAACTCAGGTTCCTTTAAACTTTCGATACTGTTAACCTTAAAACTCAGGTTCCTTTAAACTTTGATTATAGTCAATGAAGCCCAGTAGAATACTTTTGGGATTTCTCAACTTATCTAGACTACTTTGTGAGACGAAAGGATTAACCTTAACTTCAAAAAGTGATTCCAGATGGACGAGAATCTCTGTAGTTATATCAACCTTTGACTTTTTGCTTTACAAAATAACTTATATTATATTGAAGATTTTAGCAGAATGTTTGAGATTTTCAACTTATCTAAACTACTTTCTGAGACGAGAGGATTTACCTCAACTTCAAAAAGTGACTTCAGATAGACTAGAATATCTTTATTCCTTGCTAATTTTCAATTAATACTTTTGTTATTTTTACAAGCTTACCTGATTTTCACTTTAAACACTTACTTTGAATTAAAATGAACAACTGATGTTTAATATGAAAATTGTATCTCTATTTATACATTTTTGGAATTGCGTATTTACAATTTTTAAGCTTTTAATTTTTAAATTCTTCTAGAGTTTTCTCTCAGCGGTTTTGTTTTCAAATTCAAAATTTATGTTTCTTTTATTAACCAATAGATGGTAGTAATGTCTTTAAAAATAGTCAAACTTTACATGCGTATTATTATTATTTTGAAGTCCTTGCTTTACTTAAATTTTATTTTCTTTCTTCCTTTTTCTAAAAAATATTTATTTTACAAAATAAGTAACAGCTGATTGAGACAAGAATGTAACTTCGTTACACATTTCTGCTTAATCGACATTTTTGTTATCTCTTAATTGAGTGAACATTAAATTGTAAAGTAAGCAAATTTATATAATTCTACATTTCAAGCTATTTCAAGTTTGAGGCCAGTAAATGTTGCAAGACAATAATTTTGCAATGTTAAAATAATTTATTGGAAACACCGGATGCGCGTGTAGGTATGGAATGTTAGCCCAATAGAAGTTTTTAGAGACTATGGAAAATTACTGCAGAGATATGTAATATGTTGCGTAGTGAAAAATATGTTATCGTTAACTCTTCCCCCTTTAAAAATCTGCGTCTCGCTGATCAGAAGTTCAGGGTTATAAGTTGTATTCCAGTAGAGCTGATCGCTTCCTTTTGCTGAGTTTCTACCTTTGAGAGAAGTACGAGTTTTTTGTGATTTTCTCTGTAACGATTTATTATAAAAAATAAAAGTGTAATGGCTATTATTGTAGTTATCCCAATGTTAACTCCAGACGACAGTATGTGCCTTTTCATCAGTCCTTTTAGTTTTCCTATGTTGCTAACGTGCAGATCGTGTAAGTATTGTATGTCGATTGTAATGCCCTTTTCAGTTATATTAGGATGCAGAATAAATAGGTGGCAGGATTTGGGACGTTTTTATCTCCTTGTTTATAAACGTTCTATTGTTAACTTTTAGTGTTTCATTGTGGTACTGGACTAAGAAATTTCCAATTAAGTGCCTGGCTGTGTCGTTTTAGCTATAAGGGTTGAAGTTGTTTAAAAGGATCGTATTTTCATTGGGCTCTTCGATTTCCTCGTCCTTGTTTATTTTATACTCGCAACTAGCATTTAAACTATTTAACAGTTGTTTGATACAATGGTCATCTCTTAATTCTTGTAGCGATGTTTTTTTACATACGGTGGTATCTCCAAGTAGATTGCATTTCCCTGTGATACCGAAAAGTCTTTCGTATTTTTTCAAGATTTCTTTGGTCACCTTTTTCGCTTCTTCACTCATGTGGCTGTCCCTAATCTCTAAGTTGTTAACTTGAGTAGATGGTTTTTCTTTCAAGGGAATCGTTATGCCAGATCCTATTATCAAAATATTATTTTTGCGATCGATTATAGCTCTTAATTCTTTTAAGGTATCGCCCCCAATGACACCATCAAAAGTTTTCAGCCCTGATAAAACAAAAAAATCAAGCGAGCTATTAATTCCAATGCATTCAAAAAATTTTCCAGTGATCTTTTCTGTTATCAGAATGTTTCCACCTGCGGATCCAATGCTAAAAGGTGTTTTTGTAGATTTTGTAGTGTTCGCAGTCCCCGGTCTTATAAAATTCTTATTTGCTCCCGTGTCGATGAGAAACCTTAATATTTTGCCGTCTCTAGTCAAATACTCTATGTAAGGTACGCTAGAGAGGCTCCCGTCATAAAATTTAGTTCTGGGATTTCCTTCTCTGTAACCCTTTTTGTGGCTTCGAAATATTCATTTTCGTCGCATTGTTCCCTATAGTCATCATCGTCTGTGATCTGAGGTTCATAGTTATAGGGTTCTAGATGGTGTACACGTTGTTGTTTGTGTACGTGTCCGTCCGAGTCATTTTTCCTTCTCATTGCGGTATTTGGGTACTGAGGTTGTGGCCAATTCATATAGTTGACTTGTCTAGTACGAATGGATTGGTCAACCAATAAATCCATAGGTACAGGTGGTTTGGCTTGTAAAGGGCGCGGTGGTGGTTTGTTTACTGCCTGATGTTGGACATTGTAAGCAATGTTTTTCTGTGGTATCGGTATTTTATTTGTGTTTTTAAAGGAATTAGATTTTGTTAAAGACATCTGGTTTACAGGTGCTGTTATGGAATTGTTGATGTTGCGATTGTGTAATGTGAAATTTCTGAAATTTAGATTTTGTATTTCGAGACAAGAGGAGTAGGCTTCAGGTAAGGTTTGAGGCTTCTGAATCATTAGCATCTTTAAGATTTCACCATTTAACCCCCTAATGAAAACGTCTAGTGCTCTATTTCTATAGGTTTCAACAAGAACTTGAGTGGTGTCTGCGTTATATTCTTTTGTTTTAATTTTGTTGACGATAAGAGAAAATTGATGGTTTACCGCCGCGTAGAATTCGTCGATGCTCATATTTTTTTTGTATTAAGTTACCTAACTGGTGTTCTAGAGTACGCAGATCTCTAATATGTAAACAACATTTTTTTCAAATAAAACATAATTTATTGTAATTACATGTTCCATCATATCACATTTATTCTTGTAAATGTATAAATAAATGCAGTAAATTAAGTATAATAATAACATTTAATTTTTTATTTTCAAGAATGGTACTATCTACTATTAAGTTATATAATTATTACACAGTAACACTAATTTGCAATTATTTATTATTCATTCTACTTTTTATATACACATCTCGATTTTTCAATCAACCAACTTTTAGCTCATCAGCGTCTGTGCGCATGAATTTTTTCATCATTTTTATCTCTCTTCATAATTCATTTTGTTAATTTTTGTTCATCCAGAGAATTAAAATACAAGAAAAATAATCAGTCGCCGTACAACTGTGTTACTCGCGATAACAAAGGGATGGCTGTTATTGTTTTTTCCAATTTTCCAGCGTCTCATTGCACTTATAATAGATTGGGGTATGAGTAGCTTAGTATACTACTATTAAATGTAATGACACTGGATAAAAATGAACTCTTCAATAAGACCTGTACAAAAAAAACTTTGTGAATAGAGTATAAGTATTTCGAAAGAGGTAATATGATTATTTCAACTGTCGTAATTCATAACATAACTAAGTAACATTTTTGGTGCATTTGGAAATTCAAGCAAAATGGAACCGACGTAAACTTCTAGCATTTTAAACCTCTCTAAAATATAAAAAAAATGAGTTCCTACGAATAGTACATGTTTAGTTTTTAGTTTTTTGTCATTTTTTCAACATATCTGATGCTTTTCAGATTGTCTGAAAAAAGTGACAACGGACTTTACTTTGTTTGAAATTAATTCAAGTTCGAAGTGTTTGCTTTCGCTTTTTCTGGAATTAAATTAATTATGTGTGCACAACACATAAAGAAAATAAGCAAGTTCAACTTTTTTATTGTATAAAATTAATAATTTATTTTAGAGATTATTTTATTAATTACATTTACAATATATTTTAATTAATTTCGAGGCAGTTTACACAGTCTGGCTTGGTAATTGAATGTTCATCGCTAACTGGTTTTTGACACATTCTGCAGGCCTTACGACTTTTACGTGGTTTGCGCTTCAAGTCCTTGCATACGTAGCAGTTTCCAACAATATAACAGCATGCCCAGCTTTATCACGGAGCGGAGGCTCAGTTGGACTTGTAATTGTTGGAAGCCTTATTTGTCGCCCAAGAAAAGCCTCTATTGCGGTACGTGTAAAATAAATTTTTACAACGTGTGGGTGTGTCAATCGTGTTTCGACTGCATTCATACAAAGCTGATCTGCAAGATTTTTTAGAAATTTCCGCCGCTGGTCTGTACTTTGAGGTGTAGGATGATTTAGCTTGTATATGATGTAAGCTGCTAAAGCTGTCAAGTCAATCATATTGTAGAAGAATGCTAGTGGCCAACGATTTGTTCGGCGTTTTACCGTGTATTTAGCTAGCATTTTGTCCATTGTGTCAACGCCACCCTTGGTCCTGTTTTAATACAAGATCATCTCCGGTTTTCTTGTAGCAGCTGACGATACATCCGGAGTCATATGCATCGAAGATAAAAGAATCACTGCTTTATTTTTTTTTGGTACATATGAGCATACCGATGCCTCTTTGCTAAATCCAAAGTTCGTGGAAAAGATTCCTCGTTCTTTAGATGGCTGCATATTCGGTGGAAGGAATCTTTTATTTCTTCTCACAGTTCCAACTAACGACAGGTTCCAAGTCTTCAAAACGTGTGCTAATTGAAGAGATGTGAAAAAATTATCTGTTGTGATATTTCTTCCAGATCCTCGATATTTGGCCACCAAATCCAACACCGTACGTTCACCACACCAACGTTTGCTTCTTGATTGCCTCCTGGTTGTTTACCTGTGTAAATTTTTCCTTGCAAAGGGTATGCATTTTTGGAGTCACACACCCAGAATACCTTAATCCCATACTTTTCAGGCTTTGACGGTATATATTACGTGAATCTCGTTCGACCTCGGTATGGAAAAAGCTGCTCATCCACAGTTAGATAATCATTTTGCCTGTAACTTTTTTCGAAATTGCTATTCAGCATAGTCCAAAGATCTCGTATTGCAGCAGCTTTGTCAGTTTCCATGCGTTGAGGGTGAGTGACATCATTATCAAAACGAATAACTCTCAGCAGCATTTTAAACCGATCACGGGACATTGCAGCACAATAAATTGGATTAGAATTGGACCTCCACAATTCACTATTAGATTTATGCACACCACAAGTAATCAGGATTCTAAAAAATGCGTCCAGTTCTTCAGCTGTGAATGTCGTAAATATTTTCGGCTTAGGTCTTTTATCAGCATCAGGAAATTTTTCAATAATCATGCTTATAGCCTTGTACGACTTTTCGACCTTTACGGTTTGTTTCCCTAAGTATGATGTCACACATATTGTCATTGATAATTAATTTGAATATTTCCTTTTCCGTATATAAATTTGTCGATGCTAACGGACCAGGTTGTTGACGTAAAATATTTGAACGTTTTATTTGGGCCTGAGAAAATGGGTCGTTGTACCAACGTGTGCCATTTTTGGATGTAAGAAATTCATATTGGGATGTAGGTTCTTCTTCTTCTTCGAATTCTTCATCCGAGTCATATTTTTCTTCGCATTCAATTTCATGCTCTTCATGCTCAGCATCTGATTCGTCGTCGAGCTGAGGAATATATTCTTCTTTGTCTGAAGCAGCATATGGTTCCTCATCAGAACTTACTTCGTCAAAAATTTCTCTAATTTCATCTGGAAGTAATCTAAAATATATTTTTAAAATGATTGTAATACAGAAAAAAATTGACATTACAGTTATATTTTGTTACGTACATATTATGACGAAATATTCTAGAAGATGAGCGACTTGTTTCAGGAACAATTTTAGCCATGATATTTTAATTTTATTAAATTTATAACTTTGTGTTTTCACTGGTAAAATTATAGCAATAATGCTAATTCACTCAAAACTCCAATGATTTATATAGGAGTACTTAGGAAACAAGATGTGACCACTTTCTTATTTTTACCTCGCTGTGTACATGTACGTATTTCTAATAATACTTCATAATAAAATATAAATAGAAGTTTAAAACGAAAAAGAGTCATAAATTGATTTTACAAATCTGGTATAGGACACGGTAATTAAACTGTAAATGATATATGTATCCTTAATATATTCAGGTTATCCAGTTTCCTATTTTTTACCTCTTTAGGTAAAAAACTACACTTACAATATCAAGGTAACTAGAAAAAAAAACAAAGGGTCATAAACTGATTTTCTTGCATCTGGTGTGAATTATTTAGCAAAAAACTAATAGAATTTCCAAATACGCCTTAATTAGACTAAAAATAAACTGTTTATAACATATTTACAGCTTAAGAATATAAAATTTGAAAAAATAAATAAAATATTTGTAAAAAAAAAGTAATTTTGATAAATCCCCAATCCCCATATAAAACATATGAAGGTACATGTGTATCTATCTAGTCAAGAACGTAATACGGGATATCCAGTCACATAAAGGCTAGAGTAATATTGTTTATAGTTTTAGTTTTGTGAATGTGATATTGAAATTCGAAAATTTAAAGTTATTAATTTCTATGTCTCAGTTCATGAACTTTATTACATTATTTTCTTTTAAAAGTAGTTATGTTTTAACTTATGCAGTTTTATTTTACACTAATATTTTCAATGTTTTTTGTGATAATTATACCATATTTTCAATTTCTTTAATAGATTTTTCTTTATTGATTACAAACTTACATGTATTTAGTTTTGATAACAAATTTCTAATGTAAAGGTTTTCATAAAGCTTAAGATTTCTTTTATTAAGAATTTCTTCAGTGTAAAAATATATTATTATTTTAAATTATAATTGTAATTTTTATAATCTAGTTCATTTTTTAAATTAAGAAATAGGATAATCAAGGCATTGAAATATTTTTGTTTTGAAAATATTGGTATTAAAACTGTAAAAACTGTTGTATTTTCTTTAATCATTACTGCACTTTTGATTAGTGGTAACAAGTCAACAGTAATATTATAAGTTTGGATTTCTACCGGTGTTAGAATGTCATGTGCGATAATATTAAGCTTACTTAGGAAGATGTTATCTTTTATCATTTCAATGTGCTTATTTAAGTTTAGTATATCAGAGAATATTGGCAATGTGTACATATTCTCGGCTCTTTGTTTCTTCAGGATTTAGGTGAGTTCTTTCGATTTGGTTGAAAGAACTTTTCAATGTTTTCCTGTTGTTGGTTTACATGACTTTTAATCTTCTCAACTGAATCAATTAATTTCTGATTAATAACTATTATTTGTTTATAATTTGAATCAAGGTTATTTAAATGAATGGAAATTTCTTCAGCATCGTCGGAATCTATAGTCCCGGCTAATAATGTTAAACCATTACCGAGAATATTTATCGCTCCCCTTTTTTTCAATGTGTCTTAGGTACAATAGTATTTTTAATGTTTTGATGTTTGATTCGAGATGTTGAATTAGATTAGTGTAATCTGTTCAATCGATGACATGTAGATATTTTAAGTAATTTTCTATGACAGGTCTTTCGTCCATTTTCAAAATGTTATAGCCTACGTCTTCTTAAATATGTCCAGCTTTTTTGTTTCAAAAATTACCCAAATTGTCTTTAAACTCAGTATAAAAAGAATTATGAGCTTTATATTTGAATTTTCTTTTAAGTTGTGTTTTATAGTATTTTGTATTTCTTCTATTACTCTTATCTATAACATAATTTTTATTTTTAGAATACTCTTTAAGTCTTTTATATTTCGGACTGTTTTTTGTTATATCTCTGTTTTTAACAAGATTTTCAGTTAGTCTAGGATTTTGGTCTTTATTTTTGTTTATTTTTTCTATTCTTTCGCGTTTTTGTTTTTCATATTTGTCCTTTAAAGTTTATGTTTCATTTTTTTGAAATTGTTTAAAATAAAGTCTATGGGCCTAAAATTAGTTGTTGAGTGTATTGTATTGTTGTACGAGGTTATAATTTTAAAGATCTTGTCATCTAAATTATCAATACTTTTTTCTACATTTATGATTCTCATATGCTCATTCAATGTCTCGTGTAGTCTCTCTATATTACTGTTACCTGTTTTGTGAAGACGTTGTTTATACTATATACTATTTTGTTTAAGAAATAGTTCTACGGCGTTATGGATAATGCATTTTTTACCAGCAGATACAAGAATTTTCATTTTCCCTAAAAATCTAATTCTCTCTCTTATAGCTCCTAAAACAGATATCCAGGTTCGATCATTTAATTTATGAGTAGTTGCATATTTAGAAAATTTATCTATAGTAGTGTAGGAATTATTATGTATTTAATTTCACTTATTTATTTATTTAATTATTAAAATAATATACGATTCTTGAAAACATACTTTGTATTTTAATACACTTCTTTTTATTCTAATTATTTTATTTTAAAAAACTATTTTCCAGGTCGTTGCTTCTTAAACGTCTTGCTTCTTTTACACGTCATGTAGTACTGACTGTTTTTCAATTAGCTTCTATTATCTTTCCCACAGTAGTGAGGTATGGTTTATTTCTTTCTAGGAATGATAAGTCCATGAGTACAATGTCATTTAAATTTTTGGGAGTTTCTGTTATATTAAAAGGAACCTTAGGAGGGTCTTTATCATGTTTGGCCAGGTTGCACACTTCACAATTATTTATTACCTTATTAATTTCCATCAAAAAGTTTTGGGTAATAATATTTTTCTTTTAATTCGAGAAAAACTTCATTAACGTCTCTGTGATTATTACGTAGGTGTTCATCTTTTATTATATGGTAAGTATTTTGTTTTTATCTGTAATATCTGTTAATTTTCTTGATGATTTCAAAATCTTCAAATTTTTATTGTTGGAAAAGAACTTTTGATACAAACTTAAAAGTTTACACACATAAGACCCCTGTCAATTATTATTTTTTCATATGATTTTAAAAAATTGATATTTTCTCCTAGAAAAATTTTATTTTGACATTTTTTATGAATAATTTTCAGAGAATGACTCTCTTTGGTGGATTCCTCTAGGTAAATTTTCTATTTAAAAAGATTTTTTGGGTTTTTTGGTAATATAGATTAGATCGATTCCATCTTCCCCTGTACTATAAACAATTGCATCAGTCGATATAACTTCATCGTTATCATGACTGTCTATGTTAAGACACTTGATTAAAATTGGTTTAGATTTGTAATTAGGAATGTTTAGGAAAGTGAGGACTGCACAACCTCACAGTTTTGTAGCAGTTTTGATAGGTAGTTTCAAATGTGTAAAAATTGGAGTATTCTGTTAATACTAAATTGTTCATTTATTTTCATGAGCTTATATACAAATTTTGTCTTAATAAATTACCTATAGTTTAATTTCATTATTAAATAATTAAGAAATAGGTTTTTGTTTATATTCTAATTACCCAATACAATAAACTAGAATATATTAATTGACCTATATATGTAATTTGATGTGCTTGCATTTTTTAATAATTCACTCGTAATTATAAGTATTATACAATTTTTATTATAAATTAGCAGGTGTTAAATAGCAATTAAAATTCGTAATTAGGTAACGCAATTTTTATTGTTGACTGTCGCTGACTTGCAACCACAGCATAATTATGTTCAGTACTTTGAACAATGACTTTGTGCATACTCGTCTCAAATCTACGAGTATTTTAATTGTTGAGAATTTTCAAATGATTCTCATCAAATAAATAACTTAAGTTAATATCAGGGCCAGACGACAACGTTCTTTCGTTATCGTCCTGAATGTTAATTCTAGATAAACCGTCAGCAACACAATTTTGTTTTCCTTTCACGTATTCTATACTAAAATTAAATTCATTCAATCTAATTTTCCATCATGCAAAATCGGATGCATCCGTAGTGAGTACAAAAGTTTTGTTGAAGTTAGGGTATACTAAAATTGGATCTGATGTGAGAAGTGTTTTAAGTTTTGCAAACACATTTTGGTAATCTTGATCATTTAGGTTTATTTTCATTACCCTTTCAAGGTATTTGATAAGAGAATATCCAACTTTGGCGTAATCCTTTATAAATTTTCGATAAAAACCCGTTATACCAAGAAAACTTTTTATCTTTGGTAATTTAATTTTCAAAATTGATTCTATTCTACTTTTTTGGTTTAGGTTTGATTCCTCTATCTGTAACAAGATGGCCTAAAAATTCTGTCTCTCTAATTAAAAATGAACATTTATCTATTTGGATCTTAAGGTTTACGTGTATAATTTTTTAAAAATTTTTTGTATCTCTTGAATATGCTCTTGGAGGGAGGTGGAAAATATAAGAACTTCGTCCATATAAACGACGCATATATTGTTGATAAATTCTTTTAAAACTTCATTTATCATCCTTTGAAAAGTGGCAGGTCCGTTTTTAAGCCAAGGGCATGCGCAGAAATTCGTAGTGGGCACTTACAGTGAAGAAAGCTGTCTTTGCTCTATCTTAAAGGTCTACTTCGATTTGGTGAAATCCCTTCGCCAGATCGAGGGTGGTGAAATAATTTGCATTGCATAATTTTTCAAGAATATCTTCAAGATTAGGAATGGGGAATTTGTCATCTAGAGTTACTTCGTTCAATTTTCTGTAATCATTGACAATACGCCATTTTTGCTTTTCACTGTGACCCAGCTTTTTTGGACCACCCATATGGAAGAATTATATGGGGAGTTAGAAGGTTGAATTATTTTACAACGGAGCATTTCTTCTATTTGGCGATCTAACTCCTTCTTGTGGATTTCGGGGTATCGGTATAATTTTGAATATTCTGGGATGTCGTTTTTTGTTACTATTATGTGTTTAATTTCACTAGTGAATGATAAGTTATCACCCTCTTTGTAGAATACGTTTTTATTATTAATTTAATTATTTTTTATTTTTATTAATAAATTTAATTAATTAACAAAAATTAAACCGACCTGTTTCGCCTTATTATGGCATTATCAAGATTGAAATATTTCTAATTATAAAACTTAAATATACATTAATAAGAAGAGTTTGAGTCAATTTTTTTTTTTTTTTTTTTTAATTACATTTTTTCTATTACAATTTAAACAACTTAGAACCACTGACACAGTAATACAGAAATCAGATTCAAAGAACATACTCTACTCGTATGTACGTAGAAAAAATGTAATTAAAAAAAAAAAAGAAAAAAAAATTGACTCAAACTCTTCTTATTAATGTATATTCAAGTTTTATAATTAGAAATATTTCAATCTTGATAATGCCATAATAAGGCAAAACAGGTCGGTTTAATTTTTGTTAATTAATTTAAAAAAAAATAAAAATAAAAAATAATTTGTGGAAAATTAAAAAACAAGTGATTTTATTTCTTTATATAATAATTTTTTATTATATATAATTTTAAAATAAAAAATATTTTACACTATAAACCCAATTTAAAATCTTTAAATATTATTAAACTTATTTATTTTATTGAAAAAATTTGGACAGCATTTTCATTGTAGCTAGAAAAATAATACCTTTCTTCTTCATCATTTAAAAATATTTGTATTTTCGAACTTCACGTTTCTAATGTGCGATTTTTGTAATTAATTATTGCATTTAGTGGTACTAAAATATTATTTCCTATAATACCATCAAATTTTCCATGAAACTTAACCTCTAAAAATTCCACAAAGTAATCTTGTTTTTTAAAGATTTCAAAAAGTGGGATTCTACATTTTGTATTTGAATAAACACTATGATTGGGAGTTCTTAAACATTCACTTCTTATTAAGGTTTTCATTTTGGTTGAGAAAGATTGGGTTTATGATACCGAGTTCTGCTTTAATATCAATAATAAAACGTAGGGTTTTTATGGGTTTTTTTTTAATTTTTTTTATTTACAACTACAATTATACAATAGATTTTTTTAAGTTATTCTTAAATCTAGTATATACATATACATATATTTCAATTATTAATATGTCTGCTTGAACAGCTAGTAGCTGGTCTTGGAGCAGTACAAAGTTCTAATGTGATTTTAAGTAATTTACTTTCACACCAAATATTCAAATTCATTCATGACTTTATTTCTGACATATTACATTTTCACACAAATAAATTATTACAATAACAAACATATTTTTCTACATTCATTTACTCTGTAAATACATTTTATTTATATCGGATTATATGTACATTAGTTAAACTATTATCATTTTTTTTTATTTATTTATTTATTTTATTTTATTTTCATGTACATGCTCTGGATATTATTTGTTTCTTAAAAGACTTTTCTTGTGCACGTACTCCAATGATATCCATGCAGATTCTTAAGACATTTATTCAGAACTTTTCTGACTCTTTGAACGTTGGTGACTGTAGTTTGGGCCCATACCGTTATTAAATACTTACAGTCTGTTTGACAAGATCGTCCGCTCTACCTTTCAACGAAAAAGGAATTACCTGAAAAAACGTAGGTACAGGATTAATTAGAATACCTTGTAGTAATGCGCGTTATAAAAATTAGCCTTATTAGTTATTCAGTTTTCGTGGTGATAACAAGTTTCTGAAATGAGTGCAAAATACTTAAAACGATTCGAAGCAGTTTTCTTATGTCAGCATCCGAAAGGACCTCAGTGGAGTGCTAAAAAGACAGGAAAATATATTAAAAAGGATGAGTCATTCGTGAGAAAGTGGTGTAAACGTTATACGGAGCATAAAAACGTGGACGATTTACCTGGAAGGGGTAAAACGAAAACCACATCAAAAAAACAGGACAAAGCTATACTGGAGTTATTTAAGAAAGATCCTCTCATGACATTACGAAAAGCAAAAGAGAAATTGGCTGAAAAGGGTATTAACATATCCGTTTTCACAATTCGACAACGATTGGATGAAAATAATATAAAGATTAGGACCACCCTCAGCAAACCTCTACTGTCAACGAACCATGTGCAAAAACGACTTGACTGGGCTACAGAAAATTTGGGTCGTGATTGGAGCGATGTCGTATTCTCCGATGAATCATCCTTTTGGGCGTTTCAAACGTATGGGGCTTAATGAAAGCCAGGTTAAGAGGAAAAGATATAAGAAGTGCGAAGGAATTAAAATCAAGAATTAGGAAAATATGGAAAAATTTAACAACAGACTATGCAGAAAATTTAGTTTTAAGTATGGACAAAAGATGTCAAAGTATTATTGACAATGATGGTGATTTTATATGCTATTAAATGTATTGCGCGATAGATATTGAAATAAATTTTTTTTTTAAAAAAAGTTTTTTTTAGTGTTTTACTTCTTATTAAATTTATAAGGCGGACGCTCTTGTCAAACAGACTGTAATATGCATGATTTATAAATGGTGTTAGCTACTTTTTTATCATTGTATTTGCTACGCTTCACTGCACCAGTTATTGGAGTCACTTTTTTAATGATCTTGTCAATACGTGATGACCAAGTTAGCTTCTCATCGATGATTATGCCTAAATAACTAATTTCTGCAACTCGCTCTTTCACATTGTTTATAATAACAACATTTGGATTTACGTCTTTTTTGTTTTTTGTTTTAAAAAACATAACTTTTGTTTTCTCAGCATTTAATGTAAGTTTGTTGCCATCTACCCAGTTCTTGAATCTAGTCATATCTTCGTTGATAGTTGATTGCAGTTCTTCTTCATCTCTGCCCGTATATATCAACACTGTGTCATCTGCATAAATCTTATGTCCTTATGACCTCGGGAGGGAGGCCAAGGCTCTTGACGGGCTGTAGCGCCATGGAGTAAGTAAGTAAGTAAGTATGACCTCTGGGTCCCAAAATCGATCCCTGAGCTACACCAGTCTTCAATACCAGATTATTGCTTTTTGTAACCCCTATTTTAGTGCAGGCTTTTCTGTTGCTAAGATAACTTCTGATAATGTCATTACTCTTGCCTCTTACACCTAATTCTTGCAAGAACTTTAATAAAAATTCATGATCTACTGTATCAAAAGCTTTTTGCAGATCTATAAACACTACATTGACATGCAAATTCTTCTCTATAGCATTAATTATGGCAATTAAGACTTCATTTGCAGCAGATTCGGTGCTACTTTTCTGTTGGAACCCGTATTGATTTTTATCATACCCTACAGTAATCTTTAGGAATTCCTGCAACCTTTTTGCAAGAATTTTGTCAATCAACTTTCCCATAGTGCTTAGTAATGAGATGGGTCTATAGTTTCTTGGTTTCGTCTTATCACCATCCTTGAAGATTGGAATTATTGTTGCATGTTTGAAACAGTCTGGAAACTCACCATTTTCAAAACAGTTGTTAAAAAGAACCGGTATTGGATTATTACTATTTTCATGAGGTCTTTAGTAGTGATACCGTCTGACCCTGGTGCTGAATTTGGCTTCATAGTATATATAGTATTATATACTTCCACTGCATCTATTGGGCTAAGAAACATTGAATTTGTAATTGTATTATTGCAAGTTGGTGTCTTATGTGAGATTTTCTTGCTGAAATTGTTTCCGACTTCACAAAAATATTGGTTCAAGGTGTTAGCTATGCTAATTTCTTCAGTGATAACCGTGTTTTCAACATTGAGATATTCAATCTTCTTTTGCTCTTTTTCTTCTTTATTTTCCACACTTTTCTGTTGTCATTTCTAGCTGTCCTTAATTTTTTAGAAATATAATTTCTCTTACATTCTGCTACAATGTTATTGACTGTATTTTTTAATATCCTGAAGCAGTTTTTGAGGCTTGTGTTTTCTGGGAACTTTTTCATAAGTTTGTAAGCTCTGTCTCTTTTTTTCATTATTTTTAGAATTTCATCATTTATCCAGTCTTTTCTTCGTAATTTTAATGTTTTCACAGTAGTGCATTCTCTCTTTACCCTTACGATCATGTTTTGTATTTCGTGGAAACTAATATTGTGCTTCATTTTCTTTAATTCTTCTTCAATTTTCTGTCTGAACTCTATATCATTAATAATTGTAACCTTTCTGATTTCTCTAGGAGATGTTGATAACTGAGATCCTTCAACTTTGACGAATATGACTCTATGATCAGTGGCTATAAAGTCTTCGAGTTTTAGGGATATCTTATTGGCCTCAGTGTTTATGTTGGTAGATCTAGTAACATTGTGTTTGTTCAAAACATTACATATTTTGAAACCACTTAGACTGAGCAAGTCTATGTATTCTATTGTAATTGAATCTGGGTCTAATAAATTAAAGTTAACATCTGCTATAAATAATAGATTCTGGTATGTGTCTAATTTGCTGTCTAAGTAACTTATAAATTCTGTTGGGTTTTCATTTGGTGCTCTGTATAGTGTAAAAAGATTGCTATTGTTTTTATTATTTCGTGTAAGTTCTATAATTATGAAATATCCATCGGCTCTGTATTGTTATTGTTTCTGTAACTTCTTTAAGAAAATTGTCTGCTTTGATTTTAGCTATTTTGAAAATTATTTGGATTGTTGTGATTTCTTACAGTATTTTGGTTATGAATGTTTTGGGATCTAATTTGGTTAGAAGAAGACGAATTTCTGTTATCGTTCGCATTAAAATTGGTACCGTTTGAATTACCTGGGTTTTGGGAAAATCTGGTTTTATTTGGGACAGCAGGATTTCGTTTAAAATTTCTACCCATATTTGCCTTGAGGAGAAAGATTTTTATTTGCAATATTGTTTAAGTTATTTGTAAGAAAGTTTCTTTGCAAAGCATTTAGATTTATTTGATTCATGATAAATTTTGTTTCTAGGTTTGTTCATTAAATAAGCCAGAAGGACCCATTTTTTGATATTTTCCGTTTATAATGATTTTGTATGCATCTTTTAGTATGTTAGGATCTTACTAAAAATCACACTGCGTGGGGGTTCAGGAAGATTATTTTTAAAGGTTTCTAAAGCGATTGTCTTGTTATTTTCAATATTATAGTTGTTTTAATTGTCTGGATTCAAAAGAAAGTTGTTTATGTTTTTCCGTTTGTTGTTCTAGTTCTTCTTCTTGTTGGTAAAACTTCTGGTTTTAAATCGTATATCTCTATTGAGTCATTTATTACACAGATATGCAGAAAAAAAAATTCGACAAATGTGTGTGTAGTTTTAATTAATAAAATTATTCAGTTTTTTTTTTCGAACTGTAAATTTTTTGAACTGTAACTTTTAACTCTTCACGAATTAATAAAGAAAACACAATACAAAGTACAAATCAATAAATAAAAAAAATAAAAATTATTAAGGCTTTTCTATTTCTTTTAGTAAATCGATAGTTAATTCTTCTTAACTCAGAACTTTATTTAAGTAGGTTTAGCAGTCATTCTTCTTAACTTAGAACGACTGCGCCAGTGATCTAGATTGAAACAATTTCAGCGTTTGGATTTCAAAATTAGACTCATTTTATTTCTTGATTTTAAAATTCATTACAATTCTTAATTTTCTAAAGTTTAATAATTTTATTTAGTGAGAATTATAACATTTTTTATTCTCACGACTTACAACATTGAAATTTGATACCGTTTTAGATTTTTGTAATTCTAAGATATTCTGTACTTTATGAATTTGTGAATTTGCGTTTCTTGCAATTTTTATAATTTAGAATTTTCGAGTTGTGTGAAACAAAATAAAATGTAAGATTCTGTACGAAAATTTGTAATTAGAACCCGTATATAACAATATTATTTCTCTATCATTTATAACTCTAAATTTAGTGCTCTATGTCTCATTCTGATTTAAGTTAATGAAAATGAATAGAAAGAAGATAGTGTACATAAACACATTTTTCATGTTCATTAATCAATTTGCAATTGTGACCATGTGTTATATTTCGAACAGCATGGCATTAAATAAAAAGCTGTTCTTGTTCTTAAGCGAAAAAAAAATTCAAAACAAATTTTAAAATTTTAAAATAACAGCTGCTTCATTATTTGTGGGAATTTTTGGATTTTACCATTCTATAGCAGCAGCCATTTTTAATTTCGTGGGTTTCGTGAGTAGTGTGTTGTGATCAATTGAAAATAAATAAATAAACAACCAAATGTTAATTGTCAAGCTGACATTTCTCTTTTCTTTCTCCACTGTTTACTTGCAATATTTCTACATATTCCACACAACATTTTTCCGTGTAGAAAAAAATAGTAAAAATAGGAAACTGAATTCAGGTCGATCTGAGTTCTATACTTAAACAATAAAATAAAATTGAGCATTATGTACTTAAGTTGGCGTTGATAAATTATCGGCTATCGCTGTGCTTAAGACTGAAAATTGAAGATCGAAGATCGAAGACTCAGACAGCACAAACAAATAATCAAAAAACGATTCTGTGTGTATATGTATACGCATAGCGCAAGCGCATGTATGCCCATAGTATACACACAACGTACACCGCATATGACTGCTTTAAGAAAAAGTATAACGAGCAGATTTCTCGCTGTGGTATGGTCCTTCATCTCGAAGGTTTATTTTGTACTTGTTGTATTGTTGGTATGTCTTAAGAGCCAAATTTAGTGAAAAATGTTTTCGAAAACAACAATAACATCGTCTGAAATGTATTTGTGTCTGCACCAACACAAGAAAATAAATTTCTTCTAAGTGTTGGTGTATATGATTTGAAAAATTTTCATAGCTATAGATATGTATATACGATATATAGCGATCATACTGCATGGATGTACGTTTGTAAAATGTGTATGTACACATGTTTTCTTTTGTTCTACAGGCTACAGCAGCTAGCATACAGCTGTTATATCTGAAATTATTTCAGTTGAAGGTCACAAATTTTTCATACAACAAATTTTTTATGTAAAAATTCAAAAATACTGAATTATTTTATTTTATAAATTTTTATATAGAAGGATATGTGGCTTTTCAACTTTGAACTCTTATATCTCGGGCTTTGTTGCACCGATTTGAGTCAAATAAAATGCACTAGGTCAGAAAATAGTTCTAAAATTAAAATGCATACTTTTTTCAAGGATCAGGGTATGAACTAAGGAAAGCCCTTATAGAAAGAGTAAAAGAAAGTTGTATGTTGAAAAAATGACTTTTTTTGTATTTTACCCTATAACTTTTACCCTAGTTAACAGATATTCACCGTTAAATTTCAGCTGTGCATTTTCAAGTCAGTAGGTTTTTAGAGTCCCGAGAGTTAAAATAATAAATAATACGGTATAATGTAGGTATAAGGTTTTCAAAATATGAAGAATTTTTAGAAATTTGAAATATTGTACATTTTATTTTTAAATTCAATTTATTCTTTCCGCGTCATCTTGGAGGTAGAATGATTGACGCGTTTTTTTAGAGAGGTTTCCCCAGGAGGCCTATTCCTCTTTGTCATTCTAAGTATGTACTTCAAAAAACATTTAAAAAATCATACTCATGCAATATAAACGGAATTTTTAGTAAAATATTAGATTAGATTAGATTAATCACTGAAATCTAAATTCTATGTAACACTATAATTTTTCTAATATTTAAAAAATGTTCGAATCCAACGACAGTTAGTAAAATAAGCTTTTATGTGTAGTATGTACATACATACATATGTATGTACCTATATATGCTAATTCTTTTATTTCGTATTCATCATCACCGATCACCATTCCCATACAAAATGTTTTGCTAATATATCTATATACCTAAATATGTGCAGCTTAACTATACATAACTTTTATATGCTGTTTACGTTACTTTTATCACCACACATACTACTGCAATTGCAATTTTCTTTGCATCGAGTTTATACAGTTTATACTATGTATGTGCGTAATTCTTATTTAAACCCAAAAGTATGCAAAAAACTTTATGTGATATGAAAAATTAATAATAAAATTTTATGAAAAATTAACAATTTGTTTTATTGATAATAATTAAAATACGTAACCAATTCTCCTGAATTTTTTTAAACCTTTTGGAAAGGGTTATATTTAAATCTCCTAAGAAGAAATCACAGTATCTAAACGTTTGTGTGTTCCACTAAAGTCTTAGGGACCACAATTCCCTTGTATCTATGTATATTCGAAATTTCATGAAAATGAGTTGAAAAATGTAGACTGTTTCACTAAATTGGGCTCTTAATGTACTTTTACTATCTTTGCCTAAAGTTAATGGTTTCCTAGCATATGTAGATTGATTTATTTAGATAAATTGAATATGGTATTCTGATAACTGAATATTCAATATAAAGTACTTACATACTTGCGATAATTCTATAATATTTATTTATGTATTTGTAATAGGTCTCAATAAAGGAATTTAAGAGTATTTTCAATGATTTCATTAAATTATTCAACAATGACTAAAATTATAATTTGGAAAATCTATTAACATAAGGATCAAAGCGGATAATAATTTAAAAATAATGATTTTCTAAATAACTTTATTTCACTATATTATTTAATTTGTCTTTACAATTTAATTTTACTATAGTTAACAAAAGTTTTATACATCTTTTTTTTTTTTTTTCAAATTTATTTTTAAATAAAATAGTATATAATAAAAGTGTATATTTACATAAAAATGTTTCTTAATTATTTAAAAATAACTAATAAATTTACAAATTATTACCTAGTTAAACAATAAGAGTGGATAAAATGATTTATTTAATTTTTATTCTAATTTAATGTAATATTAAAAATTTAGAAAAATTAATATGTGTATATGTATTTGAATTTTAACTAATTTAAATTAAATTTCACAATGATACTTACAATAAAAATAATGTTGTGGAATAAATTCAAAAAAAAAAAAAAATTTAATGAGGTCTTTAAAACGCTTAAATATTTTTCGCAGAAAAATTGAACAAATAAAATTATGACAAATATCTTTTTAAATATTCTTAATTTTCAACAATCCGACAATAAAGCCGTGGCCATCATACTTACTTTTACAAATTTCACCAAAAATTGTATTTATACTAGTAAAATTTTCCTTATTTAAAAAAATTTCATATATTATTCTCACAAAAATACATATTTCTTATATCAGAGGTTATAGTTGGTATAAACGATTAGTAAAAAAGCATAAACAATAAAGAAAAATCTTACTTTTATTAATGAAGTATATTTTAAGCTGATTTTTATATAATCGTGAGATTTTATAGTTTACATGGAAACGTGAAAATAAAATAATATTTTTGAAAGTCCCCTACATAGGTCATAGAAAATTTTACAAAATTTCTTATTTATTTTAGAATTTTTCTTTTATAAAATTTTACTTAGGTATTTCAAATTTTTTTTAAATTTTTTTAAACATACATATCACGCTTAACTCTTAACACGAGAGTGTAGCCTATAAATTAAAAAGTGTGTTCAATGGAATACTACCACTTTTACGAATACATTTTTGAATAGAAGTATTATTTATTATTATTTACGAATAGATTCTTTAAAATTAAATTCCATTTTGTAATTTTGATTTTTGAATGGCGTTTTTCCGAATGCACCATACCATTACCATTTAGAAATAAATTCTTCAAACTACATCAGCTGTTAAATGCGTTTCTTCACATCAAGTAATCGTGTTAGATTCAGAATACACTGTGTAATGAATGTACTGTTATTGCTTATGAATTTCTACAACTGACAGACAATAGCAGAAAGGCTTATTTGAAAAGATGATCCACTTAATTGTTGAAAAATGAAGGTGTAGTAAAAATATGAGAACAAAATGATATTTGACAATTTATCGAAAAATATAAAATACATATGTTTATTCATTCTTGCTTTCTTTGAGAGTTATGAAGACAAAATTAAAGTAATGACATAAAATATTTAATACAAAATTACGAAATTGACATACATATAATTTTAAGTCAGTGTAATTAAAAACATATACTTTTGCAATGTTACATCTTCATTTACACTGATATGAAGAAATGCATTTTGTAGATGCAGTTAACCTAAAAATATTTTATTTGTTTAAAATTTAAATAACTTACAAAAATTTGAAAATAAAAATAACAGTATTTCATATTTCTTCTTATTCATTTATGTCTAAAAATTATTGATAAACCTCAATCGATTAAAATTATAAAAAAAAAAAGTTATTACACAATAAAAATTTAAAAATTTTTAAAGAAATAAAATTAATAAAAATTCAAAAGAAAAAAAAAACAACTAAAAAATCAATCAATATTGACAAAAAGTCTAAATTAATATTAAATTAACAAAAATTCTAGAAAATCAATCTAAATATTTTATAACAATCGTAGCTTTCATGAACTTTATTATTTAATTTGTAATAAAATTCCTTTGTTTTATAAATTCTTTTTTTAATTTGTATAAAAAAAAAAAATTGTACAATAATGTTTCGTTTTTATTTCTCAATTTACTTAATCCTTCTTTTTAATCATAATAATATTTTTTTCTTATTTTTAAATAAAGACTAGTTTCTAAGTTTGAATTTTTTGTTTAAGATATTCGTTTTTTTCTGTTTGGTGTGAGAATTTTTAACATTGTTACAACTGGTGCTTCAAACGATAGTGATACAATAAACGAGAAGATGTAAGATGTAACAACAAGACCAAAGAATACTATTGCCTATTCGAAAAAAAAAAATGAAAAAAAAAACATAAAAATAAAAACTAATAAACATTAATCCTTACCATTGAATCAGTTCCAAGATGAAGTGGAGAATCTGAATTTAAAGCTAACATACGAATTACAATCGGATGTACCAGATATGCACAATATGTGACTCTTGAAAACGGATAAATACATGATGCAGATAAAATTGTATTTATAAAACCACCATAACCAGCTGAACAGGCAATGGTTATCCATGCCAATGATATGGCCCATGCAGTATGACTTAATGAACTATATGCTGATGCTGTTACCAATGATAATTTTGTATTGTATAATCCAAAAATTAATGCTAATAAACAAGCTACTGTTGATGCCCAACCAATTATAACTGTTAAACGATTCATTCGTATTTTACAATTTGTTTTAAATAAAATCCATCCAACTGCCATTCCAACAAGATATGGTCCAATTCTTGTCCATGGTTTATCATAAATCTTATCGAAAAGTGCTAAAGGATCATCTGTATTTGGCATATGATTATTTTTAAATGCAATTATAGCTGTTGTTATCCAAGAAGAAACTAGAAAAACAATCATAATAATTGTTGCTAGTTTCAAACGTCTAACACCTATTATCAAAATTATTGCACCGATGATATAAAATTGTGTATCATTTGACAGATACCAACTCCATAACATACACTGAAATGATAATTATATAATTTAAACATAATGTATGTACATTTACAGTTTGAGTTAAAAAGAACTTACCATATCATCTACCGGAAATAAAGTATTAATATATAAAATATTTCTCCACCAATATTTTGGACAATTTACATGATCCATTGTAGGTGGATCGAAAACTGAAGTACTTTCTAAATATTTCATGCTTATTTCAACAACACCCAAAACGAACAAATAAGGTGAGGTTAATCTTTAAGAGAAAAGAAATAAAACAAAAGACAAAAATAAATATTTAAAAATAAAAACGAACTCTCTTTCTCTTACCTTACAAATCGATAACCGACTAAACCAAAAAAATGAAATGTGCCAGCAGTTACTTCACTACCTTTACTCAATTTATTCAATTTACCTTTTGCGTTTGTCCTAAAGTAAATATACGCAACTAGAAAACCGCTAATAAAGAAAAATGTATCTACACTGAATGCGCCATTTGCAATTATCTGAAATAAAAATTCTTTTTCGACGACTTTTCGAACTTCCATATTATCTGAATATTTGAATGCAACAATACATGTATGTCCAAGTATAACCCATGCCATTGAAAATGCACGTAAACCATGAATTGATGGTATTGTATCAGAACCAACACTTCGATCACAAATTGCATTGAAATTTGTTACAATTGAAAATGATAATAAAAGTTCAGAATATACACTTAATTTTTCTGGTTCTTGAATATCACTTCCGGCTAAATGTTCATCCGAATTATTATTGTTAACATTATGTGGAAGCTGTATATCAACAGTTAATTCCTCTTTTTTTAAATTATGCGGAACAGCATCTGTAAGATCATATGTTGTGCAACCGATTCCAGATGATGTTTCACTATTTGCTAATTCCTTATGGCTTGTTTTAAGTGTTGTTTTTAAACGATACGTTAAATAAACATCATATACTGTTCCAGTTAGAAGAAGAATGAATACAAGACAACTTACAATCCTAAAAAATTTAAAAAACAATAATAATAAAAAAGCAGTTATTAAAAATATTCAAAAAGTTTGACCACAGATTGTATTATCTTAAACAAGTATTTATCGATTTAGCGCGTTTGAATACCTATACACTTTTTAAATTTCCAAACTCTCGAGTAATGAAGTATAAACTTCTTGTCTCTGAAGAATATTTGTGAAAATGGACTAGTAACTTTATTCCTGGCTTTATACCAAGTACCAGCTTAACAGTTTAATAACTGTTACAACGTTACAAAAGTAGAGCATAACTAGAGAATTCTTGTGATCGTCCAGAAGAGTTAAAATAAACAACTTGAGAATTCTCGTGATAAGCCGCAAGCTTTAGAACAAAAACCAGAGAATTTTTGTTCATATGAAGATGTTAGAACAAGAAATCCGAAAATTTTCATATGTTTAAGGCTTGAACTTGTATGCGACAATTGTTCTATTCAAATAAGTTATCTTAAGATATTACATTCTGTGATTTAACTAAACAATTAAAACAAATAATATTTACATAAGAATTATGAATGTCTTATCGGCCCACATATCATATTTATTGTGTGTTGGAGATCTTACATTTAAAATTGAAATTTCACGATCGGGTAGTGATCTCTGTGAAAATTCTGTTAATTTTTTGATGTCATCTAAAGTACAAATGGAAGGAAGGCAAACTCCAATATGAATTGTTCGTGGCTAGAAATAAATTATTTGAAAACAAATTATTATTAATTTATTGTGAATTAAAAATAAAATATTTTCACTTACAATTGGGGTAATTGTTGATTCATTAATCATCATTTTTATTACATAAAATCCTGGTACGAATGGTGGATTCTCATGTGTTGCAGGTGAAAAATGTAAATTTTCTTTTTTTGCAAATGGTAAGCCAGACTTTTGATTTTTATTATGGATAATAGGATTCTCTTCGGTTTTACGTATTACACTTTGACATGCTGATAATGAACCCATCCAATAATTATTACCATAGAAAAATCCTGAACTATAATGACCGGAAGCATCATCCACTGAAATTTAAATACATAAATATTTAATTTTTAAAAATTAACAATGACTTCTTTTTTTTTCAAATTCGTTAAGAAAAAAAGGCTAATTTATTCATAACCAAGATAAAAATGTAGAAAATTTAATTTCAAATGTTTTAAAAAATGTAGTTTTGTAATCATTTACACACCAAATGTTATAGTAATGGTACTGATTTTTTAACTGCAGTAAGTTCAGTGCTGTGTTTCGAAATGAAATACAATAACAATATTTCTACAATTTGTTTTGTAAAACCAAATGGTAGTAATCAGTTTCTTTTTGAAGATACATTTAATGTATAAAACTATTTTTTATATTCTCCATAAAAAAAAGTTATTTCAGACTTTTCAGAGATATTACATAAATCCATTTGAGTATCATCTTTATATATATGGTAATTGGTACTGGAGATCCTTAAAAATATTTGTACTATTGATGAAGAACACATGACAATTAAAATTTATGTTAAATGGAATAAAGGAATTTTAGAAAATTAATCTTAAAATTAGAGACGAAAGATAACTAAAAATTATTTATTTACTTTTCCTATATCTGTATTTTGATGAATTGGAATTTTTTAACTAAAGTAGTCCAATATTCGAAGATTGTTACAAAAATAATAATTTTCTCTAATCAAAAATTTGCTGTTGTTCTATTAAATTGATTTTAAAATTTTTGCTAAAATTGTCAAAAAATGAGTTGTTTATTTTGAAAGTGGTATAAGTCACTTTAATGCGTTTCCATGAGTAAAGTATTAAGTTTCCATGCAACTACAATACTTTGTTTCTGTCGATAATTTTGTGGTTTAATGGAAATGATTTTTTAGATCTAAAATTTCTTATTTCTCATCAAATATATCTACGTTGTTAGATGATAGTATGAATTTTTCTAAATAAAAAAAGTTATGAAAATGTTATTAAATATATGAACACGTTTAATATTAGATTTGAGATTTTTGTGTTCAAAATTTTTTTTTTAAATTCTAGAAGAAAATAAACACTTGTATTTTCAATTTGCTTGACTTCATAAGACACTCTCAAATATTGTTTTCAATGAAACAAATAAAAAAAAAATTATTATTAGAAAAGTAAAAATATACAATTTAATATGTATATGTACCTATGTATATATAGGTATATACAGTACTGTGAAAAATTATATGTTCAACCCAATATTGCGTTGTACTTAACTAATAAATTGAGTTTACCGTTAGTCAAGACTATAATATGCTAGAGTGGCTAAATAAGCATTAGTTGATACAAGTGCTTTGTTGTGGAAATAACTAATAAGAGAGAAATTTGTGAATGTTTCCTTTTTTGATTAAAACTGGGTGTGAATAAATATATGTAGGTTCGTTAAATAAATTTAAACATTTTCGTTTGCATTTTGTGTCCAGAGGTAAGTGGTGATGTTTTTCCTTAAATTTTTCTATTTTCTTCCTTCTATTAAAGTTCTTACTTTTTGATTATTATTTTTAGAGTGAGTACATAATATGCCACGTGGAAAACAGTTGAATAAAATAAAGCAGCAAAGATTACAAATTTACCAATTTCTGCGTGCTGGTAAAGAAAATTATGCCAAAAACAAAAGACCTGGGAGATCTCCGAAAATTTCACCAACAATTAAGCGTGCTGTTTTGCGCGAAATTTCCAATACTGGGGCTTCCTCTTCTCAAATAGTGCGACGCTTTAATTTAAATTGTGATTCTAGTCTTGTCATAAAGTGGATCGTAAAAGCTGGAAAACATAAATATCTAAAGTATTTGAAGCAGCCTCCATTAAGAGAAGAACATATAGTAAGGCGACTGCAGTTTGCAGAAAAATATGTTCAACAAGGAAACGTGATCCCACGTTATATTTAGCAATGAAAAAAAATTTAATATAGATGGCTCTGATGGTCTAAATTATTATTGGCATGATATACGAAATGATCGAAAAATAATTTTCCGTAGACCACATGCAGGAGCTCGTGTCATGGTATAGGCAGCATTGTTGAAATCGGAAATAGCTTTTGTAAATGGTAGAATGGATGCAAAAAAGTATCAAGATGTTTTAGAAAAATATCTTTTTCCTTAATAGTTCTTAGACTTTATAATTTTCTTGAAAATTTTGTTTTAAAATATTCTTGAATAAAACAAAAGCTACTGGTGAAATATAAGAGCTTTTGTATTAAGAGCCCAATTTAGTAAAATGGCTTGCAAAGTGACCACCTACAGCCTACATTTTTCAACCGATTTTCATGAAATTTCGAATATAGATAGGTGTAAGGGAATTGTGGTCCTTAAGTGGAACACATTTTTGAAAAAGTCCTTTGTTTCAAAAATACAAGGATTCAAAGTGTGGCTGTTTAGCGATTTTGGGCCTGCAAAGTGACCACCTACAGCTTACAATTTTTAACCGATTTTCATGAAATTTTAAATATAGATAGGTGGAAGGGAATTGTGGTCCTTAAGTGGAACACATTTTTAAATTTTGGTCCTTAAATTTTTTTATATTCGATTTTCGAAGGTACAGAAAAAAAAAAAATTCACTAAACTTTTCACACTTTTTTCATGTATTAAAACGTTTAGATACTGTGATTTCTTCTTATAGGATTGAAATATAACCTTTTCCAAAAAGTTTAAAAAAAAATTCAGGAAAATTGGTTACGTAGTTTAATTATTATAAATAAAACAAATTGTTAATTTTTTATAAAATTTCTTTACTAATTTTTCATTTCACATACATTTTTTTGCATATTTATGGGTTTAAATAAGAATCACACAGATAGTATAAACTCTATAAACTCGATGCAAATAAAATTGCAATTTTTGTAGTATGTGTGATGATTAAGTAACGTAAACAGGATATAAAAGTTATGTATAGTTAAGCTGCACATAGCTAGGTATATAGATATATTAGCAACACATTTTGTATGGGAATGGTGACCGGTGATGATGAATATGAAATAATAGAATTAGCATGATATGTACATTCATATGTACATACATATATACTACGCATAAAAGCATATTTTACTAATTTTTGTTGGATTGAAGCAAGTGTATTTTGGGTTTTGGGTGCTAATTTTTTATATTCTGAATATTAGAAAAATTATAGTGTTACATAGAATTTAGATTTCAGTGATTATTTGGTGATAAATCTAATATTTTACTAAAATTTCAGTATTTTTGAATACTACTTTTTTTTAACCCTAGGATTGCCTGATCGTATATAAATGTATACATTCGGACTTTGAGTCTTAATTTAAATATGATCCCTTCGAGCTAGGACCTTGAAACTTCACCAATTCCTCCATTGGAGGATCTTCACTATACACCCCAATTTTCAAAGTCCTAGCTCAAAATCGGTAAAACAAAATATTCTTTTTTATGCAAAAACACAAATTTGACGGTGCGTATACAAATGTATACCATACATTTTATATGGAAATTTTGAAAATTTTTTTTCAAAAAACGATATCTCAGCATCCCATAGACCAAAAACTAAAATGTTTATACTAAAATATTTATCAAAGTGTTCTCTTTAGTTTTGTTTTTACAGTGTTGTTGTACTTTTTTTTTGTTTTCAAGATAAAATACAAAACAACATCAAAAACATGAATGTTTCATACATTTTTCTACATTCATAAAGGCAAACATCTACTTTTGACTTTGAAGATCCATATCTCAGCATCCTCTGAACCAAAAACTAATATTTTTGGATTACAATATTTGTTGAAGTGTTTCTATTGAGCTATCTTATACAGTAATTCTGTAAGTACTATTATTTTCAACCAAAAGGACAAATTACGCGAAAAATCATGAAGATTTTTAACATTTTTAACCTTATTTTCCATTTTATTTCGAAAATAGAAAAAATATAGGACATTAATAGAAAAAACACTAAGAAGAACACTTCAATAAAGATTTTAATATAAAAATGTTAGTTTTTGGTTCACCGGATGCTGAGATACATCTTTTTGAAAATAAAATTTCACAATTTCCATATAAAATGTATGGTATACATTTGTATACGCACGGCTAAAACTTTGACAATCTTGATCAGGCAATCCTAGGTTAAACTCGTCAATCATTCTACCTCCAAGGTGACGCCGAAAGAATGAATTGAATTGAAAAATAAAATGTACAATATTTAAAATTTCTACAAATTCTTGATATTTTGAAAAGCTTATACCTATATATTATATTGTATTATTTATTATTTTAACACTCCATTCAATTTTTGACCGCTTTTGTTTTTAAAGTTGAATATCTCAGGACTCTAAAAACCGATTGAATTGAAATTTCTGTACAATATTAGGCTTGTCATTCTCTATAAAACTCTTTCTAGCACCAAAAAGATCCCTGAATTAGGACGCGAGTTATAGGGCGCTAAACATAAAACTCACACGAATCAATTTTAAGTATCAAAATGTTATATTCTTTGACTCCTTATAAAAGTATGTTGCCGTGAGACTAAGGAGCTGAAATTTGGTCAGGATATTTCTTGAAGGGTCTAATATTATATGAAATTTGAACTGTGAATATCCGTTAACTAGGACAAAAGTCAAAAGGTATAGGGTAAAATACAAAATAAGTCATTTTTTCGACATACAACTTTTTTTTTCTTTCTATAAGGCTCTCCTTAGTTCATACCCCGATCCTTGAAAAAAATATGCATTTCAATTTAAGAACTATTTTCTGACCTAGTGCATTTTATTTGAATCAAATCGGTAGAACAAAGCCCGAGATATAAGAGTTCAAAGTTGAAAAGCCACGTATCCTTCCATATAAAAATTTAAAAAATAAAATAATTCAGTATTTTTGAATTTTTAGCTACATACATAAAAAATTTGTTGTACATATGAAAAATTTGTAAATCGCGCAATGAACCATCAACTGAAATAATTTCAGCTATAACAGCTGTATGCTAGCTGTAGCCTATAGAACAAAAAGAAAACAGGTGTACATACACATTTTACAAACGTACATCCATGCAGTATGATCGCTATATATAGCTATAGCTATAGCTATGAAAATTTTTCAAATCATATACACCAACACTTAGAAGAAATTTATTTGCTTGTGTTGGTGCAGACACAAATACATTTCAGACGATGTTATTGTTGTTTTCGAAAAAATTTTTTACTAAATTTGGCTCTTAATGTTTTAGAAAATATGCAGAAATATTTGTGTGAACCTATAATTTTTCACAGTACTGTATACATTAATAAATTTATAAAAAATAATAATACGTTAAATTTACTTTTTTAATTTAAAGACTGATAGGTGTGGTACTATTACGTTATGCATAAAATTGCTAATAAACTGTTATGAAGTAATTTTATCAATATGAAGTAATAATAAAATTTAAAAAAATATGAATACTTGAAAAAAAGAGTCCAGTAGGATTGAATCAATCATTTTCGTACTTATGAAATTATTTCAAGTATATTTGATAACCTTGCATGTATAATATGCAATTTAAACTGTTTACCTGTTTAAAAAATAAAAATTTGTAAATGCAACTACAAAAAAAAAAAAATAGTACAAGATCATAACTCAGTGAGAGAATTAATAACGAAAGAAAAAACAAAAATCAATTCAATTAATAATAATTCATGAGAAAGATTGCATTAATTTCATTTTATCTGAATCATCAATAAGCTTATATATACATGCACTCCTTCTAAAATCAATCCTATTTTCAAAGTTCGTGTATGGAGTACACTGTACTATTTAGATACTCTTTGCGTATCTGTGGACTGTGCATATGGGAGGCATATAGAGGTTTAAAAGTAAAATTATTACATATTTTCAATCTCTTTTTAAATTCAGTTAACTAAACGACCTTGTGTCCAATTTCACTTAACCAAAAACAAAACACAAAACAAAACAACATTTCTTTAAAAAAGAAAAATACATATGTATATATTATTACACCGTTATTATTATTGGTGTAATTGTAAATAAATTACAAAAAAATTCACACTCGTTCATCCAATTCCAAATCAAAGAGTGGTCAATCATCATTATACTTAATTATAATAATTGCTGTCGATTTGATAGATATGTAGTTAATTATTGTTGGCATGAAATAAATACATATTGAGATACTTTTTTTTATTGGGTAAAAGTAACATATTGTCATTTAAGTACATACAAAATATGTACAGTTATTTTTAAATGTAAAATAAATTCTATTAGGTTCATATAATATACATACATATACTTTTCGAATTGGAAAATAAAAAGAAACAAATAGATAAAAATTGAATTTTGTAATAAAACGTGACTTACATTTTTAAAATGTAATTATTGATATTTTTAATATATGATTTTTGCCATGGGTGGGCTATATGAAAATTGAAATTAAACTAAACTTATTAAAATGCATACAATTTTTACTTTTTTAATGTAATTATTTTTCAAATATTGTAAAATTTAAAGGAAAATGCTTAAATATTTCTAAATTTTTAAATTAATTCAATGAAAAATTGTTCTTGCGTAAATAACATTTTAATTTAAAAGAAAAAGCTACAAATATTATGAAATTTTATGGGAATCTTCAAGGTAAAAATATATTTTGATAAAAATTTTATTTTTCTTTCCTGTCAAATTTGGAAATTCAAATTAATAATTGCGTTAATATATTGAATTCACTGTATTCATTTACCTCTACTTTAATAGAAGAAGATTGATTTTAATGCGTAAATTTTCGAAATTTGCAAGTTTGTAATTCTTGTATTTGAGATAATATGAATGATAACAGTTTCGAATTAAACAGTGTCACCAATATTTGTCAATGAAATAGCAAATTTGACGTGAACGTCATGAACTATTATTAGGCTGATTATATAAGAATAATAATTATGGTGAAGCTTCATGCAATAATTTTATTTATAATTTTATCTTATATGTATTTATGAGAATATATTTTTCTAATACATGTGTATGTGCGTATGAAGAAATTTTACATGACTATTTAAAAGATGACAAAATAATTATTTTTTTGAGTTTGTTTTTCTTACGAATGAACTTCGTATTCCTTAAAATTCTTTTCAATTCTAAGACATTTTTAAATTCGTTTTGAAATTTTTGCACGGTATACTACTCATTAGGTAATTCCTACAAATTTTGTTTGACGTGTGAGATAGGTCCTTGTAACAAGGCATGAGTTATAAGGTACCAAAATAAAACTACGTGCATCTGTTTTAATGTAATAAATATAGACAAAGTACATAGTAGGCTGTTTAATAAGTCTTTGGTATCAGTAAGGAAAAACGCTTTTGTTAAAAAAAAACATATACCTATGTACATCTTTATTCAATACATTTCATCTAACGATTTTGAATGTTTTGTAATACCTTCATTCAGTAAAATATGATTTTTGAAGCTCTTGAAAATATGCTATAACTTCATCATTAGAAAAAAATTTATACGTCCAGTTAGCCATCTTTTTAAATTTGGAAAAAGAAGAAAGTCACACGGTGCTAAATCCGGAGAATACGGTGGATGCGGAAGTACTGTTGTTGCCGATGAATGAGCTGGAGCATTATCGTTGTTTTTGATCAGGTGTGAGTGAACCTTGCACTTTGTAACTTGTTTTCTCATATGTAAATATTCATGTATTATAATGTACACACGTTCTGTTACAAATTGTTTACTTTAAATCACTGACTGTCACATATAAACTAATTGTCGTATCTTCAAAAAAAATTAAAATTTAAAGTTGAGGGATTGTAGTCGCCAAAAAAAGTTGGATTCTTGTATTTGCAACACTAGGGAGACCAAAGACTTATCAAACAACCTAGTATATTCCCGGGTGAGTGTCAGGATGAAAGGACAAAAGTAAAGGGTAAAATGCTCAGAAAAGTATTATATTTCTTTTTAAATAGCTTTTTCCCCATAGTGACTCCCTTTTACACACACGTATCCTGAAAATATACGTCTCAATTCTTGAAGTGTTTTCTGATCTACTGCTTCTTATTTGATAAATCGTTGCAATACAGACCGAGAAAGCCCAAAGTTAGTGAGTCATTTCTACATGAAATTTAAAAAAAAAATTAAAAATATACAAAAAAGGATTTGCCACTTTTTAACTTTTGCTTCTCATATATAAATAACAATTTTAATCAAAAAGTAAAAATCAAATCATAATATTAGTTATAATTAAGTAGTCTTGTTACTTGATATACACATATTTATTCATAGAAACGAGCCTATTGTATATTTTTAAGGAATTTGTCTAATTTCCCAGCAAGGAAAAGTGCCAGAAAGCGCAATAATAGGTTAAATTTTCAAAATAATGGTCCATATTATTAGATATAAATTTGTCTAAAAGTATTCATTTAACTTTCAAAAAAAAAAAATAGAAAAAATATTTAGTAGGCTCATTTTTATAGCACTAAGAATTCGTTATTACTTTTCTACTTTTTATACTTACAATGACATACATAATATATGTATGTACATTGTACATACATATTTCTAATCATTTTTTTTTTTCTATTTATAAATAAGATACTTTCAAAATTTCAAATTTGCTGACAATATCCTTTTACACGAATAATCGTAACAATTGTGGTGAACCAATAATGTTTTTTTTTCCCTATCATAAAATATCTTAAAAAATAAATAAAAAATTCAATTGGTTCAATGTTATTCATAAACTTTGTTTATTGTTTTTTTACCACACAGCTTTTATTTGTCAATCAGATAAACATATTATAATTTGTGCACTTTATCATTTTAACCACATTATGTATTTTTTTTTTCTCAACTTTTATTTTACATTCGATAAAATTTTCGAGAATTATGTATGTTAAAAATTATGTAATTAAATATTTACAAAAAAAAAAAATAAAAAAATTGTAAAAAGTAAATTATTGTATAATTTTTTTACCAAAAATTCTTCAAAGTGCAATTCGTGAGCGTAAAAACCCAATTTAACAAAAAAACCATATACAATTTTTTTTTTATTATGTTTACAATTTCTGTACAACATGTACGTTACTCATTTTCCATAGCTCTTAAATAATCATAAAAATTTTGCAATATGCGATTTATAACGTCATCATGAAAGTTAATTAAAATTTTCATTTTTATTTTTACTTTGTGTTTCGTTATTTTTCTAGTTAATAAAAGATAAAAGTAAAAGTAAAAAAAAAAAAAACAACAAATTTAATTATTGAAATTTAAAGTGAGAAAAATTAAAAGTATGATAAATTAAACGAACACCCATGTAAATAATTTAGTATAAAATGATAATAAACTTAACTTTATTTTTTATGACAAACATAAAATATTAGTAAGTTAAGTTAAATACAATAACAATTATTGAAACAACAACAAAAAATAGTAAAATTCAGGAAATAATAAATGAAAATGTGCTCACATTTTTCAACATTACAAATTGATTATTAAAAATTTCATAGGAAAATGAAAGAATAATCATACTTTTTTTCATTAACTGATCATATTCTTATAAAGCACTTGATAATAATAAATTAAGGAAATATGAGAAGCACATGAAATCAGTGAAAGTATAATTCAAATCCATTGACTTGAATGATATTCATCGTATGTATAACAGTATAAGTAATAAGTGTTATTATGTTTATGTACGTGACATAAGATACTTTGAATGGACTTTACCATTTTTTTAAGGGGCAATCCGTAGGATATTTTTAGTGCTTTCTGAACTGAACTGATTAAATTTTTAAAACTCATCTTCTTTGAAACAACAGTTAGTTAAAATTTACAAGAAATGAATAGGCAAAATATATTCATAAGATGTGGTTATTGCATGGAGATAAAAAATTTTTTTTAACTTACACATACTCGTATATGTACATATAATATTTTAGAAAAATAAAGCATTATCATAATTCGCGACATTCATTTTTGAAACATCAATCAATCATTGTTTTTTTGAAATAATTTCTCTTCAAAATGTTGTTTTTCACGATTCTTGAAGAGTTATTATGTTAAAATGCTGCAATGTTAAAAATAACATTAATATGATGTCATTCATTTTATTTGCAATAAAAAGTACAAGACAATTTTATGTGTCCAATCAATTTTGTATGTGCATTGTACATTCATACATATGTACATATGTATGTACATATCATATTTACTTCATTAAATCTGTTTAATTTATTGCATTTCTTTTGCCTAATACGATACTTTATTTATTTATCATATAATATTATTACTATAGATACATTATTACATACTTTTTTTTTTTTGCTCTCTTGCTAACTATCTACAAAGAAAGTGAGAATATTTAAAGAAAGAAAAAATGTAGTTTTTTTTGCCCATATAATTACTGTAATAATAAGAAGAAAAGTTCATATTTAAAAATTTAATATTATTAATAATATTAACAGAGTTTATAGTCGAACATTATAAATTATTTTTGTAATTTCAATTATGATTATATAATAACTATAAAATCAACCAATAATAAACAGTACATCTCACTCACATGATATTTCCTGAATTGTTGATGTTGTTGAAATAATATTGAAACATGCTATTAAAAGATATTTTCTTCAAATAAAAAAATATATATAAATGAATATTATCAGATATCTCATATTTTCTGTTTACAATTTTTTTTTTATTTTATATTTTTCTTTTTTGGACAGGTAATAAAAATAATTACTTGAACATGACCTAAGGAATTAGGTTATATATTTTTTTTTCTTTATTTTAAAAGTTTAAAGCCCTTTCTAATTTACATGAAAATATTACGAGATAATAATAAATAATTTTAAAGAAAATATTATTTTGTCAAAATTAAAAAATTCTATGGGAATGCCTTATATGATGTAATATCTGTAAGATATTATAAGATAAAATTGATTGAAGTTTTCATTATAATAAACATTTTATGTGGAAAATGTGAAGAAATTTTGGGAAAATAATAAAGTAAATCCACAGGATGTTAGTATAAGTCATGTTCAGTTATGTAATAAATAATATTTCATTTGTTAAATTTATTTATTACATTTCAACAAATTATAGGTTAAGATATGTTTTTTAGATTACATACGTGAATATTCAATTTTATTATTGTTCAGAAGAAAATATTAGAAAGAGAGAGACAGATAGAAATAAATACTAAGAGTATAATTTTAGAAAAATAACCTACGAGTATAACTGACCCAAAATAAAGCTGATGTAACATAACATCTTTAAAAAAAAAAATAAAAAAAACAAGAACACATATTTGGGCGGGTACATATGATATAACACACACTATGTTGAATTGCTGGAAACTGATATTCCAGAAAAACCTACGAATTTCATATGGTCAATGTCTTATTAATAGATCTTTCAAATCATTGAACGCTCATCCATCTCTTAGTCATATGTTACCCTTTTCCTACTTTTTTTTCCTTACCCCAATAATTTCTGTCATCCATTTTTTTATCTAATTGCGCTAGACTTGTGATAATCAAAAATGGATTAAAATTATATCCCTACGTTGTAGCTCATAATTAGAAAATCTAAAATTTAAGAAAAATCTGAACGCTATATAAACCCATACCACCAATTAATGTTGCATGGCATGTTACACCATCTTATTGAATAGATGAAGATAAACACGAAAAATGTATTGTTTGATAATAACTAATGTTAACAGTAACGGTATATTCGAAAACTTCGCACCAAACTGTAGGTTTTTTGGATAAATTGATGTTTGAAGAGTGATTTTTTTTTACTGACATGTCTGTTCATCACTGCTAAACATGTTTTCATGTGAATTTTGCGATGCGTTTTTGAATTTATGACAACCGTGAGCATCGCATCACTATAAAGCAACGATGCATTTTTGAATTTAACCTTTCTGTTTTGTATTACCTACTTCATTATTTAAAGTCTTACATTATTCTAGTTTGAAAACTAGACTAAAAAATGACACAAGCCATCAACAGCAAATTTGAAATTTAAAAGTAAATAATGTAAATATATGTAGATCCAAAATTTTGTTTGTTTGTTTGTATATTCCTTTATAAACACAAAAAGCATTTAAAATTAAAAAGAAAACATTACTTTAATTTACATTAAAAATTATCAATTAAGCTTTCAATTAAAAATAAAATTAGTCTCTTAAATCCTAATTTAAAAGAATCATTTTTTTATTATAGACTTTGTAACTGATACGATTTAAAACTTTTTTCTTTCCCAGCCTTCTTTTATGAATTATTTTATTTTAAAATATTTTTTTCTAAAACAACTATTTTACTTGTTAAATAAATGATTTCAAGGTTCCAATCAACTATAAATATTCGTTAATAATTGACTATTCTGTTAAAAATAGCTTTTAACACGCAATAATTTTTCAATAAAAAAAGAAAATAAATATAAAAAAAAACGAACAGAAATGTGAAAATTTGATATCGATTATAATTATATTAAACTATTATCTATTACGTAGTTGAAATTGTTCATTTATATAGTTTAAATGCATCACATGAGAAACAAGTAGATACATATATGTAATGTCAAACATTTAAGTAAAAATTTATGTAATTACTATAAGTGTAAATGTATGTATCTCTGTCAATAACATTAACAGCATAACTCTATTATTCTAAGAATGAAGATGAAGTATGTATTAAAGCTGAATAACACGTAGAATATCAGTTATGAAGATATTTTGGATAATAATTTTGTCGCACGACTATGAAATTGGAAACGCATACATGCATACATATGTATAAGTATATTAAATTAACAATTTTCATCTGGAAAAAAGATTTTTTTAAAAAGAAAGTCAGCAAATTTTTGATTATGCTGTTATATCTTCGTGTCATACATTATTATGTACTAAGTATATGTACGATACATACTTATGTATTTATTCTTGTTATACTGTCATCAGGTGTTAATCTTGAAGTCTACATTAATGTAACGAGAGCAACAAAAAATAAAAAGTAAAAATAATAATAAAAAAAAATGATTAAAATAAAAGATGTTGATCAATCACATCACCAAAGTAGGTCACAAATTCTACACAACGCTTGATTGAAATTAAATAACATATGAAAAAAGAGGCTGGAGTCGAGAAATGAGTGTCGTCATACGTTGAGTTGATATTCATAAAAAAAATTGCAAAAATTAAAGCAAAATATTGAAAAAAAAAAAAGACATACATTAACAAGTCACTGAATTTAAAATATTTATTTAAATTTTTAAAAAAATTTAGCAATGAAAATGTAGTAATTACCAATGTATAATTAATTCAAAGTTTAAATCTTTGTAAAAGAAAACTACTAAATTTTTGCCTATAAAAGTTTTGTTAAGATTTTACTCTCATTAAAATAATTTTTCTTCTTTTTTTCTAACGTTAAAATACATGTGAGAAAACAGAAAACTTTCTAAAGAATCTGCTATATTCTGATTTCTGATGATTCTGAAAAAAAAAACTGAAACTGAAAAAAATTTTTAATTTATTCAGAACAACAGGCATTTACATTCTAAACTATGTGATCTAGTACTTCTAGATTTTCTCTTTTCGAAAATTATAAAAAATAGAGTGATAAATACGTCCGCACTCCGCATTGACTCAATTGTTGCAAAACTGTACAATAAAGTAGTTGAAATTATCTCTATTTGGAACAAAATCCGGCAGAAACATTTAACTTTACGTTAAAAACGTAAATTGGAAGTTTAAATGTAAATAAACTTTAAGGTGTAAACGATGATAATAATATAATAAAATTCATGATTATGTGATTTGCACCAAATGATGTGTTAATCACACATTACTTGTAGGTACTTATATTTTTTTTTTCTTTTTATCCTTTTTAATAAATTATTTAAAATGATCGAATAACAAAATAAATTTTATCTATTAAGCGGGTTTATTTAATTTGTGTTTGAGTGTAAACTAAAAATACAACACAGAAAGAAAAAGAGGCTAAAGTTTAAAGTCATGTGAACGAAACTTTCACCTGTTAATTAAGTGACTAAACACTTTAATTTTTATAAAAGAATTACGATACACTGAAGAAAATATAAATCAACACTTGAAATTGTTTTGGGTCTTATAAATTTAAGTGTTTATTTATTATTGGATTTTCATATATAATAAATAGTTAACGCACTATTACAGTATACTGTAAGGTGCTTTAAGTCTAAAATCTACTGTGCACGTGCAATGATTTGGTTTTTTTCTTTTCTTTAAAGGTGTGGAAGTGAAAATTGATCGATGATTATGTATTACATATATTTATACACACAAGATGACGTATTAAAGTAAAAAAACATTGCAATTTAATAATAAACCCTGCATACCATTTTACGAACGTTCGTAAAATGTAAGTGAAATACGAATGTAGAATTAAAAGAAAGAAATAAAAAAAACACACTCGCAAAAACAACTCGTAAGTAATTCGTAAAAAAAAATTCCAGCACACATTTTACGAACGTTCGTAAAATGTAAGTGAAATACGAATACAAAGTTACTCGTAACCATAGGCTTACAAATGATTCGTAAAAACGTTCGTAAATTAATTACTTTTAATTTATTTTAATCGAAACATTCGTATTTTACGAATCATTAATGATTCTATTGCGAATTAAAAAAGTAATTCGTAAAAAAAGTGCAAAATGGTATGCTCCATAAATTACTTACGAGTCTTTTGCAACTATCGTTAGCGAACAATATGCTCGCTAGAATGATTCTTTTACGAATTACTTATGAATCATTTTGTTTACTGGGAAGTATGCAAGTAATTTAATTAGTTTATTATATAAGTGTGATGTGGTGTTTATACGAATTTGAAATTTACAGAGAACAAAATAAGAAGGATTGCGAAAAAACTCATAATTAACAAAATTTTGCTGATTGATTTTGAAAAGTTTACTTCATCAATTGAAAGTAATAAATTTTTTATTTGAAAATGATTTTTAGAAATATTTTTTGATCCTTAAAATTTCAATTATAAATGTACACTTGCGTTCGAAAAAACAGCAGTGCTTAGTGAGAAATATTTAACTCTTGAAAATGTCATATATGATAGTTTAAAGACGTAGTGTGTGGAAATTCACATGACTTGTAAAGTTGATTCCTTATTGCAATATTGCAAGTGTACATAGCGTATTAGATTTGCCTATTTAACCTAAAAGTGTAAGAAAATGTTCAATAAAAGCGAATTTGCCAGCCAGAAGATCAGCCAAAGTTCCATTGCTGAACACATACATATATATCGTACATAGTATCTATGTAGATAAAATAAAAGGGAGAAAGAAAGATATGTAGTATTGAACCTATCTATTAGAACTTTCGCATGTTATAAGGCAGAGGCAGGAGAGCGTTACAAATGGAGTGTTCGAATTATGGTACGATATATCAAAACATAATTAAATGCTTGAATTTAGACAAAATTTTACATGTACATATTAGTTTTTATTTAATTAAAATCGATCTATAGTAATTATAAATTTTTAAGTTCGCATTTTTTCAGTACTTAAATATTATTTCAATAAATAACAAGTTGTGTGAAAATTTTAATTAGAAGTATTACTTTCAGATTTTATCGACATGTACATCGCAGAATATGGCATTCATTATTAATGAATGAAAAAGATTTTTCAATGCAAAACAATAAAACATTTCATATAGTCTGAATTTTAAAAGTTGAGGTTTTTTCGCGCATGTTTTACATGTCGTTGTGATCTTTTTTGTGTAGATATACGAAAGAAGAAACGTATTACAACAACATAAACGCATGTGTGTAAGTATCTTTTTTTTCTGCGCATGTTTTTCTAGTATAATACGAAACCTCAACTTTTAAAATTCTGACTATAGTACAATATTTTTCCTATTATTGAGATTTTTAAAAGGATCCTTGAAATTACAATAAATTAAAAACCAGAATTTTGAACATCTGAAAATTTTTTCGAAAGTTACATTACATATGTCCGCACCTTCTTAAAAACTAAGTAACTTAGTTCCTTTAGAATTTTTGTAATCTGTATTTTAAATTAAAAATTAGAATAAAATTATTTTTTTTTTTAGTAAGGACTTTGAACTTATAGTTTTATTTTTTTTAAATCAAGTATCATAAAATTAATTGAAAATGAAATTGTTTTTAAATAAACGTACTACAATATTTCAAATATTATGTGTTTTTTTTCCATAAATTTCAACAATTATGGTTTGAAAACGATTTATTTGTTTTAAGTGCATTATTGTTTACACATTCCTATTCACATTCTATTATTCACATATGTACTTCAAATACATCTTTTACTGAAACATTTTTTAAAAAAAAGCAACATATACATAAATATACATATAATTTCTATTACTCGTATGTATATAATTTTCTTTTTTTTCTTTTTACTGTACGTAAATATAATTTGAAATAAAAAACAAAATATGTATAATTTAAATGAAAATCATACACAACACATGAAGAGAATAATACATAATTACTTTATTTTTTTTATGGAATGCAATCATAATGCAATATGTGTATTCAAAAAGTTCACGTAATGTATGAGAAAAAAAAAATAATAATAAAAAAGTAGTTTTTTTTTTCTTTTAAATTTAAATGTTAAATTAGGTCACCTATTCATTTTTTTTTTCTTTGCTGAAAGCAAAAGATAATATTTTTATGATAAAATTTAACAAATTAAAAAGCACTTTTATGTAAATTAAATATAATTTGTTTTTCCATAAAATTAATTAAAAGTTTTGGATTAACATTTTGTTGTTCATTCATTTAGACTATAGGATTGAATCTTGTTTCTTGAATATTTCCTCAATTTTCTTAAACTCACATACTTTTTATAAAAAATAAAAGGAAAAACTAAAAACTAAAATAACATATGTATGTATTTTGTTATTAATCATGATTGATTACATATTTAAAAAAATTTTTTTTTCTTCTCAAAATAATCTTTTTTCTTTGCCTTTTGTTTTGAAAAGCTGGTCTGGAATTCAGCCAATTTGTGTGTTTGTATATTTATGCAAGTCAACATATGTTACACAATACTTTCTCTTCTTACAAAAGCTACTATTCAAAACAGAATGAAAAAAAAAAAAAAAACAAGTCAATAAAATCAAACTGTACACAAAATAAAGATTACCGCAGCAGCGGCTATTGCAGATTATGAATGATAAAACAGGTATCTTAATTCACTTTTGTTTTATATTATTTTTCAATCACCGCAAGCGATTTTAATATATAAAGTGACATGAACGCAATCAATTTATATATAATATGTATGTATGTACTTTCTTTAGTGGGGTTTTGTTATATTTTTTGATGACAGCATAAAATAATTGTGATATATAAAAAAAAAAACGAAAAAAAAATTTATTGACTTCTAACAAATTGAAAGTGATATTTCCTTTTTATTTCTTTCAATTATAAAAAAAAAATAACCTTCGTAATGAATTAAATTCAAGATATACAAGTATGTATCGTATATAACAATGTTTGATAAGAACAAAAAGAATAAAAAATTTACAAAAAATTGAAGAAAAAATATATAGGTATATGTACAACATACATACTCGTATGTAGGTTAAGTGTGAAAGAAAAGTTGTTCTAAAGTTGACGACCACGAAAACTATTTCAAGGAAAACAACAGGAAGATAAATTTATATGAATCTAAATACATATAATGAAAAAATAAAACATGCAAAATGATTATAAATAAATTCATTGACACAATAATTTAGTTCAAGGATAATTTCTTCTGATAACTTCTATAGCACAATTAATTCCATTAGGAACCTTAGATTTTGTAATAGGAGGAGGAACTGGTTAAATATTTTACAGTTTTGCTGTATCTATGTATATAAAAATCAAAAAGCTTAAAAGTACCAGAATACAATGCGTAGTGTCGGAAAATAAGATAATTTTAATTTATTTTTTATTTTTAAATAATTTTCTCCAAAAATATTGACTTAATTTGATTTGAATATTCAGTTATCGTAAACTCCGTAGTCTTCGCAGCTTTAGTAGCTCATTTCCTTACATTTTCAAACTACGAAAATTTTGACTTTGCAGTTTCTAGATTCTTTCTTTTGTAGTTTCGTAGCTGATATGTGACAGTTGAAAGTTAACATTACGCTATAAAAAGTTGTTATTAATATGCTCTTTCAACTTTTCTTAAATAATGGGGTGTATTCTGCAATTTTCTGTTATTTTTTACAGATTTCTGTTATGAATTATAACAGAAATTCATTTTTACAGATCTATTAAAAGTCGTATTTAGAACGCATTCTATTTTTGAATCTGTAATAATTCATGATATTGAATTTCGAATCTGTAAAATTGTTGTCAGGTCTTTAATTTGTGAGGTTATTTTGAAAATTATGAAAAATTGTTCAATTTAAAATTTAAATCTGAACAATTTTTAAAATGTGAAGTCAGGTAACTTAAATGGACTACTACGAACTCTGAACTCCAAAAGTGTTGCTCTATGTACATATGTAAAGTTGTAAATTAGTTCAATAAATTATTTATTTATCTATTACACTTACATTGCTCTTGTTTTGTGAACTTAATCTCAAAGAAAATAAAATATCAATTTCGTTCATTTTTATTAAATAAGAATATCAGATCAACAATCTATTTTTCACAGTAAATTTTTATACTTTTTAAAATTAGTACAGTTTTCACAACAATTTAAACTCTTTTTAGAAATTTTAATAAAATAATCAAATTTTTACACTTACAAAGTCTGATTACAAAAAATTTGACAGGATAAAAGTGAACTAAAAGGTTATGTTATCATAACAGATTTTTTTTTTACAGAACTGTTATGAATTAGTACTGTCAAAATATGAATTTAAGACTTTACTGATTCTGCTACGAGCTGTCAAAATTTGTTCGAAAAATAACAGAATTCAGACGGCGTGCAGAGTAAACCCCAATATTTTTAAAATGTTCTTTTTCCAATCTAAAAAAAACAAATAGTAAGACTAGAGTCCTAAATTTTGAAAATAAGAGAAGATGAACATGAAATTTATTTCTGTTACATTTGTAATCAATTTAAAATTTAGGAAAAAACAATTTCTATCGATTGACAACACATTCTTTTACAAGTAGAATGTAGAATAAAAAAGTAATTTAATATGAAAAAAATAGTAGTAATAACATCTTCATGTTAAATGTTTTTTTTTTTTTTTTTTTTTTTTTTTTTTTTTTTTCAAATTAATCAGAAAAATTTTATTTGACATGTATAGAGAAAAGTTTACACTTGATATTTACATACAGCACATAGATAGACAATATGTGATAATATGTATCTATCATCTTTAAATGGAGAAATTTTTACTACATTATTTTTCAATTGATTTTGATTCAACTGTCTCAATTCTGCAGCAATTGAAAAAGTTTGAACTTATCATACAAAGTTGATTTTTCATGAAGACTGTTTTCTAGAAAAATTCCAAAAAGAGTACAACTCAATTGGAATGCATTTATGTATTTCTGGATATTTCCTTATGAATAATCTGCATGGAATTTCCCAGTTGTCTGAAAATTAATATTGGCCAACTAACAATTACGAAGAAATATTTTTTTTTTCCTCTCTTTTTTTATAGGAATTTATTTAACCTACTTTTCTCGCATCAATAATAATAAAAATACATATGTGTATATTGTATATACATATACCTATATATCTATATAACACATCATCTCACTGATGTTATTATTTTTTTTACAAATTCCAAGATATTATCAGAAAATTTAATGATTAGGCAGAAAACAATGAAAAAATCACATCATAATAAACAAAACAAAAAAACGAAATTATATTAAATAACAATATAATGTAAGACATTACAAAATTTTATCAATTAAATTGTTACAAATTTAATAATGTTTATCATAATTTAGCTTTAAATAATTCCACCGCTGGATTTTGTGTTATGATAATTTTTAGTGTATTATAATTTTTTTATGATCACTAACAGAAATAATATTTCATTCAATAACCATAATGATTTGTATATGCTGTAATTTTGTACTTCCTTAGAGTTTTTGTATGATAGGATACAAATCCAAGTTGAGAAGTAAACGTTTTTTAGTTAGACCATAGTACTCATCTCGAGCGGAATTCAGTTTCCTTTTTTTCCTATTTATTTCTACACGGAAAAATTTTGTGTAGAATATGTAGAAATTTAAATCAAAAAGCATCCACAAATAATGAAGCAGCTGTTATTTTTAAATTTTTAAATTGTTGTTGACAACAACTGTCAAATTTGTCACACGGAATAAATGTCTGAATTCCGTCACATTTTTATACATGTATTTCAAATAGGAAACTGAATTCTGCTCGAACACAGTACTATATGCTTTAGCCTACAACTACTGACATACGAGTAGAGTGGTCATTTAAAAGAAACTCAAAGATATCGAACTCCAAAATATACATTTATTGTTTCACCTTACATATTTTGAAGTAGTTTTTTTTTCGATTTTTCAGTAGCTTCGGTTCTCTGACACTAAAGCTAATAAGCAGATGTATCGTCCATCATTACCTGATCTAGTTGAAAAGTTTGGATTCACCGACAAGTCCTATCAAAAATTTCATTAGATTGTTATTTGAAAGTTCCGTAGGTATATATGAGATTGCCTATGGTTTTGTCTCCAAATATCAAAGGCCATGATTTCGTTTATTTGGTATAGTGCTGTTTTATTTTTGTCACGACATAGTTTACATATACAAATACATAGGTTCATTTTCTTTACCCGTTTGGTGTATAGATGAGCTTTAAGTTTTGAATGACCTGTAAAGAGGCTAAGTAGTTTGGTACCTACTACATTTTTCAAAGTTGTTTAAATTAGACCGCTTTTAAGATATTCTTCATACAAAAACATAAAGCAGCTGAACTCTAGGATGAAAAATCACTACAATTCAATGAAATCAAAATTTTATACTTTTCATATATTCATCTGTGTTTCAAGAAGAACTATAACCTCAAGATAATCCAAAGAATTGAGTTAAACAAATTTGTATTTATGTGGTAATACGTCTATGGATATTGATTTGTTTTCAGGTTAACGCGGTTATAGCACGAAGTGTCAATTTTGTTAAATAACTACATAATTGGTTTGGGTATATTAAACTCTTTTTTATGAGTAATATCACGCTGGTATATAAAATAAAAACATTTTTTTTTTCTATTTTCTAACTTATTTTTCCAATTTTATATTTATTTTTTTGTCTGCACTACAAAAATTGAGCTTTTCTTAGCGTGATCATTCATTTGTAATCATATATAATTCGAGTTTAAAGCTGAAAATTATTTTGTTTTTACTTATTTGTTGTTTTTATTGTTTTTGGCTTTTAATTTTAAAAAAAAAATTGATTTTTTAAGTCTTAGAAAAAAAAAAGATAATTTGAAGCGACGCAATGAAAAAAACAATTATAAAAGATATCGATTTACTTCTTGATTAGAGGAAAAATACTTTTAATATAAAAAAAATCATCTGTTATCTGTATAGAAAAATTAAAAAGTAATTGAATTTTCATAGTTCATTAACCTCCCATGTTTGTCTACAACCAGAAAATGTTCAAGTTTTTCTGTAATTGTCACAAAGTTTTTATCTGTGTTCGTAATATTTTAGCCCTAAATTAACTTTGAGATGTTTTGTTGATGATTTCACATCTAATTATAAATTTTTTTATTTTTTTTTTTTGTGAGCCATTTTCTTCAGTTTAATCGAATGTTCGATACAAGCAAATTGGAATTCCGAACAAATAACAATCATGCAGATGACAATTCTAAAAACATCCAAAGCTATACATATATACATACATATATGCGTATGTACGTTGATGGCATTTTTACCAATATTATACTAGTACTTATAAGACTAAAGCTATCGTTTTGAAAGAGACTATTTACTTTTTTCAATTCGATTCAAAATCGAAATTAGGAATGTCTATTCATTATAAGTTTGGTAGACATGATTGCTTATATATCAGAACGTTAAAATATTTACTAAACATTAATTTCACCTCCAAAATAAAACTTCAAAAATTATTTGCTTCTCTTTTTTATTCGGTGACTATAATATAACAAAAAAAAAGGTTTGTGTTATAATTACAAACAAATAAACATGATTACACAAAGAAAAAAAAAAAGTATGTCTGGAAAGAAAGTGAGAGTGATGATGATTACGCATAATTTAAAACTACTCAAAAGAAACTGGTAATCTTTTTGTTTTTATTTTGAAAATTACAACTGTTTTTATTCAATTGTACTAGATTATATGTAAGTGAAATTTTTTTTTTTTTCCAAAAGATTAAACATTATTTAATTAAGGTAATTGTGGGTATAACAATAAAACGTATAGGCAGGCAAAATATACTGTTATTAAAGTAAATTATAATTTTCAAGGAAATGAACATTATAAAGTATATTTTGAATAGGTACAAAAGATATTAAAGGAATGCAACAGAAATTGCACTATGCAATTTGTCAAGGATAAAAGAACTAGTGCGAAACGAAGTAGAAAAAGAACTATTAAATGCATATTGCATATAAATTAATGGCTTTTTTCTTCCCTAAATTGTTAAATTCATTTTTAAAAAAAAAAATGTTATTAAGTACATGAACTTTTAAATAAATAACTGACATTAATTATAGATATTAAAAAAATATATATTAAGAAATATTTAAGATACGTTTACGCGGTGTACCTCATAATATTATCAGGTAGATAATTATCATCAGATAAGTGCAATAAATTTTGAACATTGACTAAAAATCACTGGTAATAGTCTATATGAATAGAAAAACACCGGTGCAGTGCAATGTAATGAATAAATAATAATAAAAAATAAAATGTAAAGTAAAGCCATACTTATTTGAAATATTTTCAAAAGGGAAAGTATAATTTTAGATTTAACATTGTATTGTCACTAGAAATACTTGAACAAATAACCGATAGAAAAAAAAGTGTAACATGAAAAAGTAAAACTACTCAATTCACAATTTAAATGTAAAACATGAAATTATAGCACGTGAAATTATTGTATAAACGGGCTAAATTACCGCACTTTTGCCTTTATGGACAAGCATAAATGATAAACAAATCATAGTAAACAGTTATGAATTCATAAAAAATTTTTACATTTAAAGAACATACAAATAATTTTTACATTGCAATCATAATTAATCAGTCATTATTTAATGCATAAGTGATAAAATACATATTTTGTGTCAAGAATTTTAAGAAGAAAAATTAAGGCTAATTAAATGTTAAAATGAACGTTTAAAAAAATTAGAAAGGCATTTAAGCGTATGCAAAATATTGATTGTTTCTTCATGATTCTATAATTGCCAAGTGAACGGTGCCAGTGTGATAAATTTCTCAATATGTTTTCAAATGAGGTGAAAAAGCAAATTTTAAGAGATAATAAAAATCAACAAAAAGGACAAAATAAAAAAATAAAAAATATACATAGATATTAGTAGAAATCATATGAAAAAACAGGAAACAGAATCTTTATAAAAGATTTGACAAGAAAAATGTAATAGTATTATAATATACGCAGAAGTTTAAAATGGATTATTTTGACCACTTGTGATAGATAAAATTAGATGGACTCGTGTGTTTTTTAGAATTTACGATTATTTTTGTTTCAACTTTTAATAGATTATGGTGTTATTTCTATTTAAAAAACCAAAATGACAAGAATACCTAGTAAGTTGTGACGATTAAGTTAAGTGAATTTGTTTTTATTTTAGCTATACGGACCAAATATGACCAACTCATTGTTAGTCATTGTTTCTTATTTATTATTAATTCTTATACTGGAATATCCTGATATGGAGAAATAACGGCTTTTGTAAAACATGTCAATTTTGTCACAAAATTTTAAACGATATTTTTCGGCGTAAAATGCAATTTGCGCCAAAAGGAAGATATTTCACGTTAAAGAGAACAGTCCAAAATACTGTTTCAACAGCTCATGCTCGCTAAACGGAACTTTCCTCGAAATTTGAAATGGTTGTTCATGTCAACTGAACTACGAAACTTCAAAACTGAAAAATTACCACGAACTAAAAAGTGAGATGAGTCCACTAATTATTAGTGTAACCCCCTTATTCTAGGTAATAGATTAAGAGCTATTAAGCTACTAACTGTTGGTTAACAGAAAATTTCCTATTCTGTTTTATAGTTAAGAGATCGTTGATTAGCTGATCTCTTAATTTCGTGGAGACTTTTAAATAGTAGATTTTCGTATTCTAGCAAATGAATTTATAGATATTCGAGGCTAGAAAATTCTCTTAACTAATAGCTCCTGTGGATGAGCTACATACTAAGTCTGTTATGTTGGACAGTGAGTGCATGAAGTGTTGTTTTGTAGCCACAGATAGTTTGTAAGTATCAAAATAAATAAAAATAAGTACAAAAAAGTGCTTTTAAATATAAAAGTGTTCAAAATAAAAACATAATGCCGGAGGAACTATTGATTTCTTACATTCTAAAAATTAAAATTTATAAAATTAAAATCCTTCACGAATCACGACAGAAAATTGATACAAGTGACGGATCAGCTGTTTTTTAAAAGTCTACAAATCTCTTAACCTCGTAAGACTTTCTACTAACTTTCTAATTAAGAGGTTAAGAGATCTAATAAATTCTATTATAGGTAAAATAATAAAAGTTGAGGTTTTTTCGCGCATGTTTTACATGACGTAGTGATCTTCTTTGTGTACACATATGAAAGAAGAAACCTCCCAGAGGCTAATGAAGCGCTTACTCTTTGTATAATGCTTCATTTCTTTTCTAGCATTAGTTGTCCACAGAAGCAAGCGCTTTAGTTTTGCTGCCGTAAAAGCGCTTTAGATGCGCTTAATTTCTGTTCAGATGAAAGAGCTTTAGAAGCACTTCCCATTTTTAGATGTTTTTAAAGCTTTTCTGGAATTTCTGTGGTGTCTTTAATTCATAAAATGCTTTTTATTCTTTTAATAATCAACATTTATTTTTCAACTTCTAATATAACGTAAATGAATAACTTTTATTAATTCATTAATTTTTAATACATAGTTTATTTTTTTAACTTTAATAAAAAAAATATTTAGTTATTTTAATGAACTAATCACTTCACACAAAAGAATGATACTATTTCGTAATATCTTTTAGCATCTGCGTAATAAAAAAATTTCAAAACTGCGTATTTAGTGTACAAATTATAAGAGCTTCAAAAGAGCTCCTAAAAAACTATGATGAAGAAGCGCTTCCAATACGCTTCTTTTTGAAGCGCTAGAATATTAGGCCGCTGGGATGCTTTTCATATAGAACAGTATCGTAATTTCTTTTTCTATGAAAATACAGTGAGTGTTACATTTAATCATAATCGGAAATAAAAATTTTTGTTTTCAATTATACGATATACGAGTAGTATGTTTATATGCCTAACTAAGCAATTTTTTTTTATTTCAAATATATCGAGCAAAAAATTATGCAGTTCAACAAAAATAGTAAACAATTGAAGAATGTATTATACATATTAAAATAAAAAAAAGTAATAATAATGATAAAGTAACAAAAAAAGATAATCATAATAATTTTTTTAGCGAGTGTACACTAGCTTATAATTATTGTTTTTTCTTCTTCTCACTATGCTCAATGCTGTGAGTTAAATGTGTAATCAATATTAAAAGTGTGTTCAATGGAATCTTCAAAATTGCCACGAGTACGAAATGTCGTTTTTCTTTTAATAGTTTTTTTTTAGATAAATTTAAAAACTTTTTTTTTTTTTTCATTTCTATTTCAATTTTATACAAAAATTATAAGCTCGCGATATTGCTATTTTTGTTTTTATAAAAAAACTAAATTATGTATCTAATGTATTAAATTATTGTTTTTGTAATTTGGGAGAATTTACATGTTTTTAATCTGTCACAGTTATTATTTTGTGTTTATTCAAATTTGAAGAAAATAAAAATGCCAAATTATTTTTCATAAATATCACCAGCGAAATTTATAAATTTTATAATACATACATACGAGTATTTCTATGATGATTCTATGTACAAATTATGTCAAATAAAAGGATGATAAGTATTATGGATTCAAAATAAAAATATTATTTAAATGTTTGTTTTTCCGGTTTAATTTATTTGACTTTTTTTTTAACAACAAGTACTAACATATGTATATAAAAACACAGGTAGTAATAGCTGAACAGAAGTAGAAGAATTACAAACAAGAAATTTATATTTTTTATTTATGAAAAAAAAAAAAAAAAAAAAAAAAAAAAATTTGTTCAGAGTTTGCTAATAATAAAAATAAACATTAATACTTATAATTGTAAAATTTTGGGCTTTTATATAAGAAATTGTAAAACATTTTTATATAAAAGGCAGAGGAGGTGTGGTTGATTAAAAACGAGAATTTTTTTTATTAAGAAAAAAAGTAACATTTATACATATGTACATATTTACAGATGTCTCCACTCTTTCGACTTCATACATATATTTTTTCTCAATAGCGGAGAATCAAAAATTAAGTAAATACAAAATTTATTATGTACATTAGAGTGTTTCTTATATGGGAAAAAAATTTTTTTTCCGAAAATAATAACGCATACCCCCTAATTTTTTTCGAACTACTAAGGCTTACCTAAATATAAAATTTCGTCTTCCTATAAAGACGTTAACCCGTGCCGACTGGATCCCAAAGTTTTTATATAAGGTTTATTTTGTCCGTCTTCCGATATATGCTACTAGGTCATTATAAATGGAATAATCAGGTTTATTAAGAATTCAAAACAAGTTATGAAACACTTATATTTATTGAAATCATATAAAAATTCTTAATTATTGTGGTTTTTTTCTTTTTAAGGTATCTTTTCGTCAATACTAAGACCAAGAGCTTACACGGCAGGCTGAAGAATATAAACAGCATTTCTTATGCTCAGCTGGCATCTATCTAAAGCTGCAACTAATTTTGGTGTGACAAAATCCTTTCTTCCTATTTTTATACTCGTAGAAATTTCAGAATTTACAGTTGTGGATGTTTCAGGAAAAAGCTCTTCCAGGCTTTCTTCAAAGCTGAGAGACGTATCCTGTAGTTCTTGTGCTGACATTAATTCGTGTGCTGCTGAAGACGTCGAAGCAATCGCCAATGATATGTGCCTGAGTCTTTTTTTCTCTTCTTCTATTTTCCTTTGCCTTGCCCTTTCTTCCTTTTCAGCTAATTTTTTATCTACACCCGCTAAGCAACCCGAACGCCCCGGTTCTCTCTGTTTCTGTAAGAATATTTTATCCTCCTCAGTTTTCATTCTTTCGAGCGCTTCAGCGTGTGCGATATCAAATAAATTATCCAAATCTTTTTGGAAATCATCCTCGCGGCGTCTATAAACATCTTGAGTTTTCTTACAGTTTTTTTGCATTTCTCGCCAAACTAGATAGAGATCCACAAGTTTCTTTACAGAGTTAGGTACTGATTTTGTGGGTATTCTTGCTTTTTCCCAAAATATAGTACACTCACGAATTACAAGATTTGCGCTTTCGTTCACAGTTAATTTAACTTCGCGAATATTAAAAAACAGAACTGAAAGAACTTGTCGATTTGATGGTAATTTTGCACCCGTTATTTGGTGGTTTACTTCTCCAATCAAGAAAATACTTTTTTTAGCACTTTAATTCTACTGACATTTTAGAATAATAAACTAATACGTGTTAATAGCACGAAAAATTGTATTACAATGACGGATAGAGTGAGTACACGTCGTTTACCTCATGAAACCTGTACGACTGTACGTACATGTTTTGAAGCACGTCGACACGGGTTATAGTTCTTAGAACAGGCTGAAATTTATTTTCCGAGTATTTTAGGGTAAAATGAATAAAACTAGTACTTACGCGCTAAATAACATGTATATGAATAGAGTGAGTACGCGTCGTTTACCTCATGAAACCTGTACGTACATGTTTTGAAGCAAGTCGGCACGGGTTATAGTTCTAAGAACAGGCTGAAATTTATTTTCCGAGTATTATAGGGTAAAATGAACAAAATTAGTACCTATGCGCTAAAAAAAAAATACTTTGAAAAATAAGGGACACCCTAATGTACATATCCACTAAATTTATTATTTTTTAAAATCTTATTATTTTTATTTTTAATATCTTTTTTTTTCAATATTTGATTAGCAAATGTATGTTAACACATCGTATGGATTTGTAAAAGGATTTTAAATCAAAATTATAATAACACGTTTTTAAAAAGAAAAAAAAAAAAAATAATACAAAAATGACATTTTTGTTCATTAAAAAATAAAAATAATTTGCAAAATTTCAAAATTCCATTATTTAATATTTAAACAGGCCTTGACTTGTACTTTTTTCACTATTATAAAGTTACACTAAATTTTAATCAGATTTTACCCTTTTATCATATAAGGACAATAAACTACATTATTGTACATTATTCTTGTAAGTAGGACAAATACATATATGTATATGATAAATTAGGATTAAAATCTTCATGGATCATTAAAACTTCCAATTCAATGACATTTTCTACGGTTGTACAACAAAAAGCAATTAAAACTGATTTTAAGTTGTAAAACTTGGAATAAGATGAAAACAAAAACTCGTGTAGCAATTAATTCAAAATTATAAATAAAATAAGTATCTTAAAAAATTGCTCAAAAATCTTTATTCCTCTAACTCACCATTTTTTTTAAAGATGCATATCAGTTTTTCATTGCCTAAACTTGCAAAACTACATATTCTTTGATGTGAAACTGATACTTTTTTTTTTAAATTCCTTCTCATGATCTTGACTTTGCATTTGCAAATGTTCAATGGAAAATTAAAATTTACAGAAAAGAAATAGAAAACGAAAAAAATAATAAATCATAAAGACGTCCTTGATAGATATTCTCGTCTACAATAAAGTCATTTAAGTTGAATTAAAAATATTTAACAAAAATTACAGCAAAATAAAAATGTAATTAAAAACATTTTCGTACTTCGTGGTCATGAAAAAAACAAGAAAATAACACGAACTTGGAATAAAATGTGAATTCTAATATATCGGATAAAATTTTTACAAACTTTTATTTTTCTTTCTGCTTTTTTTTTTTTTATTAATGTAATTTACCTTGACATAATCTATCTAATTCATAACATGTGAACGGTTAATGTTTATTTTTTCCCCGGCTAACACATTGCGTTACGTACATATATGATACATAGATACACGAATTCAAATAGATACAAAAAATAATGTATCTGACTTATTACAGACCAGACCGGTATATCAATAAAATATGTATACCTACATATGAAGTTATTCAACTTATCATAATTTTTTTTTTTTATTAAATAATTTTCAACTGTTTTTTTTTACATTTTTTTTTTAATTAAATGTACCGATAATGCAAGTGTAAACCTGTAATTATACATTGCATTGTTGTAACAAAATGCCTTTTTTTTTGTTGTTTTTGTTTTTGGAAATTTTAAAAATGATTTCATTACTTATATTATGTATTTAAAATTATTGAGTATTACCAAAGATTTTTATTGAATTGTATTTCGTTATTAAATTTTAACATGAAAAAAAAAAATTGTTTGTTTTGTTTTTGTATTAGAAAAATCTTTATGTAGTATTTCAAAAGATACATACCTACATGTTTATTAATTATTATTGTACAATTTGTTAGTTAATCATATTTTGTCTATCAAATTAATTACTATTTTGTTTTTTTAAATAAAAATATTTGGGTACCTGAATGAATGAGAGAAGAAGAAAAAAGAAACTTATGCAATTACAATTTGTTTTTTGGGTAGAGTGCTGTAAATTACTTTTGGAGAAAAAATCTAATGCCATCCCAAGTAGCATACATATTTTGGTCGTAAAGTGGTTATAAAGTAGTTATTGTAATTTGAATTATGGACTTTGTATAATTAATAAAAACGATTTAGTAGTCCTGATGTTGTAATGGATTTTCCATAAAAACCATGATATGATCGGTTTTCTATTTTAAACGACATAATTAGTAATTGTGACTCTTATACGACACAGGTCTCTATGAAAACCTTTAAAATTTAACGGCTTATGAATCTTATAATATTTATATCTGTCTTTTTCAGATTGAAAACGTTATGAAGGAAAAACATTTTTATGACCTACTTATGAAGTAGTTTCGAGAAAGTAAATACAACTGCTCGAAATATTATTTTTAAAGTCATACATTCTCCATGTACGTATATGACTCATATAAGAGTTAAAATATAACAAAACATGAATATATGCTTGTGCGGCTTGGGATAGTACTTTTAATATCTCGTGGAATTTTGTCTAAGTAATTACGACATAATCAATAACAATTTAGTAGCCACAATAATGTGTTGAAAGCACTATATATTTTAATTACTCCACTAACATGTAACAATCAAAGCCAAAAAAAAAAAAAAAAATGAATTTGAACAAAAGTGCATCAAATGTGCATTATTTGAAATTCAAAAATAGTGAATTAATTGTTGACGATAATTATAGTAAAATTTTTGTATTTAAAAATCAAGGTAATATTCACTTGCAAATGAGTAATCAAATAAAAGAATATATTAATAAAAAATCAAAAAGAAATCAAAAACATGTTGTGCTTGAAAATTTTTCCACACGTGACTTATTATTTAGTATTTTTTTTGTCTTTCAAAAAATAATAAATAATAATAAATCAAAAATGACAATTCAAAAGATACAAAAGAAAAACATATGAAATATTAATCGCTCGATTATACACAAAAATAATAATAATAATAATAAAAAAAAAAACAAATGAAACCAAACACTTTCGTAACAATAACATATGTACATACATATGTAGTTCTTTTTTTAATTCATAGAAAAATTTGAAAGTTAAAAATTTTGCATTTTTCATGTATCTATTTTTTTGTTTTTAGAAATCTTTCTTGTTTACAATTGAAAAAACAAAATAATAATATCTCAAATGTCAAGAAAACATTGTAATCATATGCGATTACGTGTCATTATTAAATTTTAATTTAATAAAAAAGAAATGAAACAAACAAAAAAAATTAAGTGTGATTAATAAAGTAAAAATTCTTAAAAATGTGATTTAAATCAAAAATAAAAATAAACAAAAATAAAAGAAAATTCTGTGAATTGTTTGCAGTTAAATGATCTAGTTTTATTACATACTTATTTATTTCATATAACTCACACTAATATATTATATTATATTATCATTGAATTACTCATCCAGTGAAAATGAAAAGTAGCTTTTATTTAAAAATGTTGAATAATTTAAAAAAAAAAAAAGGTTTTTGTAAGAAAATCTTAAAGTTATCTATTTATTCAATCGATAATACTTTAAGAAACTTTAAATATTTAAATATTTAAATAAAAAGAAAGAAATCATGAGAACCGACACTTGATTAAATTAAATAAGGATATTTTCAAAAATGCATCTTTACTGGAGCAATAAACATGAAATTTTTTCATTAGATTTATTTTATGGTGGTAATTCTCACTAAGAAGCGATCTATTCGAAATTCATCCCCTAAGGAGTTTAAAAGAAGATTCAAATTCTGTATGGATGAAATATGAAATGGTACTATTGGTTTGAAAGTTGATAAGGATGCAAGTTACCCTACACTGGAAAGTTAGGTCGCCTTCAAATTTGGGTACAAAGAGCCAACTGCAGAAAATATCCAATACTCGGTTTATAACTCCAAGTCAGTGCTTATGGAGGCAGTACCCGATGTGTTTCTGATAACTTAAAATATAAATGTTTTTGATAAATTATAAATTGAAATTGAGATCTGATCACCCCACACAAGAGACAGATTTATACAAACGCAATGTAAAAGAATATAGAAAAGTATGCCTATGTTGCCTTTACTGACTTCGATTTATAAATCGAGTATAAGTAAGATTAAGGAGAAGACCACAGAATCGTATGAACGTACGATTTTACACTATAAATATAATTTCCTGTCTAATAGATTATTGTGATGAATAAATACCCGAGCAAATTCGAGTAATCAGCTAGTACCTCGTAAAATTTATTATCATCTATTACTTCGTCGGTTTAATTTTCAGGAGAGCAATAATAGGAAGCGGTATATAAAGACAAAAATTTAATAAACTTAATGAGCTGCTGTTTCACTAAATTTCTTTGTAATTTTTTTTTTTTTGGATTTAAAATACTTCACACTTTATGAAAAATTCAAAACACTTATATTTGTTTTCAAATGATTTCTCATATAATCAACATTAAACAAAAAAATTAAATCACCGAAATAATTTTCGTTTCATGCACAGCGATACATAATTTAGGCATTTCTTTTTTTATACTTTTAATAAATGTGCTTATTTAAATACTTTCATACTATACACATCATTAAATACATACATATGTAGGTACATACATACATACATACATTATGCGTAAAATAAAAATTATCACTATTAAATGAATATTTAAATTGTGTATTGAAATGAATCCATAAAATTGAATAAATAATGTGATAAACTGAATTAAATCAGTTTTATTAATGATGAAAAATGAAAATTTTGACGGTTTTTTTTTTTCAAATTATAAAATCGAAAAAAATAAAAGAGAATTTTAACGATAATATAATGATTAGGTATTCGATTCCGATGTAATATAATGATTATGATTACGCGGTGATCACATCATATGTATCTTTTGTTAAGTCAAGTGTTATGTATAGACACCTGTAAATTGGCTATTATAATGCTTATTAGATTTATTTTGATAGATCAAATTAATAAATTATAGTTATTAATGAAAACTGTGAAAATGAAAATTTATATAATAATAGGAAGCATTTTTTTTTTTTGTTTTGTATTTTCTTTTTCAAATTTTCTTTTGTATGTATAATACACAGTTCATTAATTTAATACATATATGTATTTGAATTTTTTAAATTATTTTGAAAAATGAATAATGACATTTTTATTATTTTTAAACTATGTACCTATTTATTTATTAGACGACATAATTTTCAAGAAAATATCGTTACAAATCATTTATGCTTAAAAATGTAGTCATGTAGCTTCTTCTTTTTTTTTTTTTAATTAAGGTAATATTCAAGTTTAAGGTGGAAAAAAATCGATTTAATTGAGAACATTACTGATAGTCTAGTGACTTAGTTTTGTGCTAGTTGGGTTGTAAAATATTTATTTCGAAATCTCAATTAGGTGAAAGTCTAACGATATTTAAAAATTTATTCATTTGCAAAATTTATGAGAATTTAAAAAAAAAACAGATTTTTAAAATTAAAACATTGGATTTATTTATCAAAATTAAATTACTTAATTTTCATTAATTTATTTATTTATTTATTTTTTTTTTTTTTTTTTCATTTAAAATTATGTAGCGAATCAGAAAAAATTATTTGTCTGTAATTTTTGGTCGTTATGGGTTAAAAAAAAAAAGTTTAAAAGTTCCTAATTGGTCATACGTACAATAATTATGTTTCCTTGGTTAGTTGATTTAATAAACCATTTTTCTACACACGTTTTAACTAAATTGTCTATGTATTCAAAATTTTATTTATTTTTTATTTTATTAACTCATATTTTTTAATGAAAAATTGTGAAATAATTTTTATTAAAAATTCTGTTTAAAATGTTTATAAATTGGTCTCAAATTTTCCATTACAAAGTTAATAGAAAAACTGAGAACAATTTTTTTTTTTTTTTTGAATTACAATACTGATCTTTAGTAAGGGGATAAGACGTCGTTGTTACAAAAAAAAAAAAACTGTAAGGACTCTAAGTATAAAAGCATTAATAGATATAATGTTAAATGTTGAGCCTTTGATTATTTATTTGACTTATTTTACCAAACTATTACGAACTTTACGACAAACAACAAAAATTCTTTATTTCATACAAAATTTGGATTTAAAATATTCTAAAAAGAATAAAAATACAAAATATGTATGTATGTATGTATCTATGTAAAGTTGTAATATTCAATCTAACCTTCATTAAGAGCCATTGTAAAGAGATGAGATGAATAAAAGACCTTCATGTTTAATTTTTTTAACATTTTTTGTAATCTACATTTGAACAAAAAGTGATAAAAACACTGCACTTTTGTAGAGTTTTACGATTGAAAAAAAAAAAAACACTTACTATACATATGCCAATGAACCAATGAAGCACAGTATAAGCTTAACTTAAAACTGGACATCACATTCAATAAATATACAAACCTCATTAAGTTGTTTAAAAAAAAAGGATTCGAAATCGGAGAGAAAACAAACTAAATCCTAAATTCTAAAGTGTCCAGTAATTAGGAAATTACAGTTATTGTAAGGAAATAAGATTTTTTTTTAATATAAAAATTACTTAATTATTGCATAATATCGCACAATTTTCTTTATAATTTTCAACATGTTGAGTAACTTTCATTTTAAATGATGTAATTTTTCTAAAACTTTTCTTATTTCATTTTAATTTGTTCAAATTTACAGTTTTAAGTTAAAAATATTTTTACAATTGTTATTTAAAATAAAACGGTTTTTATTCGCCTACAACATGTTTTATTTGGTAAAATTGATTTTTTCATTTAGTTGCGTGAAAATTTTAATTGAAGGTAATGAAAAAAATAAATAGATAAATCTTTGTTTAAATTTGTTGTAGGTGCTTTTAACCTTTTAAAAAATTTTGTACAATTTTTAGAATGTACAAAATTAATATTTCAAAATTACATTAATATATTAATTTTTTTTTTTTTTAAATAATATGTCAAACCAATATAGATATTTTTGATTTTAAATATGTAAAATATTTTAATTATACTTTTCTTCAAATTAACTTACTTCTCATTGCCCATATTTTTCCATATTTCAATCCTTTTAAATATTTGAACATATCATTTGAACAATTCAATGTTATCTCTTCACCAAATTTACCCCATATTTGTGATAATTGTTCAATATTAAAAACATCTAATAAATCACTAATTCTCATGAATTTATCAAAATTCTCTGATAAATCACTTTTTATTGTAAAATCATTTGAATTATTATCTGATATATCATAATTGTTATTATTTTTTAATGAATTATTATCATTATGATTTAAATTATCAACAGAATCATTTAATTTCAAATTTATTAATTTTGTTGAATTTAATTGTGTAAGAATATCACTTAAATTTGATTGTTGTAATTTACGTGTTTCACTATTGCTACTATCACTTATACCACCCCCACCACTATCAATTTCACTAAAAACATTTTTTAATTGTATTGTTATTAAAAATATTGTCATTAAAATCATGTTTCTAATTGAAGTAGACATTTTTAATAATTTCTATATAATATTTTTTTGAATTTAATTAAAATATGAAAATATGATTAATTTAAAATTTTTTAAAAAAAAATTTTCGTTCATATGTCTTTTTTTGTTTTTTTTTTGATTTTTAAATGTTGTTCTATTTTTCACTGCTAAAAAGTTTCATCTTTTATTTTAAATGTACAAAAAATTATATACATACATCTAAATGTAAATTTTATTGTTAAATTATTAAAAGAGCCACTGATTGGGAACGTTATGTAATTATTTATTTTTTTTTATTAAAAAAAAAAAAAAAAAAAAAAAAATCTCTTGTTTTTTTATTTTTATTTTGGTGAATTTTTCGTTTCCCAAAAAACCAATAACTTTCGATTTTTAAAGAAATATGTTTTGTCACTTTATATAAAAAATATCAGACATTTTTCAGGTTGTTTTTTTTTTGTTTTTGGAAAAAAATTGTTTTTTCTTATTTTGTTTTTTTTTTTTCGATTAAAAAATTGAATCAATTGTATATAACAGACATCAATTTTTATTGCACGTTTCAGTTATTACAAAATTGGAAAAAAAAAAATGATTCGAAGAGAAAAAAAATTGGTTTCAGTTTGAGATGTTGCAGATTAAATAAAACAAAACAAGAAATAAAAAAATTTAAAAAAAATAAGTAATAAATCCACGGAAATAATTTTGCACAATAAATGAGCACAAAATGAAAGAGTTTTTTTTTGTTTTTGTTTTTGTATAAAAGAAAATAATTATTATGTTTTGCAAAATGCACAATGTTACTTCTTAAAATGATTAAATTACATAAAAAGACAAAATAAGAAGAAGCAAAAAAAAAAAAAAAGGTATAAAAGGCAAATCTTTATATCTTTGTGGTTATTTTGTTTTTTAACTTCCTTCCTATAAAATATTTGCAATATGCAATCCACTCTATTTATTGTGTTTTTCACTTTTACTTTTAACTTTTTGTAAAACCTGTGGTAATTTTATGGTATTCTTGTTTTCTTGTTTTTTTTTTTTGTTTTTTTAAGTTTTGTTTTCTTGTAATTTCTTTTTATGTTTTCGCGTTATTATTTTTATTTTGTCTTTTATTTTAATTTAATTTCATTTTTTTTTTTTAATAACTATCATTTTGTATCATTTTCTGTTCTTCATTTCAAATGACATTACAAAAAGTTATTATTAAAGTATGTTTTGTTGTAACACACTTGTAATTGTTTTTTTTTTTTTTTTGCACACAACTCCAGTAATTATAATTTTTCTTTAAAGAAAAAAAAAAAAAAGAAAACAATAAAATGCAATCTCAATTTATTATTACGTTATTTTGAAATTTCACAATTTAATAATAGGTATCAAACAATTTAAATCCACATTAAGGTCTTTTACCTGAAAAAATGCTTCGTATTTTTTTTTTTTTTTTTAATACTTTAATAATAATCTCAGATAAGAAATAATGATGATGATTTAACGATTTTACAAAAACAAAAATGTCTTATAGCTATTTTTACTTCAAAATGAAAGTGAATTTTAAGAAAAATAAAAAACAAAAAAAAGAAGACACAAATTGGAAAACAAAAAACACATAAGTAAAACAAGTTTAATGAAATATTAAATTTCCTTCAAATCAATCATCAAATCGATCGTTTATTTATTACAAGTAGTTTTTTTTTTTATTTAACTTTTTTTTTCCAGAAGAAAATAAAAACCGTAACTTCCAAAATAAGAAGGTCCACAAAGTTATCACAGAAATTTCAAATAAACGAAAATTATGTAAATTTCGAAATTTATTTTAATTATTTTTTTTTTTTTACCAAACACTAAAATTTCTTCACATTTTCCAGAAAAATCAAGTAAAATTTTATTTTCCTTTTTTTTGTTTTACAAAAAAAAAAAAAAAATTCAAAAATTAGCAATTTTTTCACAAAATTTAAAAGTGACAATTTTTCTTATTTATTTATTTTTTTTAATTAAAAAAAAAAAAATTAAATTATGAAATTTTAAAAAACAAAAGAAAAATTTTTAAATTTTACATTAAAACCGTTTTTTTTTTTTACTCTCTGTATTGTTTACTGCTAGTACACAAAAAAAAAAAAGATAAGAAAAAAAAACAAGCGACTGTTAAGACCGAAAGACCGTTATTGAATGCGTCTTGTCAGTTACTTTCATTGACTGACATTACTGGCTTACTAGGTGATGATAATGTTTATAGTGGAACCCTCAAATAATACGTAACAATTTCGGGGGTCTCTGGATTATTACATGATCGAATATACGATTATTTATTATTATTATATTATGATGATGATGATATTATGATAGTTGTTTATAATGAGGCTGAAAAACAAAAAAATTATTGAAAAACAACTTACCAATACAATATCAAAAAAAAAAAAAAAAAAAAAACTTTCATAAAACACGATCAATTAATACGGATGTAAGGGAAAAAGAAGACCATATTTTTCTTCTAAAAATTAAATGAGAAAATTGTTAACATGTAAGAAGGTACACAAGTAAAAATATACAATGTACAGGTAAATGGTGTCGCACACTATGTACAAGTGTATAAAAAAGTACAATTGAAAAATAAATTTTCACTTTTCATTAAAATTAAGAGAAAATATCTAAGTACGGTACATATAATTTTACATTATCGTTCGAAGAGAATAAAATTAAAATTAGAGAGTAAAACTTAAGAGATTCATTATGAAATTATTATTATTATTTTTTTTTTTTTTGAATTTTGAAAAATTGAAAAATTTGCATATGATTTGAATAAATTAGGAAGATGTTTCGCATGTTTAATAATTTTCAATCGAAATTATAAAGGAATTTTTTCTATATATGATTTTTTTATAATATGAAAAAAAAAAAAAAAAGATAATATTTTTCAAGTTAATGTTAAATAAAATTATATAGAAAAAAAAGATACTTTTTAGAAGTGAATTTTTCAATGCTTTCAAGTTATTGTATTTTAAAATATAAAAAATTTCATAAGATGGATATACATAATTATAATGACATCCAGCCAGATCCAGTTGTTTTAAAATTTATTACGGAAGACATTTAACATATTAATGGTTGATATATAGGATGATAACATGTCACAGATTCATAATTAAATTTCTAGTTTTTTCATGGTCATCCTGGGAATAAAAATTATGTAAAAGAATTTAAAAAAAAAATGCAGAAAAAAAATAATAATAATAAAAACATAACAAAATGGATTTTTTATGTTTTTAAAATACGTTCAAACTCATAGGTATCCTAGTTTTTGTCATCAAATATATACAATATATACACATGCTGGTACCTACATATAATCCATTGAATTTTTAATTTTCAATTTTGTAGCTTGAAAGTTGAACATTTTAAAGTATATACGTATATATAGACTGTTTCAATTTATTATTCAAAATTCCATGGAAACAAGCAAAAAATTATAATATAAAAGTGTATGTTTCTGCAAGTTATCCTCTAAAATTACAATGCTTCTCCCTTCAAAAACTACAAATATGTTCCCTATGTCCAATCATTCAGAGTACTCGTATTTAGGGTTGTTGGAGAATTGTCTTTTAAGAATCCAAAAAAAAAAAAATGAACAATTAGAACAATAATTAGATTTTTCTCTTTAAATTTGTGATTTAAAAAAAATGCAATAACTATTTACATACATACATACGTGACTCTAAGGTTACCAACATGAATAATCGCACCTAATTACATTATCAATGAGCAAAAACTAATTTCCTCTTTAGAATAGGAGGCATTGAAAAAAAAAAGTTAAAAAACACTACAAGTTCCACTAGAAGTGAAACATTAAACTACTTATATAATTTTTATAAATTTTAGTAAACTAATATCAATCTGAAAGATAAATTTTGTTTTTGTTTTTGTTTTTAATTTGAGGCCTGACAATTAATAATTGTATTTAGTCAGTCAGCATTAAAGAGAAAATTTTTCCTGTTCCGGAAAATTCATAGTTTCTAATTTTTTCAATTAGAAAAACTGAAGATTTATCAATGGAGAAAAATATCTCGTAAAGCAAATTTCAACTAGTAGATTTATGAACGTGAAATAAAAATGCACTAACTAGTACAATTGTATGTAATATGTATGTACGTATGTATATTTTATGTGATGAATGAAACTAATGATATCTTGTACAATATATTATGAATTATGAATTATGGAAATTATTTTTATTAAAGTTGTATTTTCTATCTCAACCACAGAAATTTATTTTTCCGATGATTAACTTTGACATTATTTATTGACATTGCAAATGTATACCTATACTCGTATGTGTGAATAATGGAAATTTCTTACAAATATGGTTTGCATGATAACCTAAAAAATGAAAAATTCATAGTCCTTAATTAGGTCTTTTAACTAAAAATATTTTCAATATTATATAGAGGCATCACCGGTACTAATTCATAGCGAATTTTATTGTAAGATTTGGTTCTATCTTAATCTTCGATAGCATTACACTATCACAGTATATGTAGATCACATCGAATTTAGGCCTATAATCAAATCAACTTGAGTTTTAATAATAATATATTTCTATTACTATTCATGCACCTACAGTGTCAAATAAAATGCGAACCATTAAATTCGTCGGTATAAGGAAAAAATTTATTAGTATATGATCGAGATGGCATTGATATTTGTGTAGCTTAAATTTATGTATTGATTGAGTTTTGTAATTGTACCTACATAGAACCAAATCAGCCAGAGACTGATTCAGTGGCTTCTGAAAATGAAGATTTTGAGTTTAACTCCTTTTAAATCTACATCAGCTTTGAGTGAATACCAATTCATTTGAATTGAGGTTTTAGTGGTTCATATTCCACTTAAAAATTAAAATGGATGTATGGCAGTACCATAATACGGTAGAAAAAGTATTAAGTTAACTTGAGGTAGACTAAAGCTCGAATTTGAGTTATTACGTCTAATAAAATGAAAATTAGTGCAATATGATATAAATTGTTAATTTTTGTATTGCAATTTTATTTTAATTTTGCTCAAATTTACAAATTTTTTTTTTTACAATAAAAAATGTAATCAATTTTTTTTGATGTGCAATTGAAAAATTTAACATTTTTCGTTTATTACAAAAGAGTATAATTTAATGATGAGTAAAGAGAATAGTTGTTATGTAATTAACGTAATCTAATTTTTTATGCTTTGAATGAATGGTTATTATCATTACAATTTAATTTTTGGCCTAGATTACAGGTGTTATTATTTTTTAGTGTTTGTTTGTTGATTTGTTTTTCTCCGAAAATAACTATCAGAAAAATTTTTTTTTTAGTGAAATATCTTTTGATATAATTTTATTTTATAGATTGTATTATACGTTGTGTTAAATTTTAGATATAAACTGAACTATTATTTTTTTTCGGTTGTAATTATAATGTTGAAAAAGAAATAATAACTGTAATATGCATCAGGAAATATATTTTAATTATTTTCTGTTTATTTTTGGGAGAAAAAAAACTAAGCTATTGTTGTTTTTAATAATTATGATTCAATTTAATTTTTAATTTTAACGTTAATTAACGAGATTAGATTGTGTTGTTATATTGTTTTTAGTACAAATGTATGTATGATACATAAAATGTAGGTGTTCCTTAAACTTTATTATTATTATTGTTGACTATTGGTGCTATATGTACATATGTATGTATAAATTTAAATAAATTCATAGAATGGTTTGTGGATGGAAGGGGGGAGGGCGAGGACACGCATGAGCTTTCAGACAGGAGAGTCCGCACTCCGTTGTACTCAGGCAGGATAGGAAATGTAAAAAGAAAATTCTAAAATGTTCTCTATAGTTACATAATACATATAATATGTACGTCAGCGCTGTGCGTTCAAACAAAGTGTAGTAAAGGAATAACCATACGTTTTAATCCAATAAATTAAAATTAAAAATTGAAAACTTAAGACAGGATATTTCACAAAAATTAGAATAATATATGTATATATAATATATAATATAATTTATTATTACTATTATTATTGTTTCCAGTCAAAACCAAAATTTTTTTATACAAATGGAATCCAAAAATTAGAAAAAATGTGGAAAAATGTTCAAAATGAAGGAAAATATATACTTGATTAAAAACTTTAGAAAAATATATTTTCTTTTACCTCTTAAATTCCTTGTACGAAAACCCGCATTATAGGTAAAATAAAAAAAAGTTGAGGTTTCGTATTATACTAGAAAAACATGCGCAGAAAAAAAGATACTTTCTTCTTCTTTCGTATATCTACACTTTTATTATTTTACCTATACTTATGGAATGAACCAATACATTGCAGTTTCGAGAATTTTTTTGGTTTTAAAGAAAGTCATAAAATTTCGCAAAGAATATTTAAACACACTATTTTAATTTTCTTTTATGTACAATATTTTTCACTGATTTTGATTTATGTAATTTATGCAATGCTATATAGAGTAATTTATGTTCATTTTTAATCCTAAATATCATGAAAGTTATAAATAAAATTATAAAAATAAGTATAAATCAAAAAAACGAAACAAAAGCAATTAAAATTCTAAAACTTATAATCAAACTGATTTACTTGATGGATTTTATTGTTCATTTTTACAATTTCAAGTATTTATGTTATTTATTTTTTTATCAAACAATTAAGTGAGAATTTGAAATAAAAATCAAAGTTTCAGATTATAAAGCTTAATTTTTCAAAATGCACATTATATTGTTTGGAAATTCTTTCGAAGTAGCCTTAAATAAATTACATTCGATAAATTTTATTATATTTAAATTAATAAATATTTTTAATCATTATTAGTAATTATTATTAGTTATAAACTTTGATAAAACCTAGGAAATTTTCCAAAATGCCTTTTGTGTTTAAAAATTAAAATATCGGAATAAAAAAAAAATTCTTATTTTGTTTCTTTTTTCAATGTTTCAATTTTTTTTCCCCTTTAATATCTTTTTATTTCAAATGGAATAGTGTATTTTCATAAAATTTCATTTAAAATTTTTAAGTTTTCTTAATAAAAAAAAAGTTAATTTTCAAACCAAATAAATTCAAATATTCCTCCCACATTATACTTTCTCTAAAGTTCTTCCTACTTTTTCTTTCTTTTTTTTTTTTAAATTCACGACTTGCATTAACCATCACTTTATTTGCATAACAGTTAGTTTTCATTATCAATATTTTTCAGAAATCTATCTTCAAGACATTCATCATATTAGTACGGCGTTAACATCCTGGGTTGACTTTTTCTGTTTCTTCTTCTTTCTAAATTCATGTAAAAGTAAAGTTCATCTTTAATAAATCGTTTAACAAACAGTAAAATCAATTAATCCGAAAAGTACATTATTACAAATCTCAATTGAACTAAAATATTGAACTAAAATTTTTTTAATTTAGACAATTTAAGTCCTTTTAATCGACGAATTTTAAATTTAAACATTATAAATCATTAAATTTCGTTCAATTTTTCATAATAAAATTTAAAATGTCCTTAAAAAATTCCAAATTTTATTTCAATATAAAAATATTTTTACAAAATATCTTATAATAAATTTTGTCTAAAATGTTCAATATGTGAAAAAATTTTTAGCGTAAGAAAATAAAATGAGGTGTCATTAAAAAGATGTTTGTATGTTTTTTAAACGTACCAACTTTTTGTTTGTCTGTGTAAGCTTAATTTTTTTTTTTTTTTTTTTTTTATTACAAACTAATTTCTTTTTTTCATCTTTTAATATAAATTATTTTATTTTAAATATTTCATTTAGCTTTCGTTCACAGCAAACAATTTTACATGAATGAATAAACAATAAAGCCTAACAGCAAACAAAAACTAAAAGAAATTTAAATGAAAAAAAAAAAAAAAAAAAAAAAAAAAGAAATGATCAAACAAAATAACATTAACTTTCTTTAATTCATTACAATATACTATTTATTCATATATTTTTTGTTACATAAAAACACAACACTACATGTATATATGTTATGTTGGCGACTATTATAGTCTTAAAGTTCAAATAAGTACTTAATACCTGAATTTTGTCTCGTCATTATTGTATCTTTTCGTTTAAATATATATATGTATATATATATAGTTACTCCAAAGTGCAATTAAATAATGATCAACAAATTCAAACAAAAATAAAATAAAATAAATAAATAAACAGATGGGAGTTTTCATTATTTTTTACCTCCCTAACTTGTATAAAAAACAAAAATTTGCAAAATAACAATCATATACATACATTTGCTTTGAAAAAGATTATAAAAAAGATTTATCAGAAATAATATAAAAAGTGATGAAAACTTAGCAACAAAAAACAAATACAAAAAAAAAAAAAAAAAACAGATCTTACCAAATACCAAAGATACATAATCATCATATCACCACCACAATTCGACTTCAAGAAGTACAATAAAATTACTCTCATTTTTTTCTTTCTTTTTTCAAACTCTTTCTCAAGTCGTCTTTTTTATACATCATGAGGAAGTGAAAGTGATTTGGGAATGACAAATCCAAAAAAAAAAAATAATAATAATAATAATAATAAAATAAAAAAAAAAATAAAATAAAAAAAAAAAACAAAACCCAAAGAAATGATTAAGAAAACGAATTTTACATTGGTATTTCTTGCGTATCTATCTATATGACCTTCAAGATTTTTTACTCTCACTATCAATAAATGAATGTTTTTTTTGTTTTATTTTACTTTTAATAATTCCCTGTTGCTTTTGTTTTATCAGCAATTTTAATTAATTTCTAAAATGAATGATGTCCAAATGCGGTAGAAATTAAAAAATTTTTTTTTTTTTTTACATTTATGTAACAGATCAACTAACTTAATTACATATGCGTACATGTATAAATCTTAAATTTTTTATTCAATTAAGATGTATAATACGATTAAAATTTTTAAAACCGCAACATCAACACGCATACATTTATACAATTTAAAAAAAAAAAATGATGCAAGCACCTTGATCTTAGAAAAATTGCGTCAATTTTATATGTACATTACATATGTAAATCGATTATTATATATTAATATATGATGACGATAAAATTAAAATTAGTAATAAAAATGAAAACAAATAAAAAATTAAATATATCGCATAAAAAATCAACAGGTAAGTAGGAAGATACATTTCAGTAGTTATTATTATTATTATTAGTTTTTTTTTTTTTTTAAATGAACAATAAGTATATAAAAGGGAAAAAATTTATTTGAATTGATTGCTTGACCTAGGAATAAGTAAATATGAATTATTATTATACATCACTTTTTATTGTACACAAAAAAAAAAAATAAAAATAAAAAAACAAAAGTAAAAGATATCATTCAATATCTAGGTCATAATGTGGGAGAAAATTATTGGTTTATTAATATAAAATTGAAGGGCTTACTTATACTTTTGTTTTTCCAATTTGGGTCTAGTTCGTTTTTAAAAAAAATAAAAAAAAAATGAAAAGAAAAAAAAAAACAATTAAGAAATTTACTTACAAATCACTTTTTTCGGAAAACATTAAAAAAATTTTATGTTCACAATTTTAATTTTTTTTCGTTTTCTTGAGAAACCATGTAGGCCTTTTACAATTGAATCTCCGATTAAAAAAAAAAAGAAAAATAAAAAAATGTTAATATTTACAAATTTGGTGATTGATTTGTTATAAACTTATAAAATAAGAAAAATTGCATTTGCGGTGCACGTAACGGAGATAATTGATTGAATAGGCATAAAAGGGTTTAATAAATTAAAAATGTTTACATAAGAATGAGATCAAGAGTAAATTTCAAAATTATGAAAAAAAAATGTGTAAATTAGGTAAACACTTTTAAAAAAGTGAAAATACATTATTTTTTCTAATATTGTGTACAAATTTGTATTGTAGGAGATTTTAAACGTCTTCCGATTATACTTAAATTTTTAAGAAAAACCAAAAAAAAAAAAATTGTTTGTCCTACACATATGAATTTTGATTATTTTCATATATGAATTAGGGTAACGCCTTACCATAGACAGATAGATAGGAATGATGTGAGTTAATTTTTAAAGGTCGATATTACATTATCAAATTAAATATTATTGTGATAATGATGATGTAACAGAGTGTTATGATTTTCTTCTTTTATATTCAAGTTCAAGGTATAATGTGTGCATTTTTAAAGAATGTGTAAAATCTTAATGTTGATTGTTGACAGTGTAATTTGAGTTTTGTAAGCATTTTTAAAAAAAATACCTATTCTTTTGTGATGTAATTTATCACATCCATGATTCTATATTTCTAATTAAAATTTTACCATATTTAAATGGTCTAATTCTATTTTCTAAGAGTATAAAAATTTAACAAGGTCATTTGACAAACATAATTATTAGAGTAGTTCATTTTCGTTTGAGTCGATTTCGAAGTAAGTTGTTTTAATTGTTTAATAAAAAGTTTGCTAAAATAAATGTGCTAATTTTTCTTTATTAAATTACTTGTGAAAAATTATATATATCCTTAAAATTATCCTACAGTTTTTTGCTATGAACTTCCTGTACTATTTGGTTAAAAAAGTCCTGTTGAAATTTGTGGTAAAGAAATATGTATTTACATTTTGCTGTGCTAAATGATCAAAATTTTGACAAGTATAATCGAACGAATAATATTCATTGAATTTGACAAAATGAATATAATTTAAAAAAAAATATTTTCCAATACTTTTTTCAATGTTTTTAGAAATACAAAAAAACGTGTGAAATTTCTATATACCTACATGTCAGATATGTACCAATTAGCACGGCCCTAAATGTATAATTTCATATTATTCAATGAAAACTTTAAAGCGATACATATTTTGAGCCTCTGTTCATTCATATTCTTTAGATTACTGACCAGCTTCGTTTTTTAGAAGTCAATAGAATACAAAATGGCATTTCGTCAATCACTGAAAAATTGTATATCAAAGAAAGTGACATTTTCAACCACTTTCTTTTGAGTTAGTAGATGAAACCGTTTCTTCGTTCCGTTTTTTACTGTATTGTAATAAATTAAAACATTTTTCTCTCCTATAACTCAAATCAAAGGAGCAGTATTTTTTTGATTTTTCAAAAAAAAAAAAATTATAAGTTCTTTCGTTATATGTTTTATATGTAGCTGTATACGAAAACATAATGAGTACGAAAAAAATTAGATCTTTAAAACATTGTCGAGAAATCACTGACACGCTAGAATATGCACTTTTCATCATAAAACCTGATGCTATGATTTGTAAAGATGAAATTATTCAAATATTATTAAAAGAAGGATTTTATATATTAAGTCGTAAAAAATTTCAATTATTTCCTGAACAAGCAGCTGAATTTTTGAAAGATTATGAAAAATTAAAAAATTTCATGATTTTAGTATATAATCTATCGAATGGACCAATTGAAGTGATGTTACTTTCAAAAGATAATTGTATTGAGGATTTGGCTTGTTTAATTGGTCCTGAAAGGTAATTTTTTCAAAAAATCTAAATTTTACATTTTTAATAATATATGTACATATTATATGTATTTAGGCCAAGTCAAGCAAGACACTTTTTTCCTGAAAGTCTGAGAGCAATTTATGGTAACAAAACTAATGATTTACAAAATGCAGTGCATGGAAGTCGTTGTCATACAGAAGCTATTCGAGAAATTCATTTCTTTTTTCCCAATTGTAAAATTTTGATTTTGATTTCTTCTTTTTAAAAATTTAAAATAAGATTATTTTTAGTTATTATAGAGCCAATTTCTACTAAGGATGCTGAAAATCTTTGTTGTAAAACAAATATAATGGGATTACTATTCGAGGGATTACATAAAATTTCAATAAAATCAAATGAAGAAAAATTACAGGAGCCAATACAACAATTAGCAAAATGGTGGCTGGAAAACAATCCAGAACAACCAATTATTAGTGAAGATAACTTAAAAGAATCCTATGAAAATCTTCATTTGAAAGATAAGATTAGTGGTGACAAAGATAAAAAACCAATAAAACAAACAAGCGATGAAATAAGAAGTATTTCAACTCAACCAACAATCTTGAATTCTTTATCAAGTTCATCTTGTACAACGGTATTTGGTGGATCTTTTGAAAATAGTTTTAAAGAATCATTTTCACAAACCTCCTCCTCATCGTTATTAACAAAGTCAAAGTCATCTGATCCTCATACAGTTATTATCCCTTCATTTACACCATCATCATCATCATCATCAACATCCTCTTCGTCCTCATCAGTATTTTCTTCATCTTTATTAAACTGACATTCTTTCACATACAAAAATTCACATGCCAAAATCATGCAATGTTGCCGCATGTGTTTCGAAAATCATTGATGATTTCAAATAGTTGTATTTGAATAATTTATCATATTCCAAATATTTAAAGAAATTTCTTACTCATAATACAGTCATTAATTTAATTTTTGTTTGTTCTTAAAAATAAAGCAATAGATACTAAAATAAATTGTTGTCATGTACTTTTTCGCTTTAAATTCCATAATTATTGTATCCTTAATCTAATCCTTTTGATTATTTTCGGTTATTTTTGGTGCCTAAAATAAAAGATTTAATAAAACAATTGTCTGAACTTATTTGTTCCTATTGAAAATTATTAATTTCACAATATCAATCAATCACATATTTGTAATTCACCTACATCATATCATACATAACATATGTACATCATCATACATACAACATACATACTTACATACCTACTATGTATATTGTGTCTTCTATATTCTAAAATAAGAATTTAATCTATAAAATCAGCATTTTGTAAAATTCAGTGTTTTTTTTTCCAAAAATTGCAGGGTAATACATAGCTACATATTTTATTTTTACAATAGAATAGCTATACAGATAAACAATCATATTATGTATATGGACATATTGAAAAGGCCCGGTATTCATCAACGAAAACTATTTGCTAAAATTTTTCTTTTGAAAGAAAATAAGGTAAAATATCAGTTCTCTAAATTATTTATATATTTTTGTTGACGGTAAAGTCTGCTGAAAATCTTTGAAAATAAATTGAAAAAAAAACTACATTTATTGTACATACATACATATGTATATGCACATATGTGTACATATGTGTTTGATATATTAGGTAAATTTATGCTTATAAGTTCATATTTGTGTAACTATGTACATAAATTATGATTTTATTACCTAATAAGTTTTTTTAAAAAAAAAAAAAAATTGTTTTTTTTTTTTAATTTTATAATATGTATTTCTCATATCATTATGATGATGATAATGATGATCGCGAAATGAAAGTGAAATTTTTCATTCAAAAAAATAAAAAAAATTTTTTTCAACAAAAAGTAAGTATTTCTGTAAAATTGCAAATACATCATTTTTTTTTTTTTTAAATATAATCTTCACCGTGACAGTGATGACTCTGCAAGATAAACCTACACGACTTTGATTTAAAAATTAACCCGATGAAAATACATACATATTTTGATTTCTTTCATATGTTGTCTTGTTCTATATTACTTCAATAAAGATATTTGTTGTTTAACTACTATACATATACGTATATTAATTTTTTTTTATTTTGACTCATTGTTTTTATTAATGCATTAAATTTCATTTTTTATGTAAGAAAAAAAAAAAGTTTCCTGTCTTTCTTTTCAAACTATTTATTACCGTATTACAATTCTATAAATGCATACTTTTTGTTTTTTCATGATAAAACCAAACTACTTGATATATTATTATATAAAGTAAGTATCTTAAATGCATTTTATAGATACAAAAACAAAAATTCAAATAAACTTATATATATGTACATATGTATTTGTTTTAGTTAGACGAATGAAAGAAACTTTTAAATGTCTTTAATGATTTTTTATTATTTTAAGGAAATTAAAATCATCAAATTGTTGGTTTTATATTTGACTTTTATTTTTGTTCAAATATCATAGAATGAATAAATAAAAGTATCCGTAATTTATGTACCAATACATAAGTATGTATTGATTAGATAACATATTTTAATAGGTATAATAATAAAAACATACAAAATTAATTTTCTTAACAAAGCGTGAAGAATTTATTAGTTATTAGAAACACATAACATAAAACATATAATAAACGAATGAATATTTTTTTTTTTTTTTTTTTGAATAAAATTGCATTCTATATGTTATACCTACATGTAACATATTTTGTTGTGATAATGATAAAGACGCATATGGTTTAATATTTATATTTTATAACAATAACCCTTTACCAACAAATTGTAAAATAAAGATGAATAAATTTTTTCAAATAAAAAGCTTTAGCTGGATTCTTGCATGGTGATTGGTGACTGTCACCATGGTGATAGTTAAAAAGTGATTGTTCCTTTATGATGATCACCAAAAAAGTGATAATATTTTGAAGTGTAGCAAACTTCATAGCAAACTTTGTAACGTATTTTGTTGTTTTTTCTTGTTGTTGTTTTCTAAAATAATTTTATTACATATAAAGTTATAACATTATTATAGTTTAATATGTACATTAATATTATAATTAGTCATACATAGATCATATAATTCAATTTTTCATAATTATTATAAATAGTTTATCTACGTTCTTTTAATTTTTAAATTTTTTCTAAAATAAAATAAAATGTTTACATAAAAAACATCTCTTTTGCAATCACCTTTAAAAAATACATGAAAAGTGACAGCTATTTTGCTGTCACCTCTAAAGTGATGAGATTTAGTGATTTTTGAATATGATTGTACCATACAGGAATAAAAAATAATTGTGATAGTCACCAATCATCATACAAGAACACAGTCCTTGTTTCAAAATTCAACATTGTTTAGCACCACACCATATGGTTAAGCTACTCCTGAATAGTTGGCACTTCTGTAAGTACTCCAACTACATTACTCACACATTGGTGTAGTTGGTTGTCACTTTGTTGTAGTTATGCTGTATGTACCATATGTAACATATGTTTCGAATTGAATGAATTCATAATTATTTGTGTCTGATTTTAAATTTTTATTTAACAATTTTATTCATAAAGTAATATTTATTTTCGTCTTGGTTGTCGATTATTACTGTCAATTTCTATAAACAAAACTTTGTAGAGTCAAATACGATTGAAGTATGTATGTATGTGTATATCCCATTGTCAGACTACTTATCATCACAGGGTTAAATTAATACCTAGGTAAAACATGAAATAAAAAACCAATTGGGAAATACAATTTTATAAAAGTATAAAAATTAATTTCTTATTTTATTTACAAAATTTAATAATTATCTATTAAATTAAAAATTTAATGTTAATTACTTAATCAGATTGATTTTATTAAAATGTAATAAAGTAATTTTGCACATCATTTTATTACCATTCCGTTTGATTCATTTTATAATTAAAATAAAAATAAAATTACTTTCTTTATTTAAATTTTCCAGAATTTTCTTGTCTAAAAAATTATATAATTAATTATATTTTTAACATTATTTACAATAAATTAACGGTGATGTATGTGAATGATAGTTCATTATATGCACCTATCTAATTATCATTGGAAAATATTCAATAGAATATTTTTTGTAAATACAGTTTTTTTTTTGATTTTATGTATGTATGTATGTAATATATGTAAATGCTTTAAATGGGGCGGGCAGTAGACGAAGTGGTAGAGTGTTGGCTTCTGATGCTGAAGGTCTCGAGTTGGCTCTGCTTAAAGACCATAATATAGTCCACAAACCAACATGATGCATGTATGACAGAAGGGAACTCTACAACCCTCTGACTCGACAACTAACTGCGAGGTGTGTGGTATCAAAACGGCACTCTCCGTGCTAATTTGGTTTTCGGAAACTTCTGAAAACCGCCACTTCAACCAAACAAACAATGCATATGTATGTATGTAATATATGTAAATGCTTTAAAAATGAAAGGTTAAGTTATTATATCACACCTTACTTAATAAACTTTATCAGCACCACACTTTATAAGAAGTTTTTCCCTTTTTACGTTCCCTCTATGGCGTTCAATTATTAGAAAGATTAGAAACCAATGGATAAATACCTGGAAGAACGTTAGGAAATTCATTTAATGTTCGTCAGAAGACACAATGATCTATCTAGTTTTCACGCGGAAAAATGTAAAATAAATATTCTTCTCAAAGAATTTTAGAAAATTCTCGGACGGATCGTTTTTTCGCATTCGTTGCGACTTCAACTATTTCCAAATACAGGAAATTCGCCCTTGGATTTTTGAAGAAGATTTGATAACAAAAATTTCCAAAATTTTCTACAGTGCGATTATTAGCGATTCTTTGTGCTTGCTGGGATTTGTTAAAATGAGTTAAAAGTAACACAAACATGAAGAAAAGGACTCTTTTTGCCGATACATTCAATACCAGTTTGGAATAATTCAAAATCACGTACAAAAAAGTTTAAGGGCTCTATTATGTAATTCGATCGAAATTCTATCGAATCTAATGAATATTCACAATATTTGGTTTCTTTATCAAATAAATGCTAAGATATGCTAATGATATAAGATATGAGAATTTAATTTAAAATATTTATAGATCTGCAGAACTACGATATCTCCAGAAAAATTTATATTTGCTTTTAAATTGTATATTTTGTTCAAAATTAATTAATAACAGAGACGCAATAAAATATTACGTTTTTGAAACTTGTTATTTATGTATATTCAGTTTATCCTTGAACTTCAACTTGTCTTCTAAACGAATGTAATAAAGTTGAATAAAAAAATCAATGCCACTTTGTCAAATATTTGTTCAAAGACATACTACTTTTAACACTCGGTTCAATTCTGGCTCATTTTTGTCAAAAATCAGTTTTCAAATTTGAATATCTTTGGATCCTGTAAAATGTGATAATGTGAAATTTCTGCACGGCATTCTCTACAAAATTCTCTTCAGAACAAAAAACAGGGAACGAGTAAGAAGGCTCTAAAGAAAGAAACTATGCACATCAATGTTGAGAAAATTTTTATAGACCTTCCCGTTACTTTAAAAATTTTAAAAAAATTATATGGAAAATTAAAAATAATTTTTTTCATATATTTTATTCATTCATAAAAATTTGCATATTACTTTTTTCATAAAAAATATACATACATACGTAATGAGAGGATTGGGACTTGACAACTTTGAGCTGTTATATCTCGGACTCTGTTGCACCGATTTGAGTCAAATAAGAAGCACTTAAAAACAAAAGGATTTATTCGCAATTCGAATTTTTTTTAGGATAAGTGCAAAACTAAGAGAGGTCACAGTATAAGGGAAAAAAGGCTGATTTTTCGAAAAATGACCTAGTAAACGGATTTCTACTCTTTAAAGTTTGTTTGGAAAATAACCCTTTAAGATATATCCTGGTTATCCGAAAAAATAGTTTTTTAAAGTAACGAAAAGTTCTACAAATTTCCCCAACATTTATGCGCGTATATAAAACTCAAACGTGAATTGAGTGTTAAAAAAAGGTTATGAAAAAACCATAACCTTACCAACGAATATAACCAAATACTGACACTCATGTTACATTTTCATATTGCAGTTTCATTTGTTTTTCTTTTTTGTAAATCTTCTTCAATACATACATATAAATAAAATCCAAATACAATAGATAAAAAAATTTTATTTCCAAATGAGACGTAGGTACATATTTTTACAAATTATGTCTACAGTAAATTTTAATAAATTTCACAACCATTTTTTTTTTCAATATTCTAAATTATTTTTATATTTGTACACAATTTTCAATAGCGCCATAAGTGGAGCTTCGAAAAGTAAATGTAAAAGAAGTGAAAAAGCGAAGCATAAAACTGAAATTCCCAAAAATATAACGATCTGAAAAATAGGAAAAAAATATTTTTTTTTAATTGAAAAATAAATTTTTCTTTTTTTTTTTCTTACAGTGTGAATATTTGAAGAGTAAATTCCATTTTCTCCATTCAATATCACAATCCTGATTAGAAGAGGACTCAGTAAAAATGTACAATTTGATAGTTTTCCCAGAATGTTAAAACAATTTGAAGTCAAAACTTTAAATAATAATCCTAAAATTAAAAAAAGAAAAAAAATTAATTAATTATTCATTAAAAACTTCAAAATGAAACGAGTTGGAAATTCATTTGGCATGATTTCGTTTTTCAATGCTCTTCATGAATATGAAAGAAGAGGAAAAGTTTATTGGTCCAATTTTTAATACATACATACATATGTACATATGTGCGTAACTGTGTTACTGACACGTGATTATAAACACGAAAAATGAATTGCTAATTTTGTTTACAAAATTTATTACGAATGAAATATTACATAATTTTTGAAATAAATTAACAGGTTAACAATAAATAAATAATGTAACTGAATAATTACAAAACAAAACAAAAATACGCTTGAAATGAATATCCTTATAATACTTTTTTGTATTCCTGTTTATTTGTTTATCAATTTGTTGTGTTAAAATTAAGCTTTTCACAAGTCAAACCGATTATAAGTTTTTGTTTTTATTTTTGGGAGGAACTTTATTGTTTTTCTTTACTTTTTGTTTTTCTTTTGGTGGAGTTAGTCGATTTGACTTGTAAACGGCTCAATCTTTACTTTCAAATTTTTCAATTCTAAAAATTTTTAGAAAAGTTAATTTATGCATAAAACCACAATTTTATAAACCTTCAATGTTTCTACTTTTCAAATTTAGCAGTAAAAATCCAGTATGCCTCAAACACAAAATATTTGGTTCAACATAAAACAGTTGTTGTTATTGCTGCACAAGAAAGATTTTAGTTCAGCTTAAAGATTTAGGAGTATATTCTTACACTTTAAGAAAAAGAAATTCAACTTAAAAAAATAGTTTCATTTACATACACGTGAACGGATGAAGTATGATGATTTTTGCAAGAATAGAAATAATAAACACCCGATTTTCGAGACTAATTGACGGAATAATGACCACAGCAAACTAGACTATTTAAAGCTGTAAGGATACAAAATCCTACGAAATATGGCGAAATTCCGGTGAAAATTACATTTTCCAACAAATAATGCCGCAATTTACCCAAAATTTCACATCGTCACGAACATTAACAACACTTGGTCACCCAGTGTCACAATATAATTGATTCTCCGTCCGATATTTGTCATTTCAATTATTTCTCAGTACTCTTTTCTTTAATTCACAACTACTTTAAATTTATCTATACTTATTCATTTTTGGTACACCCTGTTTTCAACCAAACTTTATTTAATTTTGAAATATTTGTTGTATTTGTGTTGCAAAATACCTAAACTGTTTTACTAAATTCGTTTTAAAAAAAGTCTGTGCATTTTTATATGCCTTGTACTGTTTATTCCTTATCTCTTTGTCACTCAAAATTTAACATTTTCACAATATCTTGATAAAAGAATAACAGATCCTGATTTAATTGTTCAGATAAGTCTTTGACGCATATGTTCTTTAATTACATCAACATGCTTGTGTGGGTAATTCCTCATTTCAAATAAATCAATAATTTTGTGATTTTTTTTTGTGTATAGCTATACGAAAAAAGAAACGTAGTTACAACAACAAAAACGCATGTGTGTAAGTATGTATCTTTTTTTCTGCGCATGTTTTTCTAGTATAATATGAAAGCTCAACTTTTATTATTTTGACTATAGATTAGATTCAGTTTGTGAATTTGTAATTGTTAAATTTGTTAAATTTTAAAATTAATGAAATCATTTTTTTGAAACATATTATGCTGCTGAAATTAACGCCATGTTGAAAGTGGCCGGAAAAGCTTTAGTTTCCTTTGAAATACGACCCATAAAATACGAGGATGATACCAAAGATAATAGAATAGCTATTCTAATATTCTTGATGATACATATAGATTGAAGTACAAGATGAATGTATGTACATATGTACATATGTATGAAAGAATTGAATGAGGTACGATTACCTATTCGTAGGTACATTGGTAGGACCATATTATTTGAGCAAATAATAAGAAGATGTTGAAAAAAGTATTCATTAATTATCCAGAAAGAGTAAGGAATAATAAAAACCAAAAAAAAAAGATATGGTTGGGAAGCTTTGAAGCAATCACAAAGGGTCGAGGAAAGCAAAATTGTATTGTAGAAGCTTATCAAGTAAATGTGACCTTTAGAAGAAAATAATAACGGAGGCTAAAGTTTAAACACTCTACTACATTTCCACTGCAATAAAATATATCTCAAATTAGAATTTTGTTGCAAAATTTTGTTTCGTTTTAATATGGGAATCCCTATAATTAAAACTTACAAGCATTAAATAAAAAAATACAAAATACGAAATCGCTAATTTTAAATTTAACCTGCAGACCTCAAAAATAAATTGTCAGAAATTATGTTTTTTCTGTCATAAAAAAATTAAAATTTATAAAAAAATATTTTTTCTTGAAAAAATTTAGCATTTTAGTATCTAATTTATTATTGGAGTTGAAATGTGAAAATTTTCTGGTTAAAAATTAATTTTTGATGTGAAAATCTGATTATCGAAATAATTATTTTTTTTTCTTTTAAGAAAGCTTAAAATTAAATAATCTTTTAAAAAATAATCGAAACTTTCAATCAATAATGGTTTTTCAGATTAATGAAATAAATTTATCGAAATTCGTGGAATTAATATAAAAGTAATGTATTGTAGGTACTATTACTAATGTACTAAGTTTAAACATGTTTAAAAAAAATTTTAGATTTTGTATTACTGAGATAAATTTTTAATTATCTATATAAATAGTCTTCCTAATAATAATAACAAATTATGAAGCAATTAATCAACATAAAAAAGTTCAAATTAAAGAGTATTTTCTTTCTTCGTTGTTATTTAATTTAAAAAAAAAAAAATTAGCAAATTAGTTTAAAAGCATATTAAATTTGATTACTCTATAAAAAATTAGTTTTTAAACAGAAACATGATAAATAAATTCATGTAACATTGCCATAATAATCGAAATATTATATGAAAACTAAGCGTGCATAATGCGAAAAAATATTTATCTGAAAGATATGTAGGTAGGTAAAACGCACACTGTATAATCAAATCATTATTAATGGATCGGTAATTTTTAGGATATTTTAAGATTTATTGAATTAAAATTAATTTAAAAAAATTAACTTAATAATTATGATTTCTGATGATTATCATAAAATTTAATGATTTTTAAATAGTTCAATTTAAAATACAAACACTTACCTCCGTACTGAGAAATACTTGCAACTATCATCCAAAAAAGAATCATACTCCAAATGGTATGAGCTAATGTTATTATTGTAGCTTTTAACCAAGGATTTAATTGCCAAAATACAAATTGAAATCCAAAACTAAATCCAATAAAAATCAAAAAACATGCGATCCAACCTGCATAAATTTTTTTTTTTTAAATTTTATATATAAATTTTTAAGATAAAATCTTTAATTTAAGATAAAAACTTATGCTTACCAAAAACAATTACGAAAATATTAATTTCAAGTTTTCCTCTTGTCTTGTATAAAATATATCCTAAACACATTCCCAACAAATAAGAAGGAATCCTTAGCCAAACTTTATCGAAAATTAAATTGAAATCAGCCAATTCATTTTCAAAGTTTTTCCTGTGAAAATAGGAATTTTATAGTTGTTTTTTTTTTTTTTTTGGATACAAGATACTCCATTTTAATTTTTTTTATTTTTTTCCTTAGTTCAAAATTACCATAAATTTATTCTTGATGGTATTTTCATTTCAATAATAATCGATGCCATTATACATGTCATAAATAATCCAGTACATATTGCACCAGCATATTTTGGATGGATTTGTGCCAATAAAAGTACAAGACATGCAGCAAAAAAGAATTGAACCTCAAAAGATATAAACCATGTCCATGGCATGCACTTGAAAGATGAAAAAAAGTGATTTTTTTAAAAATTAATTTTTTACTATTTTTTTATTTTTCAATTGATAAATTTTGGAAATTTTTGGACAGATTCTTACTCTTTGATCAATTGGAAAAAATGTATCGATAAATAGAATATTTTTCCATTTTGTTATTTCACATGTTTTATAATCGATCGATGGTATTTCAATTATTATATTTTCATGAGAATATTTTGAAAATAATTCCAAACAAATTATAACGATTATGTAAGGAATAATCAAACTGTAAATTAAAAAAAAAAAAAATGTATTACATGTTATGTTGCATATTTATAGGAACTTTAAACAGTTATAATATGTTATATTTACCTGCAAATTTTATGTGCAATCATTCCAACAAAATGTAAAAGTTGTTCCACAGTTTCTAACGTATTTTTACAATTTGTTTTAAAATAAAGAAGTGTAAGATTTGTTCCACTGGAAAAAGACAAAAATTTATTTTTTAATTGAATTTTTGTGAAAAATATTCAATTGTTTAAATTTTTGTTTTTTACCTTAAAAAGAAAAATGTATCAATTAAATAACTGGCATATTTTCGACTCATTGTAATAAAATCAAGAAAATTTTTTCGTTCAATTATTTGATTATTCGAAATATAATCCATTGTGACACAAGTATTTGCTAAAATCATTAGAATTGAACAAATAAATTGAACACCTCGTACAGTTGCAATTTCATTTTCTTCTGATGTACGCTTTATGAGATTATTATAATTTGATTGTAATGAAAATGCACTGAGAATTTCTTGAATAAGATTATTTTTATTAAATGATGATTTTGGTAATGATTTAGCTGAAAATAAAATGTATAATAGTTATATATATGTAACCAATCCAATCTTAAACGGCTGTACTGTAAATAATAAATTCCTATTTAAAGTAACAAAATTTCGAATTTCTCTTTCCAAGAAGGATTTCTGTAAAATTTGATGCTTGCATCACAGTGAAATTTCAGTGAAAAGGGTAGGCAGATTCTAGTGCCCATACTTCCTCCCTTGTATATAATTTTATAGTTAATTTTAAAATTATTGAAAGAATTTATTTTGAGATTTTGAAAATATTGAAATAAAATTGACATTAATAAATTAATTTTAGTTTGCGAACACTGGAACCTGCATCTAAATTTAATTTTGATAGGTAGAAGATATTCGGTAGATTTCACTTTTTTTTAGTTTAAATCTTTTAGGATGCTGTTGTTATGATACAAATATTACTTTAATAACCTTACTTTAATTTTGTGTACTTAAAATGCATTTTGTATTTGTCCCCTGTTAACTTACAATAAATCATTTTCATTTAAACTTTAAACTTTGATCCACTGCAATGTCGTCCAACGTAGTACAAAAGGCTGACCAAAATTCAAATTTTTGATGTCAAAGAATGGGATAAATGGTGTTTGGGTTTTATACCTATTTTCCCTTTGAGTTTTGAAAAAGAATTCCGCCACATTCCGCCCTAATTTTTACATATGTATATCATATTTGAAGGTAGTTGTGTATACTAAAAAATTAAAAAAAAAATGGCTGCTCGTTTTTGCTCCTTTTTTTCTAACGGAAAAAATCCTTTTTTTGTACCTGGGTTTGGGTAATTCTATTACATTGTATTTTTAATATGTTAATTATTTTTTATAATGTCCAAAAATTTTGTATGTTTGTTAAAAGGTCATATCTCAAAGGAGAGGAGAGCTAGACCTTTGGTTTAGGGGCCAAAATTGTAGTTCGTGGTGCGGGCAATTAAATTATAGAACATGTGTTATCAATAAAATGTGCCGTTATTTATAGCGACGCCATTTTACTCAAAGAAAACAGGAAAATTTACTGAATTTTTCAATTTAAGACTTCATAACTTTTGAACAAATAGGGGTACAGAGACAAAGTGGGTATCAATATAAAGGGCAGAATATTCTCTATTAAACTTATTAAACAAACAATTCCGCTATGTCTCACGGTTTTTGAGAAACAAAGTGTTCCATGAAAACTGAGACAACCACATTCACTGTGTATATTTTTTACCATTGAATTACTTTACATGAAAATTGAAAATTTTGTTTTTTTATTTCATTTTTAATTAAATTCCATTCTAATTACAAAAATTTTATTCAAAATAATTTTTTTCGAAGATATATAATTTTGACCACAAAATGACCCTTTTTGGACCACTGTGCACTGTGCACTGTGTTATAAATTAATATTAATTTGCATCTTGTTTATATGTAATTTCATATTAAATTAAATTTTTTGAAAGTGAAAAATGCTGAATTTTTACTTCTTAGCGATTTTATAGTCTAGTCTAACTATGTACTTTCCGTCCCTAGTATTTAACTAATACAAAAAACACATAATTTTCCTGAAATGTTTAAACTATATTAGATAAAGTCACCATTGTATTGATGATAGAAGTAACTGACACCAAGTTCAAAGGGTTAGTTTTAAATCTTAAAAAGTCCAAAAAGTTCATTTACTTGGAAATTGCAATCTTTATCTTCGAAAGTCAATTTATTCAACTTCGAGTACTTTTTGAGTACTTTTTCAAAACAAAATATTGTACTTTAAAATTTTTGAAAAATAGATGTAAATAAGTAGAATTTTTTTCATGCTAAAATGACATTATAATTGTTGTATCTTAAAAATATTAACTTCTTTTATTTTCACTTTTTATTTTATATTTATTAGAATATCTTAAAAACCGCGTAAAAATAACTAGATTAATCTTGAATTTGTGTGTGTGTTTTTTTTTCATAATATAAAATTCTTCACTCTTTAGTTCTCGAGAACTTGATTTACAGAATTAAATTAATTAAGTTTTTTTAAAAAAAAAAAAAAAAAAAAAACTCATTTCCTTACCATAATCACAATTTCCAGCCAATATGTCCAAACTAATTGTTGCTGTGTTTTTCATTTTAACTTTTTTAACTTTCACCATATTTACATGACTATTAGAATTGATATTGTTAATTGTCATACTTTCAGCTAACGGATGCATATTTAATTTTGTAACTGAATTTTTATCATCTTCTTTACCATTTTGATTGATACTTTTACTCAATTTTGTACAATTATCTAAAATTGTACAATTCATATTTTTCGTTTCAATTAAATCACTTGGAACTGAAAATGTTGAATTATCATCTTTTTCGTTTTTTATCATTTTACAATTATTTCCATCACATATTATTTCTTCATCCAAAAATGACCAAAATTCGGAAAAATGTGCACAAATTAAAAATATTATTGAAATACTTAAAATCGATATTAAAATATATAATTCACTATCATTAAAAATATTATAATTTTCATTGATAACTCGAAAATTCATCAATGTCATATTTTTTACGATATGATTACTTCGAAAGAAATTTGTTGAAAGAATCTCTTTAAAATCATCATTTTTACATGATTTTGGAAAACAAATTGATTGTTGAACAGTATAAACCTAAAAATATTAAAACAAAAATAGATTTATATTTTGAAGTAATCGATTTTTATTAGCCTGAATCAAACGAACCTCAGATAATTTTGTTGCCAATTCGATTTCATATTTTGCAGAAATTAAATGTACAGGAAACGGTATGACTGTACTAGTATTCAATTTGAAAGTCCAATGATTTCGTAGAGCTTTCAAATATTCGTATTGTAATTGCCTGCACTGTTCAGGATTTGAAATTCGAAATTGATATCCGCCAAAATTTGCACCTCCGTAGTATCCTGATGAGTCGTATACTGAAGAAAAAAAAAATTGGAAACATTAAAGTTTGAATTTAATTTTTTTTTTAAAACTCTGAAATAAAAATTTCGACTATAACAATTTTTTTTTCTCTTTTAACGTTGTTAGCATTTTTTTTTCTTATTTTTTTGTTGTTATTTGTGTTTTGATTTTCTCATGCATTTTATTTTTACACATTTTTCCTGTATAATTATGTGTAAATGATTGCATTACAACTATTGAATCTGTATGCGTGTTAAAACACTGAAAATATGATAAGTTGTTTTTCTTCTTAAGTTTTATTTTCCTTAATTATGATTTCGAAATAAAATAAAAAAATAGTAAAATTAATGACTTTGAGTGTAAAAAGCGCACGTATTTTTAAAAATTGAACAAAAAAAAAAAAAATGGAATATCTAAATGAGAAAGATACTTATATAGAAATTTATAAGCACAATAAAATCGTACATAAATACAGTTTTAGCTACGCATTAAAAGAAAAAATTTCATTTTTAATATCAATCGACCATAGAAAATAATAAATTGGTATTTATTCTCATATAATAATATTAATACACATATGAGGAAAGTAGGTGCATTTATGATTAATGATTGTTTTTTTATTTTCAAGTTTATTGACATTGGATGAGTTTGATAGTAGAAATTTCAATTTTAATTATGAGTTTTTAAAAATAATAGAATATATTATGACCTTGCGTATAATTAAAACAAAGATTTAAACGATATTCATTTTTATCATATACAGCTGTGTGTTTCAGACCTGATAATCCATAATAAACAGGGTGGTAGGTCCTTTCGTGACAAACAAAAAAACTGTATTGGAGGGTGGGGGGTGCAATCGCAACGGTTTCCGCATTACGAGAAGTTAAAGATTTTCTCGACTTTTTTTCATAAAACACTCTGTATTTTCGTTTTTGCTTATTGTATAGAAATGTTTAGTTTATTGTTTGTCTCGACAGGACCCACAACTCTGTTTATTATCGACTATCAGATCTGAAACACCTTGTATTTATGTAAATAAATGTACATACATACATATGTAGGTTGATGTTATATCTATGTATGTATACGTATATACTTATATCCATTCATTGAGATGATAAATGAGGAGCCATAGTAGCATAAATAAAGAAGATCTTCTTATGATAATATAGCTTCTAACAACTTTCTTGAAATTAATACGATGTTAAATTATTCAATAGAGTTAAAATGTATTGAAAATATTTATAGATCATTAAATATTTTATCTATTTTGATTTATTATATATTAGTCTTTTTTTTTTTTTTTTTAATTCTTGCAATTATGCTGTTGTAAAAATTTTACTGCTTCAATAAAACTTATTATTTTCCTTTCAGTTTTTATCTCTGTTTGATTAAATGAAATAACATTTTCTCATTTTCATGAAAAAATTTATGAAAGTGGAATAATGGCAACACATATACGAATTGTGTAGCCATAACCATTACCATTTCCTTTTTTTTGCTCAATATTTTATTATTAATTCTGCTCAACGAAAAACCTGAGTTTTCTAAAAGTATGTAGAATCAAGTATGTACTATGTTTTATTTAAGAAGATTTTCCAGGTTCCCAAATTACCTTGAATTTTTATTAGAACTTAACTAAAATAAAATAAGATTTAAATACTTAGGTATATGATGAATGACACTTTCTTTTTATAAGAAAATTTTTGAAACTCAATTCATTAGATAATTATTATCTTTGTTATCTTTGAAATCTTTCATTCTGATGATGTAAAATAACACCCTTATTGGAACAGAGGAAAAATTTAAAGTTTTACCAAATTGTTTTGATTATATAAGATATTAGTACAAAATTTTTGAAAAAATCCATAAACATTTCAAATGAAATACATGAAAATTTAAAATTTTGCTGTCATTTATTGCAACTAACTACTAAATTATACTAGGAGAAAGATTAAATCTTCTCAATCAACTTATTTTAGAACTTTAAATTTATTGAAATTTAACCATACAATAGGTATAAAGACCGTTATATAGTAGAATATCCTATGACATTTATTTTTTTTTTTTTTGGTTAGTTTACCTAAATATCGTGAGCGTAATGTACAGGAACAGTCAATAGATTTTGAAAGATACAATTAGGAAACAAACACTTTTTCACCACATTAAATTTTTTTATTTTTGTATTATTTTTATTTAAGATAACTTTTTTTTTTTTTTTTTTTGATAAAAGTAGAGAAAAAAAAAAAGAAGAAATTAAAATAGTAAAGAGATCATATCAAAAATTAACCAAAATTAAAATTCTAGAATTACGTAATCATAATAAGGATAATAGAAAGTACAACCTTTTTTATTTTTTTTTTATTATATTATTAAGCTTAATTTACAAACTGAATTTGTAATTAAAGTTTTATAATCCTGTGTGAATATTCATTTATGAAGTCATTTTTTTTCGGTTAATTTACATTTGCTTTTTTAATAAATTGTTTAAAAAAATATCTATATGTACATATATCTTAATCTAAAATTCACTCATTCATTCATAAAAAAAAAAAAATATGTATAAAAATTCTCCCTTCACTCTTATTATTAATAATTCACACACACACATACACACTAAATTCTATTTATTTCATATTTTCTGCAAAAAACAAAAATAAAAAAAAAATAATAACAAACAAATAATAATAATAATAGCTTTTATAATTTATTCATCTTACATTTAATTGCCCAAAATAATCCTTTTTGTAATCCTTCTAAATAATGATACATATCCTTTATACAAATTTCATTAATATTCCATTCTTTATCACTAAATTCAAAAAAACGTATTAAATTTGATGGTGAAAATGTTTCAAATAAAAAATTCACATTTGTTATAATTGTACTGTCACAGATTATTGGTGAATTTGTAAATGTAATTGTAAAAATTATGAAATAATAATATTTAATTAAATTTAACATTATGCTAAAATTATATAGCGTGTATTATTTAAATAATATATGATTTTTGATAATACGCTAAATATTATGTAGAATAAAATAAATGTATGGACAACAGTTTTTTTTTTTTCTTGATTATAAAAACACGGAATTAAATAATTGAAGTGTAAACAAAACTTTATAATAATATTATAAAGAAAACAAAAAAAAAATAATAATAATAATGATAAAAAATGAAGTAAACACGATTTTTTCTTATAAAATAAAATTGGATATGTGAATATGAAGACTGCACAAACGCGATTGCATCAATATATGAAAAGTTTCAGAAATGGAAAATAATAATAATACATAATAATATATTGATTGAAGTTAACTCTTTTAGATGGAGGGATGAATAACGATGAATGGCTTATTAAGCACAAGTATAGTTATATGCAAACTTGTAATTTGTTTAATTTTTAAGCATGAAGAAAAAAATCAAAATAATGAAAAAAAAAAAATCATCTGATGCGAGTTATTTCATAATATTTGTATCTTTATGAGTACTTAAAGAATTTATTTAAATTCTATAATCATTTCAAACAATATTTTTTTGGAAAAAATTTTTTTTTTAAAAAATTAGGTAATTAAATTTTGCCAACTATTGTGTTAGATTTTCTTTGCTCAAATTTTTTTAAAAATTTTGTTTTAAATTTGGTTGTGCAGAGACCAGTGACGTAAAATTAAAATTGAAAAATGTAATGATTTAATATTTTCCTTATAGAAGAGTTTTCTGTTTATATTTTATCCGGAAAAATTAATAATACAAAAAAATGAATTCTTGAACATGACAGAAAATTTTACATTGTTGATAATCACAGTGTTGTAGTGAAACACCCTATATCTTCGTTGTCTTTTATTATGTAGAGCAATGATACGCATACCTAACAAAAGGAATCATTTGCCCATTCAATTAACATAAGCACCATCTTTTCAGCCCCCTTACACAGAAGTTAAATTAAGCCCCCGTACCTTGGAAACTGTTGAGATTACACCCCCTCCTACCACCTACGATTTTTTGCTTGTCTCTGCGAGACCTATCTGTGGTTAAATTTTGTACATCTTAAACCAAACACCCTGTATAAACCTATTTAATCCCAAGTACATATTGATGTAGATATCATCACATTCATCTGTAAAAAATATTCCTTTTGTCATCCAAAAAACAAGAAAAAGTTTATGTGGTTAATCAAAGCATGTTTAATTTTTAAAAATTGTTTGAGCAGTGATATCGCTCAATTATGCACAATTGCGGCTCAGAACTAGAAAATCAGATCCCTAGTTATGTACTAGGATAATGTTAGGTGAAAGATGAAATCAACTTTTTGAAATTGCGTTTAAAATATTAATTAAAAGCAAATGAATTGAAATCAATTAATTAATGACTTCTTGACTTTCTCATTGCATGACTTTTGTTCAAATGGTTTTGAAATATTAATTTTACTTATTTTAAATTGAAAAAGTAAAAGTTTATGGAATAAAATAACTCAGTTGAATTAAATTAACTTTTATCTTTTTCAAAATAAATTTTTATATAATTTTTTTTTTTCTGTAGCATAATGATTATTCTGATTTTTTGTTGTTGTTAATTTAATTCACTCAGGTTCACTGTAAGAGCGTACCAGTATACAGTGTAGTTAAAAAATTGTATACATATATGTATGTATAATATATACATATAGTACATACATACCTATGTACATTCATACAGAGAATTCATCAATCTCTAATTAGTATGTACATATATCAGTTTATTTTGAATTAGGTAAGTTAAGTGATATGCTTTTACAGTTTTCATGAAACCAGAATTAAGAAATAACAAAAGATTTATTCTGTTTCCTATGAAGTGATAAAATAAAAGAAATCTAATTTTTAATCAGTGATAAAGGCAGTAAAGTATGCCCGAAAAGCTTCAACATAAAAAAATAAATAAATAAATAAACATTTGAAATAATTGTAGCACATAATCGCAATTATGAGCAATTTTATAAACAATGTACAATTGTCTCAATTTTGAAATAATTTATAGCCGGTCATGGCTACTTCTTCTAAATATCGTATTAAAGATGATTTATCTAGAAATGAAAAAAGTGTTTTTTTGAATAATTTTAAATAGTAAAAATATTTACCAAATTTCAATTACTTTCTTCTTATCTAACTACACAGAAACGAAATTGGAACGATCGAACTTTTATTATTTAACTTGCTGAGTTTTACTGAAAAATTAATTAATAATAACAATCACCTTTATTTACCCGTTTTGATCCAAATTTTAAAAAAAAAAAATTTAACTTGAAAATTTAAAGTTATAAAAATTCAACTCGTGATATTTATTGTTTCATTGCTCTAGGTCATATATTTTTGTGTTATGGGTTTTATAAATATTAAATATTTGTAGAAGTTGTTGGAGATAGATACAAACGTATTACAATGTACACCTAAAAGTATGCAAACAATAAGTGAATGAAATGAAAACGGCATTATTTGGAAATGAAACAATAAATATTGAAAGTTGAAAATACATAATTCTTTTCGAATCATTAGAAAATCATTCTTCCGTTTCTAACTTCTATTTTCTTGTGTATAAAAATTTACCTGTTAATTTTTACTTAAAAGCTTTTATTTCTTGTTTTGTTTTTTCAGTTTAATATCGAAAGAACCTACATAGGTACATTCGAAAATACATAAACTAGATACGATAAAAGAATCTGACTCTGCCCATATGAAAAACTTTAATTATTTAGGTACATTCAATACTTTTATACAATGTTCATTTAAAAATAAAACATTATGATTGTACTAAGTTTTATATATGTACATACACCACAACTTAAATCAAGATACAATTTTCTCTTTGCTTTAGACTCAGCAAATTGTTTAATTTTCAAATTGTTTTGTTGTTGTTTTATTTTTCGAAATACATGGGGGGAAAATTACTCAAAGTAGGTATACTATGTATAATATGTATATCCATTTTGCTTTGTTCTATATTCATTTTGTTCTAACATGAAATCCAAATTTAAACATAGCAGACAGTTGTCAAGAAAACTTTAAATCGTGTGGTAGTAGGTTATTTAAAAAATTTTCATTTAAATAAAAAAAATTGTCAAAAGAGAATTTATTTTTTTGTTTAATTTTTGCTGACGAGCGAGAACATAACTATCATCAAAAAGTAAGAAATGTTATTTAATTTCTAATTAGTAAAAAAAAAAAAATGGTTGGAACTAAATAATTTGTATATTTCGTGAAGGAAAAAAATATTGAATTATGTAAAAAAATTTCTACAAAAAAACAAAAAGGTATAAAAAATTATTAGATTGTCGAAAAAAAAAAATACATTTTACATTTGTTACTTTTATTCCATAGTATGGTTTAAGGGTTGGAAAAACAAGAAAAAAATTAACGAAAATAATAGCGCAATCTCTCAATCGACATACTACCTATATAATATTTGTATGTTTTTTTATATGACAAATACAGTGAAAAAAAAAAGGGTGAGGAGAAAATTCATCCCCGATTTTATAATATTTACTCTTCAATATTCTTACAATCAATTTGAATTGTTCATTTTTAAACGTGTTGTTGTTATTATTTAACGAAAGATAAAAAAAAAAACAAGAAATTAGTATATGTACATATCTTTAACGAATAAATCGAAGAGAAAAAATTACATAATCATATTTACCACCACCCCATATTTAATATGTACACACATGAAAAGTACACAAAAATTGTTATCCTTAAAGATAAAAAGCATGAATTATTGAATATTTAGTTAAAATAAGTTATTTCTTATCATTTTACCGTGTTTCTTTAATCGACTTAATTTTTATTTTGAATTTTCCTTCTAAAAATAGTTAATTTTGATATCAAATAGTTGGAAAAAATTAACGATTTTTATTGCTTTTAGGTTGAAACAAGGGTGAATTACATAAAATTTTGAATAAAAACAAAATTCAAATTCATCAAAATAAAATTTTAAAAAACTCAATAAAGAAAAATTAAAGATTTCTTAATTTTTTAATAAGTAATTTATGGTTCATTTCAACAGTATTTGTTTTTCTAATCTTTTTTCTTTCCTTCAATTTTTCTTTATTTCATTCTCTTTTTCAGATCAATTCGATTATTCTGCTAGTGCTTGGCAGTGGAAATAATATTTTTTGTGGGAAGTAATTTCCTCCCGCTGGTTCATCAAACACATCACCCACTTATAATTGTGTTGTGAATAAAAAAAAAACATAATTATATTTAAAATACATGCCAATGTAGTGATTTTTTTTATCCAAATGAATTGTGGAAAATGGCGAATTGAAAAGCTTTTGAATATCGACGACGGCCAACACAACTACACACAAATCAAAAATATCAAGCTGTATATAAAGTGAATAATTTTCATAGAAGTGAACAAAATTAAATATTAATTCGCCCTGGACTTTTGAGTAAGCCGGTTGTGTGTGCTGTGTCTCGTGTTTTTCGATAATATTTTTCATTTGTGAGAACGACTTTTTTTTTTTAATTATCAAAAGAAAAACTGATAATTTTTCCATATTCTCAGTGTATTATATTTTCAATTTTATTCAATTAGGGTGGAATTCGAATTTTTTGTTTTTTTCGTATATTTTTTGAAAAAAAGTAAGTTTTTTTGTTTGAAATAAAAAAAAAATCAATCTTTGGATAAATTTAAAGTGGAGTCGCCGGTTGAATAACACACATACCCCGCAAAAACAAAAGTTTTATTTAAAAAGAAATTAAAAAAAAATAAATTTCTTACTTCCTAAGTGAACGAAGAAACGACAACGAAATAAGAGAAAAGAAAAAAAATTGATTTTTGTACTCAGCCGGAAATTGTGTAATGGCGTTTTTGCGTTCGATTTACCGTCATAGAACGAATTTAGTTTACAGCAGCAGCAGTAGCAGCAGAAATAGTATTAATTATTTAAATAATAATTCAAATTGGTCATCAATTTTGATACTTAGAGATTTTTCTAATAAATTTTGTGGTCAACAAAGAATTTTAGGTTCTGGTTCTTCAATTATTAGCAACAACAACAAAAACGTTAACAGTAGCAGGCATCAGCAACAACAAAAACGACAACAGCAGTATTACCAGCAACAAAGTCGAGAATATTTTAATTCATTTCGTCAATATTTATTGCAGAATTTAAAAGGTGATGAGAAATTTTTACAATTAATACAATCTCGACAACGTTCTGAAGCTGTTACAGCATCATCATCAACAACAATAAGACGTAGTTCAAAAGCATATGAAGCTAATCCTGATACGCCAACGAAACCACAAAAAGATCCATTGGATTTAAGTTTCAATGACCCTTTAGCTGCATTCAAAAGTAAAACAACATGGGAATTAGTTCGGGCATATCTGGTTTATCTGATGTGCTCCAGCAGTTTTCTGGTGGAAAACAATATGAAGGTAGGTTAGTTTTAATGATATCACATTTTAAAAAAGAGTAAGGGAAGTAAGTAAGTAGAAATAATAAAAAAAAGGTTTCAACAAAAAACTAAAATAGGATCAGTTTACATTTTAAAAAACAATTCAGTGACAATTCACGTGTTACTGAAATGTAAAATATAAACATTTTGTTGATGGAGATATATTTCAATGATTTTCCATTAAAATCAGTTAATAATTATAGTGATGATTTTAATATCCTTTTTAGTATTTTGCTTGAAAAAAAAAATGTTAACGGCGGCGAAAAAATGTCACATTACATAACCAATATGAATCGGATTTATTACAAAGAAAGAAAAAAATTCTTCGTATCGATGGCGCCGTCAGCCATCATCGTATAATAAGTGAAAGTTCCATTCTTTTATACACATTAAATACACCCCCCCCCCCCTCCCTAAGGGGAAATGAATCATTACACTGTTAAAAGGTTTGCTACTTAATATGCACATACATATATAAGTTATAATCGCTTTTCTCCCTTCAAACCCATCTTGTTCTTAGTAAAAGGGTGGAAGGTGGTTAAAAGGTGGTGTATTGGGAGATTGCGCAGTTCTTGGGATTATTTGATGTTTGCTTTTAAATGAAAAAAGGACAACAACAAAACTAGTGGTTTTATAATCTGAAATTAAAAAAAAAAAAATTTCCATTTTGATTATCTTTATCGATAAATGATTCAGCAATCCTTCAACCTTTTGTTGGTTTTTTGTCTGTCCTAAATTCTCATTTAATAATTTTTCTCATTTCATGCAACAATGCATTCTCGTTAGAATGTCCTTTTTTTATTTTTATTTTCGTTTCACTTATTCATGAATTATAAGAATACAAATTTGAAAAAAGTATCAAAGTTTTGTCACAATTTAAAAAGGACATAGAATAGAGTAGAATTTTAGTTTGTATTTGTATTCAATAGATTTTATAAATTACCAAAAATATATAGTATTATATATATATATATATATATATATAAAATATATCCTTAAAAAAAGTTTAATTATATTTCCGTTGTTTTTTCATAAATTCGTAAAAATACACGGAAGCACACACCTAGTAAAGTATTTTTTTAACCTGAAAAAATAATTTTTAATAACAAAAAAATTATAAAGGAAATGTTATGTGAAGTTGATGACCCTAACCTAACCCATGTTCGTGCTTTCTCGACTGTGACGTATCACATGTCTAATACACACACACCCCTTTTTGGCCTCCTAGGTGTATTTTTTTTTTTTTTCTTTTCTTAATTTTGCTTTTGTTTTCTCTAATTTTATTTTCTCTTTTCTTTTATGAGTTTATTAAGTATCTGTGCTGTACACACATAAAACTGTGGAAATATATAATACAATATAAATTATGAGATAGCACAACAAATTCTTACGTAATAAATGAAAATTAATACTTAACTTTTTAGGTTTTTTTTTTTTTTCATTTTCTTCCCCTTAGTTATCATTTTTGTAATAATTATTAAAATAAAACTTTTTATATTTGCGGTAGGTACATAATATAAAAAATTATTTTCTCTTCGTTTTCATATTTTTAGTCAAGATAATTTTTATATAATTTTCCTTTTTCATTATTACCAAAGATGTTCTCAATTTTAACATATTTTTTTAAATAAGATAAATTAATTCTTTTTTTATGCGATATTCTATCTTAATTTCAAATGAACGGAAAATTTCCAAAGAGAACTTTTAATGCGAATGGAAAATTTCCGTTTGTAAAAAAAAAAATTGGCAAACTTTTTGAATGAGTGGATTGTCAGTAAATATATAATTATATTCTTTCTTATTTAAAAAAAAAAAAAAAAATGTAAAATCTTGATATAATTTTTTTTAAATAATTCATTAATAGACAAAACGTATACAAATATTTAATTGCATTGAACAAAAAAAACTAAGCATGTGAAAAAAATCATTAAAAATGACGAATTAGCACTGATTAATGTCACTTTGTAAACAAATTCGATTAAATTAAATGTTAATTGCTTACATAGCACAGGTGAAATTTTGGTATTAGATATTAGGCAAAAGTTAAAATAAATTTTATATTAATTACACGTAAATTCCTCATGGCCTTTATTTTAGGTTTTATTAGTTTCTCGTTTGTCTGACTATTAAATTTCAACTTGTAGAACTAGGTAAATAGAATTTTATAATTTATCTTTCAATAGAATTTCACAGTTAAATGTTACTTTGCATTTTTTATTGTTATTCTTTTTCTCTTTTTTTTTTTTTTAAACACACATATTATATAAAATAACATTCTATTGACAAAAGAAACTAGCTTAAAAACAATTTCATTTTAATTCCAATTCAATATCAAGGTAAACCAGTGGTAGGTATGTATATCAATAAAAATATCATTTAATGATTTTGCTTTTTTCTCTGAAATAAAAATTTATTTAATTGTGGTTGTGATGATCGAATCGAAATAATTTTGGTTTATTTTATTTTTTTCTTATTAAAATTTATTGCGGTACGATGATTTTGACGACGTAACAATGACGAAAATAGAACAAAGCACCAAGTTTTAAAATTGTATAAATTTTGTTTTGTTAAGGTTAACGCACTTTTTGTACATTAAACGGTTGGTCAACCACAACATTCCCCTTGAATTTTGTTTTTTTTTTTTTTGTTTTATAAATTTTCTTCGTCAATAAAAGACGATACCATTTCATAAATATTCGTATGATGATGATGATAATATACATATATAAACCATAATTGTATACGCGGATGGCTTATTGATATTGAGTTTTTCACACAAGTATAAATCTTTTAAAAAAATTTCCAATACGTAATCTAATTTTTACACGTGAATTAATAATAACTGTCACGTTACCATCATCATCAATAACCTTTTACACGTCAGTTTTTTTTTTTTCTTGATATGTTAAACCATATAAACAAGCAGCTATTGTGTGTGACTTTAAATTTATACCCATACATGCGAATATTACAAATACACAAATGTTGTAGACATATGTATGTACCTACTGTACACGTTGGTTAAATCAGGCCTCCAATTTTAAAAACAAAAAGCCCCAATCAAAATTTACACCGGCTGATTATAACACGATTGTCGTGATTAGGGGTTAATGGGGACCGGTGGTATTTTATATTTTCTATTATCGTACAAGAAAATCACAACTTAGGTATATGCTGACGTCAAAAAATATTTTTTTGTTTTGCCACCATCACAACGTGTAACGCAATGCAAAATGATTGTTGTGTTAAATTCCACAAATCAATTCAAATGATATTGAGAAAATTTTCGTTTTTTACTAAAAATAAATTTGCGATTGAATATATGTAGGTAGGTATTCATGGTGCATTGCAGTTTTGTTTTTCTAATTATAATTATATTACTGTACCTACATACGTTCCATTTCATTTTGATAATTTTGATTTTTTTAACGATTTACTCGTATCTATACATACGTATATCTATATAGTGTAGAATAAAAAAATAATGGCGTACCTATACATATTTCATTTTTATTTGCAAAATATTGTCTTTTTAATGTCACCTGAAATATCAAAACTTATTTTTATTATCGTTCAGGTGGATATTTTAGCTTATTTTAATGTCGTTAAAGAGAAATGATTTTAAAATGACATCAAAATGGTACTAGAATGCATAGAGATACAAAAAAAATGAACAACAAAAAATGTATGTTTTGAGGCATTAAAAAAAGGGGCCTGTTCTGGAGTTTAGACATTCATACACACTTAGATGATTTATCTAACATGGTACCTATATTTAAGTAAGTGAACGTCAAACATTCGAATTATGTACATATTACATATGTATGTCATTTATGTATGTATACATATATGTTCGTGGGTACCGGTGGATCAATTAAAAACCAGTTTTTAATAATTTTTTATGCTTCAATTTCATCTTAAAATTTATAATTCTGGTGAATAGTAAATAGGTACATACATATATACTATACTACTTATATGTACTTCAGAAACACGCGGTACAGGTACACAACTCCAAACTTGACAATGTATGAAATATTTGTATATAGGCACATACATAGCATAACAATAGCTACAATACAATATGAAAACAAAAATAAATGTGTTTAGTATAGGTAGTATCTTAAGATGAAGAAAACTTGTTTAAAGTCGTCGTCGTCGTTATAAAGCTTTGTTGAAATATGAAGGTATAATAAAATAAAATGAATTTATAGACCGTCATTGTGAATATATGTAAAAACATAATCACGTGCTTTTTAAAGACTGGCTGAAGGGAATATGAGTTTTTGCATTAATTCTATCTTGTCTTTTTTTCTTAATTTATTTTCATTTTGTTTTTTTTTTTTATTAATGAAGTAATTATATATTCATTATAAAACCAGTCAAGTCTGAAAATATTTTGCCCTTTTATGTAAAAATTTCAAGTTCATGGGTTCAATTCATTTGTATGATTGGTATGTTGTAAAGAATCTACAAAGCGCATTCACATTAATTTGAGTTTATTTGATTTTATAAAATAATTATGAGAAAATTTTATGATTTTGTAATCTAGTTTTTGTTGAATCTTCTTTCTTAGGTTTTCTGAGACAATCTTTTTTTTAGTGGAACATAAGTAATTAAATTATTTTCAATTAATTAATTTTCAAATATTAAATAATGACAGCATTTTTTTTTTTTTTTTTTGAAAGAATAAATTCATGAATACAGTATCTACATTCTTGTGATTTTTTGATAGGAAATCTTTCAAACCTCAGTGAAAGTTTTCGCTTAAAAATTTCTAAATTTTCATTACCAAACTTCGATATTAAACCTCGTTATTTATTGTAGAAAATAAAAATTCAATTGATTTTGCATCGATTTGTTTTTATCATTTTTTTTTCGAAAAATGTATAGTTTTCGAGATATTTGCACTTGAAAAAACTAAAAATTAGCATTTCTAGCTCCTATGTATGTATGTATTTTCAATTTACACACAATTTAGCACATTTAAACTATGAATTTCAAATATTTGTCTTTTTTCAATGACCCTAGCGTGCCCCTGTAAAAAGTTATAGGGTAAAACAAGGAAAAAGTACCAAAAATCTTTCCCCCCCTCTAACTCCGTAGCGGTTGAGATTGACCAAATTAAAATGTATTTGAATCATCTTTAATAATTATTTCATTATAACAATATTTTTAATTATACATATAATAAATCAAAAATTAATGAATACATAAAACATCTATAATCTAAAAATAACATAACAAATATTCAACGCGAAAATACAACAAAAAATGAATATTTGTTTAATAATTTGTATATAACGTGTCATGTGTTTACAATAAGATAATTCAATTTTATTTCAGTTTTCGTCTTAAAATTTATTTTATTTATCTAAATTACCAGTAATAATTTTGAAATTAAATAATTAATTATCACGATTTTCACATATAATATAAAAACAGAACATGAAAAAACAAAAACAAAAAACATACATACATATGTGCTAATATGCTCTTCAAAGAAAATTATAAAATTGCAAAATTGTTAAAACTGTTGAAAATTAAACTTTTTAGAAAATGACGTACATATATCACAAGATTTTTACCTAATTCGAGAGAAAATAATACATACATAATACAGGGCGGTCTGAAAGTGGAAAAGGCTTCGATTATATTGAAAAGTGTTTTTATTGAAATCTCATGTTTATTCAGGACAATAAATTGTGTTATGCTACATACATATACGGTCGAATTTGGTTGTAACAACTTTTGCCACATTCTCAAAAAATCAAAAAAATTTAATTTAATCCGACCGTTTGACAAACTTGAAAATTGTGTACATATAGCATAAGAATAATCTCACGAATAAGTGATTTTTTCCCCAAATTCTCAAAAAAAAAGCAACAGGACTCGAAATATTTTTTTTTACACATATACATGCATATACATATGTGTATGTATAAATATTTTACATACCTTTAATTATTATTAAACTCCTAAAGTTCCATGGGTGTTTTAAATGTTTATTCAAAAATATCTAACAGATTTTGGTTTTCGAAAATGCATGGATTTTTCTAAGAATTTTGGGTGAAAATAGTGCAATAATTTTATTTTGAACATTCCAAATTAAAAAAAAACTTTTGAAAAGATTAATAGTTCATATAAAAAACTTTAAAAGATTTCATTTTCAATTGTGTCTGCTTGTTTCTATAGGATGGCGATTATAGCGTACCGAAAATCTGAAAACTTGAATCACTGCAAAGGTACATACTTCATTTCGACCAATGCCATTTGCTTCTTTTTGTTGGAACAAAAACTTTAAAAAAGTATGTAATTGAAAAATAATATCAATAGAGTAGTATACTTTTATTCAATTACTTGATTCTCATTAGGCATTATTTTGACCACCCTTCCTAGTATTAAAACTTACCTGAAATTTAACTGAACCGAAAATTGAGTGTTATTTATCATCCTGTAGAGGTATTAAATTTATTTTGATGCAAAAGATAAAATATTATCATGCATCATAGTGGATACTTTCGAAAATTCATCATAGGTATGCACAATTTTGGTGCTGCCACCATATGGTAAGCTAACCAATATGGTAAGTGTTCGTTTTCTTGTTTTTAGTCTACTACAGTAGATATATTTTTGGTTAATCTGGTATGGTGAATTTTCGAAAGTGCCAAATGTCTTATTGCATCTTATTTTATTGTGCAAAGTGTAAAAGTTACACTAGAAATTGAATTTTTCTATAAGTTTAATTTTTTTTTTCTTCAAATTTCACACGTATTTTTCTTAAATATAAATTAAAAAATATTTATTGTCGTTTTTTTAAAAAGTGAAAAAAAAAACCAAATAATGATATATGGTCTAATTTAGTGTTACATTTTCTTTCAAAATAAACAAAAATACAGTATAACAAAGTAGAGAAAAAATAAAACAAAGTAAACCTGTCCAAACAGTAAAACAGATATGCTGACATAATCGTATTTTGATATATGTACATATGAATGTGAAAATGAAAATTTTGACATTATACTGGAACAATTTTAATTTGTGTATATAAAAAATACAGGTAGATATATATAATACATTTGATATATGTATGTACTTTCAATACACGTGCTTCTATTGAATTTTTTCTAACGATTCTTATAAAATAAAATATTTTACGCAATTATCTATACAAAATTTATTTGAGTAAACATATTTTCAATTGAAATTCTAAAAAAAGCTGGATTTTCAAGAATTTTGAATATAATTTTTTGAAATATTGCTAAAATTTAATTAGCAAAAAAAATAGTAAAAGTTTATTTTAAACACATGAATTGAAAAAAAAACGACTAATTTTCTTATTCAATTTTTCAATCGTGTAATTTGGCGTATAAGCGTTATCGACAACCATTTCTTGGTTGTTGGTCGAATTAGAGCTGAATTTAAATATTTTTGGTATAACAGGATTATTCCCAACGAATTTTCATTTCTTGTTTATTTTTTCATTTATTAGCTGCCGACCTAATTTCATTCAAATTTCAGTAACAATCAATCAATTAGTCCTAGGAACCTTTTCTTGAAACCACTCGTAAATTTACGTATACGTATCTTAACGAGAAGATACTTTCTTTCGAATATTTTTTCATCATACGGATAGTAATTAAAAGTATGTATGGTGAAAGTTTTAAAGTTCAAAACTGGTTTTTATTAAATATCAACGTCATTTTACTTAAGCCATTTGAACGTTGCACTTGTTTTTCTTGGTTTTTAAATACCTAACATATACATATAAATATATATTTTTTCTTATTTCAATATTTCCTGTGAAAAGAAAAAATTTAATTACTATGTACAAAAATGTATGTAGGCAGTCGTATTTTTTCGAATGGTTTTAGTTCGAATATTTAGGTATGCGAATATTGAGAATAAATCATAAATCAAAACCACTCGTAAATGGTGAGCTTATGTATACGTAAAGTTACGAGTGATTTTAAGAATAGGCTTCCTGATCTGTGATCGCTGGTATAGTCTGAATTTTAAAAGTTGAGGTTTTTTCGAGCATGTTTTACATGTCTTTGTGATCTTTTTTGTGTAGATATACGAAAGAAGAAACGTGTTACAACAACAAAAACGCATGTGTGTAAGTATCTTTTTTTCTGCGCATGTTTTTCTAGTATAATACGAAACCTCTTGTATTCTTCAGATATGTCTGTTGTGAAAAATATTAAATATCAAAAATTTGAGAACTGATACACTTATATAAACAATTTCAGTTATACAATTATTTAATTTATAATCAATTTAAAACATCTTTTGTTTTTAGAAGAAAAAAAAATTGCTTAAGTTATCAATAATATATATTTTGAAAGAAAATATTAAATTTATTTTAGATTTATTTATAAATTGAATCAACTGTTCATTTTAGAATAATACTTTTAAAAATATTAAATACTGACTTTATGTTTTTAATTTCAGTTAAATTAATTGAAAAAAATAACTAACTAAAACTAATGATAAGATCGATGGAAGTCACATATTATTATTTTTTTATTACTTAGTTTTCATTGTAAAATTTCTAAAAAGTTGTTTGTACATATTGTACTTACCAAAATTGTTATTGCTTAAACTTTTTACACAATACAATTGTCATTGTATAATTATATAAAATGATAAAATTAAATCAGTAGTACCTACATATTTTTTATTCTAATTTGTATTTTTCATCTTTCATGTTTCTAAAGATATTATAAAAGTATGTATGTATATCCGTTTCAATAAAAACTAATTCGAATGTGCTTAATATTTCATTATTATCGACAACGTTTATAATAAAATTTCTATATTTTATTGTATAACAACGTACCTACATACGTACATATTGTTCTTTATTTTAATTTCTTCCTAAGTCATGAAAGCATAAAATCTATTTTGTTTGTTGTCTTTGCTTTTATACATGACAGTAGAAAAAAAAAACTTTCTATTGTAATGTAATATTGAAATTAAACAATTGTTGTTAAAATATTGTATTTTATGACATTTTCAATAAATCATCATTATCATAATTTATCTACAAAAAAAAAAGTATGTACCTATGTATGTATGTGGTTTTTTTTCTTATTACGAAAATGAAAATGACATTAACACATAATTTCTATTATATTCAGTCATATGTAGACAAACAGGGTGTAGAAGTATAGAGTATCACTTTACTTTACAAAATAAAACTGAAGGTTGTATCTACCTACGTATAGAGTTCAGATTGTAACTTTTAAAATGAAAATTTAAAATTTCAACTAGCAAGTTTATGTTTTTTTCTTTTTATTGTTCTTAGTATTATTTTTTCGTTCTACGCGTATGCTAAGAGTAAAATGTGTATTAAATATTGAAAACTATTTGGTATGCTACGAGTGTTTTTTTTTTTCTGTTATCTAATACTTCTAGTTTTTTAGCTCATAAAAACTTCAATTTAGTTCTCACATTTATATTGAAAAACAAATTTATACACTTTCAGTATATTGCTAAAATTTTCATTGAAAATAAAGTAAATTTATGTTCCAAAAATAAGTAAAATTGTTTACACCATTTTTAAAAAAAAAATTAAATTGATTCCATAAAATTCATGAAGTTTAGCTGGAGACACCATCTGAGTGTACATCGATTTATGATCAATTTTTTAAAAACAATTTGTGATTTTTGTACCTTGAAATAGGAAAGTTTTCAACTGAGATTTTTCAGTTTGATCTCAAAACAACATTTATATGTTTTATATGTATATTTCAGTTTATTCAGCTTAAAATCTTATGTATTCTCCCTTTTATCCATCAACACTTCCTTCCTTTACCCTCTTAACTTTTTTCAATCGATGTTTTTCTTCAGAAAACTTCTTCTTTTAAAACTGTGGAACGCACTTCCACCTTATGTGTTTCCCATCTCATAATATAATACACAGTTTTTAACCAATAACCTGCCCCATGTTTCTTATTTTTACATACATATTCAAAGATTATCTGCGCAATTATATCAGGATCTGTTATCCTTTTATCGAGATATTATGTATTGCGTAAAAATGAAATATTAAATACGAAAAAAAGATATATAAAACGACCTATATAAAACAGGATTAAATTTTGTTTTTGAAGCATAGTTTGTTTTGAAAAGAATAAAGTAGAACAGTAGATTTTTCTTCTCTTTTTATTATTTGTTTAACAAACACATTGAACATTTTTACACAACACAATTAATTGGTTAAGGTCACCATGTGTTGTGAATGTTCCACGACGTTAACCTCACAAATACAATCAGAAGAGAATACAAAAATATAAAAATTTTACTTTCTATTTTCTTTTTTTAACCCCAAACACTTCAGAATATTTCAAAAAACTTCTTAAGAAATGCCACAAAATACTGAATCTTACTGGTAAACATCCCACTTTTCATATGTACTCGTATTATTTCGAAGTGATTAACAATTAAATCAATCTTCAAAATTTAAATCCCAGGGGTGGTGAAAGATAAATAACCATAACTGTATCTGCTTCTACTATGTATATATGTATATCTCCGTATCGGATGTAGCAATTTCATAAAATTGGTGTCAATTAGAAAAAGTGACATAGGTATATGTTTAATAAAGTCGGTTCTATTAATGGACAAATGGAGTAAAGAGTTTTCAACACTCTGGCACATTAAAAAAAAAGTCAAACTGAAAAAAGTACATATACATATCTATATAATATATGTAGAAACATACATATATGTACATAAGTTCCTTTATACTCGTATACGAGTACATTATATATCCATTTACTTTAGCAAAATCATATAAAATAGTTTACTACAAGTTTCAAAACATTATTTAAAAAAAAAAAAATATATTAAAGTTGTATTGGTAAATTTTCCATAATACAAAAAAAATTCTATTGATTTTTTAAGGAATACATAAAAAGGATACTTGTATACGATGAGTATAGGGGTTTTAAAACATTTGTAAAGCCCTTTTTTTTTTTTTATTCGTAACAATATTAGTAGACTCGTTCATGTACCAGAATGAAAGTGAAATTAATATGCATTACATGCATCTTATACCCAAGTATATCTTTTCAGGATATTAAAAATTGTGTGTATAGCGTAAAAAGAATAGTATATACATATATGTATAGTGTTCGTATACTATATATGCGGTTTATTTAAAAAACAAAGAATACATTAAAATGAAAATTTTTAAAAATAGTGAAGTTGATATTACAGAGTTCGTTGAAAAAATTTTCCTTATTAACGATGTCTGGCGTTTAAAAAAGAAAAAATAAGGAAAATAAAATAAAGAGAAGAAAAACTTAAAAACAAATGAAAAGTGAAAATATATCTGAAGCAAGTTGCTAATGCTGTTTTAAATAAAACACATTTGTTATGTTTTACAGTTTTCAATTTTTATAACTTCATGGTTTTTTTAAATTTTTATTTGAGTTTAAAGTTATGAAATTAATCGAACACAGAATTTAAAAATAAAAGTTATTTTGAAACAGAAAAAGAGCATTTCATATTAAATATCTCTTGAAATCATGATGTTTCCACGAAACAGATAACCACCCAGGACAAACTCTTAATTTAGGAAATGGTTTGTTATCTAATAAAATTTTATCGATTTGTTATAATACCAAATTCATATGTAGATATGTAAACATACGTAGTATGTCTAAAGCTTCAGATACAATGATTAAAATCAACTTTGTGAAGAAAGAAATTTGGTGAATTGTTTTGAAAATGGATGCACTGAAAGCAACAGAAATTTTACCTGTTAAATTTTTATATTTTTAATGTTTGATCATTAAACGTGTTTCAAATTATTGCATGTACTATACACGTTTGTTGAAAAAAACAAAGTTGAAATCAAAGAGTAACCAGAGAGTACTTAAGTATATTATTAAAAATATTAAAATTTCTTAAATTTCTGTTAAAATTTTCAATGTATTGTATGAAAAATAGATAAAAAAGAGAAAAAATCCTGAGAATAAAAAAGAGCTTGAAACAGCTTTAAGATTGAAGGCCAAACTTTCAGATTGGAGGCCAACTGACTGTTACCATTTCAATGTGCTGGAATAAAAAGTCTGTTAGAGAATAGGTGGTCTTTGCAGTAACTAAATTGCTTAAGTTATTTGCTTTTGCGCGAATTATTTATACAAATTTTGAATTTAGTATCCTTGATGTCATTGGATATCATGCTAAATATACATAATATGTATGTACATAATATGCATGATTTTTATTGATCTTATCGTCAGTTTTATTATATTATTTTCTTCGATTAATTTAACTACTGCTTTAAATAAATTAAAACTATAACATTATTGTAAAGTATTTAACAGTTGGTTTAATTCATAAGTAAAAGCAATAATTCTAATAAAAAAAAATTTAATCTTTTCTTTCAAAATATTCAATAATTGTATACTTCAAATTGTTTGTATGGATATATGTATATAACTACACAAATACAACACATAATATGCACATGAATATGATTTATAGTACCTACAATAAAATTGTGAAATAGGTATGTAAATTATTATTCTTCAACACACATACATACGTGGAATGACGTTTAACGTTTGACATTACTACTGCAGTCTGCAGCACTCATAACACTTCATTAATTAATTACAGCAAACCGGCCGGCTTTAATCAATCTATACTACCTATAATTATAAAAAAAACTATAAATTGTTTAATAAACATTGCTTAAATAAATGACGATGAAGCTTACACCCTGGACCATTTATGTTTCTATTTTCATTACAACATAAAACATATTGAAAATAAATAGTATAATATTTACCTAAAAATAAAATTAAAAAAGTGTTCGTTGTATTTACCGTTTATTAAAACGTTCAATTTATCATAAAGAAATAATATTTTACTTTTGCTGTTAAATAACTAAAAAATATGATAAAATTGAAATTAAACTTTTCATTTAGTGAGGACAAAGATTGTGTAATGAAAGAGACGAGATGTAGCTATTAGGAAAATTAAAATGTGTAATAACAATGTGTGGGGGTGTGTCATCTACATATCATTATAATAAAATATATGTATGTAATTAGAAATTAAAAATAAGAAAAACAAATTAGATAGATGATATTAAAAACAATGCTACAATCGGAAGTGATATAACAAATGAAAAAAAAAACTACGAAAACGTGCTAGATGTTGTGGGAGGTTTGTAGCATGTACATATACATATTATGTATATATGTACAAGTATATACATACATATATCGACGTCAATGATGAAAATTTTACGTTTTCGTTTGAACTTCAATATTTTTTATGTTGTTTTTTAAAATATGAATTTCTATATGAAGTAAAATCACATGATACGCAAAATAAATATTTTACAGAGCAGATTTTAAAAAAAATTAATTTTAAATTACATGATGGAAAATTTTGTTCGTTTTGTGAGTTTTAACAAAGACAACATTTTTTCTGATTCAAGAAAATTTTCATAATATTTTAAATCTTTAAAAATTTAAATATGTACATATCGACCATTCCATGCATGACGAACTTTTTTTAATCATTTTGCTTTTACGTTCATATAATTCAAATATATTCTGGTTAAATGTAGAAAACTAATGATCCACCCAAGAACCTACCAAACCGAAAATAAAGATGTTTTCCAAGAACTCTTGTTTTAATATTATAAGGCGATAAGTAAATATGACGGACGGGATATGAAATGACACTCATATTTAACAGTCATAAATTCAACATTAATTTTCTCCAAAGTATATTACTGCACACCTCCTGTTTCATGGTAAATTTTTAGGTGGTAGTCTTAGCAAACTACGACAGAAATTTTTTATTTCTCTAACTCGCACACAGGTGCGTATGACGGACGGACATGATGGACGGGACAATAGAAAAATACCAAATTGATTTTATAAAATAAGAAGAAAATAATAAAATTAAAAACTGAAATTATTTTTTTTAAAATAGTTTATTAGTATGTATTTCTTTTTGATAATACACGTTATAAAGATAAAACGCTGTACTATTTGTCATAAAATGCATTTGATAACTATTTATTTCAACTCAAAAACACTACATCTAAACATATTAAGGTAGTTGTGATGTGTGTGTTATGTTTATGTACCTGATTTTTTTAAAAAAAACAAGTTTCGGTAATAAAAGAATATAATAGTAGTGAAGTAAACTACCTGGAAAACTATTTACAGCCCGAGTGGAATGGTCGATATGTATAATTATGATTTTAATGATTCGAAATCAAATTTTGGTATGCAGGACATCATGGCAGACATTGATTGAATCTCAAATTTTCATAGTTATTTAAAGAATGTATATTCGAATGATTTATTAATTATTGGATTTTAAATAAATTCAAAATTTTAATGAATCAAATAAATAAAGTTTGTGATGTGGACAATAAGATAAATTTTGTGCTGTTCGGACGTTTTTTTCCCCCATTTTTTCGTTACATTTTCCAATTTTCATTCCACTATCATAGAACAAAGACATAATCCTCTTCTCATTAGGTTCTTATGATTCTCGTAACATATCATTCGTTATTAATCGGTAAATTTACCAATATAATTAAAGTATTTTACAAATTGAAAAATTTGGAGTTACATAATTACATATATGTACATATGTAGGTACATTTTTTAGTACATTACAAAAAGTACCAAATTAACAGTTTAATAACTGTTAAAAAAATAGTTTATAACCCCAAAATTTTTGCGTGTGATCATCCACAAGGTTTAAAATATTCAGTCTGAGAATTCTCATCATAAACTACAAAAATCAAAACGAAAATGTTTTAAGTAATTTCGAAAATCACAAATACATGGTAATTACTTCCTCTATTAATTTTAATTAGTATGTGAACTACACACAATATACAGTACATACATATGTCACAAACTGTGCTAATTTTTAATTTAAAAATGTTGTACATTTTTTAAATCAAAGTCCAAAGGTCTGTTTTTCTTTTCTTTTTTTAAAGTGTTAATTTCGATTGTGTTGTCTAAAGGGGAATTTAAAGAAATTTAAAAAAAAAACAAATCTTAAAAATTGTTAATCGTGCATTTTTGAAGGTGATTGGAATCACACGTTTTTTTTTTTTTCATAAAAAATTGTTTGCTGATAAAAATAAAATAAAATAATTTTTTTATTAGATATTGTTTATTTTTTTTAAGTTCGGCTTATAAATTCGAAATTTAGAGTTTCAAAAGAATTTTGATTCTAAAAAAATATAAAAGTTTTTACCGCAGTTTATTTTCTGTTGCATTTTAATGATTACATTTTTAGGTTGTTTTGTTCTTTTGAATTTTTCAAAAACAGTTCAGTTATGTTTAAAAACATTATTAAATGCTGTCATAAATTTTAAAAATGAAAATTTTAATAAAATTATTGGTGTTTTTATTAATTCTATTTTGAAAACATTTCAAAGAATTGAATAGCTTTTATGGGAAATATGTTAAATGAGTTTTTTTTTCATATTTAATATTTATATACATACATATGAATATATAGTATATATAAATACATATGTACATACATATAAGTATATGAACAAAATGAATTTATAATTTGGTTAATTATGGCCCTAATTATATGAAAATTAAAGAATTATATTGTCGTGTTTCACATTGCATGTTTTTAATAATTATTATTTATTGAGGATATTCATAATATGAGTTTTCTAATTAGGTTTGTTTTAGCTTAATTTAAAAAAAAAAATGAACAATGATATCAATTTAAAGTCGAAGTTTGAGTATAAGTTTTCTAATTTAAAAAGAAAAAATATGCACGTGTATCCACAACAAACTTGTCCGAAAAACTATTATCTATCTTTTTTGTTTATGTGAATACAACTTTTTTTTTTTTTAAATTTAAATAAAAAATTAAATACACTTTTGAAATTTTATATGAATCTATTGAATTTTTTGAGTACAGGAACAACTTTTAAACACCACTAAGGGTACTTTCGAAAATTCACTATGCGTTATAGTTACCATAACAACCTTAAATACATGTAAAAAAGGTGACGAAGTTCCGTCAAGACATTTTTTCGTTCAGTTTTTGTTTTGTAGTACTGAGTTTGAGACGGAAAATAAATCAAAGTGTCAACTTTCAAGTCGATAGTACCATTTTGTAATTTTCTCTCTACAGAATTTCAACCTCGTTTCAACCCTCTTAGATTTCCAAAAAAATACAAAATACGTAGTTAGTTATTTCTAGCTTAGGCCATTTCTACCAACTTTTAAATCAGTGGGATCATAATTTTTCTCCATACAAACTTTGAACACCCCTTTGTAGGAGGTTTGAGTATTCTTCATCAATGATTAGGTAGTAACTGAGAAGAACAAGCTACATGGCATTCGGTAGCTCAATGGTTTAAGAGCATTACCCCAGAAAGGTAAAGATCCGTGGTTCGATTCCTGGCCGAGTCGAATGTCGTTTTTCTTGTTTTTCAGTTGCTACACCTTTAATCCCCTTAAGGAGTGAATTTGGAATAAATAGCGTAATAGTGAGCGTTACCATCATTAAATAAATTTAATGAAAAAATTTCATGTTTATTGCTCCAGATGTTTGAGAGTTATTCTGGAAAAAACACACATACATCCATTTTTATCTACATACATATGTATAGATAATTTCTTTTTCAAATTCTTTCCTAGACTTTTTTCTACAAGTATTTCCCAGATACAGAAAATTTTAGAAGTTTACATGTAAAATTATTCAGAATAATTATGCAATTTTAAATAAATCAATAATTTATTTGAAAAGTCATGGTCAAAGCTATTTTAAATAATATGTATGTACATTAAAACTAGATATTCATGTTATTTTTATGCGAAATAAATATTTCAATTCAGTATGTAGTTAATTGTTACAAAATTCATTGTTTGCAGTATAAAACAAAAAGAAAAAATATACGAGTACATACATATATTTTACAAATAATTTGAAAGAAACATGAAATTTATTTCAAAAAGTTTGTGTAGTAGCGCCAGAGATTAGCGCAAACATATACATATATATTACACATAACCTTTGAAAAATATTATTTCGTTAAAATAATTTGTACAATACGAAATGACATGATTCAAAAATGAAGCAGGTTTTTTATCCGAAATCAAATCCCAAAAAGGGGTAAAACTAGCATAAGTCTGAATTTAGGCCATTAAATTTGTAAATTATTATTTATTATATACTCAATATTATAATACAATAAGCTTTTCAAAAATCCTCAACAAAAAATCTAAACAAAAGTTTCGATTTTACTTAAGATCTTTATCGTTACTGCCCTGCCTTTGTTCGGGGATAGTTAACATCTTTTGTTTTCACTTAGTCACACAGTCACTCACCAACATTTATTAATATAAAAGTAAAACTACAAGAAAATATACATATGTATGTATATATGTACATATATTTAAAAAAAAGAAACACTTAAGATATTTAATAATCTCATTCTTAAAAGGTTTACCTTTTCAGCCTTGTTCAAGAGATCACTTCAAAATCTTTCATTTTCATCTTGAAAATTGTGTCACTTATTCATTAAAAAAATTCTTTTCATACTTAAAAAATCTTACGATAAAATTTTCTACTTAAATTTTGTGTGTATATAAGACGCCAATTTAAAAAAAAAAATTGTTTATCTTTTTTTGTAGTGTCTATACTTTTTGTTCATGTAATTTACCATTTTAGAATATTAGAAAGTGCTGATTATGCGCTATTTTTTATTTAACAACAACGCAAATAAAATATTCTATAAAAAAAAAAAACAAAATAATAAAGCCTTTTAAGCTAGTGAAAAATTGTCACTTAACTTTTTTTCCTTTTCAAATAATTTATTTTTAAATATAATTAAATTATGTTTTGTATACTTTGCTTTTTTTTTTTAAATTGGACTACATAATTTGTCTCAAAAAATCACTTACAATACAATTCTTGATTCTATGTTGTCCAATTCTGACGATCGTATTCACCAATAAGATTTATGAAACTTATTTATTCATCAACTAAGTTTAGCTTCGATTCTTAAATTGAATTATAAGTTGCAACTAGCTTTTATATTCTATTACGAGTATGTATGGCATTTTGAAGAAATAAAAATGAAAAATTCTACAATTCACTTAAACTCATGTTAATTTTAATTACAGTTTTAATCTTGTTGATGAATACCACCCTACTCGTAAGTTTTCTGTGTTTAAAAGTGCTAAATTTGAAGATAAAATATATTAATTATTGGCCAACAATATAATAAAATTAATGAGAGTAGTAGTGTTTGTTTTTATTTCTCTGTTGAATTTATCAACAAACTGCAGATGTATAATATTTGAAGTCGTTGAAAATAATGTCTAAATTAAAAAAAAAAAAAAAAACACTAAAATGGCGAGTAGGCAGATTTTTTTAATAATAAGATTTAAATCAAATACAAAACACAAAAATAAAATTTAATTTGCAACTCTGAAACCAATTCTAAAGTACCACGTGCTCCTTAAATCAACTGACAAATTTAGTAGCCACCTCGCACTTTATACTAATGATTCGCAACAATATTATTAAAAGGCCTAGATAATTCGAAGTAATAAAAAAAATCACTTTATCATGTGAAAGAATGATATATTAGAGTATTTATTATTCAATGTAAACATTATCATAATGAATCTGAATGCTTGGTATCTTTCCTTTCTATAATATTATCTATTCATGACTATCCAAAGCATTACAACAATTTCTGTCTGTTAAATGTTGTTGTGTTTAGTTTTATAGCTTTTATTGTAAAAATCATTTTTATTAGTAATTAGTATAATTTCTCATTATTTAAGAAAAATTGATGAAATAATTTAACTTGAATCTTAAGATTGAAAATCCATAAAAAACGAATATTTAACTTACTAAAGACTACTTTAGATTACTTGATTTATCAAATACGACTTGATTTGATTTTTGTCGAAATTGCTGTCTGATGATGTAAAGACATACAGATATGTCAACTTTGATATGTCGATTCGTGTCGAGTTTGATATCTTGAAATTAGAACCGGCTCTAATTTGGTTTGATTTGCGTTTAATTTTTTCAAAAAATTTTTAAAAAAGTTCATAATTTTTTAATTTTAAGTTAAATTTTTAACAAAGAAAAAGAGATAAGAATCGTTTTTATTTCTATTTATTTATATAAAATTATTAAAAATTCGTATGGTATTATTACAGATATAATATAAATAAAAATAAAATAAATATAATAAATAAAGCACAAATAGATATGAATTTGGATACATCATGTAGCAAGAAATTAAAAGTATATCTCGACCTGGTCCTTTTCTTAAAAGCCATGATCTGCACCACTTTTCTTTATGTAATATTTTTGCTTTTATTTAAAACTAAAATGATTTTAACTAAATTTAAAAAAGCAGCAGCACTGAATTTTTAGCGTGAATTTTGCACCTACATTCAATGTTTGACAAATCAAATAGTGTGAAAGCATAAAAACTAATGAATGTCGACATTTGTCATAGTAAATCAAAAGATACAACATCATTCTCATATCGAATCATAAATCATATTTGATAAATCAAGTAGTCTAAAGTAATCTTAATTGAACTATTGAACTTTCTACAAAATATTTGTTGAAAATTCATGAAATGTGAAAATTTTAAACAAATTGTTAATTTTCTTAATTGAAAACAATTTGCTTTTATCAATAAAAATAAAAACTAGGTACCTAAACTTAAACTTATTCAAATTTTGACAAGTTCATTTTCTCAGCATGATTAAGTAGCAAATCTTTTAATATTATATATTTTAATTTAACATACATATACTTAAATGACAATAAATTCTACTTTTTTTAAACAAAACAAAAAATTTAGATAAAAAAATTATTTCTATACAGGTTCTACATACAAATATGTATGTACATTGTACATACATATGTACATATGTGATCAACACAAAATTTAAGACAAAAAAAAAAAAAAATTAATTAATTTTTTGTTTTCAAAAAATATTTTTCAATTGAAAATAATTTTACAGCTAATGAAAGTAACACAAGCAATTATGGGAAAAAAATTATTTACACTTCTAATGAAAGCAACATTTTATGGACATTTTGTCGCCGGCGAAGATCAAATCAAAATAATTCCCACCTTAGAAAGGTAATTTTTTTAAATAAATTTCAAAATTTTATTAATGTATTTTTTTTTTCTTTTTTCTTTTTTTTTTTTCTTTGTTTATTTTCATATATTATTTCTACTTCATATAAATTTTTATATATGATGCGTGTGTGTTGATCCAAAATATAAAAAAAAAAACAAACAAACAAACAAAAATCAACCTATATTCTTGGGCTGTCAATTTTTAAAATTCGTGCTTTTATTTTATTCCTTCAAAAAAAAAAAAATGTATTTTCCTTTTGTATTTTCTGGTGTTTGCATAAATTTTTCCTCTTAATTATTTATAAAATAAATTTTTAATTATACATATATGTTTTTTTTTTTTACGTGTCTTGCTTTTGAAATGGTGTTATGGTATTTCGTTTTAATAAATAATTGTAAAAATATCCTTATATGTACATTTGTATATGTATTGTCGGAATATGCGTATGTTCACTCCATAAATAAACAATTTATGTTATCTTTCTTCATTCAATTAATTAATAAACTCTACCTTCATTTAATTGATTATTTTCATTACACTACAAATTTATTTTCTATTTAATAACTTTAATAACATCCTCATCGATCATATTGCTTAATAATAACCAATCCTTAATTGGATAATATCTCTTTACTAAAAATAAAAATACATATAAATTATTTAACACATATCCATTTTATTGGCTTTTCTAAACTTTAACTTTTCTAATAATTAAATTTTCTATGTGTACGTACGCATATTATATTTTAAATTGTAATTTAAAAAAAAAAAAAAAAAAAATTTCCCACCCACCTTTTCCATGTATTATTCCAAATATAAACAAAATTATCCTTGATTGCAACACCAACCGACAAAAATTATTGATATGAAAAATTGATCAAAAACAAAAAAAAAAAAAAAAAAAAAAAAGTTGTTGAAAGTCACCAAAGCACTTTTGGGTGGAAGACTATTCGAAATAGTAATGAAGTCTACATTTTATGGACATTTTGTAGCCGGAGAGGATCGTTATAAAATTATTCCGACATTAGAAAGGTTTTTTTTCTTTATCTGTTTTTTAATTTATTTTATTTTTTTTTTTTAATGATTTTTTTTTTTTTCAATATCATTATTTAATTTGTTATGAATTTAACAGATTTGTATGCATAATTGCATTTTTTTATGCATGTGTTTAGATTTATTGTTTTCATTAATTTTATTTTTTTATAATTTATTGATCCTTTTATTTCGAAAATAGTTTTTCATTTGATTTTTGGTTTTTATTATTTTGATTTCGTTTACGTTTATTTGAATAAATTAAATTTTCGATTTATTATTTTAGAAAATTTTTCATAATTAAAACATCATTTTAATTTGAATTCATTTTCTAATGATAAACATATAAAAAGCAAACATTAATACAGGACATATATGTATGTATGTACAGAAAAAAACAAACATTTTATTAGAAAATTTTTTTGTATAACCTTCAAATTTATACGATACGAATGTTTTGAATTAATAAAAACAACATTACTCCACAGAAGAACAAATTTATAACACAATGCACAAAAACATTCTTTTGGGATTTTTAACGTTGTTTCATAAACTAAAACTAACAATTTTATGTGTATCCTTTGATAAAATAAAACTTTTTATATTATAAATTCATAAACAAAATCATAACTAACATTTTAATTCAATTTTAATTCATTTTGTTAAAGGATTTGAAGAAAAATGTGTTCGTAATTTTTTAATTTTTTTTTGCTTATCAAGGCAATGAAATTTTTAATTTTCGTAAAATATAACGAGCAAATTTTTCGAGAAGCCTTAACGACGTACATGTACTTACAAATTCATCAAAATAAACTGTACAGTATCATGTAAAATCAATCTTTTTTTCTTTCTTCTATTATAGCTAATATCTAACTTTTTTTTTTTATCTTACAATATAAATATTTTAGACTTCGTTCATTTGGTGTCAAGCCAATTCTAGATTATTCTGTAGAAGAAGATATATCGCAGGAGGAGGCTGAAAAACGAGAAGTTGAGTAAGTTATAATCAGAATAACAAAAAAAAAAAATTATTGTTTCATTAATGCTGTGTTTTAAAGTTTTGTGAAGCGCGACTTTTTTATATCACCAAAAGCGGTATTTTTTTAAAGAATAGTAAAGTGATAATTTGTTCAATAATTATACATTGTAGAATACAAGTCGTGGATATTGAGCACACCTATCCTACATAGATCTAGATAAACTCCATTAAACACTTTTTTAAGTTGTGTTTTACAAATTATTCACTTCTGATTGATGACTTGTGGTTTCTAGACTACACCAAACTTTAAATATAATACTTTTATTTCATATCATTATGTAAGTCATTTACAATATGACTGTTGTATCGTATATGTAAGCCATGTTATAGATATATAATATGGTATATTGTCTCAAATGTAAATTTAATGTGCCACTTTTAATTGTAGAAATTGCAAGATCTACCAGTTGTGATTTATATTAAGATAATTAACCGTATATTTCAAATCAGCTGCTTCTTTACCAAGGGTTAACAAATATTTTACTCGAGTAGCAAATTGCACAAATACAAATCACAAAATCACTTAATAACCCAAAACTTCAATTCATACGATACTTTTTTCACTGATACTGAGTAAATGAGCGTATAAAATTTTGGCTCATTTGCTCACTGAGGAAGTGAGATTTTTTGTAGCAACCTCTATTGCCGAAACAAAACAATCAGTGCGAAAAAAAAAACGCTCTCAGAAATCTCAAAATTCTCAGCTAAAATAAAACACAGCAAATATTCACACTACTTGAAATGATAATTCATCTATTGTAACTTGTAAGACGTTATACTTACTTGTATTTCTTGTAAGAGTGAAAATCTTCAAAAAAATTAATAGATACTTTTATTTTTAACAAAAACACAGCATTAATTAATTAACACACACAAAACTAGATTAGAAATTATATAAAACTGTTTATTGAAAATTTATCATTTTTCTTTTTTTTTAGATCTTCAGTGTCAAGTTTGGGAGATAACGTTGAAGCTGAAGGTTCTTTACCACAGTATCATGTCGATAAAACATTCGCTGATAGACGATATAAAGTCAGTAGTGCAAGAACATATTTTTACCTGAATGAAGCAACATGTGAACGTAACATGGAAACATTTATTGAATGCTTAGAAGCTGTTTCTGGTGAGTCTAAAAAAAATAAGTAAATATCTAAATATCCCTAATTTTATTTATCTATAGATTTTCCTATAAAAAGTTTCATTTAGAGCATGGATTTTATATAGAAATATTTTCGAATAATGCAAAAGTCAGTGTCGTTACATTTAAATAACTTTCAACGAAATAACACAAACACAACGGCAAAATGACTTTGTTACTCAGTTTTCTTTATCTCAAAAAAAATTGTATAAGATATAAGATCGTTATGTTTACTCTCAATGTTTGCAATTGCAAATTGTAATTTTGAAATTTAGAAAAATTACTTCGGAGAATATATTGAAAATAATGAAAATTAAAAAAAATATATTTTAAGATGAGTTTGATGAAAATTTCGAAAATCAATTCACGAATACAATCTTTCCTGTTGTGTAATTGTATTTTGTGTTCTGGTTTCTGAAGTTGGAGATCTCTGATTCAAATCCGTCTGAGTTTCACTTAGCTTCAAATGAGTACCAATTCATTTAAATTGAGTAAAATGCTGGATACTGAACTAAATGCGCATTTTTGATAGAAAAATAGTTTAGAAAACTGTAGTCAACTTAAGTAGACCTTGACTCACATCGAACTAAGTATTGTGTCACTGATGATGATAATACTTCCAATTATAGTTACGATTGAGTCCTTATTTTCCTCTTTAAGATATATAAACTAAACATTGAATTGAACCACAGTATTTCAGGAATACTATAATCATTTTGTATAAAGCTCTTGCTATTTAAATTGAGTTTAGTTACTTTATTCTATTATTAGTGTTGTCTGTTCTATTTTTACTACATCATGTCTGAAACATTTAGTCAAGTGATTATAAAATATCAAAAGATTTCATTCTTCCCTTTCACTTTTCAAATTCAATTTTCATCTATTAAACTTGTTTCACTAAAGTATGTTTTTCATTTTTTTTTTTTTTTTTTGTTGCTTTTATTTCATCTCACTTCTCTCGACATACGAATTCGTCGTCATTCGATAATAATTTATCTGCTGACTAGATGTAACATTTTGTTTCATTAGAAACATTTTTTTTTTCTTTTTTCTTATGTTGTTGTTTTTATTTTACATTTTTTCACTTAATTTATTTTGGCAAAATATTATATATGCTTGCTTGCATAAATATATTGTATGTCTCTTCTATTCACATATGTTACAATAAGCAAATGTAATGAAATTAGTTGACAATGTAACCTTCGATATTTTAAATGTCTATTTACCTGTGTTGTAAACTAGACATGACGCATATAAAAGCACGAGAAAAGTGATTTATGTAATAGAATTTTTTACAATTTAAAAAAAAAAACACTTGTAAGGAAAATATAATTAAAAAATTAGCTTTTGAAAAAAAGAAAAAAATTATACATTAGTAAGTGTGTGAATACCCATTAACAAAGTGATAAAAATTAGTTCAACATAATCATTAATGACAAATCTCTTCACAACCGCGTACTCATGATAATTTTTCGTTCTTTGACGACCAATAACCTACAATATTTCACGACTATTACTTACATATGTATGTATATGCTAATCTTAATTTTGAACTTTCAAAGAAACTTTACTGTGAGTCAAACTTTGAGATTATTTTTTTGTAAATATAAAACATTTCAAAGCGCGCATTGCCTCAAAATTTTAAAATCTTTATTGTTGAAACTAGACCTATCTTTATAAAAGAAAAAACGAATAATATCCTAGGGTCTTTCTTCGAGCTAATAGATGGAGAACTTGTTTAGGTTTAGGGCCTTGTACATGTACCAAATTAGCACTGAGAGTGCCGTTTTGATAGCACACCTCGCGTAACCCTTATAGGAAATGACGGCTCTTCCGAAGACTCAATTAGCACTGAGAGACTGGTAGATCTTTATAATCATCCTGTTTCATTCACGAAGCGTATCATGTCTATGACCGTGATTTTTGCTATTTTATTAAGGTCCTTGAAAAGGATGCTCTACATTGTCTGGAATCTTGCTTTGGCAAGTTTCGGATATTTGCAGAGATAGTGAATGAGGATATCTTTCTCATTGTTAATTAGTACTAGCCTTAAAACCTGTACTCTAGTCGTTTCTGTTTGAAAATCTCTTGGTTGTTGATCTACGTGATACAGAGAGAAAAAGTGAAATGATTAAATTGTTTATATTTTCTTATCTTACAAAATACAGTGATCAAATTTTAATCTCACGTGAACTAACTTTTTTTTCTACCTAATAAAATATATTTATGTATAATCCTCATGTATTTCGTTCGAGACAATAAAATTAATTTTATATACATTTTTGTTTCTATTTTTTGATTATTTTTTTTTTTTATTTTACATGATGTGAGATAACAAAATAATTTATAATAAACAAAAACATTTGGCAAATAATTTTTTGTTTTGTTTAAAAATGCTAAAATTTTCTTTTAAGAAAATTAACAGGAACATTTTAAATAACACATTTATATGCCTATAATATAAAATTTTCATAATTTTCACTTAATTTGAATATTTCTATAATAAGTATCACGTACCTACTTTTTTAATATTTATTTGAAATAAAAAATATGTACAATAATTTTGTGCCAAGTAATAAATTCATAAGATTTAAGAAAATAATAAGTAATTGGTTTTTCTTCTTTTCACATTTTTTTCAATTTAACTAAACAATGTTGTATTAGTTTTAAAAATAAATTTATGTACATACTTAGTTTAATGAGTACTTTTTTAAATAAGAATATGAAAAAAAGAAAATCAAATTTTTACAATACTGAAGAAGCGTTCTTATGTAAAATTTAATTTTAACATGTACGCAAAAAGAAAAAAGAAAAATTATTTTTTTGGAAATTTTACTCGTATATTGCGTAACAATTTATTTTGTGCTTTATTTTTTTTAATCTAAAGATTTTAATTTTCCTCCAAGTAATTACTTAGAGTAAAAGTAATTGAAAAGAGTTGAAAAACATATTTAAACATAGTTTCTGATGTTTTACATTTAATTGAAAATTCAATACATACATATGTACATACATATTTTGTAAAAATCAATAAAAGATTGTGAGTATACGAAGGAAAGAAAATTACATTTGTTATTAAAAGTTATCTTGTCAAAATTATTTCTTCTAATGTGATACGAGTATAAAGGGTAATTTCAAACACCATTCAATTTAAGAGAGGATGATAATATTAATATTAATTACTTACAAAGATTTGTAATATTTATTATCATCTCCACAGCCCTTTTTCCAGACATATGTACAGACAATATAATTGCTTTTAAGTTAAATACATTTTTCAGATCTTAAAATTAATTTATTCATAGTATATCCTTAAAAAATATTTTTTCTCTTTGTCCTCAAAACGAGCAAAATTACTGCCTTGATTTCATCATCATTATGATATTTTTTCCCCTTAGCTCTTGGACCAAGATTTGAAGTCACACTTGTAGTAACTGAAAAACATGAAAACGACATTCGACTCGGCCGAGAATCGAACCACGGACCTTTACCTTTCCGGAGTAATGCTCAAACCATTGAGCTATCGAATTTTATGTCGCTTGCTGTTCTCAGTTACCACTTAATCATTGATGACGAATACTCAAACCTCCTACATACTTGTGTATAGAGCATAGCATATACTATACATTGAAATTTAACTCGTTTGAACCGGTGCATTATTTTGAAGAAGCAGTGCACATTTTGACCATTTTCCTCGTTTCTTTTCCTTGATAGTGTCCTTTAATTTATCCAATATCCAAAAACGTTGCGTAATATTCTCCAGATATAGTGAGAGTTCTTAAATTGGTATAGGCTCTTCCCCACACATCTCCAAAAAGTGCTTGAACGCTTAGTTCTTTTGGTGCGGCGTTAAGCATTCTTGGCATCCATCTTACACTAACTTTTGTTATCCCAAGATAACATGTTTTTTCTTGGTTTGTAAGAAATTAAACAACAGCTCCATGTTCGATTTGCTCCATTGTTGATAGTAGCTGTGTTTTATTGGAACTGAGAAAGTGATAATTCCGAGATATCTCACTTCCTCACTTGATAAGTGCGTTTTTTGGCACTCATTTTCTCTATTCGACAATAGAAGTTGTTCAAGTACATAATTTAATTTTTTGAACACTTAAATTCAGGCTATTCTCAAGAAGAAGATGAATGCCTCACTTGCCAAATCGATTAACTCCAGTTTCTGAATTTGTAAATTTTAGTGTCAAAGCACCTGATTGACTCCTAACTGTTTATGTTCAAAAAAAAATTGTCTAAAAATAAGGTTTAACACCATTACACCACTAAATGACAAAATTTTTTAAGCCATTGAATGATAAATAAAATGTATACTATAGTATTTTATCACGTTTCTCTAATTTTTGTTTTATGGAGTTAATCGATTTGGCAAGTGATCCGAACAAAACTGAAGTGATCACATATCACTTCTTCAGTTCCAATAAAACACAGCTAATTTCTCACAAAATGACTTGCTTACATGATAATATTTAAAAAACGAATAAGGTTAGATGATTAAAACTTGGCATATTCATTCATATACCTTCATACCTTTCATCAGTGTCTTATTAGTACGGACCTAACCTCCTCTCTTCAGTCTTCCCTTTCAATAGTTCGTATTTTATACAGGGAAATTTAATTGAAAAAAGAAAGAAAATTGAAATTATTAAAAAGAAGCAATTTTATTTAATGAAATGAACATTTTCAAAGTTATTTTTAGAGCAAACCGAACAGCTGCTATGATTTCTATTTGCAATTCTGTTATTCAATTTTGAATTCATTTATATTTTTATTTAAAGTGAAAATTATTCCATTGAACAATAGTTCAAAAAAAAAAAAAAAAAAAAAAAAAAAAAAAAAAAGTATCTAAAAGAAATTAAATTCAAAATCAACCATTCTCGCATAATTTAAAAATTCAACTTCATTTCAATTGACATAATATGATAGATTATAATATATGTGCATAATATGTATGTATCTGTTTATAACACGAAAAAAAAAAAAAACAATATTAGACATATGTAGGAGGATAAAAGATTGATTTTTATGCTGAATTCATTTTTAAAATAACAAGAAAAAAAAGCCAAATTTTTAACATTTTACTTTTGTTCTTCACATATTTTACAGTTCATTCAAATATTTTTCTACTTTGTCTTCAATTTTTATAATCTATTTTTAAAAACACAGACATATCATTTAAACAATGTTTATTTCGCTTCGTTATTTTTCGTACTATATTTTTGTGATGACTGATGAATTGATGATGAATCAGAATATTCTTCTGAGATGAAAGTCAACAAAAAATATATATTTAATATAGTACATAGCAGATTTAAGAAGTAAATAAATAAATTATTTAAAAACGTAAAACGTGTTTTTCTGTTGAAAAAAAAAAAAAAAAAAATACATAAAATTCAAAAAAAAAAAAAATCATCCTTCTGCTGAGACAAAAAAATTTGAAAAAGAATTGCAATTAATTAATGCCAATGAAATTTTGCATTTTGATTTTGAAATAAAAATAAATTATAAAATACAAACATAATTTTTACTTCTACACTAGAGGACAATGACCACCTTAATTAAGTTAAATTAATTGAAATAAACAAAATTTAGTTATACCTGAGGTAAATATTTAGAAAATGCTTTAAAAAAAAATAACTTGTTTTCTTAAAAATACATTTTCGAAAATCATTAAAATATTTTTAAATGAATTCAAAAGTGAAAAGTTGTTCTATTTTAGATTTTTTTTTCGTTTAATTTAATTGACTTTGTTTTCATAATTAACTTTTACAAATATTTTTATCTTCAAATATATTTTGTGTAATTTCCAGTTTAATTTAATTTTATAATTCTTGTTTCAACATTTTGTACAAAAGCACGTTAATGATAAAGAAATATGTAGCATATTACATAAGTGAAAGTTGACATTCTGCTATACTGACTAATTACTTCATGAAATATTTGTATTTTATTTTTTTTTCTTAAATTTTGAATATGAAATACTGTTCTCTATATTTAGTACTGAGTACAAATTTACGCATAAGTTTTAAGAACACATTTAAAATTTGTGTTACCACTTATTACAAATTCATATTTCCAATATTTCTAAAATGATTTACTTTTATTTTTAGTATATATAAAATCTTTATAACTTTAATGGTTTTTATTTCTACACAAATATGTAATTTTAGGTTAACAATTGCTCAACAAACATCTGCACTTTTTCTGTTGGTTTTTGACGTTACTTTAAATATAAATCAATGTTTAAACAAAAGTTGTATGTAGTGTGCAACAAGCCAATAAAATATTCTAGAGTACAAAAGTTATTGATCATAGAATTCGTTTTTGATGTCCAAAAGACAAAAGTAATAAGATATAAATTTTTCTGCTTAATTAGAGTTCATAAGTGTATTTTTACCAATAACTAGCTGATTGTCCAGCGTTACTTGGGTATTTACTTATTTTCTATTTTAAAGTCAAAAGATTATTCTTTTATATTCTATCTAATCATACGTTCACACATTCACAAGTTTTAAGCCAAGATAATTATGTTAAATAATTTTTCTTTATATAAACTTTGATCCCCTTTATGAACCTTTTAGGGGTTAAATTTTGAAAAATACCTTATCAATGGCCATCTACGTCATATAACGCAACTAATGTCCAAATTTCATAGTTCTAGCTTTAGTGGTTCCGTTCCGGCTCGGCGATGATGAATCAGTCAGTCAATCAGGATATGTTTATATATGTATGTATGTATAGATGAAAGGTTCCTTCAAAACTGCATGACTATTATAATTTACTTGAAAGTTATGCTCTTATTTTCACAATTGTAATTTATCTTTCGCAATACTTCTATAACTTCAAAAGTGATACATATCAAATTTAAAAAGTAAACTGTAGTATTTGAATTTCAAAACTAACCAAATTTCGAATTTTAACTATATTTAAAAGAACACAATATGATCAGTGATCATAGCTACTGAATAAAATTGAACAAAAACGAAATTGGTAGCCTGTTCCAAAAAAAAATGTTATTCCGAACTATGTTTAAAGTAGAAGTACTTAAAGTATTTAGAACAAATCGATCTGGTTTTATTAATCAAAATACCTTTTTTTTTCTTGTACCAGAAAGTGAATATTTTACGAGATTTTTGATCAATCTTAAAAAAAAAATTACACATTTTGCTTTGTACTAAAACAGATTGAACGCAACTTATGGGTTTCAAGAAGGTACTTTAAACATGAACTTAAATTTCTCTCAAGCACAATATTTTAAAGGTAAAAATATACATACATATGTATGTAAAATATATCTTATAATGCAGTATCAACCTAAACTTTAATTTCTTAAAAAAAATATTCAGTCATTTTTTTTTTTTTCAAATATTTTTCGTTTGAAATTTTAGATCACCACTTTGTTTCAATGTATTGTATCTTCGCTATAAGTTTCATTCAAATGAAAAAATAATAATTGTCATGTGATTTCAATATAAAAAATTTAATTATACCTTTTGTTTCAATACTCCATAATAGTTCTCTTAAATACAATATCGTTTAAATTCTAATTGAATAATTTTTTCATTAATTTTTTTTTTTCAACTCATAGAATTTAAAAAACAAAAAAAAAACTATTTTGAATAGAAGTCATTACGAATTTTGCATTATTCGATTTCAGTTAATTTTTATTACTTATTTTTTAACAATTTATTTTATCACTAAACTCGCATTATTATAAATTTTTGTTTTTTGTTTCTTTTGTCACTTTTAAAATATGCAGTAGGTACTCATTAATTAATATTTTTATGCTCAATTTCATTTTTGAATTTTCATAAAATTTTAATTTAATTGTATTTTCTTCTTCTTTTTTTCCTTTTTTTTTTCCTTTTTGTTTTTGTTATTTTGAAAACCTAACCAACTAATCAACAATCAAAAAATTAACAAAAAAAACTGTCAAATTTAACATGGGTTAATGATATTTAATTAAAAAACAAAAATACAATTTTAAAATAAATAAAAAAATAAATAAATAAATTACAATTAAAAAAATTTAATACAAAAAAAAAAAAAATTATCATGAATTATAATCATCATCACCATCATGTTTGTTGCTGAAAATTTTAATTTATTAACTTTAACATTAAATGATTAAATATTTAATTTAATAATAAACGTAATTTGTTCAAAATTGCAAATTTAAATAATTTTGTATATTGTGAATAACACACACACACACACAAACAAATAATTATATTGTTCTAATTTGGCCTCAAAATTTATAAAAATTACAATTTGGCATCCAAATTTTAAAAAAAAAAAAATCTTTGGAAAAATGAAAAAAAATAAAAACCGAAATTATTGTAAATATGATTTTTGGAAATGAAAAAAACAAAAATTTATGAAAATGAAAAATAAAAAATAATAAGATTATGATGCTAAACAAGACCCTAGGCCTGTTTCTGAGGGTAAGCTAGTCAAAAATCATCAACATTTTCATTTTCTTCTTTTTTTTTCAAATTAATTTTTATTTTAATTATTTTGTTCATAGTTTTTGTTATTTGAGCATGCCTTTTATTGTAGTAGTTTGCGCATGTTGTTTTTATTATTATTATATAGTTTATTTTTCTGCTTGATTTAAAAAACAACAACAAAGAAATGAACAAATTTTCAAAAGGGAATCTAAAATTGGCAGAAATATTCCCGTAGAATATTTAAAGAATTATTTTTTAAAATCTTATTCTTTTCTTCTAAAAAAAAAAAATTAATGATCTTTTTTTCAGGCTTATAGATGTCTGAATCTGATGATAAAAGACATAAAAAAAATCTTCAAATTAAGCATAATCTTTTTTTTTTCTTCCAAATAATAATTATAAACTTCAAATGTCAAATTTAGCCAAATTATTTCCTTCCTTCTGTAAGAAAAAAACATTTTGTCAATAAAACATCTTTCAGACATTTTTTATACATTATTTCCTTACACATTAGATTTTTGGTTGTTTTTTTTTTCAGTTAATGTTTTGTGTGTTATTTTCGTTCTGTTCTAGTACGTTTTATTGTAGTCTTTAGTCAAAATTATAAATAAATAAAAAAAATTTAATTTGATATTCTATAACTAATTTTTTTTAACTATATTTTCCACCGCTTCTTTGGGGTGAAAATTTTTATTTTTCTTCATTTCTTAAAAATTTAGGAGCAACATTTGGTACTGGCATTACAGCAATCAAACTTACAGCTCTTGGTCGTCCACAATTGCTTGTAAGTCTTCTTCTTTATGATTGTTATAAATCTTACAAACAATAAGAATGTTAAAATTAAATTTATAATTTTTTTTTTTTATTGCAGCTTCAATTATCAGAAGTTATTATGCGCACACGTAAATACATGGAAGAGTTAGTTGGTGGTCATGGTAATGTTTTAACACATCATAAAACTGTTAAGGATTTAGAAAGATATTATGCAAATGTGGGTGAAAATCGTGATGTTAAAGAGTTCCTTCAAAATGTTACTGAGGACAAAGAAGGGTTAGAAAATTATTTGATATTAATTTTAGATTATTTTTATTTTATTTATTTATTCTGAAAAATTATCCCATTTTTCAATTATCATTATTAGAAGTCGTATTTTACAATATGTTTTCGATGAAATATTGAATCTTCCTGCTACTCAATTTCTGGTTAATGTATCTCTAATCTGTATTCTTGATATTCTTATTCTAAAGAACTAAAACTGTACTCGTATTTCGACGCTAAATTGCCATTCATTTCGTTTAGTCAAAAGCCATAAGAACTCGAATCAACAAAAGTAATGTGCATTTCAGGTTGTTTTGGATTTTAATCAAATAATGATAATGTTTGGTAATGTTTCCATTCAAAATCATCCTTGAGCTGTTTTTAAAATTATTATTATTCGTCTTTTCAAAGTGTTTCAAACTATCGAATGAGAAAGTAAATGTATGAAGAACACTAAGCTGTCAATTTAAAGTATGCTAAAAAAAACAACGTATTGAGTGAAAGTTCTATTTTGATAACTTTTTGGCTCTATAAATGAGACCTTACTTAATATGACGTCTCATTAACATTTTTGTAAAACAAGAAGTTGTAAAATATGACTCTTAGGGCGGTATTCACCAATGTGATTTATCTTAAATTTGTTGTACGTAACTTTATTCAGCAACAAAGTTTAACTTCGATTTTTAAATTGTGTTTCAAGTTACGACAAGGTAACAGAGCTTCCTCAAGCAACGATCTAAAAAACAGGATGGAGGAGTAGTACAAAAAAGGGAAAATGGGGGGAAGTGACAGAAAAGAGCGAGAAGAAAGATAGTTCATTTTATTCCTATTAATAATATACATAATGCTCCGTCCTTTAATATTTTTAAGTCGTTGGTCTCAAGTTAAATCGAGTTTTTTTTGTAACGTGGTACGTTAATTAAACGTCAAAATCAAATTTCGAAAAAAATATTGAGTTGACATATGGAACAAAAACTTTAATTTAAATTGCTATGGTGAGTAGGGATTTTTGAAGTTCATTTAAACTCGTTTTAGATTTAACCTTAGTTTAAACCACAATGGTGAATACAACCCTTAATATTATCATTTATTATTTTTAAAATTGTATCATTTTTTTTTCTTTTCGAAATAATATTATTTTGAAATATTTCAAATTAATTAAGAAACAGGTGTATACAAAACTTGTAGGGAAAAATCAACAAAAACAAAATGCAGTACAAAGAATGGAATGTGCGTAAAATAAAATCAAACGTTTTCAATAATTTTTTTTTGGATTTTAAATACTGTTGATTATTATTATCGCTTAGTTCATTATGCTTTGCTAACTGTATAAAAACGCGAAAAAATCCTATTTCTTTTGAATATTCAAACTAACACTTCATTTCATTTTAATAAAAGTGTATAGGAACTAAGTATAGTAGAATAGTCTAATCTTCACCACTTTCTTGCTAAATTTGCATCATTTAAATTTTACGTTTTTCAAGCGCACTTTCTCATAGAATGTCAGCTAGTTTTCCCTACTGGTTCTTGTATACCCTTTTTGAAATCAATGTGAATGGCACCACAAGTAAAAAAAAATGGAATGCAAGCAAACAAGCTTTAATCAATGACAATATAAATTCTATAGATAACTGTTCTGTGCTTTAATACTGTAAAAAAAAAAACAAACAGCTCCTCATACTGGTATAGTTTTAAGAATGCTTTAAAAAATGCAATACGTTTGCTAGTATGAATTTTTAAATTTAATAAATTATTTCATAATATTATTTGATTTTTTTCTTAAATACATATTTTTAGTATTCTGCATTTGTTCCCATGGTCTGGAATAGTTGATGATGATGCTCAATTAAGTGATACTTTCCGTGTACCAGATCCAAAAACTGGTCAAATGAGACGTTTAATCTCTCAAATTCCGCCCAAAGAGGAAGAAATGTTTCGTAATATGATTCGAAGATTGAATACAATTGCAAAGGTAAAAATTCATAAATTTATTTTTTTTTTAATTTTTTTTTTTTTTAAAAAAATCCATGTATTTTGAAATTTTCTAAAATTTTATTTTAGACTGCCTCTGAACTTGATGTCCGTATTATGATTGATGCGGAACAAACATATTTTCAACCAGCTATTTCACGTATCACATTGGAAATGATGAGGAAATATAATAAAGAAAAAGCAATTGTATTTAATACTTATCAATGCTATTTAAAAGATGCATATGGAGAGGTACATGAAAATGCTAAAGATATTTTCCTTTTGTTGTTTTTTAAATTTAAAAAAAAAAATGTTTTATTAAATTTTAGGTTTGTACTGATCTAGAACAAGCAAAACGACAGAATTTCTATTTTGGATGTAAATTAGTACGAGGAGCATATATTGAACAAGAAAGAGCTAGAGCAGCAGCCTTAAATTATGAAGATCCAACAAATCCATCATTCGAAGCAACCACTGAAATGTATCATAAGACATTAGTTGAATGCTTGAGACGAATTAAGGTACCTATTTTTTATTTTATTTTTTTTTTTTTTGAAAATTTCACCTATAATTAAAAGATGAATGTAATAATAATGAAATTTAATAAAATATAGCTCCTTAAAGATGCTGGAGAAGATGCTAAAAAAATTGGTATAATGGTTGCATCACACAATGAAGATACTGTTAGATTTGCAATTGAAAAAATGAAAGAAATCGGAATTGAACCTGACGATAAGGTCATATGTTTTGGTCAATTACTTGGAATGTGCGATTATATTACATTCCCATTAGGTAAGATTCTGAAAAATGTTTAATATCGAAATTAAAACTTTTGAAAAAATTTAAAATATAAATTTTGGTAATAGAAAATGATTTATTGCCAATTTTTCTTAGAAGTAATACAATAAAAAAGAAATTATACAAATATTTCAAAATATAAAAAAAAATCGAATTTATACAATCCACAAAAAATAAGATTTAATTGTGACAATTCAATCTATCATGAAATTTCGTGATGCCATGGGCCCTCTTTCAAAACGTCAAAATTTACACAGCGGATAGTATTTGTATGCTTTCAACATTTTGAAATACTTTTTGTGATACAAAATAAACAAAGTTTTTAATAACATTTTAATGAATAATTTAATTGATCTTCTTGCTCTTTCTGCCGAATTGAATTGAATTAAGGCCGTGAAATTATTGCAGAAACATAGAAAAATAGAAAAATAACACTTGCAAAGATTTAAAAAAAAAATTTTAAAGAAGCATGCCCCTTTTCTTTCTCTCTTTCTTTCTTCCTTTTTATTTTTTTCTTTTCTTTCTTTCTTTTTTCTACTTTATTTCTTCATCCTTTTTTCTTCTGATGTAGTTTGTCGAGAAAATGTTCACTGCACTGTTTGCTCTAATTTTACATAGCGGATACCGTTGCAAGACGTTTTGAAATTAGACTGTCACAAATTCGGAATTTTACGTTTTAGAACTCAATAAATTGTTGTAATATGGTATTACTGCTTTTTGGAATATGACCATGTTTTCCTAACTTTGATGCATTAGATGATACGTCATCATATGGACAACGATAATTCTGTTGCATGAACAAGGCAACGATACGTTTTTGAAAATTACCATATTTTTGTTGTGTGACTAAATAATTTGAATAAAATTTTTAATATGAATTACGTGCTGTAAATTTTAAGTTGTCGCACTTAAAATCACATTTTAAATCTTTTTAATGAAATACTTATATGTGATTCTCTTAGTTTTAAAAAGGTCAAACTTATAGCCTGATTTGCATTTATAATTTTTAAAAGTATTCGGAACAAAATCTATATACTAGCTAGCAATCTAAAACTTCGAAATGGTTATATTTTCTATTGTTACTTGGTATAGAGTGCTAAAACTTTTTCTACTTTGAAATATTTCACGATAAAGAACTTAAAACTTATTTTAAAGCGTCGGACTTTATTTAGCCATATTTCTTGAATTGAATCCTTCTATTTAAAAATTTAAAAATCAATAGATACTTTTCGTATCTTTTAAACCATAGTTAATGCTGGTATTAATGATAGGTGAAATAAGAAGAAGAAGAGATATTTAAAATGATCACTACACATTGGTTTGTGATATTCCGAAGAAACATGATGAACTTAAACATGCTTGAATAAAGTTAAAATGGCGCACTTCATGACGTTTATTTCAAAATAATCTTAATTTTAAATATGATATATCTATTGACAATTCTAAAGATATTTTTCTAAAAATAAGAAAGCTTTTATAAATTGAAAAAACTTAAAATTCTTCGAGTTTTAAATTATAATTTTTTAGAAAATTTTCTTACTATTAAATAATTTTTTCAATACAGCAATCACATGATTTCTAACATTTTTTTTTTTTTAAATTTTTTTTGTAATATAGGTCAATCAGGATATTCAGCATATAAATATATCCCATATGGTCCAGTACAAGAAGTTTTACCATATTTATCACGGCGAGCTCAAGAGAATAAAGGTGTCCTACAGAAAATTAAAAAAGAAAAACGTCTTTTATTAGCTGAAATACGTCGACGATTGATTCGTGGACAATTATTTTATAAACCTAAAGGCAATTATGTTCCAATTTAAATTATTTATTTAAAATTATTAAAAAAAAAAAATAATAATAATAATAATAGTAATAAAAAACAATTATTGTAAAATTAAATTAATTAATTAAATTACAAAAAATATATTTTTTTTTCTTCTTAATTATTAAATTAATTACTGAATGTTAAAAATTGAATGTATTATTAATGCGAAAATAAGAAGATAAAAAGTAATAATATGAAGAAAGTAAAAAAAACAAATTAGTAAAATTGAAATTTAAAAAAGATACAAAAGAAAAATATATATCACACATACTAATTATGGTATCTTTTAAAAAATTGTATGTATACAAAAACAATCTTTTAAAAAAAAAATTACCATAATACAAGATGTGCAGATACTTCTTATAAAAATGTGTATAATTCTCGAAAACCTGATAATAGTGCAGTAGATTTTTTTTTTGTTTGTTTTTTGTTATTAATTTTAAAAACAGTAGAATTTCTTTAAAACAGTTTTTGTTAAATGTACGTAAAATTGAAATTTTCTTGATTTTAAATTTTCATGAGGCATTTTAAATTACTAAAAAAAAAAAAAAACAAATAGGGTATCTTAAAAAATTTTAATTTTTAAATTTAAACAAAAAACTGTCTTAAGTTTTATCTTCTTCAGTTGAGAAAAAAAAAACCAAAAAAAAAAAAAAAGCATTAATTGTCTATGTAGTTCATAAAAGAATCTTCAAGAATCTCTTATAAAATAAAACAAAAATATATCAAAATTATTATTTAAAAATTATTTAGAGTTTATTTTTATTTTTTTTTTAGATTATTTTTATTTATATTTCTTATTATTATTTTTTTTTTAAATTGTAAAATGTCGTGTTGTTCTTATTGTATTTATTTTTCAAAAATAGATTTAAAAAAATCAAAACTTAATATTATTTTTGTCTGAGACAAAATTATTAATTTTTTGTTTTGTTGGTTTTATTTTTGAATTACAAAAAGAAAAACAACAATCAATATAAAAAAAAAAACATATATGTTTGTCAATTTTAATTTAATTTTAATGTTGAACATTATTATATTAAAAAAAAAAAAAAAAAAAAATTCAAAATAAAATTGAAAACCAATTGTAAAAAAAAAAAACATTGTTTTTAGAAAATTATGAAAAATTGTAGTTTTTCATTAAAATTTTTTATTTTTTATTTTTTACATATTTTGTCTATGTTTCAAATTTTATCAATGAAAATTTACAGGAAAAAAAAAACAACAACAACAAATAATGATTTCTAAAATTAAAAGAACAATAGAAAGTAATGCAAAAAAAAAAAAAAAACAAAATAAAAAAAAAATTCAACTTAACACTTAAATTTGGTTTTTTTATTATTATTTACATTTAATTTCATTTAATGAAATTTGTTTTTAATTTTCAATTATTACGATGAATTACAAAATCAAATTTTAAAATATTAAGGGTAAATTGTTGACGCATTGTCAATTATTATTTTTAGCAAAACACACACCTTAAAAGACATACAAAAAATATTTGTAATATGTAGTTATGTTTAACCAGCCATGAGTACTTATTAAAAAAAATATTCATAAGAATAATTTCAGTTCAATGAAAATAAATATACAAAAAAGTGTCACATGTAACGAAAAAAGCCTGTGGTGAAAAATTTTAAAGCTTAAAAAATGTTTAACTGATTGTTAAATTCCATATATTCTTTAATATCTTAAACACAAAATGACTTGAAATACATTTTTTGGATCCATTTCAATGATAATTCCAATTCTATAAAATAAACGATGATTGGATTTTAAGATACAACTGTTATGTAGGTACCTACACTATCGTTTAAAATACCAGAAACTACTCCGTGAAACCACAAAAAAAAAACACCTTATTTATTTACGTAATTTTTTTTTTTTTTTTTGTAAAAAGTGAACATTTTTGATACCGAACAAAGTAAAGCTTACATGAGTTAATTTAATGGCTGTATTCATCATTGTGGTTTGAACTACAATTAAATCTAAAACGAATTTAACTGAACTTCGAAAATCCCTATTCATCATAGCAATTTAAATTAACAATTTTTTTTCGTATTTTTTTTTTTCGTATTTTTTTTTTTTCGGAATTTGATTTTGACGTTTAATTAACATGTCACGTTTAAAAAAAGGAAAAGTTTGGTTTAATTTTTAACTTGAGACAGATGTTACCTTGACGTAACTTACAACATGATTTAAAAATCAAAGCTAAACTTTGTTGGTGAATAAAATTACGGCAAGTTTAAGATAAACCACTTTGGTGAATATCATCATTTTCGAGCTTTCTATATATGAGTTTTCCTATATGAACACAGAGTAAAATTATCCAACTAGATATAAAAAAACTTACCGAGAAAGTCGTCACATTTTTGTAATATTTGCAAAAGAAAACTTTATCTTTGTTTAATGTGTTTCAACAGAATCCGATACACATATACCTACATACTTGTCTTGAAATGTTATTTCAATCCTATGCCATTTTATTTCCCATAAACAGAAATTGATTAATGCATTCATTCAATCTACATTTTATTCAAATTGTATAAGTCTAAGTCTATAAAAACTAACTAATACAAGACGGAAAAGAATGGTGTAAATAAGAAACTAACAATTTTAAATTTTAATTGAAACTTGAAAAAAAATACCAAATAAGAGAGCCTTACTAATAATCTTAATTAAATTTGTCAACAAACAGCAGACAACTGACAAACACAATAATCACTACTAAATCTGAATTTCATATGTATCTACTAGAACCGAAAAAATCAATTCAGAAATCTTTATCAATACCCTCTGGCTGGCTAGTGAAAAATAAAATTATTGAACAGTATAAGCTGAATTTCTCATAATGACTACATTATATGTATTTTCGAAGATAGGTACTTATTTTATTTATACCTACGAACAAATACATATACATATACTTATACAGACACATAGACCTTAATAATAGTTTTTATTTGAAACTCTTTTGAAAAAAAAAGGATTTGGGAAGTTTTTGAGAATTTTAAATTTTAGGAAATCATAAGATCAACAAATTTATTCAATTTTCAAAATAAATTAACAATCACATTTTCCCACACATTTTTTTATAAAATTTTTTTTTTGTTTTTCTTTATTTATGTCTAGAAATTTTTTTTACCTAGATCCTGCCATTAAATTTTTTTATTTGAAATTTAATACATCCAGAATAATTAGGTTTTTTGTTTTTGTTTAAATAAAATTCATCAATTTTTATTTCAGCATTCGAGAATTATACAAATATTTTTTCTTAATTATAGAAATTAGAGAATTACATAAATAATTACAAAATTCATACAAAATAATATTCATATGTAATTTAAATTTAAAATCTAAATTAGGATAAAATCCAAACAAACAACAAAATAATATTTATCATACAAAATTATTATTATGAAATTGAAAAAAAATAAGGTAAATTGGTTTTATTTTGGGTCTTTTCGAAAATTTATCATAATTTTGGTGCTGCCACCATATGGGAAGCTAACCAATATGTTAAGTGTGGTTATATGTAAATAAATCAACCATTGAAAATATTTGATCATTATGGTAATATAACCTTTACCGAAAAGTTAAATATTCGAATATAGTAACTGGTTATCTTTTGGTAACTGGTGAATTATCGAATATAGTAAATTTATTTTTGGTTAATTTAGTAACTACTGTGGTAAATTTTCGAAAGTGCCCTTAATCTTCTTTTTTTTTTTTGTCACTTTCACTTTAAACAAATAAAAAATTATTAAATATTAAATTATAAATTTAAAAAAAATATTAGAAAAAAATAAGATAAAATTACGAAATAAGCTTAAACTATTTGAAAGACAATAATTTAGCAAGAAAACAAGAAAAGAATTAAATATTGTGTAATTGGCATTAAAAATAATTATAAATATTAAAAAAAAAAAAAACTAGAAACAAAAAATTAATAAATTAGTTTTATAAAAAAAAAAAACATGAATATTAAAAGAAATTAGAATGTTATGAAACAAAAATGTTGAAAATATAAAAAAAAATCTTGAAACAATGATGAATATTAGTAATTTTTGATGCCTGAAAAATAATTCAGAATTTTATTACTAATAAAAAAAAAAACAAAACAAAAACAAAAAGTTGGTGAAAAGATAATAATTTAACTGTAATTTAATTTAAATTTTATAGATGTTTATTTTGAAATTATCATTGGGTACAATTTATTATTTATTTACCAATTTTATTTGTTGTTATTAAAATGTTATAGGCTAGAATATTTTTACTTACTGTAAAACTTTTAGAATATTTGAATATTCCGATTAAGCTAAACCATAAGGAAGGATACTTCTATCATTTAATGTCTTCAAAAAACTCAACATTTTTTTTTGTGTTAGTATGACATGGTATGGTATATCGAGCTGTTTTCTTGTAAAAAGCAAAATCATTTGAAAGCCTGAAGGCACATTTTGAATGCCTTTCGATTTTTCAGTGGGAGTAAACTTGGCCTTTCCTGAAAACTATCCTGATTTTTTAATGAATTTGTCTAAGTTCTTTAGTGCTATCTCAGCTTTGTCATCCAGTCCAGACCATCAAAGCACCTTGCTCTTAAACAAGAAGGCCTTAGAGCTGGACATTCGCAGAGGAATTGCACTATTTTCATCTCTGCAAAAGTCATTCGATGGTATGCCGAGTTTATTGGCCATAGTCCAATTAGGCAATGTTCAGTAATAACCCATACGAGTTTTCGAATTTGTTTCTTTTAAAACGATAATAGAGTTGCGGTTTTTTTTTACGTTTATCTCCTGTTAATGTTGTTCATCCGTTCAGCAGTGTTTTTGTATAAAAAAAAAGTTTTCATTAAAGAAAAATGTTCACTGCAGCACAATTTTAAAAAATCCTTTCCTAATTAGTTGTTTGAAGGAAGAACCTTTGTTCAATGGCATCTTTAGATACTGGATCTTAGGATCAGAAAGTGAACATTATTTTATGACTGATATTTAAAATTGAAAATAATATACATAATATTAAATACCTAATTTCAAAAACATCAGAATATTCTAAAGATTAAAAAAGCAACTTAAATTTCAAATTAGTTCATTAGTAAAACTAATTCAGCTGATATGATATATACATACATATGTATTTCCTCTCAGTATAAAAAAGGGTGAAATAATAAAAATGCTCATGTTAAATACTCATCCTTTAAGCCATTATTCAATTGAACCAAATAAAATAGATTAAAATAAAAATTAAGAATTATTTCTTGTCCAATTGATCAGCCTTTTGCTCACATTCGTAGTCGGTGTCACGTGAGTCGACATACAAAATTGATATTCTGACATTCGGTTTCGTCGACCAGTATCGATACGTATTGATACGTTATATTTTGTCGAATTAGGTGACAATTTTATTCCGTTTGCTAAGGCATAACGAATACTGTAAAAAAAAACTGAAAAAAAAAAATTGATAACGAAAAAGTTAAATTTCAATTTTACAATTTTTGTTTATTTAAATTAATCATAATAAACAAAATTTGATAATTTACAGGATAAAAATTACAAATAAAAGAAATAAAATAAAATTTAAAATTATTGGGAAAATAGCCAAATATGACCAAAAGGTAAAAATATACGAAAAAAATTCAATAAAAAACAACAATGACTTCTATTAAGATAAGTGATTTGACTTATAGGGGTGGATTTTTCTCCTTTTTTTTTTTTTTGAAATTTTCACACATAAGAATTTCATTGTGAAAAAAAATTAGTTTTGTACCTAAAAAAAAAAAAACACAAAAAACTCAATTTTTACTTTTTAAATATTTGATAAAATACATTGTAAAATTTTGAATATAAATTTAATTATGTAAAATTGATGTTTTCATGAAAATTATAAATTTAAATTGAAAAAAAAAAAAAAACAAATTTATTTCAATAGTCGTTCATAATTTTGTCAATTTATTAGAAAAGATAACAAGAAAAGTATAAGAAATTAATAAAATTAATATTAAAGGATAAAAGTTTATATAAATTGAAAAGTTTAATTGTATTGTACTTGTATAATGTTTGTATTTGTAAAATTGATTATACATATTAATTATTATTATTATTATCTATATTATATTGTATGTGCAGTTAAATTTATTATACATAATATGGTGAGTTCAATAATAAAAATAATAATTTAACTTAAACAGGAAGTTACAAATAAAATATTAAATCATAATTTGTTTAAACAAAAATTTAAAATGTTAGTCAGTTTGAAGAATGAAATATTTAAAAAAAAAAAAAAAAACAATAATTAAAAAACGTAAAAATAATTAATAACAAAAATGGCTGTAAATCTTTAAAGTATAAATAAAATGTAATTGAAATCTATGTTTTCTTTAAATTCAAGTATTATATGTTAACTCTGTCCTATATTTATAATCACTAAATAATTTTCTTCTTATACGGTTTAAGGTTTGAAGTTGTTGAGAGTATAAGGGAAGACAGGCATCTTCGAGCACTCAAATACCATTCATTCTATTCAACTTCAACACCTCTTTTCTAGTAGAATCTTCTCGTTTGTCAAATAAAAGAAGTCTATGTAGAGATGACACTATTTCTTCTTCGTGCACATTCTTATTCTAGAAAATTCAGGACAACTACAAAGGTAAGTGCTCCATGGTTTTCTCTAGACAAGCTTCCTACGTAGGGTCACTGACCACTCTCATATGACGGCCACATAATAGGTTTAGGTTTAAGTTACTTTATAAAATATGTACTACACATACATACATATTATGTAACTATTACAAGAATACTTTGCTTCAGATAGATCTTTCTCGAGTATATATATTAGAAACCACTTCATGGAATCTCTTGTGTTATTCGTCATTAAAATAAAACGTCCTGGTTTCTGAGAATATAAATACGTGTGCAATCCAAGCAAACGGGCAATGGCTTTTGAGTTTTTTGTACAGAATCAACTTGGCAAAGAGTTCTTGGGCTTTCACAATTCAGCATTATCGCAGATAATAATTGATACTCCACCTTTTTGCAAAATTGCTAGCAGAATGGAAGTGAGTAAAATACAAATAGCTTTAATTGTCTTACTACTGTGTACAATGATAGCCTATAAAGAGAAGACGGATTTGAGTAAAAACTTTACTTGCTTTTTTCTAGATTTTTACAGATTTATGTAAATTTACACCCAAACCCGATACTAAAGTTAGTTTACACCATTACATACGTTACTGTTTTGCCTGCAGTTTTGATGAAAATAAACACAAATTAACCAAATTTAATATTTATTAATTTCAAAAAGATGTGAGAGAATTCTCTTTATTATTCACACGCAGAGGTTGATATCATGTGATGAGAGTGTTAGATTTTATTTTTGTAGATGGAGTATGAACTATATGAACATGTTCTTCTATAAGAATAAATAAATGAATACCAGATAAAAAAAAATATTTTTTCTCGCTGCAATGTCACGGCATACCTGCAGAAAAACAAACAAAGGCTTTGAAAAAACAATTGACACATCAGCATGTCCAACAATTTTTAATCCTTTCTTAGTATAATATTTTAGAAACAAAATTCGAGTATTTTTTTAAAGTCAGCTGGCATTTAATTTATTTTTGAGCGGAATTATCTGATTTAATTAGTTGGTTGGTTGGTTGGTTGACGTGGTGGCTCTCGGAATCTTCCGAAGACCCAATTAGCACTGAGAGACCGTTAGGAGGTCTATATAACCATTCTGTTTCATTTATAGGAAACGTATCATGTCTCTGACCGTGAATTTTGCTATTTCTGGAACATTGCTCTAGCAAGTGCCGGACAGTTGCGGAGATAGTGGGTGAGAATTTCTGTCTAATTGACCTCCTTGTAGCTACGACAATTTGTGTTGAAGGGGATACCCATTTTCTCTACGTGATCCTCTATTGGCCAGTGGCCTGTGATAAGTTCTGTGATCCTGACAATATCCATACGGCTTCTGTTGATATGACTGTCGGTTCAATGTCTGTTATAAGATGTCCAGGTCATTCTTTACATTTCACATCCCGCAAGACCTGTCCAGCCGGTGTTAGCTATAGCTAGAAAGTGCTGGAAGAGAACTCTCTTCACATAACCGAAAGGATTCAATAATCAATTGGTGATAATTAAAAAAGTATAATATATAAGATAAAGCTGTCGACCGAGAAACTTAGTTACATCAATGACAATATAAATTCTAAAACAGACTAATTATTCCCATATACTGAAATAGTAAGAACCAGTTGACCTCCAATCTCAAAGTTTGGCCTCCAATCTAAAAGCTGTTTAAGCTCTTTCTTATTCTCAGGATTTTTTCTTTATTTCTCACTTTTTTAAAATATATTCTCTTTTCTATCTATTTTCCATACAATACATAGAAAATTTTAACAAAAATTTGAGAAATTTTAATATTTTTAACTCGCTATATATGTAGTATCTGCTCTGTGGTTACATCTAATAAATATGCTTTTTATTTTTAACTAAAATTCATGGCCCTTATTCAAAAGTAAGAACATAGAATCGCAAAATACTTTCTCTTTTTCAAAGATCAAAATTATTATTGAAACAAGTCAAATAAATATGTAATAATAAACACTCTTTATTCGCAAATTGTGCAATAGATACTAGTTTTTTTTTTTTTTGTAATTTTACTTACATAATAAAATTTCATATATTTTCACGTAATAATGTTAACATTTTCATTTTATTTGTTTATAATTTCTTAATATTTAATATTTTCACTAAATTATAAGTGTTACATTTCGATTTTAGTTTATTTTTCTAAAATTTCTCTAAATGATTTTTTTCTATAATAATACAATTAAAAATACTTTTTAGTTGCATTTTTTTTTTTTTAATTAGTATAATTTTTTATAAAATTCTTACTTATTTCTCTTAATTTCTTCGAGTACATTTACTTTCAATTTTTTTTTTTTTCTCTCAAAAGTACTTTAAACAAAAAATAAAAACACTTCAAGAGCGTTGAATGAGAATGACTTAAATTTCAGAGTTAATATTTTAAGATTCATTCTGTTTCAAGGGGATATGCCATTTATAATTTTATTGCACGTAAAAACAATTTTACTTAAAACCTAGTTCACTTTTCCGTCAAATTAACTCCATTATTCAGCCAACAAATTTCAGCAGAGAGTGGTTTCAGTTGTTGTTTAGTATTATCAGTGGTTCGTTTCTGTAAGGGTAATTGAAAATTTTTACAGTAGAAAATATTCAATTGGACGTCAAATTTATGTCATTTTCTAACAAAGTGTTTCTGTATGAAGAACCACTAGAAAATAGAATTCACCACTGTGAATTTTTAATTTTTAAATGTTTTCAACAGCTATTTAACTCGTAAAAAAAATTTCAACAGGTGATGTTTTATGTTGTAAATTTCTAATTAAATTTTATTTCTAATTTTTATTTTTATTTTTGAAAGCACTATTTTTTTTTTAACACTTTCATGTGGGATTTCAATATCAACTGCTAAATAATACCTACAAATATTTTGAAATCCTTTTTTAAATATTTTCAATTTGGTTTTATTATATTTATTAATAAAAATGTAAAATCTAAGAAAATTTAAATTAATTGAAGTTGTCACTTTGTCCAATTGATAATTGAATTTATTTTTCAATATCCAAAATTTCTCTTCACCTTTTCTATCTCACCACAAAATTTGCAATCACTCATATACAGAAACAGGAGAATTTGACTAGTTGAATTTGAAAAAGAAAATATATGTGTCGTCACAACTACTAGACATTTTCTACCCGATTTATAGAAACGAACCACAGATTTAAATAAAAAAAAATTCGTTAAAAAAAAAAGTAACCCATATGATAAAAAAGAAAAGAAAAAAGAAAAAGAAAAATAGACAAAAAGTGAAGTTTTATTTGGGAAAAGGTGGAGAATGATTTGCGGAAAAGTGAAGTATTTTTTTCTGGAGTCTTGTCTACCTGCTGAAAATTTAGCAGAAACGATAAAACCCTATTCATTAAAACCAATAAAAAAATATCAATTTTGTTCATGCCCTCTTCTTATGTATGGGATATGTTTCTGTATTCACAAAGCAAATTTTATATAAAAATTCATTTGGATGTAAGAAAAACATAATTAAATTAATATTATGTTTAACTGAAGCTCATTATGTTTGTCAATAAATAAAATTATTATTTTATTGCAATTATTTTTTGCGATTGTCATTATTATTATGAATTTATGTATCTTTAAAATTTTGATTAATTGACAATCATAAATATAAGCCAGCCGTAATAATTAATATTTCAAATTAATTAAGATTCCTTATAGAAAATGTGGTGCACATTTATTATCAACTTTGTCTTTGTGTTTTCAGTGATTAAAAAACAATTTCATAAAAAAATATGCAGCAGAAATAATTAACAGAATAGAATTTAGATATGATTATTTTTTTAATTAATCCTAATACTTAAAAATTAGACAAATAAATATTTATCTACTATACTATGAATCAATGAAATTCATGCAGAAAAGTAATTAATAGGGCCCTTACACTACACAAACACAGGCTTGTATGCACATTCATGTAAATACGCATGCTAACTGACAGTGTTGACTAAGTACATAGTGAGTATTCAGTAGTGGTTGTTGTGCATGCTGATTGTATGATTTCATAAATTTTTAATATTTTTTTTTGTTTACGCATGTATGCATATTGTGTAGTTTATGGGCCCCATATAAGGCTAGTGAATAAATAACGTGACTATGAGCATGAACACATTAGGTTGTTGTTACAACGACGCAAACCGGTTATAAAACCTGCTTTTACAACTGCTCAAACTACATCTGAAGGTGGCACGACCAGTTGTAACGAGAGTATGAGTGTATTACAACCGTGAAGCTAAAATTATTTTGGATGATTCTTACTATACCAAGTTGGAAAAAATTATACTCAGCGCAACAATAACCGGTTTAACCACCAAGTGTGCAAAGGGTGTATTATATGATAACTTATTCTGATTGGGAAACACATTCACTCAACTCTTTCTTATACGAAAGATACGTTCCTCAAAAAATCGTATAAAAAACCGTGCAAATAAAAAATATGTACATACATATGTATGTATATGTGTACGTTTCCTATAGCAAAATAGGAAATACGTTCTAAGTTATTGAAAAACCCGTGTAAGATAAAATAAAGAACTATATTTAAGTAATTCGAAAGACCGTATTAAAAAGTGGAGAAAGTTTTAATACAAACTATAACTGCATGATAAAATTTAAGCTTTTACAAATGTGTTAAGCTTATTTCGCACTGTCTCAAGTTAACTGATAAGTTAAGCCATTTTCAAAAATTCAAGCTTTCTTGCGCCACCTTGCATGCATGCATATTAAACTAGAAAGCATACAAGCCGAACTTGCTTGAATATATTTTTGCCATTTTTCAAATTTTGACAGGAAATCAGTGCTCCGCTATAAAAATTATTCATATTTCATTCAAAATATGAATTCAAAATACTTGCAAATTTTGCGTAAGATTTCCTGGTAAACTTTTTTTTATGAAGTGAATAGGGAAACTGAGTGTTAGAAAAACGTTCTTCCACAGTGAGGAAGTGATAAATATCAGAATTATCACTTTATCAGATCACCCATAAAACACATCTATTGACGATAATATTTTTAAAATGGGTTTGAAAGTATAACACGCATAAAAAAACCAAAAAAATTATTTCTTCGACCGTGTTATTTCAGAATCGTGTAAAAAATGATTGCATGAAAAAAAAGTTACATATGTATCTATAGTACATAACATATCTAAAGTGCACCACATTTGTTTTTTTAAATAAATTTTATTTTCTTATTTTCAAGACTTTCAATTAATTTAAATATTTCAAATGAATTTTTTTTTTTTTTCAATTTAAATTTTGTAATAAATTTTTCAATATGCATATTTATCTTTCATTAAAACACTGTGTTTTTGTTTTGTTTTTCTATCTTTTTTTCAACTTTACTTAAATAATTTCGTTCATCTAACCTACAATAATATACGATTCTATCTTCATAACAATTTAAATACACAATTTTAACAAACTTTAAACATGGCACCATATTGTATCCTGCGTTTCAATATAAATCTTATATGTTATTTTTTTTTTTTTATTATTCTTTTTGTTTTCGGAACATTTTTTTTTCATATGAAAAATTTTAATTTTTTTTTTCATTTTCCAATACTCTCTATTTTTTAAATTCTAGCTACTATTAATTCTGATATAAGATTCTAAATTATCTATCCTTTTTTTTTTTTTTTCACTTAATATATTGATTTATATTTATGTGTGTACATACGTACATATATATATTTTTTTTTCATTTTGCTGTATAATGTGTTTTTATTTGTGTTTTTTCTTCTTCTTTTTTTCAGTTTATACAAAAATACATAAATCTAAAGATCAATTTATATGCAAATTTTATGAATTTGTTTTCTATAATATTTTGTTGATGTTGTTGTTGTATAATTCTGAATATAATAATATGAAAACAAACAAAAAGCTATTTTTATGTTCTATAATTATTTATTAATTATTTTTAGTAAATTTATTTTGTATATGAAAATGCATATAATTTATTATCAATTAAATTTCTCTTTATAATCTGAGGTTATGATTAATGGAAGCATGAATTTATTTTGCAAACTAGTTACCTTTTTTTTTTTTTTTTTTGTCCAATTTTTTTTTTCAAAATAAAATTCCAAATTTTTCTTTAGCGTAAAACTTTTAATTTTTATACATATATAATAAATTTTCATTATTCGCTTTTTAGTAAATCTAAATAATACTGAATTATCGTATTAATCTTTTTAAATTATGCGTTCTTAATTAAAATTTTTAAAAAAATTTCTGTTAAAATCAAATTGACCATAAACAACAAGTTTTTTGTTTTTTAATTTTCATAAAATAACAAAAACACTAAATTATTTAATTCAAAAAAAAAAAAAAAAAAAAAAACAAAAAACGGAAAAATTTAACAAATTTCTACTAAATTTTTCCATCTACACTTATTCAGTTCACTTACCGCCTCAATACTATGACAACACTTTCTCAAAGGGTACGTCTACGACGTCCCTTTGAGCGTCTTGACTAACTGAAAATACTTCGTCATAAATTCACAAGATTAGCTTTACGTTGACCTTCTAAACGGATTTCAAGCATTGTATATGGTGGTACACTTACAACTAAAACAATAACTAATATTAGAATTTTTGGATTTTCACATAGGAAACCATGAGCAGCAAATGTAACACCAAGTCCAAGAAAACGTAATGCTTGTAATGGAGCAATAACTTCAGTTACATGATTTGTATGTGTTAATGTAACAAGAGCAAATAAAAGTGTTTCCCACATTGCATTACATGCACCCCATGCAGCTGCAATAACATAAAACAATGCGCTATCATCTTTTGATGGTTTCCATCGCGATAGAACCAAAAGTAGACATGCATGAAAGAAAAATCCAGCAGCTAAATGGAAAAAAAAAAGAACAAAAGTTATTATTTCTGATTTTCAAATTATCTTTTTTATGCATCAAAATCTTACCAATTACAACAATCCTCTTTGTATGTCTCAATAACATGCTCAACGTACATGAAACAATTGACTGCATAAGACCCATACCAACTAAAGCTCCAGCTACCATTTGGAGGCCTAACGAACATGAAACAAAAGACTGTACAAAAAGAAAAATAATAATCAATCAATGTATTATTTTTTCTTTAATTTGATGATATACATATATGTATGTATGTACATACGAGTATGTATTATAAATATGCTATTGTTTTTTTTTATTCTTACCCTTGTAAAATCTCCAAGCATATATGCTTGTTCAGTTCCAATGAAATATGCCATGGGACCAGCAAATAACAAAGTATCAGTCATACCTTTCACTCGTTCATTTCTGAATGTTCTATCAATTTGACCAGTAAAACAAGCTAAGGTAAGTGATATTATTGCAATAATCATATAGACAATAATTAAGGCCATTCCACCAGTTCCTATACCATCATCAATGAAACTATCATAAAATGTTCCATTTATCGCTTGATCTTCGGTTATCGTCCAAACAGGGCATAAATCAGCACCACATATCCTGTGTCCATGTTCATTGTGATTGTACATATCTTCCATTATTAATGCAGCATCTGTCGGATATGATGATATTATAGATGATGACATATAAAATATTTCTTTTGATTTCAATGGTATGGAAGTTGTTATATTGAATCCATTCGTTGTTCCTTGAACATCCATCATAATTGACATTCCATTATTATTGTTATCATTATTATTATTTCGTAAATTAAAACAATCTGTATCCAATGATGTACATGTCAATATGAATGTAGCAATTATTGCACCAATTATAATTCCAATATCTTGTGCTGCTTGATATATTCTTCCTAATCGCCTTACTTTTTGATCTCTTTCACATATAATTCTATGTTCATCAAGTGCATCAATAGCATTCGTTAAATTACATTCTTGTTGATTACAACTTAATTTACCAGCAAAAAATACAACTGATGCAATTTTTGAAATCCATGCTGGACCTAATGTTATACCTAATACTACATATGCTGGTATTAATGTATAAATTAAAGGATATAAATGTGATAATAAAAATATACAAAATCCAATATAATTTGATACAATTAATGATTTATATCCGAATTTTTTAATAAGTCTTGTTGTTAAAAAACACATACCAGATGATATTAAAAACGATATACTTAATAACATTGAACCAATATTTGGTCCGACATGAATCCATTTTTCACGATGATGCCATATTGAATTTGATGCTTGAATTCCAATTAATGGTATTAATATGGCACATAACAGACCATGAGCTATTGATAAAAATGTAAAATTTTTATAAATTTTTGCTTTAACCTGTGGAGGTATTTTATGTCGGCAGCTTCGATTATTTATTGTTAACAAACGACGTATTGAATTCGCTCCAATTGAACTATTTATTGATTCACGGCGACGACTTGCAGCTAATGCAGCCTGCATTTGATATGATGGTACAACATTAACACGATGTGCTCGTGATGATATTGGTGAATAAGCAGTCATATGCTATAAGAATAAAAAAAAATTTGAAATAAATGTCGAATTTTAAGAGAAAATAAAAAAACCTTGTAAAAAATATAAAACAGAAATTGAATAAGTCTATGAATATTCATGACGCCTACGTTATCCTTTCAATTAATATATGAATAATTTTTTGTTAGTTTTATATAAAGTTTACACAAGTCTTTAATGTTATCAAATTCCGAAAAAAATGGAATTTAAATTCTATTTCAACAAGTTAAAGATTATAATTGACTTGTAATATAGGTTTTTTTATTTCAATTTCCAATAAAATTGCCAAAGAAAGTCCCTATTTCGATTGGGCCTTTTGATTCTATAATAAAATGTGGGGCTTAATTTAAGCCTTTTTTAAGCAAAATAGGGTTAAACACCAAAATTTAAGTAAAAATGTACAAAATTTTGATTTTGAACGCGTCTAACTTATGTAGGGTAGAAAGACAAGTTGAGTGCTGTGCTCTACATTTTTGGTCAAAACAGGTGACGCTAGAGTGCCCCTGTAAAAAGTTATACCAAACCAAACGATACACCCTGTATGTATTACCAAAACAATATTGATAAGATTAAAGAAAATATTAAAGTTCTTTTACTGCTCAAATAGTGGAAATCTTATGAAATCCAAGACTATTTTTATCTGAAATTATGTTTTTCAAGTATACATTGACTATTCATCAATCATAATTGCAATTTGAAACGCATTTTCGTCTAATATATTCTCTTCCCTTCACAATTTACGAAAGATAAAGAACATGTTTGCAGGAACTTTTTGTTTTGTCCATTAATTATTTTCTCTCTTCCCTATTTTAACATAAGACATAACTTTTGGAAAAATAAAAAAGTTAATGTGTTATTATTTTTTCAAGAAGTGAGATAAAATTGATGAGTATGTATTAGCAAAAAATTAAAACAAAAGCAAACATGACACCTATTATAGAAAATTGAAAGGTTGAAGATAATTTGAACATTTTATCCCAAACATTGTAACAAAAACAAATTGATTTTAATAAACAAGATATACGTATGTATGTATGTATCTAAAAAAGAAATAGCTTAAAAGCAATTATGTACATATATTTGTAAGAATGTGCAAAAAATGAAATGTCAATAGGGGTTAACCAAACCAATTTTACGCTCCTGGCTATTGAATTTTTCTTGGAAATTTTGTAATAAGACAGGGATAAAATAATTTAATATATCATACCACTACAAACAAACAAAAAAATCTAATAGATTCCATTGTCATTATTGTACGGATATTTTGAAAATATATTAGATTTTCCAAAAGTGTGAGAAGAATTATGAGTGTGTGCAATCTCAAAAATGGCATGACCATCTTATAATAAACGACCTACCGACAGCATCATTAATAGAAGCCGTAGAGACTTTGCCAGGGTCACAGCACTTATCACGGGACACTGGTCAGTCAATAGGTTGATCACGCAAGGAACTGGGTATCCCCTTTAACGCTAATTACCGCAGCTACAGAGAGGTCAATGAGAAAGAAACTCTCATTCACTATCTCTGCAGCTGTCCAGCACTAAGTAGAACTAGGCACCAAACAATGGGAAGTTTTCTATTCAAGGACCTCAACTACAACGCAAATGGGAGGGTTAGGAATGTAGTGAGATTTCAGAACGAAATAGGATGGCTATAGATATACAATCTAAAATACCCTAAGACAAACGTACGTTTTGCGAGGAGTGGTATCAAAACGACACACTTAGAGCTAATTGGATTTTTGGTGGTTTTAAAAAAACCAACCAACCAACCCATAATTCATTTGTAAACGACGCTTCTGAGTATTTCCAAAGTTTGAATTCTTAAACTGTATTTGATTCTAGTTACCTTCGTTTACTGTCACTAAAAAGCATACATAGGAACATAAAATTATAATCAGAATGCAATTGCTGTACAAGTTTTTCAATATTTAAGAGTCAGCATTTCACACCCGTTACAAATGAAATTGCCCATATGTAAAGTATACGACGTAGTAGATAGTGCATACAATAAGAGAGTCAGAAACTTAATAACGCCACTAGAGTATAATCCACAATACCTTTTACCGAAAGAATACAAGCAGGCTTTTAGAAGACGGAAAAGAACAGTGCGATAGCAGAAGAAAAGCCAGATGTCTGGTCCAGAACTATGGTTAAAAGATTTGCTAAGAAATAGTGTGTACGCATAATAGCAGAGAGAAGTGATACAGCAGAAATAAATAGATGTTTTTTTATTTCAATTAAAAACGAAATGTATACTTTCAAGAAGAATGTGCTATCCTTTATCCTTCTAAATTTTATTATTATAAGGTAATTTTAAACTTTAGTCATTTGGCTGCACTGTAAACTTAAAATTTGAATCACATAATTATATTCTCTCTCTTTTATTCAACTTCATAAGCAACGTAGTTAGGTTTTCTAACTTTCATACCCAGTTCCACAGTGGCGGTTTAAACTTCTCAGAAGGGTTAAACTTATGTTTAAAATATTAATGAGTTTCACAGTATGGGTTTAAACTTTATGTAGGGTTTAACTACCGAAAAAAGTTAAACTTTCAAATTGTACGGGTTAAACTCTCGGTAAGGTTTAAAGTAAATGAAAAAAGAAGAAGAAGAAGTCGGAAAACTGTCAAATTACCATTTGTAAATCAGTTGATATTCTATATAAACGTGTTGAAGAATTGTAAATTTACATCTGCAGATCTAAACACTACTCTTCGGAATTTTTTAATAAATGAGTACTTTAGTAGTCTCATGGAAGAAAATAATCATTAATTTCAATAAAAATGAATAAATTGGAAAACTAGAATGTACACCATAGACTTCCGCAGATTACCTTTTTAATAAAACAAAAAGATAAAAGATAACAATTTATAAAAGAAAAGATGCAATGCAATTTTATTTTTATATTTATTAAAGAAAAAAAAACCACACAATAATAAACTATATAACATAATAACTAAATAAACTTATAGCAAAAATATACTTAAATATTATTTTCTTGAATTGTGTATTTGAGTTTTTAATAATTCCATTTTTAACTCATGTTCCTCCTCCATATGTTTCATTTGCTTGTTGAATCTTTCCTCTTCACACGAAGGAGTGTCGACTTTTTAGTATTAAAAGGATTTTTTTGTTTATAAGACGATGTCGAAGCTATTGAAACAAAATATTATTAATTTTTTCTAATGTGTTTGTTAAACCTACTAATTTTCACTTTTTTCTTTATATGTTTCATCCATTAGCATATTAATGTCGTCGTCTTAATTATTGAAATTTTGAAACACCAATCAATTATACTCAAATAAAATTTAAAAATTGCTTTAAATTACCGTTTTCAATTTTACAAACGTCATTATCATAAACTGCTGGCAAACCAGTTAGTTGTTCACCAAGCAGATCTTTTATTGTTGCTTTAACCGAACCGTCCAGATCACTTTTTTTAGGGGCTGGTCCACCACCCGTTGAATACAATTCCCTTTTTTCTTCTGCAAATTTTTTTTTTGTGCTCTTTTTAATATTTAAATATTTTGTTCTTAATATATCCGCTGTGCGGAAAGGACCAAGGCCGACCAAATTAAATTCATTGGAAATTTCTTCCCAAACGGTTTGTTTCTCACTCCACGACACTCTATCTGTTTTTTTGTTTTCAATTATGTCCTTATATTTTGCAACTTTATTTACCAGCAACTCCACTTCACTAACAGAAAAATTTGCAATCCTCTTTTTTTCCATTTTTCTTTTACCTGTTTTTTAATTTTCAAATATCAATAATAAAATAATAACAAAATTGAATCTCTGTTTTATGACACTCGATTTAAAATGACAGTTTCTTTAGAAAATCACAATTTATTACAATCACAATATCATTGCATTGTGAACTTTTCATTCATAGTAGTTCACTAAACTCGAGTTAATTAAACTATACTAAAAATTCAACTGTGAAACCGAACGAGTTTAAACCTTCAGTTTAAACTCAAATGTTGGTTTAGTTAAACTTGAGTTTAAACCGTCACTGTGGAACTGGGCATCAAAGTTTTATTCTTCTAAAATAAACTTTGAAAAATCTAAAAAAAATAGAACAAATCAAACTAAGTTTGTAGTTTTCAAACACGCCATTTGATACCCATGTCAAATTGGCCTGGATCTTCCATTTCCTTTATCTTTAAACTCTTGATTAGCTCTCTGAACCCAGAATTATTTTTATCACGTGATACCAAAAAAATGTAAGATTTTTTGCATATAATCGCAAAAAACAACATTTTATTATAAAAATCAAGCGGTTATACATATCTTTTTCGAGTTAATCGAGAACCTTAAATTAATGATGTTAGTTAATTAAAAAAAAATAAATGGCAAATTGAACTCAAAAGACGTACTAACATAATAGTTTAAAAACTTTTACAAATCTACTTACATTTGATACCTTAAGTAAAAACAAAAGGTAATTACTAATTTCATTAATTAATTATAATTTCTTCACATTTCATTACTTTATTATATTGTAAAAATTAATCACATTTTCAATTAAAAATAATAAACAAAAATGAATATCATTCTCCTTCACAAAGATATTTTAATTAAATTATCATGTAATTGATATTTCAGCAATATTTTAAAGTGGACGTAAAAGAGAATTAAGAGATATTTCTAAAATAAATACTTTAAATTAATGAATTGAATGATATTAAAAATCTAAACCATCAAAATTCTCTCCTTACCTTAATATTATTTAGAAATCATTTGCTCTTTCTAAAGAAAATTTAACCCTAAGGATTTTCGATCGTATACGAATGCATACACTCGGACTTTGAGACTTAATTTAAATATGTCCGTAGAGGACAGTTTTGAAAAAGATGCTTCAACAAATATTCGGGTCAAAGAATTACGGTTTTCGATCCACGAGATGCTGAGATACAGTTTTTTGAGAAAAAATAAAATCGAAATTTTCATTTAAATTGTATGGTATACATTTGTATATAATTTTGTGTTTTTGCAAGAAAAAAGGTAATGTTATGATATTTCGAGCTAGGACTTTGAAAATTGTGGTATATACGTAGGATCCTCCAATGAAAAAATTGGTGAAGTTTCAAGGTCTTGCTAAAGGGATCATATTTAAATGAAGGCTCAAAATCCAAATGTATACATTTGTAATTTGTATATACATAGGATCAGGCAATTCTAGGGTTAAAATAAATGAAAAAACTAAAAAAAAAAGAAACGTAAAAGTCATGACTTTTCCAAATGGCATTATAATTAACATCCTAATAAAAAAAAAAGGATCATAATAAAACCCTATCATTGTACATAATTATTTGCCATCTGTTAACCCCTTTCCACTATGTAAAGTGAAAATGCTGTTTATCTATCATGAAAGTATCTATAATAAAAGATATATTATGATACAAAAACGTCACCAGCCAGAGTAGGTATAAAAAATTAGTATTTTTTTTTTTTGTTGATTTAATTTTGTTGGAACGGATATAAATTCGTCCAGACGAAAAGTAAACATCATGTAAAAGGACAACGACAAAGGTAAGAAGAAAACTAAAAGTATGTAGGTGTGTATATTGTACCTACTCATATATATAAAAAAATAATAACGGATAATGGATAAATGTTACGAAATTTATAAAAAGGATGCCCTCAGACCATGTTTTGTGTCAGACAAAATTTGAGATAATAAAAGTGAAACAATAAAAAAGCATTAAATCAGCAAGAAAAAAATTTATTTAAGACAAGAGCATGTACGTCGTATTGTATATACATATGTACATATGTACATATATAATGTAGTTTAGTGAAAACGATGTAATTGTGTAGAGTAACCTTTACATAAATGAATGAAATAAAAAATAAACATATCATGGGAATTGTTATACATTTTTATGTTATGTAAATGCACTTAAAAAAAAACATTTTTATTTAATTTAAAATCTCAGTGGAATAATAGTAACATGTATTATTAGAACATACCTCAATCATGGGATCATCCCAAATATTATAAGTACCACCCGAACTTCTTGTTCTTAGTACACGTCTCGTTGTTAAGGAATGACGATGATGATGCTTAGGTATTTGACCTGGTGTACTTCCACTATAGGCCACTGTAACACCAACACCAACACTTGTACCACCAGCACTAAAAGTTTGATGTGCCAAAAATTGTTGATTATACGGCAGCTGTTGTTGTTTTCGCAAAAAAAAGAGATAAAAAATGAGTTAAAACAGAAAAATACAAAATAAATGAAGAAAAAAAGATGAAAAGTGAAAAACTTTCGAGAAGGCAATAAACATTATATTAATGACTTATAAAGTGTTTTGTAACAAAAATGTGTACGTATAAGGATTTTTGATAACAAAATCAAGTTCTTCAAATAGTTACATGTAAATTTTATATAAAAAAAATTTAAAAAAAACAAAGTTTGAAAAAAGGAGGTTGTAGTAAAATAAGAAAAAGGTATGGATAAGGTTTCTTAGAATGCAAGTAAAATGAATAATTTGTAAAATTATGATAAAAGGTTATAAAATATTCATGTTAACACACCTGATGTGATGCATGCAAAAATATTGGCATTCTGCTGTCTCTTTCACGGCTTGATTCACGTTGTTCACGTGCACGTTGCTCTCTTCGTGCCTCTTCACGTTCATTCTCAAGCTTGCGCCGTATACGTTCTAATTCATGAAGATTAGGTAAACTTCCCATATTTTTATTTGTATAAGTATTTTACTATTTCATATACAATTATGTTATTATTATTATCCTTGTTTAAGGATCAACAACAAATCAAAATATGATAAATGTTTATACACATTCATGTTGCAGATACAAAAACGATAAACAAAAAAGATGAAATAAAATGTTTTCCTTTTTTTTTTCTAAATTTTTATAAGAAAATATACCAAGTAAAAATTGTATCTTTAAGAGTTTTGAGAGAGAGAGTTTTATTATCTTTGCAATGACAATTTTATTGTGTATATTTTATTCTTTTTAAGGTTGTGTTATCCTTTATGATGTATGTAGGTATATTATTATAAAAGCTATGTATGTTAACAATGATATGCCGATAATAATGATGATGATGATGGTGATGTTGGTTTGTCTGACTTTGGTTGGCAACTTTTCTGACACAATCCTGTCAAGTACATTTAGAATTTTTGTAACATGAAACATGAAGACAAGGACATTATATATGTTACATATATTTTCTCTTTGATATTATTGTTGCGTCGTTGAACTATGATAATGATGGAGATAAAATAAAAAAAAAATATATTATTTTTTTAAATCCCAAACGTTTTCTTCTTCATTTGTAGTCATCTTCGTAGTTTTTTTTTTTTTTTCTTTTTTAAATCTGGAAATATAAATGGAAATACGAAATATTTATTAGAATTTTCTATTCAAGATATTTATGTTGTTATTTTTCTTTCGTTTTTTCTACTAAATGAAAAAGCAAATGATAATATTTTATTATAGTTACGTAAAAAAAAAGTACTAAAAACAAATAGGGAGAAAAATAAGATGTATGATTTTGGAAAAGGATATTATAATATACGTATAACCTTGAATGAAATTGTTATATGTTGGAAATTTGTTTATAGATTAAATAATCTATAAATGTAAAGACGCCAAAATTGCGGTATTTCTAAAGATCGTAAAGATGCGACAAAAAAAAAAAATCTTTATTCGTACTTAATATGACGACGATTGTAAAAAATTTGTTGTTTTTATTTGACGGATAAAATTTGATAAATTGCGGTAATATTTTTGTTTTTTATTTTAAAAACATAATTTGAGAATATACACAACTTTACATACCTTAATTTAGACATTATATGTATGTACATACGTATATGTATACGTTACTATATTGATATTATAAAGTTTACTAAAAATTATGTTTTTATTTATGTATATGCTCAAAGTATTTGAATAAATATAAAGAATAAATGTTTTTGATCATTTAATTTTTTTTCTTGGTTTTTATTTCGTTTTATGGTTTAATTGTATATGTTATTTCTGTTTAATGCTCTAAAAAATAATTTTGCGAATATAATAAAATACTAAAATTCTTATATTATAATCCAGCTTCTTTTACTGTTTTGTATTCTGACATAAAAAAAAAAATATGGCAAAATATATCAAAGTCATCCACTTAAATTGCATAAAACAATAAATGAGACTTCAATTGTCATAACTTAAGTGTACCAAAGTTGAAAATAAACTTTTTATACTTTTCTTATATATTGAATAAAAGTGTCATGTTATTTTACTTATCTCTAACACACAATTCTTTTTTTTTTATTTTTTTTAAGAAAATTACTTTTATGATGATTCTTATCCTATTGATGAAATTATAAATTTCATTAAAAAAAAAAGTGACAGAAAACATATTTTTACACTTAAAATCTCTTTGTCTTAGTTTATTTTCCTTAAATACACTACTTATGAGATTACTGGATAAAGTCGAACGACCAAAATAGTAAAAACGGCTAATTTTTGAATTATCCAATCTCAATTCTTTTATTATTATCAATTATTTGATATAAAAAGCTTTGTAACGTTCAAATAGTAGATATTTTACTTGTTCCAATTTTCTTCTTCTTTCGTTTATCGATTTTTCTTTCAATTTTTCCATTTTTTCTAATATGAAATCAAATTTATGACTTTTATAAATATAAAAAGTCAAAAAATTAACAGAGAAAAGCCAATAAAACAATGCTTTATCAGAGTCTTAATGATGGTCAAACATGATATTGATAACGTAATGATCGGGGATATGTCAATTCAGAAAGTTTGAAAATATACAGTCGATTAAAGGATTCAACGATAGCAAAAATGGTTTTCTCAATGTCTTAAAGACAATTTCAATTGAATCATATTTGTAAAGTCTCTGGGTATAAGCACAAAATAATGATCCTAAAAACAAAAAATAAGAATGGACAAATATTACCATTTTATACAACAAAAAAAATTTAGTAGATTCTATAATAACTATATTGATATGTTTAGAAGCAACTACCAGGGCTTAAGAATGCCTTTTTTAAATTTTTTTTTTTTTTACTGAGTAATAATTTGTGTGTAAGAGTTTAAATTTACATTTTATTTGAATGATTTTATTTAATGTACGTGTACCTTAATTTTTGAATCTAATTACACTTTAAGAATTAATATATTAATTATATTAATTATAAGGTATTCCCGTGAGCTGAAATTATCATTTTTATATATACTCGAATATTTTGAAAGTTGTAAATAAGCAAAATACACGAAGAATATCGTAAACCTAACTAAAATAAGGTTCGCTTTAAATCTAATCTATGCATTGTAGTGTTAAGCTTAGAAAATGTATTAGAAAGAAAAAAGTATGTATACCTTGTTCCGTTTAGTATGGCAGTGAAAGGCTTATGGAAAAGTGGTTTCATTACCACTGTTTTTTATTTTTTTTATTTTCAAAACCTAAAAATTTAAAATTATTCCCATAAGTATTTCTGATATGTGCAATTCTGTTCAGAAAAAATGTGAAATAAATGTATAGGTACCCATTTACCTCTTCACTGCCATAAAAGTAATAGATTCAGTGATAGCACTGATAATTGATTCACGCATAAGCACAACGATATATCGTCGTTGGCACTTTTTGGAAGTTACTCAACGACGATATACATTTATAGTCAAAATTTTAAAAGTTGAGTTTTCGTATTATACTAGAAAAATATGCACAGAAAAAAAGATACTTACACACATGCGTTTTTGTTGTTGTAACACGTTTCTTCTTTCGTATATCTACACACAAAAAAACACTACGACATGTAAAACATGCGCAAAAAAACCTCAACTTTTAAAATTTTGACTATAGTTGCTCGGCACTATAATGGTTTCAGTCAAAAAACAAAAGAAATTAATAATTTAATTTTTCTAATTTTTTTGTCTTAGAAAATAAGATCGTCTGAGAATAAGATGACAGGAAGATTTGCAATAGGCTAAAAATTAAGGAATTTTAACATCAAAAACTGGAAGAATAAGATGAAGGACAGACAAGACTGGAAACTAATTTTATTGTAGGCCAAGACCCACCACGGGTTGTAGCGCCGATAATGATGAATCTTTTTATCTTCCATAATTTCACAATCCAAAAAAAAAAATGGAAAAAATAGGAATTTGAATTATTTCTTTGTATGAATCTCAAACAAACAACTAATTTTTAAAATTTGAAATTCTTGACCCAAGTTTTCGTTTATAATTTAGTTATAAGAGATAAAAAAAAAACCCAGACACGTGACCTTTAAAAAATCCTCAATATTTTTTTTTTCTCTTATTTAAATTTAATTTACTAGACACGCCGAAATGATATGTATTTTTCTTTTTATTTCACATTATTTTTTGTTTAACACTTTTTTTTCTATTATGTTTATCTTTTTTTTATTTGAAAAAATCTTTATTTCTCATCAATTTTCGTTTTTTTTTTTAGAAAATAAAAAAAAAATGAAATAATATAAAATCTATCAATAATTTAATTTTACTTCCCACAAATACTTTTCAACTTTGAATTTTGCAAAGTCTTTAGGTCCCTACTCTGTTTTTTTTTCTCCTTGCCTTTTTATTTTGTTTTCTTGCTTTTTTCACAAATTTTCAATCAAAAACTTTTATAAAAGTTTTCTGTCTTTTATAACAGCTAACCAATCTATATGGTGTACGTATAGTTAAAATTGGAACAACACCGTATAATGACGTTACTATACAAATCAACTATACATCTGTCAATAAATTGACTTTTAAATAATAAAAAAAAAAAAAGCTTAATACTGAATTCAAGGATATACGAGGTTTTTATTTTTTCTTTTTCTCAAAATTAATAAAAACCAACAAACAAAAAAGCAGAACTATCAAGGGCATTTGTTTGGTAAATTCGATGAATTTATATATTTTTGGTTTGTTTAGACTTTTCTTTAATCGCAGTGTTATTCAATGCTAATATTGCAATAATTCGGCAATAATAAACAAAATATAAGAGAAAAAAGTAATAAAAAAAAGTTTTGAACTACGTGAAAAATAATTTTCAAAATTTCATGAATACTTTTATAATTTTGTTTAATATCCAAGAAAAAAAAAGTTATAACCTATAGGAAGGACATATTAAAAGTATGATAGAAAAAACGTAATTTTATGTATTCTTTAATACAAACACTTTTTTCTTTTTTATTTTTCTTTTATTATTTTTTTCTTTCTGTAATATAAATTTAATTTATGAGGAAATTCGTTTTCATTTTTTTTTGTTGGCGTTGTTCTTTTTTTTTTTTTTTTTAAAAAAAACACAGAAGAAAAATAACAAAAATGCGGAAAACTTTTATAAAACTTAATATTCAAATATTATGACTTTGTTTTAATGAAATTTCTGCTTTTTCATTTTCTCTTTTTTTTTTTTAATTTTTCTTCTAATTTTCGTGTTTTTATACTCTGTATATGAGAATTCATAATAATTGTTAAATAATGATAAAAATTAAAACAAAAATAAAAAAATACATAGCTACTAATTTGTTTTTTAAAATTATATTAAAAAAGTTTCCGAAACATTTTTTTTTTCCCATTTTTTTTATTTTTATTTTATTTCATTTGTCTAATTTTTTTTTCATTACAAACGTTTTATTTTATTATTTTTAATTTTAGAAAATAATCAAAAAAGTTTTATTTCCTCTTTCTGTCATATTTTGTATAAATTTCTTTGTTAAAAAAAAAAAAAAGAATAATAAAACAAAATCATAAAAATGTCAAAAAAGTATCTTTTCAAACTTATGTATATTTCCTTGATAAGAACGTTTTAGTACAGAAAATAATGTTTTTACTTTTTTTTTTATTTCCCTGTCATACAATATATAAATAAAATTTTAATGAAGTGAAAACTTGAACAGATATTGAGAAGTTTTTAAATAAAAATTTCATATTTCTTTAAATTCCAAGTACCCTTCAAGAACATAAAAAAAAATGAGAATGATTGACATTCAGTTTTATTATAATTTCAAAAAAAAATGGTTTAAAAAGTGATTTCCTTTTAAATGAGGAGACATTATTACGTTTACTTCCATGTTATTGTTATTCAACAAGGTTTATTTTTTCTTACTTTCTTTTATTTGATTGACACAAAAAAAAAAAAAATTGCTAAATTAATATTAAGAATTAAGGGTGCATTATCTTTTTTTAAATTATATGCCAAAACAAAGAAATATCACTTTGAATTGATTACGCACAATTTAGTTTATCTTTTTCCAATTTCAAAAAAATTTTGCTTTTAGGTAAATTTATCACTATTGATTATTATTTTTTTCATTATTTTTCATTCCCTTATATATTTTTTGCAAAACTCCAATGAATTTATATCTAGTAAAAGCAATTTAAAACAAAAAGAATATGAAAAAACATATACATATTTTAATGCAACTTAAAAACAGATAATATCTTTTATTTTTGATTAATTTAATAAATTTTTTTCTAGTGTAGAATTTCAGTTGAATAAAAAAATAATTTCTTAGTTACCAAAAAAAAAAAATTTTTTTTCTGTTGCAAAGGACGTGATTGACGAGTAGTTGTGGAATAAAACAAGCTAACTAATGCTAACTTCCAAAACCATCGTTGTACGTATGTATGTATGTATGTATATATAAACATTTTTACATTTTTATTCTTCCATTCAATTTTAAAAACAATTTTTAATAAATTATAAATATCTGAATAAAAGAATATTAAAAGAAAATTGCAAGTAAAAAAAGCGAATCAGCCCTTCGTAATATTCAAAATTCGTATGTATGTTGACTGTATGTGCAATGTGCATACATACATATGTATGTTAGAAAACAAGAATTATTATATTACAATTTTAATCAATCAATAAAATAAGAATATTACTTTAAATTATTCACTCACTAAAGTTTCCATCTTTCCTTTTTTTTTCTTGAAATGTCATAATTTCAATGTAATATACACACACCCTGCGACACAAAAATAAAGAATTCATTAAAATTGTGGATTTTTCTGAAATGAGAAATTACCCATAGTTACATAAACATACTTATGTTTAATGTAATTAAAGAACATATGCGTCAAAGATTTTACAACACAAATACATTACTTCAAAATACCGGCAAAGTTTATTAATAGACGGATGAAGTATGATGATTTTTGTAGGAATGGGAAATAATGATGGCCCGATTATCGACTATTGAAGACTATGGACCATGAAGAAATAAAGAATTATGAAGTTAAATAAAGACTTCAGAATTTGTCCATAAAATTTTCTCCATAAGAAAATCATCGTTTTAAAGCTTTAAAAATCTTTAACTAATGATCTAGAAAAAAAATAGTAACTTTAATGCTTGACAAAGTCACTTAAAGGTATATATTATATAACGTCAAAGAACTTCCACGATGTATCGCGCATATCTCGACATATTAATTCTAGCCGCTTAACGACCCTTCACGGTTCGCTTGAAATAACATATAAATGACAAATGTACCATCTTTGCAAAAAAAAAGGATGCGTGTAGAACTAGAAACATGTTTTATAGAAACATACCAAATTATCGTTAAATATCTTTCACTGTAACTGACTTTTAACGTTAAGAAATGACTTCGATCTTCAACAAAAGCTTGATCTTTCCCTATAACGTTTCTCACGAATGAAATCCAATTACTTAAAGAGTTCTTTAAAGATTTTCAACGTTTGATTGTACGGGATATCATACATCCCATTCATCATATCAAGAATTTTTTATTGTATAGGAAACAACATAAATTGAAATTTTATGTATGTCTTCTGTTTATATCCGGACAATTGTTAAATAAGAGGAAATTGAATATGATCACGATGTTATAAATATTATTTGTTTTTATATATTGTTTTGCTCCCTGTTTTATTATTTTGCCTTTTATTTTAAAATAATAAGAAAAAAAAGCTGAACAAAACGAATATTTCAATTCAGTGAATTTATTTTAATTTTAACTGAACAAAATTTAATTCTTCAATATCTTTTGAAAAGTAAAATTGAAATTTAAGAAAAAAAAATCAGATTTATTTTTCACAGCAAAATTTTTCACTCACGTTATTAAGGTATTCCTTAATACGAAATTGAATTTTTCTAACACAACTCATTTAAAAAAACCACATACTTTGAAATTTTGAAGAACAGTTCAATGTTTCCGAAGATAGACCTTTACCACATACCATATTACATATAATAGAATCAGCAGAATTTTGCTTTAACTATATTTTCAAGACTTTTAAAGGGACGTGAAAGAACTTGCCAACAGGGTGTTTACGTACTTTATAGATATGTATATAATATACAATACATACATATGTTTTCTATTGCGTTAATATAACAAAATTGAAGGAGTAGAAAAGTGATGTACATATGTAGTTATGTATGATGATCTGTAAGCATTACCCTTCTAATAACCAACCCATCAATGTATATACATATGTGTGGAACAAAGAAAAGCAGAAATGTCTTATGTCGTTTCTGGAAAGAAAAACTTTTAGTGTGATAAAAACTGTTCGTACATGAGGAAAATAATTCACAAATTAGATCTGTCTGATCTGATTTAAAAATTTCTATAAAACTGTTAGGACCAGGTAAATACAATGTTTTGAAAAAAAGATAAGAGCAATAAAAAGAAAACCAGCCCCTTCTGACAAATCTATGACGTTATTCACTACCTATGCAACCAAAAATTCAATGCAAAGTTATTTCATAATTATAACGCCTTCGCCACCAGTCAAATATAAAAAATCTTGAAGCTGTTTAAATACCTGCTGTAGACAATAGCAAAAAAATTAGTATAAAATTTGCATTTGTATGAAAATCAATTGATTTTCTATGAGAAAAATATAGATGATATTCTTTGAAAAATTCTCCCACCTGAACCTAGCTTCATCCCAATATGAGATTTAAATATGATGTTGCTAATAATTTTGTTCAAAACATAAAAAAATGAGAAAAATTGAGAGTTAGCATTTCAGAATATTCAAGGATAAAGGATTCTTTTATCGTCCTTTTAGTCCTTTTTAAGAAAAAATTTTTTGGAAGTATTTTTATATGATAGAATAAATTCACCCCTTTAAAATGAGCTATATATTATCGCGCTACGATAATATTTAAGATTTCTACGATTTTTTAAAGACATGAATTTTGCACAAAAACCAAAATTTCATAACCCCGTAATTCCGAAAAATTGTGGTTTTTCATAAAAATATTTTACGAATGTGATACTGGACCAGAGGCACACCTACCATAAAATTTCAAAAAAAATCGGAAGACATCGATTCACAAATTCGCTATTTTTTGGTCGAAATTTTGTGGAACTGCCCGATGAAGTACGTATATATACATACATATATTTATGTATGTTTTGATAATGTGAAAAAATACATACTATTTTTATATTTTTATATTTCATTCGGTGTAGAAAACTGTGAAAAATGGATACAGTGAAAAATCAAATGAAGGAGATTGAAGAAAAACTGTGGAGCCAGGCGTGAAATGACTTGAAATTTTTATGTTATGTGCTTTGCTTAATTGTCGAAAGCACTATCGGGCATTAGTTTTTCACAAAAAAAAAAAAAATTGACAAGGCAAGGCAAGGAGAACGTGAGTATAATAGTACAGCTTAAATAAAACTACAGGATTCCTTAATAAAAAAATATATATGGCCAAAATTTAAAGGCTAATCTTAAAAATTTCTATATTCTCATATGTTCCTCGCCTAAATGTTTTGGAAAAATTCAAAAGAGTCTTTTGAAATTTCATATTTTGCATCATCGTCATTCTGTAAACACTCATTTAGACCAAAACGATACTTTTAAGTTTTAGCTTTGTATCATAAATCAATTAAAGGATTTACTTCTTTGTGTCTTGGCAGTTTTTCAGTTGTTGTAGTTCATTTTCATACATTTTTAAATTACGAAAGTTTTAAACAAAGTTTATCTACATATAGGTATATCAGTAGATAAACGTTGGTTTTGAAGAACTAGAAAGCTAAAATGCTTCGCAGTTTCTAACTTCTTTCTTTCGTAGTTTCGTAGTTTATATTTGACAGTTATATAAATTGAAGTAGGTTCAATTTTTATACTAAATGACAGCTAAAAAAAAAACAACTAAGAAAAAGTAAACTACGGAAAAATTTGAAGTGGTCGTTCATGTCAACTGAAGTGAATCCCCTAACTGTATTTTAAATTGTATTTTAATTTTTATAAAATTACAAATCATTTCGACTAGCTGGCGTTTTATAGAAATTAATTGAAGTTTTGATTTCTTTTGGTGTACTTAACTAATTTTTCATAAAAAAGATGACGGTATATTGAATTTTTTCTGTTGTATAACATTTTTAGTGTCACTTTTCCTTTACGACTTTCAAGGGGATACTAGAATAAGAATTCTGTATTATCAAAAAATCCTTTTTAAATTGAATTGAAACACAGTCAAAACATATACATAACTATAAAGGTCACATATAAGGATTAAAAAATATTGTATAACTTTTATCCTACAAAAACTTTTCGTTTTAAATTATTAATTAAAGTCACTACTTTTTTTTATTCCATATTTATCTTCTTTTTTTTTTTTTCTTGCAATTAGAAAATAAGATTAATTCAAATATTAATTGAACAAGCCACAAGGTCAATGTCATCTCTTTTAATTATTTCACGTCAACAAAACATAAGAAAAAATTCATTGAAAAAAAAACCGAAAATCCTTTATTTTACTAAAACATAAAAAAATTTAAACTCAATTACAAGAAGCTGTTTCTTCAATTCTTTTTAACTTCCTGTCAACTTTTTCTCTTGTCCTTCCTCTTATCTACTTCATTAATGTGACTTTGAAATGGAGAACACAAAATAAATAATAATAATATAAAATATGACTCTGACCACTTATTTTACATTTATTTCAAACGAAATATATATGTATGTATGTATACTTATGTATATCATACTTTTTTCTTTGCATAAGGATTATGTTGTTGAGAGAAAGAATCTGTTAATGATAACGATGTTTATTATGATGCAAAAAGAATTCATTTTCCTTGTTCTAGATTATTTTTCATGGCCAAGTGCAAAGTTGAGAAACTTATTAAGAAAAAAAAAACGTTTTAAAATAACCTCATTTTTATGACATTGCGTCGGTTTTTATTTCAACATTCGTGAGATGTAATGATGGGAAAAGAAATATGCTATAATAAATGAAAGCTGTATATTTTTATGTATTAGTTATTTTACACTTTTTTTATTATAGTACATACTTGAATCATAAACCAAGTACTCTAACATAGGTACTCTCTATATGCTTTAATATTATGTACACCATCTTTAAGGATGTGTTTGAAAAAATTGTCCTGATTGTAGATTTCTGAAAAATATACTTTAAAAATCTGAAAATAGTATCAAAATACATGATTTTTTGAATGATTTGTTTTTTAATGATTTTTCTTATGATTCTCGTATTTTCATTGAAAATTTTAATAAAGGATGTTAAAAATTGAAATTTATAAATTTTAATTAATAGTATTTAGAGTTTTTAAAACTAAAAAATGATACATAAAAGAAATCATATGAAAAGTCATACAGTCTGTTTTTTTTAAGTTCAAAAAATGTTCTAAGTACTTTGTGAAGCATGACTTCCAAGAACATAGGGTTGGAAGGATATTTCGTTATTTATTAAAATTTAGGCACTAAAAATAACTTTCTTTGCCATATTTTCTGTATTTTTATTACTTTTTCTTTAGTACAACAAAATTGGTTTCGAACCGAACCGAACCTGTACCCAAAAACTGTCCCGGAACAGTGATTTTGATGACCACGAATCTGAACCGAAAATAATTTTTATTCCTAAACCCGAACCGAACCTGAACCTGCTAAAAAATCCAAGAAGCTCGGTTTCGAGTTATATGTACATATAACATGTTTTAAAGCTAAGTATATATTCTACACGTATACATACATGCATGTTGTATTGGATCTGTTCTTTCTCGTGCACAGGACAGTACTTATCGCACGTAAATAGCAATTACTATATAGAGTTTTCATTGCTATATGCATTACATACATACATAACTATATAGCTGTATGCGTAATTCTTTGTTTTCTTCAACCTTATGTTATACATACAATATAGATTTAACTACATGCACGTGTTTGTTTTGCTGACTTTCCAATAATTCTACGTTGCACATGATATTGAGTGTGAAGTATGTTTTCATACTGTACTGTTATTTTATCGAAGTTTTTTAAGGGTTTGGTTTGGTTTGGTTAATTTCAATTATCAAGGGAAGGTTTGTTTTTGTTATAATGATTTTGTTTAGTAACCCTAGGATTACCTGATTGTATACAAATGTATACATTTGTAATTTGAGCCTTAATTTAAATATGATCCTTTTGAGCTAGGACCTTTAAACTTCACCAATTCCTCCATAGGAGGGTCCTACGTATACACCCAAATCGAAGTACTAGCTCAAAATAGGTAGGATAAAATATCTTTTTTTTTTTTGAAAAAACACAAATTTGGCCTTGCATATACAAATGTATAGTGTATACCATAAATTTTATATGAAAATTTTAAAATGTTTTTTTTTTAAAAAGCGATATCTCATCATCCTGTGGACCAAAAACAGTAATTCTTCAACCCTGATATTTTGTGATAAATTTAAATTCGAATTTGAACCTGAACCTGAACGCGAACCGAACCTTCGAAATTTGTTTTCCTCGAACCTGAACCGAACCAGAACCCATAACAATTAATTTTTGCAAACCTGAAAATGAACCGAACCAAAAATAAGTGCGGTTCAAAGCTCTGGTTAAAAGAAAATTCCTAATCTAGGCAGCATCAAAACAAGTAAAATAATAAAAATATTCTAATATGTAGTTTTAAAAACACTTAAGGAAGAAAAAGTTCGGTGTAGTCTGTAAAATATCATTAAACTTGTTTCAGTACACTTTAATCTTTTTAAACTTGTATTTGTTTGTCAGATAAATTTAATAATAAAATACAAAAACAAAGTGCCCCTTTACATTTGCCTGAAATTTAAACTCTACTGGCTTCTTTGCTGTGCAGGACGCAACAGAAAGCTATTTTGTGTATGACACGAGGTAGTTTCAAGACAATCCACAAGAGAGTGCTACTATTGCATCCAATGGAAATCAGAGGAATGGTATTTAAAAATGTATTTTTTTGGCAAGTTTCATTTAAATTCTAGAATTTCATGGAAGTTGATTTTTTTTCTTTTATTTTCATGAGCACGCCCACATTCACAATCATATAATCATAAATCTACAGGCCATTGTAGAAAATTTAATATTCAAATACTATCATGTATCACTTGAATTCACATTAAACTTTGATGATGTCCATTTTATTACTTGGCCTTTTTATTTTGATAGAAAATATTCATCCTTTCGTCCAAGGTCATTGTACAGTTAAATTATGAATTAAGTGCCAAACAATTTATTTAAACTTAAATAGTTCATGGTTATTTAATGATTTAAAATATTTACATTTAATGTGTGTGTGTGTGTTTTGTTTTTAAATTGAAAAATAAAAAAAAAGATAAACTATCTACTTATCATTATTATTTAAGATATTACATAATGTCAATATATGTATATTTAATTAAACTTATTTTTTAACCCATAAGTATTTATCGTAACCTTTAAAATTTTTATCTATGGCAATTTTTTTTTTCTAAATTAATAGAAAGTAATTAATCCTGTTTTTTTGTTATATTTTTACTCATTTCTACTTCTAAACAAGAAAAACAAATATTTTTTTTTTTTCTTAATATATACAAACAATATTTTCATCAAAGTCCTTTCTGTCGTTTTTTCTACTTATTAACAAATATAAACTATAAATGGCAAGGTTAAATAAATCCTATTTTATCATTATTACCTACATAGCTATAATAGCTAAGTATGATACATAGCTATACATAATTCTGGTACAATATCATATAGTATCTTTTACAATAGTTTTATGTATATAAGTATTAAAATAACTTGATTCCAGGGTCATTTTCAGGAAATATCAAAGTTCAAAATGATTTTAAGCATAAAGTTGAACATTTGTTATAAGCTTATTATGTTGACATTTGATTGAAAATATCTTTATGGTTGTTTTTTTCTTGAGAAAAAGAAAAAAAGAAAATAGAAACAAACAAAGATAAAAATGAAATTAATATTTTCAAATATGAAAAAAAAAACATACTTCATAAGATAAAAATTAGGTAAATATTTAGGTCTTGTGTTTATGTACATGGAAAATGTGTAGTGATATTTATGATTTAGAATTTCATTTCAATTTTATGAAATTAAAACAAATATCGCATAAATTCCGACAAAGCTACTTTTTATATATTTAAATGTAGAATATTTATTTTTCAGATATATGTATGTATAAATATGTATACAATATGTATGTGGGTTATTTTATTTCAATAATAATCAATAAAAAAATTTTATCTTTTTCAAATACTGTATTATAAATGTATCTGAATTAAATTTATAAGTTTTATTTTGGAATTTATTTTTTTCGGTCGAATTATTTTAAAATTTTTTTTTTCTAATTGAATATGTACATCAATTATGTTTTCAAATGAAAGTAAGAAAAGGATGTTACCACAGAATGTTTTTGTTTTTCTTTTTTATTTAAAAATTTTCTGAAAAAAAAAAGAAAATAAAAGCATTGTTGAAATTATAAGTGAAATAAAACAAAATATCAATTCTCAACTTTTAAAAAATTTATTAAAAAGTATTATACAAATTTTAATTTAAATAATTTAAAATCGAGAACTTTGTAAATATCCCAAATCACCTAATTGTTAAAAAATTTTAGTTTTCAAATTTTTAAATTTAATTGTTACGACCTACAAAATAAAAAGTTATTCGATTCCATGATTTTAAACAAGTACTTACACAGACAAAATACAATTTCCAAACCAAATATCTAAGACAAAACAAAACGGCACGAACATTTAAAGGTTATTTAATTTTAATTGTACCTAGAAGATATGATTTAAAATATCATCAATATCTCCTAATGAAATCCTTTCGATTTCTTCAAGTTCATCATCAGTTATAATTATAGTGTTATAATTGCTGAAAAGGATATAAAGATTGAAATATTAGAAGATTTAGAAGTAGAATATTTTGAAGATGATGAATCATGCTTAATATTCCAAAAACTCGTTGAAGAAGCAAATTTATTACCAATGTCTTCACATCGATCTATCAATGGACCATCATCATCATCTGCACCTTTAAAAGAACCAATAAAAGTTGAATCTGTATCAGATTCACCCGGCGTAATACTGCCAAAGCAAACAGTAACACCAAGACAGATACCATCACCAATAATAAAGATAGAAGGATTAAAAGAAAAAATGATTTCACTGGAAGAAAATAAAGAAAAAGAGGATGAAGATGAATTCGATGAAATACAAGATGATGAACTTGAAGAAATCGAAAGGATTTCATTAGGAGATATTGATGATATTTTAAATCATATCTTCTAGGTACAATTAAAATTAAATAACCTTTAAATGTTCGTGCCGTTTTGTTTTGTCTTAGATATTTGGTTTGGAAATTGTATTTTGTCTGTGTAAGTACTTGTTTAAAATCATGGAATCGAATAACTTTTTATTTTGTAGGTCGTAACAATACAGTTTTAAATAGCTCAAATGTAGAGTGTGATGAATATAAAACACTTTTTTAAAACTGGAAATCAAATGACATAGAAAATACTGTATTAACCAAAGAAGTTTTGCAAGCTATTCCTCAAGTAGAAGAACCCAATATAGATTTCAATTTTGACGATTTAAAATCAGATGCTCTTGAAGGCATTGCTGGATTCATACTCAGAAAATGTAAATATGAAATTGACACAAATGATTATGAATCCAAAGAAAATAACTACACATGGGTAGATGAATTGTCGGAAGGTGGACTTACTAAGCCTTCTGAATTCTTTTTAGTTGAAATTAGTAAAATGGAATCAATCTTCCAACAGGTAAATGGAGAAAAAATTTCAACTAAAAGTAATATAATTGATTATTTTATTGAGCTCACAAATAATATTAAGATTCCAATAGAATGTAAAAAATTATTCTTTAGGTGTAGGATTTATTTTAGAATTAACGACTTAAACAAAAAACTTACAAAAACTTTGTTTGTAAAAAATAGCAAATTAAAAAAAAATAATAACTTAGCTATTAATATATGAAGTTAATAAATTATCTATTATATTATAGATTAATTATTTACATATTGGGCCATAACAAAACATAATTTAGATTTTAATTTAGTTTCGACTTCGTATTATGCCTTCATGCCTTTTGTAAAATTGTTGTTAGCTGGCACGACGTGACGTCACTATCATGTTGAAATTGACTGTCGTTATCTTTATTTTATTGTATCATGTATCATGCTTGTACCTAACAGTTGTAACTCATGTCATATTTTCAGAAGCAAGAGAATTTTGTAGAGATTGATGAGAAGAATGTTCTACAAAAATTTCAAATTATTTCAGGTTACAGATACAGAGTCCAGAGATTTTGAAATTTAAAAACTGATTTTTGTCGAAAATGTGCAAAAATTGACTTAAGTGTTGAATGCGTTTAATAATAAGGATTATTTAAATCTTTTTACACAATCATATATGTACGTACTAGTATATGTATATATACATGAACATTGAACTTACATAATAGCCAGAATTGAATCGAATATTAAACTTACTTTTCACAGAACATAATTAAAAATTAAAAAAAGGAGCCATCAATTTCGCTAAAAACAAAACAAAAATACCATATTTTTCGTGTTACTTTTTAATTTATTATATGTATCATACAAATAAGAATTAATTCTTTTACACTAGAACTTTAGAATATATCTACATAATTTAAAAATTATACTTCCTTAGGCAGTTGAGCTACAAAATTATGTGCAAAATGTAATTTAAAACCTAAATATTTGAAATCATAAGAAAAATAGAACAAACAATTATACAATTGTTTTAAAACAAATTATTTTTAATAAAAAAAAAAAAAACAAATATTAATATTACTGCCAAGTAATTTTTTTCTTGAAAATGCCCATCTCAATTGTCCATAATTATAATTTCAAAATTAATCATGTACATATACCAAAACAAAAAAAAAGATAAAAATAAAAAAACATAAAAATTATAATATTTTAAAGATTTTTTAACAAGAGCGACAAAACAACACAGCATTGAAAGAATGAAATTCATTTCATGTAGGCGTTTTAAAAATCTGTTTAGAAAAAAAATCACTTTGAAAAACACAAGAAAAAATTTATTGTATTGTGTTTTTTTTTTGTTTTACTTCTGTTTTATCATAATAATCTAAAGTCCTTCATGACACCTTCACTTGTTTTTTTTAATATGTTTTTTTTTTTTTAAATTTATTTTCATACTTTTTTTAAAATTTTTGTTGTATCTTTTGTTTATTCTACTTTTTTTTCTAATAGGAAAAATTTAAATAAATTTTATAACCTCCCTCTCCCATTTCTTTTTCTTTCTTTCATTATTTTTTTTTTTTTTGTTTCTTCCTCATTCTAAGAAGCAATACAAAAGTTTTCATACACGTTTTGTTATTTAAAAAATTTAAAAAAAAAAACACTAAGGACCAGTTTTACAGTTTACCTACACTTAAGTGTAGGATAAGTTGAGTGAGAATTTCACACTTGAGTATAGCTATTTTGAAAACGTTTTACAGTAAATACTGAAACTTTCCTTAAGTATTTGACATTCAATCGTTTTCAAATTACATACATATTCTTTACAGATAATTTACCAAGTTGTATATGTGGTTTAATTAAATCTAAGATATGAAAAGTTGACATTTTGCTCATCCTAATCTTGCAAAAAAAAACCTGATCATAGAAAATTTGAAAAAAAAAAATCAGGACGAGTTTTAATTTGTTTTGTTCTTCTCGCAATTATTATATGTATTTCCAATTTTACTGATTTCTTCATCACTAATAGCTTCTTCGAAATACATGCTTGCGAAATACTCGTACAGGAATTTAATTTAAATTTATCAATTAACAATAAAATTAATGCCACAACTTAAGATATTTTTATATTTTCACAGATGTTTGACATTTCAAGTTTCAGTTTTGAGTTTAATAGCTTTTTAATGAGCTTTAATCTTAAGAGAAGCTTAAGTCACCAACCACATAGGCTTAAGTGTCTTTCAGAAAACAATAAAGGAAAAAAAAACAAAAGAAACGAAAGAAGGAAGAAAAGAAGAAAAAAAGAATATGAAGAATCACGATAAATATAATTTAAAACGTAAATAAAAAATATATGAATTATTATAGCTAGATAGAACCATAAGTATGTTTCTGTGTGTTATATACTTTCATAGCTTCTTCTATTGTTTCATAAAGGATCTTCTTCTTTTAAGACACAATAATTCTGATTATATTGTTTTTTTACGAATAAAACTTCTTAAAATCTCAAAATAAGGATATTATACGTAGTTTACATTATGATATTGTAGTACAACGGCGTATATATCATCCACTGCCTTTTGTATAATACATGACTTACAAAAAAAAAAAAAATTTTTAACGATAAATACCTATATTTTTCTTATATATTTCTTTCCTGTTAAATATATACATATCTATGTACCATATACCATATATGTACATACGTATATGTACATACATATGTACATATGCATGTGGGTATATAAATTAAAAATTACATATACAGTATAGTATTATAAGGACAAAAAAAAAATTCCAATGCTGATGATGTTGACAACAACTCACAATACTGAAGATGCTGTGTTGATGATTTTTACAGATATATAAGATGAATATTTTCATTGAACTGTATAAGACATATTATTAACATATTATCATGCTTTTGTTAACTTTATGTAATATATAAATAAAATATATAGACATACATATGTACATACATGATAATTTCACTCATCTAGGGATTTTTTTTTTCGTACATTTTGTCACCTATATGTATAATTTTTTTTTTATTTGTAATATAAGTACATACATGCATATACAAAATGGGTGACCCTAGCGTGCTCTTGTAAAAAGTTATAGGGTAAAACAAGGAAAAGGTACCAAAAATCTTCGCCCCCCTCTAACTCCGTAACGGTTGAGATTGCAAATACGATTTTTTGTTCGTCTCGCCGAGACCTATCCGTAGTTTCCGGGTCGGACACCTAAACTAAATCACCCTGTATACAAAAACAGAATATATAGTATATTATTTTCATTTTACCTTATTATTTTTATTATTTTTTATATGTAGATAAATTTTAAATAATGTTAAATGATTCTAAACTGAATATAAACCTTGGAGTTATCAGCATCATTTTTTTTTTTTTTTGTTATAAATATATGTACATACATATGTACATCTATAAGAAAAAAAAAATACGACGAAGAACCGATAAAGTTGATGGGAGATGGGATAGATACATCGTATAATACGACAAGAACCATTAATGTCAACAACAGACTGTATATTATGTTAACTATATTAGATACTTATTACACGAGTTTTCGTTTATATACATAAGTATATGTATGTATGTATCTTGTATCAAGATGTAGCGAAGCATGTATTTTCAATTGTAATTTTTTTATACATCATATTATAATAATCTAGCAGGATAATACCTTATATTTGCATGCATTTTATGAACATATAAAACATACATAATACACTTACTTACAACTTTATCAAAAACTTTAAAACTATCTTTTATATTTTTTTGTAAACTTTGAAGAAAAAAGAAAAAGAATAAACATATAGGTACTCCTATATTATAAGGTATGACGAAAAATTCGGTTGTAAAAATTTTAAAAACTGTTGTGAAATTTTCTAAATCTTAAAAAACATTGATAAATGCCTTTTTCAGAAATAGTTTTCAACTTACTCCTATCTATAGTATTTTTGAAAGAAGAATCTATGTTCAAAATTTTGAAAATTTTCATCAATTTGTTTTTTAATGTGCTCTGTTCGTAATATCAATACAATTGGAAGATTTGTTTTTAGAAAGCTCTTCAAAGAATCTTTGAAATTTTTGAAATACTATTCAAATAATTTTTTTTATATAGTTTTGAAACAATAACTGATCTAAGATTCTTTCTTTCACTTCAAAAATTATCGAAACCAAAGAAAAACCTTTGTTCAATCGCATTCTTGAATATTTATTTTTAAGTTTAGGAGATGAATAAAATCCTCCATACCAAAATTTAAAAGGTCAGAATACTTAAAATCTAAAAGTTATAAAACCCAGTTGTTCCTTATTACCCCAGAAAATTTTTTTTTTACATGCTTGTTAAATTATTTGACACATTTCAAAAAGATTCTAAGTTCTTTCTTACTTCTTAAAAACTGTATTTGAAGAGCTAACAGCTAAAAACCTTCGAAAGAACTCTTGTAAACATTTTTCGCTTTAAAACTCTTCTAATAAAATACATAGGCCCCTCAAAGCATTCATTTAAAACTAGAATATTGCTTTCCTGTTCAATTTTCTATAACATTACTTCTATCTTTGTATTAAAATTTACATAAGTCATATATGCTTCTAGTGAGCACATTTTCACAATTAAGGTTTATTTTATTGAAAAGTTAATTGAAGAAAACTTTTGTTGACATCTCAACTTCCTAGTTCGCCTACTCCTACAAAAAAAACATAATCTTTCATAAATAAAAATAAATAAAAGACGTGTGTACATTTTGTTGACACATACCTACATATACATACTTACATATGTATTTATGTGTAAGGAATTTTTTATTACATTTTGTAACTCGTAGTATCCTTATGAAAAAACATCTATTCCTTGTAAAAAAAAAATTATATGAATGATTATAATATATAATTATGTATTTGTTACTCAGATAAAAAAAAAAAAACAAATCTGAAAATAATATATTCTTAGGAATGTTTTATAAAACGTATATTCACATTTGCGAGTGTTAATCATATTATCTACAAAAATATTAATGTTTAGTAAAATTTTACCAATGTTGGTAGTATGTACAAAAAAATCAACTTAAAAATAAATAATACAAAAAATAGTCCCCGAAATTGTTTTCAAAAAAATTATAATAATAATGAAAACAAAAAATGTTTATCATTTGATATAAATAACAACAACAGTGTATCTTTTTACTTTTGGCTGTTTCCATCCGTTTCTTGTACATGACACCATTTTATATCTTTTATCATAAAGATGTCTTGTATTATAAGTATAGTATTAAACATATATGTACATATAAAATAAATAGGACAGATAACAAAAATATATATATATATATGTATATATAAGAAAGAAAAATCAATTCCACGCCAAAAAATATTGTATTTTAATAATAAAAAAAAAAAAAACAAGAGAGAGGAATAAAAAAGGATCAAAGATTTTCTTGTTATATATAAAATATATGTACAATTAACAAACACATTCATATACATACATACAATCACTATATATGCTATCATATAATATGTATATATGTAATACTTTCTTCTTAAAAAAATTTCATTTTTATCATAAACATCATGACTATCAACAACATCATATCAAAATAATAATCAACCTCAATACGCCGTGAGTATAGATTGAAATTTCAAGTAGAAGAGACATAGAAAAGATTTGAAGAGACAAAGGAAAAAAAACACTAATTTTTTGAAAAGTATATACAATTACATATACATACATATACGTAAATATATAAAAAAGTATATATCTATACATATACATATATGTATACAATTTACATACAAAAATACGAATAAAATATTTCTTGTGTTGTGCATGCAATGAAATTCAAATCTCCCGGTATTATAATGAGATCCACGAGTCAATAATAATTTAGGCAGAAACTAATTTAGCCTTTTTTTTTGTTGCAAGTTTTTGTTTATGAAAATTTTCGTTGATAGTTAATTTTGAATAGAAAAGAATGTTAGATTTATTAACATTTAATTAAACATTAAAAAAAATTCGCTTTTTTTATTTTTTGTAAATTACCATTTAACTGTATAGAGCAATAAAAAATTTTTTGGCTATACTTTGGATTCGCGAGCGTGAGATATCGAGATAAACACTTTTAATATAAAAGCTTTGAAGTGTTTCTCTTCCTCCTTTTTTTTTTTTCAAAATTGAAGAACTTTTGGAAATCTATATACCAAGTACTGCAAATTTTGAATATTTTGTAGAGTGGAAAAAAAACTTTTAAGTTAACATACATCTAAGAAAAAAATTTCAAAAAATATTTTGCATTAACTTACTACAAATTAGCACTCCTTATTAATTAACTATATGCTGTTTAAGAGCCAAATTTAGTAAAAAAAATTTTCGAAAACAACAATAACATCGTCTGAAATGTATTTATGTGGCTGCACCAACACAAGCAAATAAATTTCGTCTAAGTGTTGGTGTATATGATTTGAAAAATTTTCATAGCTATAGCTATAACTATATATAGTCTGAATTTTAAGAGTTGAGGTTTTTTTGCGCATGTTTTACATGTCTTTGTGATCTTTTTTGTGTAGATATACGAAAGAAGAAACGTGTTACAACAACAAAAACGCATGTGTGTAAGTATCTTTTTTTCTGCGCATGTTTTTCTAGTATAATACGAAACCTCAACTTTTAAAATTCTGACTATATAGCGATCATACTGCATGGATGTACGTTTGTAAAATGTGTATGTACACCTGTTTTCTTTTTGTTCTATAGGCTACAGCTAGCATGCAGCTGTTATAGCTGAAATTATTTCAGTTAAAGGTCACAAATTTTTCATACAACAAATTTTTTATGTAAAAATTCAAAAATACTGAATTATTTTATTTTTTAAATTTTTATATGGGAGGATATGTGGCTTTTCAACTTTGAACTCTTATATCTCGGGCTTTGTTGCACCGATTTGAGTCAAATAAAATGCACTAGGTCAGAAAATAGTTCTAAATTGAAATGCATACTTTTTTCAAGGATCACGGTATGAACTAAGGAGGGCCTTATATAAAGGAAAAGAAAAAAGTTGTTTTTTGAAAAAATGCCTTTTTTTATATTTTACCTATACCTTTTGTCCTAGTTAACGGATATTCACCGTTAAAATTTCATATAATATTAGACCCTTCAAAAAATATCCTGACCAAATTTCAGTTCCTTATTCTCACGACAACATACTTTTATAAGGAGTCAAAAAATGTAAAATTTTGATACTTAAAATTGATTCGTCTGAGTTTTATGTTTAGCGCCCTATAACTCGTGTCCTAATTCAGGGATCTTTTTGGTGCTAAAGAGAGTTTTATAGAGAATAACAAGATTAATATTGTGCAGAAATTTCAATTCAATCGGTTTTTAGAGTCCTGAGATATTCAACTTTAAAAACGAAAACGGTCAAAAATTGAATGGAGTGTTAAAATAATAAATAATACGGTATAATATAGGTATAAGGTTGTCAAAATATGAAGAATTTGTAGAAATTTTAAATATTGTACATTTTATTTTTCAATTCAATTCATTCTTTCGGCGTTACCTTGGAGGTAGAATGATTGACGAGTTTAACCTAGGATTGCCTGATCAAGATTGTCAAAGTTTTAGCCGTACGTATGCAAATGTATACCATACATTTTATATGGAAATTTTGAAATTTTATTTTCAAAAAGATGTATCTCAGCATCCGGTGAACCAAAAACTAATATTTTTATTATAAAATCTTTATTGAAGTGTTCTTCTTTGTGTTCTTTCTATTAATGTCCTATGTATATTTTTCCATTTTTCGAAATAAAATGGAAAATAAGGTTAAAAATGTTAAAAATCTTCATGATTTTTCGCGTATTTTGTCCTTTTGGTTGAAAATAATAGTACTTACAGAATTACTGTATAAGATAACTCAATAGAAACACTTCAACAAATATTGTAATCCAAAAATATTAGTTTTTGATTCAGAGGATGCTGAGATATGGATCTTCAAAGTCAAAAGTAGATGTTTGCATTTATGAATGTAGAAAAATGTATGAAACATTCATGTTTTTGATATTGTTTTGTATTTTATCTTGAAAACAAAAAAAAAAGTACAACAACACTGTAAAAACAAAACTAAAGAGAACACTTGGATAAATCTTTTAGTATAAACATATTAGTTTTTGGTCTACGGGATGCTGAGATATCGTTTTTTGAAAAAAAATTTTCAAAATTTCCATATAAAATGTATGGTATACATTTGTATACGTACCGTCAAATTTGTGTTTTTGCATAAAAAAGAATATTTTGTTTTACCGATTTTGAGCTAGGACTTTGAAAATTGGGGTGTATAGTGAGGATCCTCCAATGGAGGAATTGGTGAAGTTTCAAGGTCCTAGCTCGAAGGGATCATATTTAAATTAAGACTCAAATTCCGAATGTATACATTTATATACGATCAGGCAATCCTAGGGTTAAAAAAAAGTAGTATTCAAAAATACTGAAATTTTAGTAAAATATTAGATTTATCACCAAATAATCACTGAAATCTAAATTCTATGTAACACTATAATTTTTTCTAATATTCAGAATATAAAAAATTAGCACTAAAACCCAAAATACACTTGCTTCAATCCAACAACAGTTAGTAAAATATGCTTTTATGCGTAGTATATATGTACATATGAATGTACATATCATGCTAATTCTATTATTTCATATTCATCATCACCGATCACCATTCCCATACAAAATGTGTTGCTAATATATCTATATACCTAGCTATGTGCAGCTTAACTATACATAACTTTTATATGCTGTTTACGTTACTTAATCATCACACATACTACAAAAATTGCAATTTTATTTGCATCGAGTTTATAGAGTTTATACTATCTGTGTGATTCTTATTTAAACCCATAAATATGCAAAAAAATGTATGTGAAATGAAAAATTAGTAATAAAATTTTATGAAAAATTAACAATTTGTTTTATTTATAATAATTAAACTACGTAACTAATTTTCCTGAATTTTTTTTTTAACTTTTTGGAAAAGGTTATATTTCAATCCTATAAGAAGAAATCACAGTATCTAAACGTTTTAATACATGAAAAAAGTGTGAAAAGTTTAGTGAATTTTTTTTTTCTGTACCTTCGAAAATCGAATATAAAAAAATTTAAGGACCAAAATTTAAAAATGTGTTCCACTTAAGGACCACAATTCCCTTATACCTATCTATATTCAAAATTTCATGAAAAGCGGTTGAAAAATGTAGGCTGTAGGTGGTCACTTTGCAGGCCCAAAATCGCTAAACAGCCACACTTTGAATCCTTGTATTTTTGAAATAAAGAACTTTTTCAAAAATGTGTTCCACTTAAGGACCACAATTCCCTTACACCTATCTATATTCGAAATTTCATGAAAATCGGTTGAAAAATGTAGGCTGTAGGCGGTCCTTTTGCAAGCCATTTTACTAAATTGGGCTCTTAAGTATTAGACAAAATAAAATGCCAAATTTTAATTTCCGTCATTTCAAAAAAATTGGCAAAATTGGCCTGTAGAAACCATGATCGAATAAGAACCAACTCGGAGTTTGAATAAATTTAAATCGGGGCTAATCTGGGAATAGTTTAAGACTGTTGAAACCCTTGGCTGTCAATGGCCGAATAGAGTGCTAGATTCTGAATTTGGCTCGATACTGAAATAATTGGCGACTTTACTTACTGGCCATGGGCAAATACATGAAACCAACTGCACAAATATGATTATCATATGAATAAACTCGATTTGAACCAATGGTGGTTCACATTTCATTTAAAGCTTTGTTAATATCAACTTTTCACTTAAAAAGCCAACTTTTCAATAAAAAGTCAACTTTAATATAGATTTTTAATTAATTTTTCGTTTATTCTTTTGTTTGACATTTTTTTTAGCAAAAATTTAAAAAGAGAATCCGAGAAACCAATGTGACACATACCTTAAATATATTAGACATACTGTTTTTGTAACAGTCATATACTCAATTTACAAGAAATCAAATCCTTAGGAAATTAATAAAATTATTAAAATTTTCTACATATTAAATTTCAATGAATCAGTATTTCTTTTGAAATTCCGTAATATCCTTTCTTCAATTTTTCATCATTATTTTTCATTTAGAATTTTATATAGAACGCTATACGTATATTTTACAATTTATTGTATTTTTATAACAAATGCGTACATAATTGTATCGAATTTCGAATTTATCTTTTAAAAAACTTAGAAAACCCTTAAAGTGTTTTTCATATAAAATTTTTTTACCAATGACAAATAAGAAAAATAAATAAAAATTAGAGCAAGAGCAAATTAAATTATAAGCCTATGTAATTGACTTGGTATATTACTTTATAAAAATATTATAACTACATATACATACATATTATATAAACGTTAAGAAGGATATCTATATTAACCTAAAATCAATCAAGTAACGCTTTTACTGCCCTTTTTTCTTAATACCCTTTTTGTACTCATTTTCTATTTCAACATCGTCTTTATGATTTTCATTTCACATTTTAATTTGTTTTTTTTTTTTATTTTTTTCTCTACAGAATTTTCTTCGATTCAAGCCTTTATAAACCATGTTAAACATAACTTTATTTCTCTGCTATATACTAAGCATATGATGTTTGAAAATTAAAATGTTTGAATCATCCTTATTCTTAAACACATTTAATACTTAAGTTAATTTTAGGACATTTTCGTCAAAAATCAGTTTTTAAATTTAAAATATCTTTGGACTCTGTAATTTGAAATAATTTAAAATTTTTTCACAGTATTCTTCTTGTTGTTTTCTATAAAATTGTCGTTGAAACAAATAAGATCCTTGCAACAGGAAACGAGTTACAGCTCCAAAGAAGAAAACCACCCGCATCAATGTTGGGAAAATTTGTGTGAACCTTTTTGTCTACTTGAAAAGGCCAGAAGAAAGATTCGTGGAGGCCAGACAGAAATTTGGCCACAATATTCCTTGAAGCGTACTCTACCAAACAAACTTTAAATGGTTTAAATCCGTCGACTACGGCAAAAGTCACCAATTTATTTAAACTTCCTACTCCTCCGGAAACATACTTCTTTAAAAGTGACGAAAAAGTCTACAAAAATTTCCCTAACATTGATTCGTGTATGTAAACTTAAATGTGGACGGTGTGTTAAACTTTAAGAAACCATAAGAAAAGAGCTTTTTTGAGTTTCATTTATCGTTAGATTTTAACCTTTAATTAAAGTTGTTTAACCACCAATGTGGTATCATAACTCAGTTATAATATATAGTATACTCGTATTTTCAAATTTTTTAGAATTTACTTTATTTTTTGTTTGCTTTTTGTTTTTTTTTTCAAATTTTATTTCCTCTTTTTTCCTTAAACTTTTTGTAACTTCTTTCATTTATTTTATACTTTTCATTTTCTAAAATTTCTATTTAAAATTTTCATTATTCTGTCATTGTTTTTTTCTCTTTTGATTCTTATTCCTTTAAAAAATAATAATGTATTTTATACATAATGTGACCATATTTTCGCTATACATGCATACAGGGTGTTTAGAAGAAAATATTTATGATGATACAAAATCACTTATCGTATTATGCAAATGAATAAATGTTAACTTTTTTTGAAAGTTTTTGTTATTGAGAAATTTTAAAATAGCTTGAAGATAAAGCCACCAAAAATAAACTTAATTGTATGGCTAGAATTTGGATTTTGATTTTTAATCTTAAATCCATGAAATCTAAATAAAGACATTATTTTTTGAAGAGATATTTTCTTATATCGAAAAAATACATTTTAAACTAAAAAGTATAACCCATTCTATCACAATCGAAATTTATTCTTTGCAACCATGTAACTTAGACGATATTTTGTTAGACCCTCAAGATATAGGTACATATGTATTTTCACCTTCAAAAAAATAATCAGACCAAATTTCCATTATGTAATACGTAATACTATGACCAGTTTTTTAATCAACTGGTACAGTTAACAAAAGTTAAGTAAATTGAGTAGTTTGGATATGTAGTTAGTTCGTGAATCATTAGTCTAAAATACACGAGTCAACGTGTTAACGTCTGATATTCACACAGAAAATGAAATCCCTTACGAAGATGCAAACTGGCTATTTATAATAAAAGTGTAGAGCAGGTAATGAACTTTTAATACCTCTGTGTAAACAAAAATCGAAAGCTGCCGTAATATCGGGATACCTGCGAGATATAATTTGGAGAAACAAGAACATTATTACGGAAGCTAAAGTACTAAATCATAAGATGTATATAAAACACAACAACCGCCTTGAATTGCGAATCTCATGTCGATAACAGACAGGACACACACTGCGAGATCGAAAAAGAAGTAAGAAAATAAGACAAACATGTCAGATTCTGGATATTGTAAGATGAGCAAGAGTAAGAAGAAGGGCCTGAAAAGATCATGTGGAAAGAATGACCGACGACCAAAAATGGAAAACTTGACAATTCCAGATTACTGAGATGACCTCTTCAACGATGGCACGAAAGCTGGACCGAGTCCTAATATAAAAAGACGAAGAAATCCAGAAATATTTAGGTTTTTTTTAAAGAGAAATAGCAGGTTGAAGGATTTTCTACACAAATGGACAAAAAATTATGTACCTATACAAAATTTTCTGTATTCAGGACCGAAAAATAAAAATTTTGTTTGAAGTTTTCTTATTCTAATTATATTCAAGACATCCTGTTCAATTGTCATACAATTTGCTAAAAAAAAAACTTTTTTTTGGGTCATGTTTTATGAAAAATTATCTCACAATATGATATTACCCGAAGGAGTGGCACATAAAAAGGGCATCTTTTTAATATATGTATCATCATCAAAACTATGTAAGTAGAAATGTGTCTCTCTTGTGCATGCATACATATACTTATATATCTTCACACATTATATACACAAATGTAAAACAGAAGAATAATAATGCCAATGAGGAATTATGATTTTTTTTTATTGGAGTATATACATCGCACACAATATTAAACCTTCTTGAAAGCATAGAAACGTTATCAAGAGGCTAATTTTTCTTATTTTTTTTTAAATATTTTATTTTCCTTTTTAAAGGATTTATGAATATTATCTAAAATGATCCTTTTTTTTTATTTTGCTATTATATTATTATATTAGTCTGTTCACTTTGTGTTTTTCTCTCTAGCTTTTTTTTTTGTTTTTTTTTTCCCAAACTAACTAATAAGATACATATTTGTTTTTGAAGAATAAAAGATTCTTATGTGTTTATTTTCAGGGAACAAAGGTTAACATATTGATTAAATTACATTTAATATACAAACTATACATTTTTTTTTTCATTGACTAATTTTGATCCTTTTCTTTGTTTCTCTGTGATAAATTGTAAGATAATATTTTATTTTATGAAATTTAATACAATTTTTTTTTTCTGCACATAAGCGTCATATTTATTTAAATTGTTATCATGAATGTAAAATACATTTTTTTTTTCTTCTTATTTTCAAGGAAAACAAAATTGCTTAAAATCATCACATAGTCAACGAATTTGTAAAGAAAGGGAAAAAATATAGGTATAGGAAAAAAATCACACATATACAAAAAAATATAGATTATCCTTTTATATGAAAATATTTAAATGAACTCTTAAAAATTATTCATAGAATAACATTATAAGATTTGCAAATAAGTATTGAAGAAAAAAAAATAAGTAGAAAAATTTGAATATTTTGAATGTAAAATTTAAGTTTATTTTGTTGTCTTTTTTCACGTTTTGCATGACAATTTTTTTCTGTGTTTTAACACTTCGCTTTCGTTTAATACTTTATATACGCGCGTCAATGTTGGGGAGGTTTTTGTCTACCTTTTCATCATTTTAAAAAAGTATATTTCCGCAGTAGTAGGAAGTTGAAATTTGGTCAGAATGTTTCTTGAAGCGTTCTCTACGATATAAACTTTAAATGGTAGAAATTCGTCGACTAGGCAAAAATGCACAAAAACGTCATTTTTCGGAAAATCAACGCTTTTTCCCTTTTACTGCGAATTCCTTTATTTTAGGACTTATCTTTAAAAAAAAAAATCCAGTTGCAGTTAAATTGAAATATTTTCTGATCTATTGTTTCTAATTTTACTCAAATCGGTGCAACACAGTCCGAGATATAACAGCTCAAAGTTGAAGGATCCTGGTTTTCTAGAATAATAAAATTATTAAAAAAAAAAAAGTGAAATATTAATTATTGTGAGTGCATGTAATGTATGAAAAAAAATTATTTTTAATTTTCCATATATTTTTCCAAAGTTTTTTTTTATTAGACAACCCTTCAAGGAATATTCTGTCTCAACCTCCTACTCCTATGGGAAAATACTTTTTTAAAAGGACGAAAAAGTCTACAAAAGTTTTCTCAACATGGATGATTGTAGTATTTTTCTTTGGAGCTGTTACTCGTTCCCTGTTGCAAGGATCTTATTTGTTTCAACGAGAATTTTGTAGAGAATAACAAGAAAAATAACGTGCTGAAATTTCAAATTATTTTGGATCACAGGGTCCAGAGATATTCATATTTTCAAACTGATTTTTGACGAAAATGTCCTAAAATTGACTCAAATGTTGAACATGTTTGTTGTTTACAAAGTTTCTGTTAACAATATTTCGTGTTTTTTTTTTTTTTTTTTTTTGTATTCTCTATTATTTTATTCTAATTTGCTTTAATTTTAATTTATTTATTTATTTACGACTGTTTTTATATAGTATTTTTTTAACATTATGTTTATTTCTTATTTTTAGTTTAAAAGATTTTGTTTAAATGTTTTTCTGACAGTTTTACAACAAACAAAAATGAATCTTTTTCTTAAAATGTAACACTGAAAGTAAAATTAATAGGTAGTATAAATGAAAACAAGAAAATATGGAACTTCCTTGTAAAAAGAGAAATACGTATATATATGTATACACCTTATTTCAATAGCAGTGCTTAGTGAAAAATATTAACGTCGTGAAAATGTCGCATATAATTTAAGGCCATATAATGGATGGAAATTCAGAGGATTTTTAAAGTTTCTTCCTTATTACAATATTGCATGTGTGCACAGAATGTCCTTGTTAATTACCTTTCATTCTAATTTGAGTTGATGAATATAAAGTGCACATTTTAGGTGTTCGAAATAATAGCAGTTTTTGAAATTTCATTTGAAAATAATTTTGTTTCTCAAAAATGAGTACTCAATTTTTAATTTGAAGATCTAAAGAAGAGTATGTTTTATATTTAAATACACAAAAAAATCATTTTAAAGAATATTTTTGATTTAGAGTGCTTTAAATTAGGGAAGGGATCCCCATTTTCAAGGATCAAGAATTTGAGTTTCTTCTTCTAAAGAGAAATAATTTTTGAATAAATGTATGTACATATACCTATGTATGTATATTAATAACTATTTCATCCTTTTGTGAAATTACTGCTCTTTTTTCACTTTTATTTTCATTTACATTTTGCTAAAATATTTAAAAAAAAAATTTTTTTTTATAAAACGGTTTAATAATAACGTCAAACTTAGAGCTTTTGAAGTATTCAAAATTATTCATAAATTTTGCATTTCTAGGGTTGGGATTAGTATTTCTGTCTGGAAGATAAGTTATCTGTACGATAGATGAAGAAAACCAATTTAGTAATTATCGATCAAATAACTTTATCCGGAAGATAGATATCAAGAACCATAAAGAAATTAGGCATTAGTGTACTGTGTAAGTAGGATGAAAAATATTTTCTACCAAATTTAGTTTATAATTATTTCTAATTTTTGTTTCTCAAAGCCTAGACAGACATCCAGTATTCATACTATGGTATTCGAATATACCACATGTCTGTCATTCAATACTAGTTTTATACTAGCTGAACAATCTATTATAAACCTAGTATTGAAACACACAAAATTTTCAAAGTATAAATAACTGCAAGTATATTTAAAATTTTAATAAATTATACTCCTAATAAAATATAAAAAGTTGATTTTTCTTCATTTTTATTTTTATTTTCAAAGAAAAAAAAAGAGGAAAAATAAAAAACAAAATTTCTCAATGCCAACTATTTTATTTATAATTTTCTTATCACACACTTCAAACTGTTACTAAAAACTTGACTTATACTATAGAAAAAGAAGATACAGAAGAACAGTACTTATGAACGAATGTAATGTATGAAACAAAAATAATCTGGCAAATGTAAGGGAGGAGACACCTATTGAGCAGAAATAAGAAACTACCTATCACTACTGTTTTTATATAGAAAACTATATAAAAAAACTCAATTTAAAAGAACTTTGTTTTTAGCTTTTGTAACCGATCAAGTGCTGGTTAATAGCTGTCGGTTATAAACTAGGAAAGCTTTTAACAAAACTAAACTGTCAAAGTGTGAAAAAGACTGGAACATATATCGTCCCAGTTTTAATAAATATAAAAAAGAAACGAGGGCAGCTAAAAGAGCATCATGGTTAAACTTATGTTGTAGAATAGAGGCAACAACAGAGGCAGCTAGGCTACGAAAAGTCCTAGCCAAGAACCCAATACCAACCAGGTATCTTTTGGACAGAAGGCAGCCAAGAAACACTTGAGTTGCTTTTTTCCCGGATGCAAAAACGTGGAAGCTTGTCAACAACCCGTGCTGTGTGAGGACCGTGTAAGTGAGAACAAAGTGGCATGGTCAGTTAAATGCTTCCAACGCTACAAATCAGCTGTATCACACCTTTGCTTACAATAGATCCCCAACGCATGTCTCATGTTAGGATACTTTCCAGAAAGCTGGAGAGAAGTACGTGTGACATTCACTCCTAAAGCGTGAAAACCTAATCACACAAAAGCAAGAGACTACCGACCTATTAGCCTATCATCGTTTTTACTAAAATCACTTGAAAAACTAATAGATTTGTATCTTCGGCAACGCCTCGAATCAATCGTTCCTCAGTAATGCCCAACACGCTTATGCCAAAAGCAAATCTGTTGAAATAGCACTTTATGAGGTAATAAGAACGATTGAGAAATCGCTATGCTTAAAAGAATATGGAAGCTTTTCTTGACTTAGTAGGAGCTTTCATTAATCTGAAAATAGAAACCAGCTAATAAACAAACTATACCATCGAATGACTCAATAGTGCGTCTACTCTGCGAATGTCCAGCTCTAAAAGAACGAAGGCTTGCTTGTTTAGGAGTAAGGTTCTTTGATGGTCTGGGCAACATAACTGAGATAACACTAAAGGACTTGAATAAATTCATTGAAAAATCGGGATGGTTTTCAGGATGGGCCAAGTTTACTCCCACTGACAAGATGAAGGACATTCACAATGGACCTTAAGGCCTCCTAGTGGACTTCTCCTCATAAGCAAACAGCCCGACATATCATACCAAACGACTTAAGAATATAAAAGGATGGAGCATTCTGTATATTACCAATAGAAATAAAATGGACTATCTTTCTTCTCCATCTTTTCGTCACTTCCCCTCATTTCTCCTTTTTTGTACCATCATCGTCAAAATTTTTTACACTTTAGCTGCTTTCCATTTAGATAATTTAAACTACTCCGGATCGGGGCTGTCGTTTAGGATTTTGGAATATTAGTACAAAGCTACCCGCATAACATTTTGAAACTGTATAGAAACTTTATCAAAACTCATTTCCCCGCTCAGTATTGAAACATGCTAAACTCTATAGAACATTTACGGTACTCATTTAATTTCGTTTAAATATATTCATTAGAAACTGTAGAGAAACTCAATTCGATATTTGATAATTTGATATACTGCTTTTCAGAATCTATTTCTGTAATTATAACATTTATTTTTCCTTTCGCCTTCACTGTGATTGGAACTCGAGTCCTCAGGTTTCTACATGCTATTCTTATGCAAAATAATGTTTATATAGTGACTTATAGTGAGTGAATCAGTATAATAAGCCGAAATTCAATCAAAGCTGTCACAGTTCTTAAAATTTCAAACAAAATGCCGCGTCAACTGGAATGTTTTGAAAATATCTAATTTAAACTTAAACAAACTAATAATGAATAAACAATTGCGGTGATTGGATACTCAACCGATACCGAATCGACATTAATTTTCGATATTTATTTGCCGTGTCATTACAGTATTTCTGCAATGTTGATAGGGTATCAACAAACGATACTTTTTTCAAATCAGTCAGAAACGTTTAACATCGTTTATTGTTATCTATTAGATATCCTGTTAATACTGAAAAACGAACTCCGCCTCAAAAACGCAATATGCAACTAGCGTTATTTATTCTACATTCTATCGATATTCAAAAGCAATATGACGATTTCGAATCTCTATACAGGGTCGATAATCAATACTGGCCACTGAGTATCGGCAAATTATTATGCGGGTATAGAAAAGAAAACTTCTATAAAAGAAGAAGAGACTGATGGTTGATATTAATAGGAGTGTGACTGCATTTGCATTGATAGGGCTACTACATTGATAGGGTCACAAAATAGGAAATTGATTTTTTGGCAGAAAAATCACAAAACTTAAAATTTAAAAATTTTGGTTTGATTTTAAAAAAAAATTGGTACAAAACTAAAAGGAGCAGTACAGGAGTACGCTTATTAAAATCGGAGTACAAATACATACTTCGAACGGAGTCAAACGAGAGCTCTGCTCCAGATTAGTTGGTCTTGCTTTTACAATGTGTGAGATGGTGTATTTTACTTGAGAGCACTTGAGGGCACGAAATACACAACTACATTTATTGTTTTTAATTTAATTCATTAAGTATTTATTTATTTAACTAAACCACAGAGCAGTTATCTATAAGAACTATATTGTCATTGATTAAACTGTGCTTGATATTATCTAAATTGAACTCAGCTATTTTGTTTTGTTTGGCCGCCAATCTCTTTCGTCATAGAGCCGTTTTTTTTACATATTTGCTCCATACTGTGTTTCTTAGATCGTTGCTTATACCACATGTCATGCCAACTGGTATGGTACCTATACTATAGTATGAATACTAGATGTCTGTCTCTGTCTAGGCCTTTACACATTAAAGTACACAAAAAAATAACAGTAAGGAAATACTTACACTTTGCGAAAAAGAAAAAAGAAATAGTAACTTTTTACCTTGAATACAACATCAAAAAATTTAAAAGCTTTTACAATATTGACAATCTATCATACTGTGCTCACAATAATAGGATAGAGTGGCAAATGTTCGAAAATCTTCATAAGATAATGAAAATATTACAATAGTAATGCAACACATTGCAGTCAATAATGATAAACGTAGAGAAAAAATAAACGGAACGGTATAAAAGTCAGGATTTGGAGAGTCAATTTTCGAAAATAAATTTTAAAAAACCATGTTTTATATTAAATCCAATTTAAAATTAACAAAATTTATTAATTTTTTTTTTTATGTTTCTCATCTTTTCTTTTTTTACCTTTTGCATTCCAAAAGTTAGTTTCACTTTCCATGCTACTCGTATTTCTCCTTGGCTTTCATTCAATAATTTTGTTTTGTTTTTAAAAGATAAATGTTCTACTATATCTATAGCAATATATTAGTACATATATTGAAAGCACTTTTCAAAATTATTCACTTTTACAAAATTATACATTGCTCTTACGAAATAAAAGTAAAATTCATTAAATTCATGAAAACTTTAGAGGTGAATTAGATGACGGAAAATATTACTGTATGGAGTTTTTCTTTAAAGAATGTTATAGGATGTTATGTAAATAGTAGACCGAATTTTTTAACTTCTTTTAGCGGCCAAACAGATAATACTGATTTCTCTGCCTCATAATCCACATTTTGTTTGTCTTGACGATAAGATAACATTTTCGAATAAAATACTGAAAACCATGGATTAATTATTTTTGTAGTTTTTTTTATGTAACTTGTTTTCTTTATATCCAAATGTTGGAATAATTCGAGGCATGCTGAAATGACAATTTTTGTTTTGTAATTTTGGCCTCTAATCTTTTTTGGACCTGTAATCTTCAATTTGTCCAAGCTCTTTCTTATTTTCTGGGTTTTTCCTTCGTTATTCAGTACATTCAAATATGGTATGCTCATTGAAATATTTTGTTACTACTTTGGAGTTAATAAAATCATCTGAATGGAAAGCAATTTTTGCTATACCTATCTCATGTAACGCTTTACCTTTAACACACACATAAATATTTCTCTTCATTTCTCTGTTAGCTTTATACATACATACATATCTTTAAATAAATGTTTGAAAATGAATACTGAAAAATTAATTAATTCTAACTTATTTGACACTTGCATTTTTACTTTTCAAGAAACTTCTTCAATTTTCACAAACAGACAACAAAAGACAACAACAACAACAAAATTCACAAAACTATTTTTCTAGCTACATATAACCTTCACATTTTCCATCTACTCGTATATGTGAAACTAAAGACGTTATGTGTTTTAAGATAAATTAATAGTTGAGTGTATATTTTAAATTATTTGTGCTGAAAAACTTCATTTAATTTTCTCCTAAAAATTTTACTTGAAACATCAATAAAGAGAAACAAAAAAAAAAATCAATTATGAGGAAAGAAGTATTGTAATTTGTAAAAATGGTCATTCTTATTCCTTTCAATTTGATCTTTAGTGTACACACAATAATTAAACACAAATTACACTATTTTAACTTAAATTAAAAATTTCATTTCATTTCAGTTTGAAAATACAAACAAAACAAACAGTTTTTATAACTAAATTCACATGAAAATAAATATAGAACATAAAAACAAAGAAATGTTTATAGAACGTATTACAGAATGTATCATATTTCATACAAAAACTATAAATAAAAGTTTTACCCAACACAGTTATTGTTGTTTTTCTTCTCCAAACTTTATATAGCTAGTCTTTTCTTGTTATTTCATCTCACCTGAATGACATAAAATATTATTGAAAGTGTAAACATATACACAACCCATCAATATAACAAACTTCTTATTGTTCTGGTTACCTGGTTAGAATTATTTATAGAAATAAAAAAAAAAAATTGAAATTTTACTTGTTATTTTTCTGTTTTTGTTGTTGTTGTTTTTTCCATTTTCTCTATTTTTTTTTTTTTTTTTTTTTTTTTTTTTTTTTTTTTTTTTTTTTTTTTTTTTTTTGGTTTCATTATTATTCAGCCCTATCTCCACATTTTTATTTTTTCTATTTTGCGACTTATTTGAAAACAAAGAACATCTCTAACGCCACATTATTCTAAACAAAAAATGTCATGTGAAAAAAAAAAAGAAAGAATACAAAACAAACAAAAATATGTATGTACTATATAGTATATGTATGTATGTATGTATATGAAAAAACAACAAATTTTCCACTCTGAATAGATTTTATATAAAGGTAAGAAAATTATTCCCTTGTTGATGCCTACGATGTCTCAAAAAATGGATTTATACATTTGAAAAATCCCATACCAACATATATTTTTTTTAATATTAATAAAAAAAAAGAAGAGAAAAAACAATAAATAAGAAATGAAAATAATAACACCATCTTCACAACACAATATATGTATGGATATATATTTCCATAGTTTTCTGAATATGTGATTTTCGTTTTGTTTTTAGCCCAATCATATTGAGATTTTGTATATTCAGGTCAAAATTCTCCCACATATATGTATGTACATACATATTTAGATGTTAATGAAACAAACAAGAAAATTTGTGTCAAAATTCATTTTAGCGTGTTTTGATAAATTAAGACATCCCTATAACTTTTGAAAGAAACATAAAGAATGTGCAAGAACCAGGGTAAAAAGATCGATAAAATACGATTCGATCAATAGAGAACGAATCGCAGTGAGATATTTATTCTTTTCAATTCGTTCACGAATTTTATAATTCCGTTCGTGAGTTAAATGAAGAAATCGTTCCTCGAGAACGATAATTAAATTTTTCAATTCGTGACTGATATTTTTTCGTGATTCCATTTTTAATTCATTCATATTCCGAAAGAGAACGGAATTATAAAATTCGTAAACGAATTAAAGGTAATTTTAACCTGCGATCCGTTCTCTAGTGAGCGAATCGTATTTTACTGATTTTTTTTACCCTGATATTATTCGATCATATGTGATACACATACATAGTGTAACAAAATATGATAAGGATAAATAAAAATAAAAATGAAAATTGAAAGAAAAAACCCAGTGAAATCCAAATAATAGAGAGAAACAGTTATTTTCTTCTTATTTCCTGAAAAATACATTTGACATTTTCCACATTCATATTATGTACACACTATATCATTCAGAACAATGAATTCCGAAAAAAAAAAACATAAATGACGATAAAAAACAAAATTGTTTTTTATCACATGTGTATGTATCTGCAGTAACACAAACACACATAGATTCCAAACAAAAACAGCAACAACTTTTTTCTTTTTTTACTTTTCATTTTATCCTTATTTTATGACACAATTCATAGTAAGAAAAAAAAAAAAAAAAAAAAAAAAAAAAAAAAAAAAATGTAAATTCATTTTCATTTCTAAGTTTTCATATAAAATAATAATAATATATTTTACCATTTTACTACATCAAGTTTTCTTGTTAGTATAACATGTACGAGTATGTACATGTACATAAAACATTCACATACTCGTACATAACCATATGATATAAAATTTTCATAAAATATTGATGATAAATATAATACACAGCAATCAGGTTGTCATATATTAGATATTGTATAAACAAAAAATTGTATTTTATATGTATGGGTTAACTTTCATTTTTCAAGAGCAAAAAAAGGAAGGACACAGAAAATGTAATAAAAACTAACAAAAAAAAAAAAAAACACTAAAATAAAGAAAAAACAACTAAAAAAAATAAAACTTTATGAATTTGTTTTTTTCTTTAAATTTTTTTTTTATTCTTAGATTTTGCATTTATTTATTCATTTTTATTGATTTTTCTTACTTTTTACTAATTTTTAAATTTTTTATGTAATATTTTATTTTGACATGATGTAAGAGTCATAAAACAAAACAAAAATAAAGGATGTGTAATATCATTATAATTTATATAAAAAAACAAATATTACAAAAAGAAAACACAAAAGAAAAACTAAAAAAAAAAAAACAACAAAATAAATAAAAAATAAATTTATCCTTCTCAAAACAGTTATTTCGTTTCATTTTATCTTATTTTTTATTTTTTATTATGCAAAACAATTTTGAAAATAATAAATGAATGTTTGATTAGATAAGATAAGTCATAAAAGTCTATGAAAATTTACAAATGTCATGTTTCATTTTCAAATTTATTTCAATTTTTTTTTTCTGTTACTTTTATTTTTCACCTTAAAAAATTACAATAATTTTTCTAACATAACATAATCTTTAGTATTATGGATTTTTTTTCTAGAAAAACAAAATCATATTTTTATTTTTGTTTTCATATAGGGTAATAGCAATTTTATAATCTGTGTCTATCCTCCTGTTTATGTCCACTTCGTCCTTTTCGCGAAAGGAATATAGAAAATATACTCGTACTTCAAATAATTTTGGGTTAATATTGAAAAGTATAGGACAGGTTTCTGCATACACTACATTTTTATTTAAGTATCATAAGTATATTAGAAATGTGTATTGATTTTGCATACATGCTTGAATTCGTGAAAGATCCCAGCGGCTTAATATTCTAGCGCTTCAAAAAGAAGCGTATTGGAAGCGCTTCTTCGTCATAATTTTGTAGGAGTTTTTTTGAATCTCTTATAATTTGTACACTAATGCACGATTTCTTCGAAAGTCTCTGCTAACTGGCTATCGCCTAAGTGTAGGTGACAGCTAGGTAAAGGTTTGGTTTTCTTCATTAATACTTTCTGCTAACTTGCTGGCAGCTACATTTCTAATTCCCAGCCCTGAAAATCATAAAGTTCTAATCGAGACTCTAAAATTTAGTAATGTAAAATTTGAATATTTTTCAAGCTGTAACCGTTTAACGTTTATTTTGTGTTAAAAAAGTGTGTAAGTGATTAAAAAAAATATTTCTTAAGTAAAAGATATGTTAGGGAATTAAATTAATTCAATTTTTGTATTTTTCTTTTTTATATATGTATATCTATTCATTAATCAGAAATTTTATCTTTGATATTTTCAAGCTTCCTTTTCTGTTATAATAAATATTTTGATTTAAATAATCACGTTTTATTGACACAAAATGCGTAGCTAAACTTAGGTGGCAGCTAAGTGCTAATCAGAAGTGAAGAAATGCAAATTTCTCTATTATCTTCCTGCTAAAGTTAGCTAGAAGATAGTTGAGACTGAAGAAATCCGGCATAAATACGCAATAGTAAAATCATTTTATTAATTAAAAACCACAGAAATTCCAGAAAAGCCTAAAAAGCATCTAAAAATATGAAGTGCTTCTAAAGCGCTTTCATCTGAACGCATTTGAAGCGCTTTTATGGGAGCAAAAATGAAGCGCTTGCTTCTGCGGACATCTAATGCTAAAAAAGAAATGAGTAAGCGCTTAATGCTTCAGAAGAAGCGCTTTAATAGCGCTATTCGAGAGCTTCATTAGCCGCTGGAGACTGGAGTGTTTATGATTTCAAAAAGAAGTGTGTGTAATAATTATTTTATAGGATTGAATAATACCAAAAAATATATAGACAGAAAGAATTCTTATGTAGTATAAAAATGTCTCATACAAAAATTTTTGTTCTGGGGTTCCAACATTGGAACCCCATTAGTGAAATAGCTTTGAATGTACATCAGCATATTTCAGTTTTGTTAAAAAAGCTTTTACTTCTGCATAGAAATACATAGAAATTTCAAAGCGCTTTAAAGCATAGTTAAAAAAGCTTTCATGTCCTTCCTTCTCTTACCGTACTGTTCTATAGTCTAATTTAATAATTACAATTTTTAGTCGATACTACATGAGAATTCTTTCTGTCTATATATTTTTTGATAATACTTAAGTTTTCGGAAACATGAAAACATTTCATTTTGAATTGAAATTTCAAAGTTATTCATAATTCGCTCAACAACTTCCATAAAATGAGGATTTTATAATTTATCTATGATGGTCTATCATAGGATTGTAAGACTGGTGATCTAAAAGTAATGATAATCGGGTACTTATAATATGTATACATAAAAATCTAACAAATAATTGATTTTGTTACTTTATACCTTCACTAGATATGTAAGTGTACAAAAATTATACAATAGGTCATCATTTTTACTCTTTGTAAAAATATTCAGTTTACCTTCTTTGTAGTAAAATTTTGTATTAACATTTTGTGTTATTATTTTGTTCAGATTAAAAAGAAAAATATTTAGCGTAGTATTCATCAATAGGTTTTATCTTTACCAATTAGGTTTAACTTTTGTTTAAACTCAAGTTTAAACTTACGACTGGCAGTCAAATATAGCATTTCGAAAAAATTCACCACTAATAATTACTATAAGTTAGTCTTAAACTTATTCATGGCTGTATGACACCAACACGGTGTTAATTTAGTATTTAATTTCAACGTGAAAAAAGAAAGATATTAATTAACAATTAACAACTTCCAATATTTTCCATTTAATGCGAGAAAAATAATGTGTTTTGAATATTTTTATTGTACTTTTCTTGCAATTTTCTTATAATATTATTTTGTGTTGCAATCGTTATTAAATATTTTTGACTGTTTGATATTAAAACGTGTATGGTGATTGGTTGATTATTTATTTCTAATTTTTTATTTCAAAAGTGAAAATAAAATGAATAGAAAAGAAATAAGTGGTATGAAATAATGTTAGTTTGAAAATTAATGACATTTATCAAAGTTCTTGGCAACACTTAACTGCAAGAAAATATCATCTAATTTTGATAGGGTTTCTCTGTTTCTGAAATCTATTGTCTCTTTCTACAAATACTTAAAATTTTCCAATACATTTAATACCGTGCTACACAGCCATCACCTATTGAGTTTAGTTTCTACTTTTAGATTAAAGCTCAGATGAAAATAAGATATTTTGCCTATACAAAACCTATGTAAAAAAGCAAAATAAATGGAACCGAAAAAATTTTCTGTTTCAATTTCGTAAGTGGTACTCAGCTGAAAATAAAAAAGAGTTGAAAAACTCTTTCACATATGGTGTTGGCTCTCCGTGTTGGAGACCTTGTATTTTCATAACGAACCGAAATAAATGAAGTTCCATTTATTTCGTACGGAAAATAAAAATAAATGATTGTTTGACATTTGTAAAGCTAGGTTATTTTGATATTTTGATAGTTATAGTAAAATTAAGATAAAAAAATATATATTAAAGTTTTTTTCATCTTAGGACTGTCCCGTAAAAAGTTTTGCACGGTTTTTAAAGCAAATATTAGGTTTTGCTATTCATCCCCACTCTTTAATAATGATTCAGAATTTTTTAGTTGGCTATATCTACTGCACCTGTATAAAAGCAATTTTTTTCTTAATTTATTCATTTAGAAAAATGAGTTCAAAACGTGAAGGTATACGGAAATCAATTTTGCGCGCTTATAGTGAAAATCCAAACAAAACCTTTTCATGTATAACAAGGGAGGTAGAAAGTACAAGATGGACGGTTAAAAGGACTATTGAAGTTTTTAGAGGAACATTCGACGGCAGAGAAATCAAGATCGGGCAGACCGAAAGGACCAAAAGACAAAACATTCGAAAAAAAGTGGTAAAGTGCATTGAAGCGAATAGAACAATGTCTGTTAGAGATGTTGCAAGAAAAACTGGAACAACGAGATCAATGGTTCAAAGAATAAAAAATCGTAACAATTTCAAAACGTTTAAAAAGAAAAAAAGACCTAAACGCACAGCCAGTCAAGAAAATAAACCTATAAAGCGAGCCAAAGTGTTAATTGAGAGCAGCGACATGTGTGTAATAATGGATGATGAGTCATATTTTAAATATGACTTTTCAACGTTACCCGGTCCGCAATATTACAATGCACGGGATAAGGAGAATATACCGGATAATATTAGAACAATTGGGATTGAAAATTTCGGTCCAAAGGTGTTGGTATGGCAAGCAACATGCCAATATGGTCATCGTAGCCGTGCATTTTTTTACTAAGGAACCATCAACACAGATGTATATATCAAAAAGTACATACAAAGACGTCTATTGCCATTTATAAGGTCACACGAAGGAGAAACTCTGTTTTGGCCAGACTTAGCTAGGTCTCATTATGCAGTAGCGACTCTGCAGTGGTACGAAGACAATAATATTAACTTCGTTAAAAAAGACATCAACCCGCCTAATGTTCCGGAGCTGCGTCCTATTGAAGAATAGTGGGCAATGGTGAAGCGAATTCTACGACAGGAAGGACAAACATCGAGTTCACTCACAGAATTCAGAAAATTGTGGACAACAGGTAGCAAAAAGGTGTCAGGTGAGACTGTGCAGAAATTAATGAAGACTGTTAAGAGTAAAGTTCGATTATTCGGCAACAGAAAATTGATAAATGTAGATTAAGTGTATTATATTGTAAATTTAGCCTATAATGAATCAATTAAAAAAAAAAACTTCGTCGGTCTTTTAATTTTCAAGCAAAACATAAAACCATGCAAAACTTTTCGGGACACTCCTTACGTAGATTTCTTTTCCATTTTGTAGATTTTTTATTTCGTTCCGAAATAAATAGACTTTTTCCAACATAAAATTTATTTTCATTTGAGTACTGCGCTTAAGTTTTTAATTACGACTAGCTACCACCTAGTTATTTTTTAGTTGATATTAAAAAAAATTAAAATTAAATTGCGATAAAGCTACATTTTTGAAAATTTCTAATATTTGCTTTTCTTTACAAATCATATTTTAAAGTTAGTTTTGTAGTTTATTATAAAAAAAAAAAAAAACTAAAGTAACAAAATCACAACATAAAAGATTTATAATACTGCAGTTTTCATTGCCATGGAATATAGTATATTGCTTACATAACTTTTATTTAACTAATTTTAAAAATTATTTTTTCCTACAATACGTTTGCAGATAAAACTTTTAAAAAAATTTCCTACAATTTTTTTTTATTTTTCCATGACAAAAATTTGAAATAATTTTTCATCATGCTAAGTTTAAATAAATCGAATAACTCTTCTACAATTTTTAAAAAATCATGTAATTTCATAAAAATACTACAAAATATGTATATGTATATTCAAAATAACATTTTAAATTAAAATAGTTTGTGTCCTTTTTCTATTAACAAAATTTTTGTAATCATTCTTAAAACTAAAATTAAAGAAAAAAAAAAGAAAATGGGCAAAATAAAAAGAATACACATCAATATCCGGGAAATTTTGATATATGTATGTACATACGAGTATGTGCTATAAATTACATACTCATGTATGTACATATGTACCTACATATGTATAAATTTGAACCCTTTTCTTATGTCATTGAATGATTTTTAAAATATTTTTTTTTTCTATTCTTCTTATGTGGAAATAGCCATATGATATATGTACATATGTACATACATATGTGGGTGTTTAATTAAATTATCAAAATGTTGAAAAAAATTAGTAACTTTTTCTATCAAAAACATAACATTTTGAAAGGTTTGAATTTGTTTCTAAAATTTATTTATACGAGTATTAGGTTGACCTTCAGTAAAAAAGTATTTCTTTTATGTCTACATAACTACATATGTAATTTTTTTTTCCAATTTCGATACCTTGAAATGTGATTAAATATGTTTAAGTAGTAAATATGTATTGTATAATCCCATTTTCATAATTGTTTTTTATGTTACAAATTTCGAAAATCATAGATGATTTTTTTTTTCCAAACAAAAAATATCATACGAATAACGCAATAAATTATATAATGTAAGTTTTCAGATTTTATATTGTAGAAGTATTTTGTATTGATTGATGATATAATACTATGTATCTATGTATAAACTTTTGTAAATACCTTAAAAATTGAGATAATCTTATGTGTAAAACATAATAATAACAAAAACACAAGAATAGGTCGAATAATGTTCTATAAAATTCTTACACTCCTACGTGAATACAATTTTTAAAATATGTATCATTAACATTTATTTTTGAAAAAAAAAAAATATATATATATAGTACGAATATTTAATATTTTTATTTGTGCGTGAAGGAAAGTTATCAGAAAAAATTTAATTTTATAAAATTTATTACATTCATGAAAATTCTTATTTTAAATTTAATTATAAAGTGAAATCAAAAAAGAAAATAATTCCCGGATAATCTAAAAACATTAAATAAATATCACATGGAAAGAACTCACAAACAACCCATAAAAACGAAAAGAGCACTTCATCTAAAGTAATGAACGAATAATGGCAGTGGAGACTTACATAAAATTATAGACAATAGCTGTTTTCGATTTAACATTTTCAAGAGCTTGCGAGTAGTTATGGTGTGTGTCTTCGTTAGACCATCTACTACCAACTATACTCTTATGAATTTGTCATGGTTAAAGCATAGTACTCAGATCGACCTGAATTCAGTTTCCTATTTAAAGCGTAGTATTCAGATGAAAATAAGATATTTTGCCTATACAAAACCTATGTAAAAAAAACCAAAATAAATGGAACCGAAAAAATTTTCTGTTTCGATTTCGTAAGTGGTACTCAGCTGAAAATAAGAAAATAAAAATAAAAACTCTTCTACAGATGGCGTTGGCTGTCAGTGTGGAGACCTTTTATTTTCATATCCAACCGAAATAAATGAAGTTCCATTTATTTCGTAAGGAAAATGAAAATAAATTAATTGTTTGACATTTGTAAAGTAAGGTTATTTTAAAGTGTACGTTTTTTTTGTGATTTGTGAATTTTGTGGATTTTGATATAGTTATAGTAAAATTAAGATAAAAATATATATTTTAAAGTTTTTTTAAAGACAATTTATATTAAAGACATAATTTATATTAAAGACAATTAAGTGAGAAAATAAAAAAATTTTGAAAATGAGTTCTCCATCTACACCATTAGATGTTGTCGATGTTGAGTATTTAGAATTTGATGATGAAGAAATGTTCATAGAGGATTTCATCAATTCAAATGATGAAAACTCAATAAATACTACAAATATAAATAATAAAAAACAGGCGATCAAACGCAAAAAAAAGGTGCCAACGCCTTTCAGCAACGCCGACAAACACAATTTAATTAAAAATGTACAAGAAAAACCAGAAATTTGGGACCTGTCCAACATACTGCACCATAATTCGACTGCAATTATAAAGGCGTAGAAGGAAATTGGTGAAAAAATGAATAAACCTTGTAAGTATGAATATCTTTCTATAATATTAAAGGCGCTTATATAATAGAATCTTATATTTTTTCTAGGGGATCAGTGCAAAACTGTATGGAACTCCCTAAGAGATAGCAAAAGGTACAGAAAAAAGATTCAAACAAAAAAATCTGGTGCTTCAGGTGGAACACCAATAGAAAGTCCTTCGCTTGCCGATGAGCAGGAATTGAATTGGGAATTCGCAGAGGATTTATTATTTCTTCCAAATATTTCAAAAAGAAGAAAGTATGTTTGATTTTAATAATTTATTTTGTTGTTCAGTATTAATGTGTACATATATATATCATTTCAGGACATTTACTGTAGGTAGTTCAACTTCTGAAGAGATAGTGCAACTGCAAGAAGCTGGAAATCACGCATCCACTTCAAATTATTCATATGTAAGTTCTCTATTCAAAAAAAAAATATATATATATATATTTAATTTCATTTTAATTTTAAATCTTCTAGTCTTGTACGAGTAAATCTACACCTAATTCAGACAACTCTAAAGTTGTTCAGCTTGCTGAATCAATAAATAATTTAGTAGAGCACCAGAAGGTAGTTGAATCGTCCTCGAGGGACTATAAATTCAAGCATTTTGTAATTTCAGCCAACATTGATCGTATGTTGGCCAAACTGCCTGAAGAAGTAATAGATGATACACACATCGAAATACAAATTTTAATAAAAAATAAAATTAAAGAATATGAAAATAAAAATAAAAATAAAAATTAAAAATTGAAATTTATTTGTTCTTATTTATAAATTATGTGATTATTTTCGAAAAATACACTTGTTCTTAATTTTTTATCCATTTTGTACAACAAAACAACTTATTCAATTTTATAACCTCTGTACAAATGTCAATTGGATGTAAAAAGATTTCTCCAAAAACATATGTAAAGTTTTTTGCATCTATGTAGATTTCTTTTCAATTTTGTAGATTTTTATTTCGTTCCGAAATAAATAGACTTTTTCCAACATAAAATTTATGTTCAGCTGAGTACTACGCTTAAAATACATGTTAAAAAAAGGTGACTGAATTCAGTCAAGACATTTTTCCGTTCACTTTTTGTTTTGTAGTACTGAGTTCGACACAAAAAATAAATTTAAATTGTCTTTGCTAACATTTTTAAAAATGTTCAAGAGATGGCACTGACGATCAGGTCTCCACTAATTTTCCGTCACTATAAAACAAAATAAATGTACACACATTTATTCCGTGTGGTAAATTTGACAGTTGTTGTCAACAACAAATTTGAAAAGTTAAAAATTTTCAACAATGGCACTTTGATTTATTTTCCGTCTCAAACTCAGTACTACAAAACAAAAAGTGAACAGAAAAATGTCCTGACGGAATTCCGTCACCTTTTTTTTTACATGTATTTTAAATAGGAAACTGAATTCCGTGTGAGCACAGTACTATGCTTTAGATAAAAGTAGTTAAGAAACTTTTTAACACCAGTTGGATTTTAATATATTAATTAATTTCAACTATTAGACTCCAGTGAATCTACTAATTTAGAAAGAATGGTACAGTGTTAGGATTAAGCTAAAGGATTTCTTATTATCCATAAAAAAATTTCTGTGTCGTTCCATTTAACCATTTATCTAAGACAAATTTAAATCGAAAACAGCTAATCACAAACATAAGGAACTTCCTAATAAAAATGTAGTAAAATTTTTAAATCCAAACTCTTCAACTAGATCAGGCAAGAATAGATGAAACAATAAGCTTACTATAGCATTTTAAAAATCGAAGTCAGTATTGTGGTTATGGAGGTAGTACCCGATTTGTTTCTGATAACTTCACATAATAATTGTTTGTAGGAAATTCTAAAAAATATATCTCTGTCAACCTTGAAGAAGGTATTTTTTGACTTATTTTAAGAGGGTGTTTCAAATTGTACAAAAATAATAATAAATTTTTTTCACAAAAAATTTTAAAAAGCGAGTTTCTGTACGAATTTCACAGTCCTGTAAATTTATAATTGATAAGAAAGTAACTTAAATTGAAAATATCATAAAAATTTCTGATTTTTAATAAGATATTTCAACTTTTGTTTGCTAATATTTTTTATTTCTAAGAATGAATCATCCTGTACTTTTCAAGTATTTTTGGCAAAAAGAAATACATCCTCCCGTTCGATGATGCCTATCACAGCGACTTATTTATTCAGTTGTCGTTGTTGCCAATCGCCATTTAATTATATAAAAATAAAAAAACCAAAATATAAAGTAGTTGCGCAGTCAATGTCCTCTTCTTTGCGCTTCATTCAAGTAGTAAATGTTGATTGATTCTCATAAACGGAAATATTATTATAAAAGAAAATAATGAAAATTCAAGATTGCTGTAGTTATTGGAAGTATTGCCTAAATTTGTAAAAAAATCTTAATTTATGATAATAATCAGTATTTTTATTTTATAATTTAAATTTATTATTTTTAATAGTTAATATTATATTTTATTTTTGATTAACTTTTTATTTGATGTTTGATATATACATATGTATGTAAAATTATGTTTTCAATATGAATTTAATTTTGAATTTTGGTATGAATTAAATGTACCTATACATATTTTATATATTTCTAGTTATCCTTTTGTACCTATTCTGTTTCATTTATGAACTTGTTTATAATTTTGTTACGTTTCAGTTATATTCTGAATGTATTTTTTTGTTTGTTTTTTCTTAGAATTAGAAACATACAAACCGAAAAACATGAAAAAACGACATTCGACTCGGCCGGGAATCGAACCACGGAACCTTTACTTTGCCGGGGTAATGCTCTTAAACCATTGAGCTCCCGAACGCCACGTCGCTTGCTGTTCTCAATTACCACTTAATCATTGATGAAGAATACACAAACCTTCTACATTATATTTATCATTTATTTTATTTTTTATATAACTTTTCCCAAAATTTCTCAAAATTACCTGCTTTCTTGTAAAATAAAAAAAAATATTAATCTGGCAGCCCTTTGTAGTATTTAATTAAAAAATTTCCATAGATTGAAATTGAGATCTGATAACCCCACACACGAGACAGTTTTGTACAAACAATCTGTGAAAGAATATAGAAAAGCATACCTATCTTGCCTGTACCGACTTCGATTTATAAAAATATTACTTTAGCTCCAATGTCAGGTCTTCAGACCTAGACATTCTTTCTCTTTGAAAGTTTTAGAATTATTTCAAATGTGTTCATTGTATTTTATTATATTTAGTATGATGGAATTTGGAAATATAATAATAAGTAATAAATTAATCTTAATTTTTATTCAATATTAACTGCTAAATCGGCTTTACTCTGGTATTTATTCATCCCAGTCTTCTATTAGACACGTTCACAAAATCATTGTATATTGTCTTCTCCTTAATATTTTGTATCAACTTATCAGAAATGTAACTACTGCACCTTTCAGTGTAGATTAAGATAAGATAAGATATTTAGAGGCTATTGTTGTACTTCGACCTTTACAGATCTTTTGTACAGACCGTACTTCTTATAGGTTTAGACTTTTAATGAATTCTAAAATTCTATTAGAAGGTTCACACCAAATTTCTTCTGGTTTAAGGAAAAGTTGATGCATATAACGCACTCTTTTAGATGCCAATACCTCACATTCACATAGAATGTGTTACGAGGTTTCCCTGGCTTCTTGATGTTTATCTATGAACAAACCTTTTAAAAATAATAATAATCTGGGAACTATGAAAGTTGTTCAGTTTGCGTTGGTATGGTACCGGTAGTTAGCTGTCGCGATGATATTAAAAGAGAAAATATCAAAATTATATGACTACTTATAGAAAACAATACACAATACAAAAAATATTCTGACAAACATAGCTCCAAACTACAAAGAGACTAATGAAAAACTCTTCCGTTGAAAATTAAAATTATATTGGGACTAACCACTTTTTTTTTATATTCGAGGCACTCATTAAACACACTTAATATTCTTGTGAACTTCAAATTAAATTCTTTCTATAGTTATGAATTAATATAGAAATTATTCAATATTTATTTTTTATATTTTTTTTACAAATTAATTTTTAAAAAATACTAATTAGTTTTGATAAATGGTTCATATGACGAATTTCCAACAAAATTATCAAAGTCTAAAAAAAAATACTAAATTTTTCAGAAAAACTGGAATTTTCTTTCCTGTTCTATAAAAATTATAGTTTTAAAAAGAAATTTAGAAATCTAAAAAATTCAAAGATTGAAATTTGATTTATCATCAAAAACACAAAACAAAACGAAACATAATTGCAAAAAGGAATAAATAAAAAAGAATTATTTAAATAATCATCGAAAACGTGTGTTACATATTCAAAATGAATTTTTTCAATACTCTAAGGAAAACATTAAGTTTAAGATCAATACTATCTTCTACAGAAGAAACATTTTTAGCAAATGATGAAACAATACCACGTGATAAAATGGAAGATTCTTTTCAAATTGGTGAAGAATTTTATGATTTTGTAAGAAATAATGCATCTACCGATGAAAAATGTAATTCAAAAATAGCTGGAATGAAAATTTTCGGAGCAATTATATTGAATGCATGGCGTCGAAGACGTGATGATATTAAGCATTTGCATGAAGAAATAAATAGAATGAAGAAAAAAGTATAAATACAATTTTTTAAATATCATTTTAATATTTTTTAACAATTGATCACTCATTTTTCTAGGATATTAAAACTAAAAATCAAATTCATGTATTGAATTCTTTGCTTAAAATTGAACAAAAACAAAATAAGGATTTAAATGGTCTTTTAAAGAAAGCAAAAAATGATAAAGAAAAAATTCAAAACAAATATGATAAATTAAATATATTTTATTCTGAACTAAAAAAATTAGAATCAATTATGGAAAAGGATCTTGAATTTCAATATAAAATAAACGATGAATTAATTTTGACTTTTGAAGAAAGTAAAACTGAACTGTTAAGAGCAACAAACTATCAAATTGAATTAAAAGAATTAATAAATTTGAAACAACAACGAGTTATTGAATTGCAAAATGAAAATAAGGCACTCGTTGAGAAAGTAAGTAATATTTCTTATTAATTTTATACTCCTGTCTTATAATGGAGGATATTATAATAAAAATCATATTTATGAGGAGTATTCAACAATTTAAATTTTGATTGACTCCACAAGGTGAATCTTGATGAAATAACCGCCGAGTATTTTTCGCAAGATAAATTTTCACTAAAGTCTGTTAATTTCTCAAAGAAATAAAAAATTATTTGCTTAGTTTTTTTTTGTCTTTCATTGTTTATAACAAGTTATCTATTTATTTTATAATTAAATCTGAGTCATAAAATCAATGATGTACTGCTGCACAATAATTTTAATTAGGCTTTTGTAGCTCCGCAGAGTCATTTAAAATTTGGTTCACATTCACATAAAAGTGGAAATTAAATTAATTATGTTTAATAAATATTTTATTTAAAAACGATTTTTCAGTTTTCGACATACATACATACATATGTATGTATTATAGATATAAAATTATTGATTGGTATGGAGATGGAGCCGCTGATTAACTTCGAAAAAAATAAGTTCTAGATCAGTTATCAGAGCTGGGAGAATTAATTATCGACAAATACATACATATGTCGAATTCTTATTAAAAAATAGTATTTAAATGCAAGAAAATTTTATAATCAGTATTTTTCGTTAAATTTAAATGGTAATTAGAAAAATAAACTGAATTTTAATTAAATTTCATCCAAGATAACAAAGAAATAATAATTTTCTCTAGGACTAAAAGTAATAAAAATGTGACTTAGAGCTTGGTTTATATAAGCGTTTTTTAAAGAGATGCCAATCATTGTACAGGACTAGCTATTTTACCCTACTTTTAATATTGAAAGTAGGTCGAAAGTCTCGTTGATAAACTTTTTGAACTTTTGAACACAATTCTTCAGCTCTTCACACATGAAATTTTCTCAAAAATTATACTCCAAAATACAAAGAAACACTATGACCGAATCTGTGGTGTAGTTGGAAAATAACATGTTTTTTTTTTCATTTTTTTCTAATATATAAAATTCGATATCACACTTCTTACTTGCGAAATTTATAAAATACGCACAAGTTGAACTATAGAAACCAACCTCCTAATTGACTTTCTTTTTTTTTTCAGATAAGCAATTTGGAATCAGATTTTAAAACAAAAGAATTAGAATACGAACATTCAGTTGCTCGAAAAGATAAAATGATTTCTTCCTACAAAGACAGATTGGACGCATTGGGAAAAAAATTGAATACATTAGAAGGGTATGGAATTATTTGATTAAGCTAGTCTACAGGGCTTTTTACTTTGAAGACCAGTATTTTCAGTCGATGATTTTGAATATGATATCACAAAATCTTCATTAGTTCTAATTCAAGAAGTTTTTTTTTTTAAGTATAAATTCAGCATTTTTTGCTGAATTGGTATACTTCTTTGCTTTTGAAGAAGTAGAAAAGAATATCTTAAAAAAACTCATGATGTAGAACTTTAGAATGTTTTAAACTGAATAATACAGAATTTCACAAAGTATTGACTATGAACTGGTTTATCTTGAGAACGAATACAAGTCCATAAAACGACATTTTGTCAAACCCAAAAGTTTAGAAAAGTGCTATTCAGAACAGTTCAAGCAGGGAACAGCTACACAAATTTACAATTCAATAAAAAATGGAAAAACATAAACATCCTCTAACAATAAAAAAATTGAACTAATGCAGGTTTTCTGATAATAGAAAAAGTGTACACCTTAATATATAAATGGCCTTCGAAACCAAAAATTTGTAGACTAGCTGGTAGTATAATTTATCTTAATTGAAATTTTATCATTTTTTTTTTTTTTAAAGCACAAAATCTCAGTTAATAGAATTTCAATGCTATGATATTATTCATCGGAAAGCAATTCAAAATCTTCAAGAAAACTTCAAAGTTTTACAATATGAATTGAATAATACGTTTATAAATCGTATGAAATCAATATTTAATACCAGTAAAACATTTCAATATATTCATTTCGTATCATTTTATTTACTTATATTTTGTAATGATACCTGCCCAATCACATTCTCAATTGCTAATTAATCATATTTATAATTAAATTAAATCAAATTAATGTGTAATTTTCAAATAAAATATTTTATTTTTCATACAAAAAATATTTAAAATCTCATGTATTGTATCAAAATTTATGATTTTTTATTTATTTTTTGTAAAAAAAAAGAAAGAGAAAACATATTGTTGATTTTTTTTTTTTTTTTAATTTTATAAATTGTTAATATTTCAAAAAATTATAATATTTGTAAGATTATTTTTTATAAATTATAAAACATTAATAAATGCAATTTATTTTGTTAATTTTTGTTTATATTATTTGGAAATATACATACATATGGGCACTTTAGAAAATTTGCCATAGTACAGTACAGCGAAGGGGAAGTATGAGCAACTTTTTGCTAATCTTAAACGGCTGTATTATAAATAATAAATTCCTATTTAAAGTAACAAAATTTCAAATTTATCTTTCCAAGAAGGATTTTTGTAAAATTTTATGCTTACGAGTATATCACAGTGAAATTTCTGTGAAAAGGTTAGGCAGATTCTACTGCGCATACTTCCCCTTCGCCAATTTTAAACGTCTGTACTGTAGTTACAATAATTACCAAAAATAAATCTATCATACCATATTAGATAATTTTGCAGTTGTCAAAAGTATTTAAATATTTACCTAACGTTGAAGTGAAATAATGAAGTTGATTTGGCGGAAAATATTAATAAGATTTTAGGTAAAATATCCTTATAAACGATATATGTACATATGTATTCCTAAAATTTATATCAATAATTTTTGTTTCTATTTTAAATGATTATTTGAAGCGACTATTCATTCGCCTTTATCCTTCCACTTACTGTTATTCATATTTCCCAGAAGTATTTTTCTTTTATAAACTTTTTTGATTCACAAAAAAAAAAAAAAACTGAAAATATATTAAATTACAGAAAAATCATGACTTTGACATTTTTGCACATCAAAATTTATTTCATGTCATCATACATTTTTCTTTAACATCATATTTTCCGAATTACATTTTAAAAAAAATTACAATTTATCTGCAATTTCAACAAATCATACTGTCATTTCTTTTTTTTAAATTACAAACAGCATGATTAATAATACATAATATGTGTGTGTATGTATGTAGGTAATCGTGTTAATCATTTACAAAAATTTACTAAATCATTTCCTGACAAGAGATACCATTTAATTTGAAATATATATGAGTAGGAGTATACAAATAGATACAATGAGTAAACATTAATTATGTCAATGTCATAATATCCTTTTTATATTATTAGTTGGATAAATATATGTGTGTGCATATGTGAATATTTTTACACTACATAACAAAATTGTATGTACATACATATATGTATATGTATTCGATTCATTAATATATATATACACATCTAGGTATGTATATAAACTCATCATGTAATCAGATTCTGTTCAATAATCGAAAAATTAAATTGATAAATTTAATTAAAATATACTCCAAATGAAAATAGAATTTATTAAATTAATTTATATAGGTATATAGTGTACACATACGTACACACATGCATTGTATACATTAATAGTTTAATAAATAAATATCATAGATACATACATATATATAGTATGAATAAAATATTTTGTAATAATTATGTACTGTTCAAATAATTATAAATACATAAATTAATTTAATTTGATTTCATTTTTAAAAGATTCATATAATGATAATTTAAAATACAAGTACACAACATCTTATTGATTTTATTATTTATATGAATGCATTTAAATTAAAAAATTGATTCTTCACCTAGCAACTGTGCATTCTTTATAAATAATTAAAATTTAATTATAAATACTTGTTGGATGATTTACTTAATTTATTTTTTACTTTAAAACACCACGTGTTATTAATTTGTTCTTAAAACTTTAAAATATACTATAATTTTGATTTATTTATCTACTCTAATGGTAAAGTAGGGCAATCACTTCATGTTTTTTTTTTCTTTTTTTGAATATTCACTCAACGTTTTACAGATAAAGATATCATTGCACCTCTCTAAAAAGTATGTGTTTACAGAGCGTTTCACGGAGCGTGTTCCAAACTGAGCAGAAATAATTGACCCTCTACGTTAATGTGTAAATGCTGAAAGGCGTTGCAGTGAAACTGGTCAATTTTCCAAAAAAAAAAAAAAAGTTTCTTTTACCTTTAATATTTCGGAAACTATCGAGAATGTACCCTCCCTTGCCATATATTTTCTTTATTTCTCATCGAGATCATACTATCCAGATCAGTTTGACCACGCTTCGTGAAACACCCTGTATGCATAAGTAAGTACTATACATGCATAATTCACTAATTACATATTTCAAGGATAACATTTTTTATTGAAAATATTAATTAATTCAATATTATTCCAAAGCATACTTTAAATTCATATTAAAAATTTAAATGAATTGAATAAATTTAATATTAAAATTAACTAATTTTGAAAAACAAAATAACAATCAAAAAAATCAAATTTATATTAACCCTAGGATTGCCTGATCGTATACAAATGTATATGTACATTAGGAATTTAAGCCTTAAATTAAATATGATCCCTTTAAACTTGAACCTTGAAAATTCACCAATTCCTCCATTGGAGAATTCTACGTATACATCACAAAGTCCTAGCTCGAAATCGGTAGGATAAAATATACTTTTGCAAAAACACAAATTTGGCCGTGCGTATACAAATGTATACCATATATTTTATATGGAAATTTCGAACTTTTTTTCTTCAAAAAGTGATATCTCAGCATTCGGTAGACCAAAATCCGTAATTCTTTTACAGTAATATTTGTGAAAGTGTCCTCTTTGATTATCCTGTACGATTTTTTGTACTACTTTTACATTTTGAGATAAAGTGCAAAACAAGTTGAAGAGACGAAAAATTTTCATACATTTGAAAGACCAAACATACATAAATTTGACTTAAATTTCAACTTCAAAGAAGTGTATCACACCATTATGTGAACTAAAAACTTATATTTTTCTACTAAAACATTTATCAAAGTGTTCTCTTTAGTATCTTCGTTTAAAGCCTTGTTCTATTTTTTTTAGTTTTCAAGATAAAATACAAAACAACATCAAAACGTGAATGTTTTTTAAATGAAAATTTCGAATTTTTTTTTCTTCTAAAATCTGTATCTCAGCATTCTTTGAAGCAAAAACTAATATTTTTGGATTAAAGTATTTATTCGAGTATTTAAGAGCTATTTTGTACATTAATTCTGTAAGTACTATAGTTTTCAACCAAAAGGACAAAATACGCGAAAAACTACGAAGACTTTCAACATTTTTAACCTTGTTTTCAATTTAATTTCGAAACTAAACAAAATATAGGACTTCAATAGAAACAACACTGAGGAGAACACTTTAATAAAGATTTCAATCTAAAAATATTAGTTTTTAGTTCACAGGATGCTGAGATACAGACCCTCAATGTCAAATTTAGGTCTTGTTTGTTATTTGTTGTTTGTGCGGGTGGGAGGGTGTATGCAGGCATTCACGAGCACTCAGACAGAAGAGTCCATTGTACTTAGCACCCCGTCTCTAGCAAAATCTTTTCGTTTTCTTAATAAACGAGAGAATTTTGTCTAGGGATTGAGAGAATATGTCTTCTATGCTCAATGCATCACAGTTCCATGTACGAAGCCTTATCCTAGAGAAGGCTGTGCAACAGCAGAGATGATACTCTGTTGTTTCCGTTTCCTCCAGGCAGGTCTCGCACTTTGGAACCCTGACCAGTTTTATGACCGCCATGCGGTGGTTACATGTGGTATGCTCTGTGATGAGCCCAACGATATAGTCCCTTAATTTTAGGTCTTAATTGTGTTTGAATATGAAAATTTAATGTTTTTTATCCTGTTCTGCACTTTATCTCGAAAAGTAAAAGAAATTCAAGAAAACTAACAATTTTAAAGAAGATACTTTAAAAAATATTACGGTAAAAAAGAATTTCAGTTTTTGGTCTACCGGATGCTGAGATATCGCTTTTTGAAGTAAAAAAATTCTAAATATCCATATAAAATTTATGGTATAAGTACATTTGTATACGCACGTCCAAAAATTGAATAAAGTTGATTAGTCAATTCTACGGTTAAATGAATTTTACATTAAGTTTTTTTTTTTTTTCATTTCAAGAAAGAAAAACAATATGCTAACACATAAAAAAATTGTCTACACATGCAAATGAAAAAAAAAAAATAGATCACATTTTTTCTTTTATAGAATTTAAAGAATTCTATTTTTTTATTATTTGATAATCCTTTCATACCCTCCTGTCACAGGTGATAATATTACGTGTTAATGTGCATGTTATTTTATACTTTTATTTTTTGTTTTGCGTGTAGAAACGTGCGTTAAAAGATTTTCATTTAAAAAAAAAAAAAACAAGTCAAACAAAGAACTTTATATTAACACCCATCAGGAAATTCCCCAGGACATTGAATTTATAGCCGTATCCCTCATATTATATAAATTTTATATGATTCTTTTGTTCTCTTTTCTTCCTGATTACATAAATTTTTGGTATACGACATATAAATATATACATATATGCATATATGTAGACCTACCTATAGCTATAAAAAAAAAAAGATAAAAAGATACACAATATAATACACTGTATAATTTAAATGAAAAAATAGCAAAAGTTTATATAACACCAATGATGCCTATATGTATGTATGTACTTTGTTATAATATGTATTCTTTGATAAAAGTTAAAATTTTGTTTGTTTGTTCGAAATTAGAAGCGAAGCAAAATATTTAATAAGTTATACAAAATTTAAAGACTTTAAAATTTTTAATAAAGAATAAATTGAAATTTTAATTATGCAAAGTGTTTAAAAAATTCATAAACCGAAAGAATATTTTGACAAAAAAAAAAAAAAAAAATATGTGCCTAAGTGAAGTAAAAATATTGAGATTGTTAGCTTTTATATTTTTTAAAACTTTTTTTCACGTTAAATAACTTGATTTTAAAATTCAAAAACACAAAGATAAAAAAATAGTAAGAGAAAATTATCAATTAATCAATAATAAACAAAAAATTATTGAACGATATTTGATTTTCTTTTGAACAAGGGTATACTTATTCTGAATAATTTTGAATTCTACTCGTATTTCAACTTTTAAACATGCCTGAAGTCATTTTATAAAATTTACAAAATTATAGAAACTAAGTATGTATATATTTACATATGTACCAACTATGTATAGAGATTATTGAGTGGCCTAAGGCCATGGATATAATGAAAACGAGGTATAATGTGCCATGAAAAAAACAAAAAGAATTTTATACTTTTACAACCAAATCTGCATCTTTTGGGCCTAAGGTTTGGAATAATGAGGTTTTCGGATAAGGTAACTGAAGGATGTAGTGGTGGCACACTATCAAATTCAGTTAGTTTACATTATACGTTACAGTTTAGATTTATTTTTTATATATAAATTCATATTTACAGCTACGCTCAACTGGATAGAAACGCCCGAATAGAAAAATGTTATCTTGGTTTTTCCATCCTAAAGGATGGAAAGAATAATCCGCTCTTTTTTAAATATGTTACGGTTAATTTTTTTTTACTATTTTTACATACTGTAAATTGGTAACTTCTCTTCTACAAAGGATTTTTTTTATCTTCTGACATTTATTGGTATCTGTAGAATGTATCTAAACCAAATTAAAATTAAAATTTCTAAAGAACGGCTCTCTATGAAAATTAGAGGAGTTCTCCCTAGACTCCAGCCCTCTCTTTCATTATAGAATGATTGCTTATGTCCGGAATTTTTCTTGGATATCTATTTATTCGTATGTTTTGGATTTATTAATGTTATTCGCGATATTTTAAAGCATCTAACACCTTTTTAGTTTTTCTTTTTCACGATAGTTCAGCCCGTGGTAACCAAAGATTAAAGAAGGATGATCAGTGACTGAAGAGGTACATATAAAGTGCTGATGGTTTCTGAAGATAGAATCTAGAGTTCAAATACGCCTAACTCCACTAAGCTTTGAATGAATACCAATTGGGTAGGCCAAGGATATAAATCTGCTGTATTGCCATGGATGATGATCATGATAATGATGATGATTTACTGTTGAAGTAGCTTCTATAAGTACTTAATAATTGAAAAAAAAAACTTCCTTCAGAAGTTCAACTTCATAATAAAATACAATGTATCATAAGCATAAGTATATTTTCATATTAGAGATTGTATTTTTTTTTTTTTTTGTCATTACGTTTGAAAATTTCAATAAATTTTACTCTATATAGAATTTCTATAAGAATTTCACACTTTCTTTTTGAAATTTTACCTAAAGCCCAATTTAATGTGTCGTGTCTACAATTATAATAATAATATAGATAAATTAGAACTTAGGAAAACAATAGATTTAATAAGAAGAAAATTATTACTAATAAAAACTCAATATTTGGATTAATCAGTTTTCAAGATGATGATTAGTAAATTTAATTTATTTTTCAATTTATGAGAAGAATAAAATTATTATGATAGAATATATTTGAAAAATGAAAAAGGATTTTTCACAACAATTGAAAAATAACAAAACGCGTCAACCTAAATAATAAATCTTATAAGAAAATTGCTAACGAATTTTATAAAAGAATAAATAATAATTCTCAATAAATTGAATTTTTGGAAATTATTCAGGAATTAAATGTAATTTTTGCGTATGTGTTTAAAATAAATTTTATGGTCTTGTATCGTACATAATTGAAAAAAATATAAGTAGATAGATTGATCTAAAGTGACGGTAAGTAGCTGAAGTGGGTGCTTGACTTTATTGAACATGTTGGTTATGGCTGTGAAACTAAATTTTTAAAGTGTGACTTTATTAAACATCCTTACCAATGCTAAAAATAAAAAGTGTAGAATGGATGTAATAAACAACGAAGAAAACAGTTAGTTTAAATATAAAAATAATATAAATATTTTGTGTATTAAATTCACGTGCAAAATGATATAACAAACATGAAAATTGTTTTGGTTTAAATTCAAAGGTACTTGTGATTTTATTCACCATTTAAAAAAACCAACATTTTAAATAAAGTCACGCGCCCAGTGGTGTAGTACTAACCTCTAAAATTGGAATGAGTACCAATTCAATTGAATTGGGTACAAGAATTGTACATTCGGACATTCGGTTTGTGATGGTGGCTCTTCTTACTGACCATAAGCAAAGATATAAACCAAATTATATGGACAAAACTTCTTCTTTACTAATGAATTTGATAGTTCGCACTCTCTTTAAAACCTGTAAACGTATGTACGGCAGTATGAAAATATATGTCAAGAAAATATCAAGTCAATTTAATTCAGGTATGCTCAAGTTAAATTTCGAGCTATTGGGCTATTGACGACAACAACAACAACTATTGAAGTAGTTATGTATTTAAAAACTAAATTACACATTTTTTAAATAATTCTTATATACTTGTTGAAACTAGCAAACAAATTTAATGCTATTTGTTCAAATTTTAAAAATATAAAATAGAATCCTTTTTCTTCTTATTAATAATTTTAAAATTTATCTTTTTTTTTTTGGTTTTCCTAAAATAATAGGTATGTATATTTATTAATGTACATGAAAAGGGTCAAACTTTTGCAAAAAAATTTATAAACGTCAGTTTATTTCTCTAAAAAGTAATATTTTCTTTTGAAAATAAAAAATTCTACGAAGAAACATAACGAAGAAATTAAATTTTCTACTGTCTTTTAATTAAGTATTTACCCTAATTACGGACTATAAAATAATAACTAAAATTATTCAAACTTATACGCATATAATATCTACATTCACTATTACTTCAAATACCCTCGCCAACACATTTTCAGCGTATTCTTGAGCGCAATTGTATACTTTTTATTAAAAACAAAAACAAAAAACCAAAAAAAAACGAAAAAATTTATTTCTCAACCCTAAAATAGAGATTCATTCAAAATTTAGACGTTAAAAGCATCTTTTTTTTTTAAATTTTTATTTTTTTATTACTTTTTCTTTTCTACTATTTTTTAGTCAACACGGTTTTTTTTATAGATCATTATTTAAGTAAGTAAAACATGTAGAAAAAAAGGGTTTTTCGAATTCCCAAACAAAAAAAAAAGGGCAAAAACGAAAAACTAAAAAAAAAAAAAACTTGATTAACATTTAATCTTAAGTTAAGTATTCTCCAATTATGTATACAACTCGTATAACATCAATAATGTTGTCCTGACAACGTCGTTCTTTTTTCTTAGTATTAAATTTTTATTCTTAATTTTGCTTCTTTCAATTATTTTCCTTTCTTTTAGCATCATCATCATTTTTCTCATTAACATAATTTAAAACTTTTTTTCCATTCAATATATTTACCCCTTGATATTTTTGAACCTTTTTTCACGCTAAAAAAATAACAAGAAATAATTTGGTTCATTTGACCAGGACAAAAAATTAAAAAGAAAATAAATAAATAAATTGAAAATGAGAGAAGCCAATTCGACTTATTTTTACCAACAAAAAAAAAAAAAAACATTAAAAAAAGTAACAAAATACTGTGACTAAATTTGATTTTTATTTTTAAAATAAAAAATCCTAATTACCTGTCAATAACACATAAATACTGAGGCCAAATTTTTAAATATACGTCCAACGTTCGTGCTTCTTTTAATTTCTTCGATTTTTCTCTATATTTTCTTTTTAAATTGATTTTCTTCAATTTTGTTTTAACTCTCCCTTCAGTCCATTGTCGGAAACATTGTATTTTCCACCACAATTATAAAAGGGAAGAACGATAAAACAATAAAAACAACATCAAATTTTAAATTTAAGTATAAAAAAATACACACAATATTTTAACGACAATGTCCTTTAAGCATATAAAAACACTATGTACATGCTTTCACGACAATATAAGTACATATGTATGTATACATACTGTGTTTTGTTATTGATTTTATTCGTTATTTATTTATGTTTTGTTTTTTAATTTGTTGTTGCTGTTGGTATGTTTTGATATAGAAAAAAAAAACAATAAAATTTTTATTTCTAAAAAATTGTGTAGGTGTTTTTTCTTTTATTAAAACCATTTAAAACCTTTTTTTACCTCACAAAAATAAATGGAACAATTTTAAATAATATCACAAAAAAATTTATTATTTATAGTGAATTTTCCGATAAACAATTTCTTTATTTTTTGATTTTGCATTCTACAAATTGTAAAAATAAAAATACTTTAAAATTTCCAATAAAATTGAAAACAACAAAAAAAAGTCAATAAATTTTTCTCGGGTTCAGTTTTCGTTTTTTTTTTTCTTCTTTTTATTTGAGCTATTTAGATTAGAATATGAAAGAAAAAAAGTGTTTTAGTTGTTTTTAATTTACTTATTTTTTTTCTTTATTTTTATTACTTATGCTTATATGTTTCTTATTAAAGGATTCTTGTTTCGTAAACATTTGTAATAAAACATTTCTGTATCAAACACTTTCTTTTTTTTTTTTAAAAAAAAAAGGATAAAAAAAGTTTTGTTTATATATTTCTTTTTTAATAACTTTTTTTTTTTTCATATGTGGGTGTAGGCACAATTATTAAGAATTTATTATTCTGATACCTTCTCTGTTTGCTGTTTTACAAAACAGTATTTAAGGAATGAATGCACTAAAAACATTTATATTTTTTATAATTGTTTTTCTGGATGTAAACAAACTTCTTGTAGTTATTTTTGCTTCACAAAAAAATAAATAAATACATAAATAAATAAATAAAATAAAAAAGTAGGGTTATGAAAAAAAGTCTAAGAAAAACTCTTAAACAAAACAAAAATAAAAGTCAAAATTTAAAACACTGTCCAATAAACTTAACTAATTAATTTTTTTTTTCTCATAAAAATACACTTTTGTTTTACACCATCTCATTTTATATTTGTGTGAAAAAAAAAAAACACATTTAAAACACACACACTTTCAGAAAAACAACAAAACTACTTTTTTTTTTAATCTAACCTATATTATTTTTTCCATATTTTTATTTTATTTTTTTTTTTTTTCAAATGTAAAAATTGTACAAAAGTTTTTTTTTTTTCTTTAAATTTTTCTATTTTACTTACAAATTATTAAAAAATTTTCAACAAGAAATATTATCCTTATTTAATACACATTTTATAAAAAAAACAAAGAATAAACGAACAATTTATTTTATTTATTATTTAAAAAATTACAAAAATCAGTTGTATTTTGGAAAATATTTATATATTTTTTTTTTCATTTTAATTTTATTTTTTATTTTTTTGTTAAACATATACCGCGTTTGTTAAAATTAAATAGAATATTTAACACGCCCGATGAATTTTGCACATAGGAACGTCAGTATTTGAACTGATTTGATAATGCGAGAGAATTTTTATATTACAATATATTTTTCATTATCTTTATATATGTATATGTGAAAAAGGATATATATATATATGTGATACTTCTACAAATAAAGTAAAATACAAAATGTAAAAGGACAAAATATTATTATGATTTTGAATCAGAAACATTTTCATATATACAAAATTGTTTTTCATTTTTTTTTTTTTTTTATGAAATTCATAAAGCGCATGTTTCCAGAGAGTTATCAACATTTTACTTTTAAAAGATTAAAGAAAATAACAAAAATTTTCAACATACTAGGAAATTATCATTATTTCTAAAAATTAAAAAAAAAAAGTGTATTATTTAAAAAATATTAAAGGAGATATGAATGATTTCAAAAGAATTTTTCTTGTTAATATATTTTTTTTTTTTTGAATTTTTTTTAAATTTTTTTTTTTTTACTTTTATTTTGTTTTAATATATTTTTTTATGTATTTTTCACATCAAGAAATATGTTCTCAAAGGATAAATAAAAATGCATGAATTTTTTTGTCTTCGTTTTTTTTAGCTAATATTTTTTATTTCATTAAACATAATCATTGAGCAATGTTATATGTACATACATACATACCTATACATACAGAGCTTTTTTTTTTTTTTTTTTTTTTTTTTTGAAGGAAAATGATATTTGTAAAATAAATTTTGTCAGGTGGTTTTTTTTTTTCTCATTGATGAATAATAATCGTATATAAAAAATATATACTTTGATGTTGTTAACATGTTCATTTCGAGAAAAAAAAAATGAAAAAGGAAAATTTATCTTTATAATGAAATAATAAATATAAATTGATTTTTTAAGCTCTATGATTTAATTTAACTTTGTTGATTTATAGAGGATTTTTCTTCTCTATGCCATGGTAGCTAAATAATCTATTTTTATGTTTTTTTTTTCTATTTTTTGAATAATTTTTCTTAGTGTTTAATGATAGATCGAAGTATAGAATGTTTTAAATACATATTTACTTTAAAAAGTATTTATTTGTTAAAACAATTTTACTTTAGATAAACAAATAAGGGCTACTATCATTGCACTTCCACCGACCACCTGTACAGATATTTTGTACAGCCCGTGCTTTTTATAGATTTAGACTTTTCATCAATTCTTAGATTCTATTAAAAGGTGCACACCAAATTTCCTCAGGTTTGGAAAAGATTTTATGCATCAGCATATATCGCACTCTTTTAGAGGTCAATGCCAAATATAGTATTCACACAGAATGTGTTCTGAGGTTTCCTTTGCTTCTTTGTAGAATCTGCACTTGTCATCCTCTCGTAGCCGTATCATGCTTAGGTGATAGTTGAGTGTTCAGTGTCTAATGAGAAGACTTGTGATGTTCTTTAACTCATTTCTGAGGTTGAGTAGTTTTCTGGAAGTTTTAGCTGAAGGTTTGATGAACTCCTTCGCTTGTAAACTTCCAAAAGTTTTATTTCCAGCGGAAGATGCATTTTTCCATTTCTCATTCTTTAATAATATTTTTTGTGTGGCATTCTATCTATCTATTTACTTTACATAATAGTTCAAAAATTTTAAATGTAAATTTAGTTGAACATCAGGTCAAAATAAGAAAGAAAAAATACATTAAAATTTCTATGATACTCACGTTCTAAAATTCATTCCATGAGTCTCTTGTCTTGCCTGTTTTTCATATTAAGAACGCCTAATTATCTAGAAAAGATAGCTTAAAAGTCACTTTTGAAGTAAAATAATAAATATTTGGATTATTGAAATCGCAAAATATTACAAATTTCCAAAATTTAGTGAAAAAGAAAATCCAAAAATGATAAAATAGAAAATACATTTTTAAAATTTATTAGAACCCGAAATCTTCAGTTTTAGGGGCCAGGGGGCCTATTCTCGAAATCACTCGTAACTTTACGTATACGTAAACTCACCATTTACGAGCGGTTTTGATGTATGGTTTATTCTCTATATTCGCATAAGTAAATATTCGAATAAATCCATTCGAAAATATACGAGTGTATATTTACACTTGTAATTTTTACGAGTATGTATTAAGTTGATACTGTTGAAAATAAATATTATAAAATTATGAATTTAAAATATTAATAATAAAAATAACAATTATTTATTATTATTTAAAAACAAGAAGTGGCCTAACTAAAGCTCAATCAATCATATTTTTACAATATATAGTATAGAGAATTATTATTATTTTTTTTTTTTTTTTTTGAGTTAAATGTAAATAATTTTCAGTTATAATTTTTATAAAATTTCCTTTACTTTTAATCCACAATACACTTTTTAATCTGAATAATTTTACAAAATTCTCTTCGGAAATTTCAATTATTAAATGACATATTTCTCTCATTATTTATTAATTCACATCTCCCTCATCTAAATCATCTCATAATTCATAAAAACCAGTTTTGAACTTAAAAACTTTCACCATACACTCGTAATATTTTATTCGAATGGTGAAAAAATATTCGAATGATTTCAAAAATACTTCTGACATAAATCATTCCAAACAAAGTACATACTCGTGTAGATACGTAGGTATACTTAAAGTTACGAGTTATTTCGAGAATTGACCCCCAGCACTTTACCATTTCACCCGCTGATTGTCCAGCAAATATCTTAATATGTATGTTAATTATTCTTAATGATAAAAAGTAAACAGTATAAAGTGTGCAACATTTAGCTATGGGAAATTGTAGATGCTGTAGACGAATGAATCTCTAGCAACGAATTTATTGTTTCTTATTCCTCTTAAACTGTAGGTAAAAAATAGTCTAAAAAACTCAAATTAATTTGAGTAAGAACTGGCTCCGTGAGCTGTAGCGCCACTGAACATTTTTAATTAATTTGATAAGAAAAAATAACTCAAATTTTAATGAAATAATTTTTTATTTTCATACAATAGCGATTATATTTTGATGAGCAGAAATAAATATTTAAAATAGAAAATAAATAAAAATAACAAAAACAAAAATAATAATTTATATTTTTAAAAAGTTTATTTATACAGATAAACAAGATAAATTTAATTAAGTTTTATTACTAATACAGAAAAGTAAAATTTTAAAATATTAATAAAAGTTTTTTTGAAAAAGAATTTAATTTTTTTTTTTAAGTTTATTCTTAAATATTCACGATAATGTTTAATTTATTATTATTATTTGTTAAAAAAAGTAAAAATAGCTGGAATACTTTAAAGAAATTCAGAAAAAAAAAAAAATAATCACTTTAAAAACGAAAACAAATTAAAAACTCTAACAATATTTCAGTTTATATATTTTAATTAAATACAGGATAGCCCAAAAGTTTCTCCCACCAGACATTTCGAAACAAAAATAAAAAAGTAGGCTTTTTCAAAAACTTAAAGTTATTTTTTTAAACTAAACAATATAACAAATAAAACAGTATATTTAATCATTTGTATATAATCCCTTACTTTCAATATATTTTCCTAGACACAGGTTAGCCGGTGATATTGTCTTTTAATTGGATTAAGGTCTGACGAATTTTCTGACCAGTCCAAGGAAAAAAAATTTTTCGAGCCACCCAGTATACATATAGTACAATATATTGTTTATAAACAAATCACATCACTTTTTTTTTTTCAAATAAGTATAACTCAAATAGAAGTTTGATTATTTTTTGTATTATATTCAAAGTTTAAACACAAAATTTTCCTTTACATCACATAATTGATATTACACAATCGAATCAGAACTTGTTTATTTTAAAATAATATTCACTTTGAATTTGTAATGTAATGTACACGTAATCCTTACAAACAAACAAAAATCTTTTTTTTTTTTTAACAAATAAACGTTTACAAAATTGGAATTTGAACACAAAACCTAATTTATAAAAAGACGACGAGTATTGTTTGAAAATATAGTTGAAAAAAAAAAGTCTTGAAAAAGACGGTTATTTTAATTTTTCTGTAACACACAAGCAAAATATAGATTATAAAAAATTGTATCTACATAAAACCTCCGATTAGTATAAAGAACTCTAAGCTCTAACATACCAGCTTAAGTAAATAGAAAATGATTAAATTAGGAATTTTTCTCCTCAGAAATCAAAGTGGTTTTATATTTTATATCAAATTTAGTAAAAATATCGTATGTTTTCTTTTTCTCTTTCTTTTATTTACATGAATCAGAAATTATACAGACTAACTTAGATTTTGACCACTTTCAAGCCTGACTTCACATAGATTTCTCATAGATTTCATTTTATCAAACTTGTAAATCTGTCGACCAAATTAGCAAGGCTTAAGAACACTAAATTGAATAATTTCCGGTGAACTACAAAATAAGGTTTAAGGTCGTAAACTATACTTTTCCTAACTTTGGTTACTTGCGAGAGCGAAAACAATCAAGGATACCATTTCTATCATTTCAGCTAGCAAGTCTTGCTACCTTACTTGATATATGATCGAGGATATGCCCTATTGTCTTCAAATATTGTACACCATGAGCTCCCTAAGAGCAAGAACGTTATTGAATAAAGATTCCTTCTTTGTGAAAATAATTATAATTCTTCATGTCAAATTTTAAGAAATTCGGAATACTAAGTGCTGGAAACTGGAAATCGATTTGAAGTTTTAGTGCCCAAATGTTTCTAATTAGTAGACATACTATATGATTATGTACGTCCTAGGACAATTTCTCGTTAGAGTTAAATTTTACTCAACACAAGAATATTTAAAAAAAATAAATTCTTTTTCACCTATAAAAAAATAAGTCTGTATTGAAAGGGTTAAAAAGATGTTCGTTAGTTTAATTGTTCGAATTAAAAATCTATTAAAGTTCCGGTACCAATTATCATACTGTCAAATATAACTTAAAATTATGCTTTATTATTTTACAACAGAAACTAGTTCTTACATAATACCATCTGATGAATATCTGTCAATATAATACAAAAACAAAAAACACATAAGCTCAGAAAAAACATAAGGTGTATTTTAAACATGATTAAAAGAGGAAAAAATATATATTATTTTTTTCATTTATTGAATTTTATTATTTCACATTTCTCAGGTGAATGAAGGAAGAAAGTCAATCAAGGTCATGATCGAAAAAACATAATTACATAAACAAATGAATAATAAATAATAATATAAAAAAAGCACTTGAATTTTATAAACGAAAAGAAAAGAAACAAAAAAAAAACTACATTTTTATTGTAAAATTAACATTGAATTAGATGTGGTCGCGTCATATTTAAAACTACATATTTAAAAAGATACAAAATAATCTCCGAACTTGACTTGATGTGATATTCAAGTCATGCACGATAATCACGAACTTACATATTTTAAGTAGATTTTCTTTTCTTCATACTTTATTAACAAAAGGAAAAAAAACTACTTGACTAGATAGTGACTAGACAGACATTAAACACCACCACCACCTTCTAATTTTTTTTTTTTCTGCAATTTTTGATTTTTTTTTCTTTTAACTTCATTATAGTAATGTAATACATGGTGATTTATATATATAAAACAGATATTCATATTAAATGAAATATTTTTTTCTAATATGTAGGGAGAGTTCTTAAACATAAAAAGACGATCATATTGGGTACTTGAATTAATTTCCATCGTTTTTCATATAAAAAAAAAAACATCTTTATTTAAAAATACAGAAACATATAATATATTATTGAATTAAAAGTATTGGCCTTCGTTAGCTATTATTTCTGTCGATCTCTCGGCAGAAAAAACCATTCTATGACAAAAGAGATCATCATCACATTTTCCCTCAATTGAGTAGGCTATCAATCATAAGGTAATCAAGAGGTAATTCGAAGGATCCATGTCTACTGAGTACAGTGAGCGGGATGGAACATTCTATCTAAGCACTTTCAACGTTTATGTGACCGAATTTGTCGTTATGAGAACGAGTGTTGTCATTTCCATCTCTTCTGTTGCCCGGCCTTTTCTAGGATAAGGCTGTTCTCAACCCCTAGGCAAAATCCTCTCGTTTATTAGGAAAACGAAAGGATTTTACTAGAGACGGGGTGCTGAGTACACTCCTGTCTTAGTGCTCATGGATTCCTGTATCCCCTCCACCCACACAAACAAACAACAACAACAGTTGTCATTTCTGGAAAATCACTTTATTGTGTTTCTTGCCGTATTATATATAGTCGTTTTTCCTTCAATACTCTGTTCAAATCAATCGACTGTTGACGATATCGATAACCTGTATTTGTTTCGCCTGGTTCTAGCAGATCATAATACAGTACACTCTTTCGATTCTTTGAACGATGAATATTGATGTTGACGTCAATGGTGATGGTTGGCCATGCTTGTTATACACTTTTTTGTGTTTAGGATTATCGTAATGGATCTTCTTTTCATCATCAGTAAGAATTCGATGCAAAAAAAAAAAAACGTTTCAACTAGAAAAAAATAAAACAGTAATGCCCACCGCAAACGTTATTTTGTTGGCAAGAAATCGGATATTTTTCATTACGCCTCTTATTTACTTACTTACTCCATGGCTCTACAGCCCGTCAAGAGCCTTGGCCTCCCTTATGTTTATGCACCAGATAAATCTAAAATTTTTTTAAAATATTTTATTAGGAAATAGGTAATAGAAAATTAAAAATTCTACAAAAATCAGAAAGTGGTTATATTTTAAGTAATATAATTATTCGAGTTCCATACTTTTGAAAAAAATACGTTTCGAAATTTGGGTTTGTACAAAAATTATATGGATATAATTATGAATTTGTTTTCTTAATCAAAACTATTAGCTCAATAGTTGATTGCGATTCATCGTCTATAAAGTGATAAAGTAATAAGTATTTTCACGGCTAAATATTATTGATCTGTAATTCTGGAGCTGTGTAAATTTGATAACATATGTATGTAAAATATAGTGTTTACATAAGATATCACGCAGGTGTCTAGGAAGAAATGTATTCAAGAAAATAATGCATTGAATTCAAATCATAATTGAGTGAAAATTCGAATTAAATGAAAGTAAGCATAAAATAAACATTAAATAAAAAATAAAATTAATTATAAAAAAATGTATTATGGAGTACTCAACGATATTTCAAATGAAATTTATTTTATGTTTTCCGTTTCATTTCCTAGCTATTACTTTAGCTTTCAGACTTCCTTTAGGAGTAGGAAGTTGAAATTTATTATTATTATACATACATATGTCGGGATATATTGCACTATAATAAAGCACTAGATTTGAAAATACCTTAAGAGTTGTGATGGAAACTTTTTTATGATATGTGTGTAAATAAATAGAGTCACAATGGGGGACAAAAAATGTTTTCAAAAAATTCGACTATTCTGTGCATTTTACCCTCTACTTTTTGCCCTAATTAACAATTATCCATCATCTATGCACTTCAAACCCTTTAAGAAATATTCTGGCTGATTTCTAACATCGTAGTACTTGAGGAATATACATATATGTATATAATATGTATATGTATGTATGTTTTTAGCCAAAATAAACAAGATATGTGTATATAACATATGTATGTACATTTGTAACCTTAAAATTTTTGCACGTAGTTTTTTCTTCCGCCGTCTTATACTCGTAAGTCATGTCATGTTTTCAAAAGCAAGAGAATTTTGTAGAAAATAACAAAAATAAAAAGAATATCATGCAGAAATTTCAAATCAATGGGACAATTTAAAAACGGATTTTTGACGAAAACATATTAAAATTGAATCAAGTGTTAAAATTCAATTTTTATTCAGTTCACGTGATACATTTTACAATATTATTTTCAAGTTATTTTTTGGTTTTTTTTATTATTATTCAGAATCTGCCTATAGCTTTTATTTCACATGAACAATTGAACCAAAGGACTTTGTGATAAGCTAGTAAACTTATTGTTTTCTCTGAAAGAAGCATCGGTATTCAAAAGGAAATGTTCTTTAAACCATTTTACAACAACTAAAAAAAATAAATAAATAAATAAATAAAAGTAATGTCAATTGATTTGATTGATTGATCCATTAACTGGATGAATTTTCCAGCTTATCTGTCATCCGACTTGCTACCCTCCTCTTTTAAACAACCTTTGTATAGTATAATAACCCAGATACTATCAAGAAGTATATAGATAGTGTAATACATCTAATATCTTCAATATTCCCAACTTAAATATTTCTCGTCTTCTTATTTGTAACTTTAAAACCACCTTGTTTATTTTAAAAAAATAATCATTATAAAAAAAAAACTAATTATGATTCTATCTTTCATATTTGAAAAACAAAATAAATAAAAAAATCAAGACGTAAAAAAGAAAATTATGAAGAAAAAAAATTAATTAAAATATATTTTTTTGTTCTTTAAATAATCACGATTTATAACTCTTGCTGGTGTTTTATAGTAGATACTCGTGTTTTTTATATTATTATGAATGATTGTAAATATATGTATATTTAATGTAATAAATAATTTTATAATTTCATGGTTTAATAAATTGAAAAGCAAAAGTTATTAATATACTCGTATATGTATGTACGAAAATCTGAACACACACGTTATACCTACCAATTATGTACATACAAATGTATGTTAAAATAATTATAGATATTTAACCACACATGAAAAATATTAAATATATATTTACATAGATCATCGAATAAGTATTTAATTGGTTATATATCAAAAAAATTAATAAATTAACTTTTATATTGTGATAACTGAAGATTTTTAAAACAGGAATTCTTTGTGTGTTGTATATTTTTTATTTTTAAACAATTAAATATGTACAGGCCCTCTTCAAAAACGTAAAAATTTACAAAGCGGATACAGTATGACAACTTTTGTGATACACATTTCTGTGACTTTAATAATACATTGCAGTATTTCTGTATTAGTTTAATCTCGACTTTTAGAAATACTTTTTGTGACACAAAATGGACAAAGATTTTAATAAGATTTTAATGAATAATTTAATTGATCCTCTTGCTGTTTCTGACTAATTAAGACCGAAAATTTTTGCAGAAATATAGAAAAATAACACTTGCAAAGATTTTGAAGAAACTTTTCTTTCTTTCTGATGTTTTAGTATTGTATCGAGAAAATTTCCAGTGCACTGTTTTGTAATTAATGAATTTATCACGAATTTGATTTTTATATTTTAGAATTCGATACATTATATGTCAATACGTAGTTACGACGTTTTAGAAGAGGGACACAGTAATCATATTGGGCACGCGTAAAAAACAAGAACATTAAAGTTATCGCAAAATCTCCAATCATAATAATATAATAAGCAAATTAAATTATTTTATTATTGCGATGATTATTACATCAGTTGAATTGAAGTATTAACTTGCAAAAATCAATAAACAAAAAACACAAATCAAGAAAACAAAAAACGTAAAGGTAAATACAAATTATAAACACTTTGTTTTTTTTTTATTTTGGTTTTAATCAACCTGAACTGAAATAAAACGATAACATGATATGTAAATGCTAATTGACTGCGGTCATGATGACAATTTTCAAATTATGTATGCATTTAATACACAAACTAATAATAAAATTTTCATAATAAATAATTATTATTAGGAAGAAAAAAAGTATAAAAATCATTGATATGCAAAATCATTTAATCATGTACGGATGTCACCTTGAGATGTTTTTTAATATTGCAAACTAAGTATTTACAAGATTATAAAAAACTTTCGATTTCTACATTAATTTTTTTTTTTTTTTCTTATTTTGAAATGTGATTTTATCTTTACAATATTACTTATAGCTACTGATATTTTATATTTGAGACCATATGTCTTTTTGTAACCGCAAAAAAAAAAACAAGTGCATTTCAGATGTGAAAAAACAAGTTTCAAATGTGTGATACAGATGTGGTTTTTTCTAGTTTTTTTTTAAATATTTTCTTATTCTTTAAATATAAGTGAATTTATAAAACAAATAAATTCGTCAATTATAAGAAAAATCTCAAATATGTATACAATTTTATTTCATTTGACAAAACATTAGGTACTCTTACTATAATTTGTAATTAATAAAAATTGAACATTTGAAAATCTAATTTAATTTTTTCTAATAAAAATTTCTGTAAGTAATGTTTTTTCAAGATGTTCTCGAAAATGGAGATTTTTGGGAAAAAGTTCATCTTTATGACATTATCATTTATCTAAATTGAATCGAATGACTTCCATATGTAATAGGATTTAAAAGCCAAAAAAGATCTGTTTCTTTACTTTCGGAAATCTAAAATTTTCTACAACAATACGGAAGTGCAAACACTAACTACAATTTGAATTTTTGAAAAATTTTGGATATAATTAATGTATCCTTTTTTTTAATTTGACCTTTATTTCCACTTTATAATTATAGTTTCAGAATAATTGCAAATAATCCAGATTTTCATTTATAACGAATATCTAGTTAAATATATATTTTGAAGAACATTCATAATTTACAATTTCAATGTTTTTAAGTTATCATTTCCGTTTTGAAATTTTCTTCCGCATCTATGTAATTCTATTTCACTGCGAAATGGTAGACAAAAAAAAAACGTACATTACAATACAATAATTTTCAATTTTTGAGAATGTAACGTTTATTTTCCTCATTTTTGTGTGTAATAACAGAAAATATTCCAATTAAGAAAATTATTTTTATGACTTCGATTTGCAAAATGGCAAATATTATTGTTCTATTCTTTTTTTTTTATTATTATTAGAATTCTATCAGTAGAAATTTTATTGTTTTAATATATTATAAAAATTTCTAGGATAATTCTTGGATATTCATACAGGGAGTTTCCTTCAATTTAATATTAATTATTTTGCCAAATAAATCTTAGCGAAACGATCAAATATCACGAAAAAGTAATAATTACAAATTATACATCGGCAAAATTATCAAAGTTTTCAGACATACTCGTACATACTTTAGGTTGTATGGTTATAGAAATCTTATACAATTTTTTAAAATGTCGTATCAAAAATTGTCTTATTTGTCCTAATGTTTGTCAAAATTTTTAATAAAGAGCATTGTTCATTTCAAGCATGTTTTAACACAAGACATACATATGTATGTCTTTTTTTCACAAAATAAAATGATTTTTCTTGATATTACTTCTCTATCCTTCAAAAATAAGAAATAGGTAAGTTTTTTAAATTAAAATATAAAATAAAATAAAATCAATTTCAAAATCAAATGTCTTCGAATCCTTTATTCCGATTTATTTAAAATATATGTATGTTTAGTATTCTTCTGTTTATTTTCTATAATTCTTATTTTGTTTCTTTTTTTTATATAAGAAAGATTCTTGCAAAAGAACATTAGATACCCCGTAAGACGTAGATCATTCTTATGTTTGAAAAAGTATGTTTTCGAGAGATTATAAAACTGAAAACAGATAAAATAACAGATAGATAAAAATCTATTCACAAGGACTAAAGTTGAAAGACGAAACATACAACAAAGTTGACATTGAAAAAATATCCGAAAAAAATCAAATTTTCTATTAAAATTTAAGGCTTGGTCTGGGAATTTCTCTTGATATGACGCAATACATTGCGACGAATAAGTGTTTAAAGTTGAAAAGTCCTGAATTCAAACATAAAAAATTATGAATTAAAATTAAATTGTTTTTGTTAAAAATTTAAAAAAAATTATTAATTTTTCAATTTTCTTTTTTTTTAGTAGTAGTAGTAGTAGTATCTAAGAACATGAGCGACATGGCTTTCGATAATTCAATGGTAGAGCAATGCCCAGGAAAAGCAAAGGTCTGATCGAATGTCGTTTTTCTTTTCTTAGCTGCTATATCAAAAATCTACTATCGTTCTAAAGAAAACAAGGTCGTAAACTCGTCGAGTTATCACTGGACATTGCCTGATTGGAGTAAAAACCAATAAACTCGGCGAACAATCGAATGAAGTTGTAGAGATGAGGAAGAAATAGAGAGTCAATTTACTCTGAAAATGTCCAGATCTAAAAGAACGAAGGCTCATTTGTATGATAACAAGGTTCTTTGATGGTCTGGACGACATAGCTGTGATAACACTGAAGGACCTGAACAGATTTATTCAGAAATCGGGATATGTTTATTCCCAGGATTATAATAGAACAACCCTGTGGATTTCACTTATAGATATTGTGAATACCTTTTCAGAAAAGCTTTCTTTCATTCGTTATTTACTTTTAATGTGATTTTAATGGTAAATAACATTGAATAAATAGTTTTTTTTTTTAAGATAAAATATGTATGCTCTTTTTTTCTTTGTAAGATTAATAACTACAAAAATGGAACATCCTATGTATAATTACGTTTCATCTACTTAGAACCACATATAAAAACTATAAACAAATATCATACAAAAAATTTCATTATCTTTCTTCTTACATTTTCATCAATATTTAATTTTCAGTAAATTGATTCATGAAATGATATTTTAATGCTTTTTACTGACCAATTCAATTACTTTAGTAAATGGGATCCTGTATACGAATATATATATGTACATATATGTAGATGCATTACACATTCAAATATAATATTAAAAGAATTCATATTAAACTAAACAAATATATGTATGTACGTATATATGTATATACTTACTTTAGCAATCACTCAATAGAATTTCCCTTAGGCTTTCATTTTCGTTTTCTATTTCCATTTTATATTATATGGATGCGTATTATATCCTTAATTGGAATGAATGTTATATAAAAAATTTTCTTATGGTCTTTTGATATTTAAGTATACTTACTTCTTATTCTATTTCAATTTTAATTCCAATTTCTTATACATATTTAATTCTAAACAATTTTTTTCTATGTTTTTTTTTTTTTATTGAATATACATACATAGGTACATATATTCAAATCAAAGAACCCAGTTAGAATTAGACAAAAGTCAAAGTTCCTTTGTACTGTTTAATTCAATATTCAATTTATGTATTTTTGTAGCTGGTTTTTTGAAATCAACAATTGAAATTAATTTTGGCTAAATCTGTACAATGCACAAAAAAATTCTTCTAATGATTTCTTTGTTCCACTACTCTACTGCATGACTCACTTCTATGATAAGTTTTTAAAGATAAATGTGAAAATTCGGGATGTAATACTTTTTTTTCAGAAAATTTTCTAGACATTCTTAGAATAATTTCCGATTTTTTCTTAAAATAAAAATTTTCAGATATTTTTGAACAAATCCTTCTCCTTCCTTTAAAAAAAAAAAATAATTAAGCGATTTCATGAAAATGTCAAACTGACAAAATTTATATTCTTTAATTTTATATTTTATTAATTTGTCCTTCTTTTTTTTAGTTTTACTTTTTTACTGTATATTTGGAAAAGTTTATAGAAAATTTTTATTTTATCGATTTCATCATAAATCTTTTTTTATCTAAAAAAAATTGGATTTTTGTTTGTCAGTGACGTCAGTTTCTAAGATAAACTGTGTAGTGGAAAATTTATAGTTGAACTCAAAATGAAAGTACTTATGTATTTTAAAGTTACCAAAAATAATAAATTTTTATAAAAAATCATATAGTAAATTTTACAAAAAATAAAATCAGCTCACTAAGGAGTAAGAATGAGGAAGTATTCATCTTTTCTTTTTTAGTCAAATTTATCAATTGTTACAATAAGAATAGAAAATTTGCCAAATGTACATATGTATGTAAGTACTTTTCTACGAGATATCTGGACTTTCTTATTCAACAAATTTTATAAAACTGAAAAAATTTTAGAAGTGTAACAAAAGACTTGACATAATGAATGAAAAGTAGAAATCATTAAAGTAAAAAACAGCGAAAAATTATTTTTCTATAAGTTAAAAATTTCTATAAATAAATAAAACAAAAATAGAATCAAGTACCTTACATATTTGAAAATTAAAAACTATACAAAAAGTAAATCAATCATTAATACATATAGGTGTACAATAATTTATCATTTATAATTAAATTTAATAATTCAAAATACTTTTTAATGAGAGTATAAAGTTGAGTATAAAAGTGAGTATATATTAAATTAATTACTATACTTACAAAATGCATTGAGCCTTGTAATTACTTTTAATTGTTCATTTTTTTTTCTCTCAAAAATAAATTCCATTCGAATGGAACGCGGAAGGCATTGATGATGTTTCCAGTTCCGATTGGGAATAGCAAATCTAAAATAAACATAAATGAAAAAGCTTTCATAAAAATTACATAACCAAACTATTCAAATTTAAAAGTGTATCATTTATCTATAAATTCCAATAAACACGTTTTACAAACTGACGTGTTTAAAAAATCCAAAATACAATACTTTAAATGTTATATTCTTGTGTTTGAGAGCTAAAAGATCCATTAAAAACAAAATAACATTCTCCAAAACAAACAAAAAAACAAAAAACAAATTAAATTTAGCTTTCAAGATATTATTTCCTATTTTCTGACCTCTTCATTAGAAAATTGATCTTAGGCTTCACAGAAATAATCCATTTTTATGTTTTTTTTTTCTTCATTTTTTCAAGTCTCTCAACGTAAGGAAATAAAAAAAAGTATGTTTTTGGGTGATTCTCTGAAAAGTGAAACCAAAACCGAAAAACTAAAAGTAGCATTTATTCAATAAATACTAATATTGGTGTATCTTATTAACATAATTTTGGTTTTTGTTATTTATCGTAGTTCCTTTGCTCATCAATAACCTTACGCATGCATCCGCATAAAAGAAGACCTATACATATGTAGGTACTAATTTTCTTCTTCGTTACCTGGACTTCCACATTATTTTTCTGCTACCTTTTTTCAACAATCATATATCATAGGTTTTTCCATCAATATTTTTTATGTAGACATATGATATAATAAAACTATAAAAGCGGCACTTCAAAATTACCTAACACTTTGCAGAATTTTTAAGAAAAATTTTTGTGTTGTAATATTAGGGTATCGTGCGATTCTTCTTCGTTACCACCTCCTTTTTACACATATTTTAAAAACCAACTGAAATAATTAAAAACATCTGTTATAATTTTTAAAGAACTACCCATTATGTACAAAATATCAAAGTATCAATTATGTACATTTTGAAATATGTACTTTAAAATTTTTATCAAAAACCATCAGAAAAATTCCTCTTCGTTACCACAGAATCGCCCTTTTATATTTGTATTTTGCTTGTATATACATATGAATATATATTTGTAAATATATCTATATCTACACAGGCATTTTTTTTATTGAGTACAAAATAATATCAGTCACATTTAATGGACAAGGAAATCGAAAAACAAAAAATAAAGAAAATATCAATCCAATGTGAAAATGATGAATTATGATCGAATAAAAATAAATAAATGTAATGGAAATTTATTTATAAAACTGAAATAGATTCATAAATTCTATTTAGTTTATAAGAAAAAAAAATTATATCTACTGAATTTCTTAATCCACAATACATATATTATTTCATGTATGTATATGTACATATTATTTAATTAGAAAATAAGGATAGATATAAAGACAGATAATTTTGAAAAGAAAAAATTGTACAAATTCTTTGAGCAATTTTTGAATTTATTACTTTAGACTTTTAGTAAATTTCTTGGAATTTTTTAAATTTAATTTTAGATGTATCAAGGTATTTATTATTGATACTCGGAATAATTCCTTTTAAGTTCTAACATATATAACTTTTCTACTTAACAATATTTTTGGTTTGAAATATTGCCAAAATAGAAATTATTATATTAGAGGAAATGAATAATCAGTCCTTTCTAATTCTTAGGAGAAAAAAACTGGATTCCATTAAGTTTTTCTCTGTGGAAAGTAATAATTTTCCATGAAATTTTGAATAAAAGTCATAGGAAATTGCTGAAAAATATTCTGCAGAATTCCTGTAGATATTTTTTATAAAAAAGATATGGACTTTAATCAAATTATACATACGAGTTCTATAATTGTTCCACGCTCACGCATACTTTTAAATACAAAGTCAAACAAATTTGGCAAACAAAAATTCAAATAAGTTTTTAAATTATTTTTTCGCACCCGAGATCTATCGGTCAAGTTTATTCAATTTTGCTGAAAACCAATTTTAAATGAAAAAAACTTTAAAACTAAGCAAAAGAATGCTTCTCTTACTGAAAAATTGATTGATTTTCAAAATTTTTGTCGAAAATTTTGACAAATGTACGATTTTATTCGCAAATAACTTTGACTGTATTTTGTAAATACACATTTTCCGTCTTTCCGTATATGATACCGTTTAGTTTTAGTTACAGGAGAAATCTTGTGGAAAAAAAAACAAAATTCCCGTGTCCACTTTTAGTTGATTGACTCAACAAATGCAAGAGTCTAGTCTAAAAACACAGACTTTAAGTTACAAGGGTCAGAGGAACCGTCTATCGCCGAAAACTTAAGGGGAATATGCGTAACTTTATTTTTAAAAAGTTACCTAAGGAAGCCTGTTGATATAAAAATTCAACTACCTAATTTACTTATTTTTTCAAGACTGTATAGAAATTAGAAATAATTCACACAAGTGTGTGTGGGTTTTTACGAAAACAATAATGTTAAAATCAGATTTTTTTTAAATTTTATCTTTTGTATTTTTGTATAACCAGATAAACCACATTTTTTGTTTTTATTCAAACTAGTTTTTTGAACCTTTAATAACTCTTTTTTATGTTACAATAAAATTTTTTTCTTCAAATTCCTGTTTTTCTTTAAAAGGAAAAACTATAATCTGAGATATACATATGTATGTACATACATAATACATATACTACATACAGCACATAGTAGTTGAAATTTTTATGTAGTAAATCGATAAAAAGGTGTATTGTATATACCTACATTGAATCTTTTAAAACAATATTTAATTTGATTAACCTTCAAAATATGATGAATTTCTTGTTTAATTTTACGGATGAATTTCCTGTTCTAAAAAATAATATTGTAATTATAATTATCATCTTTTTACCACAAGAGTTCGATCATGTGGAAAACATCAAAAATTTGTATATAAAGTGGTTTTTAATCAATATAACATAACCAATAGTTTTTTGTGTATTGAATCAACATAATAATACACAAATATATTATATAAATATGAATACTAAGGGTCGTATTCACCATTGTAGTTTTAACCATGATTAAATCTAAAACGAGTATAACTGGAACTTCGAAAATCCTTATTCACTATAGCAATTTAAATCAAAAATTTTTTATGACGTTCAGTTGTCGTAGCTTAATACTCGATTTAAAACTCGAAGCTAAACTTTGTTAGTGAATAAAGTAACGAGAAGTTAAAGATACATCACTTTGATGAATATCGTCCTAAATAAACATTTATTCATAAATTATTAAACCAAATATTAATCAATATTTGCGGTTTTAGATTCGCATATCTCATAATTATATCTTGTTTTACAATTTTAAATATTTATTTTACTAGGTATATTTTAAATTTTATAACGTGAAAAATCCTTGATATTCCTTTTGCACTTATATAATAGATATACAACGATACTAAAAATTATTACCGTTTTTGTTTTTAAATTTTAATTATAATTTAATTTAAATTTAATGATGATCTACTCAAACCTACTCAATTGAAAATTTTATTTGTGATAATAATCTTTCATTTCAAAAATTTTTTAATAAATTCATTAGAAATACGGGTAATCTACCTTAGTTGAAGAAAGGTGGTGCTTATTGATTTGGTGTTTTCGGTAAATAATATTGACATTTTGACAACTCAGAATAATTTTCAATTTTAAAATGTACATGTATCAAGCAACTTGTTTGTACTACAGATTATTTTTATATGAAAAGACTTTATCTCCCAAAGTATAGGCCTAAATTGTTGCCAACAAATAGGGCTTTCATATTAAAATATAAAAATGACATTTTACTCCCGAATTTTTTTTTTGATTTTTTTTAGAAATTCTTGAAATATATTTTTTTAAATTGTGGTTCAAAGTCTTTTGAACGGGTTGTGCCGGACAGTGGGCGTAGGGAAAGAATGCTGGCTTCTGAAACTTAAGCTTCGAATAAGTACCAACTAATTTTAATTGGGTATGAGTATATAGTCAGAATTTTAAAAGTTGAGGTTTCGTATTATACTAGAAAAACATGCGCAGAAAAAAAGATACTTACACACATGCGTTTTTGTTGTTGTAACACGTTTCTTCTTTCGTATATCTACACAAAAAAGATCACAAAGACATGTAAAACATGCGCAAAAAAACCTCAACTCTTAAAATTCAGACTATAAGTGCTCGATACTGAAGTAGTTACAGTTGGTGACTTTGGTTACTGACCATAATGAAGTACATAAAACCAACTATACAAACATTAATGCCAGCCCTGCCATTTAGTGGTTAGCATTCCGCTAAAAACATCATGTTCATGTATGATGAATGTGAATTAATCTAGAAAACTTAAGTTTACTTCAGTAGGACTTAGCTCCATTCGAACTGTATCGCCATTATGATCTTTGAAACGGTTGCAGCTTAAAATCCATGAAAATACATTTTGGAAAAATGTTCTAAACTACCTTTTAGAAGCAGTGTAAGCAAACTGGTTTAGAAGAAAAAACTTACAGTGTGTTTTTTAAAGGAATGTTAAAAAATAGAAAACGCTTTCTTGTGGAAAATTTCGACATGATGGAGAATAAGAACTGATTAACTCTGAAATACTAAGGTCAAATTTTGTAGCAATTTTACCAATATGTGGTGTACGTACAACCGAAAGCAAAAAATTAATAAAATTCTTTTTCTTTTGTACTTTATAATAATACTATATAATAATTTTACTTTCAAATATGGAAATTTACAATTTTTACATTTCTACTAATTAAAAAATAATATTACTTTAATAATTATATTATTTCACAGCATTAAAATATAAAACCTAGTAAACAATGTTTTTTCTCTTAACTATAGCACTTAAATATTTCTTAGTACCTATGTTGAACGTGGGCAAACTTATATCTAGAGTACTAAACTAAATAAAATACAAAAAATAAATTGTTTTTTTTTTGTCAAGTAAATTAGGAACGAAGTTTATGTGAAATTGCACTAATTTTCAGAATACTAAGTATGTATCATTTATACTACATATTCAACACAAATTCTTTCTTTTCTGTCTGAACAAATTAAACTTCTTTGGCATGAAATGGTTGTTTTGATTGTGATGATGGACAAGTTTGAAATGCGTCTTCACAGAATTAGCCAACAGTGGATGTTTGATATATAATCTTCATTCTTCTTTGTCTAAATTGTCTGATGCAAGTTCACTATGAAGAGAACTAGTATAACTGTATAACTTTCATCTAAATACTCATTTTCTTGCCATATACTACTTAATCTCCTATCATTTACGCTCTCGCTGCCTTCATTATCCATTTTCAGTTTTTTTACTCTTTATAAGGTACTAAATTTCACACATCCCCAAGTAGAATTTGAATTTTCTTCTTTACCTTATTTTAACATTCGTAACTTTTTTTTTAATATCACAGTACGAGTACTGGCACATGAAATTATCGTAGCATAGTCAAAATAATAAAAGTTGAGCTTTCGTATTATACTAGAAAAACATGCGCAGAAAAAAAAAACACACATGCGTTTTTGTTGTTGTAACACGTTTCTTCTTTCGTATATCTATACAAAAAAGATCACTACGCCATGTAAAACATGCGCGAAAAAACCTCAACTTTTATTATTTGATAAACAAATTTGTTGTAGTGGGGTGTAGTGTACGTACGTTAGTATTTAGGGTTAAGAACTTGTGATTAGAGTACATGTACCCAAAAGTAAAACAAAAAATATCTGAGGGAGGCAAGAAAAAAGTTTAAAGTTTTTGACAAATAATATTTTTTATTAGCTCATTTTTGCTCGTAAAATAACTTTCTTTTCATAAATTGTGTTATAATTTTTCTAAATTACTTTTCGAAGATTTTTTTTTCATTTTTTGAAAATAAATAATTAAAAGAAAGCCTAACTTTTCCGAAACTTATTGCAATTTCGAAAATTAAATTTTTTTAAGTTAAGTCGTCTCTAATTATCTGCACAAGGAACTTCTGCTTTGGATACACACATAATATCACAGACAAAATATTAATATAATATTATGATTGATATTTAAAAATAATACTATAACAATTTTCTACACAAACTTTTATAAAAAATATGTACATATGTATGTATGTGCATTAGGAATTGTAAAAACAAATATAGTATTCTTCTACCGAAGTGTTTCTATTTAGTTGCGCATGGCTATTTGTATGTACATATGTATGTATGTATTATAGATATGAAAAATGTGAATTATTTTCTATAAAAGAAGTGAAAGAAATCAAACTTTTAAATTATGCATTAAAACGAAAACCAAACAACAACAAAATATATGTAAATCCCTCACAGATTTGACAAACAACTTAAGAAAAAGTGAAAACACATGTAATTGTGCTCTTATATAACGAAAAAATAATAAAAATAAATAAATGTGTTTTACAATGCACTGAACGATAAAATGAAACAATAATATACGAGTATTGTAAATTGTATTATAAAATATTTGCTTATAGTATAATATAAACTTTTCACGTACTTTACTTAATCATTAAAACCTTAACCTTTTAGTATCTTTAATACTATTTTATATACATTTACTTTTAAGAACTTTACAAAAAAATATATATCTTTTTTTTAATTTTTGTTTTTATTTTTTTATCTATTTCATAGCATCACCTTATTGATTTGATCATATATAGTAAAGATAAACAATAAAGAAAAACCAGTCTAGCGTTAAAAAACTAGTGGTAATAACTTTTACAGCTTTATAGTCACTCCCATATTGACCATATCACATCTGGAAATTAATATATACGTTCGTATGTATGTATATAGAAGAATATACAAACATAGATGCATACAAAACGTAAAAAAAATCAATATAACACAATATATGCAGTTCATTAAATTAAAAGTTTTCAATATCTTTAACTTGATACATGTTTTCTATCAAGAATATCAAAAAGTAAAAAAAAAATGAAAAATTTATTATACAATAAAATAGTGAAGAAAGAATATAAAACATTACTATAAGAATATCCATAAAATGCACATATTGCATTTATACTGTATTTTAATATTAATGTACGTTTACTTCCTTTAGCATTGAACTTTTACTTTCAAGCTTGACATACATCTCCCGTTGTTCATTTAATTTAATTCGCCCACACTATCAAACTGATTGATTACCATCACAATTACTGTCATTTATATCTGTAATATAAAACTGAAATATTTACATAAGATATTTTCGAAAATTCACCATAGATATGCACCATTTTAGTGCTGCTATCATATGGTATGCTAACCAATATGGTGAGTGTGGTTATTGATAACCAAATCAACCATTGCAAATATGGGGAAATTCGAAAATTCACCGTAGGTAAGTACAATTATGGTAAGCTAACCAACATGGTAATAAACCAAATCAACCATTGAAAGAATTTGATCATTTGATTTGGTACCTTTATCGAAAAGGTAAATATTCGAATATGGTAACTGGTTATTTTTGGTAACTGGTGAATTGTCGAATATGTTAGATTTGTTATTGGTGATTATCCTAATTGCAATGGTGAATTTTTGAAAGTGTCCAAATATTTTCTTTTATCTTTTATAAAAAATTATTCATTTATTCTTTTTTTTTCTTAATTTTATACTGTTAGGTATATCTGGCAGCATCATTGATTTCCTAACGAAATTGTGGTGAGTTGAATATAGGATTGGTGTGTTCGATTCTTGTTCTCAACTCATTCATGCTAATGCATGAACTTGTGCTTATGAGGACAATATTAATTTTGTGAAAATTAAATAATATTTTATAAATAAATTTTGTATAATTAAAAGCCAAATTATCAAGTTTGTGTTTCAAGTATTTTTTTATTAAAAGAACTAAGTTTTGTGAGTTACTTAGAAAAAGAAAGTATAATCTTACAATACTTACTTTTATTCATGTTTCTACTTTTCTTATTCTAAGACTACACATCTTTAAAAAAAACTTAGAATATAATTTTTTTTCTTCTTCTATTTCTAATAATTATTATTAGCCAATTATAATTGGCTATATCTTCACATCCACAATGAACAATTTTATGAAAATCTTTTATTGATCATAGGCGTCCTACGTAACACGAACAGAAGTTTAAAAAAACATAAGGAAAACACTAAATACACACAATACATGAAAGTTATTGCAAAAAAAAAAATTTTAAAAAATATAAAGTTTACAGATATTTTAATTACAAGTAATAAATTATTTATTCGTGAAATATTCCACTTTGATATAATTACTACTAAAATTATGTTAAAATGAATAAAAGCAGTAATACAAAATGACATGTAATAATTTTGATAGGTGCATTCTATTTTATATGTACTGATAAATAATATGTGCATACATATGTATGTAGTGTATATAATTTCAAAATATTGTAAAACTACTTTTTGAAAAAAGAAAAATAATAACATTTCAGGATTTTTTTATAATCCTTTCTTGATCATAATTTTTTCTGTCCATTAATTTCATTACAGAACTATGATTAGTATAGTTTAAAAAATAAAGTTATGGGCTAACCAAAGAATTCAACACATAAACACAGCACAGATGAATGATAATACTGTTATAAAATATAATTATGAACTTTATTACCTTTATAAGCCGCCAATCTCAAATAAAAATTATGTAGTTTCCAAAGAAAATGAACAAGTTTAATTCGCAATGATAATTTTGACCAAAAGGTACTATATCTAAAAGATACTATAGAAACAATTTCTGGGTATTTTTGAGAATTAGGTTCTAATTTTAAGTCTGTTGCCGACTATATTCGAAAATTAAACTTCGTTGTCAAAACTGTAATAGATAAGATTTGAATAAAATAATGTATGTATGTAGAATTTAAGGTACTTTGAGTAAATTGATTTAAACAGCAGTACTCAAACATTACTTTTTACTTAAGTAGAGAAAAAACAATAATTAAATGAGGACTAGATAATATGTATATTAAGCACATAAACTATTTCAAACAAGTAAGTTACCATAACAACTTCCTGAAAGCACTTTGAATTGCAGCAGATTAGTTATTCCAAAATCCAAAGTCTAGAATCATGAATAAGGCAGGAGCATTAGCCAATAATACGAATAAATCCAAAAGAAATAAGAGAATTAAATGTCTACACTTGTTGAAAAGTCACAAAAATGACAGGATCTTGTGAAAGAGGTATAAAGATCTAAAATCTAAATTCCAGATTGTCTGAGGAGCAATCGAGTACTTTATGAGCATGACTATTATACATACATAAATATATATGCTTTTGTATCGAGCTAGAAAACAACAAAAACCGGGTACAATCTTTTAAAGCAACGTTTATCTAATGAGCACAATATTGATCTGAACCTTATAAAAATTTGTTATAGGAAGGGATAGTTTTTTATGATGATACTAAAATACAGATCTTTGAAGTTAAGCTTTAAATCAAACTCATAATTGAATATGAAAATTTTACGTCTCTTTAAATATGTATTATAAACAAATATTTAGGTCGAACAACTACGGTTCTTGATCCACGGAATGCAGAAATATAACTTTTTGAAGAAACAAAATTTAAAATTTTCATATAAAATGTATGGTAGTTATACATACATTTGTAACGCACCTTAGTTTTGTTCTTTTCCAAAAAAGATGATATTTTGTACTACGGACTTTGAGCTAGGATTTTAAAATAGGGTGATTACGTAGAACCCCTCAATGAAGGAATTACTGAAGTTTCCAACTCCTAGCTCAAATAGATCATACTTAATTAAGACTCAAATTCGGAATGTAAGTATGTATATGATCAGGCAAACGTTAACGTTAAATAGAAATTATATGATAAAAAGAAGACAAATTATGAAATAGTAACTTCAATAAACGACTAATCGACTAATCGCTTCAAAAATCGAATTTTTCAATCATAGATGTTTCTTAACGAACGATGTAATCGTGTCCAAAATAATCGATGTTGGATAAGCATTGACAACCCTACCTTATGCTTTTCGTTGTTAATAGCAGCAGCCACCAAATATCATATTATAATACCAGATCTTCAATCGTCTAGCAATTAAGCTAATTGTGACTAACAAATATTGCGGATTTGCCATTACAAAAAACCACATCCTCGATTGGAATCGCAAGTTAGCCATTTTTATTTTGTAAGCACTTTTGCTGAATAAATTTTTTATAAATAACGTATATTACGTTAAAAATTCGTTTTTTTTTTTTCAAATTTTAAATCATAACCGAAATTATTTCGTATATCATGAATTTTTTTTTCAATATGTATCTTTTTCTGGAACTTTACTAACCAATTCTATCCATTATAAGAAAAAAATATTCAAGTTATAAAATAATAACATACTTATTTAGGTTTCAGTTTTTACTTTTTTTAAAGAAATTTGAGGCTATGTGCTCTGTTAACTCAGTTTGCGATACCAACTTTGCGATCGCAACTTTTGACGGTTAATTTGCTCACTTGCAAGAGCAAAAACAATTGAAGATAGCATTTCTGTCATTTCAGATAGCAAGTCTTGCTAGCTTACTTCCTACTTCCTAGACAATTGAAGATCTGGCCCATTATTATAAATTCATATTTTTTTATAAATTTAGGAAAAACTTTCAATAGCTACGGCAATCCTGAATTTTCATCATTTTTTTTTATACTCATCTTTGCTGTCGATGGCAATGGCGACTGTCAAAATTATTGCCATCGGGTTATTTTAATCTATCTGGAACATAATCATGACGATTTGCGGAAAGCGATTATTTCGCCATCGCTAAGATAGACCTAATTTTTAATTTTAACGCCATCGCCATACGTTACAGTTGGCGTTTCTTTTTATTTAAAGTGAACTCTATTTTTTCAACTGCTCCACAATTCATTATCAAATTTTTGCATAGAGTATAAATAAAACAAACAAATTACATCTACACAAATACATTAAATTGAATAAAATGAATTTTATCGCGATGTGCTCGTCAAGTTAATTGTGTTCCATACGCGAATCCGCCATCTTCATCGCCAACGCCATTGCCATCGACAGCGAAAATCGCCTTAATTGTGGTTACGGCCGGCATTAAGTGGAGTGGACGCATCGGCCATCGACTGCGCAACGACTTTATATATTTTATTTTAAACAAATGGCGATTGGCAACAACGACAACTGAATAAATTAGTTGCCTTCGCGCTGTGATAGGCACCATCGAACGGGAGGATGTATTTCTTTTTGTCAAAAATACTTGAAAAATATAGGATGATTCATTCATAGAAATAAAAAATATTAGGAAACAAAAGTTGAAATATCTTATTAAAAATCAGAAATTTTTATGATATTTTCAATTTAAGTTATTTTTTTATCAAATATAAATTCACAGGACTGTGAAATTCGTACAGAAACTCCCTTTTTAGAATTTTTTTGTGGAAAAAAGTTAAAATTATTTTTACACAATTTGAAACATCCTATTAACATGTGTTAAAAAGTTCCTTTTTTTTGGATTGACAGTTGACACATATATTTTTTAGAATTTCCGACGAACAAATAAATTTGAAGTTATCAGAAACACATCGGGAACTGTATCCATAAGCACAATACTGACGTGACTTCGATTGTTAAAAATTCTATAATTCTTGTAATGGTCGGGATGGTATGGTACCAATATCTCACACGTCTGTGCTCTAATGAGAAAAATAAAAATTAAAAATTTATCAGAAAATTTATCTTTTGCTGGAAAAAGTTAGATCTGAAAAAAATATATTTAAACCGAAATTTTACAAGCTAAACATTTTCTGCTCTAGGCGCGGGGCCTCCAAAAACTCAGCTATACTCAGACCTACAAATCTTCCATTTAGGTTATTAACCTCTCATAAAATGCACAAAATGGTACAATCACCCTATTTGAATTTGAAAAAGTCATAGCCATAATAAACTTTATTATTCATAAGCAATAAATATTTTGATTAAATATTAATTAATATTAGAAATAACATGTTTTAAATTTATTTAAAAATAATTTTAAAAAATTGTTCAACGCTCATAAAACGGTACTTTCTTAAACTCTTTCTAAATTTATATTTTGAAATCCAAGAAATACAAAAAACCTTAAGGCTACAATCACTTCCAGATGTAAAATTTATTTGAAAATACAAAAAAAAAATCAATTAGAATTTCTAATGCTGTTTACTAATTAAGAAAAATAAGCAATGTTGTATATTATTAAATTTATGTATGTAAATATGTATATTGTATATATACAACCACCCACTTGTTTATAAAAAAAAATAGATACAAAATAGATATTAATTAGTTTACCAGTTTCTCCCTCTTATACTTGTAATTTGAAGGATTTATATATTTCTATTAGTTATTTCCTATACGCTAAAAATTAATGAATTTTTATAAAAATATTTTTTTTTATAAAATATCCTTCAAATTAAACCAAACATCAATATTCTAAAATTTATGTAAACAAGGTAAACATACTTAAACAGGTATTTTAAAAATATTGTTACATTTTAAGCAAAATATCGCAAAACATATATATAATGACATTTGAAATGGAAAAAAAAAAAAAAAGATGAAGATAAATGAGAACTACGAGGACACTGATATAAAATATGTATGTATTCGTTTGGCCAAACCAACATCAATTTTTTGATCTCCAATGAGCTAAAAAACAAGCATTCATAATTATATAAATAGATAGTATGTTAATTATGATTTTCAATCAATTCAAATGGAAAATTGATGCGTAAACACATTTCAATCAATAGTAAACAATTTTAATTGAATTTTTTAAATTATTTTATGAAGAAAAAAATAAACAAATATTTGAATAAATATGAAAAATAACTTTTTATTTATATGTACATACGAGTATGTATATTTTCTCTATGCTTCAATTCACAATATACTTAATTAAAAATTATAATAAAACTCCTTCCTTTTGAATTTTTCTTCTATTTTTGGCTCTGATAAATTCAAAGTACATATCTATAAAATTTTGCAAATGAATAAAACAAAATTTAACTGATATCATCAAAATATTGTATATTTATGCCAATTTCATTTAGTTTATTTCAATTATAATGTATTTTATATAGATTTATAAAAATTATTGATTTGATAACTTCTCTGCAATAGGTTCAAGTATTATAAAATACAATGAAATTTTTATTCTTTTTAATTTTAATTTTTCTTCAATTATAAACCAATTTGTCAAGGATAGAAACATTTACTTTAACAAAAAAAATTCATCCAAAAAAATATACTGAATGTTATTTATTGAAACGGAAATAGAACAAATAAAGGCCTATGTAACAATATCATCTTTTCTTCATTTTTATTTTTTTTTATTTTTATTTTGTTGGATTAAGCCCAATCACTTTAAGAAAAACAAAAGGACCTCTTCCAAAAAGCAATAATACCGTATATTAATTAATACAATGTATTGATTTCTAAAGCGTAAAACTCCGAATTAGTGATGAAGTCATTTACCTTGTTTATGCGAAGCTTTAATTCGCATTAACTCATGCCGTTTTGACTAAATACGGATGCATAAACCAAATTTTAAAACGCATTGAAACTTTATTTCGTTTTGAGTGAATACACTATAAAATCCGAATTTAAAATTTCAATGCGTTTTTAAAATGTGCATGTACACTTTCTTCGTTTTAAGTGAATTGTCATATTTGACCTTTCAAAATGGTGTTGGTAACATACTAAACATCAATATGAACTTTTAGAGTAGTATTAGTTTATTACTCAAAACGTTTTAAGTGAGAATGAAATGTTGTACTACGCATAAACACCAATTAAAATGTATTATCTCAAAACGATGTTCAAAACGTTTTATCGTTAATACGTTTTAATTTTTGTGCATAAACAAGGTAATTAATTCCGAAACGTATTACGACGGTATCCATAGCAGATAACATAAGCAGATAGTGATAATTTGTTCGCTGCAATGCGTAAATGTTAAATGTCAATTCAATATCAAGTATTTATAATTAATGATCTAAAAAATGGAAAATACTAATAATGGTTTCTAGTTACTTAATACTGTTAACAACTTTTTCCATTTCGTATCGCAAAAAGTATTTCAAAAAATCAAAAGCAAACTGCAATGTATTATTAAAGTTACAAAAAAGTGTATTACAATAGTTGTCATGCTGTATCCGCTGTGTAAATTTTGACGTTTTGGAAGAGGGCCAAAAATTCATAAAGAATTCAACTACAAGAAATTTAAGAAATTTATACTTAATACATAAATCTTTAGACAGGTTTTGCTTTTCTATTTTTTATGTATTGTTTTACCTATATTTTATGCCAGACAACACCCATTTACCTTGAAGAAAACTCATGTTCAAAGACAATTGAATATTAGCCAAAATAAGAGGAAAGAAAACTATTTATATTGATTATTGCTGCAATTTTACATGTTAAAAACTTTTATTTATCACATAATCTACATATTTACATCAAATAATGCAATAAATAAAATATACATTTTTATTTTCTTTTCTTATTATTTTTTAAATTACATATTTCATTATTTTGTCTCTTGACATATAAAATAATTTGTTTAGGAAATCATGAATTTTGAAATAAAATAATTGAAAAAAATACTCTGTAAAATTTATAAATGAAAATTTTAAAAAAAAAGACCAATACGTGAACAAAATTTTTAATTTCGTTCAATAGTTTGCCAAAATTACCTATGTAAAAAAAATTGTTAAAATTTTGACTTTATTAACTTTAATAATTAAATTCTACGCAAAGCAAAAACGACCACAAGAAATTATTTCTAAATTAAAAATCCTAAATTTTTATTTATAGATATGTATGTCTTTTGCTCTAATTTTATTGCACGTAAAAACCAATTTTACCTAAAACCTAATATGATTTTCCTCCGAATCAACTTCACTATTTCGACAAAAATTTCAGGTAATACTTAAGGAATTTCGTGAGAGTGGTTTCAATTGTTATTTCGTGTTATCAGATTAATATACAAAAATTTTATTAGCTATGTTTTATTGGAACTGAGAAAGTGAGAATTCAGAGATTTCTGACTTCCTCACTTCATACGAGCGTTTTTTCTTACTGATTTTTTTGAGTCTAAAATAGAGGTCGCAACGAAAAATATCACTTCCTCAATAAGGAAATGAACCCAAATATTATTCGCTCACTTGCTCAGATCAATTCAAAAAAAAACACAGCTATTGTTACCATCCATAGATTTATCAATTTAAAGATGTTTTAAAATTTACCAAAACTAACACTTATGTAAAAATAAGAAGTGCAGAATTAAATATAGGACAAAAAAATAAACAGTAAATATCTACATAATCCGTTCGTATCCAAAAAACATATGAAACTTTACATCATTAAACAAATTTCTTCTTTTTAGATTAGAGTTTTTCAGAAAAGTGTCAGCTTTTTCCTATAATTTGATCTAAAAGCTTAAAAAGTGTAGGTAACTATTCGGGAAAAATTCCAAAAAAAATTAAAAAAATAAAAGTAAAAAATCAAAAAAAGCTTTAAAAACTGAAAAAAATATTTAAAAAAAACAACAAAAAAAATTAAATTAAGGTTTAAAATAAATTTTAAATTTATTACTAGAACATTTTTCAAGCTGGCAACACAAAATCGATTTTAAAAAAGTTAACTCATATGATAAACAAAAGAGGAAAATAAAAATAGTAGAAAAGAAAAGCTTAATTTGCGGAAATGTGTAGAATAATTTATAGAAAAGTGAAGTATTTACATAATTCACATTTATCAATCCAAATTAAATTTTTCTTGTTTTAAATTTACTGAAAAGTCGTGTCAAACATTTTATGGTAGTAATTATTATTTCTTTATTTTTTAATTAACTTTAACTTGAAAATTAACTAAAAAGCACTTTTTTAATTTTTAGTATTACATTTTTTACCATTATGAAATATGTATGATGTACATATGTATGTATGTTTGTGTAAACTTTAACCCTGAAGAGCAGATTTTTACATTCTATCAAATCTTAAATTTCTGTTTCTATAAGAATATATCTGTATGTATATATGTTTTAAAAAAAAAAACATTTTCACATTTTTAGACTTAACATTGATTTGAATAGAAATAAATGAAACTTTACAAGAATATTGAACAAGTGAAGCGGCATTAATTAGATGGTTTAAAAGCGTTCTTAATTTTCAAATAATGTCTAAAAATTTTATTTCATCGAAACAAATATGTACTTTCATCAAAACATTACAGTTTTTGGTATACCATAAGCAAGTACAACTAAGTACACAAGAAACAACCACACAAATACCAGTCCCTTCTCTCCAATAGCAGTGGTTCGTATTCCACTTAACCAAAAATGTACATAAGACAGGGAGAAAAATAATCTAGAAAAGCTAAAATTAATAAAATTTGTGTAGGCCTTGGCTTATATCGAGCTGATGAATAAATTTATTTATTATCCAAGAAAGCAATATGGTGTATACTTTTAAAATTCTGTTTTGTTCTTGCTAGTTTTCTAGCCTTAACAAAAAACTTTCAAGGTTTCTTCAATTTTATAAACTAGTACTATTTAAAAAAAAAACACTTAATTCAATAATTTAGTCTTTTTAATGTTAAAAATGAAAAATCAATTCAAATATTTTAGCCTAGAACCTGACAATATTATTAAGAAAATCAAACTATTCTATCATAATTAAATCTAGAGTATCTTTATATTTTCGACTAAAATTAAACTTTAAGTCTTATTTAAATCAAATAAAAAAAAAATGAAAACTATTTAATATTAAAGTTAAAGTTCGCCTTTTTAACTTGTGAAAATCATTTAAAAAATTGTACTTTCTTGCCTAATTCAATCAAGATTTTATATTCCTTATAAATAAAATTAAAAAAATGTTTCGTATAAAATAACACTCGATTATATCATAAAAATCGCAACGTAACAAACATAAAATATGTACGTCAAAAAAAAAAAAAAGAAAAAAAATTTTCCCGTAATATTTTAAATCATTTGAAAAACCAGATTTTCCAAAAAGCTAAATATGTATTAATATGCATGATTTTATCACATGTTTAAAAAAAATATACATTACATACATACATAGGTAGATATACCTAACACCAAACGTACAGGTGTGTACACTTTTAAAAGTGTTTTTTTTTTTTTTAGCGTAGAAACTAGTTTAAATTATTTTCATTTTTCTGCTTAAGAATTACACATAAGTATTTCGATTGAAAGTTTAATGTTTTCTTAAAGTATACTTAATATGTACATACATTATATTATATCTATTTTTGGGGAATACCCGAAAACAGCCTACTTTTACATTTAATTTCCCTACGTAATATGTGTTTAAATAAATTTATGCACTAACGCCATCAACTTTTATGACTTTTCAATTATTAATTTGCACATATGGACATATGTATGTATGGTATATATGTACGTGTTTTGTTTGTTATGCATACACATATGTGTTCATCATTATCTACTTACCTGTTGCCTGAACATATGTACATACATATGTATATTGTGTATAGTGTAATATGTATCATATAGGTAACTTACTCTTTTATTTTTATTTTTCAATTAATCAAAACAAAAGAGGCAAAAAAACTTAAAATCCATGACCGAGACCGCAAAAGATAAAAAACGATAATAACAAATCTTTCAAACTGGTTTAGGTTGTGGTTATTTTAATGGTCGAATCTTAAGTTTTATTATAACATTACAGAGTTACCATAGAGTTTTGCTAAAAGTAAATTCTTTATGTTTTTTTTTTCATCTTCACTTATAAATCTTCCAAGATTTTTTTGTGCCAAATCTAACTCGTTAGATTACAAATTTTCATAGTTAAAAAACCTGGTGTTATTAATCTTTATAAATGAATTTTTTCAAAGTAAATTTAGACAATCTTATAATAATAATCTTCTATTATCTAAAAACTGAAAAACATTAACAGCATGTTAAAAAAATATAAGAATCTTGATCTTATTTTATGCTATACTCTTTTCACACACTGGCTGCAGTATAATTTTAAAACTATCTTTTTCTTCTTTTTCGGTGATTTATCATAGCTTAGCTATTGTACGCCTCAAATTGAGGCACATAAGCTCCTATGTATATATGTATATCATACAAGATATACGAGTACAAGAGCATATATATCTCCAATTCTACATAGATACTATATTGTTTTGAATATTCACACATGGTTCATCGATGTGAAAATCACTAATAAAACCCATCTTCTTTCACAAGAACAATTTAGACAAAATTTGTTCAGGAAAGAACTTAGAGTCTTAAGGTAGAATTTATAGGTAATAAATTTCAATCTGTTAGTAAAAGGATCTCTTTGCAATCTATTAAGTTTTGATTTATGATTGAGCACTTACACAATGTAGTCCATTGTACTCAACACTTCATTTCTAGTAGAGCCTTCTTGTTTTCCTAAAATACAAGTGAATCCTGTGTAAGGGTTGAGAGCAGATATTCTTTAAGTCCGGTCTTATTTCATTAGAACTCCATGTTCACATGCCACATTCTTAATTCTAGAGAAGGCAGGAAAACTATAAAAGATGCTGTCGTTAATCCCTATTAATATTTGCAAAATTCCAGCGATCATTTTAAAAAATAAAATCATCATTTTACAATTAAAAAATAATACTCCTAAAATAAATCTAAAATTGAAAAGCTCTTATTTGGCAACTCTAGAAAAATAAAATAAAATAAGAAAGTAAAATTACCTTTATAACTAGTTATTTTGATGGTTCTTGAAACTTACAAGTTGTAATAAAACATATTGAATATTATTATTGCCTTGCTCTGAACTGAACATTCATAAAATGTTTTATACTTCTTTGTTTAGTTTCAAATATAGTGATTGAACTCAAAGAGTTAAGAAAAATCCAAAAAGAAAAATAACAACATTGTTAAATCATGAGAAACAATTCACTTTGAAAATTCTTAAGAATTTGCGATATCGATTGCTTCAAGAGTTTCAACTCTTATGTTCATCTTAAATTCGCTGTCCATCCATATACACATTATAAAGCGATTCCATGAAAATGTCAACCTGAGCTTTCGTTTTTAACTTCTTTATTTAAATATTTTATTATTTTCAAGTTTAACTTGTGCATCAATTATTTAAAAGAGTTTGTAGAAAATTTTAACTGCATCGATTTTATCATAAATCCTTTTTTATCTAAAACATAACATTTTTTGTAAAAAAAGTTTCTGTTAGGAGTTGAACATAGAAATTTTCTAGAGGCATTATATTATGATACATTTTCTTCATTGTACTTGTTTTTGTTTCATATTTTTTGGCTAATTTTCAGAAAATTTTTGTGATTTACCAAAGTACGAGTAAGCGCAACACGAGGTTGCAATTTTGTCAGTCCGTGACGCCAGTTTCTAAGATACATATACCTACTGTGTAGTGAAAAATTCATAGTTGAACTCAAAATGAATTTTGGAATGAAAGAATGTATTTAAGACTGGGTTTATACGGTCACTTTTTTACCCTTTATAGAACGTAAAAAACCGGTTTTACAAGGAAAAGAAGTAGGAAGTATGTGGTGGGAAGTCCTACTTTTTCCATGTAAAACCGGTTTTTTTATCGTAGGTTCTACAAAGGTTAAAAAAGTGACCATATAAACCCAGTCTAAAACTTACAAAAAATAATAAATTTTTATAAAAATGTATGGGAAATTTTGCTGAAAAATAAAATCACGCAAAAAATTCATTCGAAATATCAGTCAGTGACGCATGGAATTGCTCTAATAATCCTATTTACTGAGAAAAAAATAATTTCATAATTTTATTTTACCATGAACGTCAAACAGGGAATTCCCACAAATATTGTTGACAAAAGATAAAGTATACATATGACTAGTAAAGTTATAATGATGAACAAAATTTATATAAAATGTTGGCTATAGTTTATGTAAATTTTATATATATTTAAAAATAATGAAAATGTAAATTGATTTCTTCCTCTTGGAAACCATTTCAAAAAAAAAAAAAAAAGTTCAAAAGAACACGAATTTTAAAAAATAATAAATTTAATAAAATATGAATATGAAAAGCTAGATTTTACCTAATATAACTAGATAAATCCATAAATCAATTTACATATTAATTTTTTTTCATTTGTTTATTAAACTTTTTTTTTTTTTCAAATTTAAATAAACTTCCGTATAATATATACATACCAAAAAATTTTAATTAATTCGCCTTGAATACAATGAAAGAAGAACCTTCAAAGGAGAAAGTATTCATTTATGGCTTTTATTTCTTTTTTGCAAATTGCGAAAAAGTAAATATAACATATAAAAACTCATTAAAGTGTTAAAATGATGTGGTATAGTGTGTGGCAATGTGCATTCATGGGATTTTCAAAGAGTTAACAAGTACTAAGTAATGTAAGAATTTATAATGAAATATTTGTAATTGAGAAGCGGTTTTCTTCATGAATACTTGTTATTCTTGTTCGAATTAAACGTTTCATCAATATTATTTCTAGTGACGTCTTCACAATTTTTTTTTGAATTTTCTTTTTATATTTTCTAGTCTGTTAGCATGAACTTTCTACCACTAAATGTACCAGTTCTTTGTCATAAATTCATTTTCATGTAATAGAAAGAAAAAAATACCGACCTTTCTTTTCTAAAAATATAAATTTGCTAAAATAAAAAACAATAAAACATAATCCTTTTTTAAACCATTTTAAAATTTATTACTTTTGTTTTTATACAAGAAAAAATTAAAATTCACTTCAAAAATTGCTTTTTAAACAAAAACAATAATTACATAATTATTAAAGATTAAATTCGAAAATGCATCGCTTCAGTGATTATTTGAGGGCGCATTAACCCTAGGAATGTCTGATCGTATATAAATGTATACATTCGGACTTTAAGCCTTAATTTAAATATGATCCCTTCGAGCTAGGACCTTAAAACTTCACCAATTCCTCCGTTTGAGGGTCCTCACTATACACCCCAATTTTCAAAGTCCTAGCTCAAAATCGGTAGAACAAAATATCATTTTTTATACAAAAACACAAAATTTCCTAGGGTTAACCATGAACTCGAAAATTTTTTTGTTTGCTTTAAAGTTTAAAATGTGGTAAAAAAAAGTATCCTACACAAAATTGTCAGGACACTTCAATGGAAAACCAATGAGAAAGTACATATACTCGGTTTATAAATCGAAGTCAGTACAGGCAACATAACAACTTTATTATCTTTTCTTAATATTCAAAGGTTTATTTATTCTTGCACGTTTGTATTTTTATATGTGTATCTTATCTACATGAATCATTAAAATGTATTTCTTATCTATATTTTTAAATTAGTTATTTTTACAAATTCTAAGAATTCGGGATTAATATTATTTTTATTAATTTTTATATTTTGTGTGTTTTCAATGCAGGGTGATGTAACTTGCGTGCTTTACTAAAAATAAATCAATTAGTTATTTTCTTTCGGAATATATCTACCTAAATTCTTTAAAAATGAACGTGCTTTTTGTCAAAAAAAAATTTATTATTGAGTATATAAAATCTATAACTTCAAATATTTTTTTTTTCTCAATTGTTTAAATAACACAGAAAATCTCCTATTTAAAAATCAACAATCAAACAATAAAATTTCAGTTGCTTAGTTAATTGCCTTCCATTAAAAATATTTAATTTTTAAAGTATCTAAGAGTTCTAGTTGATATTGTTCAATTAAACGTTATGCTTTTGAGTATTAAAATGTAGCATCTTATCTAAATTTATCTAAAAATATTTTCAAGTATTAATTTTTTAAATAATTTATTTGACATACAGCGCAATTCAATAAAAAAAATTGACAGATATTAGTTACATCATATGAATTAGTTTAATAAATAAACACATATGTATCATGTGTAGCATCAAAAGATATACATATTATGTTTTATAATTAAGTGTAAAAATACTTTTGAGTTTTTTGTTAATTGAAACACTTGAATTGCTTATAAAGATCTCAGTAATAGAATATTTGCCGCCCATTGTATTTATTCAACCACATTTATATACATATGTACATACATCGTCTCCTTTCTCTTTTTTTTTTTCTTCTAAATTTTCATAATTATTCTAGTTAACCTTAAAATAAAGTACATTGGAAAAGTCTATTAATCATGAATTTTAAAATTTTTTTTATTAAGTATGTATACATTCATCATTTCAAAAAAATAATTGTCAATTAAAATTTAAAAATAATTCAGTTTTTTTCTAATGTTAACTAATGCATAAATTCTATAATTATATTTTTTATTACTGAGAATGACTATAAGAAAAAAATATAACACACGTAAACATCAGTCACAAAAAAAATTTACCTTGTTTTAATTGGAGAAATTTAAAAAAAAATACATCAAAATTTATTAAATCATGATAAATTTTTTTTCCATTTCAATTTAAAAAAAATATTTGAAATGATTCTTAAAACATGAGAACAAAAATAGAAATAATTGTATTTTTAAAATTATGTTGTGAATTGTGATACGTACATATATATACACTGCGCGACACATAATTGACCTATGATTTTTCATAATGTATTTCTACGAAAAAGTTGTTATACTCCAGTGCAATATTCTGTTGTTTTTTTAGATTTACCTGAAAAGTGCTATAAAAAGACGTGATACGTGATTGACCTCAGCATTTTAAAAAAAAGCAATTAAAAATGTGTAAAAATTAGTGAATTTTGGCAAATTCAGTTGTTTTTAGTATTTTTGAAACGTTTTCAACAAATTTTTATTTATGAAAAATGGGTAGTGGCAGACGATTAACAAGTAAAAAAATTGGAAATATTAGTAAAATAGTAAAATTTGAAGAATATTAGATAGATGTGCTAGAGTGGTCAATAACATTTATAAGAAACAACAACTAAAAAATAATAAAAAAGACGTACAAAAATGGCAACCATAGAGCACGGAAAATTCTAATCAATGGGAGCGTTCTATACGAACCAAAGTTTTCCAAAGTCCTAGCTTAAAATTAGAAGAACATATCTTTTTTTTTCTCTCGAAAAACTCAGTTCTATGAGCATGAACACATTAGGTTGTTGTTACAACGACGCAAACCGGTTATAAAACCTGTTTTTACAACTCTTCAAACTACATCTGAAGGTGGCACGACCAGTTGTAACGAGAGTATAAGTGTATTACAACCGTGAAGCTAAAATTATTTTTGATGATTCTTACTATACCAAGTTGGAAAAAATTATACCATTATGTTACAACTAGCGCAACAATAACCGGTTTAACCACCAAGTGTGCAAAGGGTGTATCAGATGATATACAATTGTATACCAAACAATTTGTATAACAATTTTTAAACTTTTTTTGTTTGAAAAATCACTTATACATATCTTAGGATCAAAACCGATATTTTTTTAATTAAATATTTATCGAAGAATTCTCTTAAAATTTTTTTTAACGGTAATCTAGTATATTCCCTTATTTTCAAAATAAAATACAAAACAAGATTAAAAATGCAGAATTATTATACTACATTTCAAGTTCAAACACTAAATTTGACTTTATAGATTAGTGTCTTATGACGCCCGCACAATGAATCAAAAACCAACCATGGATGGTAATGACGTCATGACCATTAGATGTTTTCAATGGGCTCATATGTGGTACTTTTAACTTTTAACCATCGATGGTCGACAATCGACATACATGTATGTTTAGTACTAAAAATGAACAAAAATTCATCACAGTTCATTTTCGTTATTTATATGTCAAATTTTGTTATAGCTCAGACACATAGAATTATAAGCAGCGACGCGAATGTTAATAGAAGCATGAGATATTTATATTTACAATTATTTAGTTTTTTACTTTCAGAATTAATGCAGAAATGAAAAAAAATATTTTTTTGTAAAATACAGATAATTACTAGGTTAAATTATAATTAATATTCATGTTTTAACATACATACATACATTTCTTCTGCCGAACTTTACTTTGTTGTGTCTTGATTTTTAAGAAAAAACAAATTTTTATACTATCAATTTGTTTAAAAATGTTGAAAAACAAGCAATACGAAAGGAATATTTTGTTATTTAACGTTTTAAAAAATGGGAAAAATAATGGAAAAAATGGACTAATAAAAACGTTTAACATTTAAAATAATAAGTACATATGTACATACATATATAAAAAGTTATATTTTTTACTTTATATACGGAGCGGAATATTACAGCTGATTTTTGTTAAATATAAACAAATTTTGACAGCACAACTACATAGACAAGAGTATACATATTATTGTTCTAAACTTAGTTCGAAATGGTTTTTGGATTTTGGTTCGTTCATGGTTGTTTTTCAGTTCATTGTGCGGCCACCATTAGAATTGAATGAATCGAAAACTAATATTTTTACATTAACATATTCATAAAAGGGTTTTTTGCTTTCAATTGTTTTGTACGATAATTCCACATGTGTCATAATTTGCAATCAAAATAATGAAATGTGTTAAAAATCATGAAAACAAAAAAAAAAGATAATCGTAGAAAGTATTTCTAAGATAACACCTCAACAATGATTTTAATATAAAAATATTAGCTTTTGGCCTACATGATGCTGAGATACAAAAACATTGAAAAATTTCCATTTAAAATTCGTTGTATACGAAAGTATAAAATTCCTTAGTTTTTGAACGAAATAAGTATAAAAACAAAATGTCGTAACCGTACAACTAACGGAAAATATTCTTTAAAAAAAAAAAAATTTAATAATTAACAACAACTGAATCTTTTTATTTTCCGTAAGTATAATAATTTGCATATAAGTATGTATGTATGTATATGTACATATCTTGATTTATATGTGTAGCATACCTGAATAAAATTCTAGTCATGACAAGAATAAAAAATTAATTATTTAAAATTCAGTAACCCACTTATATTGAAAGCGGGTACTCTTACTCATACATTTTCACATTTTCATAGTCAATGTCATACAATACATCCGTGCATAGTTAAGGCTCCTAAGACTAATAAAAATTTATAAGCCTTAATGGAACAAGGAAGCCATAAAATTTTCCAGTGCTAATTTTGTTGTTGAAATATTTCGAAATAACAAATTTCCGAAAATAAATCAAATATCTAAAATATATAATGTGTTCTTGTTTCATTTTGTCACATTTCACATCAATATGAAGAAAAATCATTTAGATAAGCACCCACAGAAAACATTATCATTACCTTGGCAATAGCGAAAGATATAATTGGAAACTATAGAATTATTTCTTTTCAAAACAAAAAATGCCAATACCAAGCAACAAAAATATGTAATTTAAAATTAAATTAAATAACTTTCACATAAATAATTTTATTCATTAGGAAAAATTCAAAACACGCAAATTTTAAATCTTTAAAAAGTGAAAAAAAAATCTTTTTATTATTCTCAAAATTACTTTGGAGGATTTCTAATCAATTTGGCTTACACGAAATTTAAATTAGATTCATTCATTTTTGAATTCATTAATTAAATTTAATTTAAAAAAGGTGTTTACCCTCACAATTTATAATTTTTTTTTTCTGAAATTCACGTGATTTTAGAACACGAAACAAAACAACAACCCTCTTCAATTATTATTTATGATAAATAAAATTTAAAAAAAAAAAAACAAAAAGTAAAATTATTTCGATATTCTTGTTTTATAAATTAGTGCTAGTATTTTTTTTTTCTCACACTTTTTTTTTGCTTTTTGTAGTTTTAGTTGATTTCATTAAGAACCCTGCGTATCATACGAGTATCTATATACTATCTATAATTATATATTGATAGATACGATACGATGTAGGTATTACAACTTTAAATTGATATATCTAGTATTATCCAGCAGCCTCATTGTTTAAGTTAACTAACAAAAATTCAAAAAAAAAACCAGACTCTACTAAAGTTTGAATCTATAAAAATGGTAAAAAAGCTAAGTTAATTCAATGGTTCGCTTTCATTTTCTTTGATTAGTTCTGTTTGAATGCCGGAATTGGACGGTTGAATGGAATAAGAGCTCAGCTTTTAATAATAAAAAATCAAAGTATTAAGAATAACAAAAACCAAAAAAAAGGAACCTACAATAATTCTTTATTTATTTTTTTTAGTTTGATAAAACAAAATTACGTTAATCGTGTTAAGCTGAGAATAAATTCGGATTTTTTTTAAAGTTCAGTAGAAAAAACAACGAATTAATTTTAAAATATCGAAAAAAATAATTATAAGTGTGAACAAAAAATAATTTTTAAGAAATTAAAAAAAAAAAAAAACAAGTACTTGTGCAGTTTTTAAAAAATACTTTGTGTGAAATAGAACAAATTATTTTATAGACATTAGCATTTTTTCAAAATAAATAATTTATTTTATTTTCAAATAAGATTTAAGGTATGTGAAAAATGTAAATTATAAAATTTTTAAAATTTTTTTTTTTTATAAATAGTGTGCTACTTTTGATTTAAAATAAATTTTTTTTTTAAATTCTAAGTCATTAATTCTCATGATTATTAATGATTTTTTTTCTTTGTAACCAAAGTGTATTTTAAACACCTCTGATCATTATTATTTTGTTTTACTAATTTAATGAAAAAAAATATTTATTATTTTATTGAACACTTTCGAAACGTTGGGGTTACAAATTAATTTAAGGATAATTTTAAATCAGTCCAATTTTTAATTCAATTATTCTTTCAAATTTCAAGTGTTTTATCATAAAAAAGATATAAAATTAATGAGAATCAAAAATCTCTTTTACGTGTTTAAAAAAAAGATAAAATATTGTGTATCTATTGGTGCATATTTGAAAATAATGTCTTTCTTATTCTTGATTATTTGAAGCTCAGCATGAATTTTATTTTATGTTCGAGTTAAATAAATTTTTTTTTTCTTCTAAAATTAAAATTTTCAAGTTAAAAAATAATGCATTGAAGATAAAAAACATTTACCTGAATAAATTAAATATAAAAATTTTTTTTTAAATGCAAATTGTAAATTATTTAGTAATTGATATTAAAGCCCATTTAGATTTGTTTGCATAAGACATAAAAGTTAGAAACCTGTTTAATTTTTCCGCATTAAAATAGAATAAATTTTCACAAGAGATAGGATACACACTTCACTATATTTTCTATCCAACACGACCAAGTTGAACTGCAGATCGTAATGTGTGTACTGTGTACTGTGTAGACAAGTGGACAAACAAATTTTCAAGAATGACAGAGAGATTATCTCTGTTTTATAGCTCTAATTAGTTATCTATTAAACTTCAAAATAGAAAGTCTCTACTTTCAAAATGACTGCCCTTAATAATTAAAATTAGCGTATTTTTATTGAATAATATACCTAAGAACTTACTCACTCCAAATACACAAAATAATGAAATTTGAATTTGTGTACCAAAATCAACAACAATGTTGTCAGACCAAGTTGAACGACAAAAAGGCTTTTTACATTTCCAAAATTTTGCATGAAGTATTTTTTTATCGTGAATAAAATTATATATCCCAAGTCGCAACTTAAACAGGCAAATATTTTCTTATTTTTTGGAATTAAACTTTTAAAAAATTGTCATGATGGAAGCTTTTTATATAAAAAAAAAACACATGAATTTGAAAATGTAAAAAGGAAAAAATTATGTTCACGAAAGGAAATTTCACGAATAAATTGCAAATGTAAAAAAGACCTGATCTTAAAAAAGCTGATATAAGAATACATATTCACTTTAAAAAAGTAGCTAATGGTGTCATAAATAAATAAGACTTACATATCCTACTCAAATGAAGAAAGTTGATATTAATTATCTCTGAAGATGAATAATTTATTCCAAAAACAGGTTATTTTATAATAAAAATTAAATCTTTTACTGAGAAAAATTTAAAAAGTAAAAAACAAGTATTTTTTTTTTGAATGTTTTATACAATTTCTTTGAACATAAAAATCTTGCAAATCTACATAAATTGGATATTTCAAATATTTTATAAACGACATTATTAATTATTTCTGATACAATTTACGAAATCAAGATATAACATTGAAAAGAAAAAAACATTCACAACATTTGTCTGTCCAAAAATGGAAAAATTGATTTTAAAAGAACACACTAACTTAAAGCTAAAAATTAGAAATATCTTAAACTCTTTTTTTTTTTGCAGTTTATCTAACGTTAAACCAATAGTACACTTCTAATATATGTATTTTGAAAGTGTTACTCGGAAAACCGTTTTTTTTTTCCTTATACATACATATGTACGTCAGTGCTACGCCAAGAAAAATGTATTAAAGGTATATCACTACGCTGTGATACATCAATAAAAAAAGTAACTAAAACTGTATAGGTACTAAGAGAAATTTAAAGTGATAGGAAAAATTTCAGTTTTTGAGAAAATAAATTACATAAAAAATTTTACATTAATTTTTCAAAAGTGTTTATATGTATGACAGAATAAATAATTCTTAACAATTTCACAACAAATTAACTCGTTTCATCATACATAAATCCCTCAAAAAAATATTAATTACATAAAACAATAATTATTATTATTACATGCTAATCATAAAATAAGTTCATTTTGATTTACATAGTTTTTTTTTCCGATTGAAAGATTATCTGAAGTCGTCGTAGTATATTCACTTAAATTATGCATTATGGTTAATCATTATTATATTCAATCTTAACTTTATAATTATTTAATGATGTAATAACAGATAGATACACTTATACGTAAGTGTTTGTTTTATCAAGTTCTAAATTTATTTGAAAATAAAAAGAATTTCTATTCAAAATTCATAATTTAATAAAAAACTACATTTTTTTAAGTTTTCATTCCGGTTTTTATTTAGTTTTAAATTATAAATAAAATTATAAAAAGACCCTTTCCACTATCCTAACATCATACAAATACAATATGACATCATTATATAATAATTGTTAGCTCATTATTAGTGTCGATGAAGTCAATATATGTACAAAAAAAAAACAAATTAAATTTTATACCAGAATATATATTTTAAATAATTCAAAAAGTGAAACATCGGGTAAATTCAAAAATGCATTTCTGCTTCAGTAATGCAATGCTCACGCGGTTGTCATAAATTCCAAAAAGCATCATCAGTCTCTAGCATCACATTGAAAATCAAAAATGCAAATATGCAGTGTGTATACGATGTGCAAAAGGTTGAATAATTTTGGCATCACCAATTTTCGCGATACATACATGCTTTATTATAACATTTGACAAATTGTAAAACAAAAACTTTAAACTTAATTTTCTTACGTCGAAAGTAGAATATGTATTTATGTCATTCAACAGTATTTATAAGAATATTCATAAGTTTTTTCATTTTATAACTTTCTGAACAAAAACAATATTTAAAAATGAAATGTATCTGCCATGTAATGTCATCGTATCGACAATATATGTAAGTCATCGCAACAAATCAGTTATGCCAAATCTTTACAAAATAATTAAAAATTTTTGAATTTACTCAAACACTCTTATTGTCATGGCATTATTTCCTAATTCTTGTATATTAAATGAATCTTTGTTACGTCATGTTTAATGTTTAATTTTAATTGTCATTTATTTACTCTACAAAATTTAATAAATAAACTTTTTTAAAACTGCAAAACCAACATTTTCACATATTATTTTTTTCATACACCTACTTCCGCACTTCTGAAAGTAAAAAAAAAAGTATTTCTTACTAATTAAAATCAAAATACTCCTAGTCAGAACTATGATTGTTGTGATGAAAAACTTTTAAACCGGTTTAAAAAAAAAAGTAATACATATATGTACTTATTTTGCAAAAATATATTTCCCGTTCTAACACTCACAAAAAAAAAAAAAAAGCATATCCAAATACCATGTGTTTCGACATCCTATAATTAACGTAATTATTTTTTAAAAAAAGACCAAATCTGTCCAAAGCAATATTTTTTATTTGAGCTGCTGAAAAACCTTGAGTTATAAAAAGCGAAAGCTTTTATTCAAAAATAGCTATTGTACTTTTTATAACAAGACTTTTTAAAAAACAATCTTACTTATCATCTTCCGGTATGTAAAAACAAAGAAAATATATCTTTCAAACTGAAATGAACCTTAAAAAATCATATTTTTCAGATTACATTGAAACAATGTTTCTTGACAATTCCTGATGTCCTTCAATAATGAACGGAACAAGTAAAACTAATTACACAAAATCGCATTTGATGCATTGGTTTTTAAGGTTCTTACAACAAAATCGAAAGAATGTGATTCTTGTAATGAAATAATAAAATAAACTTTAATTTAATATAAAAAAACTATAACGATGCATAAATAAAAATGTTTCAGGTTTTTTGTTATAAAATTTTTTTACTCGTAAAATGTAGACGACTAGACTATTTTTTTTTTCTTACATTATTTGTATTATTTTTTTTTAATTTTTTTTTTTTTTTGTATCAACTAAATTTAACTGTAAAATTTTTTTTTAATTATAAATTTTCCAAACTTTTTTAAATAAAAATTAGTTATCTAAATATTTAATCAAGTGAATTGTAAATTTTTTTTTTTAATTCGAGAAAAAAGTAATTTAACTGATATTTCCTTTTCTAAATAAAAAAGATATTTTTTGTTTAAAAGCGAGAAGAAGATTTTAAGTTTTTATAGTCTATGTGCAGGAATTTTAAAGGATAATTCCATAAAGTTTTGACAAAACGATGGTCCCAGGAGACAATAATAATAATTTTCAAACAAAAATCATAATTGTTCTATTTTTTGTAGTTCCGTTGATGTTGGTATTGAATTATGTATTTATTTTGGAATCTTAGCTTGAATTGAAACCTCATTTATGGTGAGAGTTGACCTTTAATGTCAGACTCAGAAAATACCATAAGTCCACTATTTCATCTATTGACCACAAATAATATTTTATTATCTCATATTTTATTTGCCTTTGATTTTTTTTTTTTTTTTTTTTTTTTTTTTTTTTTGCAAAACTATTAAGAATTTAGTAGTTCTTAATACCTTTGATCACCTTTTATACAATTACATTACAGTTTACAGCATATTTTAATGACCATTCAGTTTAACAGTGACGCATTATATGTGTATATTGTGTGTATTATATAACCTCATTTCATCTTAAAATTTACATAATTAACAATAGCATCAATATTAATTTGAAAAACAAAACAAAAATTTAAAAATCCATCTTATGTTAAAACTTGATCACCTTGTTCACGAATAAGAATCCGTGTAACTAGAAAGAATTTAAATGGACTCATAATTTTAATATTATATTTATCCAATATTATTGTAAAACAAATGCAAATATTACTTCTTTTTTTTCAATTTTAATAAATTCTAAAATTTATTTGATAGAAAACAAGAAAAACAAACATTATAATTACTTTATTAGCATTTACAAAGAAATTACAAAAAGTGTGGAACATTTTGTTTTTACTTATTCAATTTATGACTATTTTAAGTAATTTACATTCGATTATAAAATATATGTTACATAGGTACATAGTTGTTTTTTTTTCCATTTTAATAAATTAACATTTTCAATTAATACTACGCCCACAATTTACGTTTAAGGCAAATCTTTAAAAAAATATACTGTATATATAAATACATATATTCATATAATAATATTAGATAAAAAATTACATCTAAGTAATTTATCAAATGCAAAATCATGCAGATTAAGAAAATCTAATATGCAATTAATGCACTTGTGTTATGAAGTACATATACTCCATTTATAAAAATCAAAAATATTTAAAAAAAAAACAACAATAACAACAAATAATAATAAAAATATTATAGATTGTTGTTTTTCGTTTTAACTTAATTATAATTACATTTTAATTACTCATCTTAGCTGATTAATAAAATATTCTCATTTTCTAAAATTTTTAATAACAATAAATACGCTAAGGGAAATTAATTTCAATGCATAACTTATTATTGTAACTGTAATGAAATGGATACTACCTTGTAATAAATCTTATAATTAGCCTCTCGTAAAATACATATTTAGCTCATAAGAATTCTTTTATAGTACTCGTAATTATAATGTTTGATATTTATTGTATATAGTAAAAGTATTAAGAAAAAGATTCGTTAAACTAAAAGATATATGTATGTACCTGAATTTTGGAAAAATTTGATGGTAACGCAGGGGACAGGGACATATGAAATTTCAATGCTTTGAAAACTGCGATCTGTTTAGCTGCCTAAAAAAGAAGTTATACTTATTTATTAGAGGTAGCTTCCAGTACATATGTACATACATATGTTAAATTTTTAAAACAAATTAAATAAAAATCAGACATATTTCGAAACTTTCATGTTTAAGTATGTGAATAGTGGTCAAGGAACATTGAAAATATGTATAGGTGTTGTTTATCATTGTTGTCTGACCTGTGTTCCTTGTAGTAGAATTTATAACTGCATTTGATTCAGTTTTAGCAATATATACCTACAATTTACCATTCACAGAAAAATAAACAATATATAATAAATAATATTTGAAATAATTTCGTATCATCAAGGATATTTTTTTACAAAATAATTTCTAACTTTTTTTGATCTAAAGAAAAATAACCACCAGTCGATTTCGTCGACGAGTATCGATTCGTATTAAAAGTAACGCAACATTTTGTTGAATTAGGTGAAAATTTTAGTTGGTATGCCAAGGAATAACGATTGATGTACAAAAACTGGAAAACAAAATGATAACGAAGAAGTTAAACTTAAATTTTTCAATTTTTATATATTTACTTTAATTAAAATCATAATAAACAAAATTTGATAAATTACAGGATAAAAATTACAAATAAAAGAAATAAAATAAAATTTAAAATTTTAATTTAAAATATTGGGAAAATATCCAAAAGGCAAAAAAATCCAATAGAGTTCTGAAGTATACTATGTACATAGATATTAATGCATATTTACACTTACAAATTTTCAGATACTCGAATAAAAACGACTACTATAGATTGTCGTTGTCATTTTACATGACTATAATCATACCAAAAAGCAATGACAATGTAATTCTATAATAAGTACTCTTCGGTAAAAGTATGGTATTTTTCAAAGACATTTGAAAGGAATCCCCTTAATATGTATGTATGTATATGTAAACTAAAACTAGAACTAAACTTGACTACTAGGACTGTAACAAAGTAACAACCTCGAAAAAAAGTGAAATAATTAACTTTTTTTTTTCTAAATCAGAAATTAAAGTGATATGATAAATATCTGACACTTGTTTACACAAAAAAAAAAGTAGCAGACACACCTAAGGTTTTACATAAACCGGAAAGAATGCACAAGTCATAATATTTTCAATATTAATAATTTTAACAAACTATATCATTTTTTTTTCTTTTTCTTTTCAAAAACAAAATGCAAAAATCAAAGAAAATTTCTCACCTGTTGCCTAACTAGACTCGCTGTCCACCTGTTTAATATATACAGGGTGTGTAAAACCACTTTATAAATAAATATATTTTCTTTCTTAGTTTTTAATGAAAAACTACTATACATATTGACATTGAAAATCTGGTTTATGTTAATGTTCTGTTTTCTTTATCTTTATACTATCAGCCTTTAACGAGGTAATTTATTGACAGGTGTTCTAAAAAATGATTGCTAATAAATGAATCAATTAATTCTAATTAATTTTGAATTCCGTTGAAAGTGTTATTTGATCAAGAAAATTCATTGGAAGAAAAAATATTTTCATAATGTAAATTATGTTTTTATTTTTATCAAAGAATGTCTTATATGTATGTTGTAAGCATTTAAATTGAAATTTTTAAAATTTTCAAGCTATGATATCATGCATTTAAAGTAAACCATTTTAAGGTTAACAAACAATTATTAAAATTAAACAAACGCTTCAACAACTTCACTACTTGGATGCCTAATTCAATATAGTAAACCCAAACAGTTGTCGCATATTCAGAACCATAATTTTCAAAAAAAATTTTTTACTTCGTCCTTTGAAGGTATTTTTTTCAAAAAAAAAAACTGGTATTAAATTTATTTTCAGGCAAGTATAATTACAAAAAATGTTAAAATATATAAAAATTATTGGGTGAACCCAAACAGTTGTCGGGCAATGTATGATATCATGTGCCGTTTACAAAAATTCAAGCTTGCCGCAAAATTAACTTCATAAAATCGAGCTTATAAGAAAATTTGAACTACTTGCACTGTAAATTTAAAAAAAAAGAGAAGAAAAAGTGTTATCACGTGAGTGCTTTAAGTTAATAATTTTCAATATTTAGCTAGAAATTCTTAAATAAAATTTATTTTTCTTATTTATCACTTCTTTCAATTTTGATAAATGTAAGTAATCTTGCTTGCAAATTTGGCTTGCATGCTTTCTAGTTTTATATACATGCAATGCAAGGTGGCAAGCTTGAGTTTTGAAAACGACCATATACTACAATATAAACGAAACTCAAGACTCATTTAAGCAAAAAGTAATGCAATGCTTATAAGTATACATTTCATGTTGATGTGTTTAGACTGCATGCTAATACTATAAGCTGCTTAAAATTGTTATATTTCCACATAAATATAGTAAATTTTTTATAGATCGCCATCAAAACACTTTTATTTAAAGGATGATCCCTCATTTAATCTAGTAGAGCTCTAGATCCAACTTAGTTTGAAATGAAATTCGTCTTCGAATTTACAATAACAATGGATGGTCAGTGGCAAATGTAGTAGAGTTCTGGCAACAAAGTTAGAAAAATTTGATTCAAATCCGTCCAAGTTTACTCAGCTTCGAATAAGTACCAATTAAGTACTATATAAGTATTTGGTACTTCAGCACTTAAGTCGTTCCTAGCTTTGCTTACTAAAAGTAAATACGGATAAAAATAACTGTGTCATACGAATTAATTCGTTCTCTACCAATTTAATAATTTTCATTCCACTTAAAACTGTCAATTTTAATGAATTTTGATTTTTTTTTTAAATTAAAAAACATTAAAAATTACAATTAAATGTATAACGAAGTCATTACAATTATTTTATCGGGTAATTATCTTTAAGAAATTAAAAATAATATTATTAAGCACGTGAAGAAAATATTATAATATGTATAATATTTGGTATTGATTAAAAATGTTATTTTTCTTTTTTTTTATACTCGATTTTTTAGAATCTTTGTACAATATATCAGGTTAATTGTTTAGGCTTTTGGTCATGGCAACCCACTATAAATAATCACGGTATGGTGTTAAACATCTTGTTTAGAACAAAAAACAAAAAAAGATTTAAATAAATTTCAATAAACAAATAATTCTCGTACAAAAATATGCGTAATGGACTTTTATTTGCGGCTATATTACAAATTTGCACACACATATAAAAATTATAAAATTCCATGGTTTTGTTGATTAATTTTCGAAATATATAAAAATAACCTTCATATTATATACTGAAGTATGTATATATACATATGTAGTTAATTTTCATTTATTATTTTTGTTTACATGCAATAATTATCGTAATTTTTTATAAAACAAAAAATCTTTATTTTTATTTTTTTCTATAAATCGATGAATTATTATATAAAAATATATAAATATAATTTTATTATTTTTAAGAGTCTTAATTAAATAATAAAAATATTTTAAATAATTTTTTTTTCTTGAATTCTAAGAAGATGATATTTCGTGATGAGCATCTACATTTAATTTATTATTTTGATTTAAAATAAACATGAAAGATCATTTGAAAACTATAAAAATATTTTAAAAAGCAATTTAATGTGTTGTTTTTTTTTTAAAGAAGTGTTGATTAGAGTTTCAATAATAAATTGTAAAATTGTTTCGCTATTCATCACGCATATGCTTTTAAATATTAAAAACAACAAAAAAAAAAATGTCTATGTAAATTTACATACGTAAGAAATATCCAATTTATAAATAAAACATTTTGATGTTTTTTTTTAACTCAGTTAGGCGATGTATGTTTCTTTCAATATTTATTTTTAATTATCAGGTAAAATATAAAACATATTCTAAAGAAAATAAATATATGGTACATTCATACATATGTACGTACATTATAAATCCTTCATAGAATTTTCCGAAAACTACCACATACACGAAGTTTGATATATTGCTCTTCTCAACCTATAAAAAGTTTCCTTACAACGTACATTACATCTATAATAGTTGGGTGGTTGGTTTATGTAGTGATTTTTGAAAACTACCAAAAACCCAATTAACAATACGCGGAATGTGTCTTAGGATATTTTGGGTAATGGGTAGGATACCTGTTTCGTTCAAATCCCAAAATTTTCACATTTGCGATTTCGTTTAGGTCCTTGAATAGGAAACTTCTTATTGCTCGGTACCTAGTTAGTTCTAGCTAGTGCTGGACAGCTACAGAGATAGTGAATGTGAGTTTCTCTCTCATTGACATCTCCGCAGCTGCGACAATTAGCGTTTCTTCGCGTGATACCGTTACATTTATACACTTTATTTTTTTGTGAGGTAGTGGGCCAAAAATCGTTTCTCATTTTTTTCAACACATTAACTGTCTGTTACACGGCACGCAAGCTGAAAGTTTAAAAATTATTTCTGTATAACTGATCAAATACTCGTATTACATTAAGGCCTCAATATTTTCATTATACTGATTGAAGATTATTTTAGTCTGCCTAATCTTTTAACATCGGCGCCATTGTCCTAGTGTCTTTAATTTTTGTACACTATTGCACAGATATCAGGATGAATTCTTAGTATTTCAAAATCTTTAAAATTTTATTTTCAAATCATTTCCCTGGCTTTCAAAATAGTTCTTTCTCACAATTAGGAGAGTAATTTCACGTTGTAACGTTTGAAAAATTACGACTGAAAAGTGACATGAGTCTCCTAAATATGTATGTACCTATATGTGTACCACCATGTGTTTCAAATAGAAAGAATTAATTTTTTGTTTCACGAATTAATTTTATTTTTAATTTTAAACTTCCAGGCCTACAATTGACTATCAACTAACTTACTTATCTAATTATTTTTAAGCAATAAGCGGATGTGAAGTAAAGATAAGAAAACTTGTTCTCATCTCTTGTTTTTGATAAGAGATTTGTGAGCATAGAGTTATTACATTGTGTAATTACTAATTAAACAAACAATTAGTACGTGAAACTAGGGTCGCTACAATATGTATACTCGTAATTATGAAAAAAGTAAAAACTTACAAATTAATTAGCAAAAGTACTGTATGTCTCAAGAAATATCATTTTACTTTTCTATTTGTACCTCTTCTATGATAAATTAGTTTTTTTGAGCAGTATTATCAACCAGAAAGGCTAAAAAAAACATTTGTCAAAACTTAGTGAACTTTTACCACATAACATTGATAGATAAATAAGTGATTTTTGGCTCACCCACTAGTATAATAATACACAGAACACCAAGTTTTAATAACACAATACTGGCAATAAAATTTTCATAAAAATAATATTCAAATGTAGGTATTTTTTTCTTTCAAATTTAATTACATCTTTTCTGCATTTTATCACATGACCATATTAGTTTTCCATTGAATGAATATAAAACCGCAAAATTTCTTGAATGCAATCACTTTAAATTACTTACATATAAAGTATGTACGCATATAGGTTTGACGTATATCGAGGTCCATTAAGAATTCGCTATTATCTATCAAGGTGAACTACATTACTTTTTGTCTAAACACCGGTATTCTTAATTTAAATTCTAAAGAAAAAAAATTATGAAAAAATAAAACCCCGCGTGTTATGTGCGTCATTCATTTTATTTGGATTTTTCCCAGTTAACATACATATGTATGTACATATATTCTACAAAATTATATACACAAGAAAATACTACTATTACTAGTCCATTTATTTAGTATATAAATTATTAATCTTGTCATTCTATCATATATAATATGTAAGTACCTACATGTTACGACGCCCCTCATTTTTAAACATTTTATACAACATTATTACACCTGTAATAACAATTTTTTTTCTTTGTAAAATAAATTTAATTATAACATTGGACAGGTGTATACATATATGGAATAAAATTTTTATTATACAGAAAAAAAAAAGTGTGTAAATTGAATTGTTTATTATTTTTTTTCTTTAATTGTTGTCAAAAGTCAATTCCTTTTAAATCAGATCCAATTACTACCGCAATACAAACAGATGTTATGTAGTAAAATTGCAGGATATGTTATTAATATGATTATTAATTATTTATGAATTATTGGATAAATCGTATATGTATAAGCGATTCCATGGAAACGTCAACCTGCCTTCTCGTTTTCAACTTCTTTATTTTAATATTTTATTATTTGTGTTTCTTGTTTTGAAGTTTTACTTGAAAATTAATTAACTGTAACAGTTTGTAACAGATTTTTGTTGCATCGATTTCATCATAAATCATTTTTATCTAAAACACAATATATGGGTGTCTTATCAGTAACGAAAAAAAATGTCAGTCAGAAATGACATTTTCTGTAAAAAAAAAAAAATTTTCTGTTAAATGTCAAACATAGAAATTTTTTAGAGAAATTATTGATCTTTTTTCTTCATTGCGCTTTTGTTTCATATTTTATGGCTGATTTTCAGAAAATTTTTGTGATTTACGAGGTTGCATTTTTGTCAGTCAGTAAAGTCAATTTTTAAGATATACTGTGTAGTGTAAAATTCATAATTACAATTAAAATAAAATTACTTATGTATTTAAAATTTACAAAAAAATAATAAATTTTCATAAAAAAATTATATGACAAATTTCGCTAAAAAATAATCACACAAAAAAATCTGAAATGTCAGTTAGTGACGCATGGAATTGCTCATATACCTATACTTAATTATTTTAGTTGTTTTTTTTTCGTATTACAAATTAATAAAACATATTCATGTATTGTCATAGTATTTTAAAACAAACATAGCATACAGAATAAATCGTGCTGGTGCTGTTAAGCTTGCATAAATTAAACTACAGTATATAATTGATATAACGAGCAACATATGACATTAAATTAAATTAACAATTAATAATTATATATTATCGAACATGATATTATATGAATTATTTATATATGTACATAAGTATTTATATACATATGTATATTTAAATATTATTTGTATTGAAAAATGATGATCAATAAAAAAAAAGGATTGCGCAGGAAAAAGTTGACGCGTTTTCATTTTTCATGATAATATGGAGAACACTACCACTTCTTATTGAAACTTGTAAAATGAATTTTTAAGATAATTTAAACTCTTCTAGCATTGTTCGGATATTTATTCATCTAAGTCTTCTTTTAGACAGTAAAAGGTATGAATTCTATTTATAGTGTGAAATCGCACGTTCACACAACGATTTTGTGGGCTTCTCCATAAATTTACTTAGGATATTTTCTGCAGTTAGTTCTTATAGAGATGTAACTACTGTACTCAAATCTGAAGGAGAGCTTACATTTCACTGTAGGGTAACTTGCATATTTTGTAATTTTTTTATACAGGTTTTGATCAGGTTTGATAGTTGTCTCCCTACAAATTTTAAACACCCTTTAACCCCTTTAAGAGGTGAATTTCGAATAAATCATAAAATAAATCTAATGACAAAATTTCATGTTTTTTGCTCCAGACATTCTAGAATTATGCTGACACTTATAAACATATACATACATATTTACATCAATTTTTACATAAATACCTTCATATATATGTATGTATATGTAGAATTTATCAACAATGTCGTTCTTTTAATCTTATTTCTCCTTTCTATTTGCGCCAAAAAAATATCTTTTAATTCTTTTTTAATTGAATGTCGACATTTTTAAATAAGTCGTATAACCCTGGACAACTTAAGGAGTTAACGCCTGTTTTTTTAAGATCAATATCAATATATTATTAATCGTCGTATTTCCTATAATATTATCTTAATCCCTCACGATTTATGGCTAATTTAGAGCACTTCACACCTAGACTTTTCCAAAATTTTAACAAAACATGACGAACAGATTCTTCGCATTTGATATACTGATGATCATTAATGTACACATGTGATCTTGATAAACGCATTTACTTAAAATATATGTAAATTAAAATATTTACATATGTAGGTATATGTAAATATACAAGTGTATACACAGTATCATTTCTTTTAATGAAAAAATGATAATGTCAATATTTTCTGGGGCAATACTTACTTACGGGTTTTCATATCAATTATTATTTAACAATATTTAATCTTTAGTGTTACATATAAGGTTGAAAAATATAATAACTTATCTTTTTTTATTTAATATACTTTCCACCATACAACGTGTCAATTGAATGATAATAACTTATTTATCGTACCTACTTACTTATTATTCTGGATTGACATCCGTTTTAAATAAGAACTTCTAGTTTTTAGTATAAAGAAAATCAAAATTTTTCCAATTTCAAATCAAGTTCAATTCAAAGATACTATTTCATTGTCACTATACAACATGATTTTTTTTGTTCATTCATATTAATTATCCTCACGTATGTTCATATAGATACTTAGAATTTACACAAAAGAAAAACATTAAAACATACTTAGAAGAATATTTTAACCCTTTTATTATTTAAATACTATTCATGTCAAAAATTGTTAACTTAAAACACTCACATGGTAACATACATTTTTCTTCTTTTTCAACATTTATAGTGCAAGTAGTTCAAAAAGCTCGCAGTACTGGCGCAAGGTTTTCTTTCAAGCTTGATTTTATGAAATTATTTATATAGTATGAACATACATATTTTATAATAAATGTATAGCTTCCAAAAAACATATGTAGTTCTAAAACGCATCATACGTTATGTTACTCACACTGAGTACTATACAATTGGATGCGTCAAAGTTTATTTCATGACGCAGTGAATTTCTACTACGAAATATCAAAATTAAATCCTACTTTTTGTGGCTTACATTTGTGAAATTTTTAATATGTATTTTGAAATAATTCCGTAACTCCATTTGAAAAAAAAAATTTATAATAGGAACTTTTTCTGAACAAGGCAACTGTTGTTTTTTTTTTCTTCAGAACAAATTCATTTCAAAATACGTCAATACGTTATAATTTCTAGAAATACATATATGTACATATATCAAGGTTCTGAAATAAAAATAAATTTTGTATTTTTAACATTGCAAGTAATCATGACTAATGATTTACTTTCCTGTTCTTATTTATATTGTGTATTTTGACGCTCGTGACAAAAATTAATATCGATATTGAAATTTATTAGGCGTGACGTTGAAAGTAGCCCGCTATCAAGGTAAATTTAACATATGACATATGTTTGCATTAATAGTACTAATGATAATAAAAAGAAGTAATAATAATAATAAGGTGTATCATAATTAAAAATTCCTTTTATTGTAAATAAGAAACATGAAATAATCAAATTGTCTATATGAAATGAATTAAATGAATTTGTTATAATTAATTAGTTAAAACTTATATTCGAACATATTCTTGTAAAAAAATTGTTCTACAGATTTGTTTGTGAATGTTTTACAACGTTTAAAAATAACATTTATATTCGTAAGGATTTAATAGCTTAAAAAGCTAAATTTTTATATATCATTGTCAGAAGTCAATAAAATATTGAAAATTTTTTGAAATGTTAATTTTGAATATTACTCAGTCACTACAATAAGAGTAGTTCTCGAGAAATTTTTTTTTATTTTTATTTAATGAGCCATGTCGTAGCGATATCCCTTTATTCTCCAATTATAATAGTGGAGCGCTGGCACATGAAAAATGAGAAAGAGATAGATACTATATGTGAGGATATTACGGGGCGAAGATAGAGGAAGTGTCGATGGATGCTCTATTTGAGCTTCTGCATTTTAAAAGGGGGAACGTTCTATCAATGAAAGATTGACTCATATTATTTCAATGTACGCTCGGGAGTCAGGAGATGACTTCAGGTAGAATTCATGGATGTTCTTGGAAAGTCAAGTGAAATCGTCTGTCTATTATGTCATGATGCTGTGATACCGATAAAATTTGTCACTACGTGCCTATCAAGTTACTGAAATAGGACCAAAACACTACAAATAACACTACAGTTCATTTTTTTTACATCTTTGAGCCTCACGACGTAAATTCTATATATATAGATATAGAGAGTAAATACTCTGACGTTGAAATATAAAAAAACAAAGTTTTGTTCTCCAAATTCGAAAACATTTTTTTTAACATCTTACTAAAAAACATACAAAAAAAAACCCAATTATTTATTTATAGTTTTTAGAATCAAAATTAATTTTTAACTAGAAATTTTCATCAATCGATTATTTGATGATAGCCAATGACGTTGGCACAAAATATTAAATTCATTTATTATTAATCATAACAAATTTTTATATAAAATTCTGAAATCGATTAATGTGATTATAATACTTTTTTTCCTATATTAATTGTTGAAAATTCATTCTTCTAAATTCGAGTTTTTTATTAATATTTCCTTATGTTGTTTCATTTTGTTTAAAATTTAAAAAAATAAGAAAAAGAAAGCTTTAAAACACCTTTAAAATCTTTTTTCATCAATATACATACTTACTGTTCATATTTCACTGATCCTCTTCCAAAACGTCAAAGTTTACGTATCGCATACATCAAGATTATTTTTGTGATACAGATTTCTGTGACTTTAATAATATCATACATTGCTGCAGTATTGTATTATACTTTGTCTAACGTTTTTAATAACATTTTAATGAATAATTTAATTGATCATTTTGCTCTTTCTGACTAATTGAATTTAATTAAGGCCGTGAAATTATTGCAGAAACATACAAAAATAGAAAAATAACACTTGCAAAAATTTTAAAGAAACTTTTCTTTCTTTCTGATGTTTTAGTATTGTATCGAGAAAATTTCCAGTACACTGTTTTGTAATTAATGAATTTGTCACGAATTTGATTTGTATATTTTAGAATTCGATACATATTGTAGTCAATACGTAGTTACGACGTTTTAGAAGAGAGCCTTTGTTACTTATCCAATTTTTATTTAAAATATCATACAAATTTGATATTTTATTTCCTCTATATGCGTGTGTAATCATGCAAATTTTTTTTTCTATATAAAAAAGGAGAAAAAATAATGTTTGAAGGTTATTGTCGAATCATCGAATTCATAAACTTTTTTATTGTTACAGTTGAATGATGTCAATTAAAAATTCGTTAAAATATCGTATACATATGTATGTATGTATAATAATCGATAACTTACTCGACTGTAGTTAATTAATGTTCTACTAACTTCTAAAGAAATACTTTAATATGGGAATAATGTCATATCATATGTGGGTAATATGTATGTATATAATGTAAAAAGTATTTTGAGACGTTTAAAATAAAAACGGTCTGAGTAAAAAAAAATTTTACAGGATAAAAAATAGTTTTATTTGAAATATTATATTCTAAACAATCACTAAAATTAATAATACAGGTGATAGAAGCTGCATATCAACTAAAAATATCATCCGTATGGACTATTTTTTGGTCTGAAATCATTTCAAAATTCGAATTTAATGGCTTTTGTACTAGGCGCTTCAAAGATTTAACTTTTGTTTTCCTTGAATTTTGAAAAAATATAGAAAATTTACATATCTTCTCTTCTTCTTCGATAGCCCTACAGCCCAAATCGAGCGTTAGCCTCCTTCACTTTAGCATTGAAATGGTCACTTTGTTCTGCTGCTCTTTTCCAGTTTCGTTATACTGTTATAATGAGTAATTAGGCAATATCCTTTTGTATGTTGTCTTTCCATTTGAGCTATGGCTTTTGGTCTAGTGCTCTGTATATTTTCGTTCGGTACTTTGTTGGGGACCATTGAGTTTGACTTTCTTCGTACGTGTCGAACCCACTGTAGCTGTAATAATTTAATATACTTATATAGTCGCGATTCTTTTAAAAAGTTGTTACAACTGAACGTGAACGAAAACGAAAGAGAAATACTCGTAGAAACCAGAAGCGAAAGAAGAAAAGCAAGGCGGTATATCACTATGAATGAGTATAATTTTGAGGTGGTCAATGACTTTACATACCTGGGGTCAAATCTTATGACAGACAACAAAACAGAAAAAGAAGTACAACCAAAAATATGTATATGCTGCTAACAAATCATATTATTCGTTGATGCTTCCCGTTATGAAATCAGAAGACATACACAGATTGACGAAAATAAAATGATGTATAGGAAACTCTGATACGCACAATAGTTGCGTACAGTAGTGAAGTGAACAATGTCTCAAAGGACGGCAGAGCTTTGGAAACCTTCGAACGAAAAGTATTCCGTAGAATTTATAGTCCTACGAGGAAAAATGAGATCTAGCGTGTGCGATATAACCATGAGCGTTACATATATGCATATACCGAATAATTAATTCCTACTTTTATCGTTACAACAAGAATTTTAAAGCATTTTTTTTCTGTTAAATAAAGTTAAATTAACCCAATGTTATATATCAATCATAATTGCTTTCATAAATGAAAATTCATTGTCATGATCGTAATATTTTTGTCTTAAAGTAAATTTTTAAAATTTAACAACTTTTTTTGTCTTATAGTAATGTAGAAAAAAAAAGTGTCATTGAAATAATATTTATTAACATCAAAATAAATTATGTACTTATAGTGATGTATGAATATGACTTATTTAGTTATTTTGGATTTTCCAATCAATTAAATTCAATGAAATAAATAAAAACATTGTCATTTATGGATCATTAGAGTGCCATTATTTTAATAAAAATTGAGTGGCATCATAATTTTATTGAGTGAGAATAATCTAAAGTTTTTTTCTTCTCTACTTTTTTTTAATATGATTTAATTACATTATTACACGCAATGTACTATGAAAAGAAAATTATTTTCACAACAACAATAAAATTATTATTATCATTTTGCCAGTACCTATATAAAAATTTAAAAAAAAATTTATCATAAATTAGGTTAAATTTTGTTTTTAAATATAAATTCTTCGTAGCGTATCCTTGTTTCTTCCAAAAACTTAAAAAATTTTTATAATTTGATCGACATATATTACAAAAAAATTACAAGAACAGAAAAAATAACTGAAAAAAGATCTATTCATGAAATCTGAAACTCTTTTACCTTATCGTTAACATACAAAAGTCATCAAAAATCTGGGATGGTAATAGTCATAACTTCGCTAAAAAAAGGTATTAGATTAGCACCTTAACAGTGCCCAAGATTACACTAAACAAAATTTTTAATTGAATACACATTTCACTGCACTCTCTACACTTATACACTTTAATGTATCAAGTATGATTAGAACATCATAAGTGAAGTGTTGGTTTACATTTGTATATTTATGAAGCACTATATTCGGAAAAAAAGTGTATTATTTTGCAAGAGAATAAAGAAAACAACAAACAGAAACAAATAAGAAAGTTGTGGGGATTCGAGATAAAGAAAAATATGGGTACTTTCGAAAATTCATTATAAGTATGCACCATTTTGATGTTGCTAACATATGGTTATCTGACCAATATGGTAAGTAACGTAAGTAACCAAATCAACTACCTATTGAAAATATTTGATCACTTGGTAACATAACCTTTACCGAAAAATTAAATATTCGAATATGGTAACTGGTTACTTTTGGCAACTGGTGAATTATCGAATGTGGTAGATTTATTTTTGTTTATTATGTAATGTAATTATGTATGTATGTAATTACCATGGTGAATTTTCGAAATTGCCCTATGGTATTATTGTGCTTTTGAAAGAATTCGAATCGAATGATAAAAGATTCTATAAAAATTTCTTGTGGATGGTGTTTAATTTTTTCAATTAAATTCAAAATTTTCCATTTTCAAAGAAAGTCCGGTACACTTTACCGAATTCATGTGTTTTTAAAAAAGTTTTAAATTTTTCCACACACAAAGAAATAATTATTTTTTTTATTCTTTTTTAATTTTTTAAACGTTAAAAAAATCATGTTTATTTGAAATTTTTCTTTTTTAAATAAATTAAATTCATATAATCACACCCATATTATTAATTTGTGATCTTATAGATATCATCTAACATATTAAGATTTAAGATGCGCATTTATTCAATCCACAAATTAAATATAATTTAAAAACCAGAAATAATAGTGAAAATAAGAACAACAAAAATAATAACTATGTACTCGTATGTATACTGAACTGAAAACGTGTGAATCATATAAAATTTTTCCTTTATATAAATTTTTTGCAATTTGCATTAAATTTTTTTTAAATTTTTTATTTCAGTATCTTTTTTTAAATTCTATTTTAAATTATTTTTGTTGTGTTCTTTTTCTTATTTTTTTATTATCATTATTACTAATAATTTTTTTTTCAACACGAACATGTTTTTTACCTATAAAAAAAATTTCCATTAAAATTTATAATTTGCTGTTTATTTTTTCTCTCTCATTTTTATTGATCGAATTTTCATTATTTATTTTTGATTAGTTGCATTGGTTTGCAACAATTAAAATTCTGAGGAAAAAAAAAACTGAATAATTGTAATTTACAAAGTTGTTGTAAAAAAAAAATAATAACTTTAACATGAAGAGAAGAAGAAATAAATAATTTTTTTTATTGAAATTTAAACGAGGTTTTTATTTTTTATTTAAATTTTATTACTTTTATTCATTAATATTTTTTTTAACTTTTTAGAATAAATGAATTCTTTTATTCATTCATGATGAAATAACATTTCGTGTGCATAGTAAATGTGATATAAATATTATGATTCTTTTTACATAGATAAATCTATAATAATGTATAATTAATTAATTTTAACTCTAATTAAAAAAAACGTGAAAGACATTCAATAATAATTAAAACAACAAGTAAACAAATCAGACCAAAACAAAAAAATTATTTAATTAAATTTTTTTAACACTCGAAACAATTGAAAAAATGTTAACAGCAAATAATCACCTCCTCAATAAAAACGAAAACAACAAATATAAAAAGTTATGATTTGTAAATTAATAAAATTTTAAAAAAAAAAGAAGTAATTTAAAAAGTTGTAGAATCATTTATCAATCAAATTAATTACAAATTATTTTCACAATTCATAAATCTATTACTTTAAGGGTCGTATTCACCATTGTGGCTTAAACTGTTTAACTAAAGTTCGAAAATCTCTATTCACCTTAAATTAAATTTGTTTTTTTCGTATGGCAGCGCTAATATTTTTTATCTTCGAAATTTGATGTTAACGTTAACATTTGTCATGTTTAAAAAAAAAATTAGCTCGATTTAATTTGAAACAGCTTTTATTTTGTCACAATTTAAAATTTGATTTAAAAATCGAAGCTAAACTTTGTTGGTGATTAAAGCTACTACAAGTTTAAGATAAATCACTTTGGAGAATAAGTACCGCTGTATGCCAAAATTTTAAATAAAACAATAATTTACGTCTTTATAGTTTGCTGGTTTAATACGGAAAGAAAATTTCAAATTTATAAAAATTAGTCTTAGGCTAATTAAAATTGTACATAGCATAATTGATTTTTAGAACATTAAAATATTGCCAGACCTACACCGTCCTAATTTTAAAAACAAAACAAAAAATTCTAAAAATACGATAATAAAAGTTATTACTGCGATATAAATTGCTATCGGTTACATTATAATTTTGAGACTATAAAATAATCTCAAACAAAATTTAATTGTATAATTTACCATTTTGTACATTACGTCACGTGTATTTTATGTTTAATTATTAATTTTTATATGTTATTAAATATATTGGCTGGCTATAGTGGCTACGTACCTTTTTCCTAAAAACAATTTGAATAAAATTGATTTCTAGATCGTAATTAACACTTTTATTTCACTCGAAATGTAACTTATGACTTTCATATGAACCGAAATAATTAGGATATGTAAGATATTTTTGGATAGAATATTTCTAGTCATTGGGCCTTGCTTATAAAATTATTTATTCATTTTGTAAAGAGTTTCAAATCACACTGATTTTCAAGTCGAAACTATTTTAGTTTTAAAACTAAAAAATGTTTATAAGTAAGGTCCATTATTTATAACTTATGTACATCAAAACATTTAAAATTATGTGATTTTCATTAAATAAACTGAATTAGAAAAACAACATCTTTTGTTATCATTTTGTGAGAATACTCGTATTTCTAATAGAATATTTGCAAATTATTATTTTTGTACCTCAAATTTTTTACTTGTAAAAATGAAAAAAAAAATTTTTTCAATAACCTAGATACATAGAATTTTGAACAGCATTACAAGGAGAAAATAATAAGAATAAAAAGTAGAATATTTTTCTTAATCCTCCTACGCTACTCACTTTTACTTTACACTTAAGTCGTTCCGGGTCTAAAAAGACCCATAACAGTTAGAGTTACGAAAAATAATAACTTTGAAATAAAAAATAAATTTATTGTTTCTAACATTTATTTCACACTTTTTTACATGTTTTTTTAATTTTTTTAAACAATTTGTACATTTTATAACTATATGGCTTTTACACGTGAATTTGTGGCAATCTGAACAAACATTTGTATGTTTATTGTCTGAGTGTACGCATAGATGACAACGTCCTCGTTTTTTACCTGCCTTAATTATTTGTGCGCCTTGAGAAGTAGAAGGTTCACATTTTAATCCTAGACAATTTTTCTTGAAGATTCCGTTCTTGGCAAATGTGTACGTGTTTTTATGTACGGTTCAATCAACTGCTTTCCTAATTTTTCAATAAACATTCTGCTTTTTCTAAAATTATCTCTATACCGATTTGGGTCTATTTTTCTAAATAATACATAGGAATTAAAAGCCGAAATGTCTAAAATATTAGCGAAAACAACTATAGGCCAACGCTTAGTTTGTCTTTTCGACGTATAATTTGAAATTGCCCTATCAAGTGTGTCAACAGCACCCTTTGTCATATTATAGTCGAGTATTATATATGGTTTTTTATCTGGCTGATCACTTATTTTCTTATCATGATGATATGTACTCTGTAAGACCACACATTGATTTCGTCGACTAACATATGATACTAGAGTTGTATCCTTCGTAAAAGCAAATTTCGATGTGTTGACAGAAAATCCTCTACATTGTAGCAGTTCTTTTGGTATTGAAGGTTTGTTTTTTCTAATTGTCCCTATCATCGTTATATTTCGTTTCAATAATTCCTGACCAAGACTGTACGATGTAAGAAAATTGTCGCATGTAACAGTGTGCCCTTTGAGGCCATCAGTTAATTCTAAAACAACACGAGCCCATTGATTTTTTTCTGGTGCTTGATTTGGAAGTTTTCCTAGATAAACTTGGATGTTCCATACATAACTCGTTGTATTATCGCAGAGTACCCAAAATTTTATACCGTATTTTGCAGGTTTTTTGGGCATATATTGACGAAAAGGACAATTACCACGAAATGCAACTAACTGTTCGTCGATTGTTACAAATTTATCAGGATTATAATACAATGGCAATGTTCTTACCCACGTATCCCACAGATTACGAATAGGTGCAAATTTATCACGACGACGTCTCTGTTTCCTTGTTTCTCGATCGTCAAATCGCAGAACTTTTGAAATTTGCTTGAATCGCTCCAGTGACATTGTAGCTCTAAATATATGTCGTCCTGTTTCATGGTGCCACAAACTTTCTGTATTTTCATTATTAGACCGAAATACTCCAGCTAAGAGCAAAAGCCCAAGATATGCAAATAACTCGACGTCATCGAGGTTTTTCCAGTTTTCTCCAAAAACACGATTTGCTTCAATGTTCGTATTTGCTAAAATTATATTTACTATTATTGATGTAAAAAATAATTCAAAAGATGAGCGTTCGTCGGTAATGCGAGACACAGCATACTTTGTAGTTCCAGGATTCGTTGATAAGATATTTGCAGATGACACTCGACCTCGCTGAAATATTTTCAAAATTTGGTCAGAATTGTAGCATATTCATATTTATTTGATTCAAATTATTAACATATAAAAACACAAAATAAATCAAAGAATAATTAATATTCGATTATTTACCACTTAGATAATTGTATTTATATTCAAATATTTATATTTACCTGTGATTTTACTGGCTCAGAATACCATTGGATCTGTCCATCTTTTGATAGCAAATTTTCTACATGCGAACTTTGTTGAGGATCTAAATCATCATCGTCATCTGAATATATATTTTCAGAAACATTGTCACATTCAGATACAGATTCTTCATCATCTGAATAGCTGCGGTCATTATCATTTTCACAAAAATCCATTTTGAAATATATTTATACACTTTTACTTTTTCAACACTTTTGATACAAACTTCTAGATTCACGTAAAACAAGTAATCACTTATCGACACAAAAAATAAAAATGAACTCAAAAAACGTTGCAAAAAGTATAACGATACTAGTTATAATCTGGGAAAACCCGTGAGATCCAAAAAAGGCTGCAGTTATCGTAGGTCATTATTTTTTAATTATATATACTCGTATGTACATATACATTTATTTTTTATTACTGAAATTTCTTGAAATGTTCTTTATAATTATTTTGATCTTATTGTATAGGCGCACAAAATATTCTTCCATTCAGGAACATTTGGTTTGTTTTGCTTTGTTCAAAATAATAAAAGGAATGTAGTTCAGGTAATACAAATTAGGATTTTACATAGACTGGAAAAACAAAAGGATTCAAATTGTAGTAATTGAAGTAGATCACAAAAATAATAACATTATTATTATAAGAATTTCTCTACATTTACAGGATATGTATGCGTTTGTTCTGGGTCGTTTTTGACCCAGAACGTCTTAAGTGTAACATTTTATACTGATGCTTTTTGATAGGTTTTATTGAAATTTTATTTTCATCAAAATGATTAATAATAAAAAAAAGTAAAAGTCATGGAATTTCATTGCTGTACTTTCAGACGTGTAGAAATGATAACAAATTAAATATTGCTTTGGGTCGAAAAAGACCCGAACGACGCAGGAGGGTTAAATTTATGTACATATGTATCTGTGTTCTGTATGTAGGTAGATCATAACAATAGAGAGATAATTATTTTCTTAATGTTTTCTGATATGAATAAAAAATTGTTTTGCATTTATCAACTTTTGTATTTTTTAGCACTATCCTGAATTCTGTTCAATAGTGCAACCGAATCAAAAGTACGAACTATCTTTAGGACAAAGTCGAATAAAAACTGACTAAAATTATAACGAAAATTATCCTTTCATTTCTTAAGGTGTTTTAAAAATTTAACCTAACTATTTATATACTGAAAGCTACCTGTAGTAAATAAGTATAACTTCCTTATAAGGCCACCGACCAAAAATTTCTTGTGCTACTTAACCATTTATGTATATACTTTATTGATACCTACAAAAACAAACAAAAATTATTCTACAATTCACAGTTTTCAAACACAATGAAATTTCATATGTCCATGTCCCCAGCGTTACCATCAAGTTTCTTCAAATTTCAGGTATACCTTTTAATCTAACGAATTTTATTATTAAATAAATATCAAAAACCATTGAGGAAACAAATTTAAGAGAAAATGGTTTTTAAAAAGAGAGACACAGTTTAAAATTCGTACTATGTTTTGTGAGTCACTAAGAAAATCGCAAAATTGTACATACATATGTACCTGCAGCAAGATTTGTGCCTATGATTTTTTGTTAAGCAAGGTTAATGTATCTAGAAACAAAAATTGTATTATTTAATATTTTTAAATGAAATCAAATTAAAAAATTGAAAACCATACATTTTTTCCTTTCAATTGAACGGATTCCTAAAAAAAAAAGTATCGAAATTATTAAAATTATTAATAAAATAAAATTTTAATTGATTAGGAATTCATGAGACTGCATAGTAATTTATATTTTTACAATGTAATTATAAACTCAAACAAAAAGTGTTAATTGATTTTTAATGCAATTATATTTTAAAATTATTAGTTTGAACTCACTGAACGTATGTACTCGTATCTATCTGTTCTTTATATGAGAATCTTATACGACTAACTACATATAATATGTACTTAGGTAGTTATTTTTTTTATTCATACAATTCACAATTATTTAATATTCTTAATTAAATTTATAATATAGATAAATATCTCTAAATACTATATTTTTTCTTTTTATGCAAATTTTATTTTTTTACACGTTTATCAATTAATAGTATTTATCACATTATACTGTAGACACACAGAGATATTTAACTAAAACATTTAGTTTGTAACTTATTCTAAACCAATTTCATGACATACCAACTTTATTTGTATTTTAGTTTACTAAAAATGTCAAAATTAGTAAGATTATGAATTATTTTTTTTTCCAAAATATGTACATAATTAAAATTATTTTTTAATCAAGTGGAAAAATACATAATAAGAAAAAAAGAACTTCACTGCAAAAGAGGAAATATTTTTATTACATACATATGTACATATATTTATTTGTCAAATTTATTTCATTCGAATGTTTTTTCTTTAACCACACAGTAACGGTCATGTTGGTGGGGATGGATAATAGCTTTCTTCTTTTTGGTGCAAAATGCATTAGGGTCAAGCAAACACATGGTTTTCAATGACAAAAAGTGAAGAAATGACTACATTCTACGGGCTGTAGCTTCTGAACCAAGGCAGATAGAGTCATACCGTAGGGATTTAGTTTGTAGAGAAAGAATTGTGCTTTTCATTTATTATAAAAAAAATGTATTTTAATAATGGGTTTTTTCGAGAAATCACTGGATGTGTTTTCAAAAATTTAGGTAAAATATTGAAATTGATTTTGATCACTAATAACTTCTATGATAAGGAAGATGAAGAGATTGTGCTTATGTCAATTGAAACGGCAAAGGCTTCCATTTTGTGTTAGATATGTGTATCATTGATATAAAATAGGCCAAAACGAAAATACAGGGTGTTTCACAAAAAAAGTCGCAAAAATCTTTAATCCCCCGTACCCAGGAAACCGTTGATATCTAAATGAAACGATATGTAGTGGGTGTCAATGAAAAACATTGGTATGATGTAAGAGCCAGTTTTGATAATGGTTAAACATACATATTAATCCCCATTTTTTTTTTTTTTTTCATTATTTAGGAAATAAAATATAACTCAAACATGTAAAACAATGTTTAATTTTATTTCTTTTCTGTTTTTTTACAGGATAAAATTATTTTTCAAAAAAAAAAACAAAAATGATTTCGGTATTCAAAAAATTAGGTTTTCTATACAATTCATATGTTCTAGGAGTATTAACAGTTGGTTATATTCTTGGAGAATTAGGACATTATTTAATTGGTGTAACATCAAAACAAACTGCTATTGAATTAGGTTATGGTGATCATGCATGTCAATTAAATAGTACAAATTTTGGACGTACAGAACTTCCAGTACAATGCGGAGATGTTTTAAATGAAACTGAGTATGTTTTAAAATTTAAATAAATAAATAATAATAATAATAATAATATAAAATGCAATCTTTTTTCTTTTCTGTTTCTTTAAAAAAAAAATAATTTAAAGATGTTTAAATTTAAATATAAACGGAACTCATTATTGTGAATGGAATTATAATGGATTGGGTATTGATTATCAATTATTAGCTGGTCCAAGTTTTATAGCAGTTTTCACAATTGCTGGAATATTTATGGGAATAGCTGCAGATAGATACAATCGTGTCAGATTACTTACAGTATGTACATTTGTATTTGGTGTAGCAATTATTATTCAAGGATCTGTTAAAGAATACTGGCAATTAATTATATTAAGAATGGTTATGGCTCTTGGGTAAGTTTAAGATAAAGATTATTATTGTAGTAAAAACATATTCGTTTCTTATTAATTTCATATATGTATTTATAATCTCGAATATATATAGAGAATCTGGATGTAATCCTTTAGCTCAAGGTATTATGTCTGACATATTCCCAGAAGATAAAAGAGCTCTTGTTATGGCAATATTTAATTGGGGTATTTATGGTGGATACGGTATTGCATTTCCAGTCGGTAGATACATAACTAAATTAAATCTATGGGATTTAGGATGGAGAGTTTGTTATTATGGTACTGGAATTTTAGCTGTTCTTATTGCAGTATTAACAGGAATTTCATTAAAAGAACCAGAACGTAAATCTATTGGTGAACAAAATATTGGAAGTAATGGAAAAAAATTAACAATTTGGAATGTACTATTACAACCACGTATGATTTTATTAATGTTGGCTGCATCAATACGTCATTCTGGTGGAATGACATTTGCATATAATGCAGATTTATATTATAATATTTATTTTCCTGATGTCGATTTAGGATGGTGGTTATTTGCTGTTACAATTGGTATTGGAAGTGTTGGTGTTGTAATTGGTGGAGTTGTATCAGATAAGATTGTTGCAAAAATGGGAATACGTTCAAGAGCTGCTGTTTTAGCATTAAGTCAATTAATTGCAACATTACCAGCATTTGGATCTGTTTATTTTGATCCACTTTGGGCTATGATTACATTAGGCTTAAGCTATTTCTTTGCAGAAATGTGGTTTGGTATTGTATTTGCTATTGTTGTTGAAATTGTACCAGTTCAAGTACGATCAACAACTATTGGTGTCTTCTTATTCGTAATGAATAATATTGGTGGAAATTTACCAATTTTAGTTGATCCAGTAGCTAAATTAATTGGTTATCGGGGATCAGTTATGATTTTTTATGCAGGATTCTATGGAATAAGTAAGTATTTTTTTCTTTTTTCCTGTTGTTATTCAAAAAAAAAAAAATACAATAAAAAAAAATTTTTATTAAATTTTATTTTCATTATTTACAGGCTCTATTATGTTCCTCATAACTTGTTTCATGTTAGAAGGAAAACCACAAACAGATGTTATTCAACCCACAACAGTAGTAAATAGTAATAACTTAAATGGTACACGTAATGATTATGGTCATGATAATTCAACATTTGCTGATGAGAAAGGAATGCCTCATTTATCATCAAATAATGGTTATACAAAACCAAATTCTCCAACATATAAAACCGTGGAAAATAGTAGACTGTGATGTGTTTTTTTTTTCATAAAATATACATACATACATATGTATACTAAAAATATAAAAATAAAAACAAAATTCTTTCTTTGAAAATGATATCTTACCAAAAACGTTCAATTATCCATTGCACCATCATCATTTTCAATATTCAATCACAATCACATAATCACATTTCCATTTTTACACTGGCAACGATAAAATAAAAACAAGATTCACTATTTAGCTGTTTATCAATGAAATTTCTTATTATTTCATTAATTGTCAGATAGTTCATTGATAGTTCTTAATTATTATTATTATTTTTTCTCTTTTCATTACTTTCTTTTTTTTCTTTAAAATTGTAAATAAAATGATTATGTACATAGATAATAAGTGTTTTTAGTGTTATTTAATGTAATTAGATACATAGGTACTTTGTAAAAACAAAAACAAAAAAATAATAATACATAATAATAAAATAAAATAAATTACAAGAACAAAGCAAAAAAATGTTGGATAGTAAATAAGAGAGATAGTAGAAATTTTTAAAAATCTTTTTTATTTTGTTAAGTCTTTTTTTTAGTGTGTAGAGTACAAAATAAATGAACAAAATTCGTCAAAAACTTAATCTGAAAAATAGTAATTTAATTAAATAATGTAATATGTTCATTTATTTCAATTCAAGACAAAATAAAAATTGTAAACATTAATAAAATTATGATAATTAACAATTTTTTGTTTTTTCTCCTTTTTTTATAGGAAATTTAATTAAAAGAGGTACGAGTACGGGTTACCCCCAAAATCCCTAAATCCAAAATCCAAAATCCCAATGGACAAAATCCCAAAAAATCCAAAAGAATCGCAGAAGATTCTGATTCTTGGGGTTCTTTGGAATTTTTAGAAATATTTATAAATTTCTACCATTTGCAAATTTAAAAAAAAATCACATTTTTACATACTTTTAATAATCATATTTTTGGACCACCAAATTATACCAAAAATAATTGTAAGAATTTTCAAAATCAAACTCTCTATTGTCTAACGACCTGAGACGAGGGTATTTATAAAATAAATTTTTTTTTCAAGATTTTGTAGATATGTATGTTCAATATATGTATCATAAAATCATGAAATTCGAGGAAAAAAAATATTTAATAATAGTATTTTTTTTAAACGTACACATAACACGAAAAATCACTTTTTTTTTGTCTTCAATTTTTTTGGTGGAAGAAGTCAAAAGTGTAAATGCAACAAATATTTCTAAAGTGATCAAATGTTGTTTAAGTTTCTATTCATAGTCTACATTAAAAAGTTGTTTATTTTGATATTTCATTAAAATAGGAGGTAAAAGACTATGAACTTGTTTTTCAACACGAATTACTATTCTGTTTAGCTGCCTAAATATCAAAAATTCTACAATCTAAAATAAATTGTTATTAGAGACATTCTCGTAAAAAATGTATAAATATTTAAAATATGCTATGGTTTTGGCAATGGCAATATACATAGTTCTATAACAGACTAATTATTCTCATATGTTGAAATAGTAACACTCACTTGGCCTCCAATTTAAAAACTGTTTTAAGCTCTTTCTTATTCTCAGGATTTTTTCTTAATTTCTCACTTTTTTAAAATATATTCTCATTTCTATCTATTTTGCATACAATACATACATAGAAAATTTTAACAGAAATGTGAGAAATTTTAATATTTTTAACTCACTATACAAGTAGAATAACACAATCATTCTTATGGTTCTCATTATAAACAGAATCATATGGAAACAGCTTTCCCCTTACTGCTTATATACAGATACATACATATGTATATAGAGATAAGAAATCATAATTCATAGCAAATAAAAACTTCAACAAAATTATCTCCAATAGTATCAAATATTTTTGTACTTTACGATTGTATAGGATATTGTATCCATCGATATTAGGATTATTTGATAGTATGGTATATGTTGACGGTAAACATTAAAAAAAAAACAAGGAGGTGTTATACACATGTATTCGAATAACGACTTACGAAATATCACTTCAAATATAAAAAACATTTTTTTTTCTTATTACCCATCATACTTTACCTCTTTACATTTTTCAATGCAAAAACCAAAAATATAGTTAATCACCGTACAAAAAAAAGTGTACCTATATAGGGGAAAATACCCACTAACGAGCCCCCATTAAGGAAAATTTTTGACCTCTTCCTTATACCACGGTTAAAGTATTTGATAAAAAATTCCAACCAAGATTAAAATAAATTTTCTAAAGGGTCTAGATTTGCAATTTAACAACGCAAAAAATATGTTTTTATTTTAGTAAAATTATTAAAATTAAGAAAATAACTCAAAATTCGTGAAGACCAGTAACGAGCCCCCTTTTCGCCAGTAACGAGCCGTTGAAAAGACCCAGTAACGAGCCCTTATTTTGAACTGAATTAAAAATATATTTTTTTTAAATTTCAAGATAAAAAATATTTTTTATTGCTTTTATACATAAGTATATACTATTATAAATATTAAATATAAAAAAATTGATGTATTTACTATTATTTTTCTTTGCCTTTTGCTTTTGTATTTTCAACAGCCATTTTTCCTGTCGCTTTCTAGCTATTTCCTGTTTTTTTTTCTTTCCTCGCTTTTTGTTTTTCTAATTTTTTTTCTACTACTAGTTGGCGCTTTTTCATCCTTTCTTCTTTAAACCTTTCAGTAGTAATTAGCTCGTTTTTCAGTCTTGACTTCCCCTTTTTTTCGAAAAAGAAAAGAAGTTTCAAGTTATTATTAAACTCTCGAGGATTTCCAGCGAGTTCTGGAGTAATTGGTGTTGGCAAGTATTTTTCTAAAGAGAATTCTTCTTAAATTTTTGAAATAAATTTTTTACCTCTTGCTACTAGAACCCGATTACAGAATAGAAAACAAGTTTCATTGCCGTTATAAATGTTCTTTGGATTGTTTAGCAAATACAGAAGACCTTTATTTTCCCAATAATTTTTAAAACCGGAAAACCAGTAAAGTATATCATATTTAAAGACTTTACTCTTTAGCACTATTATCTTTTACTGCTTCAGTTGTGCACACATATTTAATTGTTATTATCATTGACATTGTTGATAACGAAATAGTGAATTTCTGAATCTAGTAGGCTAGATTTATATAATACCTGTGCAATGAAAAGGAAGAAAAATTTCTGAATCTAGTAGGCTAGATTATTTAGTATCCTAATTTAATTTAGAAAAAATACTAAATCGAAATGCACTATCTATATTCCAATAAATAGTGCAAGCATACATATTTGGCTTCGAATAAGCAATAAATATAGTAGGAAAATTTAAAAAATATGCAAAAAGAATAATAAAAATTATAAATGCATATCGCTTATTTGAAGATAAACAAAAACAAAAGAAATATTTGTTAAATATAAAATATGAATTGTATAAATGTTTCCTGATAACAATGAATTACATATTTCTATTGTTTTTGTTTTACTTAAAATTTAAAAAAAACAAATTCATCAATTTTTTATAAGTACATATACATATATAGTATGTAAAATAATATTTATATGAAAAACTCGTTTCTGAAAGGATGTTTGAGGATCGCATAAAAAAGGGTTTTTCAGAAAAAAATTAAATTACATTAAAATATATAATAAAATATTTTCTTATCATTTTGTTAATATGTACTTAACTTAATACCTATCATATATAGATATTTTTCTATTTATAATGTAATATTCATCAAAAATGTCATTTCAATTGTTTTTTTTTTTTTAAAATATCCTAATGCACATCAGCTGACTTTTATTTATTGAAGTGAAGTACAGAAGTAATGAATTGTATTTGAGATACAGTATAAGCTCGGTAATTTGAACCTCTTTATTTTCAACGCCTAAATTTCCAACATTAGCTAAAAATGTTCTGTAATTTTGTAAAGGGGTGTTTTGTGATTTTTGCTTTATGAAATAGTTAAATATTACCTAATTTCAATCACTGATTTTTGCAATGAAAAATTCATTTTATAATTTTATATTTTGTAATTATTTTTTTAATAATTGGTACGAATGAATTTTATTATCAAATTTACACTGTTATGTTTAATTTATACTTTTCCATCCAATGAATATTGAAAATCATTGTTCCAAGTTTTATGAAATGATATTCTGGTTGTGCTTGAAAATACATGGGCTAAAAATGTATTTTATCATTTAAGAGTTGTTTGAAAAAAGAACTTTTCAAAAAATACTACAAACAATAAGAAAAATCAAAAGAAATCCGTCTATTCAGAATAAAAATAAGTTAAAAAAAACTAAAAAACATGAAATTTGACAAAAAAGAAAAATCATAAAAAGGAGTAAAATTTATATCCGTTTAAGTAAATTATCATTATTTCATTGGAATTTATTAAATGTAATATAAAAATGAATAAGAAGCAGAACATTTTAAAAAACATGAAAATTAAAAACATTTTTTTTTTCATTTCACACAAAATTCACATATCACAAGACACATTAATATCATGATCAAAAATCATTATAATCAAATATTATTTTTGTTTTTCGAAACCAAATATAAATATCCAAAAATGTATACAACCAGAATTAAAACAAAATTAAAACATATCATATGATATACAAAAACAATTGCCTCTTACACTCTTGTATAGCAAATTATCTCATGAACTTATTCGAAGCCAAATATTCTTCTTATAATATTATTTAAGAGAATAATCTTTATGTTAATCTTTATAACGTAAAGATATAACATTCAAAAATTTGAATTTAACGGCTACATTAAACGGCTACATTGTATAAATTGTATTCTCTTTGACCTACATACCATACATCATCTACTATATAATAGAGATAAATAGCTTGTATTTTGCACTTTGTTATACAAATAACAAAATTTTTCATAACAGAAAATTCATAATAGATACGTACACCTTTTAAGAATTTTCAAAATTATGGCAGCAAGCAATATTCAAACTCGACTAAAGGTAAGTTACAATAGTTAAAAATATTTAGATTAGATTAGATTATCTGGATAAAGTTTTAGTACACCTCGACCTAACAAGATCTTTTGTACCGCCCTTGCTTCTCATTAATTTAGGCTTTTAATAAATACTAAGATTCTATTAGACGGTGAACACCAGATTTCTTCCGTTTTGAGGAAAAACTGATTCATGTGTCGCACTCTTTTAGAGGCCAACGCCTCTGCATTTATCATCCTCTTGTAGCCCATAAGGTAGACTTTATTTGTTCTGGCAAGTCTTTTAACAGTCTTTAGGCAGTCCCATACTAGCCTCGATACAACTTTGTGTGCTGCTTGACTGTTCAAGATTATGTAGACTGTGGCCTTGTTGAACCCTTTCTTAGGCACTCAGTGGCGCACATGTCTATCGCATGTATTTCAGCTTGGAAACCCTATGCGTGTTTGCCTAGGGATTTAAAAAAGCTTCTTTTTGGACCTGTTACACCTGCTTCCACTCCTTTCTCAGTTTTTGAGCCATCTGTGTACCATATTTAAGCACCTTTTTCAAGGGTTATTTTGTTCTCGCGCCATGATTTACGATCTGGAAATAGTACTTTGAACGGCTTCTCAAAGTTTAATGTTGTTTCCATCTCATCAGTCACTTGACTGATTTGATAGTTCTTAAATTCTTCAAGAATTTAAGATTGTGTGTGAGATTACTTGGTTTGAGTTCTCTCTTTCTCTGAAATTTTGAAGTCCAGTTAAGTGCTCCTTTCTTAATTTGTACATTAAGAAAAGGCAAATTGAGCATGGCTTCTAATGCTGCCGTTGAAGTAGTTCTTAGAGCTCCTGTGAAACTGAGACATGCTAGTCTCTGTACTTTGTTGAGCCTATTTTGAATCGTTTTTTGTTTTGTCTTTGGCCACCATATGGCTGATGTATATAGTATGAGTATGGGTTTTATGATGGCCATATATGACCAATAAACCATTTTTGGTTTTAGTCCCCATGTTTTGCCAAAGAGTCTGTTGCAGTTTCAAAGGGCAAAGGTGGCTCTTTCAATGGACTTGTTGATGTTGTTTGTTCCAAGTGAGTTTGCTGACTAGAATGATTCCTAGATATTTGACTTCACCTGAGAATTCTATTTGTGTTCCTTTTAGGGAAGGTTTTCTTAATTGTGTTTTCCTTCTTCTAGTGAAGGGTACAATAGTAGTTTTGTGAAGATTTATGGATAAATTTGTAACGAAGTTACATTCTTGTCTCAATCAGCTGTTACTTATTTTTTTAAAATAAATATTGTTTAGAAAAAGGAAGAAAGAAAATAAAATTTAAGTAAAGCAAGGACTTCAAAATAATAACAATACGCATGTAAAGTTTGACTATTTTTAAAGACATTATTACCATCTATTGGTTAATAAAAGAAACATAAATTTTGAATTTGAAAAAAAAAACCGTTGAGAAAATTCTAGAAGAATTTAAAAATTAAAAGCTTAAAAATTGTAAATACGCAATTCCAAAAATGTATAAATAGAGATACGATTTTCATATTAAACATCAGTTAATTTTCATATTAAACATCAGTTGTTGATCAGTTGTTAATCAGTTGTTTATCAGTCGTGTGTATTAATTCAAAGTAATTTTTAATAAATACAAGTAAGTGTTTAAAGTGAAAATCTGGTAAGCTTGTAAAAAATAACAAAAGTATTAATTGAAAGTTAGCGAGGAATAAAGATATTCTAGTCTATCTGAAGTCACTTTTTGAAGTTGAGGTTAATCCTCTCGTCTCAGAAAGTAGTTTAGATAAGTTGAAAATCTCAAACATTCTGCTAAAATCTCCAATATAATACATAAGTTATTTTGTAAAAGCAAAACAATCAAAGGCTGATATAAGTACAGAGATTCTCGTCTATCTAGAATCACTTTTTGAAGTTGAGGTTAATCCTCTCGTCTCAGAAAGTGGTCTAGATAAGTTGAAACTCTAAAAGTTAAAAGTCGAAGACTAGTGGAGCTACGGAGATTCTCGTCCATCTGGAATCACTTTTTGAAGTTAAGGTTAATCCTTTCGTCTCAGAAAGTAGTCTAGATAAGTTGAGAAATCCCAAAAGTATTCTACCGGGCTTCATTGACTGTAATCAAAGTTTAAAGGAACCTGAGTTTTAAGGTTAAAAAAGTTTGAAGGAACCTGAGTTTTAAGGTTAAAAAAGTTTGAAGGAACCTGAGTTTTAAGTTTGAAAGTATTGAAAGTTTAAAGGAACCTGAGTTTCAAGGTTAAAAGTATTGAAAGTTTAAAGGAACCCGAGTTTTAAGGGCACAGAGTATTTTTGAAATTGTTTAAAATCAAAGTTTAAAGGAACTAAGTTTCCTGAGTTTTAAAGATAAACATATTTTGGAATTGTTTAAAATCAAAGTTTAAAGGAATCTAAGTTTTAAAGTTAAAAAGTATTTTTAAATAATAGAATTAAGTATTTCAGGGAATATTATTGTAAAGATTAGGTTTTATTTTGAAATAATGAAAATTCATTAACGACGAAACCTGATCCTGGAACGGCGAGCTAACCCGTGCTAACTCCCAAACGTCGTTATAAATTTTCTTCATGGCACCATTTGTTAATAAGGTTCAGAGCCTCTAACTGTTGTTTCTAGGTCATCTGCGTAACCTTGTGCTTCAAATCCTAGAGAATAAAGCTTGTATAGAAGGTCATCAATAACTATAGACCATAGCAAAGGTGATAGAACCCCTCCTTGTGGGCAACCTTTGATGGCTTTGATTGTCATTGATCCTAACGTAGCTTCGATTTCTCTGACTCAGCATTGCTTTAATCCAGTTAATTGTTGGGAGGTTCACATCCTTTGTTTAGGGCAGCCCTTGCAATTGATTCAAATGAGGTATTAGCTCTATTTAACTTGTAGATTAAGCTATGGAGAGCAGTTATGGTGGATTTACCTGCTTGGTAGGCGTGTTATTTAACATTTAGAGGCTTTTTCACAAGAACGCTATCTCTAATATGTTGATCAATTATTTTCTCCATCGTCTTTAGGAGAAAGAATGTTAAGCTGATTGGTCTATATGACTTTGTTTGGGCATCAAGTGTTTTACTTGCTTTGAGTATGAAGATCCGTTCAGCTCCCTTTTGCAAGAGTGCTAGATAGATTCCATCTCCCCTGGTGCTTTGTATGGTTTGAAGCTATTTATCGCCAATAAGATTTTTCTTTTGTAAAAATTTTGTTAGCTAGACTATGTGTTCTATTTGAAACCCTTGTATAAGTTTCTTGTAGATAAATCTCGCTCTCTGGGTTTGCTGAACCTGAGAAGTGTGTGCTTAGTAATAGTTCTAAAGTTTCTTTCTGGTTCAGAGTATATTCCCCATTAGATTTTTCTAATAATCCTATTCCGTTGGAGTGTACTTTTGAGAGGATTTTGCGAAGTCTTGGTGTTTGAGGTAGCTTTGTAACATTCTCACAGAAGCTTCTCCAAGTTTTCTTTTTAGATTTCCCTAATTCTTTGTTGTATTCAGTTAAAGCTTTTTTGTACTCAGACCACTCTCCAGTACATTAAACTTTGTTGAATAGTCTTCTGACTGACGACCTTAGTCTGCTTACTCCCTATTCCACTAGGGAACATCTCTAGCGATTTGTTTTGGTTTTACCTGGCAGCTGTCATTAAATGAGCTTTGCAGAGATTGTTGTAGTCTAGCTGCTGCTAGATCTAGTTCATCTCTGGTATCTATTATATGCTCCTGATCTATGCCATATTTCAGGAGTTCATCATATAAAGTCCAATTAGTACATCTAGGGTTTTGATTGAATTGTATGTGTGAAATATTGGCTTTTATGTCAAATCTAATGTGCATATGATCTGACATAGAAGTTCCATCTGACACATGCCAATCAATAATTTTACCACAGATATTTGGTGTAGACAGGGTTAGGTCAAGGACTTCCTGCCTAATGATATTTCTAAAGATGGATTTATTGCCTACATTATTAATTATATGTTGTTACTATTAATATATTTTAGAAGGCACTCACCTCTTTTGTTGGTATATTAGTTCGTGTGTTGATTTAGGTGGAGGTTCTGCTTCTGTAATGTCGAAGTAAGCGGAGGCTATTATATCCTTTTGCTTACCCGACTGTATAGGCACCTCCAACAGTATTGCAACCAGGTCTTGTGAAGTAAATCCTGGAATTGGAGAGAAGTTTATTGCGTTTTTAATCAACAAGGCTGTTCTGGGCCTTTTGGACTTATTATCGTAAATTAACTTACAATTCGGTGTGTTGAGTCCTTTAAACTGTCCTCTCAATGTCCATGGTTCTTGTATTAGTCCCATGTCCATGTTGTCCACGGACATAATGATCAAGGTGAACGTTATCTCATTGGCTCTTCTGATAATAAGCCAATCATCCACGTTGTATTAATTCTGTCCTTTGATGAGTCCTAGAATGTTCTCATTTTTATCTTTTGCACTATTAGGGAAGTGACCAACCAGTATTTGGGTACACGGAATGTCTTTTTCCTACCATCACCAAGTTTACCCCATGGCTTCAAGTCTCTTTTTTTGTGCTCTTATTGGCGCACCTCAACACTAACCATCCAGGTTTAAAGGTAGAACCAAGGAATTTTGGTTTTATAGGGTTGTCTTTAAGTTCGATAATTCTTTTCAGAATCTGCTCTTGAATGGCACTCATTTGCTCAGTTGCCAAGAGAGTTTTTGGAAAAGATCTCGCCAAGATTCCTATTTGTATAAGATAAGATAACATATTTAGGGGCTATTGTTGTACCTTTATAGATCTTTTGTACAGCCCGTGCTTCTTATAGATTTAGGCTTTCAATGAAACCTAAAATTCTATGAGACACACCAAACTTCTTCTGGTTTGAGAAAAGTCTTTTAGAAGCCAATGCTTCACATTCACATAGGATGTGCTTCGAGGTTTCCTTGGCTTCTTTGCAAAATCTGCATTTGTCATCCTCTGCATCTTACTCAAGTGGTAGTTGAGCGGACAGTGCCCAGTAATAAGTCCCGTAATTGTCCTTAATTCTTTTCTGCTAAGGTTGATTAGTTTCTTGGAGATACCAGTTGAAGGCCTGATGAATTCCTTCGCCTGTATGTTTCCTGGAGTTTTTTCCCAGTAGGAGGTACATTTCTTCCTCTCCCATTCAAGAGTTCAGATCCAATCAGCTTGGAGTTGGCACCTTTTTTAGCAAGGAAATCCGCTAACTCATTGCCCTTGAATCCTTCGTGTCCCGAAACCCGCATAAGGTAAACTATGTTGGTTCTGGCGAGTGTTAATCACAGTCTTAAGACATTATTTAATACTAGCCTCGACACAATTTTGTGCGTTCCTATTTATATGCTTTCTACAGCTTGTTTAAAACTTACTGTAGAAGGCATATCTTTTTCTTTTTGCTGTGAAGTAATCTCGATTTTCTGAGGTTGTTTGGCTATTTTGGAACCAGAAGCCTCAGAAGTTGAGTCGTTAGAGCGACCTCTCTTGAGATTATCTCCTTTTTTTTTTTTTTTTTTTTTTTTGAAAGAGTTGAAGTGCTTGCAAACGTGCCTCGTCAATGTCTAGGCCTTGTTGCAGCAGCTTCTTTATTCTTTTCCTACCAGCTCCACTTCTGTAATGAAGTTTCAACTTCAGCCTCTTGATTTTGGATAGACTCGGCTTTGCTATCTAGTGACAATGATACGTTTGTTATTGTGTCATTGTCACTGTCATGAGATTCGCTCAAGCTATCTAAGCTTTTAGATTCTCTTATGATCTTGTCAACCAGAGGAACTGTTTCCTTGTTTGTGAAATTGATGCTTTCAGAGGTGCATCACCCTCGTTTTTTTTATTTTTTGAATTTTAAAAGCATAATAAAATTGTTATGTATAAATCTAAAATTTAAGAATTGCTTGTTTTATTAACACTTGGTTCAATTCAGACAAATTTTCGTCAAAAATCATTCTTCTAATTATTTTCTACAAAATTCTCTTTAAAACAAAAAAAGATCTCTTAAACAGTAGAAAATTTATAATAAGACTAGAACATTCTTCAAAAGATTCTCTACAAAACAAAATTCTAATAGTGAAAATTCGTTTACTAGAGCAAAAAGTTATAGGGCAAAATCCACAAGAATGTCATTTTTAGAAAAATCAACATTCTTTCAATCTACTACGACCTCCCATATTTTTGTATTTGTCTTGAAAAAAATTCCGTTGCAAATAAGTAGAAGTGTTTTCTAATCCAGTGCTTTTTATCTGACTGAAATCAGTTCAAAACAGACTGAAGTTGACAAGTCTCAATTTTCCCACACAAAATTTTTCAAAAACAGTGTTGTGGAAAAAAGTTATTTTTAAATTTCTAAGTAATTTTTTTTAAATTTTTGTAAAGACGCTAGAAATAAAAAGAACAAATAAAATTTTTCAACATTTTATGCACAAATAAAATTTTCTATAAGTGTTATACGGGGGCAACAGCGCAATTAGTTTAATTTCGCGTTTTACGAAATCCTTCCTACTGCACTGTAATTTGTCATGCAATATGAAATTATAAAGAAAATTAAAAATAATTTTTTTTATACATTTCATTCATCCAAACACATTCACATATCACTTACGCGAGATATTTTTTAAATAATAAATTTAGGGTCGTATTCATCATTGTGAGAGTCGATCCAAATAAATTCGACTTGTCTTTTTTCAAATCTATTGAAGAAAGTCATGGTGTTGTGTAGAGGAGTAGACTTTTTAAAAAAGAGTTACCGTTTGAAAGTAAAAATTTTCTACCTGTGAAATTCCATCTTTTTTTTTTTTTTTTTTTTTTTTTGGTTTATGACATTTTATAAGTATTTTTTATGGGTAAAGTTTTCTTTTATTTCAAAGTAAATAGTAGAGAGCTATGTATGTATATACAATTTTTCATATCTAATTAAATTTACTAAATAAAAACGGACACATACATACTTTTTTAAATACTCCTTTGGATATTAAAGGATTCCATCAGCGTCACTAACCTATCCAACTATTACTTGTTACTGAATAGTTTTTGTCTGAAAAAAAATTGTAATATAGAAATTCACATTAAAAAATATACAAAACAAAGAAACTAACAAATTTATGTTGAGTTCTTTGTTTGAAACAAATATGCATTTTTTATTTTTCTGATTTACTTACCTCATATTATTTTTCATCATATTTCACCTATAAATTGATATTTCACAAAACAACTAAAAAAATTATTCAATACTATCAACTTAAAATAGGAAAATCTAAAAATAACATATTATAGACTCAAAGTCGTTTGTAAAATGGCTTATTAATCAATACAATAGAAAAAAGTCTACACTAATAGAGTCTCATAATACCGTGACTCGACTTTAAGTCTATTCGATTTTATTTTTGCATTGAACATAAAATACGCACTAAAAGATATGTACATACATACATATATAACTATAATACCTACAAGAACATTTATTTATACCTAGTAGTATTTATTTTGTATTTTGCAATACATATTTCATTTTTCAGACTTATTCATATTTTCAAATTCTAATCTAACTATACTCTGTTCACAAAGTTTTTTCAGTACAGGTCTTATGAACATATTTTGTCTTGTTACATAAATTTGTTTCTGATTTTCGTCACCGACAGTTGTGCCCTTCAGTTTAAATTGTATATCTAAAATCAGATGAACTTTTTGATAAGTGTTGCCAACTTCTGAAATTTTATAAAATTTCATACTTTGTAAAAATTGTTTTCTAATAAAGGAAAATTATAATATTTATTTTTTTAAATTTTAATTATTATTAAAAATTAATAATTTTAATTTTTTGAAAATTTCAAAATTTGAAATTTTAAATCCCAAATAGATTTGTAAAATAGATAAAAATGCAAAAAAAAAGTGTTTACACTCGTATATTGAAAATAGAAGGGTTTTGTGAAACGGAAAGATTTTTTCTGTCTAAAAGTTTGTTTCTTCAGCACCTTGAGTCTCGGCGCGTTTTTTTTAGAGAGGTTTCCCTTGTAGGGTGGTAGGACTTGATGAAAAATTTTAAAAATTCTGCACTTTTATGTTCAAGGTCGAGTATTTAAAAAATTTGCCTATTATTCATTTTATTCAGGTAATTTATAATAATATGTAAAAAAAATATGTAGAAAACATTTTCTCAAATAAAACATAATTTATTGTAATTACATGTTCCATCATATCACATGTATATTTGCAAATGTATGGTATAAATATATACAGTAAATTATAATATATAAAATTTAATTTTCTATTTTTAAGAATGGTACTACTATTGAGTAATATAATTATTACACAGCAACACTAATTTGCGATTACTTATTATTCATTCTACTTTTTATGTGTACACACATCTCGATTATTCAATCAACCAACTTTTAGCTCATCAGCGTGTGTGCGCATGAATTTTTTCATCATTTTTATCTTTCTTCATAATTCATTTTGTTAATTTTTGTTCATCCAGAATATATGTATGTTTATTGCTTCTGCTTGAATTGAAATACAAGAAAAATAATCAGTCGCCGTAGTCCGTACAACTGTGTTATTGGCGACAACAAAAGGATGGCTGTTATTGTTTTTTCCAATTTTCCAGCGTCTCATTGCACTTATAATAGATTGGGGTATGAGTAGCTTAGTATACTACTATTAAATGTAATGACACTGGTGGATAAAAATGAACTCTTCCATAAGACCTGTACTGAAAAAACTTTGTGAACAAAGTACATATAGAAGCCTATTGGTTTTTCGTGACTAAAATGTGATAAATGAATTCTTGATTCTAGGTTGTATAGGTATTAATATTATGTATTATTTTTCTCCATACAAATTGAAAATCCTTTTTTAGCTCCTTCAAGGGTAGATTTTCAAAAAAATATAAAATACCTGTTCAGTTATTTATAGTTTAGAGCATTTCTACCAACGTCAATGTTATAACATTTCGTAATTTTTCTCCATACACCCTTTTGAGCTCCATAGAGGTTGATTTCGCGAATAATCGTTTTCTAGTGATATTCAGCATCACACACTTAATCTAGTGACAAAAGTTCATGTTCATAGTTTTGCAGGTGTTAAGAATTCACTTTTCATTACATCAGAATTTCTACATATTTTTCTCGATTTAACTTGAGATAGCTGTTACCTTTTCGTACCTTAAAATTCGATTTAAAAATCGAAGCTAAGCTCTGTTGGTGAATAAAGTTATGACAAGTTAAAGATAAATCACTTTGGTGAATACTACCCTTAAATTAGAAATTTGTTTGTGACACGAACGAGTAAATATTTTCACATAAGTGGTCTCTTTTTACGATTAACTTACATGTACGCGGCTTCTTTATCTGGTACGCATCCACTGCGTAAAAAGAGAACGGAGAGTATTAATTTAAGTATCAAATTTTATCTTATCAAAAACATGGGGAGATAATAAATTAAAAAATCTTAAATGGATTAAAACTATAACTACCTATATTTTAATCTATCGTATTTCAGATCTACAAAAATTTATAATTTTTGATCCAAAAACATTCATGATCATCCATACACCACAGTACCTACTATATGTACATACATAGATACTTTTTTTTCCTTTCTAAAATTGATAATAATTTCGAATTACTTTAAAAATCAAAACTACTTTAATTAGTATATGTACATACATACTACATATGTATGTATGTACATATTAAGCACAAAATAATTACGAGTATAAAATTCCGGTTACCTCAACCAGTAAATAATAATCAGCAATTTATTTTCATGCATAAAAACAAAACCTACATAATGTACAAATTTATTTGAAACACCCTATGGCTACATCAATATACTCTACTTCACTATTTTCAAAATGTATCATCAAACACAGCCAGACCAGACAGCCATTGTCGTCGATGTGAAATGTGAATAGGTAAAAACAAAGTTGAAGGAATTCTAAATTTTAAAAAATTATTTGTATATAAAATTAAAGTAAAATTATTAAGAAAAATAAATAAATATGTAAAAAAAATAATATCAGAATTATGTAGAGTGCAAATTAAAGATTAAATTCAATTTTGTGCTATAAAATTCAAATAATTTTATGTTAGAAATTTATCCCCGTCTGCTACTAAAGTACATGAATTTTTATACAATTAATAATTTTGTATATTTTTTTTAAAATTATTATAATTCGAAAGATACTAAAAATAAAGAAAAATCTTAAAATAACTACATTTTACCAATTGAATACAAGTGTTTTAAGTGAAGAAAAAAATTTACTAGGTAAATTTAGATAAGTCTCATTTACAGACCTGTATGTATGTATGTACATATGCATTTTACCTGATAAATCAAAAAAACACTTTAAACACCGCATTGACTTATGACTTATCATACACAAAAGTTATATGTGAACTTTATAATGAAATACATAATTTAAAAAAAAGAATATAGGTACATAGACATACTAATGTATAAATAAAAAGTATTTTAATGGAATTCAGTAGAAAAGAAGAAATTTCTGAAATTGCTGTATTTAATCATCATCAGGTAATTTATCAAACACATTTGAAGATTAAAATATTAAAATAAAATAAAATAAAAAAACATGTAAATTCATAATATGCACCTAAAATATGGAGAAAATTCTTTGTCCACTATTATAAGCCACAGCCTACATCTAGAAAGGAATATTGCAAAAAAAGATTTTTTTATTACATTGAAACCCACTTTCCTTCACCGTCAATTTGTTTTTCTTATTAAAGTAACAAATAAAAAACGTGAAAAGCTGTGCCTATAACCTAATACCTATTTAAAGTGCAATAATAAATCATCAAATTAATTATTATGAAAATTTCCTTCTGCACTAGTGGTGTGCGGATAGTACTATCCGATTCGGTACTGCCTCGTTACTTGCTGGATCCGATTGGGTACCGAATCTAAAGCCTGAAAAATGTCGTTACTCGGTATATTTTTAGTTTAATAAATCGTTTTGAAATTACTATTTTATTTAAAGCGTAGTACTCAGTTGAAAATAAATTTTATGTTGGAAAAAGCGAAAAATAAAAAAGAAAAGAATTATCTATGATGTAAAGGTTTTTTCACGAAAATAACAATATTTTTCAATATATTTTTGTCCGTGTTTTTCGATCTGTTCATGATTTTGCTAGTAAACATGGTAAATGTATCTAAGTAAAATCTATATGTACAACCATGTACACAGACAAATCAACTTACTGTCATCACTTGAGTATAACACGTAACGATAACTACTGTCAACTGTCAAATTTCAAATATTAATACATGTTAATTTTTGAACTTTTTGTATATTTTTTCAAATGTAAAATGAAAATGAATTGTTTTTTAATTTTAAGTATATATTTTAAAAGAAATAAAAGACTAAATTACCTATAAAAAAACTTGTTTTTTTTTTTTATAAAAGTATCTAATATAAACAATTCTATTCAAAATGTACCGAGTAACGAGTACCAAATACCGAGTATTTTACTTAAAAGATCCGAACGGAACCGGTAACCTAAAATGTACCGTTTTGCACACCACTATTCTGCACTCTTTTCTCTCCCACGCAAACCGGTCGAGCTACATAATTTGCTTCACTTTATTGGTACACTTTTGACAGCATGCCAATTTTTATAATTATAAATTTAATCGATTCTTAACGCCGTTCCAGCCATCTACCGTCTGATATAAGAACTATAAATATAAACATGCATAATATGTTATATGTACACAAATTTTCTGGGTGAATAGAGGAAGACGGGAAGTAAAAATAAAAAGCCAACAAAGCATACGTAAACGAAGTTGAGCTATATTAATTTCATAATCATTTTTTCTTCACCTTCATTTCATTCTTCATTCAATTTTTTGTATTGTTCTGTGTTCAGCAAAAATCATTATTTTAAGAAAAATTTCTGTGGAAACAATTACATATATTTAAAAATTTGAAATTATTTCAAATCAAAAAAAAAGGAACTTATAAAGTTGATATTTTAAAAGATTGTGAACAATTTTGTCCAGTATAAAAAACAAGTGTAGGAAAAGTAGCATCAAAATTCAAATACCTAAAAAGAGGAAATTAAGTGAAGTTAGAAATAAAAAATTTTCGAGGCAGCCATTTTGTAAATAAAAAATAAGTTTCAGGTATCCACCTTCAATTAATTAATTTTCTTGAAATATGCTACGAGTACGACATAATATAGTATGTATGAAATATAGGAATTATGTATAAACAATGTAATTTTAATGCGAAAATAATAAGGAATGTGGTAATTATAGAATTTGATTCTCACACTCTTCGTTTAGTCGTATTATGATAATTCATGACATTTTTTTTTTCTGATCCTGCGAATAATGCACAGGGTGTCAATAATTGTCAATGTTTAGCTTAGCTATACATTTTGTAGTGAATTTATTTTGACAATTTTTTTCCAGCTAATACAGAATAGTACTTATTGGTTTTTTATATATATATTTTTTTATTTTAATTACAGAAATTTTTAGAATCACCAAGTCCAGAATTTCCAGAAAAAGTAAGTATGAGTTATTTTTTTTATTGAATTTAAAAGTCTTCCTTAACATGTATATAAGTACCAATCTATACCTAAATGCATATTATGTTACCCCTATATAGACAAAATAAATAATATATGGTGCGGTTGTTAATTTAATTTTGGGATAATTAAAAATATCGTGTGTGGGCGTTATGATCTCATTATGTGTACATGATCTATGAAAAAAAAATGTTTAAAAATTGTGGTGTACATGTGTACATACTTTATCTATGTATATGAGAATCTTAAGGCTATCTATTCTTATAAAAATGCTCCTTTTTATACATTACATATGGACTTTAATATTCGCTAGGTAACGCCTAGGCCTTTAAAACGCCTAACGACACGCTGGTCATTTTATAATTTTCGATCGAATTGCACCGTAAAATGTCGGCTGTCAGAAATGTAAAAAAGTTGAAGTCAAATGTAATATTTATTTACATATACAATTAATATTGTAGTGCCCTTAAAAAGAAATATGAAGTACCTATTTATGATAATCAGTTTCTGAAGGTATTTTAAGAAAGCTCTCTTCAAAAATATGTACTGTGTAATTTACGACTTTATGAGTGATCGAAAAAATGTATTTAAAAATTTGAGGTTATGAAAGCTCAGTAGTAGTATAAAATACGATTCGCTCACTGGAGAACAAAGTTTGGGGGTTATTACTTGTGTGTATATTTTGAATTTCTTTTTGATTTGTTTCGTAATGCTGGGTTTTTTTTAATGAAATTTGTTCAAGTATGTAATTTAATTTTTTAACATGTTTTTTTACACTTACAAGTGAGGTTATTTTCAAGAAGAAGATAAGTGAGCTAAGTAAAACTGGATCACATATCACTTCATCAGTTCCAATAAAACACAGCTTATGCGTAGCTACTTAGCTCACCTCCCTATTCTATTTACCATGGTGTAACGTGGCATAGACCACTGACAAGTGAAAATTATCTATAGTTTTATGCACACTTTCATACTGTGCTTGTAAGCTTGTAAAATTTGTTTTTGAACAGAAGTTCATAACTTTATTATATTTCAATAAAGTTGAGAAGTATAGGAAGTTATTAAAAATAGTTGAAAGATTTTTTCAAATAAAGTGCGAGTGTATAATGTTAATTAAAGAGAGAGCAGCCTCACCATGAGAATCGATTTCGTTCGTAACACAGGCGTTTCCATAATTCCATGTCATTTCTACCATCAGTTACGAAGTCGTCAAAATAATGAACGAACACCTTACTATAAGAAACGATAACGAGAAAAACGCCATTTTCGTAATTTTTACGTCTAATCATTTGACAGCGTTGTTTTGTTTATATTATGGTGGTTTGGTATTTGGTAGTTTTTCTTGAAGTTGTAGTTTAAGTGATTTTTTCATAGTTATAATAAAAAATTAAAAAACAATGTAAGTAAAATTTTATTTAAATGTTTACACATAAATACATATGTGTTTATAATAATTTATTTTTTACTTTTTTGCGAAAAATTATTGTTTTTTTTCTGTTTTTCTATGACTTAAAGGAACAAAGAAAGATCTAAAAACACAAATCAAAATCAATATGCGGCTTGATCGATCATACAAAAGGATACATACTCTAATTCTCTATTTTTCTTTCAAATAATCACTGTCACTGCTTTATCCATTATAATAATGTGCTATTGAGTTCATTTTTAATTTGAAGTATGTATGTATGTATCTTTTTACTACAATAATTTTTAAAATTTTAAAGATTTAAAAATATCACGTTTAAAACGTCTAAAAATGTCCAAATGCCATGAAAAATGTAAAATAAACAAACCTTGAAATTTGGAATGAAAATGGAACTACGAAATTGATAACATTATCGTCTCTTATAGTAGAATTTTCGTTTGTAACTAAATTATCGTGAATTAACTAACGAAATCGATTCTCATGGTAAGGCTCCAGTCTTCAAAATTCCATTGAATACTTTTTGGTATCGAATGCAAAATTTGCTCAAAATTATTTGTACATAAAATTTTAAAAAATTTAACTTGTTCTTTCAATCATTTTTTTTTTTTGTTTTTGAAAATTTTGTATGGGAAAATTGCGATATGTCAACTTCGGGCTGTGTTGTACCAAAAAATATATAGACAGAAAGAAGTCTTATGTAGTATTGACTAAAAATTGAATTTATTACATTAGTCTATAGAGCAGTACGGTATAATAAGAATCATCCAAAATAATTTTAGCTTCACGGTTGTAACACACTCATACTCTCGTTACAACTGGTCGTGCCACCTTCAGATGTAATTTGAGCAGTTGTAAAAACAAGTTTTATAACCTGTTTGCGTCGTTGTAATGTGTTCATGCACAATAACATTACACAGCTCGTCATCGTCATAGTACGAGTGCAGTAAAAAAGATATGAGAAGAGCTTTCTAATTCTATGACTAATATATTGATTGATTGAGCATGAACACATTAGGTTGTTCTTACAACGACGCAAACCGATTATAAAACCTGTTTTTACAACTGCTCAAACTACATCTGAAGGTGGCACGACCAGTTGTAACGAGAGTATGAGTGTATTACAACCGTGAAGCTGAAATTATTTTGGATGATTTCTTACTATACCAAGTTGGAAAAAATTATACCCTTTTGTTACTCCCAGCGCAACAATAACCGGTTTAACCACCAAGTGTGCAAAGGGTGATTGTCGTATTCGCATGTATGTACTTCTATGGAGAAGTAAAAGCTTTTTCAACAAAACTAAAACATGCTGATGTACATTCAAAGCTATTTCACTAATGGGGTTCCAATATTGGAACCCCAGAACAAAAATTTTTGTATAAGACATTTTTATGCTATATAAGAATTCTTTCTGTCTATATATTTTTTGGTTGTACCGATTTTTCATTAACCTTTCCCTCACTTCTTCATTATAATGTAATCTCGTTAATAATTTAAAAACTAATGAAGCTTTTTAAAACAGTATAAAATGCCATTCGCACTAATGTATTAATATAAGTTTTTTTATTTAACACAGAGCACAAGAATTCCAGCAAAAAAAAAAAAACAATACAAAATTTCATATTTTTTTCTATGAATCACCCTATGAATTCTTTATATAACTTGTGATTACACACATTTCTCTACTCCATTAAAAAAATCAATGTGGCACTAGAAGGCGGCCATTGTAAGTGTTGAGTGAACTCGTAAAATTAAATTATTAATAATCTCACGGTTGTGCCCAGTGACTAAAAGTACTTTTCTATATTTAAAAAAAAAAAAAAAGAAAATACCTACTTTACAATGAATAATAATGTACATAGTTCAATTGATAAGTTACGTAAACAAATTGAATAATTTTAAACTTAAAGGAAGTATCTATCTATTTAACAACTTTATCCACTTTTCAGTGGTAAACATTGTATTAAAATACATACATATAGTACATCTTTTTTTTTGTACAATTTTAAATACAAAAACTAAAACTCTTAAAACTAGTATAAATTAAAAAAGGTAAATCACTTCGAGAAAAATACGAATTTACTCGTACAAATCTCACAATTTTGAAAGAAATTGTACATAAGTTTACATATTTACATATTTTAAAAAAATGTGTTTAATTTTAGAATTAGAAAATTTATTTTTCCTCTTCATTTTTATTATATTAGTAGACTATCTTTTTATTAATCATCAAATTGGAGCTCCACTCCACCAGCTCCAATCCAATTCCCACACTTAACTCTTCAACGTCAACATCTTGAATGAATTTTGCTTCTACCTTCTGCTTTCTACATACTTCTACATTTTTACAAATTGTACCAAAATTCACGAAAAAGAAAATATTCGTTAATATTGGTACACTAGTACTACACTGGTATGGTCATTGGTGGTACAATATATTTTATTCAAATATCACTTCAGACATCTAGTGTGTGACTAAAAAATCATGTATTTTTCTCAATATGTGTGTACATACTTAATACTTATGTTTGTAATTCCTCATTTGTTAGTCATCATATTTTAGAAGAAAAATTTTACGGAAAAAAAGGATAAATATTAAAGTTGAAATAAAAAATAAAAAAAACAATCATGCCAAATTGATTGAAAAACAAAAGAATTAACAGTTAAAATAAATATTACCTATAGCAAAAAGCGAGATATTTCATTTTTGTGCGACATTTTTTATTTCAGTAGTCTCTTTTTTTTCTGCTATCACAGATGATAAATGATTGAAAGTTTTTGGACTCCATTTTAATTTTTTTTCTCTTCATAGATCCAGAAAGTACGTCCATTCTATGATTCTAATTTCTAGCTAAAAAAATTTGTTAAGAAAAGAGTGTTGTTTGTTGTAAAATTTTAAAGAAGTGTTTAAAGAATATTTAACATTTTGGTGATAAATTTTAAAGGAAAATAAATCTGTGAAATTATTTCTAGAAATTAAAAAAAAAAAAAGGCCTGTGATCTTCCGTCTTTTTCATTTTTCTTAATGACTTATTTAGGATTATGTTTTAATATTTGTGATTAAATTTTCCAATTATTTAAACAAGAATAATATGTTTAATATTATGTAAGTAGTTTACACGGTCTTCGTTTTATGTCGTTTATATGTGGAAAGTAAAAAGTAGGTACATACATAAAACTTACAATAATAAAATAATGCCCTTATTTTTTTTTTTACATTTTCTTTATCTAAAGCATAGGGTGACATAATTTTTTACATTCAGTTTCTTTTCTTTCTATTTTTAAAATACAAGCTACATACATAATATGTATGTAAGATCGTTTAGCTGTTTCAGAATTTTTATCAATTTTCTTGTGTAGAAAAAAAAAGCAAGTACATATGTATGAAAATCTACACCATGGAACGTCTATATATACCTATGTACATATGTACATATGTATGTATGTATAATTTTTGTTCATGATATTTCGGTAATTTTGATTATAGCATTTTTAGTCTAAAATCAATATTTTTTGACATTTTAAATTTCATTTACTTTATTTGCAATTACTTTTTGCTACACTTTTAAGTACATATTGAAGTAAGCGTAATTATAAAACCTATTTTTTAATAAGAGTACGATAATCTGTTTAATTAGTGCACTACCTATATTGAAAGTTAGATATTCCCAATTTCCATACTTATCGTACAAATGTACATACCGCATAAGCGATTCCATGAAAATGTCAACCTGAGCTAACGTTTTTAACTTCTTTTTTTTTTTATATATTTTATTATTATTCCTTTTTTTTTTCAAGTTTAACCTGTAAATTATTAATTGAAACATTTGTAGAAGATTTTTATTGCATCGATTTTATCAAATTTTTTAATCTAAAGAAGCATTTTTTTCATTGTACATATGTATGTATGTACTTATTTTTGTTTCATAATAATTGGTCGAATTCAGAAAATTTCTGTGACTTACCAAAGTAAGCGCAGCGCAACACGAGGTTGCATTCTTTGAGCCTGTACACATTAGGTTGTTGTAACAACGACGCAAACCGGTTATAAAACCTGTTTTTACAACTGCTCGAACTACATCTGAAGGTGGCACGACCAGTTGTAACGAGATTATGAGTGTATTACAACCGTGAAGCTAAAATTATTTTGTATGATTCTTATTATACCAAGTTGGAAAAAATTATACCATTACTGTTACAACCAGCGCAAAATAACTGGTTTAACCACCTAATGTGCAAACAGTGTTTGTGAGTTAGGTGACACCGACACCAGTTTCTAAGATATAGTCAGGTACTGTGTAGTGGAAAATTCATAGTTGAATTCTAAAATGAATTTTAGAATTAAAGTATGTATTTAAAAACAAAAAATAATTAATTTTTATAAAAAATTACATGAAGAATTTTGCTAGAAAAAAAAAAACCTTACAAAATGTCAGTCAGTGACGCATGGAATTGCTCGTATAGGTAGATACATAAAAATTGATTAAAAAGGCAAAACGAAAAATAAATAGACTTACGTACATATGTATGCGTTTAGTACTTTTATTAATTGAAATAATTAGGTAGCTTATTATTTTTGCATTTATAAAAACCCATTACCAGTAAAAAAAGTGATTAGTGTTACATTGTGTGTTCGTATGAAATACATAATATAGACAATTAATGCCTATTTGTTTCGTTTTTTTCCAAAAATGTTTCGTTAATTGGTGTTACTATCTTGCTTGTAAAGAAAATCAAAAATAAGAAAAAGCATGAATGTCAATGTATTACCTACTATCAATTGTACAAAAAACAAAATTAAAATTGCATATAAAAGAATTTATAATAGCAAGCTTACATAGACGTTTCATGGGTGTGTGTGTATGTACATACATTGTACTTGATGAAACATTAAAGATTCTTATGCATATTTTCAAAAAGTTCTAAATAATTGAAATCATATAATTTTTTATTGTTAACAATTATGTATTTCTTTAAACTATTTACATCGCTTTAAAGTCCATTTACATTGTGCTGATGGATTTTTTTATATATAAAATGATAAATAAATTTGACAGGAGTAGTCGAATAGCCGTTGTAATAATAAAGGACTGAACAAGATTGGCCATTACTGTCAAAAGTTGGAAATTGATTTACATACGCTATCACCGTAAAAAAACGGCTTATCATATTTATTTAAACTATGTAATTTCATATCTTTCAAAATTGACATTAAGATTAAGAGTTTATACGTCAATTTATTTGCTCTACTTGAAACGTGTAAAAACTGGTGAAAATCGGTTATCCGGTCTGTGCTAGCACTGCTAACTAGTAAAATGATTGTTTGTATGTAGAAATATATTTGCTTGGTGAAATAATATTTTCATTTTGCTGAGCTAATTGTTTAAAGTTTTGACAAGTGGGACACACAAATATAATTTGTGAACAATTCAATTCTTATACATTTGAAATCTTCAGAATAAAAAAATACGTCTGAAAGATAATTCATTTTTATTATAACTCAATTTCTCCGTATGCTGAAAAGGTATATAAGTACGTCAGATATGTATTTTACAATTGTCAAAATTTGATTTACCCTCTTCTTTTTTTGTTGTGCCTGTTATTCCTCGTGGGTACGTAGCGCTTCAAGATTTTACTTTTTCTTTCACAATTTTTCTGCCATACATGCACCTAAAATTTAAGGTGGGATGCGAACCATTGAATTTGTTGGTAGAGATATTTGTGTGGTTGTACTTGCTTATGATCAGTAAAAAGGGCCACCAAACTACTTCATTACCGAGCACTTATACCCAATTCAAATGAATTGATACTCATTCATAGCTGAGATATTTGCACTTGAAAAAACTAAAAATTAGCATTTCTAGCACCTATTTCCAATTTACACTGTAATAAAAGCACATTTAAATCATGAATTTCAAATATTTGCCTTTTTTAGTTTTTTCAAGTGCAAATATCTTGAAAACTGCATTTTTCGAAAAAAAAATGATAAAACCAAATCGATGCAAAATCAATTGAACTTTCATTTTCTGCAATAAAAAATGAGGGTTAATATCGAGCACTACTCGAGAAAAATGGAATTAAAGTCAAAAAATGACAAAATTTTGAATTTGAAGCCTAATAACTTTTGAATAGTAAGAGATTCAGAAGCATGTAAGATGTTGTTGGAAAGAAATTTTGCACAAAGAAGGGTGACCCTAGCGTGCCCCTGTAAAAAGTTGTAGGGTAAAATAAGGAAAAGGTACCAAAAATCTTTGTTTTCCTCTAACTCTGTAATGGTTGAGATTGACTTCCCCCTCCCATACGATTTTTTGTTCGTCTCGCCGAGACCTTTCCGTAGTTTCCGGATCGGACACCTAAACTGAATCACCCTGTATATTGTATTAGTTATGAATGCTATAAAGCATTAAACTCGTTTTAGAATTTAGAGTGAAGTGATTTTATTTCACATTGATTTCGTATAGGCGTAATACAACCCTAGTAACCAACTCATGATGATCTCATCATCTACCGTCGGGAAAAAACTCATTCATATACTTTAAATGTATACAGTGATGAGCTCCATGAGCATTTTAACAAAATTCAAGTATGCTATATAAAAAATCATACACACATACATACATATGTATATGATTACCCGGGTGTTATTGCTACAATATGTATCGGTAATGCCAATTTTGTAGTGTAAAATATGTTGGTTGACACTTGTCATATTTTCCGTTTTTTAATTTTTTTAAATTTTTCGTTTTTTTAAATTTAAAAAACTGGAAAACAAATTTGTGACATTTGTGCTGTAGTTATTAGCTTGTTGGGTGTTTTTATTAAAAATTATAGAATTTTTGGAAAAATAAATAATAAGTAAAATTATTATAGACTCTAGTTTAAAATAAATAAAAAGAAAAAAAAACAAAATGGAAAAAAAACGAATAGAATAATAAACAGGGATATGACTTGGTAGAATCCAATTATAAAAATATCAAAATAAAAGACAAAATCTTGATCAATTTTGACAGCTTCAGTTAAATTCAAAAAGTCATATTTTTTAAATTACATCGTAAAGCTGCAGCTGTTATTTGGATATGGTAGACTTATGAGTCTTGTTGTCGACTTCAAGAGCCTTTGCGTCCGAGTACTCAATCCTCAGTCTCCAATTTGGAATAGCCCATTGCTCAGAAAGTTTTTTTATATTACAGGAATTTCTTCTGTTTTTAAAAGTTTTAAATGAAGATGAAGCATACATAACCTATATTTAATCAATTTACCACACCAAGTGAAAAAACAGTATAAAACAATGAAGATAATTTCAAGTCAGGTAAAACATTTGTCATTTTTGTGATATAAAAAAGCGTAATTCATAATAGTATAGGACAAACAAAGTGTAATACGTACCAAAAAGCATAAATAGAGTTTTAGTTGTGACGTTGAATTAAAATTTTTGAATTTCGTGTCTGTATGTTTGCAAAAATAATATGAGGAGTTTATTTGGCTTCGAATAAGCTCATAAGATGATAGGCTGTATAAGAATGCAAGGGGAGAGTTGTGAAAAGAAGAAACATGTAAAGGAAATTATAGAAATAAAGAATAATGAAGTACACGTCCATAATTTTAATATTTACCTTATAATGCGGTATTTGATTTTGTATACCACATGCTGATATTTTTTAATTTTGTGATTATGCGAACATGTATACATTTTTAGATATTTTTGTTTTTTCGAAAAAAAAAAAAAAATATAATTGACTATTATGATTATTGATTATGATATTTTGTATGAAATGGGTGAAATGCATAAAAAATTTCGTTTTATGTTTTTTTATTTTCAGTTTATCCATTTCTATTATTCTTATGAAGTAATGATAATATTTATTTTATTATCTGTATAGGTATACAAACTACCTATAAGTTAAAATCAATAGTACTCCTAAAATTCTACTCTTTATTTTTTGTTGTTGATTTTTGTCAAATGTCATATTTTTTTGTTATACGTATATGTATGTATGTATATACAGGGTGATTCAGTTTAGGTGTCCGATCCGGAAACTACGGAAAGGTCTCGGCGAGACGAACAAAAAATCGTATGGGAGGGGGAAGTCAATCTCAACCATTACAGAGTTAGAGGAAAACAAAGATTTTTGGTACCTTTTCCTTATTTTACCCTACAACTTTTTACAGGGGCACGCTAGGGTCACCCTTCTTTGTGCAAAATTTCTTTCCAACAACATCTTACATGCTTCTGAATCTCTTACTATTCAAAAGTTATTAGGCTTCAAATTCAAAATTTTGTCATTTTTTGACTTTAATTCCATTTTTCTCGAGTAGTGCTCGATATTAACCCTCATTTTTTATTGCAGAAAATGAAAGTTCAATTGATTTTGCATCGATTTGGTTTTATCATTTTTTTTTCGAAAAATGCAGTTTTCAAGATATTTGCACTTGAAAAAACTAAAAAAGGCAAATATTTGAAATTCATGATTTAAATGTGCTTTTATTACAGTGTAAATTGGAAATAGGTGCTAGAAATGCTAATTTTTAGTTTTTTCAAGTGCAAATATCTCAGCTATGAATGAGTATCAATTCATTTGAATTGGGTATAAGTGCTCGGTAATGAAGTAGTTTGGTGGCCCTTTTTACTGATCATAAGCAAGTACAACCACACAAATATCTCTACCAACAAATTCAATGGTTCGCATCCCACCTTAAATTTTAGGTGCATGTATGGCAGAAAAATTGTGAAAGAAAAAGTAAAATCTTTATTTGCACTTGCTGACGGCGAAAATATGTTCACAAATTACTTTCAGTTGCAATCGTGGAATGTTAATATAATAAATCGAAGTCAGTACAGCAAAATAGGCATACTTTTTTCTATTGTTTTACATTGTGTTTGTATAAATCTGTCTTTTGTGTGGGGTGATCAAATCTCAATTTCAAGTTATAATTTATCAAAAACATTTATACTTTAAGTTATCAGAAACTAATCGGGTACTGCCTCCATAAGCACTGACTTCGATTTATAAACCGAGTATAGGTTATTTATTTCAAGCTTCCATCGCAGTCGGCTGAAATTACTCAATCGTTTTCAGGCGACTGCGATGTTTATTCTCAATAAAAATAACGTGTTGTCAATATTTTATTCTGACATTTGAAGATTTTTCTTTAGTTCGATTTTAAATTTAAAATAAGATATAAATTAATTGAATTTCATAAACATTGTGATATTTGAAGATGGCGAATCATGTTCATTTATTCTAACAAATGCTTACATGCACAGTTGACGACTCTAATTATAATTCCAGCGCATTCGAGTCGTCAACGTATGTTCACGCATTCATGAAAGCACCCCGTATTATTACGGTCAGTGTGTATTGACCAATCAAACATCAGCAGCTTCTCTGCTAAATATGTAATGAAACAAAAACATGAGTTTTTTATTTATTTATAAAACTACTGATAGAAAACTAAACACGTAGCAGTTCTGAATATTCAATTAAATACCTTTTTAGTATCGCATCGATACACATTTTACTCTAAGCTTGCTTGGAGCTTTTCATAATTAAAATGTAAGAAAATAATAGAAGAAAAGGCAAAGAATTAAGCTATCAATTATTATTCGCTTAAAACTAAACAAACAACAGCAAAAATATAAAATAAATAAAGAACGTAAGTAAATATATGAATTAAATAAAACCAACTACAACTTAATTTCACTCAATTTAAAAGATTTGAAGGCAATAGATAATAAGTCGTGGGTACCATAGTGTTATTCAATATAAAAGTTAATAATGAGAATCTGATAATAATTCTCAGCAAAAGGAGAAGATCGAGTGAATCAATCTGATTAAGAATATAACCTTAGGGCATATCTTAAAAACAAACAAAAAATATGAACCTAAAAACCTGAAAAAAAAAATCGTTCTCATGTCTCATATCACACGAACGTCAAAATATAGTTCATTGTAAAGATATTTTGAGGTTACGATTTAGAGGTACATAGTTACTGTTTCTGATCTGACATACGTACCGCTCAGCATAATCGCATAAAATATTAACATCGAATACATACGTAAAAAAAACATTGACATTGATCATTTACGCACCTACGTCAGTTGCGTAATTAATAAATGTAGTCAAAGTGAACTAATATTAATTACACCTTGAGTTTTCATTTTTGAGTCCTGCATAGCAGATATTTTGTAAAAATACTCATTATCATCAGGTGCTGAGTTGTTTCACGACTGGAAAAAGGATGAATAAGAATATTTCTTATTAAATTCGAATTGAATATACTACTTTTTGCCTGTTGAACAAAGAAAAAGAGATGAGAATCAAAAGACAAAATAAATTATTTAAATTCATTTAAAATATTTAAAAACATTTTTATTCCAGATTCAAACGTATTTTTTTATCCTAAAATCATCCTGTTGAGTTAAATGGCAGTTCTGAGTTTTATTTTCAATTCTCAAATAAAAAAAATCGTTTTTTCCTAACACAAATTCTAAATTTTAGGAATAAAAAATAAGATTCGGAATAAGTTAATTTTCTGATTCTTCCTACTCTGCCTTGTTTCATTCTGTTATTATTTATTTATATTTTTTTTTAAAAATTACAATTCCAGTTTATTTCAATAAATTTATTATTTTTATTTATTTTTTTTTTTTTTCAGTTTAATTGATTAAGAAAAAAAATGGAAGAATACGAACTTAAATTATCGGATTTACAAAAATATGTTCCTTTTTTAGAACAGATGATTGTAAAATTAAAAAAAGATGGTAAACCAAGAGAAGCTGAACTTGAAAGAATTCAAATGCTTTATAATATACTTACAAACAAAAAGAAAAAGTAAAGTTTAGATTGAAATTTATTTCTACTTAAAAAAAGTATTTGAATATTGTTTTTCTAAAAATATATTTATTTTTATTTTTTTTATATTATTTTTAATAGGTGTAAAATTGAAACATTGAATAAATGTGAGTCTGTTTTAGTGAAACTACACAGTAATTGGGAGAAAAGGGTGAATATAATATTTCTATTTTTAAAATTATTTTTTTATTATTTAGTATTAGTTTTTACTTAAAAACAGAAACTAGAAAAAGTATTCAATATGTATATTAATTAAACTCAATTGTTAGGGTCGTATTCGCCATTGTTCTTAGTACGATTGAATTTAAAACAATTTTAAATTAACTTCGCAAACTCCTATTCATAATAGCAATTTCAATTATATTTTTTTGTTTGTATGTATCACGTTTAAAAAAAATAAAAAGTGGGGTGAAAAGGCTGGATTTAAGTTGGGACAGCTATTACGTTATCATAACTTAAAAAATTTAAAAATCGTAGGTACACTATTGGCGAATAAAAAAACGACAAGTTTAAAATAAATAACTTTGGTGAATACCGCCCTTAGAGTTTCTGTTTAATAAATAATAAAATAACTTTTTGAGAATATTTTCTTGAAAAATTAATATTGAAAAATATAAGGTAAGTTTGCGCTTTTTATGTTTTGTAACATATGGCGCCCGCACAATGAACTCTCTTTTTTTTTTTTTGCAGATTTTTGCGTTTATCGTTCTCGTGTCATATGTAATTTTGAAAAGTATATTCTGTGGCCCTATTGTTGAATTCGATAGAAGTTCTATCGAATCGAATGAAATATTCACAATATTTTGTGTCATTATTAAACAAATGCTAATATATATGCTATATGAATTTCATTTAAAATATCTATCATAGTAATCTATGATTTTTAATATTGCAATTTTTTTTCTCCAAACAATCTAATGTTTATGGTGTAAAAACTGTTCTAATAATTAAGAACTATGTACATGCGAAGGCAATATAATAAAAATAAGGCAAAAATTATGATACTATTTAATAATCACAAATTATTTACGCGTTCATAAAAATTTAGCAAAGTCACAAAAAAAAAATACTCTAATCTCTAGAAAATGAATAAAAGAAGTATTCTTTAGATTTTGAAATTATTTTTTACATTAATAATTACTACGCAGGCGGTCGCGATTTTATAGTTTTGAATATTTCGCGTTATCTCAATTAGATAAATTTGAGATTCTCTTGAACGCAACGTTTGAAAAATTACATTTTTAATTGCATTTTTAAAAAAAGTTAACGATATTTGTTTTTGAACAAGAATGCATTCTAGATATTTTTATATAAAGGCGTCAATTATCACCCTTATACTATTGACAGACATAAGTTGGTATAAGATTCCTTTAGACTACTTGATTTATCAAGTATGATTTGTGCTTTGATATGAAAATGGTGTATTTTTTGATTTGCTATGACAAATGTCGAATTCATCTGTTCGTATGCTTCCATACTATTTGATTTGTCAAACATTGTATGTACGTGCAAAATTTAAAAAAATGTCTGTAATAATACCATAAGAATTTTTAATTATAAATATATAAATAAATAGAAACAAACAATTCTTACCTCTTTTTCTTTGTTAGAAATTTACTTAAAATCAAAAATTAGAGACGATTCTAATTTCAAGATATCAAACTCGACACGAATTGACATATTAAACTTGACATATCTGTATGTCTTTACACCATCAGACAGAAATTTCGACAAAAATCAAATCAAGTCGTATTTGATAAATCAAATAGTCTTCTGTCTTAACCAACTCTTCCATTTGACCAGCTTAATTTTTCACAAAATAAGTGACAGACATAGTAGAGGTTTATACCTAATCCACTTTTAATACGGATTTTGGTTTACTCCAAATTTCACGTAGTATAAACCCGTTAATTCGTATTTTGGTTTAAATCCAATTTATTTGGGTTTAATCCAAATCTTTGCATGTGTGTGTATGTAGCGCCAAATGCAATATGCGAATTGTAGAGTGAATAAAGAAAAAAGAAAAACATGTATACTATACGTGTATCAACGTTTGCATGTATTATTTTATTCCCAATACCAAATTTTACCCGTTTATACTTTACTCCCAATTTAATCCAAAATTCGGATTTACATAATTCTAAACTTCTAAATAGTCAGCTGGTTTATTTTGATATTTGTGTGTTAAGATTTCTTGTGGAAGATATTTTTTGCACTTTTTTCATTTATTTATTTTATTTAATTTTTTGCACTTTTTTTATTTATTTAATTTATTTAAATAAAAAAAAAATTACAAGTAACTGGAATGTTTGACGTTTGTTCATTCGAAAATCGAAATTTCTTAGTTAACGCATAAATCAAGTGAATTTTTCTTGGTTAATAATGGTTATTAACAATTTTATTTATATGATGAACCAAATCAGAACCAGTTGATTCAATCTGGTTATGTACGGAATCAAGAAGTTGCTTGGTTAACCATAATGTCTGTCAATAGTATTATACTATTCTTTGTTTTTTTATTTTCAAGTCGGAAATAAATTAAATAAATGTCAAAATAAACCAGCTGTCATTATGTCTGTCACTTATTTTGTTTCCAACGTTGGTCAGGTGGAAGAGTTGGTTAACCAACATAATATGTCAATAATCGTATCGTGGTTGATGCCATGTGAGTTGACATTTACAAAATCGATACATATTCTGACAGTTGATTTCCTCGATGAGTATAAATTCGTATTGAAAATGACAATTTTGTTTTTGTTATGCTGATACTCGTCTGAAGCGACATTTTGTCAAATTATGTGACAATTTTATTCCGTATGCTAAGGAATAAGGAATTCTGTACACAAACTGAAAAAAATTGATAACGAAGAAAATAAATTTCAATTTTGCAATTTTTATATACATATTTACATTAATTAAATTAATCATAACAAAAAAAATTTTATAATTTACAGGATAAAAATGATAAATAAATAAATAAATAAATAAAATTTAAAAGTTTAATTAAAATATTGGTAAAATATCTAAAAGGCAAAAAAATCCAATAGAGTTCTGAAGTATATAGATATTAATGTTATATTAAATAAATAATTTAGAAATTCATGCATATTTACACTAACAAATTTTTCGATACTCGAACATAAACGACTACATTGTCGTCACTTTGCATGACTATCATCATACCAAAAACAAAAGATAAAAGCGACAACAACAACGATTTCAAATACGAGAAATGATTCGACTATCAGCATAGGGGTGACTATCGATTGATTTTCGGAATAACATAAATTAAATAGTTAGTCACACTGACAGTCTCATAAAGTTTAAATTGTAGTTAGTAAGAAAAATATGAAATAAATGTGATATTATTTGTCTTGTATAAAATATATTTAATAATTTTTTACTTATATGAATAAATATGCCTAACGTTATTGATAAATAAAATAAAAAACATTTCTATTTCAGAATATTGATCATGAAAAAAGTGGCAATGATTCTAAAGCTAATTCAAAAAGTAGTGATTATCGTGAATTATCTGCACCTGAAAGTCCACAGGAGAATTTCGATAAAACTTATGAAAATCATAAGCCAATAGTGATTCCAACAGAAAGAAAAGAATCTTCAAAATACGATTTTCACGATCGTAGTCGTAATGATTTACGTGACTACGAGTACAAGAAAACGGATAGTTCAAGGGATAATAAAGAATTATATAGGAGAAGATCACCTTCCAGATACAATAGTCATCAAAGTAGTCGATACAACAGTATGTATGATCAATATTCCAATTCAGATGACATTCATCGAACTATATGGGAATCATCTTCAGAGTCCGATAGACATAGATCAATTGATGATGGTTATCGTCATAATGAAAAAACTTACGAAAAAACTAGAGGAAATGGTAATACTTCTTCTCAGTCAATTTTTAATAGGCTCGGTGAGAAATTTGATGTAACCTCAAAGGATTCATATGAAAATTTCAAAATTAAAGTATCAAATGATCGAAATCGTATAGCTGTACCTCCTCAACCAATTGCTGATGTATTAAAAAGTCCACCATTAAGTTTAAATGATATTAACGATTTAATGAATGAAGGCGGTGTTAGCAGTGAAAAATATGATAAATATGAAAAAAATCGTTCTGAAAAAAAATCTAAAGATTCAAGAAGGAATTTAGAAGTAGCAAGAAAGAAATTAATAAAGATTGATGTATCATCAGATTCACCTAAAAGAAAAGATAGTCCTACGCCGAGCAGTGTAAGCAGAGCTAAAAATCAAAACCCCGTAGAAAGTGAATCCTTGCATAAACTTAAAGAAAAGTCTGAACAGTTAAGATATGAAACAAAATCTATAAAAGACAAACATGAAATGCACACAGAAAAAGATGTATCGTTGAAAAATAAGTCTGAATCACAATCAAGGTGTTCTAATGAAACCAATAAATCTTCTGAAACTCAAAGTGATGCGAATAATATACGTTTAGCATATAAATACAATCCTCATCCTCGTAAAAGCATTGAATCTCTACAGAAGACTGACAACAATTCATCAGATAATAATAAATTATTGGATAGGCAACTGTCAAAGCCAACTGATCCAAGAAAAAATCTTCCTTCACATAATACATTACCAAACGTGAATCCTTCAGATCCTCGTTTAAAGTATCGTGCTTTTGACACTCTTTCAAATACTTCTCAAAAACAAATTCCAAATTTGTTAGATATGACTGTACGCAATCCGTTTACAACAACAATACGAGATTCATCAAGAAGTTCTTTCACAAATTCATCAATTTCATTACCATCAAAAGATGTAGAACGAAATTTTTTCATGAAAAATATACCACAAATGCCCGTTCCAACACCTGTGATTAACAGTATACCTCTGTCTGTTCCTCCGCCGATTGTAAAAATTGCGCCATTACCTGTACCTCCACCAATTATTCCAAAAACAAATTCAATAAGTTTGCAATCTTTTTCCAAACCTACTACATCATTGTTATCACATTCTATGGAACCTCCACCAATAATTTACGGCAAATTTCGTGCAGTATTAAATGATCAAGTAGAAAGAATTAAATACATGGAATCAAAACGAAATAAAGCTGAACCACAAACATATAGAGAATACCGTAAAGCAAAACTTGAAGCTGAAAAACAGAAAGAATTTGTTGTGAGTCAAAACGAAAGTGGTGGATTAGATAAAAATACTACTGAAGTTGGGAATGTAAATTCAACAACAGCAGGACAAAAGAATGTCCTTGATTCAATGTATAGAAATTCTGATTGGCGAGGAGAATTATCACATGTTTCATCAAGTTTTAAAATACCAAAATTAAGTGAAAAAGAAAAGGAAAGTGAAAAATCAAAATCTGAAGGAAAATCATCATCAGGAAAAATTGTGTTAAATGATAAAGACAAACAAAGAAAAGAAGAAAACCAAAAAGTAGAAAAGAAAATAATAGTAGATGATGATGAAGATAATTGGGATGATATTGATTTTGATGAAACAAAATCTAAAAATAAGAAGAAAATCAAAGAAAAACGTAACGATGAAGAGAAAAAACATAAACATCATTCGAGGGAGCATAAAGAAAAGAAAGTGAAAGAAGAAGAAAGAGAGAAGTTTGAAAATGTTAATTTGAATTCAAAAGCAAAAAATGAAGATGAAAAATTATCTACTACTGAATGTGTTGAGAAAGTTGTTGCTAAGCAGTTAAAAGAAAATTCAATTTGTGAAGATAAAAAAGAAAATCAAGATATTATTGAACTTGATACAGATTCCGAGGTAGATACGAAAGTTAATTTTGAAGAAAAAGCAGAGAGAACAGATGAACATAAGGAATTGTTAAACAAAGAAAGAGAAAAAGATGTTGAACATCATGATACTGAAATCGGAAAAATTTTGGAAAAGGAACAAAAACAAGAACATAAAGGAGATCCAGATGTAGAAAACACTAAAAAGCATGATGAAGATGAAAATCTTACTAGAATATCAAGAATTCGTCAGAGAAGACAATCTGTTGCAACATATGTTTACATTGAAGTACCAGACAATGAAATTGATGATGACAAAAGTGCTATTTCAATGAAAAATATAATCGCAGGTAAAAGAGAACGAAAATCTAGGATTTCTACGCCTACGGAAAGAAAACAAACTCCTTCACCAGCCAAATCTAAATCTCCATCATCCGTTAAGTCTTTATCTTTAGCTACAACATCATCTCCAGAATCTAATGCTAGTTTACCAAAAACTAATAAAATTCAACCAAAAAAAAATAATAATACTACACCAAAAAGTAAAAAACAATCAAAAAAGCCTACTACATCAACAACAACAGCAGTTCCAGCAGACAATTCACCTATTCCAGAAATAACAGAAACTGATCAAATTTGCGTTGTTAGTAGTACAACAACAAGTTCCACTACACATGAAGAATCATCTTCATCAAAATGTAGTACAGCTAATATTGAACAAAAAGCATCTTTAGTAGATTTATTAAACCCAAGTTTATTAAATGAAAAAAGTGTACTTGGTCTGTTAGAAAAAGTATTAGCTAAAGAAAAATTTTTACCAATTAAAGAAATTATTGAAAAAAACGAAAATAATAAAAAATCAAATGATTTAGTATTAGAAAAAGATAAAAATGAAAATGATAATAAAGATGATGATGAAAATGTAGTAGAAAAAAATATTGAAAAAGATGCTGCTGTAGAAGAAGAAAATGTGAGATCCCAGCAGCAGCAACAAACTAAACCGAAACCACATAAGACCGAATTGGATCGACTTAATGAAGATATTCGTGACATGTTCATTAGCAAAGAAGTAATTACAGCAACTGGGCGACGTGTTAGTGCCATAAATGCTGAAAAGAAACAACTTGAAGCAATACGAAAAATAATTGTTAGTCCAAAACGTAAAATTGGACCAAAATCAAAAATGAAAAAATTAAATCGTCTTCAGAATCAAAAGAAAACCACCATTAATGTTAATAAATTAGTTAACATTAATAAAAAATATAAAAATTTAAAAATCAAACAACCAAAAATTTCAATAAATAAAGCAGTTTTTAAAAAATTGATAAAAGAAAATATCACATCCAAGGAAAATGAGAAACAAATTGTTGATAATGATAATGATGACACAGATGATAAATTAATGCCTGTATTAGAACCAAATACACCACCTAAACAATCAAGTAAAATGTCGAAAAAATTCAATGATAAACCATGTCCAAAAAGTAAAAAACGGTTCTATAAAGAATCAGATGATGAGAATAATGAAAATAATGATTCTGAAATGTATCTACCAGAACCATTATCACCAATCACTAAAAACGTTAATTTTGAAAAAGATAATGAACAAGCAACTTTATTACCAAAGAAAAAAGAAACTGTAATTAAAAAATCATCAAAAAAGAAAGGTAAAGGTAAATCAACGATAAAACCTTCTTCAGTAGTAACATCTTTAATTAAAAATACAAATTCAAATATGCATACACAAAGTATTTTTACACAAAAATGTGTTATTTGTGAAACAAATAGTGGTAAAACAAATCATTATGTTACTATACATCCAGATTCTGAAGTATATATATCACGTTTACCACCAGATACAATGATTTCATTAAAACAAAATCAAATTAATAAGAATGCAATATGTTGTAGAAAAAATAAAGTAGTAACATATCAACATCAATGTCCATTTTGTGATAATATACAATCATTAACTAAAAAAATGTGGTTAAATCATATTGGAATACATACTGGTGAATATGGTTATCAATGTTCGGATTGTAAGAAAAAATTTAGTGTTTTACCAGCAATTCAATCACATAAAAAAAATCATTGTAAACAAGCAATAACAATAAGTTTACGTAATTTAAATTTAGAAAATCCTGAAAATATTGTTACATATATTTGTGATTTATGTAATTACATACAAATTGATAAAGATAATATATTAAAGCATTTACAAACACAACATGAAATATTAGATATGAATTTAATTGTAAGAAATATGAGTCAATTAATATTAATTGAATTTTTAGATAATTTAGAAAATTCAGATATTAAAAAAAGAAAAAAGAAATCGATTCCATCACAAAATGATACGAAAAATTCCGGAAATCTTATTGAAAAAAATATTGAAGCATTTTTACCAAAAGAAAATGTTGATTTAAATTTAGATAAAAATCTATTAGAATATATGAATGAAATATCATTTAAAACTTATGATTCATCATCATTTCATTCACATAAATCACCACAATCAACATCAATTATTGATCAATTAAGTATGAAATTTAATAATTCAAATCAAAATAGTACAACAACAACATCCAATAGTTTAGTAGATGATATATTTCAACATTCAATATTTTCTGATATATCAATGGTAAATCAATTATCTGAAAAACTTGGAGAAAGTGTACAAAATAATCAACAAAATGAACAATTTGAACAAGTAACAAATTTTGAAAAATGTGAATTATTAGAAAATCAACAACAACAGTCAAATGCAATTTCAAATTTTGAGCAAGAGAAAGATCCATTAGAAATAAATTCCAATGTTATTACAAATAAAACGAGTCAAATTGATGGTAATGATAATAATGCAGGTGATAATGATACTCAATCACTTGAATCATGGGAGAAACGTTTTAGTCAACAAATTTCTGATGGTGGTTTATCACTAGCAGATAAATTTAATCAAAGTATAACAAGTGGCAACTCAAATTTAAATATTTGTAAATCTTTAAATCTTTTTGATCAAATATCACAACGTATTAGGCGAAGTAATGAATCTAGTCCAGAAAAAAAAAGTGATGATACAAGTTCAGATAAAATTGTTTCATTAGAAAAAATATCAAATGTATTATTTTCACGTCGAATATCGATAGCAGAAAGGCTATCTGAACGTTTAAAAGAAAGTAAAGACATAACATGCAATTCAGAATCAATTTTAGATAGTTCTTCGAATACAGAAAAATGTTTCCAAGAAAAACTACCATCAGAAAGTAAAACTACACCAGAAAATGAATCAAATTTAACAGTGATTGATAAGAAAACATCATTTTTAGAGCAAGAGTTATCTGAAACAGAAGATCTTGACACTTCATTTGAAGATCGTCTTGTTATTGATGAAAGTGATGATTCAAATTCAGCCAGTATTTCAAAGGAAAACAATCAAAAAGAATCTACTACAGAAGAAACAAATAAAGAAAAACAAGAAGTTCCATTAAGTCAGAATCAGGTCGACAGTGATAATGATGATGATGATGCTGATGGGGCTGATGATGATGATGATGATGATAATTGGGAAGACATTGAAGAAATTATTACATCAGAAAAGTCAACTTCAGTAAAATCAAAAAATAAAACTATGTTTGAAACTTTAAGTCGTTTATACACTTCTATTGTTCCATCAGTATCAACAAAATCACAATCCACTTTGAAAAAAGATCAAAAATCTACAGAAACAAAAAAATCCATTAAACCACCGTTGCAATCGAAACCAAATATTTTTGTTATCGATAAGGCAATAATACAAAAACAGAAGGAAAATTCAGGCATTATTGCTTCAGAAACTGAAATCCCATCAACATCATCATCAGATCTAAGATTTTTATCATCAATGGAAATTGATCCAACTCTTCCTGATATTTTACTTAGTGATGAAGCTGATCCAGATGAAAATAATTTAAGTAAAACAATGGCAGATTTAATAAGTTATAGTCCATTACCTGATTCTGATCGTTCAGATCAATCAGTTGATTTATTAAAATCCAATATGGCAAAAAAATTAAAAGTTTTAGATAATGTTCAAGATAATAGTAATGAAAAAAATGATATTATTGACATTACAAATGATGATTTATCAGCTAAATTACCAATAAAAACTCAAAAAATTTTTAATATTGGATTTAGAAAAAAATCTAATGATCAAATTTTATATTATTGTTTAATAGAGAATTGTTCATTTTTATATTCAAATTTACCAGCTGGAATCGAAGTACATTTTAAAACTGAACATCCTGATATAAAATGGGATGGTTATTGTTATAATTGTGAAGCAAGTGTTTCTGAAGATTCTAATATGCTAATATCACGAGAAATTAATCATATGCTTGAAGTACATTTAAAAATTTCACAATCTATTAGATCATTATCACCAGCTGATGAAAATTCAAATTCATCAAAAAGTTCTGATAGTCGTGGACTTATTAAAATACGACGTTTTTCTGGTGATAAATTATCATCAAAATTTAAAGATGATGTACAACAACAAATTTCTTCTGATCAACAACAAAGTAATAATAATAAACCAATAATTCATAATCAATTATATAAACAGCCTGAATCACAAAATATATCTCATTTTCGACTTAAACAAATAACACAAAAAGAATTTACAATAACACCATCTGAATTAGCATCATCATCACAAAATAAAATATCACCTGTTGGTAAAAATCTAATTTCACCAACAGTAAGACAAACAACACATATATCACCAGGTGATAAAAATGATTTTGTATCTATCTCTAAAACAATTGATAATAATTTATGTGAAAATGAAAAAGAATCATCAAAAATAAATGAAACACCATTTTTAAAAATATCTGAAGTTGTTAGCTTAGGATCTGAAGCATTTTCTACAAAAAATAATTCTATAAAACCTACAACATTATTGGAAAAAAAATCAACAACAAAAATTTCTAATAAAATTCTATTGGATTCATTAAAACCATGGTTAAAGAAAAGTATAAGTAATAAGTCAAATCTAATTATAGATACATTACTAGAAGAGAAATCATTATATTGTCTTTATAAATGTATGGGAATTAATTGTGATTTTCGTGCACAAACAACAACTAAAATGAAACTTCATTTAATGGCACATGAAAAATCTGATCAAACAAATGCATATTTAGAATGCCCTTATTGTAATGTAATTTCATGTGATCGTAACGATTATTTAATTCATATGAGTTATCATTCTAAAGATATTTATCAATGTCCAAAATGTTTTTATCGAAGCTGTGCTAATTTAAATGTTATAATTCATATTTTTAAATATCATCCGAATAAAGAATTAAAAATATTATTATGCATTGGTAAACCAAGACATTTTGATGAAGTTAAGCAGATGGCAATTAGAAGAACTCAAAATGTTAAAGCTATACCATGTATTGGTAAATATATATATTTTTTTCTTACTGTTATTTTTTATTATTATTATTTTTTAAAGTAGCAATACAGACATACACTAACACGCTTTGTTAATTTTGTGAGTTAAAAACGAAAACTAATATTTTATGAGCAAAGTTGACAAAAAACAATATCGTGCTTTAAATATTTTTTTGATGTAGGTATATGATTTTATTTGTATTCAATTTAACTAATTTTAGTTGGAAATATTTTTTGAAGCATTAAATTTTTTCAAGTCACAAAATATTTCAGGGTATAGAAAAATAGCACTCACTCATGAATTGAAAAATGGTACCCAGACGATACACGGTCAAATTTATTTTCAAATTTGTGATATACAACTACAACACGTTAAATATCTGAAGACTAGAACCATAGACAGTAATATCATATACAGATATTACAAGCTATGTACTATAATAGTTTCAGTAAAATTTTGGATTTGCGCAAAATCAACTTTTCAAAAACGAAGTTAGGAAAACTTTTGAAAGCTTTCCAAAAAGAAATCAGATAACTTAATTTTTTTGTAGACATGCCTTCCATTTACTTGCAATATCTGTATATGATATTACCATTTGTGCTAGAATGATATTTGAAAGTCTGTTTGATAAAATATTTGATAGTGTGTATTCAAAACTTCAAATTTGTTTGCAAATAAATTTGGGTGTGTATGGTCATGTAAAATTCCATTCATGAACGAAAAAAACAAAAACGAAAACCAATTTTTCTTCATTTGATTCGCGTCTCTTACTAAGTAAATAACTAACAAAACTAACGTGAAAAAAAATACTCCTTTATTTTTTTAAATTTTAGTATTTAGTTCACGAATGGTTCATACAGTGAAAATTCACGAACGAACCTTATTTTTTGATTCCTTTTTAATTCGATTCGCTCACGAACGAATCATATTTTGAAAGAGAACGAAATTATAAATTTCGTCAACGAAAAAAATATAATATTCCCCTGCGTTCTATAGTTAATATCGAATCAATAAAAACGAAAGGCTTTAAATAGATTTCACGTCTGCGCAATCTTAATAATATATACTTAAGATAAAATTTGACATATGTATTACGTAGGTGTCTTTTACAAGAACAAATAAATTGAAATATTTCTTTTAAGTTTTGTCTCTTCTCATTTTTTAAAGTGCGTTGCACTTATCAAACTCTAAAAAAACTGTTACAATGGAACTTAAAAGATAAGATCAGCTTATCTCAAGTCATCAACTTTGCTTTAATACAAAATATATTGGATAACTAATAAAATGACTGACTTCAGTTATGTTTTATAAAATTTTTAATATTTTAATATTATAAAAAAATTAATTTGATTTGGAGAAATCTATGGATTTACAAAACAAACAAAAATTAAATATTTTTTGTAATTACACTAGTTTACAAGGATTTTGTTCTTCAAATGAAAAATGTTTTTTCTTAGTAGATATGGATGCAATAAATCAGCAAGTAATTCTTGGGTATTAGCATATTTTTTTGTTCCCTGGAAACTCTTGGGTAACAAGTCGTGAAGAATTCCAAGCAGCTTTTTCGATATTTGAAAGACAGTTTTCAAACTTCTCATCCTTTAACATTTTTTTAAATTTGCGGTCCGATAAATATACCTTTTTAACTTTCGCCTTAGAAAAACCAGAAAAAGTACTGACAAAATTTTCCACTAACCTTAATTTTATGTGAATCGGCGGTAAAATAATTTGTGACGTGATAGAAACAAAACAAAAATATATTTGCGGTTAGTTATCATAACATAACTGAATCCAAAAATATGCATTCCATTTAAAGAACAAAAAAAAATAATTAAAATTTGTAAACTAGTGTTATTAATTTAATCTTTTGTTGTGTGAGCGTGAATTAGAAATCACTAAAATATAATTTATTCTAACATTAGCAACAATAACAAAATTTCAGATAAAATCTAAACAAATAAATTTTTGTACTTACATAAATTTTATCAATTTACAGATTGTCCGAAAACTTTTTATGTTGTTGAAGAATTTCTTAATCATGTAAAAAAACACGATGAAAATAAAACACATTATATGTGTGGATTTTGTAATGCATTTATTGAAATAACTAAAGCTGAAGAGCATTTATTAAATATTCATTCAATATCCACAAATGAATGTTTATATTGTCATTATGCTGCTCCAAATAATACAGATATAAAAAATCATTTATCACAAGAACATCCATCATGTTTAATGTTAGCTTGTGTTCGGACATCGGTAAGTTTTTTTCAATTTAATTTAATTTAAATCTTGATTATATTTTTTAATCTTCTAATGTTTTTGTCTTTTTTTTAAATAAAAACAATTACATTTAGGGCGGTATTCACCAAAGTAATTTATCTTAAACTTGTCATAACTTGTTATTCACCAACAAATTTCATCTTCGATTTTTAAAAATCAAGTTTTAAGTTACGACAAGGTAAAAGCTGTCTCAAGTTAAATCGAGCTTTTTTCCCCTTTTTTATTTTTTAAAACGTCAAAATCAAATTTCGAAAAAAAATTACTTTGCCATACAAACAAAAGAATTTAATTCGAATTGCTACGGTGAATAGGGCTTTTGAAGTTAATTTAAACTTGTTTTAGATTTAACCGTAGTTTAAACAACAATGGTGAATACGACCCTTAGATTAATAAATAATTACTTTTGTTTTTTTCTTTTTTTTAGCGTGCATCTAAGAATGTTGTTCTAGCAAATTTTGGTCATGTAACCAATGAAAATATATTACGTCCATGTCGTTTTACTGAAGCTGAACTTGATGATATTGGAACTAATTTAACAATAAAACAAACAAATACAAACCCAGTTGCTACATATGTTAAAAAATTAAAAACAAAACCTACAACAATTTGTTTTGATGATAATAATCAAAAGCCATTAAATATTGAAATTACTTCTGTCCAATCATTAGCACCTCAAGCAGAAAATATTATTTTTAGTAAAAATAATTCATTATCAATAATATCGAATTCAAGCAACAATATAGAAAATAATATTAATGATAATAATAAAAACTCATCTCCATCATTAATTGAAAAATCATTATCCGAAATAAATACACAAAATCTAAATACAGAAAATTCAAATGAATTTTTTGAAAATGTTTCAGATAATTTATTAAATCAAAATAAAGCTGAAATGGAAACAATGTCGTCAACATTTTATTTAAATACAGAAATAACTGGTAAAACATTAATGGAACGTATTGAAAAAGCAGCTAAAGAAATTGTTAAAGATACTGGTCTTGAAGGTGATAAATTATATAAATGTTCATTTATTGGATGTAATACTTCAGTTGTGGATTCAATTAAATTTAGTGATCATATTTTTCAACATTCATCAGCTAATACAGATTTTAAATGTTATCATTGTAAAAAAATTTTAAAATCAGTTGTTGAATTAAAATCTCATATTCGTATACATGCAATTCATCGATATTTTTGTTATTTTTGTAATTATACATCATCAGTTACATATGATTTAATAAAACATATGAATTCATCACATTCAAAAATGCATTTTTTAACATATCCGTTAATAAGCGGGAGAAATGATAAAACAAAAGATTTTTTTGTTATTTGTCCACGTAATACACAACCAATTGAAATTATTCAATATGGTGAACGTATGATACGTACAGTTGAACGTAAAAAATCTCTAGAAAAACGTAATTTTACACCTGAAGAAATTGATAAATTACCACGTCAACCGATATTTTTTGAAGAATTATATTGTACGATTTGTAATTATAAAACAAAAGTACGTATAAATATGATACGTCATTTAGATGATCATAAAAATGCATTGAATGTAACAAATGTTGATCCAGTTAATCCAGTACCATGTTTAAATAGTAATGAAAAACATTTTGATAAAATGGTTAATTTAGCATTAAGTTCAAATGCTTATAATAAAGATGGTAAAATTTCAACGACAATTATTACATCTGATGATATTAAATTACCAGAATTTGTTCCAGAATGTAAACGTTATGTTTGTGGTGTACCAGAATGTACATATTTAACAATAAATGAAAGTATGTTAAAATTTCATTTAAATGCATTACATACAACGGAAAAAACATATATGTGTCCACATTGTTCATATGAAATTTGTAAACGTGGTATACTTGTTGATAAAATAATACAACATTTGAAATATCATGATATTAAATTGTTTGTATGTAATAAATGTCAACATATGCATTATCAAAAAAATGTCGTTGAACGTCATATTTCAGATAAACATCCAATGGAAGACGTTCAATGTGTTTATTATGAACGTACAGCAACAAGTATTACAAGATCACTATTAACAATTCCAGGTAGAGCATATCCATCAGCATCTACATCAAATTCATCTTCTATTCAAGATTTAAAACAAACAAATTCTGATTTAAAATGGGAATGTTCTATATGTAAAGGACGAACTGGAACATATAATCAAATGATTTCACATGCTAATAAAAAACATGGTATAAAATATCGTATAATGTGTACACGTTGTAATTTTGGTTCAAATGCAATGAAACAAATTTTAGATCATGTTTCATCACGTCATCCAGCTAGTGTTGGTGAAGCAAAAGTTATGTTTTATAAAATAAATTCAATTGAACAGCCAAAACAAAATGATACAACCCCATTATGGAAACGTGATCCAACAAAAGTTAAAAATATACGTGGAATATTAATGGAAGAAGATGATGATATTGAACAACAACAAAATAAAAATGATTTTAATTATGAGGCGATACCATGTGATGATTTTGAAAATGATATAATTAAAAAAGTCAATAAAAAAAACACAAATACAAAAACAACAACACAAAGAAAATCTAATCCTCCTCAAGCTAAACCAATAACATTAGCACGGAGAAAATCAATAGCTACACCATATATGTCACATTCGAAAATTTCGACACCAACAACAACGATGACAACAGTATCTTCAAGTCTTACAACTTCCACTTCATTCACTTCTTTTAAACAACCAACACTACCTTTATCTGTATCAATATCAACATCTCAATCATCATCAAAAATGTTATCCGAAACAAATATAACACCGATGGCCCCTCCTCCAGCAACTGTAACAAAAACAAAATTGTCGTCATCGACTAATAAAGAAGAGTCTATTGTAAAAATTTTTAAAGAGCCATTATATAATTGTGAACGTTGTTCATTTATTGGTGAAACTGAATTTGATTTAGAAAATCACATTAAAACTTTTGATCATTTATCACATTTAATGAAAATGGATAAAACATTGATATTTATCTGTTTTCAATGTTCATATTCATCAAAAAATATTGAAAATTTACATGAACATTGGAAAGCTAAACATTGGAGCACTAAAATTGTAGAAGGTGATAACATTTTAACACCAGATCATCCGTTTTGGTTCAAGGTATGTGAAAATAATATTTTAATTTTTCAATGTAGACTTAAACATTCATAAAATAATTAACTGATTTAATATCTCAGATCTAAAGAAGTATTAGGCTAACTAATTAGGATTTGTGAAATATATCATAGATTTAAAATTTTTCGACACAAAAAAAAGAAGTTCGATTTTACAACATGAGTCATGAATAACTTAATTGTAATTCTTGTTTCACAATTCACATTAATGTGTAATTCTCTGATTTGTTTGATAATTGTACAACGTTTTACGTTTTCAAAAGTCTCCTTAATATACATATACATATATATGTATGTGTATTGGTTTTCTCGAAAAAGTGTAAAACCTTCTCTAATTTCGGAAAATTGAATTCATGGCTATATGATACAAGATATTAATTTCGTTATTTAAAATTTTTAGAGAGAGATAACAAGTATGCTTTATGGAAAAAGCAACGTGAAAGTAAAAGAGATATGAATTAACAATTAATACTAAAAATATTTAAAAAAAGACACCAGAGGGTCTATTCTGTTTCCGCGAAAAAATGAGAATGAGGTATTTTCAAAGTTTTTCCCAATGTTCCGATTCTAACTCAATGAGAAGATGACAAAAACTGTCAAATTATTTTCATATGAGAAAAAAAGTCTCATTATTATTTCAGCGTATGAGAATTGTGAGAAGTGGCAAGAAAATTGTTATTTTTATTAAATTAATTTTGATATGTAAGTAATGTACTCCTAATATACCTATTTCATGTCATAATTTATTAACTACATTTTCTTAAATTATACTATATACATATATATGCATACATATGTAAATTTCTTTTTTGTATTCAAATATTTTTATAATATTTTCCTTAGATAGTAACGAAATCTTTTTAGGGAAACATAACATATAACTTCGGTGACACATCGACTAACAACAGTTCGAGATAGGGAAGATAAAATGTCCTGTCTAACTGCTCGCTAACAAAGCCAGCCGCAAAAAATCTGAAGGTACAAAGTATCCTTATTTGAGATGGTATCCCATTCTTCTTAATTGTCTTCTTACTAAAAACAAAGTTAAAATCATTTTTATTCATTTAATTTATTTTTTTTTTAAATTATTAAATATGTGCCTACTATGTCAAAGTCATGAATATAATATAACATTCTATAAAATTTCCAAAAGCAAATGGGAGTTCCAATCTAATTCCATTCAGCTGGGATTCAACAACAATGTTTCATTATGCGAAATACAATCGCTTCAATGAAGTTTTTCTCATTCTCATATTTTCAACGAAACAGAATAGACCCTCTGATATCTTTCTGAATAAAGCTTTCAAAATAACTGGTGTGCACTTATAAAAATTTAAATCCTGGGAGCTCCAATATTGAGACCCCACTATTGAAATAGCTTTGAAAGTATATCGACATGTGTTTCATACTTCACTTTTAATAATTTTATTTAAATAAAAAACAAATAAGAAAAATGGAAAATTGTCTTCTTTTTGTGTTCAAATCTTTATTTCGTTAATTTAGGTTTCATCACAAATTGGATGTGCACGATGCAATTATCAAGGAAACTATTCAGAAGCAATTAAACATCATACAATTCATCATTCTGAAATGACACAAGCTTTTATTGATATTAAGCAACGTAATGAATGTAGCCATTGTTCATTTGAATATGAAAATTTAAATTCTTTATCAACACATTTTAAAGATTCTCATAAAATGTTTGATAATCCAGTTAAAAACATAAATACAGAATTTCTCAATAATATTCTTGAATATGGTCAAACTCAACGTTATATTCGTTGTCTTTTATGCTGTACAACATTTGCGGACAGTTTTAATTATATTCATCATCATAGTCAGCAACATAAAAAAATTTCACGAAAATATGAAACAATAAAAAATACAATTTTATATCATTGTCCAAATTGTAATTATACAACATTAAATGAAAATGAACAGTACTTACATATAACTACACATAATCAATTTCATTTATATACGTGTCCTATATGTACGGAAAAATGTGCGTCACTTGAAATCCATTTTAAAACATATCATTCAGATAAAGGTTCTTATATAAATTACATGACAGCTTATCATAATAGTAATTCAAAACTTTTTACAAAAATGAAAATTATATTTCCGAATGGATATTTGATAGAGAAACATCAAGCACAGTTAACAGAATATGGAAGTATGGAAATTACAAAAGAAATAGATACTTTACAAACAAATATCTCTAAAAATGAAAGTACAAATATTAAACGAAAATCAAAACTTAATGATATGCTTGGATCATTATTATCTCATTCTCCTTGTAATCCAATTATTTCAATCAAAGCAAAACCTTCAACATCATCAATATCTATTGAAAAACCAATATCACAAAATGTTGAAGAAATCTTCAAATCAAAAATTGAAACAAAAACAATTAAGAAATTAATAAAAAGAAGAAAATCAGTTGCAGCTGTTTGTTATACAGATAGATTTGATGATGATGATGATAATGATAATAATGATTGTGATGATAAAAATGATGTTAATTGGAAACCATCAATTGGTGGAAATTCAAAACGTAATATAAAATGTGTGAATACAGGTATGAAAAAACGTATAATTGAAATTGATACAGAAACAGTGAAAGATAATAAAAATATTGAATCAGACGATGTTGAATTCGTATCAATTGATGTCATCGATCCATATATTGTACCAAACAGAAAACGTAAAATATCAAATGACAAGAAAGATGATAAATTTCTACCGAGTTGTGATAAAGTGATAAGAATAGATGACTGAGAAAAAGGAAAGAAAACAAAAATAAAGTGGCTGTTTTTAAAAAGTTTGAAATACAAAGAGAAAACAAAAAACAGATAAAAGTATGTACCACTTTTTTTTTTTTTTTTTTAAATTATATTATATTTTTATTATATTGAAAATATTAGTTTATAAAACTTTTAATTATAATTTTAATGATAATAAATGTATATATATATATATACATACATACATACATACATACATACATACATACATAGTGTTTAAGAATAAGAATAGGTATATCTTTAATTTAAAAAGAAAAAATTCTATTCATAAAAATGATGATTGTGTGTTCATCATAAAAATGAAAATATTTTTTTTTGTAAATATATGAAATGATGTGAACAATTTATTACCAAAGTGTGTATGTAAAGCAGATATAAAACATTATCGTTATATTTTATTTATTCCATATTAAATTAATTTACAATAATTTTCTTTTGTTCTTACTGTGTATATTTTAAATACATTAAATACAAAAATTAAATCATTTTTTTTTTCAAAATAACGTTAAACTTTAAAATGTACCTAATTCAAAAATCTAAAAAAAGAAAAGAATAAAATATAAATATTATCCATTTTAATAATATTTTTAAAACTACATAACTATCATACAAGGAAAATCATTTATTTTGTTATGAATAGTTTAGTTAAATAGCATATACATATGTTAAAACGGTTGTAAACAGTATCTAACTGATCAGTTTAATCTGCACTCAAACTTTTCTACGATCTTCTAATTATCCTCCTGTAAGACACATGACCTGTTTCCTATCATCAAATTCTTCACAGAGAAAAGAACCATAACATGTGTGTTCGTGTAAATACAGAACACCAGAAATACATTCATAAGCAGAACCTTGTCAGCACTATCCAAATTGTTGTTTACATGTACAGCTACCTTATATTGCTTCCAAAATGGCAGATGTACATAAATTAAGTTTTGGAAGTTTAATTGTACTCTGAAGTGAATGAACCTGTTTTGTTCATGTTATTGCCTGTTTCGTCATTACCAGCATTATGTTCAATACTATTTTCTGTAGCATTTTTAACTCACAAAAAATTTTTGAATTTTTTTAATCGTAATTTTATGCGACTTGTAGCAGTTATTGCTTTATCGTTATATTCAATTGGTGTTTCAAAATCTTTGCAAATTCTCTTCTTTAACTAAGTAGGAGATTTGAGTATTCTTCGTCAATGATTACGTAGAGTAACTAAGTGAAGAAGATTTGAGTATTCTTCATCAATGATTAAGTAGTAACTAAGAACAGCAAGCGACATGGCATCCGATAGTTTAATCGGTAGAACAAGAAAAGGCAAAGATATTGAGTTCGAATCCCAGTCTGTTCAAATGTCGGCCTTCTTTTCTTAGTCTACTACAACTATACACTGAACTTCTTTATTTACACGTTACAATTCTTCGGGATCCATACAAAATTGTTTTGGGTTCGTGGAAAACTGTTTATAATATTCTCATAAATTGACCAAAATGACTCTTCTTTTTGTTTTTTTCCGGTATATACTATATAATTTGATTCAAAGAAACTAGCGATTATTTGCAAATCTGCATTAAAAGTTTTTATTGCCTCATAGTATTGTGGAATTTCTTCCGGAGGTACGAAAGCAAGTGCTTTTTAGTTGCCTAATTTGTAGTGAGAACAACCCTTATCTACTCACACAATAAGCACGTACATATATAATTGTATTGACCATATAAAAATATACATATTTATATGTGTGTATGTATATATATATATAATATATGAAATACGAAAATTTCACCTCCTGAATAAATTATTCTAATCTTAAATTTTGCGAATTATCACTATATTCTCCCATTTTTCTTTGACATAAATAATTATTAAACTTGTTTTTCGAATAATTTTTTAAAATTGCTTAAAAAATTCTTTTGTGATCTCGTCAAAGGAAATTCAACTACTTCGTTAAATGTCTGTCGACGTCGTCTCGTTTCGTATTGTGCTTTTTTTTCTTTCTTGAAAAAAAAAATGTTTAGAAATGATTTATTCTTTTTTTTTTTTAATTATGAGATTAGCAACATTGATAGTTTTATTTTGTCCAGTTCAGTTCTATTTAGTAGGCAGTAGGCTGTACAATTTTTTTGTGTATAATAAAAAACGAAGTAATTTATGCAATATTTACACTTATAATTATACATATGTTAGAGGGATTAAGAACAAGATTTTTTGTAATGAAATCAAAATGTTTTTATTGCCTAATTCGCAGTGAGAACAACACTTAAATTTTTAATATATACCATCCGGAAAAAAGTTTTTGAAAGATTTCAAACTATCTGTTTCAAAGTCTGACAATATTATGTTTGGATTTAAAGATATATTGAATTCAACTGCCGATCTTAATAATTCGTATAACATCTCATTATATTATTATAACATTTTATGTTTTTACGAGTCATTAAACAGTAAATAAGGGTTACTATTTCATTATTTGACTGATTCCCAATGCGTCCATGTATTGTAAAAAGTTGTCGTAACAAAGACGGAACTACTTTAAATGTTCCATCAAATATTTTCTGTTGTTCCAAGAAGAATTATGCAGTCGTCATCAAAAGTTTTATAAGAAAGTAGGAATCTTTCTCCTTCAACTACTTGTAATGAGTCGGTAATATCTATTTCACTAATGGTTTTCGATTCTTTAAAAAGTAATTTAATTTGCACTCTTTGAATCTTCCTATTTTGCGTACTTTTCGAAGGTAGATATTTTCTACATGATGGTTCACAGTTAGTTGTAGCAAAAGATATTATTTGGCATGACTTTAATCCTGTTTGCTGCTTTTTCTTTAACTAAACTATTTGTTTTATACACACTTTCATCAGACGCCATGGGATCATGATTATGTTTTGTTGGAGATCGTGCAATTGTGTGTAGACCTTCACTTGTATAATTTGTTGTCACTCTTCCTTTACAGTGATAAAATTTTCTTTTTCCACATACGTTACATATCCAATTAACACTTGTCCGTTTTTTTATCTACGTGGTATATAAAACCATTAAGAGATAATTTTATACCACCTTTATTGGAAGCTATTATTTTTTAAAATTGGTTCATCATTTCAAATAATACACAGAAAAAAAAATTAAACTAATTAAGTAACTAAATTTCTTATTAAATAAACACAAAACTCGCTGTAACTGAATTTTCTTCAAACTTAAAGTATGTAGTCTACTTTCGCTTTTTTCTAATAATCATTCACTATTCACTAATCACTAAGAATGAAAATCTTAGAATGAGGATATTAAGGCTTAAGTATAAGGTTTAAAAACATTTTTTTTTTCATATTCTCCTGTCGTTTGCTAATTAATAATAAGGTAATAAAACATAATATGAAAAAAAATCTATAAATTTCAGGCAAGAAAATTAAGACAGCGTTATAATAATAATAAAGCAAAAAATAATTAAGAAGCAACACATAAAATTATATATTCACATTCCTATTATATTAGTATTTTCCTTAAAATAAAAAATTATTTTAGAAAAGGATGAGTGCAGATACTTATAAACAAAAACAAGTGGTAGGTACTCAGTAATTTAAATTATTTTTGTATTTCTATGCCTTTGTCTCAAAAATAGTGCAAATAACCTGATTACAACTGGTAATCAACATCTTCAAAAGGATTTTCCCGCTGGGAAGCGGCCCAAAATCTAAACCAAAGTATCCTTATTTGAGATTGTATCCCATAACTTTTTACCCTTTTCTTCATAAATGGCGTAAGTTCTTCAATTAAAACGAAACAAAGATCTTTTGAAAAACGATTTAGGTCGAAAAAGTGATCATTTCGTAAACTTCTCCTTAAAATCCTTATTACATTTCTAAAAACATAAAGGAAACTTTATATACATATGTATGTCTTTAATTAATTTTATACTATATATTATATCGTACATTGTTTTAAATCCCCTGAAGAATTTATTTTCAAATTTTACTCGTCATCCATGCATTTTGGTGGCTATAATACGTTACAGGAATGGTTTTGTTCTTAAAACAGCGAGGATTCTTAGATTTTCCAATTGCTCTGATGTCTCTAGTGATGAAAAGCAACGTGATTCGTATTTTGCAATTTTACAGCCTTTTATGTTGACTTCCTTCCGATTCATAGTGGAATTGTGGAAGTGCTTTGAAAAATAAACCACTTTCACCTGCGATAAAAATGTTGTCTGGTTTAAAATATTTTTAAAGGATTGGAGGTACCGTATTTTCAACAAAAACAGCTGCAGCATTGCTTTCACCATGAATTTTTCTGATTGCAATATCTTCTTGCTTCTGCCATCGAGACAGCCAACCACTGGGTTTGAAATCTAAATTGAATTTTTTTGCTAATTCTTCTGCTTTATTCAATAAAATTTCTTTTGAAATAATAGCGCTATGTGTTCACTGTTCGTGCTTAGTCGAACCACTTTGTTAGAGCATTTTCTACTTCTTTATGTCAGCCTCCTCTTATACGTTTTTATTCAATTATGCATGTTTTTTTTCATTTATGGGGATTCTGTTAATTGTAGAAATATCACGTTTAAAATTATGTACAAAATACATACCTATTGAATTACATATTCAGTAAAATAAATAAAATCTACATCTCCTATAAATCTTTCTTTATATATGTATAATATGTACTTACTAATCAAAATAAAATATTAATAATTTTATCCTTTTTAAACTTTAAAAGTTCCGGCACAAGAGAACAATGTACATCACCCATGAATTTTTGATTTTTGAAGTCATATGCTTGTGAAATCAACAACTGTCACTTTTACTAGGGTTTGTTCTTTCAACAATATATACAGTGGTGGAAATTCGTATAAACTCACCTACATATATTTTTTCTAATATGGGACTACAACAAAAAAAAAGACAAATTATATTTAACTGAAATTTTTAGTTTTGAACATTTTTTATTTATTTAAACATTTTTAAACTTACGAAACAATCAATTTTTACAAATGGGGACTCCTAGCTGGCCAATCAAGGAGCGTTATTTCTTTTTCATCTACACGGTAAAAAAATTTTACAACATTAAGAATTGTAAATTTGTTGCCAACTTTTGATGTTGTAGTTTTACAATTCATGATTTATACAAAATTCTTGAACGTAAAATTACTACATGTGTGTTTTTCATACCGTAGACCAATGTAAATTCACAATATCGTTGGTAGATTATTTCCAAAAAGTGCGTGAAATTACATTCGTGAATTTTTATTGTTTTAATATGGAATGTACGATTGTTGCTATAAAATGTAAAATTACATTAACCAATTTTTATGTTTTAAGTAGAAAATTTTATTCGCATCTCAAATTATATGAATACGAAACTTTCTAGAATTATCCTTTTCAAGATATTGAAAAATGAAAAACACAATCATGATCTTAAAGAGAGAAATAAAAATATATTCTGTGTTTTATCTTATGTTTAAAATCAGATATACTATATTTATTATATTAGGTGCGCAAGTTGAAACTAGGCTTTTTTTGGTTAAGTTCAACTTTATTGAAAAAATACTTTTTACAAATACTAATAATCGAAATATTCACCGTTACTTTCTATGGTCTTTTGCCATTTATTTGGTAGCTGATGAATGCCTTCGCGATAGAAGCTTGGTGGTTTTGAAGCAAAGTATTCATCGAGCTATTTTCGCACATTTTCAGTATTGGTGAACCGCTGATCTTTCAAATGTGATGACATCGATCTGAATAGATGATAATCAGAAGGAGCCAAATCTGGAGAATACGCCGCATTCTGGATAACTTCCCAGCCTTAGGAGAAGATGAGTTCGGTACAATTTAAAAACGTCAAAAATTTGATGATCACATGATTGTATTGACATCATTGACATGCCGTTGACAAGTCAAATGCATCACAAACGCTTTTGCATTACTTGACGTTTTTGAAGGCTAAGAAGAATTTCTAAAAGTATTTTTATATTTTTAAAAATAATAATGGACAAAAAAATTATAAAAGAAGTTCTATTCACCAAAATATTCACCTATTCATTTTTTCCTCCATTAAAATTCGTTTTACTCAGACCACATCTAATAATCTAATAATTTTGACAACAGCAAATTTGCAGTAACTTTAAACTGAATGCTTTGCTGCTCAAAAATTTGCAGTCAATTGCAAATGCATCGAGTTTTTGAATTTTTGACGCATTCGTCAAAAAGTTTATGAATTGTTGATTTTCGTCAGAAGACGATCATTTGACGTTTTTAAATTGTACCTTTCTGGGTTGGTTTTGCTGTATGTGGACGAGCGTTGTCATGCAGCAACATCACTTTACGCCTTCCTTGGCCTGTAAATAGTCTTTTCTCCTCTAGAGCATCGCTTAATTTGATCAATTGGGCTTGGTAGCGTTCAGCTGTAACAGTTTGACCAGGTTCCAGAAGCTCGTAGTATATGACTCCTTTCCAATCCCACCAGACACACAGTAACACTTTTTTGGCATGAATATTTGGTTTTGGAACTGATGTTGATGGCTGGCCTGGATCAACCCATGATTTTCTACGTTTAGAATTGTCGTATAAAATCCACTTTTCATCCCCCGTAACGATCTTTTGCAAAAAATTCTTTCTTTTGTACCGAGAAAGCAAATTCATGCAGATGTCAACTCTTCGGTTTTTGTTTTCATTCGTTAAAAATTCATCTCTTATAAAATTGATAAACACGAAACACACGGAATCACAGCTTGTAAATGACTGAAACTTATGTCACAGAAACAGCAATGACTATGCTACATATACCCAAAATGGCCAATGTAACCAAATTCAGAGCCGAGTTTCTACTTGCACACCTAATACATTAAATTATACATCATATTTTCGTAATTTATTTTACATATATGTATTATGTTATGTTATTCCATCTATAATATTTTTCATTACAAATACAAAAAAGCAAAAAAAAACGTTTTTCATTTTTATTTTATATGATTATAAGTACGAGGGTAATGTGAAAAGTTCTCGGCCTAGCACAGATCTGGCAGTGGTATCAATAAAATTTTTTGTGGTTATGTTGGTACACTTGTCAAAACAATATATTATGTCAAATTTAAACTTGATCTGTCAAATAGTATTTTTTATACGGTTGTTTAAAGTAGACCTGTTTGTGTGTTTTGTTGAAATGGATAAATTTGAATATCGTGCAGTAATAAAATTCTTCGTTTTGAATAGTTTATCACCAACGGAATTTCATCCAAAGCTGGTAAGAGTTTATAAGCAGTCTGCTCCTTCATTTTCAACAGTGAAAAAATGGACAGCTGAATTTAAAAGTGGTCGTACATCTCTTTAAGATGATCCACCTGAAAGACGACTAAAAACTCCAACTACTATGTTTGTCCTAGCAAGTCAGTTCGTCTTAATTTATGTAGCCACAAATAACTTCTATTTGAGAAAATGTAATTTAAAAAAATATATACATATGTATGTATATGTAATTTTTTACAAATTAAATTTTAATTTTGGTTACGCATACATACAGTGGCGCTCGAAACATTTACAACTGAATACATTTTCAATTTTTAAAATTTTACTTTAATTATAATATATTTTTGAAAATTCTTTATTTTTTATCAATTCAGCACATCCCTTCAGCAAGGACTTGATTATCTTTGTAACATAACTATCTGGAATTTTTTTACAATTACTTCAATCAAAATTTAATGTTGGAAAATCAGAAAAATGATTTCAGGAAATGTTTGTTTCGTTTTTATAATTCGTTAACAATAAAAGAATAAAATATTGCAATACATATTTTAATTTTGGCTTGCTTGTTGTAAAATAAACGAAAATATCAAATTTACCAGTTGCAAAGGCTTTGAGAGCTACTATACATACCTACATACATACAGTCTGTAAAACAAAAACGTCGTGCCGACTTTTCGATGTAATTTTCCTATTGAAAAACATATTATATGTTATTTTAAAGTACATCTGAAAATCTACTCCGCACTTACCTAATAATTGGTCCAGTCACCACCGTTGTCAATTATTGCTTATATTATAGCTTATTATATCATATGTCTACGTAAAAAATATTGATGGAAAAACCTATGATATATGATTGTTGAAAAAAGGTAGCAGAAAAATAATGTGGAAGTCCAGGTAACGAAGAAGAAAATTAGTACCTACATATGTATAGGTCTTCTTTTATGCGGATGCATGTGTAAGGTTCTTGATGAGCAAAGAAATTACTATAGATAACAAAAACTAAAATTATATTAATAAGATACACCAATATTATTATTTTTTGAATAAATGCTACTTTTAATTTTTCGGTTTTGGTTTCACTTTTCAGAGAATCGCCCAATAATATACTATATATGTATAATAAAATACCATGAATCTACAAATTTACTTACGCTTCGACATTCTTTGGAAATCTAAAATACATATTTTCTTCCATCGTTATCTTTTTTTTCTCCGCAAATAATGCATCTTATAAAATGCCGACCCATCCTGAATAAATGATTTGAAAAATACAAACCAAACACCTTACTAACACTTTCACCTTAAAGTAAAAAATATTTAAATATTATTTCCAGTACAATAACAATATTTAAAAATAACGAAAAATATATTTTTATTATATTATAATATTTCTAAAAAATATTTTTATTGTAATGGATAAAATTATTATATGTATTTTATATCTAATATTTTTTTAAATTTCAATTATTTAACAGTTTTTATTTCACTTCACTAAAATAAAACATTAAATAAAAACTGTTTTGTATCTATATATATGCATTTATAAAATTAAAAAACTATATTTAATTTCAATTTTTTTTTTCTTTTTTTTTTCAAAATTTAAATCTTTTAACAAGTTTTGTTTCAACAACTGCACTTGATAAAAACAAAATTTGAAATAAATTAGGTATGTTATGTACATCAAATTTTCTCATATATCCCCTATAAAAATCATATGGTAAACAAAACGCACATGGTACAAATACACCTGAATACTTCGACGAGCTATGATTTACATACGAAAGAAGAAGAAAAGCAAATACGTGTGAAACTAAAGTAATAAAATTGAATAATAAAAAAGAACGTCAACCAATACATTCTCAGACTTACAAGAGCTATCTTAACTGCGTGCAAAAAAAAATGTATACATTTTTAAAATATCATGTAGGTATATACTGGGGAAATCGAATGAAATTGTGTGGAGTTTTAGACACACTTTTTATCTCATGCTGTCATATGTAATTTTAGATTAGAAAGGGGGTTCATAGAAACGTCTCTTTTGGACATATGGACATTTTTGACGTTATTTTTGAGGAAATGATTTAATTGCTTTTTAAGCAATTCTATTGGTGTTCGTTTTTTCTTGTATCGTTATGCGAAAGTTATTCCACTTTGTTATCTATACACTTTAGTAATACTTTTTCTTTGCAATGTTTTAAAATTAAATCTTCATGAACTTCGCTGCCATTTTCTGCAAAGACAATTTTCGATCCAACCAAGCCTCTTTGATGAGCTGCAGTAAAATAATACTTTAAGATAATTAAACCTTTTATATTTTATTTTGAGCTTACCTGCATGAATTACTTTAATTGTAGGTTCCTAAAGAACGATTTTTCTAATTTGACGGTTAAAACTCCAAATTTTAAACAGTATTTTTTCAGTAGACATTATCATTATCAGTAAAATTTTATATTATCTATTTATATTCTTTGATTTTACAATATTTCCAATACAGTTTTTTCTTTTTTTTTAATTTTTTAAAATGTTTCGAATATACATATACATATAATATTTAATAATATAACAGATAAATAAGAAAAGTGTAGAGAAGAAAATGTAGAATTTTACACCTACAATATATCAATAAATTATTTACAAACCGAATGTGGCAGTGAAAGTAATATTTCATCTGTGGTGTTAAGAAATTTGCAGGACAAAAAACTAATAAGATCTTTGTATGCAACAGTTTTATAATCAGCTATTTTATCCAAAACTTCGTGCAATCCTTCTTTATAATTGTAAAGCATTAAGTAGTATATGCCATAAAAATATACGCTTGCATAATTTTCTTCAAGAAAAATATATTTTATTTTTAATATTTTCAAATAAAATTCGTCTGTGACATCTACAATTACACAATCTTTTTCTTTATATGTACAGTCATGTGCAAAATAATAGCAGTGTTGTAATTTTCTTTATAATTTTTTAAATAAAAAAAAATATATATTGGCGATATGAGCGATGGGTACCTAACAAATCTGAATAATGAAATTTTTCTAGAAAGGGAATTATATAGAACTACGCAACATTTTTAGTTTTAAGTCATTTTTTCCCTGTGCAAAAAAATAGCAGTCTTAATCAAAATTGTTTATTTATTGTACGTTTACATCTATAAATTCAAAGATATTTCATTTAATTTACAAAAAAATTTAAAAAACAATAAAAAAAAATTATTAGTATTTAGTTCCTTGTCCTTTGCTCATTATGACAGAATTGCACCGTCTTTGCATACTGTCAACCAAATTTTGACATGATTGCCTAGGTATTGATCGCCAACATCGTTTAACTAATCTCCACATGTATTTAATATTTCGTGGATTTTTTTTTGCAAGTCGTCTTTTCAAGTCTGTCCATAAATGCTCAATTGGGTTCATGTCCGGTGATTGAGACGGCCACTTCATAACATTGATGTTGCGTCTTTGAAACCAATCTTTAGCTTTTTTTGAGGTATGTTTAGGATCGGTCTCTTGCATGAACGTCCATTGTAACGGCATGTTTTCCTCCGCATATGGCAACATTTTTTCCTCTAAGATTTTAACATACACATCAGCATTCATAGTTTTCTTAATCCATATTAGTGGACCTACACCATACCACGAAAAACATCCCCAAATCATTAGATTAAGTCCACCATTTTTAACTGTTTTCTGTGTATATTTTGGGTGAAATGCTTTTGTAGAAGGTCTTCTGACATGATGAGCACCAGCACCAGAATCGAATTGGACTATTTTCGACTCATCACTCCAAAGGATATTTCGCCACTTTGTGATAGGCCACTTCACATGATTTCTTGCAAATCTAAGTCTTTGCTTAATATGTTTTTTATTTAACAAAGGCACTTTCCTTGGGCGTCTTGCTTTTAAATCTGCTTCGATGAGATGTCGTCTTATAGTAGATGAATCTACATTAAGGTTTAGATCACGTTTTATTTGATTAGAAGACTTAAACGGATCTCTTTTTGCAGCAATAATTATGTTTCTATCATCTGCTAATGTTGTTTTCTTTTTTCTGCCCCTATTTTCTGGTGTCTCTTCCTATTTTTTGGCATTTGCAATCATTTTTGCTGAGCAGCCCAAAGAGTTTTGTATAAATTTGTATGTTTTGCCTTCTTGAAGTAGCTTTTTTATTAAATGTCTTTTTCATTCGTACAATGTTTTCCTCTACTCATTTCTTAAATAAGATCATAAGTTAAAGTTAACTAGTTCTTGGAATAAGTTGATAATTGATACTTACTCTGAATGTTTAAGCTTCAAAGTAGTCAAAATTCAATTTTTAAGCCAATATTACACAACTTAACTCACTTAATCACGTTCAGTTCTAAGCTAAGACTGATACACTGCTATTTTTTGCACAGGGAAAAAATGACTTAAAACTAAAAATGTTGCGTAGTTCTATATAATTTCCTTTCTAGAAAAATTTTATTATTCAGATTTGTTAGGTACCCATCGCTCATATCGCCAATATATATATTTTTTTGCCCCCGATATAAGAATGTAACAAAATTTTAAAAATTATAAAGAAAATTACAACGCTGCTATTATTTTGCACATGACTGTAACTCCACGAATTTCGACTAATTTAGAAACAAATTTACAATTCGGACAAAACGATTCATCAAACATTCCAGGTATGAGTATTTCCACCTTTTTAAATTCTATTTCAGCACTAAATCTATTATTAAACAACAATCCTTGAAACATCTGATGCCTTTCTGAAGGTGTTTCAGTAACATTCTTCCAATTTTTCGATTTATGAATAATGCTTTTGAAATATTGGTGCTTTTGTTTAAAATGCATTGTCCAAACTTGAAAAAGTAGGCCGAATTGTTTGATTAAGCTGGGGTAGTGTGTTAAATAATGGTGTTTAGGTACAAGATCACTTTCAAGAAATTCTATTGAACGAAATGCAAAATATTCTTTTATTATAAAAGATATATAATCTGTTTGTTCTAAGGAGATTTTCGATGCAAGAATAAAACGACACATCTCTAACATCATTAAGAACATGTTCCAGACATCACATCCACGATCAAAATTTTTCTCACGCATTACAAATGGAAAATAAATGATAAAATATATATTTTCATAAGCGTGCCTGGTATACTTGTTTGATGATGTAGAAGATTTGGAAAATTTAATTTATTTTTCAGCTGTCTGCTACAAATTTGTATTTCATATTCAAATAATCATATGTATTATAACTACGTTTTCTTGAACAAAGAATAAAATTATTAAATTGAAATCTTTTTTTACGACGCCTTCAAAAATATCATGCGCAAGACACGGAGGAAGACCATTACAAACGTTAAAATATTTTAATCTATTCAATACTGACTTTCTCTTAATACCATTGAAAGCCGTTAAATGGCAATTTTCTTCAAGATATTTAACTGACGAATTGTAATTTTCTGAATTTCTTAATTCCGCAATGATGACATCTTTATTTTTTAAATTATTTCGAGAATAAAAACAAAATCGACATAAATATTCTGCTTTACTGAAATTCTCTGTAAAACCGCCTATCTGGTGGCTGCCTAAATTATCGCCTATAACGGCAACTACTGAGCCTTTGGAAAATTGATAACTCCGAAAATTTCAACATTTATACCATATGTTTCCAAAAAAGATATGTCGTCAATCAATTTGTCAAAGATACGGTCAATTCCGAAATATTTTACATACTGTTGTTTAAATAATAAAATTAGTTGAATATTATGAATTTTTGATGTAAGATACGGGCGCATATTTCCTATGGCTATATATACCCCTAATAAATTATGCTTAGTTTTAGACGAACTTAACGGATTGCATATTTCAAATGTATCCTAGTAAAAGATTATTTCTAAATTCTTATCTTGACTATTGAAAAAAGTATTTTGTTTATACAGACAACCATCTCTGTAATCAATGTGTTTTATTAATTTCTGAGAAAATGAATTGTTTTTGAAATTCTAAATCAGCAAATAAACTTTTCAATGTTTCTAAGATAGGAATATAATGATAGGTGCATTGTTTCGCCCCAAATATTGTTCTATAGCTACATAATTAAAGGCAGTTTTGTAAAAATTCAACCGCTTGTAAGCAGTGTCCAGTTTGAATAAATTATAATTGGTATATTCATTATCAAAATTATAATTTAATTCATGCACCAGTTTTAAATTTCTACACTTGAATTTTGCACAAAATCTTTTAATTGTTTCTTCTTTATTATTAGAATTAATATTGTTCAAATTTTTAAGCGTGTCTACAAATAACTGTATTACGCCTTCTAAAACATTAAAAAATTATTTCAATTTAAGAAATAGTATTGCTATATCTTGTACACAATACTCACTTTTGTTTGTATATTTTGCTTTTATATAGTCGTTATGAATTCCAGACATACATACATATGTATATGAATCAGTTTGAATTTCAGAACACATAAGGTTGCGTTTGTCATTATTCTGAATTTTTGTTTTATCACTTTCACAATGATTTCTAAAATTATGCGATTTAAAAGATGAATAATTTGAAAAGACTTTTTTTACAATTTTCAAATAAACATTCAGATCTATATACATATAAATGCTTATTATATTCTTCAAATATGTAAAATTCGATAAAACACTCTGTACTTTGTATTTTTAGCCCTCAAAACAAAGACATAAACTATTCTAATATTTTATTTATTTCATAAATTGCTAATATTGCTGTCCAATGTACGTTGCATTTACCGCTAGGCCATTAGACTATAACCAAAAACCAAATCAATAAGCTATTATATACAAAATAAAACAAAATTAAACAAAATAATGTAGGTATACTTACATATACATATAATATATGTATATACACTCCGTTTCATAACTATATCACCACCTCGAAAATTTGAGTTTTTCCTATTATAACGAAAAAATCTTGCTGGTAAGTTCAATGAATAGAATCAATACACTAAATACACTTGTTTAAAAACAAAAAAACTGTATTTATTTTAACCGTTATACTAAAAATTAAAGAAAAACATTTTTATACTGTTTCATAACTATGTATATCACCACTAAATTAATTTTAAAAATATTTATGTAACAAATTGTAAAAAAAGTAAACAAGAATAAATTCAGTAATTGGTGGGACCTCCTCGATTTTCAATTAAAGCAAATATTCGATCAGGCATACTCCTAATTAATCCTTTCAATATTTCTTCTGGAAGTGAAGCCCAAGCATCTTCCACAGCATTTTTTAAATCAGCAACACTCGTATATTGCCTATTATTAGCGTAAACTTTCCTTACCAAAATGCCCCAAAGATTTTCTATTGGATTTTGGTCAGGAGAGCACGCAGGCCAATCCAAAACATTAATCCCATGCTGCTCAAACCATGATTTTGAAAATCTGCTTATATGAACTGCAGCATTGTCCTGTTGAAAAATCCAATTTTCATCTAAATGTTCTTCAAAAAAAGGCAAAATTCTATGGCTCAGGATTCCAGTGTATTCTTCTCTATTAGTTCTAGTGGAAGGAAACGCTAACGGAAGAGTACCAGCTGAAGAGAAGGCACCCCAAACCATTAGGCTTCCTACATCAAAATTCCTTTTAGAGAAATACAGTGGATCTTTTCTCATATCTCTCCAGTAGTACTGAAATCCGTCTGGACCATCCAAGTTGAATTTTTTCTCATCCGAAAAAATTACCTGTAATGAAAATTTCCTTGCGAAACCATGCAAAAAAAAAAAAATATTGATATTAGTTTACCTTGGTCCAATCTCGGTTCATGTTTGTCCTTGCGAATTTTTGTCGAGCGGCTTTATGTGATGGTGTTAGTCGAGGGGCGGTCTTCAACTTCTCATTTTTCCAAAATTCACAGTTTTTAATAACTCTATATATTGTTGAGCGCGACACATTTAGTTCAAGCTCAGATTTTATTTGTTTCAGACTTTTTGTTGAATTACTTGCAAGTTTAATAATTTGCCGTCTTTGCCTTTCAGATAATTTTTTATTTGGCCCTCCCGTTTTTTTAGAACCATAAGATTCTGGTCTTTTGAGAAAATTTCTTATGGGTATATGGTCGCGGTTTATTTTTCGACCAATTTCACGAAGACTTAAGCCTTGCTCGTGAAAAGCAAGTATTTTACCCTTCTCTTCTTCCGATAGATATTTTCCACGAGGCATATTGTTTCAACTACTGTATTCAAATACTAGTTAACTTAATGACTAATCAACTCACAATGCAGAAATAGAGTTTTGTTAGGATTTAAATAGTTAAAAATGCACATTAGGGGCCAGTGGTTATATACTCGTAGTTATGAAACAGTATAAAAATATTTTTTTTAAAATACAGTTTTTTTGTTTTTAAACAAGTGTATTTAGTGTATTGATTCTATTCATTGAACTTACCAGCAAGATTTTTTCGTTATAATAGGAAAAACTCAAATTTTCGAGGTGGTGATATAGTTATGAAATGGAGTGTATATACAGCTGTGTGCAACTAATTAGCAACGACCTACAATTTGTAACATATGTGGGTTTTTCCTATCCTTTATTTATACCGATTTTTTTGAAATTATTTTTGTGATATATTTATTATAAGGTGCGTTTCATATTTATAACGTCACCTGAAATTTTCAAATTTCTTGAAAACTATTGGTTTCAGGTAAAAATGATGTTTGAGAGCAAAGATAAGCAAGGTAAAAGGAAAACAACCAAATATATTTGTTTAGCCTATGACGTCATTATTTACCTGTTGGAACGAAAATGCACTTTTAAGGTGTTTCATAATTATAACGTCACTTGTATTTTTTAAATAAAATAATATTTTGTTTTAAGAAATCCTTATGACTAACACATTTTACTTAAATCTAATTTTCTATAGATGCTCCTTGTTTTTTAATTACTTCAAATATACGGTTTTTCATGCTACCAATAAGACTTTTTATTAATGTGGAGTCAATGGTGCTCCACTCATCTAAAATTGCCGTTTTTAGCCCTTAAATTTGGCCAGGATATTCCTTGAAGGGTCTAATTTTATGTGAACTTTTAACGGTGGAGATTCGTTCACTAGGGCAAAAGTTATAGGGTAAAATACAAAACAAGTCATGTTTTCGACAAATACCCTTTTTTTTTTACCTTATATGGAACCCTTCTTAATTCGTACCCTGACCCTTAAAAAAAAGGTGCATTTCAATTTCTGAAGTATTTTCTGACCTATTGCATTTTATTTGACTCAAATCGGTGTAATACAGTCCGAGCTACAAGAGTTCAAAGTTATACATAAGGCAAGTCACATATTTTTCATTTTTTTTTTCATACAAAACAAAAAACTTTGGAAAAATATGTAACTAGCCAACTTTGAACTCTTGTAAAAACGGCAATTTTAGATGAGCACCATTGACTCCACATTAATAAAAAGTCTTATTGGTAGCATGAAAAACCGTATATTTGAAGTAATTAAAAAACAAGGAGCATCTATAGAAAATTAGATTTAAGTAAAATGTGTTAGTCATAAGGATTTCTTAAAACAAAATATTATTTTATTTAAAAAACACAAGTGACGTTATAATTATGAAACACCTTAAAAGTGCATTTTCGTTCCAACAGGTAAATAATGACGTCATAGGCTAAACAAATATATTTGGTTGTTTTCCTTTTACCTTGCTTATATTTGCTCTCAAACATCATTTTTACCTGAAACCAATAGTTTTCAAGAAATTTGAAAATTTCAGGTGACGTTATAAATATGAAACGCACCTTATTACCTACAAAATGTATTTAACTAAATAATATTATCGCATATCCTTAAGTGCAGGTAGCTTAACATTCCTATATAAGACGTTTTCCCATTTGTGCAGCTAATTGACAACGACTTGAATTTTTAAAAAAAAATTAAATTCTTTATTTCAATTTTTTTTAAACAATGATTATTTTTTAATTCTAAAGGCATTAACTATTTTTAATATCTAGTTGGAAAACCTTTTTGCTTCATTACTGCTTTACACCTCGATTCCATACTCCTGCTTAAAGTTCGACAACGTTCTACGAGGATGGCCTCCCAAATTTCTTTCACTTTTTTGAAAAGTTCATCAAAATTGCTTATATTCAATTTTGAAATTTCATTTTTAACATCTCCCCACAGATGTTCAATTGGATTTAGATCTGGACTACATGACGGCCAGTTTAAAACGCGAACAGAATTTCTATTAAAGAACTCCTTTGTTTCCTTTGCTGTATGTTTTGGGTCGTTGTCCTGTTGAAATGTCCATACAACAGGTAAATTTTCTTCAGCCCAAGGTATCATCACATCTCTTAATATTTCTCTGTATTTTTCTGCTGTTAATATACCATCTATTCGATGTATGGGTCCGACATCGCACCAAGAAAAACAGCCCCATACATTGATGGATCCCCCACCATGTTTCATCACAGGCACTGTGTATTTTGGGTCGTATTCTTTGCTTTGGGGACGACGAACATACTTACCTTCTTCCATCTGGTCCAACACGATTAATTTTTGTTTCGTCGCTCCACAAGATGTATTTCCATTGATTTTCTGCCCAATTTTTATGTGTTCTTGCGAAGCGTTTCCTACTTGCCCGATTTTTTTTTGATATCAAAGGTTTTTTCCTAGCAATTCTGCCATGAAGTCCTTTTTCAGCTAGACGACGTCTTATAGTGATAGATGAAACAGAATTTGATGGATCCATGTTGCCAAACAGCTCTCCTTGGATGTCCGAAGAACTTTTCTTTGGATCCATTTTGGATGTTCTGACAATCAGTCGGTCAATTTTTTCCGTAGTTTTTCTTGGACGTTTCTTTCTTTCAACCTTTTCACATGTTTCATGCAGTTCGAAGTATTTTATGTTACAAGTTGCAGGTCGTTGCTAATTAGTTGAATACAGCTGTATATACTTATGATATTGTAACACACTATGAATATATAATATGAATAATATAATATATATGTATATTTTAATATATTATGCATATACATTTACGGCCAACTAAATAGAAACACCTTATGCTGCAAGAAATGAACGAATGTATTTTTTGTTAAGGAGCGTATACCTCACTTCTTTTTTTATTTTTCACTTTCTACTTCTGTTGTCTATTAAAAAGTATTACTAAAAAATGTTACTCGGGATTTTACAGATTTAGGTAAACATTTCAAATATAAAGTGCGCAATTTGAAGGGGACAGCTAAATAGAAACAATTTGTATTTTGGACTTAAACAGCAAGCGAAATCATTATTAAAGTATTTTTGCAGCGTAATTTTGATGCATTTGAAAGTCTAATAACATTTAGAAGCAAAATTATTTAAAAATGGGTAGAGAAAAACTGCGATAGTGGATTACGCTTAGCAATAGTGAATCTTAAAAAGAATGATATGTCATACAGAGAAATTGTAAGTAATTTGAACTGTTCGGTAAAAAAAGTGTATAATGCTATGAAATATTTCGAAATTCATAAGACTTGTGAAAAAATATTAAGAAAAAAAAGACCTCGTAAAACATCTAGCGCTACAGACCGTTTAATATCGTATTGTGCCTACTTGTCTCGAAGATAGTTTTTTACCTTTGCCTTTTTTGTGCCATAATTATCTTTTAAATTTATAAAGTTATCAATAACTGTAGCTGATCTTCCTATTTTTTTTGCAATATTTCTATTAGAAAAACTTGCTTCTTTATAGGCCAGTATTTTCCCTTTTTCTTCAGGTGTAAGTGGTTTTCCTCGGCCCATTTTTCTAATGAGTACATATATTTTAATTAAATAATGCTTAAAATTAATATTATTTAACTTACCTTAAAAAAAAAGCGACAATGTCGAAAAACGGTTTCGATAACTGTTAGTTTTAGTATATGCCTTTATATTAATTTCGCACTTCACAACTACTTGTTTTTACTTCTCAAAATAAAATGGAGTATACTGAATTTCACAACTATAGTAGTGTAAGTGATTATTACTCATACCACTAATTAAGAATGACGTATTAGTAAAAAATATAGCAATGGTATATGGAATTGGAACGTTGATCTCAAGACCAAATATTCAAAAGTAATGAAAGATCATTTAATGAGATATTTGAAGACGTTTTGGTGGATGCGTCGAAGACAACTCTCAATTTCGTTGTGCTACTGGATGACTTGAGTACACAATGATGAGGAAGGAAATAATGAACTTCTGTCACATCCTCCGCCTTTACTTCGCGCATATGCCATAATTGAATATATTCTTTAAGAAAATCACTGTATTGTTCTTTTAACAATGAATCATGCATGAGTCTTTTTTCGAGACTTAAAAACCGTTTATACGCAATTGTCTTTGAATCTACTAGTAATCTTGGATCGCTCAGCTCAGGTTGACCACAAACCGCCCGTCACTATCTCGGAACGTCGTATTTTCAAAATACTCTTCACACTTTTTGTCATTAATTGACATAATGGATTTTATTGAATATTCATCTACTTCCCAGAATCGATGTAGTTGTTCTTCTAGCTCTATGTTCGTTATTCCACAAAACGGTTTACTGTATTCTGTATTGGATACTTTTCCCAAAATAATCCATCCAAATGTTGTATTTTGTAACAGTGGGAGCTTTTCACTGAGTTTAACTTGACCATTCCTTATTATTTCACTTTAAATTTCCGCCCCCAAAAGAATGTCAATTTTTTGTGGTTTTTAAAATTGTAGATCTGCCAACATTATGTTATTTGGTAATTTCCAATTATCTGTATTTATAAATCTCTGAGGTTGATTTGAAGATATCTCTTTGATCACATGAGCCTCTATTTGTGTGGAATAACTGTTAATTTTTGAATTGAGTGTCAGTTGTAATCTATCAATTACTTTAACTATAGCATCGCCTATACCAGCTATGTCTAAATTAACTTGAGTATTTGGTAAATTAAGCCTTTTTCGCATTTTTACCCTTCCTGGACATCTGCTGTTTGCGCAGATAAAGTTATAGGCTTTGTAGATTCAATCGGTTTTTGTTTATTATCTTGTTCACAAGTAGCTGATAACGATTGAGCGTGCCCAGATCCCTGAAGCAACGTGTTATGTTTTTTATTGCATTTAAAGCATCCCCTTGATGTGCATTTTGTGCTGTAATGTCCTTTTTTTAGACAATTTAGACATATGTATATTCAATTCCCTTGCTTTATTTTGTCTTTCTATTACAGTGAACTTAAAAATTTTTCACAAAAATATATTGCATGATTTTTGCTGCATATTGGACATTCTTTTTTCGTATTTTTATTGGCAATTAACATTGCCGGTTTACTTGTCTTTCGTTGATTCCTTGATAAATTCGATTTCTGTCCTAATGCTTCTAATGCCTGAAATCGAGTTTTGAAAATTCAGTAGTCCATCGACTGACTTCAAGTTTCACTATAGCTGGTAACGCAATGAATTTGTCCAATAATGCTGTTGTCAATAGACGTTTGTTTTCATAGCGACTTTTCAAAATATTCCAAGCCGTATCGTAGTTATCTTCTGATGTCTGAATAATTTTTCAGCTTCGCCTGTTAAATTTGTCTTCAGGCGATTTTCCCATCATTTGGTTGTGCACCATTTGCATGAAAAGATCATAAAATTGTTGCCATTTTGAATAATCTCCATCGAATTTGGATAATACTATTTTTGGCAGTTTCATGAATGGCTGATTGCCTTGATTGACTTGATTTCTTAGTCCTGATGCAGTATTATCTTTGCATTTGGTAACAGACCAACAACACTTATTTTTTCGCGAAAGTCAGCGGATTTCTTGTTACCAAAGACATTTTTTGTGACGTCAATAAAAGCGTTCCATGCTTGTTTTTCAACATCGTTAAGAGTAGATGTAAAGGATGAATCTTCGATTAGCATTTTAATGTCGGGACCTACGAAAACACCCTCTTTGATTTTTGCCTTACTAAGCTTGGGAAACTTTTGCTTGAGAAACTGGAATGCAGAACCATATTTGCTTAAGGTTTTACAAAATTTTTGATGAGTCCCAATTTTATGTGTTGAGGCGACAAAATAATTTTATTTGACTCGACCAAAGGTTCAAATGTAATGTTTTTCTGTCCCACTACGAGGGGGTGACGTGATGGCCAATTTTCTTTAATAAAATGTTGTGATTCCGCTCGGCTATCCCACTCGCAAGAAAAGCAGCAATATTTTGGCCCCTTTCATTAATACGCAAGTTGCGCAAATGATGCAAACACCATGTTCATTTATTTTTTCCAGTGCAAGTTGCAAAAGCATTAAGTTCATAAATGATTTTCCAATGCAAGTTGCAAAAGCATTAAGTTCATAAATTAAAAGTTGCAGAGCAAATGATTGCAAATAAGCAAATACTTTTCAGAAGTTGCTTTGTGATTTTAAAAAGGAAAAACAGAAAGTGTTACCAACACATAGAATTGTTTTTTTTTTACATTTCGATATTTCTTTGTTCAGTTTTTAAAGTTTTAAATTGTTATTTGTTTGGTTTGTGTTTTTATTTTTATTTTATTAATTTATATATAATTTTTTATTAAAAATGGAGAATTTAAGGTATGTATAAACTTTTTAAATAGCTATATTATTAAATAATAATAAAAAATATTAATAAAATCCCTATAAATTTCATTTCATAAAATGAAGTGATGATCAATACGAGATGTTATTAAACTTCGAAGATGGAATGGAGTAAGTTTATTTATACAATTTATTTGTTTTTAATTATCAAAAAAAAAAATGTTTAAGTGAAGCATATGTTACAATGGAATTTTTTGTAGTTGTTGTTCATTAACCCTAAAGAGCATTAAAGTTTTTCTAACATAAAAGCACTCTAGTGCCTCAGGATCACTGTTCTGATATTTGATATAAATAGCTAATAAATTTAAAACTAAGTATTTTTTTTTTAATTTTTATTTTCATATATTTATACATATTATGTAATTATATAATACATGCATATTTTTGTTAATACATAATTACATATAGTCTAAATCTGTCTAAATTTTTTCACAAGAAGCACAAATTCTGGTTGTTTTACAATGCTCATTACAAGTATTTTTTTTACAAATATTACAGCACTGCTTTTGCATTTTCGCTGTTTTATATGGACATATATGGCATCTTCTTCGTTTAGCGGGATTTTCAGTGGAACATGATGCATCGATGCTGCTAGTATTATTTTCTATGTTTTTGAATACGTGCATTATAGCACTACGTCAAGATTCTTTTATATTCGTTGTATTCAATCTTCGATGAATATGGGGAAGAATAAGTGATTCTCCTAATTCACGTAGAAAAATATTGCGTGTTACTTTTGTTGACATTCCAATGTGAAAATGTTTTGGTAAATAAAATATATGCAGCAACACCAGAAATATCAAGTAAATTCATAAAAAATGCCAGCGGCCAACGATTAGTTTTCCTTTTTGCTGTATATTCGTGAACAAGCTGGTCAAGAGTGTCAACACCTCCTTTTGTTTCGTTATAAAATTTATTTATCTCTGAAATAGCCTTTCCATTTTCTTGTATTATTACGTCACCTTTGTGATGCATGGTTGACATGAAAATGACTGCTTTCCTTAGTTTTGGCACGTAAGAAGCTAGAGTTACATTTTTCTGGAAAGCAAATATAGTAGAATTTTCGCTTCGCAATTTATTTGGTTGAAACCCAGGAGGTATACATCTTTTATTTTTGCGTAGAGTTCCAACAATTGTTAAACCCTTTTTGAAAAGACTGTTGGCTAAATCTAGACTGGTAAAGTAATTGTCCATCGTAACGTTGCGATTTGTCCCATTATATGGTTCACAAATTTTTTCAACAACACATTGAGCAAGACCAACAGCACGAACGTTACCTTCTTTTCCAGTATATGGTATTCCTTTTAGAGGATATGCCGATTTAGCGTCACATAGCCACCATATTTTTATACCATACTTGTCCGGTTTAGACGGCATGTATTGAATAAAGGAACAACGACCCCGAAATGGCATGAGCTGTTCATCCACTACAAGATGTTCGGTTGGTAAATAATATTTCCCGAGATTTCGGTTAATTTTTTCAAAAATGTCTCTAACTGGAGCTAGCTTATCATTTCTACGTCGTTGGCTTCTAGTATTTTTATCATCAAATCTTAAAAATCGTAACATTTCTTTGAAGCGATTAACGCTCATTGTAGCTCTAAAAACAGGAAAGCCATAAAGTTTATCCCAAAATGTCCTATAATTCTCATTATTGGATTTTAAATGTCCAGCTATAATAAGAAGTCCATTGGAAGCATGGAGTTCAATTACATCGATTTCTTTCCAAGTTTTCGTGACACCATATGTTCTTATTGCTTCTTCGTTTGTGTATTTTACAATCGCTTCACAAACGCTTTTATCCACAATCAATAAAAAGCTGTCAAGGACGTCATTTAGTTCGTATCCTGGTGGAAGGATAGCTTTGTCTACTTGACCTTTTATAATGTTACAATTTCTAGTTTTTGAAATAGGAGGTGGAATTGTATTCCATTCAGTACCATCTTTACCGTAGATCTTTGAATCATTCTGAGATCGAATTGTGTCTTCATAATTGTATTCATCTGACTCTTCTATTTCGTCATTTATGACAGATACTTCTTCAATATTTTCTTTTTCTGAATCACTTCCATCATCAGTATTTCTATTGTCACTGTCGTCACTACACTCATTTAGTAAACGTACAATGTCAGATTGAGAAAGATATTTAGACATTTCAATCCAATAACTAAAATAAGTACTAATAATAAGTAAAATAAGTAGTAATAATCATAAATAACAATAATTTTATATATGAAACTTACCAAATACAAAAAATTAAGAAATATTATTCTTGAAATTTGTTATCTTCAAAAACACTTCTGCACACTATGAATAAGCACACAATATGAATAAATTTCTTCACTCAACCCAATTTGCTGTACAAACTGAAAAAAAACCGTTATTCTCTGTAACCGTCATTCAGTGTAACAGTAACAAAGTAGACAATAGGTCATTAAATCTCGAAAAAAATACTGGTGTATAAAGTATTTCGTATAAACGCATATAGTGCCTACCAGGCACATTTGTGCGTTTTTGTTGCTTTCTGCATATTTTATCGAAAAAAATTATGTCTCTGAAGAAATTATAATATAACTTCATTAAACTACTAAATACATTAAAATAGAGGAATAATATAGTTATGGGTCATATTTGGCTGCTTAATCACTAATTATTACTCGAAAAACACAAAATAGTGCCTAAGAGGCACTTTTGTGCTCTTTAGGGTTAAATTGAATATTACAAATTATGTCTCTTTTGATTTCAGCATTTCTCATTTCTTGGCTTACAGATTCATGTTCATTATATTCTTCATTTTCATATTCATTCTAAATTTGAACCGGTGGAAATTTCAGACAGTCGATTTTTCTAATTTGTTTCTTAGAAGAAATCAATCTGTAGATTTTTTAATAATAAATCATAATTTAAAGAAACACATTCATATAGTAGGTAGTCAACTTATTATTTTCAAATGAATAGTACTGGCAACTCTATTTTCCTGTATTATGTTCATTTTTCCTTTTAAAAACCTATATGCGCAACCTGACGACAAGAAAGTCATGTGACTGAGTCAGATTGCAGTCAGACAACGATTTCCAATTTCCAGAGCAAATACGTCATTTGCGCATGCAACTGACGTATTTATGAAACGGGCCTTTGTATAACCTGACTGCAAGCCAGTTAACAAAGAAACCACTTTAAGATCTGCACAAATTTGCCACATACAGGATGGCGCAAAAATTTCTCCCCACTGTCTTAAAAATAACACTAATTGTAATCCTTCGTAATTTTTTATTATAAGTACCAATAATTTCGGTTTTACAATTTCCAAACAGAGAAAACGCAATATTAATGCAAGATGGTGCAAGAGCTCACACTGCCCTGAGGACCATAGAATCGATTTATGAGCACTTTTCAAATGTATGGGAAGACTGGCAAAATCTAAACTCTATAAAAAACGCGTGGTCTTTACTAAAACACAGTGTCTTAAAACACCCTGTGCCTAAAAATAAGAAGAATGGGATGCAATTACGGAAGAGCAGTTGAAGAATTTGTGTGAAAGTTTCGGAAAAAGAATATTGCAATGTGCAGAAAATAAAGGACTGCATACCAAATATTAAATATTTTATTTTATTTATGTTTTAGTATACTTTAAGGGAATAAACTTATATTAAAAAAAACAACTTTCTTATATTTAAATCGAAAAATTTAGTGGGAAGAAACTTTTGCGCCACACTGTATGTTGTTTGTATTTATTTTTTTCTAATACAAGTTTCATAACATACGCACTATAGGCGAGCGGCAAAGATGGAAACTGATTTCCATTGTGCAATAAAACTGCTTTTAAACTCGTTTTTGGAAATCAATAAATAAACGCCATTTAGTAGCAACATGATTAACCAAGATGCAAAAAATTAAATCATCTTCTTTAGAATAGTACGGAACGAGTGAGCTGTGTCTTTTTCGATAAAAAGTTACCTTCACATCCAGTTCGCACAGATTCCATTGCTGCAATCTTGAAAATTCAAATCTCTTATCAAGTCATTGAGCCTAATTTGGTTAACAAAAAGTGGCCCTCATGCATCTTTTGGATCAAAAATCTGATCCTCACAATCGATCAAGCATGTAAAATGTTGAGTTCCACCTCGTACTGACATCTTGAATCAACACTTGAGTTCCCAAATTTTTTTTTTGATATTCTAGAAACTTGTTATTTGACGAAGTATTCCTTTCAAAATGACCAACAATCGTTCTTACTTTGGTAAGAAGACTTGAAATTAATTGCGATGACGACAAACTGTTTTGTACAATTAAATTTAATGTATGTGCAGAGCAACCAAGATTTTTCAACTTTAGCTCTTCAGATATATCTTGTTTTATGTTGAATGCGTTGTCAGAAACTGCTACCATTATCTTAGTTTCTAAATTCAGTCAGATATGATTCTGCTGAGATTTTTCGCTAAATTTTTGCTGGTGTGCGCTTCTATGAAGTCTGAACACTCAAGAAGAATAAAATTTAATTTGTAACTATCATCAACATAGTGAGCTGTAACTGCCAAATATCTCTCATTATTTGCTGATGTCCAGCAATCTGTTGTTATGCCAAGTACATTTCCGAATATGTATTTCTATTCATTATTTTAATCTCGTTAAGAACTTCGTCATACAACAAGAGGGATTTAAAAATTGTACAAACCGTTTAAATCCGATGTCTTCTACAATACTAAAGGGCTGGTAGTCCCATATGAATAGGCCTAACAATGCAGTATAAATTTTGCTTCTAGCTGCTGTTCCCAACTTATTTGGCACAAAAGACTGAATGCTGCTTTGTATTTTCTTCTGTGGAACAGGGTTTCTTGAATAACTACTTCTTCGTTTACAGTTGGTGGCTCATTCTAAAAAATATTTAAAATAAACAAATTTAGTATAACTAGTAAAAAGGTTTTGTAATAAAAAAACAGACCATTTTGGTGGTTGAACTTCGCTGGGAGCTCCAAATGGATAAATGTTTTTTTTCGCAATGCCGTTTTAAATTTGATTTACAGGTCCTATATAAAATCTTTTGCTTGCATATTTTACAACGAGCAAAATCTTTGTCGATGACTTCAAAATGCTCCCATACACTAGCTGTTTTTCTTCTTAAAATCTGTTGTTCACTCATAGTTCTGAAATTTTATTAGAAATTAAATTTTTGTATTTTATTCACTACATTATTATCACATAATTCACTGAATATACAAGATAAACTTACCGCTCTTTAATTTTAAACACAAAACACAAATAAGTAATTTTTAAAATTATTTCTTTAATTTATTTCACTAAAATTTTCAAAACGTTTTTGTAGTAACTAAAAGTATGCTGCAAATGCAAACATGAATGGTATTTACTATTTCCGTAATAAAAGAAATCACAGTAACAAACCAGTTTAGAAATTCCCATTTAAAGATATATGTACATATGTATGTATGTACATTATGTACTACAAAAATTGTTGTCTGCTTTTTATTTCAAACCAAGTTCGAATCGAATACAAAAAGTATGTATACTTATATATTTCAAAAATCGCAGTCACTGCTCTGCTCTTTATATCAAATTATACATACGTTTCAAAAATAAAATCGCTATTGCAGCCATCAATCACAATCACAACTATGAATCGCAATCACAGGTTTCAAAATCATAAAACATCACTAGTCTGGTATCTGATTTCACTGACATGGTGCTTATGCTTGGAAACGTCGCCCAATTGAATTTGTTTATTCTTCATGATTGTTTTAATTGTATTTTTTTAAATTATATTTATTAGTTAAATTTTTTTTTTATTACTTCGTTTCAATAATTTGTTTCTAGCGCAAAATTAAAGGTAATGCATTCTTACATTGTAAATAAATGTCTTAAATCTAACACAAATTTTGATATCTATCTATCTGATATTATTCTCTTAAATCTGCTACAATTTTAACTTAACTTATTTTATTGTTACAAAATTGGCCTTTTGAGCAAAAAAAAAAATAATAATAATTCCCCAAGAGAGAGGAAAAAGAAACTTTACAAAAAAAATAAAGGTAAGAAGAAAGAAAAATAAGGCGTCAGAGAAGGATTTTTGAAAAGACAAAAATCAAAGGAGAATGTAGGTGAAGGGACAAAGCTGTAATAAAATGAAAAAAAAACACACTGTTTATAATTTAACAAAATTTTGTATTGTTTATTAAAAAAAAAGAAAGAATTTACAATCTTATAATTCCTATATAGCAAACTAAAAAAGCAATCGAATAAACAAAAAAAAAATTGCGTAACTATTAAAAAAAAATATGGTGGCAAAAAGGGAAAAACTTAATGTAGAAAAAAAAATAAAATGAAAGAAGAAGAAAATGGAACTAAGTACAAAAATTAATAATTATAATAGAAAAAAAATAAGAAGAAGAAAATAGAGCTGATTATAAAAGGAAAAAAGAAGAAGAAGAAGAACTGAGTACAAAAATTAATAATTATAAAAGTAAAAAAAAGAAGAAGAAGAAAATAGAACAGAGTAAAAAAAATTACTAATTATAAAATGAAATTGTGAGAAAGTGAACAAAGTGAGTTCAGTAGGAAAAGTAGACGACGAAAAAAACGTGTGTGGAAGTGAAGTGAGAAATCTGGTTGTTTAGCCTATGGGTAACTCAAAAAAAAAATTTATGAGAAAGCAACCCTGATAATTTTGAAATTAGGTTAATCACAAATTTAGACACTGCGACAACCGTGGTATTTTTGACGGATAATTTTGTTTTAATATATGGCCGGAAAATGTAAACAGAAGTTTAATTCGCGAATTGATTTTTAATTTAATTTTTCGAATAAAAGTACGTCGCGGGTAAAATCAATAAAATAGAATATCCCAAAAAAGAATAATAATAATTTAAAAGTAAAAGAATAATAAAAAAATAAAAATAATAATAATAACAATAATAATAGGAGAAAGGTGAGGAAAAGAAAGAAAAATAATGAAGTGAATAGGGGCTGAAAATGTGTACTAGAAATAAAGTTGTGTGAAAGTGTGTGCAAAAAATAGTAAAAAAAATGTATTAAATACGGGAAAATAAATTTAAAAAAAGGATAGGAAATTAAGTGAAAGTGAGGGTGAAGGATAAGGTAAACAAAAGAAAGTGGAAGGAGAGGAAAAAAAAAGGTAAGTAGGAGTGTGTGAAAAACGTGTGTGATAAAATAATAAGAAATGTGTGCAAAAGTGTTAAACAAAAAAAACGTGGAAGTAAAATGTGGCTAAGAAGAAAGCAAAAAAAAAAAATGGAAGGGAAAGTGGTAAAAAAAAAAAAGGTGAGTGTATATAAAACTGTACGTACCTGTGTAGTGAAAATGATGTGTAAAAAAAAGGAAAAAAAAATTAAATTTATAGAAAAAAATGACTATAAGAAAAAGAAAATTCAACTATGTAAAAACTATTAGGAAAAAAAAAGTTAAATGAAAATACAAAAACTACTGTTTGTGTAAAACTAAAAAAATTCACTAAAAACTCGAGGACTACCGCACTAGTCACTTTTAAAAGTAAAACTATCGTGGGTGTTTTTGGTGGTCTTTCTTTTATAGTGCTTTATAAAATTCGCGAATTTTCTATGGAATTCTTTGTTAGATTTCCAGTGAGATAAAAGAATTCTTTTACTCTCACTGGAAAATCTTCAATCTCTTTGCAGAAAATTCGCGAATTTATTGATTTTTTCCTATCGTTTTTGTTGTGTTCATGTAGTGTTGTTTTTGTGTAGTGATTTTCCATTGTGCTCGGTTTTTTGTTGTTGCAACATTCTGTTTTTACATTTACACACTTGAATACTATTGTCTCTGTCTTTATTATTATTTTTATGTTTTTAAATTTAAATGCATTATAACTTATATATTTAATTCTTTTATTAATCACTTTTAATATCGTCGTTATCTTCTTATTTTTCGTTTTGTTTTCTCTTCTTTAATCTCCTCTTTATCTTCTGTCAATAATTTTTCACTTTTAGCTTAGTTTATTTTTTAAATATCGTCTTTAACTTCTTTTAAATTTTTGCGTCTCGTCTTTGTTTTTTTAAATGCCGTATTTTTTTTAATTAAAAAAAAAAAACAAACGTTTCTATGGTTTTTTTTTTCAAAAACAAAAAAAATGAACAAACATAATAAAATAAACAAAACAATGTTTTTTGTCGAAAATTCATAGACTTACAGTGCCCGACAAAAAATTTACGAATGCCAAAATTGATGGAAAAACCAATTCCGTTGTAATATTAGGTATATGAGATGCAGGTAAATCAGACTGAAATGTGTATTTTTGGAAGTTTTAAGAAGTGGGCTACTTTTTACCTGCATTATTAGTTCATCTTACTTTTATTTTTATTTTTAACTTATTTTTCTTGCCATTTCCAAGAATATGCGATTTAAACACCAGATGCAAATTTGGAAGAAAATTGAATATGTTTTGTAAAAAAAGAAGATGAAAGGAATTAATATTTTTAGAAATGATTTATTTATTTAGAAATTAAATATTTACATTAAATTATTTATTAACTGCTTAATCTAACTTATTACTTATTTTGGTTAAATTTATATTTTTTAATATTTGGTTCTTCCACCCCTCGCTTTTATTACAAAAGAAACACGGCGTGGATTCAGGTCCGGGCTGTTTCCGGGCCACGAGAGCGATGTTATATCTATATTTTGTTTGTAGATTGTTATCTAGAAAAAGAAATGATGCATATTGTTAAAAAAAATAACTTTGTAAAGAGTGTACGCTAATGAATACTTACGGACTGAGCTCTGTGGCATGGTGCCGAATCATCCTGAAACAACACTTCCGGTAAATGCCCATGTAACTCCTCCAAACTTGGTAAAACTCCCGTGTCTATAATTTCTCTGTATTTTTGTGCATTCACGGCACCGTCAACAAAAAAAATTTTTCCAACACCTCTTGACGTAATGCATTCCCATACCATAACCGATTGAGAATGTCTAACGGTGGGCCGAACGCACTCTCCTTTGTATTTTTCACCTTATCTTCTTCTTACGGGAGACTGTCCATCTGATATCTGAAAAAATAATCTTATTCCAGTTTTCAAGCGTCCAAGATTTGTGTTCTTTCGCCCAGTGACGTCTTTTATCCATCATAATTTTTGTCAAAAGCGGTTTCTTCGCCGGTCTGCAAGTACGAAGACCCATGTCGTTTAGACGTCGCTGTATTGTGCGAACACTTACTCTGCTTGAAATTTGTTCCTCTTACTGAGCTTTCAATTCAGAAGCCGTCGCGAATCGGTTGTTCAATGATAATCTTTTTAAAACACGTTCCTCTCGCGATGACAAGATCTTCATTCTTCCACTTCCTTTTGTCCTTCTTACTGACCCTGTATTTTCCACCTTTTTCAAAAAATATCTTACAGAACCATCAGAACACTTGATTATACAAGCAATTTCACTATTTGATTTGTTTAGGTCTTTTACAACTAATATTCTTGACTTTTCTTCGATATTTAATTTTCTACCACGTACCATTTTTAAAAAATTTTAAAAAAACTTTTTTACTACAGACACTTAACGCAACGAATAAAAAATAAGTAAGGACATCAGAATTTATGTACTAGTTGAAAATCAAGTAAGCTACCTCAAAATTCACATCATTAAGGATGACTATACAAAACAACAAAAACGATGGGAAAAAATCAACAAATTCGCGAATTTTCTGCAAATAAATTGAAAATCCAACATCCCCTGGTATATAACCTTACCATTTCACAACAGATATTTTAACAACAATTTTGAAGATTCTTTACAGACCACTATGGGTACAGCACACCAACTAGCATGGTTTGAGTGGACGTGATAGGACGTAGTGGAACGACTAAATGGTATCGCTTGCTCTCTCGCTTGGTATTGTGACATCGATATGCTGCTGTAGATGTTGTTCTGAAGAAGAAGATCTCAGTTCACCAGGTTTTCTGTTTCCATTGTTCCTTTTCGTTCTTTCCCCTTTCTCTTTCCTTTCTAATTTCTGCTCTACAACTGCCCTCAAAAGACTGAACCAAAGTTTCTTTTATTTATAGCATCTGTTCACTAAATTTAGCAACAAATACCTTCTTTTCAGGAAATATTCAGAGGATACGACAACCCTGTCCTCGCTACAAATACGAAAAAAGTTGGTCATCCTGTAAATAGTGTTCAGGGAAAAGACAAGTCTGTCAAGTGCACTAATTATTATTTTGTTGAAAGTTCTTTGCGGTCCACGTCTCTAGGACCTTAAAAAGACCGAACGCAAGCGAGGCTGAGTAAATTTGCAAGGCAAAGACTCACAAATGAAAATTAGCACCAATGATATCTTGTCTAGAGTACAAGTCCTAGAGTTGAAGAACACTAGGAAATAAACACAATACAGACATGGACTGGGAACATTTTTGTTTGTTGCTACATTTCGACGAGCATGAGACTAATGTTCAGTCGTAACCTTGAGTATTTTTCGCGGGGGCAGTGTTAGAATTCTAAAAAATACAAAATAAAAATCTCAATAATAAACTTTATTAAAACTATATTGAAAAGAAATTACCTTCTACGTTAGGACCAGCACACCATTCTGCTGTCCTATTTTCCTGAAAAGAAAAGAAAATTAGTTAAATCTAATAAATAAATAAATGAATGAATAAATAAATTTAAATTTGTTGGTAAAAAGCTATAAACATAAGAAATTTCCAATTTAATTTTCTGTAAATAAATTGAAGATTTTCCAGTGAGAGTAAAATAATTCATCTACCTCACTGGAAATCTAACAAAGAATTTCCAAAGAAAATTCGCGAATTGCACAAAACACTATAAAACACCCACGAAAAAGCACCTATAAGATAGTTTATTTTTCACAGTGTTCAGTGCGGTAGTTTTTATTTCTCTAAAATTTTTAGTTTTGTTTTTAGAAATTTATTTTTTTTCTTTGCACAGTTCTTTTTTTTAAGTTAATTTCTTCGTAATATTTTTTTGTTTTTACTCTAAACATTTTATCACTGTTTTTCTTTAAACATTTTTTTTCACTAAAGCACAGGTACGTAAATTTTTTTTATTTCCTTTCCTTTTCAATTTCATGCTTTATTTTTACACCTTTTATTTTCACTTTTTTTTTACTCACCATCACTTTTACTTTATTTTAATTAACATATCTTTTTTTTCACGCACATTTTCAATACACTTACATAATTTATTTTCACTTAATTCACCCGCGAGGCGATTTTGTTTTAATTTAAAAATTAAATTAAGTTTCTTTTCGCGACCGAATTAATTATTTTAATAAACATTAAACGAAACGAACCAAATTTATTTTTACGCGATTTGTTTACTTTTGTTTAAATCGTTTTTTTTTACATTAATTAATTTAGTTATCTGTCAAAGTTTTTTTTTAAATTTACCCATAGACATCATTTTTTTACTAAGTACATTAAATTTTTTGTTTGTTTCCTCCTTACCATTTTTTTACAATAATTTTTTTATTCATTTATTTTTGAGTTTTTTCTGTTTAAATTTTGTTACTTTATTTTATAGTAAGAATAAGTTAACTAAATTGTAAATTCTCATTTTCTCCTTCTTTTATAATCAATAAATATTAGAAGATATCATTTAGTCTATAAAGTTGTGTTTTATTTCATTTTTTTTTTTTTGGTTTTGCCCCTTCACCAGTGGCGTCTCGTCCGGGTGTTCAAGGTGTTCACAGAACACCCATATAATCTAAAGCAAATTTAAAAAAAATTGAGAACTTCAAAATAATTTTCATAACTTCAATAGTAATGTCCATATAAAGCTAGAGTGTTCTATTATAATGTAGAACCCAGCCTCACATTCAGTGATGTGCATTTGAAGCCGTCCTCGTTTCGTAAATAATATAAACAATATAAATAATATACAAGTACAACCAGGGTGTGAAGCTCTGATGTAGAACCCAACCTCATTCAGTATTATTTCTATCAAAATGTATTGAAGTTCTACTCAAGAAGAACTTTAATACTTTTCAATCCTATGCATTGAAATTTGAGGCTTTGTTCTCGTACTGTAACAATACAGTTGTTATATAATGAAGGTGTTCAATTCTGAAGCAGAACCTAAGTTACAATTAGACTCAATGTTATTTTTAACAACCTTGCAACTTTAAAAAATGTACGCTTTCATATTATAAAGTTGGTTCTGTAAGAAGTTCGAACAAACTTCAAAATCAAAGTCACACCTATAGACAAAGCCAAGCCAAGTGAAATATTGAATTAAAAAATTGTTTGTATGAAACGTCACATATTTTTCACATATTGAATTATTTTATTTTTTATTTTTTTGCCAACTTTAAACTTTAACTACTCGTGCTGTATTGCACCGATTTGAGTCAAATAAAATGCAATAAGTCAGAAAATAGTTCAAGAATTGAAATGTACACTTTTTTTAAGGATCAGGATAATTATTAGGAGAAAAAAATAGAGAGAAGAAAAAGGGTATTTGTCTAAAACATGACTTTTATTGTGTTTTACCATATAGCTTTTACCCTATTAAACGGATTTCGATCATTTAAAGTTTTTATAATATTAGACCCTTCAAGAAATATTCTAGCCAAATTTCAGCTTTCTAGTCTTACGAAAACATACATGTCTAAGGAATTAAAAAATGTAACATTTTGATATTAAAAATGGATGAGTGGGTGTATAATTTAAATTATAACGAAGGGTTAAAGCTTGTTGAATAGACTCGAAGAAGTTAAAAAACATAAAGGAGGTTCAACAAAGTACTGACTTTGACAAAAAGCACCTTATTTTTTATAATGTTCATACTGCCCGAATATTTTATTGGAATAAAAATTGAAGCTGAAATTTTTAACTGTTTGTTTTGTAATTTTTTTGATATTAATGTTGACTGTTTGTTTCGTAAATATGTTGTTATAAGAATAAAGAATTATTTTTAGTATTTTGTTTCATACTTTTATTGTAAAAATTTTTTTTTATTTAGGATAAATTAAAAATATTTGTACTGCCCGAATACTTTGTTGAGCTACTATATAACTACATATATGTATATTTAATTTCTTAAATTTTCTCAATTACCCTGTAGCACACCCAGGTGAATAAGTCACGAGACGCCACTGCCCTTCACCTATATTTTTTTTTCTTCCTTTTGTAAAAAATCGCTCTCGGAAGCCTTACTTTTATTTTTCCTACTTTTCTTCGGGAGATATTTTTGTTTTCCTCCGTTTTATTTTTGCATAAAAGGCCGATTTTGTAACAGTATATTAGCTGGTAGAACTTAACTTATTTATTAATAAGTGCTGACAGTTGTTACAGACGAAGGACGGCTTGTAAGACATGTTTATGGCAATTATGTATTTAATGTAATATTTCCTTATGATTTTCCAATAGAAATTCTTGAACAGAATGGATTACATCTTCTTTTCTCTTTGGAAAGCCTTCTTCCTGTGAAGATATAATCCACTTTGCAATTGTGGAAATGTAACGAGGAATGTGATACTCCTTCGATGCTCGTTTTATTGATAAACGTTTTTCTTTTATATCATCCAACGCTTTTTGAATCGTGTCCTCTGAATTAACTATTCTATAAATATTTAAAAGAAATTTAAGAAATTTAGATAATTTACGTTTTAAATAATACATGAAAAGTCGCCTGATACAATTATTGCCACACTTAGAAACTATAACATTTATTGCCACTGGGTGTCAATAATAACATAATTTTGTTTTTAGTAGACAGTTATTGACATCATTTTTTAAAATAATGTATGATTATTTTTCACAATTTTTTAATTAAAAACCGAAAATTATTTAATTTTTCTTCCAAAACGAAACAAAATATTCTAATACCTGAAAATTTCGCCGTATAATTTTGATTTTATGAAAATTACCATTTAAACGAAATTAAAACACTTGTTTTATTACTTTACAAAAAACACGTTTAAATTAACAAAATAATTAATTATGTATGTATAGGCTGCTAATGATGGTCTGATGATAACTAACTAACAGACTATCATTTTACAATATTGAAACCTATGATGAATGGTATGTTATGTACTTACAAATAGTACATAGGTATCGTACTCAATATTATAATACATAGTATATAAAACTGATAATAAAATATTGTTTAGTGTGGAATATTCTAGAGATTATAACAATTGAAATATTTCTCTTATTTAACACAGATGTTTTTGAGAATATAACATTTCATATACTTTTCTTTTTTTTTGTTTTAGAAAAATGCCTACATACCTTTTTTCCATATTTTCAGTATTGTAAACCTTGACAATTCCCTTAGCACAATCATAAATTTTTTCTCTAAAATTACAATCGAAATGATACGTCACGCTTCTTTCACGAACTTTACAAGACTGAAGTGACAACAACATGCTTTACTATTCAGCCGAAACATTGAAAAAACTTAACAGTATTGAAAGAAAATATGTAGTTTATTTTTTCTATTATACGCGAATACTATTCAAATTTCTTATTTATAAGAAAAAATATAACAAAAAATTCAAATTAACGTCAATAATAGGCTCCACAAAAGTATTCGTAAATTATTAGTTAAGCAGCATTAAATGATTATTCAGGATAATTCCAAATAAAAATTAATATTTAGTCGGTTATCCTTTTTGTTTTAAAACCTCTTTTGGTCGTTTGGACATTGATTTTACAAAAGTTTGTGTCTTTTCTGGTAGAATATGATCCCATGCTTCTTTCAAAGCATTTTTTAATTCATTTTTGTTGTTAATACTTTTCTTTCTAATTTCTCGTTCAAGTCCGGTGACTGCGGAGGAGTTTTCAATTGTTCTAGTGTTAAAAGCACAATGCTTAGGATCATTATCTTGTTGAAACAAATAATCATTCGAAAGCATTAGTTTTTCAACACTTTTTGACAAATATTAAATTTGGTTTCATCAGAAAATAAAACCTTCCTCCAAAACTCTTCTGAATGGTTTCGATAAATTTTAGCAAATTCTACACGTTTTTTTTTGTTTTTACTTTTGATATATAAGGTTTTTTCCTTGCAACTCTACTTTTTTAATTTTTTTAAAATTCTACGTACTGTTTCGGCACTAACCTTTGAACAACCTGATTCAACTAAACTTATAGATATTTCGGACGCATTAATTTTCGGATTATGCTTCACTTTACGTAAAATTTGCCTTTTATCAGTAGCTGTAAGCTTTTCTGGTCGTCCGCTTCTCTTCATATTTTCTACAGTTTTTCTTTCTTGAAATCTTTTAATGATATATTGTACAGCTGAAACATTTCTTTTTACAGTTTTTGTATAGTTGTTTCTTTATCTTTGCGACCCATTAGTTAAAATTTTAAATTAAAACTCACAATCTAATTTAAAATAGTTAACTGATCCCAATTTTGTTTCAAACTGATCACCTTAATGCCTTCAACAATTTATCAAACTAATAGAAATGTTTAGCGGCACTTTATAACGGTTAACATTATGTGAATAAAAATTTACGAATACTTTTGTGGAGCCTATTATATTGACGTTAATTTGAATTTTTTGTTATATTTTTTGTTATGAAAGAAAATTTGTTACTATGTTTTGTGAAAATATTAAAAACTAAATGAGAAAAGAAAATACAAGCTCAACATTGAAAAATATATTCATTCGTTTTTTATTTTATTGCACTCGAAAGTTAAACTAAAGTCAATTACGAATACTTTTGTGGACCACTGTATATCAAAAATTTTAGGTGTCAATAGTTGTGGCCGTTACAACACATTTTAATTTTAATAATGCACGGCAATATTTAAATTGACTTTCTCTTAATTTGTTGAAATTTGTTCTTCAATGAGAAAAATTGATTTTATAGCAACTGTATGCACTTTAATAAAAAAAAAACATTTTTTCCACATTCAGGTGAAATTACTTCCTAGTCAACTCAAAAAAGAAATGACAAATTTTTTTTTTTTGCTTTTAAAGAATTTTCAATTTGTTCCAGTATTTTTTAAATTTAGTTCATAAAAAAAAAAAAAAAAATTGAATTCCTGTTTTACACTTTAGACAAAATTTTATTTTACAATGAATGAGGAGGTGAATCGAATCTCATTTACGCCGTTTTCAAGAATAGCCCTGAATATAATTTATTTTTTCTTTTTCGAATCCTTATTCAAAGCTTTCTGAAATAAAATATGTGAATCTGGTGCTATATTTTTTATCATTTTAATTAGGTGTTCCGAAATAACAAATTATGTTCTTTCAGGAAAGCAGAATGAATGATTTTCCCTTTTTTTTTTGCCATTTTATTAGTAGAATATCCTTTTCCATCTTTTTAAACTTTTTTTTTAATAGATAAATTCGTTTCAACAATCTTGTTCTAAATGTTTTGTATTTGAAATATCTGTACATTCATCCACTAATATAGAAAACAAATTTGTTTTTAAGAAGTCAGGGAATTCCCTTCTTTCTTACTGATGTTAAAAAAAAATATAACTGAATATATTCAGGGTCGCTAATATTGAGTTTTTTATCTTTTTTTAAATATTTTACCATTCCGTATGTAACTTTTGAATAGTCTTTGATGAATTTTCTGTAGTAACCAGTTAGTCCAAGAAATGATTTAATTTGTTTTTGATGTTATGGGATTGGAATTTTATTTATAACTTCTATTTTTGCTGGATTAGGTTTTAATTCTTCAGTAGTCTTATATGACCTAAGTATTCAGTTTTCTTTAAAAAGAAATTGCATTTGTCGACTTGAACTTTTAAATTGTGTTCATTAAGAACTTGAAATATTTTGTTTATGGAGTCGATGTGTTCTTGCAAAGAAGTGCTGAATATAAGTATGTCATCAAGGTATATCACACATATTTTATTAATGTATTCTCGCAATACATAATTTATGGTTCGTTGAAAAGTAGCTGGTGCATTTTTAAGTCCAAAAGGCATTCTTCTGAACTCATAATGCCCTTGTTGTGTGCTAAAAGCAGTTTTGTGTCGATCTTTTTCATCGACTATAATTTGATGAAAACCGTTGGCTAGATCCAAAGTAGTAAAATAATGTGATCTTCCTAATTTATCGAAAATGTCATCGATATTTGGAATTGGCAAATTGAAAAATTTCAGCTATTTGAATTTTGAAAATTTCTTGAATAGAAATTATTTGAATTTTCGTAGTTTCTATTTGTATTTGAATTTTGGTAATTTTTATTTGTATTTAAATTTTGATAATTTCTATTTGTATTAAAGTTTGCTGGTTTCTAGGTGTGTTAAAATCGGATGAATTTTGGTGATAATAATGTATTATGTGTGTATTATGTGAATGTCTGTAATTTCTGTCATTTTTATTTCTTATATCATTTTCATATCTATCGTTTATTTGGTAATTATCTTGTAATATTATAAAGGCTTCTTTAAGGGTTTTTATATTTTTATTAACAAAAATTGAGCTTGCGCTTTGTGATATGGATTCACAAAACATTTTTAAAATAAAATCTTCATTAACTTTAGGATTATTATAATGTTCTGGCTTATCTTCACTAAGTTCATATTTTATATTTTATTTATTTAAGAATTTCTTAATATGTTATATTTTTTTCTTCAATTATTAAATCTCTAAAAGATTCACGAATTCCAAAATTTGAAGTTAAAATTTTCTTTATGTCTTGCCAACTTAATTAAATCTCTAAAAGATTCACCAATTCCAAAATTTGAAGTTAAAATTTTCTTAATGTCTTGCCAACTTGAAATATTACTTTCTCTTAAAATTATATTTTGTGCTTTACTTATTATTTTATTTTTTATTTCTTGAATATAAAAATTCTCGAATTTTCAGAAAAATTATTTGTGAGATTAATTACATATTCTACTTTATTCATAAAAATAATTAAATGACCAGGATCTTCTTTACCACTAAATTTTGGTATATTTTCAATTAATTTTAAAAGATCTAAATTTAAATAAGTCATTTTTACCTCATTTTGTTGAGTCGAAATTGTAGAAGAAGTTTCAGTTTATTCTAAGGTTGAAGAGTTTCCGCTTGATGATGGAGATGAAGGAATTTCTCCTGATGATATTTGGTTGACCAAATCTGCTCCTGTTATTGTGATGAATTGTTTTTCTTCTTGTTCCTCTTGTTCCTGTTGTTTTTCTAGTTCCTCTTGTTTTTCTAGTTTCTCTTGTAATTTTTTCGTATATAGAAAATATCTTGGTATACTTATTTTATTATATTTTATTTCATATAATTTTAACATTTAAAAAAAAAAAAAAAAAATGTCCACTAATTTATTTGTTCGTTTTTTATTTTTTATTATTATTATTTTTTTTTTGTATGCCAATCAAACATTAAAATAAGAAGTGTTCTTTTTTTTTTTTTAAACTCTTTAATCTTCACTTAGAGATATAAATATATACGTATATATGTATGTATATTTCAAAAGCACAATTTTAACATGTGTATGCTATATATGTATGTATACTTTTATAATTTTCGTTTAGTAAATAAATGAAAAATTTACAATACGTACAGTCATGGCCAAAAAAATGTTGAAACATGATTTTTAGATTTTTTTCGAAATACAAGTGCGTGAATATTGTAAAACCAATAATAGTTGCTATCAAAGCTTATTGAAAATATGCAATAAGGATATGTCTTCTTGGAAAGACTATCATTTTTCATAGTCCTACCGACTGCGCCAGTTAAAATTCTGTTTTAAGATGTTAAAAAAAAAATTAAATAAAACAAATTTTTATTATATTTCATATTTATTAAAATATATCTTTACAATTGAACTGTTTATTATAAACTAATTTCTAACATTTTCTTTTCTATAGAAGTAAACTATCCTTTTTGACTTTTGACCTGTTTATCACTAATTACATTTTTCTTAAAAACAAATGAGTCATAAAAAGGTTTGTGAAAAATATTTATTTGAATTAAATTAAATTTAGAAAAGAAGTTAAAAACATGAAAAATTTCAACAAAAAAAACCATAAAAAACCAATTTATTTATTTTTATATAGTTTGTTTTTATTAAAGCAATATATATTTAATAATATTTTTAACTTATTTACTAAAATGTTTATTTTTTCAAATTTAACTTAATATTCTAGTATTTAGTACTTCCACCTTTCGCTTTTATTACTAATGATACACGTCGCAGCATTGATTGATATAAATTTTGTATTATATCTTGTGATATCTTGTTGTACCATATATTTTCCAAAAAATTTTTCGATTAGATATCGTCGTCGGTTTTTTTTCATGCACTTTACGTTCCATCAGAGCCCAAATGTTTTCAATTGGATTCAGGTCCGGGCTGTTTCCGGGCCACGAGAGCGATGTTATACCTATATTTTGTTTGTAGATTGTTATCTAGAAAAAGAAATGATGCATATTGTTAAAAAAAATAACTTTGTAAAGAGTGTACGCTAATGAATACTTACGGACTGAGCTCTGTGGCATGGGGCCGAATCATCCTGAAATACTACTTCTGGTAAATGCTGGTGTAGCTCCTCTAAACTTGGTACAACTCCTTCATCTATCATTTCCTTATATTTTTTGGCATTTATAGAACCCTCAATGAAAAGAATCTTGCCCACACCTCTTGACGTTATGCTTCCCCATACCATAACCGACTGAGATTGTCGAGTTGTTGCTTGAATACAGTCGTCCTTGTATTTTTCACCCTTTCTTATCCTCACATGACATCTTCCATCAGGTCCGAAAAGGTTAAATTTCGACTCATCCGAGAAAATTACTTTTTCCCAGTCTTCAAGTGACCATGACTGCGGTGTTCTTTGGCCCATTGTAATCTTTTTCCTTTCATTATTTTGGTCAAAAGGGGCTTCTTTGCTGGTCTACAATCATGAAGTCTCATATCATTTAGACGACGCTGTATCGTGCGGACACTTACTCTGCTTGAAGTTTATTCCTCCAATGCAGATTTCAATTCAGGAGCCGTCGCGAATCGGTTTCTTAATGATAACCTTTTTAAAACGTGTTCCTCTCGTGAGGATAAAATCTTCTTTCTTCCACTTCCTTTTTTTCTTTCCACAAGTCCTGTTTTTTATATTTTTTTCAATAAATATCTTACAGCACCTTCAGAACACCTCACTGTACGAGCGATTTCACAATTTGATTTATTTAACTCTTTCAAAGCTAAAATGTTTGATTTTTCTTGAATATTTAATTTTTTTCGACGCACCATGTTTACTGAAAAATCTTAACACACTTCTTTACACCATATAATTGACTTAACAAATGAAAATATGTAATTAATAATGCTGGTTAAAAATTCATGAAACTACCTGAAAATTATAAAATAACACGTTTTGAATTAATAAGGATACATTTATATTACGAAAAATTCCATTGAACTGAGTTTTTCCAAAAAGTATTGCATTCGTAAATGTTTTTGTCGGACTGTATGTATACTTTTTTTTTACTTATAATTTTTCAATTAATATATGATTAATATATATTTATAATTTTCCAAATTTTAGAATTGTTAGTTTTAAGAACTTATTGAATTGTTAATTTTAAGGACCTATTGAATTGTTAGTTTTTATGATTTATTTTGTTTAATAAAATAAAAAGATTTTTGTTATTATGAAGAAAAGTTGTTATTATTCACAAGCTTAACGACGTATAACTTGACTCTGGAGCGACTGAGGTATCCGCATAATAACGTCGTTATAACTTAACATATCAAAAACTCAAATTTTTAATTCCATTAAAAACATTGCTAACATTACATTGTTTACATTATGGAAACATGTCTTCTGTATTTGCGGTATTTTCTTTATTTTGTTGACCTTACTTTAGTTTTTGCCGTTTAACCGATTTATTGAAACGATCCTTTGCTCCATTGGAGTATTTTTTTAACAATTTTGTCAATATTAGATTTTTTTTAATGAAATATGAAATATGAAAGTAAATATATACCATTAAAAATATGTATGTAAAAAATATTGGTTTAAAAAAGTGTGTACCTTTCTTATTAAAAAGGAGAATATTTTTTAGTAAAATGATCCCCTTTGGAAACAAACTTTAAATTTCCACCAACAAATTTATGGATGTCTCCAGTTGCTCCATTGTGTGAGAATTTTTCAATCTATGTAGATATAAAGAAATTATATGCATTAAAAAGCTCAAAGTATTGAAAGTAAATGTAATAAATATTGTTACCAATTGTGTCTTTAAAGCATATTTGGATTTTAAATCTTGGTCGAATTTTAAAACTTGCTCCTTCGAAGACAGAGGAAACGTTGGCAATAAATCAAATATATTATGTTTAATTTTGGTATCATTTAATACACTGTCTACATTCCGGTGTAATGTATCAAATTCTTTTGTAAAATATACCAATTCTCATTTCCTTTTTAATTTTTTAATTTTCATCTCTTATAAGTTTCTATTTTCTTCCAACATTTTTTTGGTATTATTATGAATATCTGTGAAACAAACAGTTAACTTGTAAGTACATAAAAGAATATAGTAGTTTTGTATTTTTGAATATCTACCAATTAACAGTTTTTCAATTCTTGTGTTATTTGTGGTGTCCTGGCCCAATCTTGTAACTGCTTCGACAGCTGATGGTCGAATTTGGGCCAGGATAACGAGTTCCTATGGTATACAGTTTAGGTGTCCGACCAGAAAACTACGGATAGGTCTCGGCGAGACGGAAAAAAAATCGTACGGCAGGGGGGGCCAATCTCAACCGTTACGGAGTTAGAGGGGTAAAATAAGGAAAAGGTTCCAAAAATCTTTGCCCCCTGGTGGTATTTCCTTATTTTTCCAATTTTTATAAATTTGGCCTGATTGCCTTAGTTTTTTATTAATGTTTCGCCGCCACATCTCAGGATTCCGCTTTCTTTTTCTTACATTTTTTGGAGTTGAAACATCAATTTCTGCAATGAAAAATGGAAACGATACGATACGTAGGAAACACGTTATTGCAATGATGATTATAAGAATTATCATAAAAACTAGAAAAAACGTTATTTTGTTCGTTTGTTGAATTTGCAGGAGAAATATGTTATGTTAGATCATTCATATCGTCGTCACCTGTAATGTAATATGTATTTACAAGAAAAAACATGTGAAAATTTCGAAATAAATGCGAAACATTATTACTTGAAAAATCAACATCAGATATTGTGTCTGATTCTTCTTCGGTATCCGGGGGTAATATTTCTGGTAACATTCTGAAAAAAATATAATTTTGATATTACGTTCAAATATCAAAACATGCCTATAATATAAGAGTATTCTTTCACCTGACTAGTTTAAACGGTAACTCTGGTGACGGAGACTCCATGTTTGCACTTCGAATGTAATCAGTAGAATGACTGACATTGTATATTCGCGTCTCACTTATATAGTTTTTGCCTAAGCTTCGTTTTAAACTAATGGATATGGAACATATCAATAACAAGAAAATTTAGAACTATTGGGCCATATCCATATTAAAAATGAAATGCGAAAAAAACACTCGTGGATATGTCACAAACTAGTCTTAAGAAAACATTCAATCACAAGTACATGGACTGAACTAGCACCAAAAGTTTTTATTGCTGTAAATACAAATAAAATTTGTTCCATACGCCAACATTTGGAATATAGCACAACCATGAGTGCATTTTTTTTTCAAATAGTCGATATGGAACAAACTAGACACTTAATATTTTCAATTTTAAAACAGATACACGAAAACTGATAGCAGATTTGAAAAGAGCACGTTTAAAATCCTATGTAAATGTGTTCAGGTCAAAATATGCAAAAGTGGCGTATGGATCTTTCCAGCACTCAGCCGACGCTATGACTTCATCTGCTTCTATTAAAATTTCTTTGTAAATTTTTTTATTTGGTATATTTTAGTAATAATTTTTTTAGTAGCAATTGTCGAGTGCTTTTGTAGAAAATTTATTCGTATTTGTTTGCACTTCTCTGTACTCATTCCTGTTGACGGGTTTACTCAAAATTGGAAACTTTTGATTTTTTTTTTTCGTAAGAAAAGAACTTTCTTCAATTATTTTGTTGGATATTTGAGATAATATGAAACTTCCTTTTTTTATATTTCTTTTTAAAGAATGCAGATAACTACTAGTATTCACATTGCAGCATGAAGTTTGAAAAACTGATTGTAGTAGCGTTCATCAAGTCCTTCTTTAAAGATAATAACTTCACTATAAAGTAAAAATGATCGGTATTCAGTAGCTTTCCTTCCGTCTAATTCGTCCAGACTTCTTGGCTTTCGTATAAATAAGTTGGTTATTGAAATATTTTCTTTTCGATTCTTAGGTAATTTATAATATTCGTTTCTTTTGGTCCATATTTTTAATAATTGTCGCACTATTTTCAGACAAACAACATGCATATATATAATTGGAGAAAAAAAAATTTGTTTTTCATATCGACATCTTATCCTTTTTGTATACACTTTGTGTAGCTAAAATAACCAGAATGTAGCTTTACATTAAATAAAAAGGCTAGCGCAGGAGCATCACAAATCAATCACTACGTAAAATCTGTGAATCTTCAACACAGGGCTTTAAAAATAAATTTGGATCTATTGGTTTTGATTGACTTTTATACTCATTTTTATTATATATTCGTTTCTTACAAACTTCTAACTAAATAATCCAATTTTTGTAACTAAATTTTCTTTCAAAGAAATTCCTTTGTTTTATTTATAATTCTTACAGTGATATGAAAAATTTGAGAACACAATACTAAAAAAAAAAATCTTTACCAAAAGAAAATATTACTTAACTATAAGTTAGACCATGTTGTCTGATGTTACTGCCGGCCCATGGGCGACTAATCCTTGTTGATAGTTGAAATCTGTATTTTTGATGTCGATGTCTCTTTTTTTAATTTTATTTAGATACTTTACAAAGAATTTTTTTGTTATTAATGAATGTTTAAATTACACTTAGTTATTTTAGAGGTCACGTCACAGAGATTTCTTTATTTTAATAATAAGTTAATTAAATGTTCCATTTTTTGTTTTTTTTTCTTGTTTATCAACATAGACACTACCTAGTGTCTAAAAAAAATTGCTGAGCCATTATTTCGTGAACATTTTGTAAAATCTAATTCACTGTGCTTTAAAATTCACAAAAATGAAGTTATAATTATTTAAAAATAATATAATACAATGACATTTATAAAAGTTCCTGTAATATCATTGTAATAATAATAAGAAAAGGTATTCCTTTGAATTTAAATTGAGTAAAAAAATTTACTTCTTCTTTTATTTTTATTCGTCAAATTCTAATTTTTGAAATTCGATTTGGCTTGCTTCATATGAAAGAAAGAAACAACACAAAGAGAAACGCAGTCACCTATGCATATACCACCCAAATGCAAAAGAATTGATCCACCTACAAATATTTTCAATTATTTCCGAATGTATGATTAATTTTAAAAGTAAATGTAATTTTTTTTAAAGACAACTGTGCTTTGAAAAGTTCATTTTATTAGCTTTCATAAAAAAAAGTTATAAACATTATATCAAAGATCGTAATAACTATAGGAAGATATTGCACTCAAATGGGAAGAATGTATACAAAAAAATTAATCTTCTTGTTTAACAAAGCTTTTCTCTCTTTGTAATTATTTTCAAAGAGATATACCAGTTCGTATTTCGTACGTGGTATAAAATATGTACGAGAAGGTATTTCATATAATTTTTATAATAATATAATTTTTATAATAATATAATTTTTAAAAATTTTTCCCCTCGTGCTTTTTCTCACGATTTTGTTCAAAAAGGCAAAATGGTTTCATTTTCCGACAACACTGCATTCAGTATAAATAGTGAGAAAAGTTTATCTTTCTCTCTCACAAGTATTTTATTTTGAGCAGCAAACGTCAAAGGTTTTTAAAATGGATTTAGCGTAAATCCACCTAAAAATCTTACTCAAGACAGTGAAATACAATGGAGTGCAATATCTTCCTATAGTTATTACGATCTTTGGTCTAACTGCAACTCACACCCAAACTTTTATTATATCGCTGAGAAAGAAAAATTATTTTTTAATTTTTAGTGCATTTTATTTATAAAAGTTATTTATTTTAAAAGGTTTTTTAATATATTTTATTTTCTACTTTTTAGTCATAACTATAAATAATTTACAAATTTTTAAATTGGTGAATTTTAAAATGCATGAGATATTAAATATGTCATTTAATAGCACTCAGCAAGAGCTTTAATTTGATATCACACACGGCCCAAATTGGACAATCCCAAGGAGGGTATAGTTTTCACCCAACCTCCACCCAAAAAAACTTGAAAATTTTTCTTTACTTCATTTACTTATTCCATTCACTCATTTTAAATCAAAAAACCTAAATCATATTTCATTTAAAATATCTAGTAGTTTATGCTTTTTAATGTTTTAATAAAATATCTAGTAGTCTATGCGTCGCCCTTAGTCCCAAAGTTATTTAGTCAAGGGTTAGTAAGTTGATAAAAGTTATTTAATAGAAAATAGTGATAAAATCAATAACCGTCAATATCAAACTTTGCCATATGCCATACGAAGGGATCACGCATTGGTACCTCTAATACTTGTTACTAAGCAAAAAGAAGGTATAATCGAGAATTGGAATTTTAGGCGGGCAGTTACATAGCAACAAAAACAGCCTCTTTGGCAAAACAAAAAATAACAATAGTAATAAAATAATAATAATAATATGTAATAATAATAATAATAAAACGTTAAATAAATAAAATAAATTAAAAAAATTATTGAAAGTAGCTTCCTAAGCAAAAAAAACTTTATTCTCAACGAATTAATTTGTAATTATTGTTCATTAATTTTTCAAATTTACGCGACGAGCTTTAATTTTCGCGAAATCGTTAATAAATTTTTCATAATCTAAAGTTTCAGCCAGGTTTTCTATTGATACTGTTGCTAATGCTACTATACGTCTTGGGACATTGTTGTTCTTAAATAATTTTTAATCAATTTGAATTTGTTACGATATGAAAATAAAGAAATAATTTTTAATTAATCAATGATCAAAGACGTGGAGCTGTTTTATACTTACAAAAAAAAAAATCAACAAATACCCAAAGCTCCTGACCTCCTGATGAGTCCCTTCTGGTCTACTAAGGGATTCCGACTGCTTCAGCCCGGGGTGGGTCTTTGGACTCATCAAGCCGAGGTGGCATTCACATCCGTAACATAAATGTAGACCAGTAATTCAACGTTGCAGCAAAGCAGAGATAAGAAGAAGATAAGGGGCAGTAGTAGCATCAAGGGACGGAATCAACAGGGTATCACCTTGTCCTCAGTGGACCGGAGGCATCCCCCCACGGACCCTCGCCAGCTCCAGCCGACAACTCATGGGATCTCTCAAATTTTTCTAAATGAAGACGACCATAATTTCTTTTTCCTTTTTCGTTTCTTTATTTATACCGATTTTTTTTTTTTCTTTTTCTTTCTTACATAAAAAAATTATAATCCTTCACATATAAATTAGAGTTAAATAAAAAAAAAATTAAATTTTTTTTTTTTTTTTTGTAACAAAAAGCTTTCTTTAGGTATTACTTGTACTATGATTTTTTCATATTTTCTTATTTAGGATAAATTCTAAGGGGTTAAACAAATTATGTATTAGCTAAATTTTGAAAAAAAAAAATAATATATAACACCTTTTAATTTTTTTTTTCTTAAGATAATACTTTTTCTAGAGACAAATTCATGTTTACTTAAATTTTTATATTTCAATTCATTGGATAATATATAATTATCACCAAAAAAAATAAAAAGGAATAAAACTAAATACAAATTATAGATTTTAAAGTTTAGAAGCCGTTTTAAATTTCCTTTAGTCATCATTTTATCCAATATTTTCATTTAAATTTATTTATCTTAACAATTTCTAATATAATGTATTTATAAGGCAAAAAAAAGAGTATATGGAGTTTTCAAATTAACAATTTTATTTAGTATATTTTAAAAAAAACTGAAACTTAAAGTTGTATTCCGAAGTCCTGCTTCTTTAATAATTATTATCTTAATTTCTTTTTGAATTTTGATAAAAATATAATTTTGCTTTTCTTTTTTTTTTTTTTTTTTTTGCGTAATTCAAACTTTGTTTTTGTAAATTTTTCTTAAATTCATATCAATTTAATATAACAAAGGTAAAAAAAAAGTCTAAAATTTCCCTGGAATTGTATTTGGTTTTTAAAACAAACAACAAAATTTGAACTTGGCAAAATAAAATTAGTTTAATTTACAAATTTACTATAATATTTTTTTTTTCTTATTTCATTATCATCTTTCATATAATTGCATTATTATTATTAAATTTTTTTTTTTGTTATACAGGGTGTTTCGTTTGGTTTGTTTCGAAATGATACTATAGATAGGTCTCATCGAGACGAACAAAAAATCGTATTGGTGGGGGGAGGGTTGGAAAATCCCAGCCGTTTGGCCGCTAGAGGGCGTTGAAGTTTATTGCACTTGTTTCACAAAACACCCCATAACTTTTTACAGGGGCACTCCACGGTCACTTTGTATTCAGAACAAATATGGAGTACCCTTTTCCCTTTCAAACAAAACCCTATTTGTCCCTCTACCCCGGACCCTACAAAAGTTAGGCGCGTTTAAATTCAAAATTTTGCGAATTTTTCTCAAATTTTCGTGTTTAACCCTGTTTTGCTCAAAAAAAGCTTAAATTAACCCCCACTTTTTATTGCAGAAAATAAAAGTTCAATTGATTTCCAATAAAATTGCCAAAGAAAGTAAGGCTCTATCTCTAAAAAAAAAATTTTTTTTCATATAAAACATAATTTATTGCAATTACATGTTCCGTCTATCACATATTTATGATCCTTATTCTACTTTAATATACTATTTGAACTTAAAATACTACACGTATGAAAAACTTACAAACTAACAAAGTATTCATTTCATATCATGAATTTAATAGGTTTTCGAAATGTCCTCCATTATTGCGAATACAATACAAAGCCCTCTTTCTTACCGACCTTATTACGTTCCCGTTTGCTAGGTTTTGACGAAGTTCCTCCGCCGCTGCTTCTATTTTGTTCACGAGATCATCCCTCGTCGAAACTCTTGTAGAATATACTTTCTCTTCCATTACTCCCCATACGTAGAAATCCAACGATGTCAGATCGGGTGATCTTGGTGGCCATGACACTGGTCCGCCCCTTCCAATCCACTTATCGCCAAAAACTTCAGACATCCAATTTCTCACTAAAGTAGTCGAGTGTGATGGAGCTCCGTCATGTTGATAGTACATTTGCATACGTTGCGCTAAAGGAATGTCGTCCAAGAGATCGGCGACTATTGTCTCCAAAAACTCCAAATACAAAGTACCATTCAATCTATCTGGTAAAATAAAAGGATCAAAGAGAGTGGTCCCCATCAATCCCATCCATACATTCACGCTGAACCTTTGTTGGTGTGACGTAATTCTTGAGCAATGAGGATTTTCCTGGCTCCATTCATGAAAATTGTGAAAATTAGTGACACCATCCTTGTTGAATTGCGATTCGTCTGTCCAAATAATTCCATTTAAAAAGTTTTCATCTTCTGTGTATTTTTCTAAAAGCCAATTGCAAAAGTTCGATCTTCTTTGAAAATCACCTTCTAATAGCTCCTGTACGGGACAATAGTGATATGGATGCATTTTTTCTTTCTGAAGCACCTTCCATACTCTTGTGTTTGAAAGCCCCAATTGAGTAGCTACTCTCCGGATACTCGTTCCAGGGTTTTGTCGAAAAGTCTGAATAATAATTTGCTTCTGGTCTGCGCGCACACCTCCACTTGGCTGTCCTTCTGATGCTTTTACAAAAGTCCCAGTTTCTCTAAGATTTCTGAAAAGTCTAGAAAAATAAGCATTAGCAGGTATTTGTCTATTAGGGAATCTATTAATATACTCCCTTCGTGCTCCATTTGCGCTCCCATTACACAGTCCGTATAAAAAGATCATGTCTGTCTTTTCCTCATTTGTATACACCATTTTAACTAATTTAATAATTAATAACCTATACTTAGACACTTGTAGCAACTTATTAATATTCTCTGCCACTGAGCCACTTATTTATACTCTGAACCGTAAAAACTAGTATGCTGTATCCCTCCCACTATGTTGAAAGTACATACATGTCGTAAGGTAGCGGTAGCGGTTAATTTACCTGAGCATCATTTATTTTTCTGCCGTTGTTGAGAACACTAGCAATCAGTTTCATAATAAAGGTTGCATTGTAAATTCGAAATCCATAATTGCAATAAATTATGTTTTATTTGAAAAAAAATTTTTTTTTAGAGATAGAGCCTTACTTTCTTTGGCAATTTTATTGGAAATCAATTGAACTTTTATTTTCTGCAATAAAAAGTGGGGGTTAATTTAAGCTTTTTTTGAGCAAAACAGGGTTAAACACGAAAATTTGAGAAAAATTCGCAAAATTTTGAATTTGAACGCGCCTAACTTTTGTAGGGTCCGGGGTAGAGGGACAAATAGGATTTTGTTTGAAAAGGAAAAGGGTACTCCATATTTGTTCTGAATACAAAGTGACCGTGGAGTGCCCCTGTAAAAAGTTATGGGGTGTTTTGTGAAACAAGTGCAAAAAAACTTCAACGCCCTCTAGCGGCCAAACGGCTGGGATTTCCCCCCCCCCACCAATACGATTTTTTGTTCGTCTCGATGAGACCTATCTATGGTATCATTTCGAAACAAACCAAACGAAACACCCTGTATATATATATTTTTTTTTTACATTACCTTGCTAACGGCTGAAACAATGTAATAATAGCTCTATCTTGAAAAAAAAACCTGGTTTTGTTGTTGATGACCATGTTGAGGATGAAGTGTCCTCGAGGACATGCGGCATACATTCTTTTACCTTTTTTTCTCTTTTTTTTTTTTTTTTTACATGTATATATGTATATCTACGTTATTACAAATACATATTGTTTTTTTTTTTAAAGAAAGAAAAATTTCTAAATTATCACTATAAGCTTATTCGTTTTTCTTTAATTATTATTTTTTTTTTGCGAATTTCAAAAAAAAAGAGAAAAAAAAATTTTTTTTTTTTAATTGTTATCATTAATTCTTTTTTTTATAAAAAAAACCAGATATCAATCAACAAGTTAATCTCTTAGGGTATTATTCACGTAAGTACACAGTCGCGCACCTATCTATTCCTTTTTTTCCCTTTCCTTCTCTTGTTCTGGGTTTTATTTCGCACTTATTTAGATTTTCTTTTTTTTTCTTTGCAAATTTTAAAAAACAAATTTTGTTTTTTTCCTTTTTACCTTTTTTTATAGTTTTCATTTTTAATTTTCACAGGATTAATTAATTTTTATTTTACATTTCTTTTTTGTATCTTTCACCTCTTTGTTTTCCAATTATTCAACTTTATTTTATATCTTTAATTTTTAAATTGTGAAATTTATTTTATATTTCTTTTATTAACTATATTTTCTTTCTTTATATTTCGCTTTTTAATTTTTTTCAATGTTTAATTTTATTTTTACATTCTTAATTTTAAAATATGAATTTTATTTTACACTTCTTTTTATATTTCACTTGTTTATTTAATCTTTTTTCTGTTATATTTAACTTTTTAATTTTTACAATATTTAATTTTATTTTTACCTCTTTAAGTTTAAAATATGAACTTTATTTTAAATTTCACTTTTTTTTCTTTTAGTTTTCAAATAATTAATTTTATCTTGTACCTTTAATTTTAAAGTATGAATTTAATTTTACATTTCACCTTTTTATATATATATTCTTTTTTTTTTCAACTATTTAATTTTATATCAAAATTTTTACTTCACACTACTCAATTTAGCTATCAAAAAAAATTCTACATTTTACTTTTTTTTTTTTTTTTTTTTTGTATAATATTTCATTATCGCCGTAATTCAACCGTCAGCGACTAAGAGCCAAAAGAAAAAGAATAATCCAAAAAAGAGGTCTCCTCATAAAATCTACCTCCCTTATATATCACGATTTGGTTCGTTTTAATCTCATTACTCGTCTCTTAATTAGCTATGATGAGGTAATTAAAGCGATATTAAGAGATTAATACCTGGTAATGTACATACATGGAGGTATATGAACTATTCTCGAATGTTCTAATCTATTCCTTGATGGGTAATGTATAGTGAGTAGGTAATTTTAGCATATTGAGACCTGATACAGTGTGTATGAGTTAAATGTTATATATTATTACGCTATTTACATGAGTAAATAGGTCGTAATGAAATATATGGGTCATTCAATATATAACCAATTTGTATGGGATAACTTATATGGATATTAAATGGTATATGAAGTATGACGTATTTGCCGTCGGCAAATACCATTGCATATATTTTAGTTATAAGAGAATTTTAAAAAAATTGAATTTTAATAAAAAAGGTAGGTAATTAAAAATAAGAGAATTTAAATGAAGAAGAAGAAGAAACAATTTAAGTTGAATAATTCTCTTACTATTTTTTTTCTATAAATCGTGTGATTTTTTAAAATAATAAAAAAAATCACGTCACTTACAGAACAATGTGATGGATTACACATTTCTGTTGCGCGTGTGCAACGGATATTGAATTACAGTTCATTTTTTGGAATTTTAAGTTGCAATTCCAATGAATTGCAGACTTTATTTTTTCCAATATGAACTGAATTATAATATTTTTAATGTACAGCCAACTGAATTTGTACAGTGGCGTACAAAAAAAATATGTCCATCAAAAAAAAATTAATATAGCTATCGCAACAAATTTAGAAAAACTTCGTTCTCCTGAACTACTGTAACAGGTAGGGTTAAAACAATTTTCAGGGCAACAACAGTTTCAAGATGTTTCTTGTAAATGTATTCCAATACTGATTTCAACGAGGATTCACGTTCATCTAATAATGTTACAAGCAACATTTTTTCCCTATATATTTCATCTCCACTAATGTCGCTTTCATTTCCTTTTTTTAATTTTTCTTCTAAAACTGAAAATAGGAATTTTTCAACAGGCTTTCGTGGTATTCGTATTTTTCCATATCCTAAAAAAAGGCTTTGTTATGTTCATGAATGGTTAAAGCGCTCTGAAATTGCTATAATTGCTTTATCAAGCACTTTAAATTTTGTTTCTGGGTCTAAAATCGGCTCATCTCTTATCTCATAAGAAAAGAAGATTTTTTGCATCTTATCCTGGTATTTAAACAGTCGGTAAATTTATGTGGGACTCCTAAAGACTGTACAACTAATTTTTCCCTATCAAGGTTGGTTGACGTGGCGGTTTTCGAAATCTTTCGAAGACCCAATTAGCACTGAGAGTGCCGTTTTGATACCACACCTCGCGTAACCTTAGACATTTGACCAATGACATTTAATCGGTAGATCATTATAGCCACCCTGTTTTATTCAGGAATCGTATAATGTTCCTAACCGTGATTTCTGCTATTTCACCAAGGTCCCTGAAGAAGAAGCTACCCATTGTCTGGAACCTTGTTCTTGCAAGTGCCGGACATTTGCAGAGATAGTGGGTGAGAGTTTCTCTCTCATTGGCTTCCTTGCAACTGCGGCAGTTGATATTGAAGGGGATACTCAGTTTCTCTACATGATCCCCTATTGGCCAGTGCCCTGTTATACATACTGTGACCCTAGCAATGTCTCTTCGGGATCTGTTGATAAGGTTTCCTGTTCGTTGTTTATTGTAGGATGGCCATGTCATTCTCGGGATTGCACAACCCGCCAGTCTTCTCCAGCGAGTATTTGCCATGGTTAGAAAGTGCTGGAAGAGAACTCTCTTCACACAACCAAAGGGAAGATACACCTCCTTTGCCATAGCTTCGTGCAGTTCCGACCCCTGTTTTGCCAGAAGGTCGGCTATCTCATTCCCTTCAATGTTCCTGTGACCTGGAACCCAGAGAAGTGTGACACTGGCCTTCTCAGAAATTGAAGTTAACTCTTCTCTGCACTGTGCTACCATTTTAAACACTTAAGGTTTATAAATTGTTTGTATAAAAATAAGAAAATGAGCTCGTTACTTTTACATATTATTTTAAACATTCAAACAAGGAGAAGACAAAGGTATATTTTTGTATTTTTAAAAAGATTGGGTCAAAAAATAAGAACAATATTTTTCTAGGAATAAAGTTAGAATCATTTTAAAAAATCTTCTTAACATTTTAGTGAAATCAAATATTTCACTATCAGAAATTTGGAATTTGATGACGATTGAGGTCAAGATATAGATGAGATTGGCAGAGAAAGTAATGACGAAGTGAATTTAAATGAGGAAGGAAGGAGAATACAACAATTTATAAGAACACATTTTTCATAATTTTTCAATACTTTTAATTTTAAAATAATACTTATTGAAAATACTGTGAGTTGAAATTGAACAAGTTCAAACAGTTCTCCAGTTCTTGGTCAAAACCCAAAGAACTAAATCACGTTGACTTGCCAATCTCAAATGGTTTACAAGTAAAATCCCTAACAATTTTTAGTCTTCTGGTCAATACCCAGGAGGTTAAAAATTACCAAGTCAAATTATCCAAAAATTTTTCTATCTTTGGGTCAATACCCCAAGGATAGAAAATGAACTAAGTAGATGATGAAATTTCTATCTCTCGGTCAATACCCAAGAGATAGAAATGCAACGAAAACTCAAAAAAAAAATACTTATGTGATCAATACTCACATAAGATCCCTAAGTTCAAATCCTCTGGTCAAAAATCCAAGAGTTTTTGAAATACCAATTACCGACTTCCAATTAGGTCAATACCCTAGTCAGAAGTGAAGATTGCTGACCAGTACCGAGTTTATATACAATTTGGGGTCTATTGTTTTGCCAATTTGATACCATATTTTCGTGTACCATTTTTCTTGTACCAGTCAGCCATCTTCAATTTTCTTTGTTATTTTGACATATACGTTTTGTTTATCTTTTGTTGTTTTCGGTTTTTTATAGTTTTCGAATAAAGTTTTATTTAATAAATTTAGAAAATGGTGTGAAAATTTATATTAAATTTTTTAAAAGGTAAGTGGACAAATTATTTTCATTAACTTATGTTAATTTTTAATAATTTAATTTTTTCACATTTAGATTCACCACAAAAACCAAGGTATGGTATGTTGAAGTCATCGATAAATCAGGTATGTCTTTATACAAAACATAACCTATAATTTTATTATTTTTATTTTCAGATGACCTTCAACATTTTCCCACCACCAAATAAAACGAAACACACCATGTATGAAGTCATACCTCGACTGCGTTTATTGTAAATATATTGGTTTTGGTTCTGGTTATTTTTATCATGATGGCTTCGATTTTAATGCGAAACCTTCTTTTGCTCCCAAACACCTTCAACCAGGGAATAGGAAGGCCTTGTATTCTTTTCCATACAATATTGTTTACCTTGAAATTATTTGGCGGAGGCCCCTTTTGCATTTTCTTATACAAGCGAAGTTTATATTGATAAAAGGTAATTATTATTTTCCTTTTAATAATCATAATCGTTGTGAAACTGCTAAAAGAGATACAAAAAAAAAAGAAAATGAAAAATAAGAAAAATAGAAATAAATTAATTCACTGATACCACGTTTTACACCGCACTTGACAACTGATGACAATTACTTCAAGTCATTAACATATTGATGTAATTGCCATATTAATGTAATTAACATATTAATGTAATCACTTGCGTAGATTAAACCCTCCTTTTGACAGCATTTTTAATAATTGCTCTTGGAGTGCTAAAGTGGTTTGAATTGAATCAGATCCACCTAGTAGATCCTCTACATAGGTGCAGTTTTTTAAACAATTCGATGCAAGAGGAAAGTTTCGCCCTTCATCTTCAGCTAGTTGAAACAAAGTTCGTATAGCTAAGAACGGTGCTGGAGTGGTTCCAAATGTTACTGTATTAAGAGTATAATCTTTTAATTTATCATTTGGGTTCGACCTCCACACGATACGTTGATAATTTCGCTGATCTTTCCGTACTTTTACCATTCTGTACATCTTTTCAACGTCTGCTGTGAATACGCATTTAAATTGCCTCCACTTAAGCAAAGTGCTCCACCAAGTCGGCTGAATAGTCGGACCAGTGAGCATTTGTTCATTTAGTGATTTACCATTAGAACTTTTGCTAGAGGCGTTAAATACTACTCTGAGTTTCGTTGTAGTGCTATCTTTCATCACTGCGTGATGAGGTAAATAGTAGTTTGTTTGATCAGCGTTATCATCGTATTTTACTTCGGTCATGTGACCTAATTGAAGATATTCTTCAATACAGTTCTTGTAAAGATTGGAAAATTCAGACTTTTGCTGAAACTTTCTTTCCAATTTATAGAATTGTTGAATTGCTTTGTATCTGGAATGACCCAGTTCTGGTGGTTTGTTATTTTTGAATGGTAGTGTTACCTCGTAACTACCATCTGATAAACGTTTTGTAGTAGATTTATAAATATCTTCGCAAAGTTGTTGCTCAGATGTTAATGGAGTTTTTTGGTTAATTTCTTCAATTTCCCAAAAAAATTTTTTAAAGAATAGCTTAAATCCTCAAAAGTGGTAACATTAAAAAATGTTAAAGTTTTCTGTTGGACAAAATGTTTAGACACTGGTCCCATTATGATCCATCCTAATTGAGTTTTTTGTGCTATAGGTGTATCATCTTTTCCTTTAATTAAACCTTCTTCCAGGATAGTACTATACACGTCAACCCCAAGAAGCAGATCTATAGGACCAGGTTCTGAGAACTGAGGATCTGGCAATTCAATTTCATTAAAATGATTGAACTGAGCTTTGTTTAAAGATTGTGTTGGAGTGTTGTCAGTTATTTGCTCTATAATAAGAGCTTGTAGATTTGTTTTAAAAGGAGTTACAAGTGATTGTATTTTCAGCGTAGTTACTTGATGAACTTGCGCTGTTTGTGTTTTTTCAAGTCCTGTGACTTGAATATTGGTTCGATTACGTTTTAATTTGAGCTTTTTGGCAACAGATTGAGTGACGAACGATAATTGTGAACCTGAATCAATTAACGCTCTTAATGTCGAAGTGTGTCCATGTGGACCCTCAACTTTTATTAGCGCTGTGGCTAACAAACATTGAGCACTATTCGAATTAAATAGTGTGGTACTAGGATTTGAGCTTGAACTTGCTTGATCCTGTTTTTGAGATTTATTCTCAAGAGTAACTTTAGATGCGTTTTTTGCTTGAGTATCTAAAGGTTTATTGAAATCTACGTGAAGTAGTGAATGATGCCTTTTTTTGCATTTTGCGCAAGAATATTTACTCTTACAATCGTAAGTTGTATGAGTAGGAGATAAACAATTTTTACATAATTGTTTTTTCTGAATGAACTCGTTTTTTGCTTGATAATTCAGCTGTTTAAATTGCTCACATTTAAACGGTTGGTGATTTGGTGAGTTGTATTTTACACATTTTTGAGATTTGTTCAAAAATGATTTTTGAGGGTGATTATTTGTTGACACAGATTTTGTGCCAAAATTTGTATTTATTGACTCAAGAGTTCTGAATCGTTTATTTAAGAATTCAATGAACTTCTTGTATGACGGGAGATCTGTGATGCCACTCTGATCACGTTCCCATAAATACAAAGTTTCACGAGGTAGTTTTTGAGTTAAAGAATATAATAATATTGGATCCCAGTTGCTGGTATCCACAGATAAAGATTTGAGCTCGTGTAGAACTTCTTCAGTGGTATCTATGAAATTTCTGATTGCATTAGCAGATTCAGCCTTAATATCAGGTCAGGTTGAGTTAACAATTTTTTTGAATATATTTGTACTAAGACCTTTTCATTATTGTATCTTTCTTGCAATAGATCCCAAGCTTTTTCATAATTACCATCCGTAACATCAATCTGTCGCAATAAACGTTCTGCATCGCCTTTTACACAAGTTTTAAGAAAATGTAATTTTTGAACTCTAGACAAGGCAGGATCTTTATGAATTAAAGATGTAAAAAGATCGTGAAAAGATCTCCAATTTTGATAGTTACCATCAAAAGTTGGAATTGTGATTTTTGGTAAGCGCGTATCAGATTTTGAAAAAGATGGCAAAGTTAAATTTCCTTCAGAAAATCTTTGAGGTGATGACGATGAAGGTGATGAAGGTGATACTGTGAGTTGAAATTGAACAAGTTCAAACAGTTCTCCAGTTCTTGGTCAAAACCCAAAGAACTAAATCACGTTGACTTGCCAATCTCAAATGGTTTACAAGTAAAATCCCTAACAATTTTTAGTCTTCTGGTCAATACCCAGGAGGCTAAAAATTACCAAGTCAAATTATCCAAAAATTTTTCTATCTTTGGGTCAATACCCCAAGGATAGAAAATGAGCTAAGTAGATGATGAAATTTCTATCTCTCGGTCAATACCCAAGAGATAGAAATGCAACGAAAACTCAAAAAAAAATACTTATGTGATCAATACTCACATAAGATCCCTAAGTTCAAATCCTCTGGTCAAAAATCCAAGAGTTTTTGAAATACCAATTACCGACTTCCAATTAGGTCAATACCCTAGTCAGAAGTGAAGATTGCTGACCAGTACCGAGTTTATATACAATTTGGGGTCTATTGTTTTGCCAATTTGATACCGTATTTTCGTGTACCATTTTTCGTGTACCAGTCAGCCATCTTCAATTTTCTTTGTTATTTTGACATATACCTTTTGTTTATCTTTTGTTGTTTTCGGTTTTTAATAGTTTTCGAATAAAGTTTTATTTAATAAATTTAGAAAATGGTGTGAAAATTTATATTAAATTTTTTAAAAGGTAAGTGGACAAATTGATTTTCATTAACTTATGTTAATTTTTAATAATTTAATTTTTTCACATTTAGATTCACCACAAAAACCAAGGTATGGTATGTTGAAGTCATCGATAAATCAGGTATGTCTTTATACAAAACATAACCTATAATTTTATTATTTTTATTTTCAGATGACCTTCAACACTTATAATTAATTAAATTTTTCTTTCAAATCTTTTGAATGCTCTATATTTTTCAATATTATGTTTTTTTAATTATTTATTTTAACTATTATTTTTTTTTTTATTTTATCACTATAAAAATAAAGTTTTGCTGACTGAGAAATATCTGACAGTTAAATTTCATTTTCTCATTGAACGTGAAACACATTTTCAAAAAAGTCACTGACAATGAATCATTTTCCATTTCTCATTGTACGTGAAACGGCCCCCAGAACCGGTGCAATCACTTGCAATTAAAAAGTACTCTTTTATTTTAAAAGTGTAACTATTTTTTACAATAATCCTAACAGTTAAAGATAATTCTTTCGTTTTACTTTCATCTTGATTCTTGAGTACAGTCTACAATTATAGAATAATATTTAGCAGTTTTTATCTTTTCCACTAATTTCTTTCTAATTGCATCTGACAATAAAGATAAAGTTTCATTTTGAATATTTTTGGAAATATAAGTAGTATTTGTTTCATCAGATTGGATGCGACGTGCTAAGTTTAAAAAAATTCCCATTGTCATTTTCAAAAAGTTTATTAGAATTCCCTCTTAAGGCCAAATTTTTAGCCGCCAAATATTGCACGAAGACTATAAGTCTTTTGAGAACATTTCTCCAATGTTCAATTTCTTTGGACATTTGTCTCTGAATATGGTCATCAACTGCTTTCTGGGGTTTGAAGCCAATATCTAAATCTTTCCATTCATTGAAACAAACAATATGGGTGATATTATTTTTATGTTCCCCCAGAAGTCTACCTAAATGGGCCCAGTCCTTATATCCTGTACTTGTGAGTTAATGGTTTTGTTTATTTTTAAAAAATAGAGCGCAACAAAAACAAAATGCTGCATCTTTTGTTTTAGAATATACATTTTTTAAAGACCTATAGTAGAAATTTGGATTATATCTTCTCTTTTCAGACATTGGAAAATTGAAATCAGTTACTTGAACAGGGTATTTTTCAACAATCATTTGTATTATTTTTATATCATATCAAGGAATGGCCATTTAGCATGGTCTTCAAAATCAAAAACAGGTTTGCTAAAATTACTTTCTACTTGTGCTGCCTGATTATTAAGATTTAAATAATTACCTATTGACACTTACAATTTCTGTTGAATCGTTTACATGTACACCGATACTTTGGTTGTGAACACTTTGCTTTAAATACTTTTTCATACAGTTAGCATGAACTGTACTTAGAGCTTCACACGTTTTCTTTTTTTTCTGTTTTCACTACCCGACAATTTCTTTTTTGACGCAGGGAATTCTTTTTCTTTTAATTTTTTTTTGAATACCTTTTAAATTAAAACCTATATTAATTATTAAAGGTACTCGGTACTCTTACTCAATAAAAGAATGATTTTTTTTCTAATTTCTTCTCTTCTAATTAAAATATCATTCCTTCCTTACAAATTGTTAATAATCCAATTGATCTTCACTTCACAACATAAACACAAAAAAATAAATCATAAATAAATTAAATGAATATGTACGGGTATATTCTTTCTTTTGTTATACAGTTTCACGTTTGTTTTGTTTGTTCGTTTAGTCAAAATATACGAGACATGCGATGAAACAAACTTGTCATTTGTACCATTTCAACGCAACCTTCATTATAAAAGTTGAAGAAAGTGAGTATACGATGAGGACCGATACAAATTTTACTATATAAAATTTTAAAAGCATTGGTGCAAAAAACATTACTGCTCCAGGAGTTGAAATTGAAGCTGATGCCTATATTCGCATTCTGTTTTGACGTTGTTTCTTTTTAACAGACAAAATAGTAACAATAAATGCAAGTACATACATATATAACATTACATCGCATATTCGTTCGTCGAAAAAAATTTAATTTTTATAGAAATGTTATGCATATATGTAAGAATCTAATATGAGAATACACATATTACATAATACATATGTATATGTACATATGTAAGTATGACGTACATATGTAAATTTAAAATAGTGAGCTTTGAAATGTAGGAGATTTGAATGATGCTTCATCAATTCAAATTTAAACTTCTGGATTCTTTATCCCACTTCTGAGTTGTAGTAACTGAAAAACATGAAAACGACATTCAACTCGGTCGGGAATCGAACCACGAACCTTTACCTTGCCGGGGTAATGCTCTTAAACCATTGAGCTACCGAATGCCATGTCGCTTGCTGTTCTCAATCACCACTTAATCATTGATGAAGAATACTCAAACCTCCTACAGAAAGGAGTACTGACAGAGTAAAAAATAAAAAAAGGAATAATATACTCTGATCGGAGTAAAAACGACATCCCTGCTCGGTTTACAAAAAAAAATTCGATATACAGTTACACACAGTGGATTAATAATCTCAATGCATGGTGTATCGTATGATATTGAGGTAAAAATTTGTAGAAGTTTGTCTAAGTGTGCGTTTGAATGAACTTGAAGAAAGAAAAAAAAACATATGGTAGTAAAATCGATAACCGCCAAAACCATATTCTGATATTGCATACATACCACACATATAAGTTATGTGTTGGTATTTCTAATATTTATTTTTTCATTTATTATTTTTTTTTTTTGTGGATTAAAATTTTAGATTCGGTGGTTATAAGTTCTTCCTGCTCGTTCGTGAGCTTTCTTCAGCTGTCGTTATACAGTGGTGCACGAAAATAATGTCCCAACAATTTGCTCTATATTTTTTTTCATCATCATTTAATCGGTCAAACAATTTTCACGCCATAATGTACATAAGTTTCCACACCCATTTCAATAATTTCTGTTGCCTTTAAAGTTATGTAATCATTTGGAAGGCTATTATTAATCTTGTTCAACCTTTCCAATAATTCGTTGGTAGCGGAAGCTGTTATTTTATGCTTAATGCACCACTTGGCCAAAAATTTACTTACGTCATCATGAGCCTCATCTGCAAATGTTTCTTTTACCTGTAGTAAACTTTCCTTTGCTTTTCTTTCACTACATTCACTTGAATTAAATGGTTCATCAATATTTTTTTCTGAATATTTTCATAGCTTCTTTGGATACACTTTTTTGGAAACCTTATCGCAACATTTCTTTAATAATTTACAATTTTAAGTTTAAAAAATTAAAATATAAATTTTATGTATATTTTTACTTACTTTTTATCAATTAAAACTTTTTCCTCAATTTATCGTTTTTATTATACTTAACCCTCTACTGCATGAATTACTTTCTAAGTGCAAAAACAAAACAAGGATGTTGAAAAGTGCTTTCAAGATACATAACTTAAATAAATATATGATACACAAAAATCTAGTTTACCTTGCAGGATAAAAAAAAAAGGATAAAGCCATATATGGCTTCGTTTGCATTAAATACAAAATTTTCAGAAAAGTATTCTGCCATATATGGCTTTATATGCTTTTACGACAAAACTCAGAAAAAGTGATTTGTAATGTATGATTAGTTTTTTGTTATGGTAATGTGCAAAATATAAATTTTATTGTTTGTTCACTTTAATTATTTAATTTAAGAAATTCATATTTAACTATAATATCATACTTATATATGAAAATACTACACTTATATAAAGAACTATACTTATATGTATAAAGAAATTTTAGATATTTACATATGTATGTACTATCAAATTTTATTTTTAAAAATGACCCTTTTAATAAAATTAAAAATGAAATTCCCTGAAACAATTAAGTTTTTAATTGTAGCAAAGATGTAAATTATATGAGCTGAACTTGCAGTGATTTTGGCATAATAATCTGCTTGAGGACCACGTTGGTAGATGTCCAATGTTATCAACTCGCACAGAATTCAAAGGTATATCCTGATGTCTCACTGGGCGTTTTTTTTTTTTTTGTGAAGTTATTGGAGTTTTATTGCCAGAAGCAGGAGAACTACATCGAATTGATGTAGGAGTGCTACATTTTGAAGTCCCAGTAACTAGCGTAGTGCCAGGACGTCCCCTTTTCTTAACAATAAATTTACCACTTTTACATACGAGTAGGTACTCAGAAATAGACAGTTTAAAATCGAACAAAGGCATATGCTTGTTATTTTGACGACGCCACAAAATCCACGCTTTAACAACACATAGATCGATCATGTGGAAAAGAATTATTTTTTACCAATTGTGTGATCTCAAATGAATTCTGCATAGCCCAAGCATAGAGTCCAGCAAATCTACATCACCATAACAAAGAATGTGTTGCAGTGAAAATGGCAAGTTCTAATTCATTTATTTTCACACTCATATTTAAAGATGCAGTAAAGCCGAACGATCTGAAGTTGCTCCAAATTTTACTTAACGTAGAAGCATTTAATAGTTATCGAATGTTTTTCTAGATCATTTTTCTGTGGTCTTAATGGACATTTGCATACCACAAAAACACCTTCTGAACTTTGTTCCAACCATCCTTTAAATAAGATTTTACGTTATTGATAATTTTGAAATTTTGGTTAACGGTGGTTACCTAGGGTTAAACCTAGAACAAATTTTACCCGTTACCTCCGATTGAGTCCAAAACGGTCTACTGAAGAATTTCGGCTGCTTTAGTCTGTCGTGGGATCTCGGACTCCCCTTATCGAGGTAGTAATCAATAGCGAACATAAATATTGTAGACCGGAATGTGAGTGATCACCAGAAAAAAAGAAAAAAAAGTCCGAACAAAAAAAAAAATAAACAATATCTCGGGTTGGCGGAGGTAAGGCGACATCTCCCCACAAACTGCCCAAACTTCACTACATCCTCTCACAGGACCCCTCAAATGAAAATTTAACACTTAACTCGTTTTTTGTTTCTATGTCATCTTTTTTTTTATTTTCCTGTTTTCATTTTTTTGTTCTCAATACATACGTTTATTACAAAAAAAGCTTTAATATTATGCACAATAGTGGAACCTATTATTAATCTAATGGAATCAACAAAAGTGTTTTTCCTACTGTTACTTAAATTGTCTTTTTTTTCTTTTTATATTTATATATACAGGGTGTTTCACGGATCGTGTGCCAAACTGAACATGGTGGTAGATCTCGATGAGAAATGAAAAACATCGTATGGGAAGGGAGGGGGGTCTATTCTCAATGGTTACCAAAATATTCAAGGTCAAAGACAATTTTTTTCGAAAAGTAACCAGTTTTTGCAACATATTTCAGCGCTAGCGTAATGTACAGAGCTGAATAAGTTATTTCGAAAAAGAACCTTCAGACTTCTCAAAAAATGTCTTTTATAAAGTTCTATGCCAAATGGTTCAGAAGTTATTGTAACTCAAAGTCAAAAACTTTTGAAAAAAATTCGTCATTTTTATGTTTAAGGTCGAATATCTCGAAAATTTATTTTTTTAGCTTAAATAAAAGACTATTTTGTCTACTCTGATGTGTTTTTTGTTTTATTGTATTATCTTTATCCGTTCAAAAGTTATAAACCATAATGTAAAAGCAGTTTCTTCAAATTCGTTAATTTTGTACTTCTGGACATGCGCTTTGACGTGAATGAATAAAACATGAAAAAAAAAATTATGCAATTGATAAAATAGTTTTAGGAAACTTTTTCGTCTCTGGAAGGAGGCGTTTCAATATGTGTTGAATGAAATAGTGTTCTATTCAGCAGTTATACTTCAAGTTTAATTACGCCAAAAATGAAACTCATTGTAACTCTCCGACTTCTTGCTGAAGAAGGTTACCAAAAAGGAGTTGGGCAAGATTTTTTCGCAGGAATGGCTCAACAAACAGTCGGTAAATGTTTCACAGAAACTTTGAAATAATGGAGACTAAATTATGCCTCATATGGATAAAGTTTCCAACTTCTGAGGAAGATCAAAATGAAATTAAGACTGCATTTTATTCAAAAACAGGATTTCCTGGAATAATTGGTGGCATCGACGGTACCCATGTAAACATAATTAGATTCTAATGAACACATTTATTTTAATAGAAAGGGTATCTACAGTCTTAATGTCATGTTGGTAAGTAGGTTCGTAGATTGGAAATTGATTTAGTTTTAACTTCTTGTTAATACAAGCTTTTTTGTATTAAGGAATTGGTTATGAAATTATGTCAAAATTAATTACAAATACCAAAGACTGAACACTTCTAATACTAATAATAGATTTGTGACCACAAACTAAAAGTACGAGGAGTGAAAGCATCTTATGGAGGATCTTCTCACGACTCAATGGGAAGGAGAACGTAATTTTTGGCTTCTTGGGACAATTTATTATTACATTAACAATAGGGCGTGCCAAATATCATTTTTAACTAAATGTACATTTTCTACATTTGAAATAAATCCAATGCATTTCACAACTTGGCGTTCCCCGTCGTTAAAGTGTTGATGAAATTAATTGAATTAATTCATTCATGTTTTTATTTTTGTTTCCATTTAGGTGACTCAGGCTATTCATTGGAACCATGGCTTATTACAACATATAGAGCCGCTGGTGAAAATACAACCGAAGCAAGATTTAATACTTTAAATTCTAAAACTAGAAATATTGTCGAGCGATGTATTGGAGTTATTAAAAATAGATTCAGATGCATGCTATCTGCTAGACAAATGCATTACTCACCAAAAAAAGCATCTCAAATTGTAAATGTTGTATGTATGCTGCATAATATTTGTATTGATTTTGATGTGGATGTCGTTGAAGAAAATCCAAGTAGTGAAGATGAAAACAATGAAAGCGAATTATTAGATGATATCAACCCAATTAGAAATGAAGGATAACGAATTAGGGATAGTCTTAGGAATTTCATTGTTTGATGTATAAATAAATTTTAAATAAGCAAATATTTTAAAATATGAGTTTTTATTGTCTTATTGGTTTTGATAACAAAAACTTACTTCTAGGAACTATAAAAACAGATATCTTCTTTTTGGAGTTAAAATCACAAAAATCTCCTTCTTAGAGTTAAAATAACAAAAATCTCCTTCTTGGAGTTAAAAAGAAAAGTTTGTAAAAAAGAAAAAAAAATATCAAAGAAATAAAATTAATACTTACTACTACACACTTAATCTTTCAAGTTCAATTGCTAATTTGTTTTTTATATTTCAAATTATCATATTTATATTTTAACAATTAACAATGTTTTGGAAACGTTCTTTATTTCTATTTTCATTTTTTAACTCTTTTAGTTTTTCTTTTTTTAAATCCCGTATTTCCCTTAGTTTTGTTACTACATCCTTGTAGTGATTTTTTTGAATGTTGATTTTTTCTTGTAATAGATTTTTTTTTGTTGGTTTTCTTGTATTGTTTCGAATATTTGAATTTTGTTGCGGATTTATATTTTCTATATTATTAATATTATCGTCTTCATTAGTGCTAATATTGTTAGCTGGCGTATTTACACTGCTACTTTAAACTATTCCAAATTCCCTAGCGCCATTTGCTTCTACCGCTCTTCTCATTTCTAACAATTCTATAACTCTTTCTTCTATAGAATTGAAATAATACAGTCTGCAAGAACCACCACCAGTTCCAGCTCATTTTCTGGCATTATCTGTAACACGGCTTTTTAATTTATATTTCCAATCTTTCCAAACCTAAAAGTATATAAATATAACCATATGATGTGAAACATACGTATACTACTACATATATTACAAATTTACTACTTACTCTTTACCATGCTTGAGAGTTATTATACATTGGCGGTCCTAAGGAATTCAACTTTTCTGAAATATTTCTCCATAATTGTTCGGTTTCCTTTCTTCCTTTCGAAGAATTTAATACTTCTGTCGCTAAGGTCGGATGTTCCTCTAAAAAATTGACCAAAGCCGCAAATTGAATTTGGTTTGTGTTTTTAGATCTTTCTTTCTTCCTTTAAAATTTATATAAAAAGCAAAAAACAACATCAATAATTTTTTGCAACAATATAAAAAAATTATTATAAACACGTTTATGTAAACATTTAAATAAAATTTTACTTACATTGTTTTTTAATTTTGTATTACAACTATGAAAAAATTACTTGAATAATACACCAAGACAGCTAAAGGATGTATTTTAGAACAACTAATGCAGATTGACTGTCCAAAGGGTGCTGACTACATAGACTTTATCACAACCTGTTGTCTTTTTGGAGGAACACAGACTTCTAGAGCATCACATCTTTTATTTAAGAATTCAATAAAAAGTCAAAGGAGGGAAAATCTTGATCGACCGTCTCTAAAGCCCAACGTTGCTTAGTTTCATTATCCAATTTATTTAACAATAAATTTATAAGCCAAATGTCTCTACTCTCTGTATTTTCACCCAGAGCCCGTAAATCCCGTATTATTTCATCCGATGTATCTGCCAACGATCGAAGCGATTTTGTTGTTGTTTGTGCTACACATGATTGATTTAAAAACGTTTTTATTAACGACGTAGCAATATGCTTTTTTCGATCGAATCGTTTTATTAGTTTCGTCCATGCTTCTTCATAATTTGAATCTGATATGCACAGGTGCTTCACCATTGCCACTGCATCCCCTTTAAGGAATCATTTCATTTCATTTTTTTTTTGTAAATTATGAACTTTTATATTGATTTCAGTAGAACTGTAAACTATCATTTGGATGATTAATATTTTACGTTGATTTTGAACTAAAATATACATATCAATTGCAAAACTCTAATTACGTTCAAAATTTTGTATTCAAAATTAATTTTATGGATTTGATACAGCATTTTGTAATGCTTTCACTTTAAATTGACCTGCATAATACTTATTCGTTATTTTCATTTAAAACAAAGAAAAAGAATCATCAATTATTACTTGTTCAAAGGTTCTTTTACTTTGAATTTGAGAGAATGATCTAAGGCACATAAACCTTGATCCTTTGTAGATTGTGAAAACGGCTCTTGTTACCGCAACACAGTAAGAAAGAAAGAATTTCAATAACTTCCTTAAGAAATCTCACTTGAGGAAATACCAAATAAAACACTTGGTTGATGGTTAAAGAAATTCTGAATTTTATTGAAAATAAATCCTCTTATATACTAAATTTTTACATTTAATTAAATGTAAAATGCATAATTAACAATTTTTGGCTTTTATTCATTTATGAAATTAAAAATCAAAATTCTAATTTTCCCATAAAATTATATACAATATTATAATAATAAAAAGAACAATAACAATAATTACCTCTAGAAAGCATGCAAAAGAATTTTTCAAGTAAACAAGATATCAGGTTACGTCTGCCTAATAAGCTAGTATAAGCATTTTTCTAATGTGTAGAACGTTAATTTTGTAAAAAATGAATATATTTAGGTAAATTTAAAAAATATGTAAACTTAATTAATTGAACTTAATTACATGCACTATATGTATGTTAAAACCTAAAAAACTTTAAACATCCTCCCCCCGTTGAATCTTGTTCAACCTATACTTCGAAGTCATTCTCATTCATAGGTTTGGTTTGCGTTTTTTTCGTTGGTTTCCGTGATCTAGCAGTCTTAATTTGGCATCTCAAATATAGTTTATACTTTAAAATTGTGATTGTGACTATTACTGAAAATATTAATATTAGAGCTATATATCCCACAGCGTATTGATGAATATCGTGATGATTCAATTTTAGTGTTATATGGTCCTTAAAGTCGCTGATTTTTCTTTCTAAATCTTCCAAGTCGGTGATGTATGATTGATACTTGAACCTACTCACTTCATGAAGAGTTTCATTAAACGCAATCGCTTGTGTTAAGTTGGTAGATGGGATGTATGAAACCCTTGTACTTGATGGATAAATGCTATGCCCTTGTATGGTGATCAGAGGTTGCTTAATGAGACATTTATCCTTTATTTTCAATATACCTGTACCCTCTACTGTAAGTTGTGTGTTAGTTTCTTCACATACAACGTTAAGCGTGGTTTTTTCGACTAATAAGTATATCCATTGATTAGGCTGATATAATTGAATCCAATGTGGTGCATTAATGATTTTAGTCATTTGACAAGTTTGAGGTGGTGCCATGTTGTTTATGAGGTTGATTTCACAAGAACTTACGGTCGAACCCTTGCGGTATGTAGGATGTTTCTGCATACACAGATGTTTGGATGTTTTTATGACTGTACAGGATTGTAACTCTTGATCCGTTAATGGATAATACTGGTCGCGGTGTAAGTTGATGATCATGAAGGATGTTGATGGTTTTATAATGAAGGTCACATTGTTCTTACGTAGTGGTATTGGTGTTATTTTGAATAATTCGAAGTCTTCTAGTGATATGAGCGGAACTCTTAGCCTGAATATGATACGTGATTTGGTTATTCGTTCTTCGACCGTTGTAAGCGTGTAATAATCTTGTATATCAGTTAACGGTAGGGGAAGTCGCAGCGATGATGGTAAATGTGACTTAATTTTCATAATTTCATCTCTTAATTGATTTGGTGGTAATATCAAAGGATTGATCTTGCCGCTATGAGTATCTGTGATTACATTCAATATTGATGATTGCATTCTCACAAAGTTGAACATAATTATTCCTGTAAGAATACTGAGTGAATTAAAAGTTTGTGAAATCTTTTGTTGATGTAACTCTCCTTGAATTTTCTGATTTATTTGATTCACTTGGTCGTTGATTCGTTTAAATTGTTGTGTTATGCCATTTTCTCTTTTCTTCATGATATTTACGGATGCGTCGATGATGGTAGTTTGATTTTTTATGAGCTCCAAGATATGATCCTCATTCTGATGAACATTGTTGATTGTTTCGGACATTTTAGCTGTATAATCAGTTGATGGCCCCTCTTTTTGACCTTGTTGATGCTTCATCTGGTGTGAATAATTCGTTATTACTGAGAACTTCATTTTGCATATTTTCCAGATGAAGCACTATTTCAACGCAGGTTTGCTCCTCCATTTTCTTGCATAGCTCCCTTAACATGTTTGATGACGTTTTTAGCATATTCAGTTCGTCCCAATTGGGCTTTAAGTCAAAAAACACAATTAAGTTCCATTCGTTTGAAATGATGTTGGTGGATCCTAAATTCTCAAAGTAGATACCTGGTTGACCTTCGAAAGGCGTGAGCTGCACTGGAGACCCTTTTGTCGTTGGTAAGATTAAACATAAAAGTAATGACACTAAGTCTGTACCCAACGACATCCGTTGTTTCTTTTTTGGAGTTGTGTGACCATGTGAGGTGTTTGCGTCACGTTTAGCGCCATTTGATGTAGCAAGTGTACTTGAATTCACTTCAGGTTTTTGACTGTTCAACGTGGTGGTGATATTTGGGTCGATGTAGTCTTCTTCATAAGACACACTGTCTCTAGTTCCTGTTTCAGTGTCTACTGGAAGCGGTGAGAGTTTGTGAATTGGGCGTCTTAATAAGCCGTTAGCAGTTTTAATATCGACCACTCGTACTAAGCCATCGCTACCCTTGATGATGTTTATGACTCTACCCATGGGCCATTTTAGAGGTGGCATATTGTCTTCTTTTATGAGAACTAAGGTATTTCGTTGTATATTGTGACAACGTTACTTCCAACGATATCGGTACTGTAACTGGTTGAGATATTCTGTACTCCAGCGTCTCCAAAACTCGTTTTTAATGTGTGATACTTCTTTCCATCGTGTAATAAGATTGCTTGTATTGAGACGAGCATGTGCATCGACGGTGTTTGTCAATGGCTCTCCAATGAGAAAGTGACCCGGTGTTAGTGCCGTTAAATCATTGGGATTTGAGGACATTGCTGTTATGGGTCGAGAATTTAGAATTGCCTCTACTTCCACCACAACCGTTTCTAATTCTTCGTACGTCAGTGAGGCAGCTGCTAATGTTCGTTGCAGTAGATATTTTGCAGACTTGACGGCTGCCTCCCAAAGCCCACCGAAATGAGGTGAACGTGGAGCAATAGGTTTGAATTCTATGCCTTTCGTGCTGCAAGTTGCAATGATTTGATCTCTGGATGTTTCTGAATTCATCATATTTTGAATCTCCAATAAGTTTTTTGCACCCATAAAATTTGTTGCGTTGTCACAATAAATTGTTTTACAGTGACCTCTGCGTGCGATAAAGCGACGTAATGCCCCCAAGAAACCTTGTGTACTTAAGAATTTTCCAAACGACCTCCCACTCGCATAACTCCTTCTTTATCTAAGAAGGGGGTTAAATTGCTTATACAGCTATTTTTCGAAACCTCACCGTGACGTTGTAACGAAGAATAGTCTTCTTGAAGTTCTTGTCTTTGCATGAGTCGAACGATAAATGTAAAGGCTTTGTCGAGCTCTTCTACCGAAGGAATTTTGCTGTTCAAAGGGGGTTTGACTTCTCGAACTGATCTTGTTCGCTCTATAAAGCGAGTCACATAAGCTATTATGCGTTGCACCTTCCTGAAGGAATTTGTTGGTTTTATATAATCAAGTAACGTTTTTTCACTGCTCGTAAGAAGTGAAGCTGGCCTTTGTTTACGTTCTAAATCGTTAATTGTGGTGTTTTTCTTGAATTCTGGAGGCCAAAATTCCTCCAATCCATGTAGAAATCGAGGACCGTAAAACCACATGTTATTTTGCTTGAGTTTCTCTGGTGAGATACCTCTTGAAACAATGTCTGCCGGATTGTCTTTGGACCCTACATGTCGCCATTGTTGAGGGATGGTTAACCGTTGTATGGCTCCTATACGGTTGGCAACGAATGTTTGGTAATGTACTGATGACGAGTTAATCCAATGAAGAACAATTTCGGAATCAGACCACAAGTATAAGCGAGTATTTGTTAATTTTAAGTCCTTTTGAAGACGTTGAGCAAGTTCTGCTGCTAGTTTGGCGGCGCATAATTCTAGGCGAGGCAGCGTGACTTGTTTGAGAGGTGCTACCTTAGATTTTGCACATAGCAAGCGTACTATAATAGTATTATCTAGTATGGATCTCACATAAGCGGCTGCTCCATATGCTCTCACTGAAGCATCTGCAAAAATGTGAATTGTCATAGATTTGGCTAAGTTGTGGCCAGTGATATGTCTAGGTATTTTCAAGTCATTAAGATCTTTTAATTCTTCACGAAAGTTTATCCAATATGTGTGCATGTCTTGTGGTAATGCAGCATCCCAATCCGATTTCAAAGACCAGTGCTTCTGAATAAATATTTTTGCCAAAACTGTAACCGGTGCCATTAATCCTAAAGGATCGAAAAGATGTGCGATGTCTGAATATACAGTGCGTTTCGTCACACGTGCATGGATGGGCCACGCACTTTTGATTCTTAAATCATCAGTCTTTGGCAGCCAAGATAGACCTATAGCCTTAACCTGATCCTCTGTCTTATTTCCAAAGTCCAGTTGAATTTCTTGATCTTCTGGAGCAACTGAGGTTAATAATTGTGCATGATTAGCGCACCATTTTCTTAGTTTGAAACCTGCCGATTGTAGCATCAGTCGAAGTTGTCGCTGCGTTTCTTGAGCTTCCCATAAGGTGTCTGCTCCTGTTAAGACATCATCGACGTAGAAATCTCTTTTAAGGGCACTTGAACCTAGTGGATACATTGCGATAGATTCATCAGCTAGAGTTTCTAAGCACTTAGTGGCCAGATAAGGGGCACATGTTGTTCCATACGTGACGGTTTTCAATTTATAACATTTAAGTCTTTCATCTGGATTATCGCGCCACCAAATTAGTTGATATTTTTGATCGTCTTCGTGAAGCTGAATCTGTCTATACATCTTCTCAATATCTGCCGTGAAGACATATCGTGGAAATCTAAAACGCAATAGAATGGAAAATACGTCATCTTGTATAGTTGGGCCTGTATATAATACGTTGTTGAGCGACAGGTTCTGATTGAGAAGGTTTTTCTTGTTCTCTAGTTCTTGTTTTTTGCATGGTAGTGTTTGTTTGGTTGCAATTTTTGCGTATTTTAGTAACACTTTTCATCACTAGTATACTAATTATTAGTGAAATGATGCAGCATAGTACTAGTATCCATTTGGAATCTTTTTCTTGAGGTAAACTTTCTAAACTAATTTCTTGAATATGTTTTTGTTCGTTGTAGATTTCGTTGATTTTGTTTAGTGGGATTTTATTAAGGACAAACTTTTGACTGTGTTGTGGTTGTATTTTAGGTATTTTTACTGACGGAAGTATTAGTGGTTGTCCAAATGATATATCGTTGTTGTTGATGAAGCGATTTTGTACTGTTTCAAAGCTGCATAACTTTGGAATTTCGATTAAATAAGTACCTATTAGAGTAGTAAGGTCTGTTTTTTCACAATTTAGTTTTATTTTGGTTTCGGTGGGAAAAATAGCAATATAATGGCTTGCTGTATTATGTTTTGTTGATGTTGTAATTTTATTACATCTTCCAATATTTTGGTGCAAAGTAAAAGTTTAAAACCAGGATTTTTAAAGGTTTCCCTCAAAATGTTACAAAATTCGGGTATGAACTTTTCTTTATACAGTGCAAATGTTTTATTGGTCATTGTGAGTTCTTTAAATATATTTAGGATGTCTTTCGCGAAGTTATTTTCGGATACTTCGATTATGGTGCGTATCTTGTTTTGAAATAAACGCAAAATTTTTGGAGGGTTGTTGACGTGAAAGACGACTTTTAGAACTATTTGATTTTGAAAATAATTTAATGCTGTTTCAGATATCGGTACATTGAATATTGGGTTTTCTTGATTTGTGTGTATTGTGTTACCATCAGTATCGTCTTCAATTTCTTTGTTTGAGACATCATCTAGGTTTGGATCTTCAGTTATGTTGCCGATAACCGATAGTGCGTCAGAATCGGGTTCCTTATAATGGTTCTGTGCAGTTATTTTTATAGAGGCAGTTTCTACGGATTTTGTATTTACTTCATTTATTTTAATGCGAGATAGAGCGTCGACATTGGAGTTTAATGAGCCTTTCTTGTATATGATTTGATAATCGAATTCGTCTAGTTTGAGGCGCCATCTTGTTAGTTTAGCGCTTGGATCTTTAATTGAAAACAACCAATTCAAAGGTTTGTGGTCGCTAAAGATATAAAATTTTCTGCCATATAAATACGGTCGAAAGTATTTTGTTGCCCATACTATAGGAGTTCCCTTTCGATTGTACTATAATTTTGTTCTGTGTCGTTTAAAGTCCTGAATGCATAGGCTACTGGTTTATCTTTGCCTGGGGGCCCTTGTGATAGAACCGCACCGATAGCGAATTGACTAGCATCTGTAGTTAAATTGAATGGTAAGGAAAAGTTAGGGTATTGTAGAATTGGTTCGTTGGTAAGGAGTTCTTTACAAGTTTCAAAGCATTGGATATAGTCTGGACTTAAGTTTATCTTATTTCCTTTTTTTAAACAAATGGTCATTGGTTTGGTGATTTTTGCTAAATTGGGGATGAATTTTCGGTAATATCCTATTAGACCAAGGAAACTTTTTATCTCTTTTGTGGTTTTCGGTATTGGAAATTTTTGAATGCATTTTACTTTGTCTGGGTTGGGTTTTATCAGGGGTTATAATATGACCTAAATTGGATGTCTCTTTTTGTAAGAATTCAGATTTGTCTATCTGAATCTTGAAGTTGGCTTCACGAAGTCTTTGGAACACCTTCTTTAGGTTGACGAAATGTTCTTGAAGAGAAGTGGAGAATACTATGATGTCATCGACATATACAAGACAAATATTGTTTTGCAGACCTTTAAGGATATTGTCCATAACTCTTTGGAATGTGGCAGGAGAGTTTTTTAGGCAGAAAGGCATTCTAAGAAATTCATAGTGCCCATTTTCGACATTAAAAGCTGTTTTTTGTATGTCGTCCGGGTGCATTTCAATTTGATGGAATCCGCTTACGAGATCTATTGTTGAAAAGTAATTACACTTACCTAATTTGTCTAGTACATCGTTAATATTTGGTATTGGGTACCGATCATCTACTGTTTTTTGGTTTAATTTTCGGTAGTCAACTACAATGCGCCATTTCTTTTTTCCAGATGCATCTGCTTTTTTTGGTACTATCCAAATAGGAGATGACCAGGGAGAACAGCTTGGTCTAATAATGTTTTGGGAGAGAGAGCATTTTTTGGATTTGGTTGTGGATTTCTGCTTTATGTAGGGGTAGCGATAGCTGCGTTAGTATATTGGGATTTCATCAGTTGTTTTTATTTTATGTTTAACTTGATTCGTAAATGATAGGGGTTTGTCATCTGTGTAGAAAATATCTGCGTATTTTCTACAAAGTGAAATAATTTGTTGCTTTTCTTCATCATTCATGTGCTCTGTTCTTAGAAGGCTCGCTATATCTTTTTGGTTTAGGGTTTGTTCGCTTTCCAAAATATTCATGTGGTAGAGGTCAAAATTGTCCTTAAGGGGGTAGCTTTTACTGGGTAGAGAAGAGTAAAATTTGTGTCGTTTTCAGAGAGATTATGGATTTCGACTTCTGCCCATCCATCCTTACTTACAGTGAGTGTTTGAGGAATGAAACAGTTTTGCATGGATTGTGAATTTATAATGACTTCTCCATTTTTTTTTGTTACTGGGATTTGTATATGACTTATAGTGTTTCCTGGGAGTAATTGTGTTGTTAAGAGTTTTGGGTTCGTATTTAAATACTTTATTGAAATTTTTGCATTAGGTGTAGTGAGTTTTAAATTTGGGAAGTCTAGACTAGCTCCAAGGGATTTCAATAAATCTATTCCTTGAGGCCATCAAAAATGTTGGGAAATTTATATGCATAAAACTTTAATACTTTGTTTTCATTTAATTCGTGAAAAGGGGGGATTGTGGCAGAATAATTATGTTGTGAAGATGCAAATGATGTAGAAACTGTGAAAGGATTTTTCACTTTATATTGCACGAAGTGATTATCGATTACTTCTGGATCTAGGAAAGATTTTGTTGAACCGGTGTCAATAAGAAGTTTAAGAGGTGGATTTTCTATCTCTATATAGGGTAATTGCCTTTTGTCGAAAGATAGGTTGAAATCTATTACGTTAGTGCCGTGTCTTGTTGATCCTGACAAAAATTTTGGTATTGTTCATTATCATATGGATCGTAGTACTCATAGTCACTAGTAGCGTCGTAGTTGTCTTCAAAAGAATTTTGTTCGCTAGTAGGTAAATCGGTCTGTTCGGTGTTATGCAGTTCCTCCCATTCCATATTATTAGCTGCAGGTGGTAATTTTTTTGTTGCATTGGAATATTTTGAGGTTATGCTCATTGGTATTGGTTTGCTCTGATTAAGAGTTTGATTTGGTTTTGGTTTCCAGACGTTTTTAGTTTTTCCAAATACTTGTGTATGTGTGGGTAAATGCTGCTGGGGTTGATATGGTTTTTGCTGAAAAGGAACAGGGCTTGGCGAGAAATTATATTTTTGCATCATTTGCGCTTTTATGCGAGATGTTTTGGTTTAGATTCTGATTTCCATTGGGTGAATGAGGGTGTAAGACAGTGGTATTTTGTAATTGATTGTAATTTGCATTATAAGGGGTTAAATTTTGGTGTAATAAGTTTGTTTGAGTTGGTAAAAGGTTCATGTATTGGTGGGAATATCTCGTTTGATTGAGTTGTCCGCGTGAGGCTTGTTTATTTTCAAAAATTTGTTGGTTAAGAGGACCCAAGTTTGTATATATTTTCGACTGATTACGATTGATGTTTATAGCATTCGAATGAGAGGCTTGTAAATATTGTATATTTTCTTCTTTTTTTAGGAAATTAATAGCTTCGAGCATTGTTTTTGGTTCTTTTGTACGCACCATGAATCCATATGGATTTTTCAACCCGGCTAAAAAAACTTCAAGGGCTTGGTTGTTATACATATGTTGTTTGAATTTTCTTATGTTAATATCCGTTTCATGGATTGCGAGGTAGTTTGAAATAGTATTTAAGTGCTTTCTTACTCTGTCATGAAATTGAAATGGCGATTCATTTGGAGTTTGGCGTAAATTATTCAAATCTAGCGATAGGCACGTTTCATCGCGAGGGTCACTAAAATTTGAAATAAGCTCTTTTTTTATTTCATCGATTGTTTCCGCACCACTTATATTAATCACTTCTCGGGCTTCGCCTTTTAATTTACTTACTACCGTTCGAAAAATAACTGTATTCTGATAATTTTCTCTATTATTGGTATCGAAAAAATTTTTTACAATACTGTCTACACTTTCTAGGAAAAATTGAAGTTCATTTGTATCTCCGTCGAAATCAGGTATTGTCTCAGCATGGACTTTTAAAAAGGTTGGGATTGACATTTTTAAAGATTTAGAATTCACTTTATCACGTGTATTTGTATTTTCTTCTGTATCACTGATTTCTAAGGTGTCAACTGAATTTCCGACGGAAGAACTTCTTAATAAATTTAAATTATTTTCTAGTCTGTTTCCTTCTAAATTAATACTATTCAAATTCAAAATTAGATTTTCAATCTCTAGATCTGCGCTTTCTCTTAAGGAGGCTTGGATGCTAGAGGAGTCTGACATAGAACTAGAGTGAAAATATTTTTCTACTTACAGGAAAGTCCTCTTATGCATTGATTTCTTCCTGCTAAATTTGTAGTTCAAGTTGTGTTGTTTGTTTCTTAGTGGCCTTTTCTTCCTTCTTTTTGTTTTGTAACGTTACGGTTACGCACAAAATTGTTTTTTTTTTTTTTTATTTAACTCACTTCACCGATGATATAATAAGTTCTTTTTGTTTTCTCTTTTTTTTTTTTTTTTTTTTTTTTTTCAGCACTATTTATTATTTATTTTATTATTATTATTATTATTTTTTTTTTCACTATTTTGTATTACTTTTGTTTTTCAATTTAGTTTAATTCACATTTGTCTAATTCAATTAATTTGAGCTAATTTAATTTAATTTAATTTAATTTAATTTTTATTTAATTTTATCAAAGTATTTTTATTTATTTTACTTTTTTCACGTTAGGTTCAATTTATCACTTAACTATTTAAATAGAAAGACTTTCCACGTTGGATGTCTTGTGATAAACCGTGAGACTGCGCCAGTTATATATGTGTGTAAACAAAACACTTTATTTTATATTTAGATATATTACTTTTATTATTTTAACTAAATATTACAATTTTAACACTTTGAAATTTTTTCTTTCTAACAAATTTGAAATTTTCTATAAATTATTATATTTAAAAAAATTCTTAGAAATTGACGATGATTAGTTTTGTGAGAAAGTTTGCAGGTTCCCATCAGTATATTGTATTTTCTTGCACAGGTGGACTACAGTCAGCATATTTGGTATTCTCACGATGAAAGATTATTTAATTGATTTGGATGGTGAATAAATACAGGGTGTGACGTACTTGTGTACGTAACTTGCGAACAAATTTGATGTTTGTGGTTGTTTTCTTTCGATAGAATTATGATCTTCCATTGTAATAAAATCTGAGTCTTGAAAAATGTTTCTATCAAGTGGGTAGATTCCTGTCACCCGAAATCCATTTCTACTTCTGCACACTGAGCCCGTATATAGGAGTGTCCAAATATCTCTGCTATATCGTACTGTGTCAAAGCTCTATTTTACATTCGAACCCAGTTTCTTATTTCTTCTGTCATATACTTTTTAAATGGACCCATAAAAGTTCTGTCTAAAGGCTGAATTTTGTGGCTTGAATGTGGTGGTATGGAAAGCAAATGGACATGATTTTCTCTTGCGAGATTAATTCCATTTTGCGAGATTTGTCCATCCAAAACTAACAGAACGGGGGATGTGGGTGACGGTTTGACAAATTTTATAAAATGCTTGAACCACTGAGTGAATAAATCCGTTTGTATCCAACCTGACTGATGAACTAAACGCGTGCTTTCATAAATGCGTCGTCGACGCTGATGATGAAAAAATCATGTTCATAAATTATTTTCCAGTGCAATCGTGGAATGGTATCAGGTTCATTAATTCAAGCATGCGGCGCAGTCGGCTGCAATTACTCAACCGTTTTCAAGCGAATGCAATTTTGATTTTCAAGAAGAAGAACATCTCTTTTTGTTTCAGCATTCCTCATTTCTTGAGTAGATGTCTGGAAATATTCTTCTACTTCAGTTTCATTTAAATCTTCGTAATCTAAAATATATATACTGTTTATTGAATTGGAGTTCAATCTGATAAAATTATGTAATACTACACAACTTAATACTACAAATTTAACATTACTAATTTTGTTCAAAGATACATATATGGTTTAAAATTCTAAATTTTGATTCTAAAATGCCAAAGGCTTGCTCAATTGTAACTCTTAAAGAACTATGCTTAAAATTAAAGTCTGTTTCTCTAAATGTGAGATGACCGTTATCTCTGTAAGGAGTTATTAAATAAGGCAAAAGTGGGTAAGCTGAATCTCCCAACAAATGACCATCGTTTGGAAACTGTAATGTTCCATCGGCAAGTGCTTTTCCAATAGGGCTATTATGCCACACATTTGCATCGTGGCTACTTCCTGGCCAACCAAAAAAAAACATCAGTAAATAATAAATTGCTATCACATGTTCCCTGAAATGTAAAATTTTACCAGGTAAATTGCATTTTCACATAAATATTTAAATATCTAGATCAATTATAATAAATTACCTGCAAAATCAAAGAATGATTATAATAACTCGAAGAATCTTCAGCAGGCACACGAATTTTAATATGTGTGCCATCAACACAACCTACTACAGATGGAAATTTGTTTCCAGATCTGAGTTTTTCAAAATTGTCCATGGTTTCTAATAGTTTTGTATTGTCTGGCCAACATATATATTTTTTTGAGAGTTTACAAATAATTTTGCACACTTTCAAAACAATTTGGTACACTCCTCCCAGCGAATGGTTAAATCGGTCTGATATTTCTCGAAGTGAATTTTGGTTACTTACCCACCAAAGTGTCATATATAGTGAACGCTCCAAAGTTATTCCCCTACGTCCTATTTGTTTTTCTACCCTTAGTGTCTTTATTTCACCAATAATTAAGTTTCTAAAAAAAAAATATATAAAATAGCTATCCATATAATTTTTAACGAAAAATTATTCATCACTTACAGAAAAACTTTTACGACTCATCATAAAGTGTGAATAGAAAGTTGAGTCTGAAAACTTATTTATTGTCTTCAGATAATTTTGATTTTTTACTATTTTTTTTTCTTTTTATTCTTAACGTACATAAGGATTTTCAACCTTCTACTTTTCCTACTATACAGTTCTTCCATGTACTGTCGCTTATTTCCACTATTAACAACACATTCAATAATTACATTTTGTGCTAAATTCAACACTTGATTTAAATTCATAGTTTATTAAATACTTTTTAATTAATTAAATAATGTATTTTTATTTTTCTTTCACAACACAAAACAATAACATAACATCAACACCAACCATCTGACATCAATAATTTATTATAGTAACACTAATTTCTTAAACATTGTGACGTCATATTTGAAGATGGCGAATCATGTTCATTTATTCTAACAACTGCTTGCATGCACAGTTGACGACTCTGATTACAATTCCAGTGCACACGTTGACGACGCATTCATGAAAGCACCCAACACTTTGGACAGTTCGAAATATACTTTTTCACTTCTTCTTCCATGTTAGGGAACCAAAACCAATATGATCTTCGAATTATCTCAATCACTTTTTTAACACCTAAATGGTCATGCAAGTCATGCGCATTTCTCATAATGTGTACTTTCATTGCATTTGGAACATAAAATAGAACCTTTTCTTTATTAATTTTTCTATATATACTAGTCCCTCCCTTATTTAACTTTATGTTCGTTTAGAGTTCGAGATGCAAAACATACAGGATGACTATTTTGCGATAGGACAGCTCCTATTGCATAATCGGAAGCGTGCGTTGTCAACGTAAATGTTTTATAAAAATCTGGGTATTTAAATATAGGGTAAGAACTTTAATTGTGTTAAAAGCATTAACATACTCTTTATCATGAATATTATTTTTTTTATTTTTCTTTAAATATGTTGTCATGGGTTTTGCTATTTTCGAAAAATCTTTAATAAATTTTCTGTGATAACCTACTAAACCTAAAAATTGTTTAATTTGTTTTTGAGTTGCTGATATTTTATATTCTTGAATAGCTTTGATTTTATTCGGATTTGGTTTAATAACTTCAGTGGTTATTACATGCCCTAAAAATTCTGTTTCTTTCTTGAAAAATACACACTTGTCAGGTTGAATTTGTAAACTAGCTTCTCGAAGACACTGAAAAATTTTTTTCAAAGAAACTACATATACATATGTTCTTCTAAACTAGTACTAAATACGATAATGTCATCTAAGTAGACAAAACAAATTTTACCGATATAATTAGCGAAAATAGATAGCATTTTTAAGTCCAAATGGCATACGCATGAATTCGTAATGACCATTATTGGTTGAGAATGCAGTCTTAGGAATATCTTCAGATTCGATTTCAATTTGATGAAAGCCTTTTGCTAAATCAATTCTTGAAAAATACATAGCTTGCCCTAGTTTGTCAAGAATATCATCTATATTTGGGATTGGAAATTTATCTTCTATAGTAACTTCATTTAACTTCCTGTAATCTATCACGATACTCCACTTTTTCTTACCAGAGGCATCAAATTTCTTAGAGACAATCCAAAGAGGAGAAGAATAAGGTGAGTTACTAGGTCTAATAATCCCATTGTCGAGCATTTCATTAATTTGTCTTGCAACTTCTATTTTATGAACTTCAGGACAACGATAAGTACGAACATTAATAGGTTTATCGTTAGTAGTTTTTATTTGATGTTTTATTTTATTCGTGAATGATAATTTTTTATTTTTATCAAATAATAGATTTTTATATTGGTGTAGTAAATAAAATAAATTTGTCTTTTCTTCTTCGTTAAGGTGTTCAGTTTTTACATTTTTAGGATATGATTTAAATTTATTTTCTGTATGAAAATTAAGTTTACTTGGAATAGTCATAAAGTAATTATTATAAAATATTATTATTATTATAAAATAATTATTATCTTTTTCTTCTTGTTCTGACCAAAAAAAATGGGTACTCATTATTTTCGATAAAAAGAATTTTTCTTGGATAGTCGATAATTACTTTTTAAAGTACGTCACTACCTAAAATACCATCGAAATTATTATTAAAATCAATAATTAAGAAAGTTATTTTATTAAACAAATTTGTAAATGCTGGTAAAGCTTTTACGTCTGCCTTAAATTCACATAAAATTTTAGCTTTATTCAAGATTCGGATATGACGATTAATTTTTATCAAACTTGAAGGAGGACAAAGGCCAGTACGAAGTATACTGATACTTGAGCCTGTATCAATAAGAAATTTTAAAGAAGATTTATCTGTTTTTAATCGGATGAATAGAAGATTGGGGGTGGATCGTTGCTCGAGGCTGAAAAGTGAAAATTTTGATTTTCTCTAGATTGAATGATATTACAATCAACTTCGTTGGGTTCTGGTCACCGTACCTTCTAATTTTAGACATTTCAGAATTTTTATTATAATTTTGTCTGAAATCACTACTATTATTTCTAAAATTATTGTTATTAGTTCTGAAATTATTATTATTATTATTTCTGAAATTATTATTATTATTATTTCTGAAATTATTATTATTATTTCTGAAATTATTATTATTATTTCTGAAATTATTATTATTATTTCTGAAATTATTATTATTATTATTTCTGAAATCTCTATATACATATATATATAAAAATGAAATGTTCGTTTGCAGTATAACTTGAAAACGACTTATCCGATTTTAAACAAAATTTAAATGAAAATTGTATGACATATGAGTAATTTGAAACTAATACATAGTATATTAATATATTACTATATTCCCTTGAGGAATAGTAGGTACGAAAAAAAAATTACATCTGACATCTGATTGAATTGACATTTGACAATTGAATATTTTAATTTAAAAATAAATATTTTTGTTGAAAATATAATAATAATTGTATGAAAATATTAAAAATTTAATTTATTTTCAATAAATAAAAAAAAATAAGATTTAGCAACGCGGACCGGGTTCGGCTAGTTATTAATATTATTATTTCTAAAATTATTATTAAAATAATTACGAAAATTATTATTAGAATAATTGTTGTTTCGTTTAATATGATCTTTTTGTTGCTTCCTGGGATTTTGTTGACTTCGTAAATATTGGTTTGGTCTTTAATCTGTAGAATTGTAGGCAGATTTTTATTAAAAACACTTATAATTTCCACTATGCACTTTATTAGTTAAAATCAATATTACGACTGAATTTATAAAATTTTCTTAAAGAGCAACTGACTTCAATTGTTCAGGTACCGTATACCAGTATTGATTATAATCAATCAACATACCTAGCTATCCTATCATCAAAAAGCATGTTATTTTCAAAAAAAGGACTTAAGGAGTAGTAAAGAGGATTTTTTGCTACACCCCTTTTCATGATAATTTTAAGAGATAAAAACAACTATTTTATTTCTTTTATATTTTAATAATTTTATTTAAATGTTAATAATAAAAAAAACAACATAAGAATTGTTTTTGAATTTTATAAAAACTTTAATTATTATTGTTTGATTTTATTAATTCCCAATAACACTTAATTATTTTAAAATCTTAATCAAGAAACTTTTAAACGATTTGAAAGCTAAGACTGAACTAACTTTTATATTATGTATTATACATACATAATTAGTGAACAAAATTCATATTTTGTTTAGGTCGGCAATAATCAAAATGAATGAACAATGCTATTAGCTCTTTCTAAGGTATGTATCAAACCCAGCAACAATGATTATTATTGTAAGACGATATAGTGTCGTGTAATCATATGTATGATGAAATAGCAAAGGAATTTTAACATAAACAAAAGAATTTTAATTTAAACAAAATTACTAATTGGAATTTAATCATAAAAAGAAAAGAGTTATTCATTTTATAATTACAATGTATACTACACATGCATAACAAGCATATACATAATTTACTTAAAAGAATACAGTTAAATTTTAATTTATTTTAATTTCTCAGTTTACTTCTAATTTTATTTATTTTAATTTTTCTTAAATTCTGAAAATGCCTACAATTCGACCTTCTGACTTAAAAATTCACCCAATTTTTGATTTCAAAATATAACAAAAATATTAAAAATTAAATTACTCACTTACATCAAAGGCATATTTTGAAAATAATATTAATTAATAATATATAATATATATTTACATATTTTAAAAATATATAGAAGAATAATAATTATCGAAAGCGTTATTTACACTTATATTAAATATTATATGGTACATATAAGTACTTGAAAAATTTTCACATACATAGAATAAAATATCACACTACTTATATATTCCGTTTTAGTGGTAAAGAAAAAATAATTTATAATAAGTATTAAATTTAACTTTTTATTACAAAACGAAACATGAGTTACATTCGTACAATCACTTAATAACTCACTTTATTTCTTATTAGAAACCCTATTTATACTTATTATAACAAAGAATATGATGCTATCGCAAAGCATCATATAATTTCTTATCATATATTATGTTAAAAAGAAAAACATACATAGATTAGAAATTATGTTAAAAACAAATGAGTCATGTTTATATGATCTTTGAACAAATTGATTATCGAAGGTTTTGTTTAATATTTAGAAAAACATTGGTTTCTTATTTATTTGATTTGATAATTCTATTTTTTCTGACTCATTAGGTATATATATAACTCACTTACAATACTAATATGGAATAAATTGATAATTTTTTGGAGGTTCTTCCAAAATTTAATTGAAAATTAAATTTTAAAGTACCTAATTTAAATCATAATAACGAAAATACTCTTTTCACCTTTTTTTAATCTAAATAAAAATGATTATGTGGAGATTAAAGATGCAATTACATAATTATTAATGTAATTTAATTATTATTATAATTATTTAATTAGCAAATAGATTTACACTTCCTAAAAAAACTACAATTTACTATTTTAAATTTACATACGTACGTACATTAAATATTATTATTATTATACACCTTCATAAGGCTTCAATATCATGGATAACGTATCTATCATTGTTGCAAATCTCAACAACTTCATAAGAGCCTTTATATTGGGCTGAAGTTTTTTATTAACGCCAGGAGTTGTTATGACGTTTTTTTATCATGAAATAATCTCCAACTTTATACCTGGTGTTTTATGCCTTTTATTACAGTATGCTTCATTGTACTTTTGACGCTTTTATTTTTTCAGAAGCTTTTTCTCTAATAGTCCCTAAATCCCTTTCACCGTCCTTATTTTCATCTAAAACTTTATAATGATTAAATGAAGATATGTAATGATGATATTACTTAGATGAGGATATTTTATATCTTAAAAAAAAAAATAAGGTAGTTTGTACTGAGAGGCAAAATAAATTGCCGAAGCAATCTCGGTGTTCTTTTGGCTAAAAAGCCGTACTTGAATTATAAGGCAATATGTTTTATAAATTTAAGGCAGTTCTGCCAACAAAGCCATGGAGTGTAGCAATTAAAAGACTTTCTGTAAGTTCTACTTCAAGTCTGTTTATTCCAAAAATATTGTGGATATTTATATTAAATTTTTACATTATATCTTATCTCCCTACCTACTTAGTTTATAATTTCTAATATAAAATCTATGTTCTAGTTTTTTAATTGGTTATTTATGGAATTAAAAAAAAACAAAATTCTATTGGCTAATTCATATATCATAAAATTATTTCATAATTTTAAATAATCTTCAAAATACATAATTTATACATAATACATACATAATTCATTTCCCCTTTTATTTTTATTGATATTCACATATCGCATACTTTCATTGCATTCAATTGCATAGCATACCTTAGGTATCAAACTATCATATGAAAACAATGTTACTTATGATTAAAGAATTATTTTGCTTTGCTACATCATTTTTCAAGGTTCTTTCATAGATATTGCTTAATTGTAATATCAATATGATCCTTCTTAGAATTATCGCATGTAATTCTTAAACCGTAGGTTAATGCACTTTTCGGTTTTACAGAAATTACTTAATAATTTTGCTTATCTTTTTATTGCGTCATATGCGAATTTATTTGAGTTAATTTCTGTTTATGAATCAAGAATTTTAAATTACATGTGTGTGATTTGTAATTCTTATACGCATATGTTACAACTTCCATGATCTTATCATAGACCTCTCCCTTTTATTTAACCCCAAACAACAACAGCATACTAGGAGTTTGTCCAGTACTACGATATTTTGACGTAAAACATGATCCGCGATCTGAAATTATTCTACTAGGTCTGCTATATGAACTAAAATACGATTTTTCGACATTTAATTGCTTCAGTAGTTTGTGTTAAATTCACACCATATAATTTTACGAACTTTGTGAATGCATTGATTACAAGAAATATATGATTTTTCCTCTTATTTGTAGGCAGTGGACCTAAGTTGTCAACATGTAAAGTTTCGAAGAGGTTATCGCCTTTTGGAATGCTATGAAGAACTCTTTCTATTTTTTCTGATGGAATGGAAAACTGAATGCATTTCAAGCAATTTTTTATGTATTCTTTAATTTTTCTTTTCATTTCAGGGAAACAGTATATTCTTTTCAAATAATCAAAATAATTATCGACTCCAACATGACACAGTGCTTCATGATGTGTCTGAATCACAACATTTTCCAAATGCTTTGGTACATAAAACATCACCTCATTTTTAACTTTTTTGTAAACTAAACCATTTATTAACGCGAACGTTTGCCTTTCATTTTTTTCTAATTCCAGCCCTAATTTACATATAAAAGGATCATGTTTGTGGGCAACGGCTAATGCAAACTCAAAGAAATCATTTTCAATTATGTACTAAAATATTAGTTCTTCTGCTCAGACAATCGACGTATTGTATCCTTTTTGAAGTTCTATGCTCGATTTTATAATTAAATTCTTGCATCTCAAGAACCCATCTTGAAATACGAGGGTTCAATAACTTTTTGCTCAAAGTGAGGGTTAATGACCTACAATCGGTAATTATTTTGAACCCAATTTCTAGTAAATAAACTCTGAACTGTCGTAGAGCATATATTATTGCTAGCGTTTCTAACTCAAAAGAATGGTACCGTGACCCAACGTCAGTGCATCTCTTCGAAAAGTAGAAAATTGGAGGAAATTTTCCATCATTTTGCCTTTGATATAGCTCATCAAATACACAAAATTGGGCTTTCTAAAAGTTTCGTTTTGAGTGTCTCAAAAGCCTTTATTTCATCTGCACCAAATTTAAATTCAATATTCTTTTTCAATAAATCATACAAATGTTTTACTATAAGAGAAAAATCCTTAATAAATCTTCTAAAATAGGAACAAAGTCCAATAAAACTGTGTACATCTCTGATATTCCGCGGCACAGGATAGTTCTCAATCGCTTTTAAATTTTCAGGATTCGGACGTAAACTTTTTGAAGCCACAATATATCCCAAGTATACGATTTATTCTTTTAAAAATGTACACTTATCGAATCGTAACTCCAGTTTATGTTTATTTACCAATCTCAAAACCGATTTTAAAACATCTAAATGTTCGTCGATTGATTCTGTGGCCAACAAGATCTTTGAAGATTTTGTTTATGAATCTTTGAAATACACCTGGTGCATTTTTCAACTCGAAAGGCATTTTGAGATACTTAAATTGACCCAAAGGTGTAACAAATGAAGTGAACTTCACCGAAACTTCTGAAACATCGACGTGATGAAAGCCGTTTTTCAGATCTAGTACCGTAAAATATTTTTTGTTACGGAAACTATCAAGTATGTCATCGATTAAAGGTTAGGAATAGTTATCTTTAACCGTGTATTTATTTAATTCGCAATAATCTACGCATAAACAAAGTTCTTTGTTTTTCTTTTGTACCAAAACAACTGGCGACGCATAAGAAGAATTGCTTTCTCTTACTACTTTTCTTTTCAACAGGTCATCGAGAATTTTCTTCAATTCTTCGTTATGTGAAAATGGTAATCTCCGAGGAGTACAATGAAATGGATCTAAACGTGTTAAATGAACTGACGACTTAACATCATTATTATTATTCTCAAATTCCGGATTATGATTTTCATGAGAAAAAGCTTCTAAAACAGTGTTACTAACTAACAACTTTATCTCAGGCGACAAATTAGGGTTAACATTTATTGAAAAATTTTTGTTTGAATCTACAATATCTATGTTCATAATTTGACTTACGAAGTTGTCGGTTTCCAAGGTACATAATTCATTCACATAATTTTTTCTAGATTCATCTCGCTGAACATCGTTAATTCCGTTTACACTACATTGTCCTAATTTTGTTAGTGTGAGTTTATTTAATTTCAAAAAATCACGACCTAAAATGACATTATAATTCATATTACAATTTTTCACAATATACAAACAATCGATAAAGTCACATTGAAATTTTACTGAACAATTTATAATACCTGTTACACATAGAGGGCTATTATTAATTCCAAAGAATTTGTGCTTATCTGGATCTATCCGTTCAAAATCATATGATGTCACAAGTCTCTCCTGGACGAAGCTAATGAGGCTGCCAGAGGCAACAAGTGTATTTAGTGTCACAGTATGATGATTTTGCTGATCTGTAAGAAAAGTACAATCTACTAAATATTCAAAATCATTATCACAGGATGTCGTTGCAGAAGGAACTTCCGGTTGTGTAAGTAAGTTGTTTATACTGGATTTCTTAGGACAATTATTGATGTTATGATCAATGATGCCATATCGGAAACAAGTGTCAGGATTTCTTCTGGGTTTATGGCTGTAGTGACCGTTTTCATTGCAATTGTAACATTTGGGGACTTGTGGCTTGCTGTTTCAAAAACTGGAGTTTTTTTTCGCGATGGGACGATGTATAGATGTTGGAAGTTGTTTAATATTTGTTGAATTTGTATGGTGTGATTTCATTCTTTCGTACTTTCTCAATACAATTTTTAATTCTTCAATGGTATTTTCAGTATATAAAAATGCTTGATTAGATTGAACGTCATTAATACCATCAATTATGTACTGAATTATATTACATTCACTAATATTTGAGAGAGTACCGATTTCTTCCATCGCAAGAACATATTGTTAAAAATTTTCATCAAATTTTTTTCTTCTGTTTCTTAATATATTATGAACATCTGCTTCTGAGGTATTTCTTCTGAATTTTTTTAATAAAGAATACTTAAGTTCTGGCCACGTGTTAACTGGTTTAGCTCTGAGGAAAAGTTGTGCGGTTCCCACCATTAACCTTTTTCCATAAATTAACTTGATATTGTCGTCCCAATTATAAAGTGACGCAGATTCTTCAAAATTTTGAATCCACTTTTGAACTGTGAAATTATTATCACCACTAAATTTATAAGGAGACTTGTCAATGTCTTTAAAGGTTATGGCACATGACCGGGACCGTGTGGTCACAGAATCTTCGTCCGTAGTTGATTCGGATAGCTGTTTTTTCAATTCAGCAATTTTGCGTTTTTTTTGCAGTTATTTCTTCCAATTCTATTATTTCTTCGTTTAATTTTTGATTTTCATTTAAATTTTCACTTAAATTTTCATTTACATTTTCATTTATACGCACCTCATTATCACTTGTACTGGAATTACCTGTTTCATCGTCATCTTCTTCAAGGTCATCGAGGTTAAACGAGATAAGTTCTGGTACCTCATGTGTAGATTTATTTTTACAGCATCTTCGAGTCATAGTTTCAAATCTTCTTTATTACCACTTGTTTTAATATTTAGTTTCACTGAAACTTCTTTTAATTGAACGATTGTGGCTTTATCCAAAAATTAAGAAACACGTGGGTCCATCACAATAATTAATTACCATAAAATACTAAAACTCAAAATAATCTTTTGCCCGTACAGCCTTTTTTTTATAATCCCGTATGGATTTTAAAATATGTAATTAATTTATATTTGAAATTTTCCGATTTTAAAATTTACTAAAAAAAAAGTCTAATTACAAACCACGTGGATTTTTTATCACACTTCTGAGAAATTTGTAGAATTTGTAGGCAGATTTTTATTAAAAACACTTATAATTTCCACTATGCACTTTATTAGTTAAAATCAATATTACGACTGAATTTATAAAATTTTCTTAGAGAGCAACTGACTTCAATTGTTCAGGTACCGTATACCAGTATTGATTATAATCAATCAACATAGCTATCCTATCATCAAATATTTTAATTTCTCAGTTTACTTCTAATTTTATTTATTTTAATTTTTCTTAAATTCTGAAAATGCCTACACATCTAAACTACATAATGATTCTCTAAGGATTAACAATGCTTGTACCAGGATATCTTCTTACAATTATACTTCGGAATGGCTCTCGAAGTTTATCACCAAATTGACGTAGAGCTATTCGTCTAACGGTAGCTGGTTGACCATTAATTTGTTGATTAGTTGCTTGAGGGTTATCGAGACGATATTTATTCAAAATTTTCGCAATAATTTGCCTAGCTCTTCCTTTTAATTTCGTTTTTAATGTTATAAGGGTAAGTGGAATGATATTCTCGAAAACGTCAATTCCATAAATATTATCAAAATATTCTATAAATGAAAATATATCATTCTCACCATGCAATTCCGGTCCATTCTTGATGAATTTTAAAGCCACATCTAATGCAAGAGCCATGTTGTTTGTTGCTTCTCAACGTTGATGAATTTACTGGTTTAATTCTACTTTCACTTCACAATTAGAAAATTTCGATAATGTTACAATCATTAATTTTCTTTTACTGAATCCTACCGACTGCGCCAAATAAATGAATTGTTTTAGGAAAAAGTAAAAAAAATAACATAAAAAATATGAACACAAGAGTCTTTCTTTATAAATTTATTATAAATTTAACTTTAACTTTTTAATTTAATTCAAGAATTTATCCAATTACGATTTTTATTACTATCCTAGTTGAAGATCAAGACGAGAATGAATTTTATATTTCAATATTTAAATTTATCTATACCTAAATCTTTATTGTTTATTTAAAAAATGAAATTCGTAATTGTTTATTTAAAACGGAATTTGCATTTGTTTATTTTAGAATGTGTTGAAAATAATTAAATAATGTTCAGTAGAATCCTTTAATTAATCAACAATATTTTACTAAACGCCAAAGGAATAAAACGATTGGGTTTTTGAAAGAAAACGCTAAGTTTATTACTAAAAATATTTATTTGTTAATTCAAAATGATCTCACAAAATAAATGTTTAAACTGATTGAATCAAAAAATAATGCAACTAATTAATTAAGAATCAAAATAATTCAAATAAATTTTTTTGACTGATAAATAAAGCAACTAATTAATTAAGAATCAAAATAATTCAAGTAAAATTTTTTAAACTGATAAATCAAAAAATAAAGCAACTAATTATAAAATAATAATTCAAATAAAATTCAAAATTAAATGATTAATTAAAAAATAAATCAAATTAAATAATAAAGCAAACTAATTGAGAAGCTAAAGCAAATCAAACAATAAAGTAAATTAAGAAATGTTACAATTTTTAAATAATAATCAAACAATAAATCAAAATTAAATGATAATTTTCAAAGATGATAATTGATAATAAATTTCAAAAAAAGGATGATCAGATTTAATGAAGATACTGATTTATGATGATGAATATTTCTGTAAAGATTAGAATATTATAAGTTATACGATATTAATGCTGAAACTATATCATCCCAAATTTACATGTAATTAGTATTCGACTTTCACGTATTATTTAACAGAGGTTAGGTAAATTTTAGTTTTATATTGTAATTTGTAGCAAATTGTACCTTTAAAATTGGCTGAATTTTATCAAGAAATGGTTGAGTGAGCTATTTTGATGAAGTGGAACAAGTGAGTTTAATCGAAAGCTAAGCAAGTGAGCTTAACCAATTGAAGTGAAGCTAAACAAGTGAGCGTAATCACTTGAAGTGAAGTAAAACAAGTGAGCTTATTCAATTAAAGTTAAGTGAATTAACTGAGCTTGAGCAACTGAAGTGAAGTGAAACAACTGAGATCAATCAATAGAAGTGAGATTAAACAATTAAACTTAATCAGTTTGTTAATTTCAACAAGATGCTGCTGTTATAATTACCAGTGAAGACCATATGTGTTGAACAATGCTGCAATCACGTTGAATATTTAAATGGGAATTGACTTATTAAATTGAGGTTAGACTTAGATGGTTAAGTTGAACTAAATTGACTTTAAATTTGAAATTAAATAATTTCTATTTGAAACAAAAGGAACTCTTTAAATTTAAAAAAATGAATGTGGTTAAAAAAAAAAAGAAAAAAAAAAGAAAATGACTTAGAATTTGAAGTTACTAAAATTTTCCAAGTTTTGTGGGTAAGACATAAACAATTGGCAGAATAATATGTTAGAATTCTGTTTTATGGTCAGTGTCCATTAAAACAGGAATTGCCAAAAAAAAAGAAAAAAAAATTTCCTATCTTATGGTCAATACCCAATAAGATGGAAATTATCAAGACAAATCCCTAACAATTTTCTGTCTTATGGTCAATACCCAATAAGCAGAAAATACCTAGTAAAGAAAAAAAAAACTTACAGATCAATACTCTTGTAAGTAGCTGTGATTCCTTCTTCTTAAGGTCAGTACCCTTTAAGACACAAGGAGACTTCTTACCAGGTCAATTCCCAAGGCAGAAGTGACGATGGTTATGCAGCATCTCGTTTTTATACTATTCGAAGTCTATTGTTTCAAGACTGGTCGGCCATTTTGAATTTTGTTAATTTGTTGGTATTTGGTACATTTTGCTTATTTTTTTAAAGTTTTTTTTTGATTTTATACTATTTTGCAATGAATTTTTTATTTTAAAATTTGTATTGTTAATTTAGATATGTGTTAGTATTAATAATTTTATTGTTAATATTTACCCTTTTTTTTTTTTTTAACGTACGAATCATGTTAAAGTAAAAATTAAAGTTGAGTTGAAATATAACTTCAAGCTTAAAGTATGGTGAAAAATTAGTTACCACACAATAATGTAGATGTCGCTTATTTATGTATATAGTGACACCTATATTTAGATAGTGGAATGCTACAAATGGAATTTGCAAGGTTTGCAAAAATTCACTTCGCGTTTGCCGATAATTAAAGAAATTGCGCGTGGTAGCAAGAAAACATTGATTGAAAAGTTGTGCGTATTAGCAAATCAAACCAAATTAGAGACGATTCTAATTTCAAGATATCAAACTCGACACAAATCGACAATATTCATAGAATTCTACATATGTGCATAATTTCACCATTTATGACCTCAAGAAAAATTATAATATACAGCGCAATAGTTCAAGTTTAATATTGTTTTTAGTGTCTCCTGAAAAAATTGCATTTTTGGACTTAGTCAGTTTGTTTTCTAAAAAAAAAAAATTGAAAAATATTTCTAATGAGTAATTTGGCTCAAATTTCTGGATTGAAAACTTCTTGTCATTTATCATGAAATAAAAAATGTTACTAAAATCCACAGCACGTTTTTAGTTTTTTTTTGTTTTTATTTTATTTTTCTTTTTTTGAAAGAGAAAATTAAGAAATCTTGTTCACAAATTTTAAGCAATTATATCGATAATTTATATGAACACTTTGCAGCCGAGAGACTGAAAAAAAGACAGTTTGAGAAAGAAAACGGTTTACAAATCCATTAGTGTAAGTTACCTTGTTTATGCACAAAAATTAAAACGTATTAACGATAAAACGTTTTGAACATAGTTTTGAGATAATACATTTTAATTGGTGTTTATGCGTAGTACAACATTTCATTCTCAGTTAAAACGTTTTGAGTAATAAACTAATACTACTCTAAAAGTTCATATTGATGTTTAGTATGTTACCAACACCATTTTGAAAGGTCAAATATGACAATTCATTTAAAACGAAGAAAGTGTACATGCACATTTTAAAAACGCATTGAAATTTTAAATTCGGAATTTATAGTGTATTCACTCAAAACGAAATAAAGTTTCAATGCGTTTTAAAATTTGGTTTATGCATCCGTATTTAGTCAAAACGGCATAAGTTAATGCGAATTAAAGCTTCGCATAAACAAGGTAAGTGTTGGATAATGTATAATAATATCATTAGTACTACAATTATAGAGCTGCCATCTGTTACTGACATTAGTAATTAGTTATGTAAATAGTGTTCTATTGGAGTATGTTCTTTAATTACTTTCTATTATTTTTACTGTCATTATAGAACACGTCAATTATATATATCATCATATACTGCCAGTTACTTCGTGCATTTCCTGCTTTAGTTGCTGTCTTTCTTTCCTGTAAATAACTCTGTATTAGTTCTTCTGATTTGCCTCTTATACCCATTTCCTCTAAGGAGTTGGTATTATAATTAAATTCTTACCAATAGTATATAGAGGGTGTTTCGTTTGGTTTAGTTCGAAATGATACCATAGATAGGTCTCACCGAAACGAACAAAAAATCGTATTGGTGGGGGGGAAATCCCAGCCGTTTGGCCGCTAGAGGGCGTTGAAGTTTCTTTGCCCTTTCAAACAAAACCCTATTTGTCCCTCTACCCCGGACTCTACAAAAGTTACACGCGTTTAAATTTTTCCCAAATTTTTTTGTTTCACCCTGTTTTTCTCAAAAAAAGCTTAAATTAACCCCGACTTTTTATTACAGAAAATGAAAGTTCAATTGATTTTGCATCGATTTGTTTAAATTATTTTTTTCGAAAAATACCTAGTTTTTAGAGGCTGGGATTTTAACCAGTTTTAAAAAGAATTTTTTTATAGATAGTTTTGAAAATAAATTTAAATTTTTTATGAGACAAAAGATTTTGTTTTGTATAATTGAAAATACATATGGAGAATTCCACGCAAATCGACCACTTTTTTCCTTAAAATTAATATTAATAAAGCTGGTAGAGATAGGTACATACATATGTATATGTACATACATATATCAATTTTTGGTGTATCTAGTATTAAATTATATACGATATCACGGTGAAGAACAGTATTAAAAACAAAATGTTTGCTACTTATCAGTAGAAATTCGTTTCGCTGTCACACCCGTTACAAAATATGTCACACCCGTTACATTTCTTTTTTTTAATTATGAAAAAAGTATTGCATTGTTCCTCATCAAATTTTTCCAAAAGATTCTTTAAAGTTTCTACAGTATAATTAAAAATAATTTTTAGAATTGTTTATATGAAAATTTTATGATATTCAGTGAAATAGACGAAAATCCGTGAAATTCAAAATCTTCAGCGTCACACCCGTTACGCTACTAAAATGACGATTCTGATTAAGAATATTTGAATTTTTCTGTTTTATCGTAGCCGTCGTTTGCTTTCACTAGAGGGCATATTAGGAACATTCAAGTTTAATCAGAGTGCAATTGCTCTACGAGTTTTCAATATTTAAGAGTCAGCATGTCACACCCGTTACAAAATGGAATTCCCCATATTTAATTCATCTTAAAAAAGGAAAAAAAAACAATTCAAGAACGATATAAAAACAAGAATGGTTAGACTCTAAAGTGATAAATTCGTCCAATTCCTCCAAGTTCTCAAAATTACGAATAGCCTCTTTTTGGTTGTAAACTTTTCTGTAAAACTCTAATTCAGGAACATTTAAATTAATCTAGTATTCTCCAAACGCAATTTCAAAAGTTTATTAATATCAGCTTTTTTTCATCAGACATTCAAAACTGTTATCTGACTTTTAGAAGTATTTTTCTTTGCTTTAAATATGGAATTGAAGGCACCTAAATCTGATTTACAAAATGATTCTCAGTTAAAGTCCTGATCCTTCGGGACTGCGATAAGTGAAACACACACTTCAAGTTTTACAAATTTGTATATTTTAAATTATATTTATCAAAAATTTGGTTTTACAAATTTTATTTTAAAAAAAATATTCAATTTTACAAAATAACTTTACTAAAAAAAATTTAATTTTACAAATTTAACTTTACTAACAAAAAATTTAGTTTCACAAATTTAACTTTTAAAACTTTCACAATAAATTGTAATATTAACTTTTTTAAAATAGCTCGGAACTCAACTTAACTGGAACTGACTCTGATAGTAAATCTCTTTATTTATATATTTTAATAATCTTTAATTTTCCATTATGAAAGTTCTTTTTGAAAAATGTTTGCAAGGTAATCAAGAAGGTTATTTCGCAACAATATTGGTTAAATTGAACGGAAACAGCTCATCAATATTGCTTTGGGTTCATAGGTGTAAAAGAACTTCAATTCTCATATGTTATTGAATTGTCATCAAAATTATAAAAATTATATGTGAAAGAAATCTCGTTTTTAAAATTGAATTGTCATCAAAACTACGCATAAAAATTAATTGTAACAAAATTATGTGTGAACGAACTTTAAAATTGAATTGTCATAAAAATGGTAATGAAGAATTTTATGGAGTTTTCTAGAATAGGTTTTTTATGGGATATTATAACACCCTCATCATTAAAGTGAGGCTCCGACGAGCTAATTGTTATGTTAATGTTTTCTTTGGGTTGTGGTTTGCTTGTACATTTTGTTTTATTTCAATAATTATTAGTATAATTATAAATAAGATGATAATGGAGCTAATACTTCTGTTTATTATGACAATTTTTTGGCTTTTATGATTCAGTTTTTCTATCTTTTCTCTGTTCTGTATATTTTCTATGTATAAATCGTTAAGATTGAGTTCCTTTACAATTTCTTTTTCCCTAACTTTAGTTACAAAATTTGGCAAAATAATTTTATCATAAAATGTTATTTCGATATTTTCATGTTTTGTTTTGTAATTCAATTTTACAATTTTTAAATTTAATAAGTTAATTTTCTTTTATATTTATATCTAATTTACTACAATCATGCTTAATTTTGGTTTCTTTTTAGATTTTTTGTTAACACAATACCATTTCTTAATTCTATTATTTCCTCTATGTTTTTAAATGATTTTTTACATACCGTTTCTCTTGTTTTTATAATATTATCAACGCAATCATCCGTAATATAAATTAGGTTTTTCTTTAAATTATCTTTGACTGGTAATTCATAAACGCTACTGTCTTCGTCAACGAGAACTTCCTTCATAGGTAGGAATAAGGATTTGTTTTGAAAGTCTGGGATGGGTTCTATAAGGATCTTTGAAAAGAATAATTATGATAGTGCGGTTGTACGATGCTACCGTAGTTTTAATATTTTGATAGCTTTCTATACTTGTAATAAAGTTTAAGTCATTAATATTAAGAATGTTTGTTGATACAATACCTAATTTACTTGAGAAAAGTATGTGCTCTATGTCGTCTATATGGTTTCTCAGTAAAATCATGTCATGATTTATTTGGTATGCATGTTGCATTAGCATGATTTCGTCTCCTACTGTCCCTAGTCTAGTGGATTTATTTGTAAATTGGTTGACGAATTTTTCTATTTTTGTCTGTTGGGTCTTAATGTGGATGGCTATATTTTGTATTTGATCTGATATCTTTTTGTTGATGTCTACTTGCTTGTTATTTTGTTCCATTAGTTTCTCGTTGTTATTATAGGATTTTTCTAATGTTGTTTTAATTTCTATTTCGTCTTCATGGTCCATTGTTCCTACAATATACCTGTACCTATTACGTTCATAAGTCCACGTTTCTCTTTATGGTGAGGTATGATATTTTCGATTTTAGCTTCTAGTAATACTAAACTTTTTTCAAGAGTATTGTAGATGGGTCCTAACAGGTTGGATTTAGATTTGAGTGATAATATGTTAGCTTTTATAAGATTTTTTGAGGTTTCGAATTCTGTAATGTTGATAATATGAAGGATTTTGTTATATCTTTTAATGATTTTGACAGTTTCTAACTCTAAAGTTTTATATCCGTTGTTGTTATTGAAGTCATGTACTGTATTTCTCCTGTATGGGCTGCTGCTGGTAACAGCGCTAGAAAATATAGTAATATTGCTTGCATTTTATAAGTTTATGTGAGTTTCAATTTGAGTTTTCTTGTTTTTTTCTTTTTCTACTTTGTTTTTGTTTTACTTTTATAGTGGCGTTGTTGATATCTTGGTATTTCTTTTTGGGTTTGATGTGTATTTTATAATATTTTAATTGATTATTTGTATCAACAATGTGCTCGTTATCGATTTTATTTGAATCGATTTTCCTGTATTTTGAATGATTTTTGTAAATGTTCGATGTCTGCATTTGAAGTGTGGTTGCTACTAAAAGTGAAATGAATATCTACGTCAAGGTTTTTCAAAAATTCTCTTAAGGGTATGGCTTTGAATCCTAGTTCATTATCTACTACAATTTTCTTTGTAATACCGAATTGTCCAAAATAATAAGATAATGCTCGTTTAAATTCAGTCCAAGTTCTACCCATTATTATGACTCCGTATTTGTATTATTATTATTTGATTTTTAAATACATTGAGTGACGATTTACTATTTGGTATTTGGTTGATGTTTGGCAAAGCGTCGCCATTACTGTTTTTAACGTCTTTTTTATATTGAATTGTGTAGTCGTATTAAGCGCCATCGTACAAGTTTGGAATTTGGTTCTTTTAGGGAAAAGAGCCATGTTAATGGCTTGTAATCTGTTTCTATAATAAATTTTCGACCAAAAAGGTGTGGACGAAAATATATCGTAGCCTAAATTATGTCTAAAAGTTCTTTTTCAATGGTACTGTAATTGATTTCATGGTTGCTTAATGTTCTGTTGGCGTAACAAATAGGGTGATCGTCTTGTGATAGTATAGTACCTAGCGCGTATTGGCTTGCATCTGTAGTAAGTGTGAAAACCTTGTTGAAATCAGGGTAGCGTAATATTGAGTAGCTGATTAGAATTTCTTTTAAAATTTCAAAGCTATTCTGGTACTCAGGATCTGACAAGTTAATTTTTACATCTTTTTTGAGATATTTTTTGAATAATCTTTAATAAATTTGCGATAACACCCTGTAAGGCCAGAAATTGTTTTATTTTTTTGTTAGTTTTGGATATTGGAAAGTTTTTTACGCATTGATACCCTCAGGTGTAACAATATGCCCAAGAAATTCTGTTTCTCTCTTGAGAAACTCAGATTTATCAATTTGAATTTTGAGATTAACTTCTTTCAATCTTTTAAAAATTTTGTTTATTGAATCAATATGTTCCTGAAGGGATGTTGAGAAAATAATAATATCGTCTAGATATACTAGACATATTTTATTTATAAATTCCTTCAAAACATGATTCATTAATCTTTGGAAGGTTGCGGGAGCCGTCTTGAGACCAAATGGCATCCATAAGAATTCATAATGGCCATTTTCAACACTGAAAGCGGTTTTATGAATGTTTCGCTCATCAATTTCTATTTGATGAAATCCTTTCCCCAAGTCAAGTGTTGTGAAATATTGGCAGTTGCCTAATTTTTCCAGGATTTCATCTATACTAGGCATTGGGTACTTGTCATCGATGGTTATCTCATTTAGTTTACGATAATCGATGACGAGTCTCCACTTCGATTTATTACTTGCATCTGCTTTCTTAGGCATAATCCAAATTGGGGCTGAATAAGGAGAATTACTTTGACGAATAATTTTTTTATCCAACATTTCTTGGATTTGGTTCTCGACTTCTTTTTTGTGAATGTACGGATAGCGATAGGTTTTACAATGTATAGAGATGTCGTTAATAGTACGTATTCTGTGTTTTATAATATTGGTAAATGTAAGATTAGAATTTTCAGTGTAGAAAATATCAGCGAATTTTTTTATTGTTTTAAAAAGCTAGGTTTTTTCTTCAGAATTTAAAATGGTTGGTTCATAACTGATCGATAGCTTTTTTTATTTGTTTTTGAAATAACACAAGAATTTTCATGGTCGATTTTTTGTGTTTTTAAAAGTTGAGGAGTTTCAGATATATTTTCTGCGTTTCCTAGCCCATCCTTCTGCGATACGACTAGGTTTGTTTCAATTTTTTTATATGAGATTTCTGTTTATATTTATTTAATTATTTTCAGTAATGAATTGTTTATTTTTATAATTGATTATTGCTTTTATTTCCAGTAAGATATTGTTACCAATTAGTCCATCGAATTCATCGCGAAATTGGCATATAAAAAATTCTACTTTATTTGATGAATTTCCTAATTCTTCAAATAAAGGTATATTGACTTTTTCTTTTACTTCTACAATGTGGCTTAAAGTTTTTATTTTTAAGGGTGTTTTAAGTGTCGTCTTCCATTTAGGGTGGCAAAGATTGGGGTTTATAATGGAATGAGTTGCACCGGTGTCAATAATGAATTTTAGTGGTATAGTTTTTGATTTGATTGTTATCAAATTGTTATATAGGGTAATCGGTATTGGAGGCTTGTAATTGAAAGTTTTCCGTCTGGGGTTCTAGTAAGTCTATCTCCATGGGTTCTGGTTTTTCTTTGTTATTATTTTGAGCGCTTATATTATTGTTAGAATTATTAGTAGGCCTAAAAGTATTGTGATTGGGAGTTGTTCTATTAGTATTTGCGTTATAAGAAAATTGTCGAGATGTATTGAAATTTTGGCGAGGTGGTGTTTGATTTTCAGAAAATCGTGGTTGTGCTTGGTAGTTTGGTCTATTGACATTTTCTTTGTTTTGGGGTTGTTTATGGGTTTGATTTATTTTGTGATTTTGGGTGAAATTTTTCGCCTGGTATTTATTTATAGATGGCTTGTATAGTTGAGTTTTTTGTAAAGGGTTATAAAAGGCGTAATTGCATTCGTACAGAATGTTCATTGCTTGTTCTAAGCTTTTGGGGTCTCTACAAAGGATAACAGATCGCATGGGTTCTGGTAATTTATTTCTAAATATCGTTAATGCTAAAAATTTATTTTGTTCAATTAAAGATCTTCGAAAACTTGTTTTGTTTTCACATTAAGTCGTCTTAAAATATTTTTTAAATCGTTATAAAATTCAACACTATTTGTTTTAAATTTTGTTGTCCGAAGCTCATCAAGTAATTCTTCTATAGAGAGCCTGTCACCAAAATTTTTCATTAACGTAGATTTTATATCTACCCAAGAAGTTTCGTGTGAACTAATTTCGATTACCTCTCTTACTTTGCCCCTTAATTTTGATTTTATGTAATCTGAAAATATGCTTTGCGCTAAATCGTTGTACTGAAGGAGTGTTGGATATATTTTATCGACTGAATCTATGAAATTTTGAAGATCCTTAAAATCGCCATTGAATTCAGGAAGTTTTGAGAGGTATTTTAAAGGATCAATGTTAAGAGAAAGCATGTTGGGATTTTCTGAAGTAGGAAAAAAGTTATGTAAAATTTTAGAAATTTCTCGTGACCTGTTTCTTGCTAATTCAACTTGTTCTATTAGGTCAGATAAAATGACTGTTGACATTACTCAAGAATCTTATTTCTAGATTACCGATTTGCGTTATTACAAAAAAAAACTTACTTAAAATACACTCCTACAATAAACTAATGTTTATGACAATATAAAAAAAATTTCCCTATATACTCGAAATTTTTGTCTAAATATATGTATTTAAAAAAAATTCTGACCTTAAAGTATCCTGTTTTGTGTTTTTTTCAATCTGTTGAGTTTTCCAAATTTTGAAGTTGTAGCGAGTTCCTTTCGATGTTTCTTGGTGGTTTTGTTGATGATGAGGAGTTACGTTTTAACAACTTTTAAGTTCGGCTAACCTTTTCTTTATCCTGACGTATTCTTGAAAGTATGCCTTATATCCTTCTTCGGAGGCTGGGTGAAGGAATTCTTTTAATTGTTTCCTTAAAGATTTAATTTCTTTGGCTCTATTTCGAGTAAGAACCATAGCCGCACAATATAATGTACATATATATAAAATTAAAATCGAATCTTTTCGAATTTAATCGGCAGCGCAATAAAGTATTAAAATACACACGAAAAACACTCGCGTTGCGCTATCCTACCGACTGCGCCAGTTTAAGTCCTGATCCTTCGGGACTGCGATAAGTGAAACACACACACTTCAAGTTTTACAAATTTGTATATTTTAAATTATATTTATCAAAAATTTGGTTTTACAAATTTTATTTTAAAAAAAATATTCAATTTTACAAAATAACTTTACTAAAAAAAATTTAATTTTACAAATTTAACTTTACTAACAAAAAATTTAGTTTCACAAATTTAACTTTTAAAACTTTCACAATAAATTGTAATATTAACTTTTTTAAAATAGCTCGGAACTCAACTTAACTGGAACTGACTCTGATAGTAAATCTCTTTATTTATATATTTTAATAATCTTTAATTTTCCATTATGAAAGTTCTTTTTGAAAAATGTTTGCAAGGTAATCAAGAAGGTTATTTCGCAACAATATTGGTTAAATTGAACGGAAACAGCTCATCAATATTGCTTTGGGTTCATAGGTGTAAAAGAACTTCAATTCTCATATGTTATTGAATTGTCATCAAAATTATAAAAATTATATGTGAAAGAACTTTTGTTTTTATAATTGAATTGTCATCAAAATTAGATATAAAAATTAATTGTAGTAAAAATTATGTGTTAAAGAACTTTCATATTTAAAATTTAATTGTCATCAAAACTAGGTATAAAAATTAATTGTAACAAAATTATTTGTGAACGAACTTTAAAATTGAATTGTCATAAAAATGGTAATGAAGAATTTTATGGAGTTTTCTAGATTATAGGTTTTTTATGGGATGTTGGGTTTGATGTTATAACAATTCTCCTCGAACTAAAATATTTTCTATAGAGGTTTTCTTAATAATAATTCTTTTGCTTTGACTCATTTTGTATATATGTACTTATTAGTATCTTTTCCATGGTGAAGGGCAGTCTGAAAATCAGAATATATATTTTTATATTTTTCTATAATGGTATCGGTTTTTGTATTACACATTCTATTCTGCCGAATACTCTATCGGGTGGTCGAAGAGAATGACCTACCACAGAAAATACAAAGGTGATGCATGTGATGTTAGATGGAGCCTTTTTTAAAAGCCAGTAAGCATGTTTGAATTTTTGTTGTGACCTCCGCATCCATCAGAAATTAGTATAATACTTTCTTTATTTTTATAATCCATATTACGTAGTTTAATATACACTGCAGAGCTAATTTCTTTCGACCGAAAATTTTATTGAAATTTTCGGAATATACCACCAAAATTTACTTAGAAAGCCAACATGACTCCCGGATGAACCCCAGCCGGTCATTTCCAGCTGCTTCAGCCTGAGGGTGGGTTCTTGGGGTTACCCTCGCGGAGGTTTCCGTCCGGTTACATAAAATTGACCGGCAAACATACCAATTTAATCGAAAGAGAAGAAAACAAAATATACACCGAGACCGCACCATGGATAAATAAGACGGCAGTGAAAGAAGAATTGCACAACAAAAGGATCAGATATGTTTTATTCACGTATGTAGGTACGAAAGTGTGATTCTTTAACTATCAAATTTTGATCTTCAACACTATCTTTATAGCACCTTTTATAACAGTTGAAAGGGAATTGTCTTTTTGTTCTTCCTCGACAGCAATGTGTATCAAAAACTTTTAATTTTTCTTCAAATTTTTGTCGATAACGATCACCTCCTCTCATTTCAGTTGCAGGATTCCCTGTTTCGAAATTGCGTTTACATATTCTTTTAACTCTATCACGAGAAATGTTAAGAATATTTGCGGACTTATAAAATATGGAATTGAAATGAGTGACGTCTCACGCAGACAGTTCATTGCATTTTAAATTGCCTTTTTTATGACAACAAGTAAGAGAATCTGGATGTCTTAATTTTGAGTGTCTAAAAATTCAGGATTATATTATAATTTAATAAAGCACTTCCTGGATATTTAAATATAATTTACCTTAATTGTTTTTGAATATTTTTCTTCCACTTCTCTGGAATATCTCGATTTCTTTCTCGTTTCACCAGTTTCGCAAACAGTCTTTTCTTCCATCTAAAAAATTATTAAGGTTCAACACAGCATTACTTTTATTATTTTGTTATTTATTTTATATTATTATTACTTATCTTATTCTACTTACTTTATAAATAACTGTTAAAATCTGGTGCTTCTGCGCATAACCATAGTTCAAGAAAGCACTGATGAACTCACTTCAAAATTTAACCTGCCACATTTAAAGCGATGACATCTTCTGTTATATTTTTGTATGTTGAACAAAACATGTTTTGGAACGCAAAACGTATATAAACAGTTTTGAAAACAAACGTTCCACTAATAAAGCAACTTTTAAAAATAAACTAAAATTTTGATAGGAATTTTACACGAATGCAAAAATTTTAGGAATTTCTACTTAAAATGTCAAAAAAGTATTCATCAAAACGAACAAAACCTTATCATTAATTTATCTTCACACAGAAATGAACATAGCAAGTTTTGGAAATGAACCATTTATTTTCATATCTTTCTCTTAAGATATTCTAGGCAACATGATAATTATCCTCAGTTAATGTTGTGTCTAATAAGCTTTTATGCTTTACCAGTAAGATTTGTTTTCAAGTACCACATTATTTGTGATCTAGACATATTTTGCTTATGGACCGTTTGTGAAAAGAGGTCATAAAATTGTTTCCATCAAATTTGGGTAGTTCCACTTTTGGTAGTTTCATATGACTAACATTGTTCAATATATTATCATGATTATTCGCTGGTGAGCTTTGTATGGCATCTTTTCCACTTTTGAATAAGTTTTATTTTAACTTAATAAGCATATCGTGTACTTTGGTATTTGATTATTAATTTCTTAAATTTGTTGCCAATATTTTTTTATTGTTTCTATTATTTTTATTTTATAATACTCTTTCGACAAATTATCATCTATGTTCAAATTTATAATGGTATTTTCAAGTGCTGCGATTATACACTTTTATTTTTTTATCATGTATTTAATATTTTCAACTTGTTTATCTTGATTCGATACGATAATTATCATCATTTTAGATGTTGTATCCATTTCTAATAATGCTTTGTCTTCTACAAATCGTATTAAATTTGTAATTTCAATTCTTGTCTCTTCGTAGCCCTTCTGAACTTTTTTCATAATATTGACTTGTAAAATATTGATGATGTATTGTACATTACTTGCATAATTTGCTCTAATTTGATCATTATTTTCTTCAAAAGTTTTAAATAAATTATCAACTGTTGTTAATACATCTTTTAAATATGCAATAGTTTTTTTATCTGGTTAATGAATTTTATTATTATTTATAATAAATTCCTTTTCAATTTCTTCTCCTAATGCTTGTTGCGATGTATTTAGGGAATCTGTTCACGAGCACCCAATGATCACAATTATAAATTTTATAACAAGTGGTATCAAGTCTTACAAAATCTAATATTTTCAATAGTCAATGTAAACAGTTTAATTATGTATGTACTACATATGTACAATATATTGAGTAGTATTAAATTAAATATCGGAGTCACCAAAATGTTTGCACAAAATTTAAAAATTAGAAAACTAATTTTAAATCTTATGTTGAATTTAGGTGTCAATTATGATTTTCTATTCTATCAAAGATAGAATCGACTTTTCAAAGTCTATTGAAGAAAGTCACGCTATTACGAAAGTCGATAAATTCAATTAAAAAGTAATGCCATATAAATCAAAAAAATTCTTATAATGACAATTGAAAGTGAGGTTAGAGTTGTCTGCTATAATATGAATTTTTAAATATTTCGAATTGTTTAGTAATTCAAAAACTACAAATAAAATTTAACAATATAATGAGTGTAATTTTGGAGTATTTAATGGACGAAATTGATGAAGACTATCAAGATGAAGCAAAAACATTCCAAATTGTTTTACAGCAAAACTGATGTTTATTCCTTGCTAACGCCTTTGTTAACCCATCTGCAGGCATTTGATCTGTTGGTATATACTGTAATTTTAATATTTCCTTTTCAACTGCATCTCTAATATAGTGATACCTCATATGGATGTGTTTGGAGCGAGTTTGACGACCTTAATACTTTGCCACACATTGTGCTGCCTGGCTATCGCTGTACATACAAATAGGTTCAACTGTTGCTTCAAATATTTCTTCTAGTAATGTTTTCAAATATGTTGCTTCTTTAGCAGCAGATGTCAACCCTATATATTCACTTTCAGCACTGGAAGTTGCGATGACACTTTGTTTTTTTGGATTCCCACGATATTGCTGATCCCACATAAATGAATACATATCCAGTATGAGATTTCCTGTCATTGACATCTTCAGCCCAATTAGCATCTGAATAGCCGACTAAAGGTAGTCCGGTTTTTCTAAAAACTAATTCAGCATTTATAGTGCCTTTCAAATAATGAAGCACGCTAGTTGCAGCATTTCAATGCTGTCTCCTTGGACTTTGACAAAACTGAGCCAAAACATTGTCTGAATACGAAATGTCCGGTCGTGTACAGACAGCAAGATAAAGGAAACTTCCGATCAATTCTTGATAATGTTGAACATTCACTTCTTTTCGTTCACCCAGACTGTTAGGTTCCTTTTCTAATTTAATTTTTGCTTGTAGAGGTGTAGCGTATGGTTTGAGTTTTCGTAACCATATTTTTTGATGATGTTTTGAATATATTGTTTTTGACTTAACGAAATAGTCTCCTTTTCAGGATTACGATTTATTTCAATTCCAACACACAATTTTGGTTCACCTAAGTATCGAATACTGAAGTCATCATTCATATAACTTATAATATCATTAACACGTGAACTGTTGTTGGTGGCTAGAACCAAATCATCTACATATGTAGCAAGAACAGTGAATTCTTCAAAATTTTTTCTTATGTACAAGCAATTATCTGCATTCAAGTTTTTAAAGCCCAATTCTTTTAATTTGTTCTTTAATTTTGCATTTCATTGCCTTCCTGCTTGTTTCAAACCATATATAGCCTTTTTAAGCTTACACACTTTATTTTCTGCACCACGTACCACAAAACCTTCCGGTTGTTCCATAAAGATCGTTTCATCTAGATCACCATGTAAGAAGGCTGTAGAAACATCCATCTGATGAAGATCTAAATCCTTCTCAAGTGCTATTGCATACAATAGTTTTAAAGAACTGTGTTTAATTAATGGTGAGAATGTTTCATGATAATCTACTCCAAATTGTTGAGTATAGCCCTTTGTTACTAATCTTGCCTTTCGGCGTTCGATGTTTCCTTCAGAATTTATCTTAGTTTTATATACCCATTTACATCCAACTACATTTTGTTCACTGGGTCTTGAAGTGAAGAACAATTTTTGTGAAAAAAAATATATTGAATATAGTGTTGTTTAAAAAAAGGCAAGTATTATATTTTTATTTTAAATAGACGAATGACATGTAGATAAACTGTTAATATTTGTTGTTCAATAATTTTTCTATATTTTTTTTGGTTTTTTATATGTTTACATTCCCCCCCCCCCCTATTTGTTTTGCCGGGGTAAAAGTGAATACCATTTCTACCTACATTTATTCCATATTTTTTAATTTAATTAGTTGTAAAATATGCCGAGAAATTGTATAAGGAAAAAACCACCACCTTCATACACGATAGAAGATGTCAGAAATGCTGCTTCTGATGTTGAAAATAAAAATAAAACCTATCGCGAAGTCGAATTGTATTATGGTGTTCCAAAGGCAGTGATTTTTAACAGATTTCATGGCCGCAAAACATCTTTGGAGAAAATTGGATCTGGCCGACCACAATTTATTTCAAAAAAAATTGAGGATGAAATATGCAGATGCATAATTAAACGGTCGGAAATGGGATTGCCTTGCGATAAAGCAGAATTGAAGCAATTAGTTGGTCAACATTTACAAAGCATTGATTCTGCATTGGCAATGTCTTTCAAAGATGGAATTCCTGGAGAAGATTGGTATATTGGCTGTATGAAAAGACACCCCAATATTTCTTTAAAAAAACCCGAACTGCTTCAAAAACTACGAAAGGATGCAAGAAAGCCTAATGTCATTTATGATTTTTATGACAAGCTTGAAAAACTTGTTAGACAATATGACTTAATCGACAAGCCTAGTTTCATTTTCAATGCAGACGAAAGTGGCTTCCATCATGATCCTGGTCGTGTACGTGGATTGGGTGTTAAAGGCAAATCCTTTTCCAGAATTTCTGGTGGATCAGGTCGAGAATCTACCACAGTTCTAGCATGTGTCGGTGCAGATGGTTCGCACCTTCCACCACTTATTATCTTTAAAGGGGCCGCAGTACAAGCGAGATGGACTTCACCTGACGCGTTGCCAGGAACTTTGTATGCTGCGTCAGCAAACGGCTGGATGGAAGAACCTCAGTTTTATCATTGGATGTCTAATGGCTTTGTGCCTTATGTTGAAAATCTTCGCAGAAGAATGGATCTCGAAAGCCAAGCCGCGTTGTTAGTTTATGGTGGACATTGTAGTCACAAATAATACAACAAGCTATTAAAAATAATATCCAGCTAATACGACTACCGAGTCATTTGACTGATAAAATCCAACCTTTAGACAAGTGTGTTTTTGGCCCTGTAAAAACGGCTTGGGATAAAAAGCTGGTTCAATATGGAAAACAACAAATGGGTAGAAGATGTATGTGTTTAAGCAAAACAACTTTTTCAAAATTAATCGGAGAAACCTGGATGGAATCTTTAACCCACAATAATATTATTTCCGGTTTTGAAAGTACTGGTATATATCCTGTAGATCGTACGAAGTTTCCAACAGACGAATTCAATCCTATTGATTTACAAACCTATCAGCAGCGATCATTGGAAGCTCCAGAAACCGTGTCCACTGTGAACAACCAAGGTAATTTCAGTTTTATACAATCTCTTTTTCATATGCTTATTAATCAAAATTTGACCTTTTAGATTCACCCGTTCAACTTGACCCAGATTCAAATCCAAATAACTCTGAACCTGTAGTCTCCATGAATGAATCGAATGTTGAAGGTTAGTATTATCCAGTCACTTTTTCTTATCATAAATTTAAAATAATATTGTTATTCAATCTAGTTGATTCTACTAACATTTTGTCAAGTATGAATCAGGAGTCACAGCAAAAAGGTGCACCTAATTTCATAGAGGATAAAGCCACAAAACAACCTAGTCTTGCTGATTTATTTGATATTGGCACTTCTTCTTGTATAAAGGCAAAATCGAGTGAATTTCCTCTCCAAGAAAAAAAACCAATTCCTCGCCTAAAGCAAATGACCTATGGTGAGGTGCTTACAACAAACGAAGTCTTAAACCGGCTAAAGGATGCTGAAGCTAAAAAAGAGGCTAAAAAAAGGAAAAGACCAGAGAAAGCTAAAACATCGAAAAAGGCAAAGATATCTAAAGGAGAGAAAAAAACATTGAAGAATAAAAACGACAGTATCACAAGCTCAGACGCTACTGAAAACGAAATATCCTATAAAAACGACGAAGATAGTCCTTGGGATGAGGATGAGAATGAATTGGAGGAGGAAGAATTGCAGTGTGTCGGCTCCAAAACACTGGAAAAAGGATGTTTCATTTTGGCTAGGTTTAAAGGTGGCAAAAGGAATTCTACAATATTCAAATACGTCTGTGTCGTAGAATCTTATCACTCAAACGATGATATTGAAGTGACTGGTCTGAAGAGTTTAGATACTGCAAAGGTTAATTTTGTTATGGTACCTGCTGATAAATGCACAATATCTCTTACGGATATTATTGGTATTTTACCACCGCCAATATTGGAAGTAGTTGGAAAACATACACATTATAAGTTTAACAAAAAAGTAGATGTTAAGGAAAAATAATATGTATGAAGGTTTGTGTTTTTATAATACTAATATCAAAATAAACGTTAAAACTATTCTTTTTTTTTTCAAAAAAATCTCATAAAATTTGAAATTTTTTACTTATTTCTTGGAAATTTGTTTATAACAATTTTGATTTTGGGGTAAAAGTAAACATTGCAGGAATTACTTTATTGAGCAAGGCTTTTTTAAAAAATGACTTCTTGTTTACTTTTCCCCTATTCGTAAGCCATTTCTTCTTAAGGCAATAAAAATAACTGTTTCGATTTACCCCATCATTTTTCTGCTTTTGGGGTGAAAGCGAACATTTACATGGGTAAATGTGAACACCATATTGTATGTCCAGAAGAGAACACTTTTCAGCTCAGCATGTCATAGGCTTAATTTTCAACTTTAATACGTAAGTTTTAATTACAGACAGCACCGATAAATATGCACAAACAGTTTGAAAAAAATATTCAAACATTTTTGTAAGGGGGAAAAGTGAAAAAGCGTTTACATTTACCCCAACTGACCCTTCCTTCTTTGTTGATTTTTCAGAATTTGTTGAAAAAGGTACTCGTACTTGTTTGCTTCGAATACACGTTACACAACTAACATTACTTTTCTTAAGTTTTTCCAACCCTGTAACCATGTTTTTCATGCTAAGTTTTTCCAAAGATGCAGTGTTAAGATGCCCGAATCTTCTATGCCACAGCTCAAACGTTGTTAAATTAGTTAAATTAGCACACTCAATATGTAACTTTTTCTCTGAACACTCAGTTACTTCATATAAACCGAAATTTTTTATTGCTTGTATCAATTTTTCTTTGTTTCTTTCAATTATTGCATAATTTCCTCGCAGAAGTACGTTGCAACATTATTCGTAGCCTTACTCACTGAGATTAAGCTAGCTTTTAAACCTGGAACAAATAATGTATTGTAAAGTTTAATTTGATTCACTTTATTATTAATTTTAACACAAAGCTTTACTGTTTCGATGCCTTCTACACTTGTAGACTCATTATTTGCAAGTTGAACATTTCACAAATTTTGTTTTGATAAATTTTCAAATGGGTCTTCATAACAATACATGTATGAAGTAGCACCACTGTCAATATACCATATTCTTTCTGCATTTATTTTGCTGCGCACATTATTTGAAGTTTCATATGCAGATAAAGTTTCTTGTAAAACAAATCCTTTTTCATCAGATAAATTTGTTTTGTATGTATTTTTAGAACGACAATTTTTAGCTTTGTGACCACGATGACCACAACGACGACATTTGAATGGGAAATATTTTTGATTATGGGAATAAGATGGCGCCCCTTGACCTTGTACTTTTGTATTTCGATAATTATAATTATACACTTTCAAAACATTATCTTCAAGCTCCTTTTTCCTATCACCTACCTCTAGTTGTCTTACCTTCACCGTATTCAATGATGGAAATTCCTGTGCTGCATCAAAATCTGCGTGCACTTCTTTAAATGCCTCAGGAAGACTATCTAATAATAATGTTACTATAAAATCCTCATCAACTTTTGCATCTAATTGTTTTAATCGTGAAACAATACAAAGAAACTCTCTAAGGTTATTATGCATTTTTTGTGTTGCAGTCATTTTCATATTCATTAATTTTCTTAACACTTCTACTTTCTATCTTGTACTTTTCCGGTCATAAGATTCAGCTTAAAAATTCCATACCTGTTTTGATGTTGTGAAATCCTTCACAATAGCAATTTGAGCAGGTTCCATTGCAACAAACAATTCACTTCTTGCGTCTTGATACTTTTCTTCCCAGATGGCTGTTTTGTCATTTTCAGTTGGTTTCTTTTCCATACCATTGACATATTTCAATAAACATGCTTTATGTAAAATACACTCCATTTGAGTTTTCCAGGTACTGTAATTTTCACCATTAAACAATGGTATTCTACCAGCCATTGAAGTTGAAGAAGCCATTTCGATTTTTAATACACAATATTAGACCAAAAAGAAAAAATAATATTTCACATATATTCTCCAATTGATTCCGCTAAATCTGGGCACATAACTTGATAAAATTAATGGCCAAAATTTAGGATGATTTTAGAAATAAAAATAAACACAATGTTTCAAGAAACACACTTTATTATTTCATTTAAAAGAAGAGAAGGATGAAAGATAATTACAAACGTCAAAATTATATTAATTAGTTCTGACAACATAAAAATAAGAAATACATTCATAACAATGTTGCCGCATATACTTTTTCCTTTTAATAAAATATGAGTTTGTAAAAAAATTTAAACAACTTTCTTTTTTTTTAAATCTTTAATTTAAGTATTTCTCCGAATACAACTTAATTGGATTCACAATCTCACTTTTGATGTGAAAGAATAAAAATTACAAACTGAAACTTAGTAATAGCTAAGTACTTGAATCTAACTTCTTACTTTTAAATTTCGAGAAAAACGTTGTTTCACAAAAAATATTTATTATAAAACTAAATATTTATTACAAGTTAAATTTTGTTTTACAATTGAATATTTATTAATTAAATTTTTATTTAGTTATTTTGATTTATATTGAACTGATTATTAAAAATTTAATTTCATTAAATATTAAATTACAATGCAATTATCCATGCTTATTAATTACAACACAATTTACTTTAATATTGCTCACTCTAGTCTATTCCATTATAACGACGATACAAGAGTGAATTTAAAAAACTAAAATACAAGAAAAATGACCTGAGATGAGTCTATGTACTATATGGGTAAATGTATACAATATGACCTAACTGCACTTTTGTAGTTAAATTTCTAAGTTGGGTATAATTTTAATCATTTAATACAACAGGGTGATTATGTGATATAAATTTTAATTCCAATTAGATGTGAAATGCAATGAAAGTATATAAATTAGTTACAATCTCTAACAAACGTCACGTTTCAAAGACAGAGATTCTCATAAGAATTGTTGAAAATATTTCTGGGTAGGTGAATTTTATAAAACTATATTTTTAAGTACATTAATTTTTCATTGTGTCAGCAGTAATAATTAGAGTATATGCAATATTAAGTTCAATATACTTTAATAAAGAATTGCTGACATGTGCATATGATATGCTGAACCTTGTTGCATTGAACTTTACTGTACTGAACAATATTTCACACAAAAAATGCTGATTTCAATTTTCTTACAGAGTAATGAACTTAAATATTTTAATTATGAACTTAGTAATATTTCAATTCTAAACATCGTATTCAACATCATTCAGAATATTCCAGTTTGTTTCTAATTTATAAAGTTTATCTAAAGTAGTCTAATTGATATGACTACAATCAACCAAGGATTCTATTTGAATTTTAAGCCTTTTTATTTTATGAACGGGTTTTAGTTCAAGATTCGTTCTCAAAAATGTAACATAATTTGATTTCTGGTGTTCATTTGTTATTGTTTGCAAATATTTTATTGCACAAATGTGATATTAAAAATATATCAGCTTAGCTATATTGGAATTTATATCAGTAATCTGCATTTGAAACTTAAGCATCATACTATTCAATTTATCACTGATGAAAAAATATTAGTCAAATTAATTACCTTAAGAATTGATTATACAGTCAGCGAAATTCAATTAGATCCACCTTCTTTTTCTTCGTTTTAAAACAAATCGTTACCTGGTTTTTTGAAAAGATTATTTGTTTAGACAGATGTCAGTGCCATATGGCTAATTAATTGCAAAAATTCCCATTTTAAAAATTTCAAGGAGTGGTAATTAGTAAAAACTGTGTTTTTAATTAAGGATATAAAAGACGAAATTCAATTAGATCCACTCACTTTAAAAGTAACTATTATAGTTACAAATAACGTTGAAAATTTTATTAAATTTTGGTGTAGTTGTTTAAATTGATATTATAAGTCTTATTTTATTTCAAATTTTTTTCAAAGTTTTATGCTGTATAGCAATGGGTAAGCGTAATATCCTTACTTCTGAAAGAACGTGCAAAAATTGAGGCCTATAAAGATGTGGGGCTTTCTAATAGACAAATTGCAAAAAAAGTAGGGCGATCACATAAGTGCATAAATAATTTTGTTAAAAATAAGGAAAATTATGGGCAAAATTATCATTCAAGAGGAAACCAGAAGATCTCGAAAAGGGACAAGAGAGACATTTTCAGGCTCGCAAGCAAAAAAAATATGACATCATCACAAATACGTTCAGCACTGGACTTAAATATTTCTATTCGTCGAGTACAACAAATTTTGTCATCCTCTGAACACTTTAAATGGGAGAAATGTGCAAAGAAACCAGCTTTAAAGGATCATCACAAGACAAAGCGGCTTGAGTTCGCGGAAAAGTACATCACGTTTGGTAACAAATGGAAAAATGTGATTTTTTCAGATAAAAAAAAGTTTAATCTTGATGGTCCCGATGGTTTTAAATTCTATTGGCACGATTTGAGAAAGCAGAAAGATGTATGTATGAGCCGAAACTTTGGAGGAGGTACTGTAATGGTTTGGGCCGCATTTTCGTTTTACGGCAGGACGCCATTATGTTGGATTTCCACGAAAATGACAAGTGAAAAATATGTTGAATTACTAGATGAAGTTCTTATTGACTTTGGAGAGCAGCAACCAACAAGAAGATGGATTTTTCAGCAAGATAATGCAGCCATTCATAAGGGATCTCCAGTAATAACAAATTATAGTTCTTGACTGGCCAGCACTATCTCCTGATTTGAATCCCATCGAGAACTTATGGGGAATTTTAGCCAGGGCAGTTTACGGCGGAAGAAAACAATATAACACTATAAATGAGTTGAAAAATGCGATTAAGGAAGCTTGGACCGATATTGAGCAGTCTGTTACGATATGAAAATTAAAGTTGTCTTCTGGCAAACTCAAGACCTCCCGATGAGTCCTATCCGGTCTATCATAGTGATTCCCGGCTGCTTCAGCCCGGGCGTGGTTCTTAGACTCACTTGAACGAGGTAAACTTCATATTCATAACATACAAATTAGACCGGAAATTCAAATTGTAACCAATAAAAAAAAGCGAAATTGGGGAATTAGGATAGTTAAAAAAAAAACAATCAGGTACCAGAAAAAGGGAAACAACAGAACATTCTCCTCATGTATTTAGAAAAAAAAATTTATAGATATAATTAAAAATTTTCTTTTTTTTTTTTTTTTTTTTTTTTTTTTTTTTTTTTTTTTTTTTTTTTTTTAAAACTCTTATAGGAATAATAATTACATAAGTTCAATTGCACCAAAATTTAAAATTTAGAAGAAAAAAAAACTTTCATTTAATTAATTAATTAATTGCAATAAGTTAATTATTTATTATTAGTACTTCGTGCAATTGATGTTAATTTTCTAATCTAAATAAATTTGTTTTTAGGCAAAAAAAAATTGTTAATATTTTACAAAAAAAATCAAAATTTACTTAGCTTGCTAACAAGATATATACAGGTATCGATGAATGAACGGTTGACTGGTGATTGGCGGGGCTCCCTCGTGGCGGTACCGCTGCAGGTCCTAGAGCTTCATAATTTGTGCATAGTATCTATGACGAGTTCATTCCTTTTCCTTTTTTTTTTTTTTTTTTTTTTTTTTTTATATATATTTAGAATCTCCTTTTATTAATTAATGATATATATGATTTTTAATTAATTTATAAAGCTAATTATACAATTATTATTATTATTTTTTTTTTTTCTTTTTTTTTTTTTTTCATTTATTTATATATTTCATTTTCAAATTTATTTTACAAAATCAATTCTACCCTCAAGAAAAAAAGTTCCTTTTAAATTCAGGTTTTGCCTATTTTTATTTTTTTCTTTTTCTTTTTGCTTTAAACACTCTTTTTTTTTTTTCTTTTTTTTTTTTTTTCTTTTTTTTTTCAAAAAGAAAGTCTGTAACAAAAAAAAATTTTCCTTTATTTTCCTTCTCTGTTAAATTTAATATTAAGAGCTGTTTTAAAATTTTCTAAGGTTAAAGACATATTTTATTCTCTTAGTTTTTTTTTTTTTGTCTTTTCAGTTATATGAAAATATTCAAATATTGATTAAATCCACTTGTATCTTATGATAATGATTAGAATTTAGCAATAGAAAATAGGATTCTAGAGTTTTTCGATATTTTTTTTTTTTTTTTTTTTTTTTTTTTTTTTTTTTTTTTTTTTTTTTTTTTTTATATATACATTATAGATCGTACACTATTATTTTAACTTGAACTTGTTCACTGTCACTAATAATAAACTAATAACTGCAACCATTATAAAAAGAAAATTTAATTTCAATTGTAAAAAAAAAAAATTCCTATCGATAACATTTTTTTTTTTTTTTTTCTTTCAATTTTTAAAGAGTTATTCTTAAGTGAAGAATTACGCATTCCTGATTTATCATTTCAATTTCAATTTTTATTCTTATTTTTTTTTTTTTTCTTAAACATTTATTTTGAAGAATTTAACTGCGTTTTTTTTTTTTTTTTTTTTTCGTTAAAACAAAATCATTCTATCACAAAATGACCACTACAATGTTCTATCGAACATTCACACTTTTATTACATATGCAAGTTAAGGTTTTTGTAAATGAAAAACCAAATTTGAGAATTTGAGTCTGACTTTATTGATTACCAACTTAATTCTAATTTTACAATTTTGAATTCTTAACATTACACCTTCTATGGATTGATTTCACAATATTGCATTTACATATTTGGGCATAAGTGGATTTGTGCAAGTAAGCAAATTATGCTGTTGGATTTAAAAAGTAAGCAAACAAATTATGCTGTTGGATTTAAAAGGTAAGCAAAAATGATTTTATAAATTATTGTGCTGCAATTTTGATTATTATGAAAAATTTAAAATTGGACGAAAGTGTGAGAAATATAAAATGTGCAATAATTTGTAAGTTAAGCAAAATAACCGGATGCGCGTGTTGCAATATAGTTTGCCCATGAAATTGAACTTATTGGACTTGTATGGAGAATATTGTCGATGGTGTTAACTCCTCCCTCCTGAAAAATCCGCGTCCCGTGGATCCTTGAGTTTTTGTTTTAAAAGGGTAAAATAATGGGTGTTTTTCCTAACTCGATGTTATCTTGTGCTATTGAATTTGTTGGATGTAAAATAAGTGTTTTCTGGCTTTTTAAGTTCCTGAATAAAATGAAAATCGCTAGGACAACTATGACTATTATTATTCCTACATCTGTTATGGTTGATAAAGTGTTCATTGAGAATAATTTCTTTAGTTGTTTTACATTATTCAAATGAAGACTGTGCAAGAATTTTAAATCGAGTTTGATGTTTTTCTCTGTTATGTTAGAGTGTAATATTGGTGGTAGTATGTGTGTTGTTTTAGTTTCTTTATTTGTAAATATTCTGTCTTTTATTTGTAGTGTTTCGTTACTGTAATGTATAAGCAGGTTTCCTTTAAAATGTTTGCTCGAGCCGTTGTAGATAAGGTCTCCGTCGAAATTATTCAGGAAAATTGTATTCTCTGTTAATGCTTCGATTTCTTCATTATCGTTGATTTGATAATCGCAATCGGCTTGTACACTTTTCATAAGTTGGTTTATGCAGTGATTTTGTTTTACTTCCTGAATTTGACTGGGTTTGCATATAGTGGTGTCCTTGAGGCTACGACATTTCTCTGAAATTCCATATATTACATCCTGATTCATCAGGAGCTCTTTATATTCTAGATATATTTTTTTGCCGTTGTTAATTGTGGATCTTATGATGATATGATTGTAGTTTTGTTCCCTTGTTTTGGGTACGGATATTATATACAAAAGTGTTGAGTCTTTTACTGTAACTGTTGGTTGTGCGTATTCTATAGCTTCAATGTCGTTTGAATAAGGTAGTGTTTCTATTTCAGTTATTACATTGTTGATTTCTTATCTGTTGAGTAAGTTAGTGTTGATTGCACCTGCTTTAGCTAATTGTACTGCTCTAATTATTTCCTTTATTTCTTCTTTGAGTATGCTAAGTTTATTATATATTGCCTTTATGTGTTCGCTTCTTGAATTTTCTTCAACATGTTCAGTAATTTTATTATATTCTTTCAGAATCTGTTGAGTTGTTTCAGTTAATGCCTTATTTATTTTGTACTGTTCGTTGTTATTTTCGATTATTGCATTTTGGCTGTTTACTATGTGGTTCCAGTCTGTAGCATCTGGTGATCCTCCTATCCATTTCCACGCGGATCCTATCCAATTTATTGAGCGCTTAGTCCGTGTTGTGTATCCCTTTAGTTCACTGGTTAAATCTTGAATTTGCTGTATTTGATATTCTAATTGTAGTTTCATGGGAGAGCGTTGTTGTATTTGTTGTATGGTGGGTAATATCATTGCTATTGCGTTTTCGTAGTTAGTGAGGTTAATGACTTGAACAAACTTAACGTTTCCACTTATGATTCGTCCACTTCCTTGCTTGAGCATTACTATAGGGGTGGTATATTTGTATATTTCGATTGGTGTTACTATTGTCCAACAAATGATGCTGAAAAAAAAAGGAAAAATTTATTGTGACATATTTTTTATATGAGATTTATGAATGCGTCGTCCCGATGTAGTGGTAACCGTTGCATTGTTGTTTCTAGCAACAACTTCTTTTTTATATTTTGGTTTGTTTTTACTTTGTATTTGTTTTATAGCTGTATATATTGTTTCGCCAGGTTTATATACTTTAGGTGTGCTTCTTTTTAAATTTTCTCTATTTATTTTAAGTTTCTGATTCTTTTTTATTCTTTCAAGTACATCTTCATTTACCGAGTTTTTAAAGTCAAAGAGTTGTTGATAGAATAGACGTTGTGACCTGCTTAGGAATACATCGCTAGGCCTCATTTTTGTTGCAGAGTGTATGGTGTTATTATACCTATCTACTGCTATTTCTATTAGTTTTTTTATGGTTAAATCTTTGTATTCTTGTTGCAAACATCGTACAATTTCTATTATTGTTGAATGAACTCTTTCTATAGTACCGTTGACCTCGCTTTTCTGAGAAGGTGTAAAATATATTTTAATTCCAAGAGTTTTCAAATAGTCAGTTATGATAGGACTTACAAAGCTTTTTTCATTATCCATCACTAATATTTTAGGGGCTGTAAAGTAGTGTAAAATCTTTATCATTTTTTCGCGTAAATGTAAAACTGATTTGTTTTTTATTTGAAAAAATTTTGAGAACTTAGAAAATTTATCAACGCAAGATATAAATTTTTCTTTTTGCATTTCGACTATGTCAATGTGTACTATTTCGGAGGGGTAAGTGGGAATAGGAGTTTCCTGGATTTCTGGTTTGATTGGGTGTCTATCGTATTTACTGATATTACAGATATCGCAATTTTTTGTGTATTTCCTTACAAGTTTAGACATCTGAGGAAAATAGTGTGTCTCCAGAATTTGTTCTTTGTTCTCTTTCCAGTTTCTATGTGCTCTTTTATGTTCATCTTGAATTAGTTTAAATTTTTCCTCCTCGTTATTGACGTCTTTCACCATTTTCTGTGCTATGCGAATTTTAAAATTAGTGAACTGTTCTTTGTACACGTCTTGAAGGAGTTGAAGATACTTCTCGGGGATTTTGATGCCGTTAAGCGTTGCTGGTTGTAGCTTTTCTTTTAAGGCTTTAGTGAGATTTACGTGGTCTACTAATGGCATGTTTATATAGTACCTTTGATATTTCGGATGAGGTTCTTCTTTTATTATCATGATGCGTGGAGATTTTTTTTCATTGATTATTAGCTGGTTTCTGAATACATTTATTGGAGCTTCGCAGTGTGGTATATAATTGGTACTGTCTTCTTCTGCACTATGTATTGTTGCGAGTTCTTCTGAGTGCAAGGTGTTAGCTTCAGTTTTCATGCGTGATAGGGCATCTGCTACTTTGTTAGTGCAGCCTGGTTTATAAACTAATTCGTAATTATATTCTTCTATCCTTGATTTCCATCTTTTTAATTTTGCGTTATTATTTCTGTTACTTAATGTGAATGTAAGCGGTTGATGATCTGTTAGGATTTTTATTTTTTTTGCTCCATATAAGTAATTTCTGAGGTTTTCGAGAGCCCATGCTATAGCTAACATCTCTTTTTCATTTGTGGCATAGTTCTTCTCTGTTTTATTGAGCGATCTGGATATATAAGTTATTGGTCGGTCTTTTCCTATTTCTCCTTGCGAAAGTACGGCTCCAATGGCGTGATTTGATGCATCTGTTGTGAGTATAAATGGTTTGTCAAAATCTGGAAAAATGAGAATTTCTGTGGATATAGGTGATTGCTTTAGGTGGTTAAATGCTTTTAGTTCTTTCTCTTCTAGCTTAATTTTTACTTTCTTTGATTGATTAGCCTTTATTTGTGCGTTTTCTCCTCTTGTAAGGTTTGTGAGAGGTTTGGCTATTTTCGCAAAATCCTTAATGAAGCGTCTGTAGTATGATGTTAATCCAAGAAATGTTTTAGGCTCTTTCAGGTTCTCTGGGGGCTTAATATTTTGAATGACTGCAACTTTTTTTGGATCTGGTTTTATGCCTTTGTTCGTTATGATGTACCCTAAAAATTCTGTTTCCGTTTGGAGAAATTTTGTTTTATCCAGATTTACCTTTAGATTGGACTTTTCGAGTTTGTGGAATATTTCCTCAACATTATTAAGGTGCTCTTTTTCTGTTTGTCCGCCGAAAATTATGATGTCATCGATGTATACATAGCATATTTTCCCAATGTATTGTTTTAAAACATCATCGATCATCCGTTGAAAAATGGCCGGTGCATTTTTTAAGCCAAAAGGAAGCCTGGTAAATTCATATTTACCATTCATAGTTGAAAATGCAGTTTTCGGTATATCATTCTCTTTCATTTTTATTTGGTGAAATCCAGAAGTGAGGTCTATTGTTGTGAAATATTTTGAGTTTCCAAGATTCGCTATAGTGTTTGTTATGTCTGGTATTGGGTACGTGTCTGGTATGGTGACTGCGTTTAGTTTTTTAAAGTCGACGACCATCCTATACTTCTTCACACCTGAAGCATCCATTTTCTTCTCTACTATCCAAATTGGAGCATTATATGGACTTTTAGAGGGTCTAATGATGCCATCTTGTAAAAGTTTTTTTATTTGTTCTTCTACTTCGGTTCTCATGCTGACAGGGTAAGGATAGGACTTGGCGTAAATTGGTTCATCTGTTGTTGTTTTAATTTCAGCTGCAACATTTGTATCTATTAGTTGTTGTTCATTAAGAGGTCCGAATAGTGTTTTATATTTTTTTACTAGCACTTCAATCTGTTTATTCCCATTGGTTTCTTCTGTTTGAGCCGTGTTTACCTGCATTGATTCTTTCTCTTTAAGTGGGATTTCTATATTGGGAAAGATTTTGAGAATGTTGTTTTTTCTATCTATAATAGCTTCTACTTCCTTTAATGTGTCGTCCCCTATTATACCGTCGAATGATTTTAAACCAGGTAGGACAAAAAAATCTGTTGGAGTGTTATTGCCTAAACTTTGAAAAAACTTACCACAAATTTTCTTATTAATTAGAATATTGCCGCCTGCTGACTTAATTGTGAATGGTTTCTTTACTGGTATTGCATTTGTAGCTAGTTCCGGTCTGATAAAGTTTTTATTGGCTCCAGTATCAATCAGGAATTTAAGTATTTTGTTATCTTTGGTTTTATATGCTAAGTAAGGAATGCTAGAGAGGCTCCCGTCATAAAATTTACTTCAGGGTGTTCTTCCTCTTCGGCGTCATCTTCTATTTCGCTGTATTGTTGTACATAGTTGTTGTATTGAGCTTCTTCATCCTCTTCTTCTGGTTCCATGTAGTTAATTTTCTGAAGTTTCCTAGCATGTCCAACTGAGTTATTTTCTCGTTTTATTGCAGGTTGTGTCGGTCTATTCATGTAGTTTATTTGTCTCGTTTGTATCGATGGATCGATTTCCATAGGTGTCGGAGGTTTGGGTTGGGTTGGCCTTGGTGGTGGTACGCTGTTTAAATTGTGTTGAATATTGTATCCCATGTTTCTTTGTTGCAAAGTTATATTTTTCCGTTCTGGTATCAGATTAGAGTTTTTTCCTAATTTTGGTTGTACCTGTTTTATGTCAGACATTCTGTTAATCGGGGTAATGATTGTGTTATTAAAATTTTTCGTATGTATTGATAAGTTCCTATAACTTAAGTTTTGTATTTCTAAACACGAGGCATAGGCTTCAGGTAATGTTTGTGGTTTTTGAATTGTCAGCATTTTCGAAAGCTCGCCATTTAATCCACGAATAAATACGTCAAGGGCTTTATTTCTGTATGTTTCTATTAATACACGCATTGTTTCGGAAGTATAGTCTTCTGTTTTTATTTTATTGACGATGAGAGAAAATTGGTGATTAACATTAGCGTAAAATTCATCTATAGTTGAATTTCCTTGAATTAGTCTGCTCAATTGGTATTCTAACGTTCTAATATCCCTTTTGTCTGCATAGTGGAGAGATAGACATTGTTTAATTGCACTCCAATCGTCATCGAAAATATTATAAGAGATAAGGGCTGCATCAGCTTTTCCTCTTATTTTCTGTCTAATACTTTTTAATATAGCTCTGTAGATTGGTTTTTGTTTCACTATTTCGTAGTCTCTTAAAATTCCTTCGACGCTATGTATCCACGAGATATATTGTATAGGGTTACCTTCGAAAGATGGAAGTTCTTTTACACAGTCAGGAAGTTTGCTAATTTCCTTTAAATCTTGCTCGTTTCTAGGAGGTACAGAGTGTACTACTTGAACTACTTTTGGTGCTTGGGTTTTTAATTCTAAATCTGACATTCTTTTCTCTAGGGTTTTAATTTGTTCAATATGGGCATTAACTGCACCAGTTAATTGTTTTAGGGTTTCCTGAATTCGTTCTAGTGTCATAACTATTTTTATTTAATCGATGGGAAAATGAAAGTTTTGTTCGATGTCTGTGTTACAATTCACTAATTATGCACAAATTCGTTTTTAAAAGATTATTACTTAGTTGGAAGGAGTACCGCCTATTTTAATGCAATAAAATATAACAGATGGAAAAATAAATAAAAAAAGAAAAAAAAAAATTTGTTCAAAGTCAGTGTACAATTTGCTGGTTTTTGCACAAATTCACTTTTACAAAAATATTACCTTTTTTCACTTTACTTGATTGGAAATAATACCTCCTATTTTTATGCAATAATTTTTTCAATAATTTTAAATGTTTTATTTTCAAATTAAATAATAAAAAAAACAGTTTCTATAAAATATAGAATGTTCTTGATAGTTTGTATCGGCTTTACAATTTTCGTAATTGCGCTTTTATTTAGTTATTTCCTTTTTTTATATATTAATTTACAAATTTAAATCTTATTCTATAAGTAGAAATAATTTTTGAATATTCTAGTAATTTTTGTAATTACAGATTTTTTATTTATTTTTTGTAGATTTTCTTAAAAAAAAAAATTTTATTTAAGAATAGCAATAATAATTTTTTTTTTTTTTTTTTTTTTTTTTTTTGAATTATATTTTCCTGATTTTATGCAGAAAATATTTACCAGAATTGTTCAAAAAAAAAAAATTTTCTTGTTAGATATAGTGTATGAATGCTTTTTTCCTTCAAAAAAAAAAAAAAATTACCAAAAATTTTCACTAAAAAGAATTGGTGGATAAGTAAAAAAAAATTAATTTTTCATATAGATGATTTTATACAAGGTTTTCTAAAATATCTCTTGTTTTGAAAGTTTTTCAAATAATTTGATGTTTTTTGACAATAATTTGTATGCAACATTTATTTATATTATTTCTTTTATAACACCATTTTTTATTTACCTCAAATTTAATTCAATTTTAGTTCAAATTTAATTCAATTTTAATTTTATGTATAATTTTCATTTGTGTACTTACAAAAAGACTGCTATTTTCATTGTTGACTTGTGTCTTCTGGATGAAATTGGAAGAGGCGTGTTTGTCCCGTTTAGTCCTAGGTGTTTAGAGTTACGAAGAACCTACTAATGGTACGATCTCGTTCACTATTTGCCAGTTTCGCTGCTGTAGACTCCTGATGATGAATCCGTTTTTGTGAAAGTGCACCAATTGAATTTAACGCCAAGTTTTTTGTTCTACTTAATTAAAACTGCTCTATTCTATGTGAATAGTGTTTTAACTTTTTGTTTTTTATTTAAAGCCCCTATGTTCTTATGGGAGATAGTGTGCTTTAATTATGCTTGGGTTAAAGGTTAAATTCACTTTTATTTCGTTTTTATTAAGTCACTATGTCCTTTAATTTAGTTAAAGCTACTATGTTCTTACGTGAATAGTATGCTTTAATTTCACTTGAATTTTTAGCTTAAATTTGTATTTTCACTTTTGTCTCTATAGTTATTTATTAAAACTACTATGTTCTGATGGGTATAGTATGTTTTAATTTTATAAACTTATTTAAAGCAACTATGTTCTTAAGGATATAGTATGCTTTAATTATTTTACTAAAAATTTCAAACACTGTCACGTTCACTTTCAGCTACTTGCACAAAATCAACTACTGCTCGGGCGCCAGTTAAGGTTTTTGTAAATGAAAAACCAAATTTGAGAATTTGAGTCTGACTTTATTGATTACCAACTTAATTCTAATTTTACAATTTTGAATTCTTAACATTACACCTTCTATGGATTGATTTCACAATATTGCATTTACATATTTGGGCATAAGTGGATTTGTGCAAGTAAGCAAATTATGCTGTTATTTTTTTTTTTTTTTTTTTTTTTTTTTTTTTTTTTTTTTTTATATATATATATATCGTACACTATTATTTTAACTTGAACTTGTTCACTGTCACTAATAATAAACTAATAACTGCAACCATTATGAAAAGAAAATTTAATTTCAATTGTAAAAAAAAAAAAAAATTCCTATCGATAACATTTTTTTTTTTTTTTTTTTTTTTTTTCTTTCAATTTTTAAAGAGTTATTCTTAAGTGAAGAATTACGCATTCCTGATTTATCATTTCAATTTCAATTTTTATTCTTATTTTTTTTTTTTTTTCTTAAACATTTATTTTGAAGAATTTAACTGCGTTTTTTTTTTTTTTTTTTTTTCGTTAAAAAAAAATCATTCTATCACAAAATGACTACTACAATGTTCTATCGAACATTCACACTTTTATTACATATGCATATAGCTAGAACACAATAAATTTACTTGTTGGTTATGCGGATTAAATTTAGTTAGCGTACAATAATGTAAATTATTAAAATTTGAAAAAAAAAGGATTCAACCTTTCAAGAATTTATTTCTGTGCTTTTTTTTTTTTTTTTTCAAAAATAAATTTCAATCCTATCATGAGAGAAAGTTCTGCGTTTTTTTTTTTTTTTTAAATAATTTGAAAAAAAAAAAGAATTTCTACTGTAAACTAATAAAGATTATTTAGTATGCTTTACGCGTAATTATTCCACTACATAAATTTATAGATTCCTTAGAGGATAAAGACGTTTTAATATCGATGAATTCCAATTTGAAACTTAAATTTTACAGTAAAGAAAAATAATTGGAAACGACGAAATATGCACCTGCTGGCGTAACTAGTTCACTTTATATCTTATAAAAAAAATTGTTTTATTCTTTTAATTTCTAAATTTTAGCATTAAAACGGTGATTTACTAATAATTTCTTTTTATAAAAAAAATAAACTTCACTGATTCGTTACTTTTTAATTTTTTTGAAAGTTAAAGTTCTGTATTATTATCTTCTTTTTTTTTTTCTTTTAACTAAAAAAATTTATGAAGAAATGGCACACAGATTTTATTAATGCGAACATCCAACAAGCCTGACTAAACACCAAAAAGCCACTATCTAAGACGTACTTCCCTCATATATCCCATTTCGAATCATTACATTGCTTATCTCTTAATTTGGAATTAAGCGATAGTTAAGAGATAATTACGCATCAAATAACACCCAGGCAGGCCCGGCCCTACCATAGGAGCAGCTGGAGCACTCGCTCCGGGCGCTAAAACTTAGGGGCGCTGAAAATAACTGCTCACTTATTTAAATTTTGTTTAATAAAAAATAACATAAAAGTGAAGAATTTTCAAAGTTCACTAATTTAAATATATGTACATACATATACATATATATGTATTATGTATTATGTAATATGTATATTCATATTAGATTCTTATATGCATAACATTTCTAAAAAATACCTTTTATTCGACGCCCGAACATTCGATTTAAAAATATTACTACATATGTATGTATGTATATACTTGCATTTATTGTTACTATTTTATCTGTTAAGAAGAAATAACGTCAAAACAGAATGCGAATGTATATAGGCTTCAGCTTCAATTTCAACTCATGGAGCAGAAAAGCTTTTTGCTCCAACGCTATCAAAATTTTATATGATAAAATTTATATCGTTCCTTATCGCACAAACATTTTCTTTAAATTTTAATATGAAACTTGCGTTGAAATGGTGCAAGTAAAAAGTTTGCACCATCGCATCTCTAATTCTTGATTATGAAAAAATTATAACGAATTTCATCGCATACTCACTTTTCTTCTCTTTTACAATGAAACTTGCGTTGAAATGGTGCAAGTAAAAAGTTTGCACCATCGATTTTCTAATTCTTGATTATGAAAAAATTATAACGAATTTCATCGCATACTCACTTTTCTTCTCTTTTACAATGAAACTTGCGTTGAAATGGTGCAAGTAAAAAGTTTGCACCATCGATTTTCTAATTCTTGATTATGAAAAAATTATAACGAATTTCATCGCATACTCACTTTTCTTCTCTTTTACAATGAAACTTGCGTTGAAATGGTGCAAGTAAAAAGTTTGCACCATCGCATCTCTAATTGATTATGAAGAATTTATTAACGATTTCGCGAAAATTAAAGCTCGTCGTGTAAATTTGAAAAATAAATGAACGATAACTACAAATTTATTCATTAAATAATGTTTTTTGCTAAGAAAGCTACTTTCAATACTTTTTTTTAATTTCTTCTATTTATTTAACGTTTTATTATTATTATTATTATTTTTTTTTTTGTTTTGCTAAGAAGACTGTTTTGAATAATTTTTGTTTAATTTTTATAACTACTATTGGTTATGTTATTGTTTTGAATTGTTATTATTATTATTTTATTTTATATTTTTTATTTCTTTTTAAGATACAATCGCATATTTTTTTAAATGGAACAAAGTAAATAAATTTTTTAGATTTTAAATAATTAAAAAGTCAAAATCAAACGATAATTTTAAAATAATCGATTAATATTATGAAAATATGTATTTCAAATAGCTTTGAAATATGTTTACATTTGAAAAAATATGTTGAATGAGGATTAGGCCTATAGGGGATACTTCTTTAAAAAACGCGTCTTTTATGTTCTACCTACATGTACGTACATATTTAAAAAAATTTCATAACAAAGAGCGGCAAAAATTATAAATGCACCGGGCGCCAAAAACATTAGATCCGGCCCTGCACCCAGGTATATAAAACATTACCGAACCTTCTAGTATATTCGATGTATTACTTGATGAGTAATATATAATGTGTAGGCAATATGGGTACATTGGGGACTTGATGGTGTGTGTGAACTTGAAATTATTATATCATTATGCTATTTACTGAGTAAATAGGCTATAATGACGTCATGTGGGTCAAATAATATAATATGTATATGTACTAAATTTATATTGGGTAATTAATATGGGTATTAAATGGTGAATACAATATGATGTATTTGCCGTCAGCAAATACCATTACATGTGTTTTAGGTTTTTAAGAGATTTTAAGAAATTGAAAATTTTTTTAAAAAAAAGGTGAGTAGAAATTAAGAGAATTTTAATATGAATTTAATATGTGTAATTCTCATACATATTCTAGAAATCGCGTGATTTCTTAAATATAATGAAAAAAATCACGCCATCTCCAAAACAATGAAATGGATTACGAATTTTGTTGCTTGTGTGCAACGGATTTTGGTTTACAGTTCATTTCTTGGAATTTCAAGTTGCAATTCCAATGAACTTCAGACTATGTTTTATAATATGAACTTAATTATATTTTTTTAATGTACAGCCAACTGAATTTGTACAGTGGCGTACAAAAAAAAATGGACCCATAAAAAAATTATGTAGCTGTCGCAACAAGTCTACACTAAAGAATTTAGTTTTAAGTATGAAAAATAGGTTAATAGAGGTTATAAGAAAATAGGGATCAACAACAAAATATTAGTTTTAATTTAGTCTTCTTTAAAATAATTATAATTTTTAAGCTATCAATAAATTAAAATAATTTTCTAATGGTGGATATAATTGAATTTCGTATTTTATATGCTTGAAAAACCAGTTTTTACTAATTACCACTCCTTGAAATTTTTAAAATGGGAATTTTTGCAATTAATTAGCCATATGGCACTAACATCTGTCTAAACAAATAATCCTTTCAAAAAACCAGCTAACAATTTGTTTTAAAACAAAGAAAAAGAAGGTGGATCTAATTGAATTTCGCTCACTGTATAATATTAAAAGATGTATCAAATTGACTTTTATTTCAAACCTTAACGTTTATGTTCCTTTTGTATATATATATACAATTTGCCACTCCGTGCAAAACTAGCTAATACTCCTTTTTAAACAGCTCTTTTGATGCACAAGCGAAAATTCCTCAAACCGTTTTGGGTTTTTGCCCAGTTTTAAAGACTTGGAAGTCATCGTTTGCGAATTTTGAAAATATATATAATATATTTTTGTCAGACACAATGATGAAACAATTATTAATTCAATTATACAAAACAAATTTTTGTAACGGCGGCCATCAACAGAAGATAGAAAAAAACATAGACCGCTCTGCTACTCACAACTTCTCTTTCTTCTCTTTTTAACGTGACATTTTCTTATTTATAAAATTGCAACCGTTTTTTTTTGCTGTCCCACCGCTACTACCAGATGATATTTGTTATACGGTAAGGAATTTTACAAGGGAAATTAATAATACAAAAAATACTTTTTGATTTTTCTAAGACAACTGTTTATTTGTGTAGTAGCTACGACTTTTAAAATAAAAGTGAAGTATTATACAATTCTATCTTATTCTTATATCTACTTGCAAATTATTTTGACCTTATCTTTAAATTTTTGCTGACCAAGACATTATATTGTACGTACATATAATATAGTAATTATATAATCGCAGTAAAATGTAGCAGTTAAATTAAAATGCATGTTTCTTAGAATTTGTGTTGAAGTACATATTATAATATTTCAGTTACATTACATTGTTTCATATAAAAGTCGGACTCAGCATATTCTGTGAGAAATGTAACGTTCACCTAATAAAATGTTTATATAACTAATTTTGTTGTATTTATTTTATTATTTTTATCCTCTTTTTTTTGTCCTTATAACACGCGCCGAATTTTTTTTTATGGAGTTGATTAACAACCGATTTGTTAATTTGTGCCTCGCCTTTTCCTTTTTTTTCCGGCCACATATTAAAGGTAACATGTGTCCAAAATTCCAGGGTTGTCTCAGTGTCTAAATTTGTAATTAACCTGATTTAAAATTTATCAAGGTTGCCTTCCCATAAAATTTTCGTAATTTACGCATAGACTAAATATCCAGATCTTTCAGCTTATTTTTAGGCGGCATTTGCCCGATTCGCGATTTTTTTTCACAATAATATTTGTCTTACTTTCCTTTTTTTTAAGTTTTTTTTAGTTTTGATGATATCAAATTTACTAAAGAACAGCTGCGCAAAGTCCCAATCTTGGAACAGATACTCGTTGTATTGGACAAATCTTAGTTTTAGAAGCAATTAATGTAACAACACTTCATTTTCATCAGTAAAACATCGGCAATATACTACTGCATCATAAGCTCTTTCTGAAGCATCTAAGAACCCGTGTATCTCAATGTGTTAATTGGATGTTTTTAACCATCTAGGAGTTTTTATTTTTTTAAAATAAAATAAACCCTTTCTAATATCATTCCAGCGTTTTGTTAAATCTTCATTTATTTCTTCATCCTAATCACGATTTTCTATCCAAAGTTGTTGTAAAACGATTTTGAAAACAGCTGTTACTGGAGCAATCAAACCAAGTGGATCAAATATTTTACTTGCCCCTGATAAAATCTCTTTTTGTTAACTTTTCTGAGCTAATTTCTATCACATCAAAACTAAAACAATCTTCAGATGGTATCCATTTAAGACCTAATACCTTTACAAATTCACTTTTATCATTGATCAAATGTGAACCTTGACTACATTTTTTAGATGGCAATGATTGTAGGAATTCTGTAAAATTGGAAGACCATTTCCTTAATGAAAATCCTCTATTATTCAAAAGTTCATGCAACTGTTTTTGCAGCATTATAGCAGTTTGTAGATTTGAAGCAACTGACATTAAATCATCAACATAGAAATTGTTTAAAATTGATTTTTCAGCAAGTGGATCTTTAAATTCTATTGCAACTTGTTTAAGGGCTCTTGATGCCAAAAATGGTGCAGTTGTTGTACCATAAGTTACTGTATTTAATTGATAATATTGAATTGGTCGATTTTTATTTTCTCGCCAAACAATTCTTTGATAGTCTTGATCAGATTCGTTAACTAAAACCATTCTCAACATCTTTTCAATGTCAGCTACTACTGCAATTTTGAAAATTCTAAAGTTCACTAAAATCGGAAATAAATCTCTATGAACCTTTGGTCCAACTTGCAATTTCTCATTAAGTGAAATCCCAGATGAAGATTTCACTGAACCATCAAACACAACTCTAGGTTTTGTAGTTAAACTGGAAGATCTCAGGACTGGATGATGAGGTAAGTAATAGTGTTCAAAGTTAATATCAGCATTATCTGATATTTGCGTTAAATGACCTAAGTCCTTATACTCTTTCATAAAATCACAATATTGTTTTTGTAACATTGTATCATGTGAAAATCCACGTTCTAGTGAATATAATCTTTCAATTTCTGCATTCATTGATTCCCCAAGTGTTGAAATTTCTTCTTTGAATGGTAAACAAACGTTGTATCTACTTGTGTATTGATCAACTTGATGTGTATTCTGAAAATGTTGTTCACAATATATTTCTTCTAGATTCAAATTTGAATTGTATTTATAACATTCTTCAATTCCCAAAATCTTTTGAGTGAAATGTCAATGTCAGCTAATTCAACATGAAGTGAAATTGTTGGTAAAAGTTTTTTATCATTTAACCATTCAATGCATGACTTTTTATTTTAAGATTAAAAAAATTATTACATGGTGTAAAATAACGAGGACAATAAGAATATATGTGAAAAAATTGAAACAGTCATATACTTTTTAAATAATACTATATTTTTATTCGATATCATACATGATATATCATGCATTGAAGTCAAAAAAATAAATAACAAAATTTATTTTTCATTTCATAAGTAGCTACATTATATAAATCTCAAAAAATGATAAAAAAATATAACATAAAAAATACAACATAAAAATCAATAACAAAAAGTAAAACTCAAAAAAAATAAAAATAATAATCATTATTATTTTCTTAACAGTGGAAATTTTTGAAGCAATTTCTGTTCTTATTAAAGCAAAGATGAACGTTGCACTTCTCACATTCAGTAAAACAAAGATGCTTACAGCCTGGATATTTGCAATGAAGTCGTTTATTTGACCACGTTATCCAGTAAGAAATACAATCTGTTACTTCGTCCTAACAACCATCATTATTTTCATCATTGAAATCAAAATCAAAATCATCTTCACTATCGCACCATTTTTCTAAAATTTCGGATATTTCTTTCTCTGACAAAGCTTTTCGATGAGCCATTATGTTCTAGAATACATAATATGTATATCATATATGATATGCTTCAAACTTTTTGTATTAAAGGCTTTAATTTTAATATAATTTAGATAATATTTATCAAAAACTTTTATTATATGATACCAAACTAGAAAATATACTTATCTTTTAATAAATTCCAAAATTAAAAGAAAACATTAGGTTTTAAAGAACCAATTACACACAGTTAACTGTTTAACACGACTTGTTATGCACAATTTCTTTAAAGGACTTATGGAGTAGAAAAGATAAATTTATTTCTACTCCCCTTTTATTTGATTTTATTAATATAAAAGAAAACCCAAGTTTTATTTTATTCAAGTTTTATTTTATTCAAATGTTATAAAACTTTATAATTATTTAATAATTTGTTAATTAAACCGTTTTGAACAAAGGCTAAGAAAAGAATGAATATCTAATCATTTACAAATGTATTCATACATAATCCTAACTTAAAAGCTTTTTAAGTTTCTCTTCTTTACTTATTATTAATATACTTACAAACATTATGCGAATATGTGACAAACCATTGTTATATTTCAAGATACAAAATGAGGAGATATGACCTCATACATTTTAGAAAACTGCTGAGGTAAGTAAATTTTATTCACACTTGGAACTAGCTAATATAATTATGTTTATTTAAACACAATTACGACTTTAATTTAAGTAAGCAAAATTGCTAATTGAGCAATTTGATATAAAGAATCGAATGTAGAAAATTAATGAAATATTTGTGATATGAGTTTATGAATAGACTTATTCATATTAAGAACAATGATATTTATGCTTAGAATCAAATATGCGTATATTATTCATCGATAGCAACAATATGAAACTATTAAATATAATATCAAATGTAAGTATGATATTCATATATGTATGTACATATGGATAATGGATTTTTCAAATATCCATAACACCTCCGTCCATAAGAAAACAATATTTTATGATTTAAATTTAAAAATAAAAAATACTGTTAAAAAAAATAAAATTTCCTTTATCCGTTCTACTCGTCGCGATCTCTTCTTTCTACATCTCAAGTTTCAACACGCGTCGTTGATGTTCAATTGGAGGTCTTTCGCGAAATTCAATTCTCTGTACTTCGGCTTTTCGGTTTCTTAGACCAAAAATTCTATTCAATTTTTTCATACAATTATATCTTTTTGCCAAATACATATATCATTAAAACAATTAGCAATATAAAAACAACAATTGCTCTTCCCTGTATTCTTTCAGGTATCGGTTTTAGCATATTGTAACAAAACTTTCTTCGTTTTGAATTTTAATACTAAGATCATCTATATCTTTTAAACTTGTTCTTAATTTTCCCAATGATTTATCGCACATTTTGATACTTTTCAATTTTATATCAATAGCATCATTTAATTCAAACTCGTATCTATCACTACTTACAAAAGTATAACTTATATTACTCGAAGTTATTGAAGTTTCAACTGTAAAAAATTTACAATTAGAGTCTAGAAATAAGATTCCTGTACCTTCAATCATATTTTTCACTATTATATTCATTACATTTACATTGATATTTTGTTGGCTTATTTATGGCAAATACATACTTATTTTCAAAAAGTTTATAAAATACTTCAAAATCGGTTTGGATATGTTTCAAATTACAATTTGTTACCGATCTTTTCATAAATACATTTAAAATTCAATCATCTTGTTTTACAGTGTTACTAAAAGTTGTTTGTTTACATACATAATTTTCATCAAAAATTTTACAAAAATCTAAATCTTGTAACAAATCGGGGGTTAGCCTTTTGTCTGAAATTTTTGCAAGGGGTTGATTGATATAACCTCCAGGTGAACCCCAGCCGGTCGAATCCAGCTGCATCAGCCTAGGGTGGGTTCTTTGGGGTTATCTTTTTGGAAGTTACCGTTTTGTTACATAAATGACCGGCAACTGATACAAATCTGATTCAAAAGAACCACCAATTTCCAGGGAAGATAAGCTAAGATAAAAAGAAACCATAAAACGAAAACATGATCCTAGGAACAGCAGTGAGAGAAGAACAAATCAAGTAAACACCGCGACCTTCATCTCCCCACGATGCGATCCACCACCCACAATTCCTCTCTTTTTTTTTTGTGTATTAATTGACTAAGTCCATGTTTTTTTTTTTCTCTTTTTTTTTTTTTTTTTTTTTTTTTTTTTTAATTTGGGAGTGTGGAAAACAGAAAGAGAAGAAAAATTTTTCTGGTAGTTGAATAAAGATCTTATGTTATAAACTTACTTTCTTTCGATTTTATTGTATTTCTTAAATTCTTACAGTATTACATATATATATTGAATTAAAAAAAAAAACTTATTTTTACATACTAGTTTTGCTTTCTATGGTTTTTTGTTTCCTGGGTGTTTTCTTTGTCCTTTCTTCTTCCAATTTTAAACTTTATTCGTGATAGACTTAGAAGTAATCTTAATACGTTTATTTTTTAATCATAGAACAAAAATTAAAAAAAAATCAATTATACGTACCACTCTTAGTGAGACATATCCAAAAGGTAAAATGATAATGGAAAAAGAAGAAGAAAAAAAAAGGACAGAGAGACATCCGTTTTGAAATCATTTATTTTTCTTTTTTTTTTCTTTTTTTTTTTTTTTTGTTCATGTATTCATTTTATTACTATCATATTATTATCAAAGTTCCTAGGACAAGAACAAAAAGATTAAAATCTAAGAATAAACTTTAAACTTTATACCGAATATAATATGTATAGATATATCTATGGGCCCATTTCCTTTTTTTTTTTTTTTTTTTTTTTTTTTTTTTTTTTTTTTTTATTTGTAGAATTTTACCACTTTTCCTTCTCTTAATTACAAAAAAAAACTATTTTGTGATAGCTATTACATTTGAGATTATTTTAGATTATTTTTCGACAATTTTGAATACATTCTTCTTTTTTTTTTTTTTTTTCTTATCTATATAAAGAAACTACTTATTCACAAAAAAAAATATAATAATATTGTAGGTGTACTTAGCTGTAGCCATGAGTCCTGTAGAGGAGATGTTGAGGTGACTGGATCGCTGATCCGGCCGGAGACGTTGTTGATGATGACCCTTGTGTTACACAGGAATATATGTATAGTTTTCAAAATCATTTAATACAAACAAACAAAAAAGATTATGTTTTATAATTAAATTTGCATCTGTTAAGTGACCCAAAATTTCCTTGTGGACGACTATTTAAACGTATACGATTTCGTAACAAATAGTTTAAATTCATTAAATTAACATCAATAATAGTTAAATCACTTACAATATAAAACCAATTTGTATGAATGTTTATTGAAGATAAAGTATCACCAGTACCACTAGTATTATCTAAGAACATCCTTTTTTCTTTTTTCAAATTGATGAATTAGATTTGATATTATTTAATATTTCAAGACCAGAAAAAAAAACTATGACGATTTATTAGTCTTAACTTCAATCGGATATTTAAATTTAATTTCGTTATTATTATTATATTTTTTTTTTTTTTTTTTTTTTTTTTTTTTTTTTTTTTTTTTTTTTTTTTTTTTGAATAATCAATCTTTAAATACTTCAATAATATCAAAAATTATTAAAAAAAAATTTTTTATTCCTTATTGATGACGCTTTAACTTTATTAAATACAATATTTTCAAAAAAAAATATATATAAATTAATTGAACATTATCATTGGTAGCAACATGTTCAAGTTATAATAAAAAATGATTGTTCCATATAATTATTACCACTATCATTATTATTTTCATTATCTAATTTAAATGGTTTCCCTATTGATTTATATGAACTAATTAATTCTGGTAAATTCCACTTTTTAATGAAAGAATTTTAAAATTTATCTTCTTTCTGTTTCACACTTTCAATATTTAATTTTAACAATTTCTCATTTTAAATTTTTCAGCAAATTTATTTTCTTTTTTTTTTTTTTTGTTAATAATACTAAATTTTTCTACAATTCAAAAAAAAACTATTGATTTATATGAACTAATTAATTCTGGTAAATTCAACTTTTTTTTTTGTGAAAGAATTTTAAAATTTATCTTCTTTCTGGTTCACACTTTCAATATTTAATTTTAACAATTTCTTATTTTAAATTTTTCAGCAAATTTATTTTCTTTTTTTTTTTTTTGTTAATAATACTAAATTTTTCTTTGATATACAGTGTTTTCACTTTTTTTTCTTTTTTTTTTTTTTTTCTTTGCATGATTTAAGTACACACATTCCTTTTTTTTTTTTTTTTTTTTTTCTTGGTCTGAATTTAATTGAATTTGTTTCTTTTTGTATGATTTCTTTTTTTTTTCTTCTTTTGCATGATTTCACCCAAACTATATTAATCGGTTTTTAACTAATTTAAATGAAAAAAAAAATTCAATATATCTTACGCGGTAACAAAATATGCAACCGTACCTTATTACGACCAGAAGCAAAAAGAAATTCCAGAAATGAAAACCCAGCCACTGTGATTAAAATGTACCTTTTTATATACCGCATTTCGATTCGTTACATTTACTCATCTCTTAATTGAAGGCGATATTTAAGAGATTAATATGCATCAATAAACATGCAGGTATATGAGATATTACCGAATTTTCTAGCATATTCCATATATTACTTGAAGAGTAATATATAGTGAGTAGGCAATATTGGTACATTGGGGCTTGATGGTGTGCGTGAACTTGAAATTATCATATCATTATGCTATTTACTGAGTAAATAGGCCATAATGACGTCATGTGGGTCAAATAATATAAGGTATATGCACTAAACTTATATTGGGTAATTAATATGGGTATTAAATGGTGAATACAATATGATGTATTTGCCGTCGGCAAATACCATTACAAGTGTTTTAGGTTTTTAAGAGATTTTAAGAAATTGAATTTTTAAAAAAAAAGGTGAGTAAAAATTAAGAGAATTTTAATAGGAATTAAATATATGTAATTCTCATACATATTCTAGATATCGTGTGATTTCTTAAATATAATGAAAAAAATCACGCCATCTCTAAAACAATGAAATGGATTACAATTTTTGTTGCTTGTGTACAACGGATTTTAGTTTACAGTTCGTTTTTTGGAATTTCAAGTTGCAATTCCAATGAACTTCAGACTATATTTTAAAACATGAGCTAAATTATATATTTTTTTTTTTGTTAATGTACAGCCAACTGAATTTGTACAGTGGCGTACAAAAATATAGACCCATAAAAAAAATCTACTGTAGCTGTCGCAACAACACAAACTTTCCCACTGACCTGTCGAGGTGGAAAAGGTTGGAAAACGGCAGCAGGAAAAATATTTGCGGAGACAACGTGGGGCTCGTCCACGCCCTGAGAAAGAGTCTCATGCCAGAACAAGTAGGCAAGCCGGGCTAGAGCAGAAAAGAAGAGAAAAGACGCAAAATCTATGGTATAATTTCACACACTTCGATCAAGACCCAATGGAAATCCTACCAGGACAACTTCGTATACTCACGCTCCCTTACAGACCCCCTGGGCACTGCCAATCCGCAATTGACATCGCATAAAGCTAGAGGATCCAACATAATTGTTCGATTAGCCTAACCCATTAAAGGCACCAAATGGCCTCGTTTAACGTGGGAGTCAGAGAGAAATAATTGACTTAAACATGACTGCAAGGCAATAGTTGCTGAAAGTGAACAGTTTAAGGACACAGGAGTTTGAAATAAATATAATTCGAATGAAAAGAGAAATCTGGATGTTCCAAGCAATTAAGAGAATGATGACGATAGATTGAGTTAGGATTCAGATGTTCATCATGAAAATGATATGTATGATCCCTTTGCGGGCGATTTCTAAGCACAGAGTTATTTAAGTTTTTGAATTTTCTTTATTTGATAATTAAAAATTTTCGGATTTAAAAAAAAGAATACAAAAAAAAACCATTACGCTCGAGGTCATGAGTAATATACAAGAAGGTGTAGCCACGAAGGTTTGAGAAAGAACAAAAAGGAGGGAGAAATCTTACTAAAAGAATCAGTTGGGTTCGCCAACCAGTCCACCGCGCCCCCGTCGAGGAGGGTAAAGCGAACCACTGAGATTAAGCAGATTGAAAAGCAAAAAAAAAAAACATAATCATAGAATGAAAGAAAAACTGACCGATGATTGTATAAATCTGAAGTGAGCAAGGCAGAGATACTTTGCAAGAAAAACTTCTAACGGATTTATAGCCGAATAAGGAAGAGATAAACTAAATAGCGTGCTAAGATTTTAAATCCTTCGCATGAAAGGTACCCACGTATTTACCCTGTAGGTCCTCCACTTCATACATGCTTCCTCCAATGCATCTTTTGATTCGACATTTTAAGAACTTTTTAGCTAGTTTCGAATTATAACCTTTCGCGAAATCGCTTTGGGTGAAATTTCGTCTGTAAACTTCCTGTCCTGGACGAAATTTCACTTCTGTGGTCCGGAGGTTGTAAGACCTTTCTGCTCGTTCGTGAGCCTTCTGCAGGTTTGCCGAGACTTGGTCACGAATCTGCTGAAGTTTGACGACTTCAGGCAGATCGACGACCTCTCCATCCATCACGCAGTCCAATTCTCTCAGAACACGATATGCCGAGGCATGCCTTACCATCGGGAAACCAAATACCGTCTGGTAAGGTGTGCGCTCAATGGCACTATGAAATCGAGTTCTAAGAGAACTAGCCACGCGATGAATGGCCTTGTCCCAGTTTGCCTGGTTTCCATGAGCATAAGACCTCACAGCCTCCAAAATGACCCGATTAACGCGTTCAGATGCATTCGACTGAGGCGAGTACAAAGCAGTGCGAATATGCTTGACACCATAAGAAGATAAAAATGACTGAAATTCCTTTGAGACAAATTGTTTGCCGTTATCACTGTGAAGAAATTCGCATACGCCAAAAATTGAGAAAACTTCGTGTTCTATAAACTGAATAATTGCAAGGGCATTGGCTTTACGGAGGGGTTTAAGAAACACGAATTTAGAAAAGTGATCCAGAATGATCAAAATTTGCGAATTCCCTGCCTTAGTCCTAGGATATGGACCAAGTAAATCAATATAAAGACGTTGAAAAGGTCTTTCAGAAATGAATCTAGATCCCATGGGAGGTCTAGTTCGAAAATTAGGGGATTTGTTTTCCTTACACGCTTCACAATTCCTAATAAAGTCTCGAACATCCACAATCATTTTAGGCCAAAAGTATTTTTCAGACAAAATTCGAAAAGTTACAGCAATGCCACCATGACACGTTACTTCAGATTCATGAACATTTTGGATCAACGAATTACGAAGGGATTTAGGGACCCAAAGTCTCCAAGGATTGTCAATATTCTCCGCAGTACGAAACCGAACACGCTTGAACAATTTACCGTCGTGGATTTTTAAATCTGGCAGCTTATTTTGATTGATTGAAACGAACGAAATTAATTGAACATATTCATCTTCGCGAAAACTATCTGAATCTAGGTCGACCTCAGTCAGATTTAAGTTCGTACTAATTTCTTCGCAAAACGCGCGGGAGAGTGAATCAGCCACCACATTTTGAGAACCTTTGCGGTGCTGAATTGAAAAATCGAACGCTTGTAATTTTAAACTCCACCGAGCGAGACGACCACTTAAATCTGGTTGAGACATCAACCATTTCAAACTCGCGTGATCCGTAATAATAGTGTATTTAAAGCCTTCAACGTAAGCTCTGAACTTTTTGACACACAGCACCGCGGCCAGGCACTCCAGTTCTGTCACGGAGTAGTTCCTCTGAGCTTTATTGAGCTTTTGAGATACAAATGCGATGGGATTTTCATCACCCGCCTCCGAAAGTTGGAATAGGACTCCTCCTACGCCCACTTTCGATGCATCGCACTGTATAAAGAACTCCTTCGTGAAGTCCGGGTCCCCTAGCACAGGCGCGGAAGTCATACAAGTCTTGAGCTTGTCAAAAGAGCTCTGAGCTTCGTCGGACCAGGTGAAATTTTTCGATTTCTTTAAACAATCTGAAATAGGCGCTGATAGAGACGCATAATCGCGAATAAAACGACGATACCAACCGGTCATTCCTAAAAAACGACGAACTTGTTTAGGATTTTTCGGACTCGGAAAATCGACAATCGCGGCAATCTTTTCTGGATCAGTTTTAATACAACCATCACCGACGATATAGTTAAGATACTTAATTTCTTTTTGGCAGAATTTACTCTTTTCGACGTTGATAGTTAATCCCGACATTCTTAAACAAGTCGCGACTTTTTCGAGCATTTTCATATGAGTTTCGAAATCTTTCGATATAATTAATAAATCATCCAAATAAACAAAGACATTATCACGTAATTCCGATGGTATGACTTTGTCCATCAATCGACACATTCGCTGGGGAGCGTTGCACAATCCGAACGGCATCACGGTGAATTGGTAAAGAGGCCGGCCAGGTACTGTGAAGGCTGTCCTTTCGCGAGATTCCTTTTCTAGGGGAATCTGCCAAAAGGCATCCTTCAGATCGATCCCTGTTATATATTTGGTGTCGGACAAGCGACTGAGCAAGCCGTCAATGTGTGGCAAAGGATATGCATCCTTCTTTGTCACAGCATTGACTTTTCGCGAGTCCAGACACAAGCGGTTCTTACCAGGCTTCCGCACCAAAACAACGGGAGAGTTCCATGCGCTATTAGATTCTTCGATAACTCCCATAGCGAGCATGCGATCTAACTCGTCATACATTAACTTTTGAATTGCAGGGGAAACAGGATAATGTCGTTGCTTAATCGGAGGCGTATCACCCGTGTCAATCACGTGTTCTTCTAACGGCGTTTTACCCAAACCGAAAACGGCAAACGAAGGAAATTTAGATTTTATTGAATTTAATTTTCGTTGCTGTTCTACGGTCAAAACGTGCATTTTCGGATCTTGAACGCTTTCGTTGTGAAGCTCTGAAATGCATTTTGGTAACAAATCAAATTTTTGCCAAAAATCGATCCCGAGATACAGGGTTTGCGCTAAGGTCGGAACGATGTAGAGTCGAAGTGGCCTACAAACTCCGTTGTAAACGACTTCGACATCTACTACGCCATCGACCCTTTGCGCGCTTCCATCAGCCGTATGTATAGGTGTGGCCGAAGTTACCTTCTTGGCACCTATTCGCTTTAAGATTTCATCAGCGCTTTTACCTATACAGCTGATAGAAGCCCCAGTATCCATTAAACCATATAATTCGACATTATTAATTGAAATTTTCGCGTATGGCCGCGGATCTTTAAAAGGACAAAAACTATTCAGAACTTCCAACGACTTCCGAACCTGTTTACGCGTTTTAAAACGTTTTCGACACTCGAGAATTCGTTTAGATACAACTTCCGATACCGTACCGAATATTTTATTACGACACTCGTTATATTTACGCAACTTTTCAAGATATCGATCCTCGAAGTTCATGGTAGCATTACTTGTAAATTTAGGTAATTCTGCAGACAATTCTGGAAAGTTTATGGACAAATCAGTTAAATTATTTGACAAATCTGGTAAATTTTCAGACAAAACTGGTAAGTTAAGAGACATATCAGTGAAATCAATTGACAAATCAGGTATGTTTTTAGACAAGTGTTCAGGCTGATGACCGCTGAGGACGGAATCCTCATGTGATGGGCCAGGGCCCTGACCCTTACCAAGCGGACATTGTGGCAGGGTATCATGCTCTGAGGCACGGATCCTGCCGTCCTGTAAAACTTGGCGCAAATCAGGTCCACGGTCCAGCACAGAAGAACCATCGGCATCGACCAGCAAGCCTAACTCGTCTTTCTCGTCGTAGTTGGTATTTTCGGATCCGGGAAACGACGTATCAAACGAGGCGCCCCGGAGTGCATCCCGTTTGACACTCCGTTTTCCGAAGTACAAATTTTTTCAAATTGGGGTTGTGACACCTTTACGACCACATTTGAAACAAAACAGATTACGTTGAGGTATCTTACATTCTCTAAACGAATGTCCTTTGGCGTCACAGTTCCAACAGATAAAATTTTCGGTTGATAAATTATTTAAAGCACAAACATCGGCGCTTGACATAGGTAAGTCCGTCCTAGAGGAATCAGCAAGTTCTTGTTCATTACTTGAAGAATTAACAGACAAATGAGAAAATTGGTGACTTAGGTCACAAGGATTGTTATTGACATAAGGGGTATTATCAAAGACACATGAGTCGTAAGGACTGTAAACTTCTGCAACAGGGCGAGCTCTAGCACGAAGGTCTGTTTCAGACCACAACTTTTCAAATTTTCGGGCTAAATCACGTAGCTCGTCAAGCGAAGATACTGTGTGAAGGAGAAGTGCATTACGTAGTCTAGCGTTCATGTTTCGCCGAACGATATCAATTAGCTCTTACTGGCCCATGGGATATCTGAGGCGCGAGGCCAAACCTTGCATTTCTAACCGAAAATCGCTAAAAGATTCACCAGGCTTTTGATGACGAGCAAACATTGCTTGGCGAATCTCAAAGTCCGTCGTTTGGCTTCGAAATTCGTCAAGCAACGCTCGTCGTACATCACGCCAATTTGCGAGGGGGTTTGCCCGCCGAAATAGCCAGTACCACGTGAGGGCTTTGTCAGATAAAAATCTGTGCACATGAGCGGCTAAAGTATCCTCTGAAACTTTGTCAGCAACTGCTAAAGACTCTAATCGAAACAAAAATTCTTCAATGGGCAGTCCAATGCGACTTCCTGAGAATGACAAGTTCCACCTTTTAAGGGGACTTGTAGACCTATAAGTACGCCTAGGTTGTTGAGAAAATGGTGGCACAGAGCCAAAACGTGAATTATTTGCCGCCAAAGGCACCTTTTGAAGATTAGGATGAGTATTATTGAGAAAAATTTCAGGACGAGATTGAGGAAAGTCCAAGCTTGAAATTTGTGGATTAGCTGCTTGTCTTGGACGGTTGAAGTCATTATTGAAAGAAATTGGAATATTATGAGAAGTATGAGAATACTGTTTGTCAGAAACAACTGGAGAAAAATCATTAGTTGTGGCTGATAAGGAAGTATTAAACCTGTAATTGGGCTTATCAAGGCCGCGTCGAGTCGGGTTGACATTTTCGGGAATTAACGTATGAGTTCGCGTAGTGATATTAATATTACGATTGCGTAATTCTGTAGGAGGTTTACTGGGTAAGGGAACATTAAAAGCCAAAGATTTTCTTTGTTTATTTTTACTTTTATTTTGAACAGATACATTGTTAGATTCTACAAAAGTTAATGGACTAGGAACAGCTGCAGGACCTTCCTTTCCACCCATGATGCTCAGGTTCTCTATAGACGTTGCAGGAGTAATTCTCACCAGTGATTGTGTGTTATTAAAGTTCAAATCTCCTCCTACTGCTCCCAAATCTGCATCGGCCGTTCTCAAGGCGCGCTGTAACATCTGGAAACCCTGTTGGATCGTGTCATCAATAGATTTGACGGACTCGAAATTGGGCTTTCTAATTTTTACTCGATCGACACGATGTTGCAAGTGCCAAAGCTTCGCCTGAACCCGCAAGGACTTATCAGTATCGATAGCAGCATCTTGGGATCTCAAGCTATTGAGCAATCCCTCCGCTTGACTACGCAGGTCGCCAATTTCCTTGTTTAGCGAGTTAATGATCTTGTCCGTTCGTTGAACTGTACCCTCGGCTTCCGCTGCCAGTAGGTCACACAAGGCCTTGAGAGAGTCTGGATGTTTAGGATCAATGTCCCGAATCTGGCATTCATAAATAAATTCCGGAGTGTCCAAATAACTAGGATCCATTTTTGTATTAACACTTCAATGAAAATCTTGTTGAAACTATTGCACAAAAAAAAATTATTATTTGAGGTCACGGATCTAATCGGGTCCCCTTCGTCCGCGTAGATCCCGTGACAAAACCAATTTGGTGTTAAGAGGATTCAACACCCGTGGTTGAATCCCAAAAAAAAATAGAATAACAAATTTTGTTATTATTAATCAAAAAAAATTCACAAAATGAAAATATTGGATATTACATCACTCGCGAACAATCCGAATCATTTAGTTAAGTTTAATTTTATTAAAAATCCGAATAATTGAATTAAGTTTAATTTTATTAAAATTTCGATGAATCACTTTTATATAAAAAAAAATGACGACGTGAAGAAGCAAGGAAGAGTAAAGCAAAAAGAAAGAAGAAGTTGTACTACTTTTACCGAAATCTGAAAAAAAAATTATTTTCTTTACTTCGCAAAAGGCAAAGTAAAAATGTATATATATTTATATAAAAAAAAAACATGCAATATTATGAAATCATGCAAAAAAAAATATAAAAAGTTAATTTCTGTTTAAATTTCTCAAAATAAGATGCTAAATTATTAAATTTTGTTCAAAATTGTAATTTCGTATCAATAAAAATGTTAATTTACTAAATTTGTTCAAAATGTATTACTGTTTGTTTTTACATATGAGGTTGTGAGGTGGTGGACATCAACGAAGGCAGAAGGGTGTCACCAGGACAGCTTCCTGCCGTATTAATAAACCTGAACGTAAAGTAAAAAAAAATTCTTCTTTCACTGCGAAACAAAATCAAATACAGAGTGCAAAAGCGTTTTGAAGTTGGCCAGTTTAAACGGAGGTTTTCAAAAAAAATCAAATTAAATTTCGACTAAATCATCCATGAGGCAAGTCACATGTGTGCAATACATGAAAAACCCAAAGCACATGTAGCAGCCACGTGGATAATTGCACGAAATCATTCGCCAATTTAAAATAATTTAAATTCTCACAAAAAAAATTCAATTTATAAAGAGTATACACATGATTCATTCAACGTCGCAAACGATAGTCCTGGTGTACGTAACCGAGACTATGTGTCATACGTTGAATGTGTCATCTATATGTAAAAGCTACTCGGTTTGACTAACTCAGATATAAGAATGACACACGAGCATATACGCGCAAAGGTTACGGTCTTAAACGTACAAAACCGGCCTGACATCGTATATGTCATGAGCATGAATAAATTTAAAAATTATACTCCATAAAGGCGAAAGAAATAAAATTTTGAGTTTACCGAAAAAACACTTGAATTTAATATATCAAAAAAAAAATTCAAACCGAAATAAAAGTTTAATACCTGAATCTACCAAACGTATTTTAATGGTTTATAAAACCATTCATAAACTGCACAAAAAAAAGTCGGCCAGCCACGTCGCAACAAAATCTCGGAGGTTCCTCCAAGAATTTGGTCATACGTGACTGGCAACGAGAATTTATTACTAAAATTTCAAAAACTGCATTTTGAATAAAAGAGATCGCACGCGAAAATTCACGTTTAATTTAAATTTGAAAAACCGGGTTATTGGTGAGAGCGGAGAGGACGCGTGGAATGGTAGATTTTATGTTTAGTGTTGCCACCAAACACAAAATCTCCATGTTACCGAGGATGTTAAAACTGTAAAAAAAATTTAAGGAGGCAAAGATGTAGGTTGCCTACCGTTGGGCGCCATATGTAACAACACGAAGTGTTGGGACATATGGGGCAAGATCTATAAAAGACACTTGATGGGAGGTGCCTTAACGTTGGGCGCCATATGTAACAACACGAAGTGTTGGGACATATGGGGCAAGATCTATAAAAGACACTTGATGGGAGGTGCCTTAACGTTGTGCGCCATATGTAACAAATCGGGGGTTAGCCTTTTGTCTGAAATTTTTGCAAGGGGTTGATTGATATAACCTCCAGGTGAACCCCAGCCGGTCGAATCCAGCTGCATCAGCCTAGGGTGGGTTCTTTGGGGTTACCTTTTTGGAAGTTACCGTTTTGTTACATAAATGACCGGCAACTGATACAAATCTGATTCAAAAGAACCACCAATTTCCAGGGAAGATAAGCTAAGATAAAAAGAAACCATAAAACGAAAACATGATCCTAGGGACAGCAGTGAGAGAAGAACAAATCAAGTAAACACCGCGACCTTCATCTCCCCACGATGCGATCCACCACCCACAATTCCTCTCTTTTTTTTTTGTGTATTAATTGACTAAGTCCATGTTTTCTTTTTTTTTTTTTTTTTTTTTTTTTTTTTTTTTTTTTTTTTTTTTTTTTAATTTGGGAGTGTGGAAAACAGAAAGAGAAGAAAAATTTTTCTGGTAGTTGAATAAAGATCTTATGTTATAAACTTACTTTCTTTCGATTTCATTGTATTTCTTAAATTCTTACAGTATTTACATATATATATTGAATTAAAAAAAAAAACTTTTATTATTACATACTAGTTTTGCTTTCTATGGTATTTTGTTTCCTGGGTGTTTTCTTTGTCCTTTCTTCTTCCAATTTTAAACTTTATTCGTGATAGACTTAGAAGTAATCTTAATACGTTTATTTTTTAATCATAGAACAAAAATTAAAAAAAAATCAATTATACGTACCACTCTTAGTGAGACATATCCAAAAGGTAAAATGATAATGGAAAAAGAAGAAGAAAAAAAAAGGACAGAGAGACATCCGTTTTGAAATCATTTATTTTTCTTTTTTTTTCTTTTTTTTTTTTTTTTTGTTCATGTATTCATTTTATTACTATCATATTATTATCAAAGTTCCTAGGACAAGAACAAAAAGATTAAAATCTAAGAATAAACTTTAAACTTTATACCGAATATAATATGTATAGATATATCTATGGGCCCATTTCCTTTTTTTTTTTTTTTTTTTTTTTTTTTTTTTTTTTTTTTTATTTGTAGAATTTTACCACTTTTCCTTCTCTTAATTACAAAAAAAAACTATTTTGTGATAGCTATTACATTTGAGATTATTTTAGATTATTTTTCGACAATTTTGAATACATTCTTCTTTTTTTTTTTTTTTTTCTTATCTATATAAAGAAACTACTTATTCACAAAAAAAAATATAATAATATTGTAGGTGTACTTAGCTGTAGCCATGAGTCCTGTAGAGGAGATGTTGAGGTGACTGGATCGCTGATCCGGCCGGAGACGTTGTTGATGATGACCCTTGTGTTACACAGGAATATATGTATAGTTTTCAAAATCATTTAATACAAACAAACAAAAAAGATTATGTTTTATAATTAAATTTGCATCTGTTAAGTGACCCAAAATTTCCTTGTGGACGACTATTTAAACGTATACGATTTCGTAACAAATAGTTTAAATTCATTAAATTAACATCAATAATAGTTAAATCACTTACAATATAAAACCAATTTGTATGAATGTTTATTGAAGATAAAGTATCACCAGTACCACTAGTATTATCTAAGAACATCCTTTTTTCTTTTTTCAAATTGATGAATTAGATTTGATATTATTTAATATTTCAAGACCAGAAAAAAAAACTATGACGATTTATTAGTCTTAACTTCAATCGGATATTTAAATTTAATTTCGTTATTATTATTATATTTTTTTTTTTTTTTTTTTTTTTTTTTTTTTTTTTTTTTTTTTTTTTTTTGAATAATCAATCTTTAAATACTTCAATAATATCAAAAATTATTAAAAAAAAATTTTTTATTCCTTATTGATGACGCTTTAACTTTATTAAATACAATATTTTCAAAAAAAAATATATATAAATTAATTGAACATTATCATTGGTAGCAACATGTTCAAGTTATAATAACAAATGATTGTTCCATATAATTATTACCACTATCATTATTATTTTCATTATCTAATTTAAATGGTTTCCCTATTGATTTATATGAACTAATTAATTCTGGTAAATTCCACTTTTTAATGAAAGAATTTTAAAATTTATCTTCTTTCTGTTTCACACTTTCAATATTTAATTTTAACAATTTCTCATTTTAAATTTTTCAGCAAATTTATTTTCTTTTTTTTTTTTTTGTTAATAATACTAAATTTTTCTACAATTCAAAAAAAAACTATTGATTTATATGAACTAATTAATTCTGGTAAATTCAACTTTTTTTTTTGTGAAAGAATTTTAAAATTTATCTTCTTTCTGTTTCACACTTTCAATATTTAAATTTAACAATTTCTTATTTTAAATTTTTCAGCAAATTTATTTTCTTTTTTTTTTTTTGTTAATAATACTAAATTTTTCTTTGATATACAGTGTTTTCACTTTTTTTTCTTTTTTTTTTTTTTTTCTTTGCATGATTTAAGTACACACATTCCTTTTTTTTTTTTTTTTTTTTTCTTGGTCTGAATTTAATTGAATTTGTTTCTTTTTGTATGATTTCTTTTTTTTTTCTTCTTTTGCATGATTTCACCCAAACTATATTAATCGGTTTTTAACTAATTTAAATGAAAAAAAAAATTCAATATATCTTACGCGGTAACAAAATATGCAACCGTACCTTATTACGACCAGAAGCAAAAAGAAATTCCAGAAATGAAAACCCAGCCACTGTGATTAAAATGTACCTTTTTATATACCGCATTTCGATTCGTTACATTTACTCATCTCTTAATTGAAGGCGATATTTAAGAGATTAATATGCATCAATGAACATGCAGGTATATGAGATATTACCGAATTTTCTAGCATATTCCATATATTACTTGAAGAGTAATATATAGTGAGTAGGCAATATTGGTACATTGGGGCTTGATGGTGTGCGTGAACTTGAAATTATCATATCATTATGCTATTTACTGAGTAAATAGGTCATAATGACGTCATGTGGGTCAAATAATATAAGGTATATGCACTAAACTTATATTGGGTAATTAATATGGGTATTAAATGGTGAATACAATATGATGTATTTGCCGTCGGCAAATACCATTACATGTGTTTTAGGTTTTTAAGAGATTTTAAGAAATTGAATTTTTAAAAAAAAAGGTGAGTAAAAATTAAGAGAATTTTAATAGGAATTAAATATATGTAATTCTCATACATATTCTAGATATCGTGTGATTTCTTAAATATAATGAAAAAAATCACGCCATCTCTAAAACAATGAAATGGATTACAATTTTTGTTGCTTGTGTACAACGGATTTTAGTTTACAGTTCGTTTTTTGGAATTTCAAGTTGCAATTCCAATGAACTTCAGACTATATTTTAAAACATGAGCTAAATTATATATTTTTTTTTTTGTTAATGTACAGCCAACTGAATTTATACAGTGGCGTACAAAAATATAGACCCATAAAAAAAATCTACTGTAGCTGTCGCAACAATCTTTACTTTTCATATATTCTTCTCTATCATTTCTTATAATGAAATATTTAAACAGAATTTCAAAAATAAAGCCAACATTATTTTTAATTATTGGTAAAGGAATTTTTTCATATACTTCAAAAGTTTGCTTATCTATTAATGGAACTTCTACTACAATATTGACTATTTTTCATTTTAAGAATGTTTTAATTTTACATTCCTGTATCAAATAATGGTAATTCTCAAGATTTGGTTCAAACAATAAATCATTTCTAAACGAATGGTTTGACAAAATATCAATAAATTTATTTGGTCTTAATATACACGGATGCACAATATTGGCACTGAGTAATAAAATTGCCTGTTCCATTATATCTGTTTCGATATCTAAAGTTAATATCTTGTCTAATAATTTACTTTGAACTTGTGTAAAATAATTATTGATTTCTAACTTATGGTCAATATCATTTTTATTTTCAACAATTTTACTTATTTCCGTTACAATTTCATTAATTTTCTTTTCATGATCGTAATAACTGTTATGTAATAACTTATTTTGTTCATTAAGAGATTTCATAATCACAATTTGAGACTTAATTGCGGTTTGTAAGTGTTTATAGTGGGTCAAGCCCATATATACCTGTAATAAATATACCTGTAATAAACATAATTTTTACATATACCTAATGAATAACATAATTTATTTATTATCTAAACTGCTGATTCTACAAATTCAATTAAATTTTAAATTTATATAATGCATGCGTCATTCAGATTATTACATGTGGCTATGCTGAACAATGTTGTAAAAAATGCAAGCTAAGTAAAGTTACGGAAGTAGCTACAAATAATTTTATATGTAAAAGACCTTTTTTAAGATATAATAAAATTTGAACATTTGTTAATTATTCAATTGAACTAATTAAGTACTGTATATGATATATATGATATGACATTCCTCAACAGTAAGTTTTCACTATTGTCTTGCAAAGTTTTGATTGCATTTTCGTAATACTCATTATCGTCACTATCCATAGTTCCGAATAATCCTTTAAGCCCTTTACCTATATTATATTTAGAAAACCTCTTTTTTTACGAATATTTCTTGAAATTTTTACTTTAATACCTAGCAAATTATATATATCATCTAATCTTCTGTTAATTTTGTTTACATATTTTGAAACTTCTTCTTTAATTTCTTTACATTCTAATTTATAATTATTACAAATATCACCTAAACTTAGGGATTGTCTAATAATAAGGTCAATAGAAGTTTCTATTTCCTCTAGATCTACACTATTGATAATAGAAATTTTTCCTTGTAAAAGTTTTAGTTTTCCCATTTGTTTGAAATAGATTCCGTTTGATACTATTTCTTGAAGTTTGATCCATCCTTGGGTTGCAATTATGGATTGCCTGTAAAATGTTTAATTTTACTTTTATTATATTTTAACAATTTATTATTTCTTTTTACGACTACTATATCATTGAATACTTTTACGATTTTATATGGACCTACATATTTAGAACTAAATTTATTCCTTTCCTCATTTTGGATTAATACATGCAATATTATGAAATCATGCAAAAAAAAATATAAAAAGTTAATTTCTTTTTAAATTTCTCAAAATAAGATGCTAAATTATTAAATTTTGTTCAAAATTGTAATTTCGTATCAATAAAAATGTTAATTTACTAAATTTGTTCAAAATGTATTTTTGTTTGTTTTTACATATGAGGTTGTGAGGTGGTGGACATCAACGAAGGCAGAAGGGTGTCACCAGGACAGCTTCCTGCCGTATTAATAAACCTGAACGTAAAGTAAAAAAAAATTCTTCTTTCACTGCGAAACAAAATTTTGATACAGAGTGCAAAAGCGTTTTGAAGTTGGCCAGTTTAAACGGAGGTTTTCAAAAAAAATCAAATTAAATTTCGACTAAATCATCCATGAGGCAAGTCACATGTGTGCAATACATGAAAAACCCAAAGCACATGTAGCAGCCACGTGGATAATTGCACGAAATCATTCGCCAATTTAAAATAATTTAAATTCTCACAAAAAAAATTCAATTTATAAAGAGTATACACATGATTCATTCAACGTCGCAAACGATAGTCCTGGTGTACGTAACCGAGACTATGTGTCATACGTTGAATGTGTCATCTATATGTAAAAGCTACTCGGTTTGACTAACTCAGATATAAGAATGACACACGAGCATATACGCGCAAAGGTTACGGTCTTAAACGTACAAAACCGGCCTGACATCGTATATGTCATGAGCATGAATAAATTTAAAAATTATACTCCATAAAGGCGAAAGAAATAAAATTTTGAGTTTACCGAAAAAACACTTGAATTTAATATATCAAAAAAAAAATTCAAACCGAAATAAAAGTTTAATACCTGAATCTACCAAACGTATTTTAATGGTTTATAAAACCATTCATAAACTGCACAAAAAAAAGTCGGCCAGCCACGTCGCAACAAAATCTCGGAGGTTCCTCCAAGAATTTGGTCATACGTGACTGGCAACGAGAATTTATTACTAAAATTTCAAAAACTGCATTTTGAATAAAAGAGATCGCACGCGAAAATTCACGTTTAATTTAAATTTGAAAAACCGGGTTATTGGTGAGAGCGGAGAGGACGCGTGGAATGGTAGATTTTATGTTTAGTGTTGCCACCAAACACAAAATCTCCATGTTACCGAGGATGTTAAAACTGTAAAAAAAATTTAAGGAGGCAAAGATGTAGGTTGCCTACCGTTGGGCGCCATATGTAACAACACGAAGTGTTGGGACATATGGGGCAAGATCTATAAAAGACACTTGATGGGAGGTGCCTTAACGTTGGGCGCCATATGTAACAACACGAAGTGTTGGGACATATGGGGCAAGATCTATAAAAGACACTTGATGGGAGGTGCCTTAACGTTGTGCGCCATATGTAACAAATCGGGGGTTAGCCTTTTGTCTGAAATTTTTGCAAGGGGTTGATTGATATAACCTCCAGGTGAACCCCAGCCGGTCGAATCCAGCTGCATCAGCCTAGGGTGGGTTCTTTGGGGTTACCTTTTTGGAAGTTACCGTTTTGTTACATAAATGACCGGCAACTGATACAAATCTGATTCAAAAGAACCACCAATTTCCAGGGAAGATAAGCTAAGATAAAAAGAAACCATAAAACGAAAACATGATCCTAGGGACAGCAGTGAGAGAAGAACAAATCAAGTAAACACCGCGACCTTCATCTCCCCACGATGCGATCCACCACCCACAATTCCTCTCTTTTTTTTTTGTGTATTAATTGACTAAGTCCATGTTTTCTTTTTTTTTTTTTTTTTTTTTTTTTTTTTTTTTTTTTTTTTTTTTTTTTTTTAATTTGGGAGTGTGGAAAACAGAAAGAGAAGAAAAATTTTTCTGGTAGTTGAATAAAGATCTTATGTTATAAACTTACTTTCTTTCGATTTTATTGTATTTCTTAAATTCTTACAGTATTTACATATATATATTGAATTAAAAAAAAAAACTTTTATTATTACATACTAGTTTTGCTTTCTATGGTATTTTGTTTCCTGGGTGTTTTCTTTGTCCTTTCTTCTTCCAATTTTAAACTTTATTCGTGATAGACTTAGAAGTAATCTTAATACGTTTATTTTTTAATCATAGAACAAAAATTAAAAAAAAATCAATTATACGTACCACTCTTAGTGAGACATATCCAAAAGGTAAAATGATAATGGAAAAAGAAGAAGAAAAAAAAAGGACAGAGAGACATCCGTTTTGAAATCATTTATTTTTCTTTTTTTTTCTTTTTTTTTTTTTTTTGTTCATGTATTCATTTTATTACTATCATATTATTATCAAAGTTCCTAGGACAAGAACAAAAAGATTAAAATCTAAGAATAAACTTTAAACTTTATACCGAATATAATATGTATAGATATATCTATGGGCCCATTTCCTTTTTTTTTTTTTTTTTTTTTTTTTTTTTTTTTTTTTTTTTTATTTGTAGAATTTTACCACTTTTCCTTCTCTTAATTACAAAAAAAAACTATTTTGTGATAGCTATTACATTTGAGATTATTTTAGATTATTTTTCGACAATTTTGAATACATTCTTCTTTTTTTTTTTTTTTTTCTTATCTATATAAAGAAACTACTTATTCACAAAAAAAAATATAATAATATTGTAGGTGTACTTAGCTGTAGCCATGAGTCCTGTAGAGGAGATGTTGAGGTGACTGGATCGCTGATCCGGCCGGAGACGTTGTTGATGATGACCCTTGTGTTACACAGGAATATATGTATAGTTTTCAAAATCATTTAATACAAACAAACAAAAAAGATTATGTTTTATAATTAAATTTGCATCTGTTAAGTGACCCAAAATTTCCTTGTGGACGACTATTTAAACGTATACGATTTCGTAACAAATAGTTTAAATTCATTAAATTAACATCAATAATAGTTAAATCACTTACAATATAAAACCAATTTGTATGAATGTTTATTGAAGATAAAGTATCACCAGTACCACTAGTATTATCTAAGAACATCCTTTTTTCTTTTTTCAAATTGATGAATTAGATTTGATATTATTTAATATTTCAAGACCAGAAAAAAAAACTATGACGATTTATTAGTCTTAACTTCAATCGGATATTTAAATTTAATTTCGTTATTATTATTATATTTTTTTTTTTTTTTTTTTTTTTTTTTTTTTTTTTTTTTTTTTTTTTTTGAATAATCAATCTTTAAATACTTCAATAATATCAAAAATTATTAAAAAAAAATTTTTTATTCCTTATTGATGACGCTTTAACTTTATTAAATACAATATTTTCAAAAAAAAATATATATAAATTAATTGAACATTATCATTGGTAGCAACATGTTCAAGTTATAATAACAAATGATTGTTCCATATAATTATTACCACTATCATTATTATTTTCATTATCTAATTTAAATGGTTTCCCTATTGATTTATATGAACTAATTAATTCTGGTAAATTCCACTTTTTAATGAAAGAATTTTAAAATTTATCTTCTTTCTGTTTCACACTTTCAATATTTAATTTTAACAATTTCTCATTTTAAATTTTTCAGCAAATTTATTTTCTTTTTTTTTTTTTTGTTAATAATACTAAATTTTTCTACAATTCAAAAAAAAACTATTGATTTATATGAACTAATTAATTCTGGTAAATTCAACTTTTTTTTTTGTGAAAGAATTTTAAAATTTATCTTCTTTCTGTTTCACACTTTCAATATTTAAATTTAACAATTTCTTATTTTAAATTTTTCAGCAAATTTATTTTCTTTTTTTTTTTTTGTTAATAATACTAAATTTTTCTTTGATATACAGTGTTTTCACTTTTTTTTCTTTTTTTTTTTTTTTTCTTTGCATGATTTAAGTACACACATTCCTTTTTTTTTTTTTTTTTTTTTCTTGGTCTGAATTTAATTGAATTTGTTTCTTTTTGTATGATTTCTTTTTTTTTTCTTCTTTTGCATGATTTCACCCAAACTATATTAATCGGTTTTTAACTAATTTAAATGAAAAAAAAAATTCAATATATCTTACGCGGTAACAAAATATGCAACCGTACCTTATTACGACCAGAAGCAAAAAGAAATTCCAGAAATGAAAACCCAGCCACTGTGATTAAAATGTACCTTTTTATATACCGCATTTCGATTCGTTACATTTACTCATCTCTTAATTGAAGGCGATATTTAAGAGATTAATATGCATCAATGAACATGCAGGTATATGAGATATTACCGAATTTTCTAGCATATTCCATATATTACTTGAAGAGTAATATATAGTGAGTAGGCAATATTGGTACATTGGGGCTTGATGGTGTGCGTGAACTTGAAATTATCATATCATTATGCTATTTACTGAGTAAATAGGTCATAATGACGTCATGTGGGTCAAATAATATAAGGTATATGCACTAAACTTATATTGGGTAATTAATATGGGTATTAAATGGTGAATACAATATGATGTATTTGCCGTCGGCAAATACCATTACATGTGTTTTAGGTTTTTAAGAGATTTTAAGAAATTGAATTTTTAAAAAAAAAGGTGAGTAAAAATTAAGAGAATTTTAATAGGAATTAAATATATGTAATTCTCATACATATTCTAGATATCGTGTGATTTCTTAAATATAATGAAAAAAATCACGCCATCTCTAAAACAATGAAATGGATTACAATTTTTGTTGCTTGTGTACAACGGATTTTAGTTTACAGTTCGTTTTTTGGAATTTCAAGTTGCAATTCCAATGAACTTCAGACTATATTTTAAAACATGAGCTAAATTATATATTTTTTTTTTTGTTAATGTACAGCCAACTGAATTTATACAGTGGCGTACAAAAATATAGACCCATAAAAAAAATCTACTGTAGCTGTCGCAACAATCTTTACTTTTCATATATTCTTCTCTATCATTTCTTATAATGAAATATTTAAACAGAATTTCAAAAATAAAGCCAACATTATTTTTAATTATTGGTAAAGGAATTTTTTCATATACTTCAAAAGTTTGCTTATCTATTAATGGAACTTCTACTACAATATTGACTATTTTTCATTTTAAGAATGTTTTAATTTTACATTCCTGTATCAAATAATGGTAATTCTCAAGATTTGGTTCAAACAATAAATCATTTCTAAACGAATGGTTTGACAAAATATCAATAAATTTATTTGGTCTTAATATACACGGATGCACAATATTGGCACTGAGTAATAAAATTGCCTGTTCCATTATATCTGTTTCGATATCTAAAGTTAATATCTTGTCTAATAATTTACTTTGAACTTGTGTAAAATAATTATTGATTTCTAACTTATGGTCAATATCATTTTTATTTTCAACAATTTTACTTATTTCCGTTACAATTTCATTAATTTTCTTTTCATGATCGTAATAACTGTTATGTAATAACTTATTTTGTTCATTAAGAGATTTCATAATCACAATTTGAGACTTAATTGCGGTTTGTAAGTGTTTATAGTGGGTCAAGCCCATATATACCTGTAATAAATATACCTGTAATAAACATAATTTTTACATATACCTAATGAATAACATAATTTATTTATTATCTAAACTGCTGATTCTACAAATTCAATTAAATTTTAAATTTATATAATGCATGCGTCATTCAGATTATTACATGTGGCTATGCTGAACAATGTTGTAAAAAATGCAAGCTAAGTAAAGTTACGGAAGTAGCTACAAATAATTTTATATGTAAAAGACCTTTTTTAAGATATAATAAAATTTGAACATTTGTTAATTATTCAATTTAACTAATTAAGTACTGTATATGATATATATGATATGACATTCCTCAACAGTAAGTTTTCACTATTGTCTTGCAAAGTTTTGATTGCATTTTCGTAATACTCATTATCGTCACTATCCATAGTTCCGAATAATCCTTTAAGCCCTTTACCTATATTATATTTAGAAAACCTCTTTTTTTACGAATATTTCTTGAAATTTTTACTTTAATACCTAGCAAATTATATATATCATCTAATCTTCTGTTAATTTTGTTTACATATTTTGAAACTTCTTCTTTAATTTCTTTACATTCTAATTTATAATTATTACAAATATCACCTAAACTTAGGGATTGTCTAATAATAAGGTCAATAGAAGTTTCTATTTCCTCTAGATCTACACTATTGATAATAGAAATTTTTCCTTGTAAAAGTTTTAGTTTTCCCATTTGTTTGAAATAGATTCCGTTTGATACTATTTCTTGAAGTTTGATCCATCCTTGGGTTGCAATTATGGATTGCCTGTAAAATGTTTAATTTTACTTTTATTATATTTTAACAATTTATTATTTCTTTTTACGACTACTATATCATTGAATACTTTTACGATTTTATATGGACCTACATATTTAGAACTAAATTTATTCCTTTCCTCATTTTGGATTAATACAAGATCATTTACTTTAAAATCTTTAATTTTCTTGCCAAGATTTTTATCATATCTTTCTTTAGATTTCCATTTAATTTTTTCTAATTTTTTCTTTACTTCCAACTCTGTACGAAGTAATTTCAATTGTAACTCATGCGTATAATCTAAAGTAGTTTTAAACTTCATGCTACCAACTTCACTCGGTACATTTGCTTTTCTCCCAAATATCATTTCATAAGGAGTTAAACCGGTACTTGAATGTTTAGTAGTATTATAACAGAATGTAGCATATCTGAATAATTTTGCATATTCTGGTTTTGTTCTATCTTTTATCATCAAACGTAAATACTCACCTAGTCTGGCATGTGCTCTTTCGGCAGATCCGTTTGATTGAGGATACGCACTACTCGTTCTCAAGTGCTTTATTTTAAACATTTTACAAATTTCTCTCATCAAATCATTTACAAACTCACCTCCATTGTCTGTTAATATAATTTTAGGTAAACCAAAGTATAAAACCCATTCGTCGATAAATGCTCTAGTAACTGTTTCGCTCTTTTTGTCATTTATTGGAATAAAACGTATATACTTACTCAAATCATCTTGCACAGTTAAACTATAAAATACTCTATTCTTCTCTCTATATGGTCCTGTAAGATCCATTGATACTTTTTTAAGACAATAATTCGCACTTGATACAATTTTCATCGGATTTCTTTCTGGATGTCTATTTATTTTTTCCTTTTGACAATTTGCACATTTCTTTATATATTCGATCACATCCTTGTTTAATCCTTTCCAATAGAATCTATCTTTAATTCTATTTATAGTGGCTTTTTGACCTCCATGACCACCTATTAGTGATTCATGACATTCCTTTATTATTTTACATTTTTCTTCTTTATCATATATTATTTCTTTCCTACTTTTCCTGGAAACTTCTGATTCATCACTCAAACTGTCGGTACTTTTTTCATCATTTTCATTATTTTTATCTTTTTTATTAGTTCCATTTTTCTCTTCATAATCATTATCTAAAATTTCTTTTAACTCTTCGATCGATAATTCTTTATCATCTTTTATTTTTAATTCCATTGAGGTATTCAGTTCATTACCGAAATTGTGTTCTAAATTTTCTTCAATATTTTCTTCATTTATATTTTCATCAATACAATTGGACACATAATGCTTCGACTTAATTCATCAGCAACAACATTTTCAACTCCTTTTTTATAAACAATTTCATATTCGTATTCTTCAAGTTTTAATCTCCATCTAACTAATCTTGATCCTGGGTTTTTCACGCTAAACAACCAAGTTAACAGTATGTGATCAGTTTTGATTTTAAATTTTACACCGTATAAATATGGTCTAAATTGTTGAATAGCCCATACTATGGCTAAACATTCTTTTTCAGTAGTACTATAGTTCAATTCAGCTTTATTTAATAATCTACTAATGAAATGTATTGGCATGTCTTTACCATCATATTCTTGAGAGATAACTGCTCCCAATCCGGTATGACTTGCGTCTGTTGTTATAATGAATTCTTTTTTGAAATTAGGATATTGCAAAAGTGTTAAACTCTTAATCTTTTTTTTAATTCTTCGAAGCTATTTCTTTCTTTGTCACTCCATACAAAATCAGTATTTTTCTTCAGTAATCTATATAAAGGTGAAGCTATGACACTAAATTCTTTTATAAATTTTCGATAATATCCTATCATTCCAAGAAAACTTTTTATTTCTTTTTGGTTTTTCGGTTCTTTTATTCCATCTATAACCTCTATTTTTTTTTCAAATTTGGTAAGACACCTTCACTAGTTATTAAATGACCTAAATATTCTACTTCTCCTTTAAGAAATTCGGATTTATCTAATTGGATTTTCAAGTTCGCTTCTCTAAGTTTTCCAAGGACTAAATTCAAGATTCTATTATGACTTTCTAAATCTTTGCCGTAAATGACAATGTCATCCATATAAACGAAGCATGATCATATGGCGTTGAAAAAGCTGTCTTTTCAATACTGTTTTCACTTAAGGGAATTTGATGAAATCCCGATTTTAAGTCTAATGTTGTGAAGTATTTTGCTTGACCTAATTGATCTAAGATTTCTTGAATGTTTGGTGTAGGAAAATTATCACTAACAGTAATATCATTTAATTTACAATAGTCTACTACCATTCTCCATTTTTGTTGACCACTTGTGTCTTCTTTTTTTGGAGCGATCCATATTGAACTTGACCATGGTGAAATACTGTGCCTAATTATACCCTCATCTAAAAAGTTTTTTATTTGTTTGTTAACCTCTTCTTCATGTACCTTCGGGTACCTATAGGTTTTAACATTTATGGGATTATTTTTCTCTACTCTTATTTCGTGTTTAATGACGGATGCTTCAGTTAATTTATCCCCTTCCAAACTGAAAACTTCAGAAAAATTTTCAATTATATTTTTCAGACCGATAATTTCCACAGTTTTATGTAAATGATTTGTTCTAATTTTTTTCCAAATTTCTCTAAATTTCTCATTGTTATTTGACCAATTGTTTATGTCACTTTTATTTTCATATTCATAACTTTCATTTGAAACAGATGAAACGTTTTTTCCATTATTTTTGTTCTCTAATTTTATTTGAATGTATTCATTATATAGTTTTTCATACTTAAAATCAATAGAAAACTTCGTATTTTCTAGAAAGTCACTTCCTAATATACCATCGTAATATCCAATTACATCTTCTTTTACAACATACAAATTTGCGTTAAATGAACTATATTTTTCATCAATTTCATTAAAATATTCAAGCGTGATATTGACACTTCCAATACTATTACGATTTGATCGACCTATACCCTTAAAATATATTATGTTTTCAAAATCTACGTCATCTTCGTAAACACATTTTTTTTTTTTATAGGGCTTATACCGGCTCCAGTATCTACTAAAAAAATGTAATTTTGTCCATCATATGATAATGTCACATGAGGGCAATTATCGCAACGGGAGACAACGCCCTCTATTGGTCCCGTTTTCGAAAATTCGACCCATTTTCTTTTATTGGAACTTTCGGTATAGCTTTTTGTTCTTTTACATTAATTGTATTGTCATTATTTGAGTTATCGCTTTTATAATAATTTTTGGAATTATCATTCTTATAATAATTTTTTAAATTTTCACTTTTGTAATTAAAATTCTTTTTATATTTTTGATCATAATTTCTTTTTTGTCTACAATTTTTAGCAATATGTCCTAATTTACCACATTTAAAACATTTAATATTTACGTTATTTATGCGTATTAAATTTTTATTTGTATAGTCTCGATCTTTAACTTTATAAAATTCTAAACGAATTTCTTCTTCTCTAGCTAATTGGCTAGCTTCTGCAAGTGTTTTCGGTCTTTGAGTATTCACAAAGGTACTTATTTCCTTTTTTAAACCAAAGATGTATGCATTTAACATATCATTTTCAATGGCTACCTTTTGACCATAATATGTATTATCGTTTGAGCATTCATTAAACAAATTTTGAATTCTACTACGTGCTAATGTTTCACATTTTTGCGTATATTGAATGACGGTTTCATTATATTGTTGTTTTAATTTTGTCATTTCGAGATGTAATTGCATACTAGAATGTGTTTCTCTGAATACTCTATTTAATTTTAATTTCAAATCTTCCCAATTTTTGATGTTTTTATTCATCAGGATAACTTCCGCATTTCCTGAGATTCTACTTTTTATAATAGACAACAAACATTGTTTTTGTTCATCATCCGCCATGCTCATAGCGTTATCGCAATTTTGTATGAATCCATGTACTTTTGATGGATCACTATCAAAGTGTGTAACGATTTTTATTAAATTCTCGAGACTCATTTTAATATTACTTTTTACTTTTGGAATAGCTCCAAAACTTATATTTGGAAAATTGAAAGATTTTTCATCTTCTGGTTTTATATTTTTATCAAATTCAGATAAATTAAGAGTTTTCAATTCATTTAAAACATCATGATTTTTGATCGTATTTGAGACGCCCTTGTCTTCATGATCATTAGAAGAATTATCTATAACAATGCTTTTTTCAGTAAAATCATCATAAAGTATTTTGAAAAATGTCTCTCTTTTAAATAATCTTTTAGCGTATTCTACTCTATACGTTTCTTCGATATTATTTTGCGAAACTTTGTTATTTTCTATGATTTTTTCTAAAGTTATACGAAATCTAATCCCCGAATTATCACCTATGCAATTTAATTCAATTTTAAGAGTTTCATTATCGAAATTTTAATCAACACTATTAGAATTAGACTATTTTTTTAAATAAAAATTTGTCAATCGAAAACAAGAATAATATAGATTTCGATATCTCTTAACAAAAACAGAAAAATTCGCAAATAACAGATTATAGAAAAGACTAAAATTTCCAAATCTTGAAAATTATCACTTTATTCAATACTTTTATACTTTCAATAATATTTCACTAATTTTAAAACAAAAGAATTACATATGTTTATATAAATATCCAGTATTCTACTTACAGTAATACTATAATAATAAAAACAAATGATGATGTCCTCATTTCTCCCTGTTGATTTGTTGTTTTCAGATTTCGTGATTCTTTCCTATCGTTGCACCTTGTTGTCTTGTTGTCTTGTTGTTCCTGTTTTCCAAATCTCAGGGTGTTTGTTTTAAGTGTTTTCACTTTTTGGACATTCACAAAAATTATTAAAAGGAGAATTCGCGTTATTGAATTATAATTATTTATAATATTTTGTTTCGCGAAAATTACTTTTATATTGGTTTTATATGTGTGTCTACTTATTGCCACAATATTTCGACAACTTGTTATGTATCTATTTACAAAAACAATTTCACAATTTTTCACCAGTTAAAAGTTTATTAATTTAATTTAACAATTATTTTTTTTTTTTAACTATTTCACCGCTGCCACCAATTTTGTTATGCACAATTTCTTTAAAGGACTTATGGAGTAGAAAAGATAAATTTATTTCTACTCCCCTTTTATTTGATTTTATTAATATAAAAGAAAACCCAAGTTTTATTTTATTCAAGTTTTATTTTATTCAAATGTTATAAAACTTTATAATTATTTAATAATTTGTTAATTAAACCGTTTTGAACAAAGGCTAAGAAAAGAATGAATATCTAATCATTTACAAATGTATTCATACATAATCCTAACTTAAAAGCTTTTTAAGTTTCTCTTCTTTACTTATTATTAATATACTTACAAACATTATGCGAATATTTGACAAACCATTGTTATATCTCAAGATACAAAATGAGGAGATATGACCTCATACATTTTAGAAAACTGCTGAGGTAAGTAAATTTTATTCACACTTGGAACTAGCTAATATAATTATGTTTATTTAAACACAATTACGACTTTAATTTAAGTAAGCAAAATTGCTAATTGAGCAATTTGATATAAAGAATCGAATGTAGAAAATTAATGAAATATTTGTGATATGAGTTTATGAATAGACTTATTCATATTAAGAACAATGATATTTATGCTTAGAATCAAATATGCGTATATTATTCATCGATAGCAACAATATGAAACTATTAAATATAATATCAAATGTAAGTATGATATTCATATATGTATGTACATATGGATAATGGATTTTTTAAATATCCATAACAGACTCACATCACTTCAAATATAAAAAACAAATGTCTAACTGTTTTATACCATTATCGCCAATACAGGAATATGAAAAGCACCCAATAGACTTCTCTTTTAACTGAAATATTTGAAAAATAACAATACCAACATTGAAATCTATCCATTTTGAATAAAGATATCACGTGTATTATACGATGCATTGAAAGGTTAAAATTCTACCTACTACTACAAACCCAAATATTGTCTTTTGAAGACTAGAGAATTTCCCTATTTTGATTTGTTCGGGCTTAAGAATATCCATAAAATAATCAATAATAATATCAATTTTATTTGTTTTATTAAAGTATGGATCAGCTAGATTATAATTGTTCAAAAATTCCCAATTATCAACTTTAAATTTGATGGATGGTTGTGAAGAAGTGATTTTTTCAAATACACAAGATTCAATATCAATATTTTGATTGTTATTATATCGTGAAATGATCTTAAGATTTACAATTCCCTTTGTAAATTTATAACCTGATGAACTTATTTCCTTAACTGGAACCTTAGCATATCTATGTTTTAAGCCTAAACGATAGACACAATTCTCAGTGATAAAAGTTGCTTGGGAGCCTGAGTCTAACAAAATACGACAAACTTGTATATCGCCTTTAGCATCTTCAATGTTGACTAGCACCGTTGGAAGAATTGATACCTTGATGCTTTCGTCCTTGAAAACTGAGAGTGACTCTATGATCTCAGCTGACCTTGGTACAAATTCAGACGAAAGTGGATTCAAATTGTTTGTTTTATTGCCTGAATTTCACTAATAGATGTGTAAAGTGTTTGAACAGTGTCTTTCCTTGTATTTTCAAGTTGATGCAGACTTGAATGATGTGATTGTTTACAAAAATGGCAGAATTATTTTGAATTACATTTCTGTGCTTGATGCCCAGATTGTAAACAATTGAAACATAACCCTTTTTGAGAGACAAGATCTCGTCTTGCCTTGACATTTAATTCCTTGTATAATTTGCACCTGTATAATTGATGATCTTGATTGTACTTCACACATTTGTAAGCCATGTCAAAGTGTACTGTTTTAACCTTGTTCCTTAGAAATTGAGGTTTTTGTTTCATTGAAGTTTCAAAAGATTCTAGAGCATGACATCTTTTATTAAGAAATCCAATTAATTTTTCAAAAGAGGGATAACATGTATCATTTATTTCTTCCGCCCATGACTGTCTTGTTTCAGAATCAGTTTTGTTTAAAATGATATAAATTAACCAGGGATCTCTTGCATTTGCCTCCTTATCTAACCCTTTGATACCTCTAATCATTTTATCAGCAGCATCAGAAAGTTTACATAATTGATGAGCTGTTGCCTAATGAACTGATGGTAGATCAATAAAACTTTTAATGAAGGATGTTAAAATAAACCTGTTATTTTCATATCGGGCTACTAACTTTGACCAAGCTTCATTGTAATTTTGCTCAGTAATGGTTAAATGTTTAATTAATGATTCTGGTTCCCCTCTGAGCAAACCTTTGAGATACTGAAGCTTGTGTAAATTTGGTAAATCATCACGTTTATCTACTGATGACAAAAACATGTCCTTAAAGAAAGGCCAATCCTTGTAAATTAAATATTTTATTTGAATTGACATTTGTTAAAATTGATTTTTGTTGTTCAACTATTGTTGATATAAGAACCTAATGAATTATTACTCTGTGTTTCTGAAATTTTATGATTTGATTTCAATGTATTTAATGCATTTAACAATTTAGACTTCACTAGTATATAATTGTCTTCAAACTCGTAAAACAGTGATTCCACTTCCTTTTCAACAAATAAATCATCAGCTATTATATTCAACAAATACTTTTTCTACCTGTTCTATACGAGTTTTTATATCACCAATTGTAATATTAGATTCATCATCTATTTTCAATGTGAATTCCTTGAGTTTAATCATTGAATTTGTTATTTTGTTCTTTTCGTTTTTAATGCTTTGATATCTGACATTTTTATTAATTGAATTTAATAAACAATAATCTTGAACAATGTTTATTTATGTACTTACAAGAACTCTATGCCACAATATCAGTGAATGTAAAAACTTACCAAAGTTATCCAAGATTCTAACTATTAAAAGGTTGAAAACCTCTGGAAATATAATTTGTTGAAAATACAGGGTGATTCAGTTTACGAGACGAACAAAAAATCGTATGGGAGAGGGGGGGCAATCTCAACTGTTACGGAGTTCTGCAATATCTTCAGTCCCTGAAGATTCAATATCTTCTACAATGTTTCATAGTTTCATACTATCTGCAGCTGTTGTAGTTTCCTTGAGACCACCACCTTTACCAATTTTCAGAACCTTATATCTATTATTTTTCAGCACTTCTGTGATGGTATATGGCCCTAAATAACGTGGCTGTAACTTGAAACCCGTGCCAAACTGAGTACGCTTGATTGCAACGATGTTCGATTTGTAAGAATTTGCTGGATTGCGTTTTCGATCATAAGCTGCTTTTTGTTTATTTGAACATTTATTCGCAATATGACCAAATTGGTTACATTTGTAGCATTTTGGTCCACTATTTTTTATGGACATAGTTTAGCTTCATGTCCTGTCGCACCACAATTATAACAATTTATATTTCTGATTTTATTTTTATTATTCACTGTTTTGTTTATTTTTTGCACATCAGTTTTTGTAAATCGTTCATACTCATTGAGTTTTATTTTAAATTCTTTAATATCTTTTGCACCTCTCAACATGATTTTATTATTTGTTGAATCTGATATTCCATCAATTACATAGCTTATCAGAGCTTCTTGCTCTAGCTCAATTTGATTGCCAATAGTCATCATAGCATAAAGATATTCTCTACATGATTCATTCGCATGTTTTTTCCGTTTTCTTAATTGTTTATGCACTTCACGACTGTTTATTTTCGTTTGAAATTCTTCTTCTAATTTTTGTTTTAGAATTTTCCACTTTTTAATGTTTTCTTTACTACCTAAAAATGATTTTGCAGCACCACTTAGTAATTTGTTTGCATATATTAATTTTTCTTAATCATTCGAATACATCATATCACCGATTTCTTCAAATTCTTTAACCATGTATCAACAGAAATATTTCCGTCACCACTAAAATATTCTAACGAATCTTCTATATCTTTAAAAGTCAGTTGTTTACTTTTTGACTTGACATTTCATTTCGTTTTTCTTTGGTTTTTGTTTTCACTTCCATTTTACTATTATCTTCACCACTAATGTCACTGTCATCATCATTATATTCACCACTGTCATTGTTTTCTTCACCACACCTTCCTTTACCATCATTACCAGAATCACTATCAATATCTACACTACTATTATCAGTGATATTATTATTTCCATCTATTTCACTTTGAACTGCATTCATTAATGTGTTTCAACACCGCTTTACTTCCCGTGATTTCTTTATTTCTTTTTGTTAGTTCTTCACGCAATGCATCTAAATTCATCTTGTCTACATCATCGAATGTAATTTTCTTAACAACTGAATCATCAGATTCCGCCATGTTTGCTAATAAATTTTTCCAATTTTGAACACCGTAACACATTATTATCAATTAGTGGTTAAATTCCAATATGTATTATTTTATAATTCACACCTTAACACCTTATTAGAAAAATAAAATAACTTCACTCATTTACACTAATTAATTATACATGTGACGTACACGCCATTTTTTTTTTTATATGTAAGATTATGTCATCACACTTTTCAAATTTTTTATAAATCTAACAAAATCTCCACGATCTCGGACGAGCCCCCAAATTGTAAAGAGGAATACTTTTGAAAACACCAGATTAATCTAAGAAACACGTTTATTCTTCTTGAAAATATAGAAAATACTTCAATTTATATATTAAATATAAGTAAAAATTAATTCAACCGCGTCTGTCCATGATCTTCATCCAACTCCTCGCTTTTTCTCCTTACTGCTTCTTTTTTTCTCTTTCTTTCTTTTATACTCTTTTTCTCACATATATATCTTTATGTATGTGTATATTCTACAGCACAGATTCACAATTTTTCTCTTTTATATTTCACAGGTATGAATTTATAAATTTTTTTTATAAATTAATGCATAAACTAATAAGTCACAATTCACTCAATATTAAATTAATTGTACATGCCTTTTAAATAGCATCCCGGTTTTCGGCACCAAAAAATATGTATGAAATTAAATTTCTGATATTTTTTTTTTGTTTGAAATTTTTTATTTAATGTTTATTTTTTATTACAATTTTAAAAGTAGTATTTAATAAAAATTATAATTGTAACCTTGATTATTGACCAGCGAAAGGATGTTTGTTTTATATATAGAGTACTTAACGCGACGACCTGTTTTACCAATGAGTTATAATATTCAACTGAACTGCGGGCTTGGATCCAAATAAAAAAAATGAAACGGATTAACGAAGTAACTGTTAAATGCAGGGTAAAACAATCTTTTCAAATTAAAATTAAATTGAATTCTAAACAGTCATTAAATTTTGTTATACAAGAAAACAAAGTGTCAACACCATTTTTGTATAATTTTAATTTTTGGTGTAATAATAAAAACAAAAAAGACTGAAATTAGTGGAAGAGTGAACTTCATTCTAGTAAGAGAATGGGACATCTGTCATCCGTAGCTACGGTACATCAGCATCGTGACCACCAGCGTATTTAATGTAAACAAAATTTAATTATATATCATTCCAAAAATTAAACATGTATTTAATATCGATTTCTTAAAAATCGTAAAAATAAAAAAAACAAAATATCTAAAATGTATTCAATTTAAATATTAATTGATGTTGAAAAAATTTTTTTGATAAATATAATATGTTTTTGTTATCAAAAATAAAAATTAAATGAAATAAAATATAGAAATATTACAAAAAACAAAAACAAAAAAAAAAGAAGAAATAGAATTTCCATCAAATCAAGTTTTTTTGGGATGAATCCTTTAAATTGATTCAGTTGGGTTCAGTGAGGGATGAGGCTTAGAGTGGATGAGGATCCCTACGATCACAGTATCTCGACCTAATTATTGTCCTGTCCTGTCGGTCGATTTTTTTTTTTAACATTTACTTTCACTTCTCTTTTACTATTTTGATCCAATGACTACATCCGGTCTACTGTTATGTTCACGGTATGTATGGAATCTTCTTTCATTGAGTGATTCCAAAGAATTCACCCCAGAATGATGCTCAAAATCGCTCAAAAGTTCAGTGTATAGTTCAGTAACAAATAGAACCCACTTTCATTTTTCAAATCATATACATACATCAACACTTAGAAGAAATTTATTTGCTTCGGTTAATGCAGCCACAAATACATTTCAGACGATGTTATTGTTGTTTTCGAAAAAATTTTTCACTAAATTGGGGTCTTAAACCTTACCTAGAGTTTTGGCAATACAATTTGGAAGTTTAACTTTTGTCGGTAGTTAAACCCTACCTAAAGTGAAACTGACTGTGAAACTCATTAATATTTTAAACATAAGTTTAACCCTTCTGCCAAGTTTAAACTTCCACTGTGAAACTGGGCATAAGAGATTTTTGATACTAAGTGATTTATCTTAAGTTACATAAAATTGCGGAACTCATCGAAACATCCGTATATTTTTATTCTAATTTATGAGAAAACTTCTTAGATTTGAAATGTTATAAAATGAGAAGAAATAAAAAACAAAACAATAAATAGAATTATTACATATTTTAATTTTATCTATGAATTAAAATAGAAAATTCTATTACTTACAGTTTTTTACAAAAATCAATAAATAACAAATTACAAAATTTTTCAAGTTATTTTTGGTGTAAAAAACATTTTACTCAAAATTACATAACAAATCGCTTTATCAATTGCAAATGGATCAATTTGAAAATTTAATGGAAATGGCAATAAAATAGAAAATAAATTGAAGGATACATAGTGGACTTTTTTAAAAATTAATTTAATACGATTTATTGACGAATTATTTATTTCATTTTTTAAATTTGTTGTATTTTTTCGAAGATTCTGAATAACTTTTCGCTGAATGATGTCAAAACATTGAAATTCTTTTATTTTAGTTTTCATACTTAAAAGGAAAAATAATAATAGATTAATTATAACTTAAAGTATATTTAAATAAAATTACATTAGAAAATAATTTCGTACCCTTTTAATTCATTTAATTTTTGTTCTAACTCATGTAACCTTGCTTTGTCATAGGAAATTGTTCTATCTTTTTGAATTATTAAATTTTTATTTTGTGATTCTTTTAATTTATGATTAGTTTCTAAATTTTTTATCTAGAAAAAAAAACAAGAAACAATAAAACCAAAAACAGGAATAGTTTTAAAACTATAAAATTGAGCTATGGCCCTCTTCCAATACCGTATTACAAGAACAATTTATTAAGTTCTAAAACGTAAAACTCCGAATAAATGATGAAGTCATTAATTCCAAAACGTTTTACAACGGTATCCATTGTGTCAAATGTAAGGAAAAATGGAAAATAATAATAATAGTTCATAAGTACTTAATTCTGTTAATAACTTCTTTCATTTCGTATCACCAAAAAATATATAGACAGAAAGAATTCTTATGTAGTATCGACTAAAAATTGTAATTATTAAATTAGACTATAGAACAGTACGGTAAGAGAAGGAAGGAAGTGAAAGCTTTTTTAATTATGCTTTAAAGCGCTTTGAAATTTAAGTTTTGTTTTTAACATGATCAAGATGAATGAAAAATATAAAAAAATTTTACTCTTGTGTGTTAAATAGAATATAAAAAAAATTTCAAATGGTGAAACATATGTGAATAAAATGAGTCACACCGACACCATCAATTACCTTGTTTATGCGAAGCTTTAATTCGCATTAACTCATGCCGTTTTGACTAAATACGGATGCATAAACCAAATTTTAAAACGCATTGAAACTTTATTTCGTTTTGAGTGAATACACTATAAAATCCGAATTTAAAACTTCAATGCGTTTTTAAAATGTTTCTTCGTTTTAAATGAATTGTCATATTTGACCTTTCAAAATGGTGTTGGTAACATACTAAACATCAATATGAACTTTTAGAGTAGTATTAGTTTATTACTCAAAACGTTTTAAAGGAGAATGAAGTGTTGTACTACGCATAAACACCAATTAAAATGTATTATCTCAAAACGATGTTCAAAACGTTTTATCGTTAATACGTTTTAGTTTTTGTGCATAAACAAGGTAATTGTCGTATTCGCATGTACATATGTATTTCTATGCAGAAGTAAAAGCTTTTTTAACAAAACTGAAATATGCTGATGTACATTCAAAGCTATTTCACTAATTTCCAATGTTGGAACCCCAGAACAAAAATTTTTGTATGAGACATTTTGATACTACATAAGAATTCTTTCTGTCTATATATTTTTTGGTATCACGAAGTGTTTCAAAACGTCAAAAGCATATAAATACTATACCATTGTATTGTACTTATTATTAAGGCCTAGTCAGACATCTAATTTTCATACTATGGTATTCAAATATACATGTCTGCCACTCAATACTAGTTAAATACTAGCTGAACAAAATAGTATGAACCTGATATGGAAACACACAATATTTTCCTGGTATTAGCATGGTATACAAGGAATTTGCTAACCGCAACGCCATTTCGATATAGCAGAAATTTTTGAAACTTGATTTGATATTGGTAATTTGGGCTTATGTTATTCATGCATTTTTTTTTATTTTTATGATAACTGTAATTATATTTAAAATTTGAATAAATCATAGTAAAACATAAAAAAATTGATTTTTTCTATTTTTGAGGAAAAAAAATGAAAAAAAAAGTTTTAAAGAAACTGGACTGTGGAAACTGTCACTGGACTTATACCACATTTAATATCCCGTCAACTGGTATAGCATAAGTATATCATGGTATCTACATATACTACACTTAGTATGAATACTATCATACATAGATGTATGACTAGGCCTTTATTGTCACAAAAGTTGTGTCATACTGTATGCGCTGTGTAAATTTTCTTGTTTCAGAAGAGGGCCTTATTTGTAATATGATTAACCTTTTCAATGAGAGCCTTGTTATCATTTTCCAGTTCATTAACTCGTCGTTGTTCCAAATTTAATAATTTTTTTAATTCAATTTCATAATTTGTTACTCTTAATAGTTCGGATTTACTTTGCTCAAAAGCTAAAAGTAATCCTTCATTTTCTTTATACTGAATTTCAAGGTGATTTTCAGTATTTAATTTTAATTTTTTAAGTTCAGAATGAACAATATTCAATTTATCATATTTATTTTGAATTTTTTGTTGATCATCTCTTGATTTTTTTAGAAAATTATTTAAATCATTATTTTGATTTTGTTCTATTTTAATTAAAGAATTCAATACATGAATTTGATTTTGAGTTTTAATATCCTTGAAAAAAACAAAAATAAAAAATTTGCAAAAATATTAAAACGATCAAAAATATTAAAATATATGATTTTTTATTTTACATTTTTCTTCATGATATTAATTTCTTCTTGTAAACGTTTAACATCATTACGTCTTCGACGCCATGCATTTAACATAATCGCACCAAAAATTTTCATTCCGGCTATTTTTGTGTCATATTCATCACAATTATTATTATTAACAAAATAATAAAATTCTTCACCAATTTGAAAAGATTGTTCCATTTCACTGTGTGATGATATTGTTCCATCAACGGAACATGCTCCTTCAGAGGAAGATAATATTGACTTCAAACTTGATTTTTCGCAAGAAGCCGTATGAAAATCCATTTGTAAATGTTGTTTGTCCTTTGAGTGATTTTTGAAATAATAAAAAATTTTTTTCATTACTTTTGTAGCTACGTTTTTAGTATTTTTTTTATTTTTCTATAAAATTTTTTTCAAATTTTCGAATTTTGTTAATGGAACCAAAACCTTGAAATATAATTTGTATGATGCTTAAATAAGTTCAAAAATTTTTACAAGTCACTTTAAAATGATAGATTTTTTCTTAAATAAACGAGTATGTAATAATATCGTAAAAAATTAAAGTAAAACATAAATAATTACAAAACAATTCAAATGAAAATTTATTTTTCTTTTTAAATTTACCAATTGAAAAAATTTCGTCAACACTTATCACAAACTACAAATTTTTGAAAATTAATTGTCAGTAAATATCATAGCCCACTGTTTACATGTGAATTTTTTTTGTTAAAAAATATGTTAATAAAAATTTATATATTATAAAACAAGTATGTACATAAGTATTAATACTGAGGTACTCGTATGTCAACCAACTTCAGAACGATAGAATATCAAAAAAAATATTGAGGAGCCAAGCCAATCGTCCTGAAGACGGTTGACATACTCGTACATATTTACGAAAAAGTCACATTTTTGGTAATCTTTAAAATATGAACAATCTCTAATGAATCAAGCTCTTAAATTGTGGAACACTCTCCGATCTTAATATTTCTCTCCTTTTATGGTCTACATAAATTTAAACAGAGAATCCGTCAATACTTTCTTTTTTTTTCTCCCATAACTTCGCTCATTCTTACTGTCTCTCATTAGTAAGTAATAAAGGGAAAACAAGTTTGAAACATAATCTAGTAGATAGGTTTCCAAATGTATGAAAAAATAGCTTTTTAACATAGACACTACGTCTATGTTTTTAATTTATTAATATTTTTTCATAAAAATGGTCATTATATTCATTATGTCCTTACATAGTGTATATTTATATTTGGAATGATTTTTATTTGAAAATATTCTTTATTTGAAAATTTTTGAATTGAAATTACGAATGTTAAATGATTTTTTTTTATTAATAGGCTACTTTTAATATTTTTTAATTTTTCGAATGTTATATTAAATTTTTAATTTCTTGTGGTGTTATTATATTTCTTCCTAATATCCCGAGTTTTAAAAATATGATATTGTCTTGTAATTTCTTAATTTTATTATTTAATAACATAATATCTGTATTAATTTGTAACGTTTGTAAACTTTTTGCAAATTTTCTTTGTTCTGAACTAATATTAATGTCAAGTTATTTTATTAAATTCTGGTGTTTATCAATTTTGTCAGTTAATAATTCAAGATTTTGGAGTTGTGTATCAATTGAAATTTGTTTGTTTGTAGTCGTTACAATATTGTGATTGTTTTCGTCTATAAGTTTCAACTGTTCTTCTATTTCTTGTCTGTCATCTTTGTCCATGGATCCAAATAACCATTTTAGTGTTATACCGCCAAGATTAATCAAGCTTCTTGTTTCCCTTGGATGTAATAAAATAGAATCAAGTTTAAATTTAGTTAATTTAATGGAATCGACTAAAGTTGCAGTTAAATATGTATCTTTAAAAATTTCTTGATTTTCGCGTAAGTTATGTTATCATATAAAAACATATTATTAAATGATAATATAACTGAAGAAAGCAAAAGCAAAACCGGAGCATACATTGAACCATTAAATAAATCTTTATAAATAAATAAATATTTTTGATTTTTGTACCAATAATAATCATTAATTAAATATTTTTGACTTTTGTACTAAGAATAATCTTAAGAAAACATTTTTTACTATTTACAAATTATTAATGATAAATTTAACCAATCAAATATTTTTAAACAATATTAAAATAAATATTTTTAACAATATAAATATTTTTATCAGAATAAATATTTTTAACAATTTAAAAATAGGTATATAAATAAAAGCAAAATTTAACATTGTAAGTTTTAGTCTAAAAAATATAATTATAGTTGAAGCTATACTATGTATGTATGTATATATGTAATATAAAACTAAAGTTTTGTTATAAAAAATTATATATAAAGTTATTTTAATAAAATATTTTTAAAATTATAAAAATAGTTTTATTTTAAATAGATCCAAAAATCAAATTCAATTCGTATAGCATCTTGTATTTTGTTAATTAAAAGGACATAGTTATCTAAACTTATAATGTGATGTATTTTATCATAGCTATGATATTACTTGAATTGGAGATTGTTTGACCATAATATTGTCATATCATATGAGCTTCATACTTTAACCTCTTCCATTAACTTTGAGCTAACTTTATCAATATAAGTACATAAATGTTATGTACAATTTTAATATCTCATGACAAAGAGCAAATATTTTGCACAAATTTCTTATCTTGAGAAAAGATATGTAATTTTCTTAATCTCAAGAGAAACACAAATAATTGCATACAATCTTCTCATGGGAAATACAAACAATAAATAATAATTGAACAATCTTTATCAATAGTAAATTTAATATAAAAAGGAAATTATAATTAAGCATAAGTCTAGTCTAAGTTTTCGAGTCTAAGCATAAGTCAGTCGAAGTTTGTATTTTAAAGCATAAGTGAACTCTTCTTTTTGTAAAATCTCCGAAAAACCAGATTAATAAGAATAATAATAAATATTTTAATAAATTAAACCAAAAAGCGAGTTTTCTTTATTACAATAACGTTTTTATATATCCTGCTTCATTATTAATGTTTTCGAGTCGGAATTCAGATTTGACTGCTGTTTGTATTGCTAGATGTAGTAGATCATTTTTATCCTGGTTTTCTGCTGTTATCTTGAAAACTATGCATTTTTCGAAAAAAAATGATAAAAACAAATCGATGCAAAATCAGTTGAACTTTCATTTCTTCCAATAAGTGACCCTGGAGCGCACTGCCCCTATAGAAAGTTATGGGGTGTATAGTGAAAAAAGTCCAAAAAAGCTTCAACACCCTCTATAGGCCAAACGAAACACCCTTTATATCATTTCAAACGAAACAGCCTGTATATTAATTTGTTTAAGAAAAATTGATATTTAAAGAGAAAAACAAAATGATTAATTTATTTGTAATTATTAAAAATATTTATTTAGGTACCTTTTTGAAAAAATATATTTTAATTGATTTAGTTTTGGAAAACAAAACGACTCATTTATTTTGTAATTATTGAAAATAATTATTTATTTATTTATTTGAAAAAGATAGAAACTTAAATAGAAATAAATTTACAAAAATATTTGTAAAAGGGATGCTTATGTTTTTAGGAAAAAGAACAATTCTATGAACAATTTCTTGATTTAATTTTGGTTATTTTCGACTACTATTAATTTATTTTCACTTAATAATGAAAGAACAATTAATTTAAATGCAAATTTATGTTGTGCCATTCGACTATTTTAAATATTGCTTTTTAAAAATAAAAATAATCACATTTTCAAATTATCTACAACGACTACAACGAATAAATTCATATTTAAATTCTTTTTATTTTACAATACATAATTTTAAATATCAAATAGATTCCCTAAGATAAAAAATATATGTATAACAGTATATCTGAATACTAACACTACGACACAAAAATTCCGTGATTAAAATAATAAACAGCTTCATCTTTAACATGATTTACAAAAACGTTACACATTTGTGCCATTCATTTCTTCTTTATATTTCTTTCTTTCTCTTTTAAATTTGAAATTTACAAAAAATGTTAGAAGTATTCTGACACCAGGCTTTCATCATATCATAACAAAAAAATTCTAAATAACATGGAAAATATAACACAAGAATTTCCTTTTTTTTATGTATCCCACATAAATGTCGGAAATTCAACACAATTTTCGAATTCTTGTAATTCTTGTGTATACACAACTCAAACATATTCAAAATTTTCACTCTCCTACTGATTCATTCATCCTATTTTTTCATTCAGTAATGTGATAATATATAATATGTATCTACATATGTACATCTACAATACAAAAGCTATACAACATAAATAATATATACATACATAGTATGTACATAATATGTATTCACCAGAAACATCCCAGCAAGACACCAATTGGTTAATTAACCGGTATTTTTATCAGTAGTTTTTCTGTTAAAAAAGATAGGACATAGGAAAGAAATTACCTTATACATAAATGTTATCATACTTCTAAATTATTTGTTATCGGTATGCCATCTCTTTCGCACGAGAGATTTTTCAACTCATTCTTTCCCACTACTTTTATTCGGTAATTTTTAAGTATTTATTTAGTAAACATACCAGTAATTTACCATGTAGACTTCATGTATTTTTACCGATATACTGTGGGGAGTTTAGGTGATTTTTCCAGATATTTTAACAGTTTATTTCTTTTAAATATACCAGCAGATTTTCTCAACATTTTTGGGAAATATATTGGTATGTATATTATTTTTGAATAGTTTTAATTCAACATTTTTTACAAGAATAATTTTTTAATTTTTTTTCACTGACAATATTTCATAAATGGTATGTAAATTTCACTTTCACGAAATTAGAACCTCTTTAAATGAATCTCGCATATAAACTAAAGTAAAAAGTGGAACGGGAACGCGTAATTTTAATGAAGAAGAAATAATATAAATACACTAAGCTTTATGTTCATAGCTAGAACAATTGCAACAGGTAATTTTCAAGGATCACTACCTATGTTATACCACAAAACACTATAAAGTGCATAAACAAAAATTGCTGGGGTTAATTTTTAAGTAGCATTACCATTTACAGATTTACCATAAAAAATACCCAATAAATACATTTTAAATATTTTCATGCCTTTGACTTAAAATAAATACTTACTCATACATTCTTGCTAGATACTAAAATTATGAAGAAGAAGAAAAAGTAGTTTCGGTAGTTTTTGCTTGCAGGGATAGTATTGTACATATATAATCCACACACATATGAAATCGTAGATTTATTCCAAATATTTCAAGTAATTTTATTTAAGGCGGTATAGATACCTAATAAGAAAACAATGTTCATGCTCAAGCAATAAAAGTTTGTGTTATGTTATAAGAATGACGAGGAGGCTGCTAATCAATAAACATTCAACAAATATATGTATCCAACTTTTAAAAAAAGAATTGACTAGCTAAAAAGTTGTTCATTTCAATTCAACTGAGTATGTGATGATGCTCTTATTATCATTTCTGTGCACCTGATATTTTATACAATTTTGGTGTAAATTTCGCCTCCAGCTAGGTCATGATAAATAAAAGTAATTTTTGATAATTACTCTTTTCGGCTTTTGACCTTTTTTTATCTATTCCGTTCCACTTTTTGTTTTTGCTTAAAAACCTATGTATATGTCTGTAATATGTACATACATAAGTGGGTGATAGAAAATATATACTCTATACTTTGAATTTTTTCAAATGTAGATGCGCAAAGAAAAATTTGAGGTTTTTTTCTGTTACGTAGTCGTATGCTGGTAAAAAGTATGACAGTCGAGAAAAATATTCTTGTTGTCTAAAGCTGAGAACTATGTGTAAGAAATAGTCAAATAATAAATCAATAAAAAAAATTGTAATTGTATTTCTTCAATCTGTTTAAATAGTTGTGCTCTGTAAAGTTAATTGCAATTTTTTTAGAACTTTTAGAATTTAAGATAAATCAATCTCATTCTCACATTAGATTCAAATAAACGGCTTTTAAAAATAAAAATTTTTTATAAAATACTATAGAGCAGTTTAATATTTCTGAGCCCCCATTTTTTATTTGGCTTTAGATAAAAATATTTTAATACATTTACATATAAAGGTCGTGCTTTCACTTTTAATATTCTATAATAAAAATTCTTTTTTAAGTGATGCCAACTCTAAAGTATTGAGATAAGTATTTATTTTTTTTAGAGAATAATAGCACTATCTCTAGGTGAAGGATAGACAATGTCCTCTCATTTACTAGGAAAAAACGAGATTTTATTAGAGACGGGGTACTGAGTAAATGAACACCCAGCTACAAACCAAACAAAAACTAAATGCGTTTTTGACTTGTAAAATTCTAATATGTATTTGAATTCATTTTGAGTTTTAACAGTTGTTTGATCTCCACCGCTCAACATGAATTTATAAATCGAATTACATATACCTAACTTCTTTATTATTATTTTTTTTTTAAGAAAATGAATTTATTAAAATTAGATGTTTATTAAATTTATTCAAATGAAAAGGATCGAAGCCATCTCTTAAACATTTTGTTTAAAAATACAAATTTGCACTATACTAATCTAACGAGTCTTCATACAATTAAAAATTACACGAAAACGGCAAATTTAGAAAAATGAAGAAAGATTGGCAACACAAAATTAACTAAACAAAAAAATACACATGATTAAGATAATAAATTGAAAATACATAAAATCATAGTAATTAAATAAATTTTGTTTTGCTATAAATGTCGACATTAAAGTGGGCCTGAATTTATTAAATTTCAACTAACAACCTGAACCTGCTATTATCCACATCGTCATCAATCATCATGATGTGTATTCTGTTGTTGATTTCAAATACAATTTATGTCTGATATTAAAGAAGGTCAACTCTAAAAAAACTTGAAATGATACCAGCAGAAGTGAGAAGAAGTCAGATGATTTATTTTAATTGCATAGTTAGTGGCGTTTTATGAGACAGCCGCCAATTTTGGGTCATAAATCAATTCATGAAATTCACCAGGCTCGCATGTTTCTAAGCATGTGAATAAAGTAAACAATATGAAAGAAAATTTTTATGTATTATACATAGATACATACCTATATTATAGTATCTGATGGATATATCGAAAAAAATAACATATACATATATATAAAGCTACATTAAATACGCAATACTACATGATGTAGAAAATAAAATATCAACCAATAGTAAACCATAATCGATCCCAGACACGACCTACGCTACATTATAATACACTACATTATAATACACTACCTGCCACATCCATTTGAATTGAATATTATTATCTTCAAGATATTTTCTATTTTCTTTATTGGCTTTTGGGAACTCATCGATCGATGCAAGTTACACACACCGGAAAAGAAATAATTTATGGGGAATTCCACGCAAATCGACCACTTTTTTCCATAAAATTAATATGAATGAAGCTGGTAGAGATAGGTACATACATATGTATATGTACATACATATATCAATTAATGGTGTATCTATAAGTGTTAAATTATTTACGATATCACGATGAAGGACAGTACTAAAAACAAAATTTTTGCTACTTATTAGTAGAAATTCGTTTCGATGTCACGCCGGCTACAATACATAGCACAACCGTTACATTTCTTTTTTTTAATTATGAAATAAGTATCGCATTAATCCTCATCAAATTTTCCAAAAGATTCTTTCAAGTGTTTAAAGTAATATTAAAAAATAATTTTTAGAGTTATTAAAATTACGATTCTGATTAAGGATATTTGAAGTTTTCTTTTTTATCGTAGCCGTCGTTTGTTCTCACCAGAAGGCATATTAGGAAAATAAAACTATATAATCAGACTACAATTGTTGCACGAGTTTTTCAATATTCAAGAGTCAGCATGTCGCACCCGTTACAAATGGAATTGCCCTTATGTCTATGTACATATGTAAAAAAATATCAAAAATAAAAAAAAGGGAGTAGAAGGATTCAATTTATTTTAAAGGATATAGAAAATGTCTTTCTTTTTCTTGATCATGCAACACATATCAAGTCATTTCATTCTGGTTCTTTCTATTGAAAAATTTTCTTATACAGATTCCTTATTTTATTTTTCACTTGTTATTTTAAAGTTCATTCACTGGCTCATTCTTCTAGCATGTTTTATGATGATTCATTTTTACTACATATTTGTATATACAGCTAACGACATAAAAAGTGCACACTGCTAATTTTCATACATTTTTAAAAACACATATCCATTCTCAATGTTCATTCTACGACTCTTAATGTTGGATTTTTCTACAACCTATATAAAGGATAAGAAAATCAAGTCCTCATAATTTAGTTAGTGAAATTTGAAAAAAATTTTAACAATTCAGGGAGCTTAGAGAGAAAAATAGGTATTGGTTCTAAAAGAAAAAACCACGAAAAGAGAAGACCTGGAATTAAAATCGGAGGTTTTTAAAAACCGTTTTCTGAGTGCTCCAACATTGAAAAGAGACTATGCTAACGTATGTAAGTGTTTGTACAGTTGAAAAAAGAATGAATGAACTACGTTAGGAAGATCTCAAAAAAGCCACTTTTAACTGGAAAAATGAAAACTTCAGTATGCTAAAAATCAACAGAAATGTATGATTGATCCCGAGTAATTTTCTCCGACAAATCCAAATTCAATTTATTTGGACGAGAAGGGAAACAAAATGTTCATCTGAGAAAAAACGAAAAATTGAATACTCAGCACATATTGCCAACTGTAAAACATTCACCGTATGTTATGGTTAGGGGGTGCATCATAGGTTATGAAGTTTGTTCAATAAAAATAATAGATGGAACTATAAATTGACAAAAATATGAGAAAATCATCTAAATCTTTGTTATGCCAACATTTGAGAACATGACCCAATATTCAGAGAATCCAATATTCCAGGACGATTCGGCTCCATGTCACAGAATAAAATCAGTAGATATTTCTTTGAACTTGAAATCTAAATTGTCTATAAAATTGTTTTGTTGTTGTTGTAAATAACAAATTAAAAAGAAAATGCGGGGATACCTTTATTGTCCTAACATGAAAATAATCGATGATTTCTGGGCTTCATGGACTGGCATGAAATTCAATGAAAATAAACCGAAAACAGTGGAAGAATTAAAAAATTCTATATTAAGTATTTTTAATGATGAAACTGCATGTGAAATTATATCATCATTATATGATCAATGCCGCGGAGAGTCGATGTGGTGATTAAGACAAAATATAATTAAAAACTTTAAAATAAAATGTAAACACCTGTAAGTACTTATAAATATAACTTTTATGTTAAAAAAATAGTTATGCGGCTTATAACGATGTTCGAAAAAATTATTCCAAGCAATAAATTTCATTTAGAAATCAGGAACATTAATCTTTATGTTATTACACATTTTTTAGGAAAGACTTAGTCTTCACTTAGTAAAGCAAAAAAAAAAAATGTTGGCAGGTCTTTTTATTATAAGTTTTACCTGTTACTGAATCAGTCTTATCATAGAAACAAAAATCCCAACATTAGAAATCATAAAATTAACACTGAGGATATGTGTTTTTGAAAATGTGTAAGAACTAGCAGTACGCACTTTTCTATGTCGCTAGCTGTATATGTACATAACAGATAAATATTCGTGAAATTACACTCAAAATTTATTAACATTATGAGATTTTTCCCTTCTTAAATTCAAAGTTAAAATTCAAAAACCTGCCAACAGTATGTCATAATGATAGACTACGGCATGAATAATAAATAAATACGTACCTCTTTTTCTTTTTTTTCTTTTTTTGTTATATTTAGGTATTTCATGTAAAAATGTATATTTTTAGTTTTTACCTAACTTTACGCAGTCGAGGAAATAAATTAATAAACTACAAAATTTTTATATATGTAGATGACTTGTTTACCACCATGCTTTACTATCTGTTTATACAGAAAAAGAAAAAAAAAACAAAACGTGAACATGTTAGATGTGTAAAATTATTGGAATATTTTGAAAATTGAATTCCTTTTTCAAAATATTTTCACTTTGGCTTTTGTATACGTCATACATATCTACATATGTATAAAATGATTTTATGACGGTGAATTCTGAACTCCTGTTACAATGGATTTCTCATTCAAAAATGTTATTGATATTTTTTTATGATTTTACTAAACACATGCAAATAAAAGTTGTTTTTAAAAATGTTACGAATAACTGGTAAATAACAAGAATATATAATTTATTGATTTTAAGATGATCGTTATTTTGCAGTTACAAAAAGGTTTTATTACAAACAATACAAAAAAACACATGTCATACAACAATGATAAACACTATCACCCATGTCACAGATTTCGATTTTTGCGAATTGAAATTTCGAAAACGGAATTTGGGGTTCAAGATTTCGATAGAATCGAATTACCTTCCGAAATGAATTCGATATTGTCATTTAATGTGAATTCATTTCAATTTGACATTTTGTACAAGTACGACATAGGTGTTTTAATATAGTGATTTTGTATATTTATTTTATATAATATATATATATATATTTAATTATAATACAAGCAATGTAAGTATTTTAAAATTTATTTTACTGATTGTTTTAATTTTTTTAAATTTTAATAATACTTGTTTATTTGTCATAAAAATTATAAAATAAACAGTAGGTAGCACTAAACTTAAAAAAACACTATCCATATCTAACTTTAAAAAAATAAATTACAAAACACAAACAAATGAATGTAAAATTGTGAATTGAAGGTTAAACAGCTATTTTCGAAAACTACTTCGAACGAAATTGAGTGTTTCCAATTCGAACGAAATATGGAGCACCGATTTCAATTTCGATCGAAATGGACTTTCGATTTCAATTCCATTCCGATTGAAATGTGGAACATGGGCGTATATTTGTAAACAAGAAGAAAGTCAAAGGTCTTAATTTGTGAAAACATTGTTTCTTATATTCGTTAGGGATAACATATAGGCGATGATCTGAAAAATGAATTTTTTACTAAAGCCCAATTTCTTAACTTCAAAAAATCTTAATGATTATGTCATCCTGCGGACAAATCAAAAATTTGAATTTTTTCACTGTCAAATAGAACTAATCATGCAAATAAAGTTATCTGGTGATGAAGGTCTCAAATATGGCCGATTTAAAAAAAATTCAAGTTTGCTTGCATTAAAGAAAGCATGCAAGCAAGATTTGTAAAACAAGATATCTTGCATTTATAGTCTTTTTTAGCCATTTTCGAAATTTTGACAGGAAATTGGTGCTGTGGCTGTAAACACTATTATGTAAACTAAAAGTTGAATTAAAAAATACAAATGGATGAGAAAAATAAATTTTGTTTAAGAATTACTTGCTAAAGGTAAAATATTGTTAATTTTCAACACACGGTAGCACAGTTTTTTTTTTTTTTTCAAAATTTACAATGCAAGTAGTTCGAAATGCTTGCAGAGCTGACGCAAAATTTTCTTGCGAGCTTGATTTTATGAAGCGTTTGATAAGTTTATCTTGCTGCAAGCTTGAATTTTTTGAAAATGGCTTTTTTTGACAATAATAGATATTTCGGCTGCATTTATATTGTATGATTTCAATGAGCTAGAGAGAAAAATTTTTTCGAACAAAAAAACGGTTTAATAATTTCAAACTTAAAATTTTTGAATCACTCAAAATTAAACATGAAGTTGGCTCTATTTAAGCATTCAGACCATTTAAAATTACTCGATTAAATTTAAAAATCTAAGTGAACTTTGTTGGTGAATAAAACTACGACAAATCGCTTTGGTGAATACCGCCCTAAAAATGTAAAAAAAAAACATCATAATCATGAGCTTCCTCTTTCATACTCTAAAATTTCAAACAAATTTTTAGAGAATAAAAAACTATTTAAAAAGACTGTTTTTTTATTTTGAAAAACATGGTTAGTTTATTTATTTTATTTTTATTAAATAACAGCAAAAAGAAAATACATCATAAACCTATCATACGTTGTACTTAATTACTAACTATCTTCCTTTATTTTAATTTTTATAGTTTCTAATATATAAAAAAACCATATACATACATATATTATATTTTATATTTTTCGAACGTTCTTTAAATGTAAATATTTTTTTAATTCAGCATTAAATCGGTGTTTCTTGAATACATCATATACATATTCATTTTCAGCAATTTAAAGTGTGGAGGGCGCTAATACCTATGCAAATTTTACTTCTTTTTTAGTTTAATTTTATTTGTGCAAATAAAATATGTACTAATAAAAATATAACAAATATAATTGTATTTTCGTTTTAAAACGAAATAATAGAAAATTTTAATGATCAAATAGGAAAAACCACCTAAAGTGCTAGTTTGTTAAATTTTTATTAACAATTAACAACAAGCTTAATTATATCATAAAATTGGCAGTTAATATAATCATTGCTTCACCTTGGTTGTTTTGAATTTTCTTTTTATATCGAAATTTAACTTGAAATTTTATATATATTAAATTATATACCATTGTTGCATCACTGTATTTTCGTAGATACAATTGATTTCGTTTTAGCTTAAGAAAATTGAGAGAAAATTGAATGATTGCTTCCATTGAGTTGAGGTTGTTAAGTGTTAAATTTGAAAAATAACGGAGCTTATCCTCGATTGTCTATCAAATATAACGCATTTGAGATTGTGCTGTAAAAAATTTATCATTTTGCTTATCCTTTTTTTTGTACCCTTAATGTAAAATTATTTTCTTTATTTGGCCTCTAAAAGTCAAATTATGAATGTCAACTTTAAATAATTTTAACAAAATGTTGCTTTTCAACATATTTGCTCCATCCTGTGTTTCTCAGATGGATCGTTGGTTTGTGATACCAATTTTACGATCGCAACTTTTGACAACTAATTTGTTTACTTTGCCAAGGTACTAATTACATAAAACGATCAATCGAACCTAAAATAATCGATAGTGAAAACGATCATGAAAATTCGATTATCGAACTTGCATTTTATAAATCGATTTCATCGTTATCGTTTTACCGATTCACTTTGGTAAATTTAGTTCTATACTTTTTTTATGAAAGTAAGTGGATGAGAAAAACAGAAAAATCGGTTTGTGTAATTCAAAAACGATTTTTCACGATTCATCGTTTAATGTAATTAGTACCCAGAACAAAAATAATCGAGGATACTATGGTATCGCAGTCGCTTAAAACGATTAAATAATTTCATTCGACTGCACCTTGAGCTTAAATTAATAAACCTAATACAATTTCATAATTGCACTGGAAAGTAATTTATGAACATGATTTTTTTGAAGTCAGCGTTGAGGACGCATATACAAAACAACCCATTTCTATCATTATAGATAGCAAGTCTTGTTTAATGTTTGCTAGATAATCGAGGATGCCATAGATGCACTTTCATAAATAACAAACCATAAAATATTTCTAATTTTAATTCTTAAATCACAAAGATTGACAAATTTTACTCATGGAGTTTTTCATGAAGAACAAAAATGTACCCTTTAACAGCCTGCCAAATATTTCAATTTGTGTGCATCTATTTTCTAAAATCTTAATATTTAATATATTTCTTATACCTTATGTCTATGGCATGTAAAAATCGGAAATTCTGAATGTATACATAATAAATTAGATAAGACATTTATAGAAAAACTTACTCAAAACGGATTATAATTTAAATAATTTTATGCAGCAAAAAAAACTTAAAACTAAAATTTTCAAGTTTTGAAATATTTTATTTCTATAAAAAAATAAAAATCCGTTATAACGCACAATTCAGTGAATTGTACTGAATTATCCATTATAAAAATTTTGATACGTTTTCAAGAATCAAGGATATTAATTTTACTATTTAGAATTCAAACAAATTTGAAATTCAAAAAAAAAAAAATTTAACTGTTTCGACTTTTTTTTATATTCAAATTAAAGATCAATTCACACACACACATCCGATTTGTTCACCTCCGTCCATGTTTGTATCTGATTTGTGATCGGAACTAAGCAGGATGTGTGTTAGATACATTGACTTGTTCCCCAAACTCAAAGTATGTACCTATCAAGTGTTCCGACGTCTAAATTTTTCGTTAGCGTAAATGTATCTATTCAAATGGGGTATATTTGAAAAGTAACAAGAAAAATTTGGATGATTAGACCAATATGTTGTGTTTTATGAAACAATTTCTGGTACTTATTTGACATAATGTATCTATTTATACACATCCGGTCCAGTTCCGATCACAAATCACATACAAACATATAAAAATTCCTTAACCTAGAGAGTTGAATCACACGTAATTTGTTACAATTTTTGTTTTATTTCGAGTGTCTTATGACTGAATTTGAATTTAGCTAAAGCAAGTCGGACAGAAAAATGTTGAAACTAAGCTACATGCTTAGTATAACAGAAGGGGGCTCTACAACCCTCTGACTCGACAACTAACTATGAGCTTCTGAAAACTGCCACTTCAACCAACCAGCCAACCAAGCTACATACTTCCACCTACCTGATCGGACAGAAGGGAACCGGATCAGATATGTGTGTGAATCGATTTTTATTCTAACTGAATTTAATTTTCGGTTTGAAGAAGTCAAGTGAAAAAAAAATCTAAATAGAAATAATTTTGTATACTTCAGGAGTTCTAATTTTACAAAATCCTAAAAATTATTAATTTTGCAAAATTTTTTTAAAAAATAATTGAAAAACTTTCGAGATATTAATTTCGTTATTTATTTTGATTGTTGGAGTCGAAATATGTATGTACTTTGTTCGTTTCGAATTTCTTATGTTTGAACTTTAAATTCGGCACACAAGAAACAAGTTTAAGCCCATATGTCGAACGAAAAGGGATCTAAACGTAGTTCTGGTGTGGTGAAAGCACGTAAATTGTTTCAATCGACTAAACAATGACTGAATATAATCAATTCAGCTAATTAACAAGTCGATTAAAACAATTTACGTGCTTTCACCTCTGTACTCCTCCGATTATGAATTTTTTTCATGCTATCAATATTACTTAGTTTAGTACGCTCGTAATTTAGCAGCAGTATTTAACTGCTAAGAGCACTTTATATTTATGTATATGTATATTCCGATTTTTAAATAATTATATAAAGGCTTTCTTTTACATGACTATATTTAGCTTATTACTAAAATTACATTCAAAAAATAAATTTTATCAAGCCAATACTAAGAAATCTTATCATAATTTTTTTAATTTAACAAATAAATGATTGCACAATAACTATTTTTATTATTCTTATTATAGATCAAATACACGGAGGGTTATTCTTTTATTTTTAGGACGGTATTCACCAAAGCGATTTATCTTAAACTTGTCATAACTTTATTCACCCAACAAAGTTTAGCTTCAATTTTTAAATCGAGTTTTAGGTTAAACCAACGTAACAAATTAAATCAAGTTTTTTTTTTTTTCTTATTTTGTTTTAAAGGTGACACATTGTAATTAAACGTCAAAATCAAATTTCGAAAAAAATATTTGTTTTGATACGAAAAAATTTTTGTTCAAGTTGCTATGGTGAATAGGGCTTTTGAAGTTAATTTAAACTCATTTTAGATTTACATAACAGTAGTTTGAACCACAGTGGTGAATATGACCCTTATTTTACAAATTCTCACAAAATTTTAATTTCGATTTTTTTCTTTCTGTTTTTTTTTTTTACAGATTTTATTTATTAGTTTTCAAAATTTGTTAAGTAACATCAAATACACTATTAAAATATTTTTTTCATGAATGAAAATTATCAAAATATCTTCCAAAAAATCAATGAGATACTTTTTTTTACACTTTAGTTCGTATATATTGAAAACCTGAATACGAATATTTGTAGCGGATTCTTTAATTCTTTTTATTAAAAATTTAAATGTTGGAACCAAATTTTTTTCGGGCAATTTAACCGTACCACAATAATATCAAAATATCCTGTTTTAAAACTCATTGTGATTTTTTAACGATGACAAAATTGGACAACTAACGTTTCGTAAATATTTATGATGCTCCTACTGCAACATAAACTTTTTCAGAAATGTATCATGATTGTTAACAGTAAAATCACAAATGCAAAAGCAAATATACGTTTTTAATATTCGCAAAATTTTCTTGCAAGCTTGATTTTATGAAGCCTTTGACAAGTCAATCTTTTCTTCATAATTCTCACCTTAATGTTGTGTGTTATTCAAATATTTTACTACATTTACAGCCACAAAAAAGTTTTAAAAATATGTTTTTGATGTTACTGAAGAAATTTTTATATAATTTTTTTTTCATAGTTTTTTCTTTTTTTAATTTGATACAAAAAACGTGAAGCGTTTTTTTTTGGAGCAGTTGATAATACACGTAATCGTATCAAGTTCAAAAAACTTGAAATTTCTAATAGCACAAAAAAAAAAAAAAAACGTGAAATACACATTATATAGAAAAAAAAAATTAAGTCGAAAATTTTAATTGGTTAAAATAGTACAAATAATGATTATTCCACGTTTTTTTTTCTTCTTTAAATTAGCAACATATTTTTAGGGCTGTATTCACCAAAGTAATTTATCTTAAACTTGTAACTTTATTCACCCAAAAATGTTTAGCTTCAATTTTTATATCGAGTTTTAAGTTATGCCAAGGTTAACAGCTGTCTCAAGTTAAATCGAACTTTTTTATTCTTTTGTTTTGTTTCATACGTGACACATATTAATTAAACATCAAAATCAAATTCCGAAAAACAAAATACTAGCATTGCCATACGAAAAAAAAAAAATTTAATATAAAATTGCTATAGCGAATGGGTGTTTTCGAAGTTCAGTTAAACTCGTTCTAGATTTAATCGTATTTTAAATCGCAATGGTGAATAACGACCCTTAAAATTGTTTTTCTTTATTAATTTTTTTCTCTTTAAATTTAATCATTCAAATTTTAATTTTTTTAAATATTTTATTTTAAAAAAAAATCCAAAAAATGTAAAATATTATAATTTCTTATCACAAAACAATAGTTTTCCACACTTAAGTATAATTAATAATATAAATTTCGATATTTATATTATTTATAATTTTTTTTTCCGTTTTCTTTTTTTTTTTGTTTTTGAAATTAATAAATTCTAAAGCCTTAAATTAAATAGGTATGAATATTTTTTTTTTTTAAATATTACAATTTTATTTCAAAATTATGTACAATTTTTTTCTTCCTCAATAATTTTAATTTTAAAATTTATTTTTTGTAAGCAATTCAAAAACTAAATTACTAACAAATTCGAAACAACAAAAAAAGAAAGGAAAATTTAGTTTATGCAAGAAAATATTTTTTTTCCTATCTCCTAAATTTTTTTTTTTTAAATACAAAAAACAATTTGTATTTTTTTTTTAATCCTAAACGTGTGGTGAAGTCTATCTAATGTTGAATTATTTATAATTAAAAAACAAAAAAAAAACAAAAATGAAAAAATTATCAAAAATTCAAAAAAAAAAAAAAATAAAATTTTCTTAAAAAAAAAAATGATTTTGAAAACAAAGCATTTCAAGTAAATAAAAAAAAATGAAACTTAAGTTTTCAAAATTTTTGTTTGTTTGTTTTGAAAATAAAATAAAGATAAAGAGTTTACAAAAAATCCAAAATAAGAAAAATAATTATAAGAAATAAAATTTAAAAAAAATTACACAGCACAACAACAACAAAATAAGAAGTAAATAAATTTATATAAAAATAGAAATACAATATTATTTTTATGTATGTGTGTGTGTGTTTCGTGTTATTTTTTAATTCTAAGTTATATATTATTTTCATTTTCAAAAGATGCTTAAAAAAGGTTAATAATCATTGCTTTTATTTTCAACCCAACAAATTGATCGTGTTTTTTTTTCTTCCTTCTTTTCTTTTCATAGTTTGAAATTAAAATATCTACTTAGTTTTTTTTTTTTTTTTTGAATTTATCTAATATTTGTAAATAAATTAAGAACACTTTTATTCTCTTTTTGACTTCGTGCTTTACTAAATACATTCCAAAAACGTAATGTTTCATCACCAGCACCAGTTACAATTGCTTCACCATCTGGACTTAATGCTAAATATAATACACGATATGAATGACCAGTTAATTTAGCAACTTGTGTTAATGATGGATATTTCCATACTAATATTTGATTTTGTGAATAACCATGTGTTGATACTAATTCTGATGAATGTTTTGACCATGCTAAATTACATACTTGTGAACCAGTATCAACACATTGCATTGGTTGTCCAGTTAATGTATTCCAAAAACGTATACAACGATCAGCTGTACCACCACCACTTGCTAATAAACCATGATGATGTGGTGACCATGCTATAGCTTTAACAGCAGCCATATGTTCAGTATATGATTGTACAGGATTTAATGAATGTTGATTCCATACATATAACCGATTATCATTACCACCACTAGCTAAATATTGATTATCTGGTGACCATTTAAGACCGCATACTTCCTGACGATGACCAACTAGACGACGTTCAGATTGTTGTGCTGGTGTACGTGTATCACGTTGCATTATTAAACGATCTCGAGATCCACTCGATAGGATATCACCATTCCATGCTAGTGCACCAACACGTGCTGAATGACCATGTAATTTATTGATCTATTTTTAAAATAAAAAAGTAATAATTAAAAAAAGAAACAATTATGAAATACAGGGACAAATTTATGTTAGTCAAATAAGTGTGAAAAAAAAAGTACAAAAGCAAATTATTTTGATATTTTTATGTTAGACAAATATTTACAATTTGTTTTTCAACATTTTTAAAATTTATTTTTTTCTTCTAACATTTATTTGCCAACTACTGTAATTTTTAATACAAATATTTATTTGAAAAAATAATAAAAAGAACAAATAAAGATTGTTACAATGTCATTTTTTTGTTTTGTTTTTTTTTTCTCTCTCTCTCTCTATTTTTATGTACTACCTACAATTTTTCCTTTTTTTTATATCTATTTTGTAATTTACCTGTTTGCTAGCTGCAACATCCCATACAGTTACATAGCCATGATGTGTTCCAACTGCAACTAAATTACCTCTTTCATTCCATGAAACTGAAGTTACAGTGTTTGTGTCAGAACTAAGATCACAAAGTCGTGTGACCTAAAGTGTTGAAACAACAACAACAACAACAAAGAAAATGTGAGAAAAAATTTAAAAATGAAAATAAAATAAAAACACTTTTTCAGTAAAAAGTTACCTGACTCGTACAAGCACTCCATAAATATACACAACTTCCTAAACCAACAGCAAGAACATTTTGTGAAGACCAATCAACTAAATTTAAATAAAAGTCATCTTGTAATTCAGGAGCATCTAAAACCTTAAAAAGAAACAATTTAATAAAAAGATGATAAATATACTTAATTTGCTTATGGCTGTATGACACGGTATTAATTTCGTGATTAATTTCGTTATTAAAAATTGTTAAAAATAAAAATAAAAAGTATGCTTTTATGGAAAATGAAATGTGAAAGAAAGAGAGATATGAATTAAAAATTCACCAAATTCCAATTAAGTGCGAAAAAAATAATATTTTCGAATATTTTTTTGTAATTTTTCTTGCAATTTTCCTTTAATATTATTTTTGTATCAGATACTTAAGACAAATGGAACACAGCCAATGCTTTCAAAAAAAAAAAACTGGTATGCACTAATATATTTACTCAAATTTCTGGCAACACTTAACTGCAAGAAACTATCATCTGATTTTTGATAGTACTTCTTTGTTTCTCAAATCTGCATACTGCTTCTTTCTTTAAGTACTTACTTAACATTTTCCAATACTTTTAATACCAATACTTAACAAAATGCACATTCATAATAATTTTATGAAAGCAATAAAATAAATGTTTTAAGTAGAAAATTTCATTTACCTTAAATGGAATTCTTGATATTTTACGTGTTGCTTTTCGTGGTGATCTTAATAATTTTTGACTTTTTATACTAACAGGTGATAATGAATACGGGCATTGTTCATTAATTTCCTAAAAAGATAGAAAAAAAAAAAGTTAAATAAAAAGATATTAAATATATTTTCAATACAAATGTTTATGCAAATAGGTAAATATACTGAATTACTCACAATATGAATAATGATACAAACTATGTATTTTATAAAATTATAAGTCCAAAGAAAACTGAGCTCATGAAAATGTCAACAGAATGAGTAAAAATATATTTTTTCTAGCCAGAACGAAAAAAAGGTCAATAACTTTTTTATCTTTTCATTATAAATGATAATTTATATTCAAAACTTCTCCTAAAATTTCGTATTCTTTGCTTCAATGGGTACTCTCAAACATACTTCTACTTTCAACCTTTTTTCCAAAATTTTCTTGTGATTTCATTCACCTGATTCACTATAAGGTTATTTGCTACACATTCTTCATAAAATTGAGTCAATCACAGCAGCCCTACCCTTCTCAACGACTTTGGCAAACTTATTGGTACAGAATGCGTGTGGCACTATTTCAGTATCCTCAGGACATATTTTTTTCAAAAATTCTTCCTTTTAATAGATACTTTGTGTGTGCTAAATGATTCACTATAAGAGGGCGGGGGATGAACACATAAGATGAAAAAAGGCGGATTGGCTTAAGATAAAATTCATAGGTTTTTCTGGAATCTCTAGTATTCATAGGAAATACGTATTTTGGGTGCATAATACTTTGAATCTCATTAGCATTAGCTAGTACGGCTTATGTTTATGTGGGAAAATATGTGTATGAAGGATTTTCATTGGCTTTTCCGCCCATTATGAAGACAGAAATGTAATTACATCTACCTAAGCCTAAGGAGTGAGAAAAATACAATCAGCTGATAGAAACAGTTTCCACGATTTTAATATACAAAATAAGTATAAAAAGAATATGAATTGAGCCATTTTGAAAGTGGTCTAAGTCCATTCGGTTTTGTTTTGAGATATTCAAGGTTTTTTATTTCGGTTTCCATATACAATTTTCATATAACAGATTAATTTCTGCTGAAAATTTTAGAGACTAATATTATATAATAACTTTAACTCTTTGCATTCCAAGCCTTTTTTCTATGGACCAGTAAATTCACAGTATTTTTTGAAACAAAACAAAAACATATGATTAGTTAAAAGGTGCCTGAGTCGAATGTGGCATTGTTGAGATAGACAAAAAAAATTACTTATCAAGGGCTAATTTCAGCCGTTTGGCCACTACAAAACTTTTTAAAACTAAATTTCACTTGTTTTACTTAACACCCTATAACTTCCTTAGAAGATATTACGTAAAGAAATATTATCCATCTTTCAACACGAAATCTTTCAAGCCGTCTTGCAATATCTAATTTACATAATGTATATCTCTACTTCTTCAGACTACTAAGATATAGCCCTTGTATTAAAAATTAAGTAACAGAAATGAATTTTATTGTCAGAAATAAAAAAAGTTATCCATTAAAACCAAGAAAAATATCGTAGCAAAGGGTTAATATTATAAATAGTTTAAGTTCATCTGAAATTTACTTAATTGGACTTAGGTCACTTTCAAAATAAACAACTAAATTATTAATTTGCATATATGTAATTTTCGGTATTTACCTATACACTTATTTGCATAAAAAAATTTTGAAATGTTAATTTAAAAATTATTGTTCTTGCAATTAAACAATCGACTAACTTTTTCCATCATATAATTTCGTCCCATAATAATAATACACGATCTCTTTACGTAATTTTTAATTGCAATATAGCATAAAAAATGTTCCCTATTGTATTTTTGTCAATACAATAGCGGACTATTTAAAAAAAAAAAAAAACGTGAATAATTTTTTATTTATTTAATTTTCGAAATATTCTGAGAAATTTTTCAATGTTTTTGGCTATTCATTCAAAATTCTATTGAACTTCCTCAATGTGCAATATATAAACAGTTTGCACAAGTGACTATTGTTTCTTTTTTTTTTTTCAAACGAGTTGAATGCACTCATAAAAATAAAATTTTATTTGAATTTCATATCAAACTTAAAATGTGATTGTCTTATATAACCGTTTCTTCCTTTTTTTTTCTTGTTTTTTTTTTTATTATTATTATTTTGCAGTGCCAAAAAATAAAAAAAATATTTTTTCAAGTCACACCTTTTCAAAGGTTTTTAATTTTTTATTTGTTTTCATGTTTCAACTATGATAATCTCATGTAGGTGGTGGTTTAATGTTTTATATCACAAACGGTTTATGCAAATTTTTTATTTTACGCTCATATGAATGTGTACTATCATTTTTAAACTTTATCATACTATCGTATCAGGTGGTAACTAACTGTTCATATGAAGAAGACAATAAACTTTAAAAAAAAAACGAGAAGTAAAAAAAAAAAAACTATCAAGAGAAAATACTAAAAAAAATTTTCATGATGCAAAATAAAATCCTACAAAATATTGTAAAAGGAATGATGACAAAACGTTATTGTGTCATTAGCCCCTTTCTATTAGTCAAAGTTTTTAAAATGTGCTAAAAGAAATATTAAAACCAACACTTTCACAATACATAAAAATCTTTTAAAAGTTACTTATCAAAAAATGAGAAATAAAAATTATAAAAAGTACAATTTTTCTTATGTTTTTTTTTCCTTAACAAATTGTGGTTTTTTCATATAAAAATGCAAAAAATACATGAAAACCAACCAAATAAGCCTTTAAAACAAAGGAAAAAAAACAACAATAACAAAATAATAATAATGAGCAACAATAATGACAAATAAACAAGAAGAATTACGAATTGATATGAGGACGATTTGATGTTAACATGATGTCTTATTTCGTGCAAATTCTTGCAAATTACATTCCTGTTTCATGTAGGTAGATTTGAGGAGGTTTTCAATGTCGTTTTTTTTTTCTATTTTTTTTTTTTTTTTTAGTTTAAAAGTTCATGTTGTATCATAACCATAAGTGGAGGAGGATTGAAACTAGTTTTATTCAAAATATCTTTTTTTCTTATTTCTATAATATTTTTTTTTTCTTCTATTTTTGTTGCTCTGAAAAATCTAAAAAAAATGTATTTTAAAATTTTATTGTGCTGCACTCTTACTCATAATAAAATTACTTCATAATAGTTTATATACTCATTCAATTTGCATTTTAGTACAGGGTTTTCCAACAAGTTCTATCGAATGTGTTTAGATTGTTGTTTTCAGATGGTAACACTTTTTCGATATTTGTTTTGACACATGTTTTCTGTAGATACATAAGTACAATTTTAGTCATAAAGCGCTACAAAGTAAAACAACGTATTCAGATTGTGAAAATTTATTACGAAAATTCGTGTTCTGTAAAAAACACATTTCATAAGCGAAGAAATCCATTTTCTTAATAGGTACGTCAACAAGCAAAATTGTCGCATCTGGGGCAGTGAAAATCCCAGAAAAATTCAAGAACAGCTGATGCATCGTATCATATAGTTTATGGGCAGGAGGCGTGATAGGGTCTTACTTTTTCGAAAGGGTTGACGGCAAAACGCTCACGATAAATGGCGAACAATAATATCGTGCAATAATAAATGATTTTTTTCTAGTCAAAATTAAATAATTTGGATTTGAATGACAAGTGGTTTTAACAAGATGGTGCGACATGCCATACACCCCAAGAAATCATGAATTTATTACAGTCGAAATCCAGAGCAACATCGTGCGGTTTGACACCGCTGGATTACTTTCTTTGGGGCTACGTGAAATGCAAAGTGTACGTTAACAATCCACAAACTACTGACAAACTCAAAACAGAAATTCGACGCGTCATTAGTGAAATTATTCCGCAAACATATGAAAATGTTATAAAAAAACCGATGTTGTATTCCATATCAAATTGTTATCAATCAAACTAAATGTTAAAATAAAGGTATTCAAATTTTTTAAAATAAAACAAAAACATCCGGTAGCTCTTATTGGAAAACCCTGTATTGTATATTCATATCATAACATTAAAAAATAGATACATACATATGTATATACATGTATTAAGTTTGTCCAAAATAAATTGTAAAAAGAAGGGAAGTGACCCTTTAACTCTGTGTTAAAGAAAAATAAAAATAACCTTGTCAACGAATTCATTAACCTCTCCTTGTATGTATCATGTCTTGTTGTCACAAAAATTCAAAAATTGTACTGGTAAATTTCACAATATTGAAATTATTATAAACAGACAAAACATTGATTACGTAACAAAAAAGTTTTATTCTAATTTTGAATTGATAAGTTTTCAAATTGAAATTTGCTAACATAGTTTTTTTTTTCTTTTAGAAATATAAAAACACCCACATGATTTTAAATTGAGTTCAAAAACTTTTAGTAATCTTTTTTTATATAGTTTTTTTTTTTATTTATTTAATTTGCTAATTTTTGTCTAAATCTTTGTGCAGTAGAAAAATTTAAATAAATAATGAATAAATTAAAATCTTATATATCAAAATAGAACAATAAATAAAAAATTAAAATTGTAGTTTACGATTAATTTAAAGATGATAAAATTTAAAAAAAAGTGCATTAGAACTTTAACGGAAAATTGATAATTATTAAAAACGCAATCAGACTTTTGTAAGGATTTTCTTTCCAAATTTTTACTCAGTCACTACAGCCTTCATTGACTCATGATGCTTAAGAATTAACAAGAGTTTACATAGAGTATTGATTGTGATGATGATATAGTTTGGAGTTTGGTTTGCTTTTGATCATTAAGCAGAGTCTACAGTAGTACTGACCACTTACATCCGAAGCAATCTTGAATTGACCTCCGACCAGAGTTAAAATCAAGATCAAAATACATACAATACAGTTACCTAAGTTTTTCTTTTTATGCGGATCTTTTAATTCAAAGTTTTGCTACATACAGTTCGATACATTCTTATGAAAAATATTTGCCACGAAAAGAGATTTAGATTATATGTATGATAGTTCAGCCATCCAACAGGCAACAAGTCAGCGATTTATACAATTGGATTATACGTTTAGAGACGCTTTGATTTTATACGATTTTAGAAAATCACAGAACGTATCTACATGAAAAAAGACCTCACTGTATTCCTCTAATTTCTCTTTCAATGGTGCTACAGCCTAATCTGTAGGAAAATATCTTGGAAATAATAATTTTCAAATTTTTAGAGATATCTTTACGACACCAATACAATAACAGCTATAGAAATCGAATGATAATGTGAAAACGAAAAAAAAAAAAAACAACTGTCTCGTAGAATTTTTAAATCACATAGTCTGAAGTAGAAAAATATTAAAATATTAAAAACATAAAAAATAAAAATAGAAAAAAAAGTAATAAAAATAACAATTTTTTGATAAGACAAAATAAGTCACATAAATATGCAATTATGCGTTGCTCTATTTCCAATTATTTTAATTCTGATGTTGCTATTGTAGCTTCTGCGCGACATGCATTTAAAAAATAAATAAGGTTAAATTAAATTTATATTAATTGTTATCAGCAAGAGTTTAAGCAAAAATAACAAATAAAAATTTGCTGTTGTCTATTTGATGAATTCATATTCGCCTTTGCTTCTATTTATTTTTTTAAGTAAAGATAATCAATTAAGAAAATTCAATTAATTCATTCAAGATTTTATCCGCTCTTTATATTAATGATAATTACAAAGTACAAACAAATTGAAAAAAAATATAAATGAGCACAAAGATAAAGGTTAATTGATTTATTTTCACAAATATAGGAGTTAAATTGATCTAATTTCTGTTGTTGTGGTTAATCTTTTTAAAGACGTAAAATAATTTTCGATTTTCGAGATAAACTTGAAAACTAGTGAACCAATAAATAATCTGGAAATTTTTTTCCTACTGTAACTTTAATTCTTTCTGACATGAAAAAATTTACAAAAAAACTCAAATTTTGCACATACATATGCAAAGAATTTGTTATAGGTTAAAGTGGTTATAAATTTAAGATTTCTGTAGGTCTATAGTGTGTTCATTTTCCGTTTCTGATGGCGCTAAAGCTCAAATCGAGTCAGGGCCTAATCAGTTACTTTAAATTTTCTTATCTTTTCTAACTTATTTTTCTGTTATACATTCACCTGCAGTTTAAAGTGGAGTGCGAACCACTAAATTTGTTGGTAGATAATGAATTTTACTCGTATGATAAAGCTGATATTGATATTCATGTAAGTAGTTGATTGAATGAATTAGTTGAAAATTCGGCTTTATGAACTATGTCCTAAAATAAGAATTCAATTACAATCAAAGATTTTTAACAGTTTTATTAACAGTTCGTTGTATTTTAAACCATTTTCATCAAAAACCCGTTTTCAAAATTAAATATCCTGAGACCCTGTAAACTGATTGAATTTGAATTTGAGTCAAATAAAAAGCAATAGACCAGAAAATAATTCAAAAATTGAAATGAACACTTCTTTTTAGGAATTAAGGTATGAATAAAAAAAAATGCCGTAGAGAGGAAAAAACAATTCTTTTATAAAAAAAATCTCGTGCATTTAACCCTATAATTTTTGTCCTAGTGCACTATCCTAGCCAAATTTCAACTTCCTCATCCCACAGGAACATACTAAGGAATCAAAATATATAACATTTTGTTACGTTAAAATTGATGCGCGTATGTAAAATTTAAGCGAGATCGAAGTGTTAAAATGATGTTCTACAAAAAATCACTGAATCATAATAATTTCTCCCAATAATTTACTCTGGTAGCCACGTACCCTGTTGTTAATACAAATTAAAAAAAAAAAAAACTTATTTGGCGCGTAAAATCAGCTGTAGTTTTTTTTATTACCTCACGACATTTATTTGTATAAAATTTAAAATACCTATGTATATACCTACATATATGTATCTACTTTGAAAAATTTTTAAACTTCATGTTGCAAGAAACAAAAATAAAATTAAAATTTCATGCTTCAATAAACTTGGACTCTATTCAAAGCCAGCAACAGCATAAGAAATAAGAAATTCATACAAAATTTTCTATTGCTCTATACTTCTTATACCGGAAACCAATTTATATACTTTTTTTCTTCTACATACATTTTTTTCTGCATATTTCTTTTTTACCATCAGGATAATTACGTCAACTTTTTTTTTACATCGTCATCATGTACGAATTAAAGTTCTATGACCGTAATATCACAAAATTTCCTTTCACATTTTAAACTTATATACATATAGTGTATTTTAAGATACATACATACATATTTATTTTCTTGGCACTAAGACAAACTTTTTGACTTATAAAAAAATGGGGTCAATGTATGCATTACATGTTTATTTCATATATGATATCTATGAATTTCATAGGTAACCATGTACATTCTAATGTTAAAGATAATAATTACATACATACTTTGAAACAAACAAAATTAGTCAAGTACAAAAAAAAATTTGCAACACAAGAAAAAAAATTTAGAAATAAAATTACGAATTCATACAAAAATTTCCCGAAAAAAAAACTAAAAAATTTCAAATTAATGTTTGACAAAAAAAAAAAACACAACGCTAAAACATAATTTGCAAATTTTAGGCAGAAAACATCAAAAGAATTAGAAAAAAACATAATAATCATATTATACAAATAAATTACATGACTTGCACTTGTTAGAACATACTACATAGAAAATATTGAACGTTTATAAATTTAATGAACTTCTAGTAATTATTTTTCCAAAAAAAAAAATATTAATTGAAATTCTAATAAGTAGAATTTTTCTGATTAATGTTTGGCTTGACAGGAAATTGAAGTTTAACTGAACATTAAACTACTTTATCTTCCCTACCACCAATTTATCTCTTTTATGTGCTAGCGCTGTATACAGTAAAGGGTTAACCTTACGTCTAGACATATTAAATTTCAAAAAAAAAAGTTTACATTTTAAGGCCAAAAGTGAAATTTATAATAATATAAGGGAGTTTTTTGGAGAGAGAGAGACATTAAGCATTGAATGTACTATATAAACAACTAGAAATCGAAAGCAAAGGACAGAAGTTAGTGGAGGAAATTATACTTAAAAAGGCAAAAGCTGACGATCGGCTGTAGTGGCATCAAAGAAGAAGGAAGTGTTTTTACTCCATCTCGTCTTCGAAAAAAATTTTCTTATAATTTGGGGATACTGAAGCTTGCAAAAGTTTTGGAAATATGATAATCTTGTCCAAATTCATACTTTTTTAAAAGTTGTCACTTGTGGCACAGATGAAATATGCTTTAGGGTTATAGTAAATTGGTCGTAACATATCATTAAAACTTATAAAATTAAAGTGTTGGATGTATGCTTAAAAATGGTTGATTTATTTTTTTATATTCTTGCTTAGAATATTGATTAGAAAACGTAGGAAGTAATCTTGAGTTAACAACCTAGTTCATTTTATTTAATAGAAAAGAAGTGTCATGTACGCCTTTTTTAACATTTTAAAAATTTTTAAATTCATAATCTTCATTTAATTATCTATTTATGGGCATGAGAATTTCCTTTTTTTGTTTATCCATCTATTAAAAAAATTTAAAAAAAACCTGGAGTAGTTTGTTATTTTTATTTCATAGGAATTGTTTTTGTATTTTATTTTTTAATTTTTATTTCTTTTTTCATTTTCAAAACACACTCCAGAATATGATTCCCTTATGTGGTAACCTGTCTGTGTGGTTCTTTGGGATCAAATTTCGATTTTGTCATCATATATCGACCACGTATATTCACCGAAATTAGTAATCATTTATTTTTAAGTTTAATTTTTTTTTTAAATTTTATTTCACATTTCTTTTAACGTGTTTAATAAAAATATGCGCGTGGTATGCAAATTCTATTGTACCCGACAGTAATGTATACGTTAACTTGTTACTTTACAAAGTTTAATGGTGAAATTGCGCATACATGTAATTCAAGTAATTTGAAAAATCCAAAAAAAAGTATTTCAAATTTAAATAATTTATTTGTTTTTTTCTTGAAATTAAAAAAAAATTTGCGTTTTTTTTTAAATTTAAGGAAAAAAAAAGTAAAGCAGAAAAATTTCAATAAAATTTCAAAGTTTGCTATGAAACCATTTAATTGAAGGTTACAAGATATTGCAAATAAATCAAATAATGCGTTCATTAAAATGACAAAATACAAAATAATTGAAATTCGTTATAGTTTTCCATCATGAATTTTCTAATCATGTGCATGCGTTTGAGGTTATGACATAAATATATTTTTTTCTTCATACATATTTATAAATTCATTTCATGAATTTTGCGTGCATTTGATGATAGAAATAAAAATTTAAATAAAAAGCAAAAAGTATGAAACAAACAAAAAAATAAGCGCACATTGATATGAATAGGTCATCAAAGATTTCAGATTATAGATATTTTTTCCTAACCTTGAATATGGTTACGGTTTCATTATTTCTGATAATAATGATAAATAAGCATTTTATATTATGATGATTATTAAAAAAAATAAATACATATATGCAATTTGTATTCTGTAAGTAAACAATTATGATTGTACTTGAAAATTTGCAAAGAAAAAAAGAATATTTTATTATTAATTTGAATTTGAAAAAAGGCGGCACAAATTCATTTTGAATATTATTTTCCCCTTGATAGTTTTGTTAAATTTAACTATTCTACTACTTCATTATGCAAGGTAATTTAGGTAGAGTAAAACTCACATGGAACTGTTACGCCAAGAAAGGAATGGCCAAAATGACGAAATTTACACAGCAGATACAGTATGACACTGTAATACACTTTTTTGTGACATTTTTTGTTATATAGAATTTGTATGCTTTTGACGTTTTAAAATACTTTTTATAATACGAAATGCAGAAAGTTGATTACATTATTCAGTACCTAGAAATCATTATTATTATTTTCCACTTTTTAGACAACTATAAATATTTGATATTCAAAAATAAGGTTTTGATGAATTTACATTTTATATTTACGCACTGCGGCGAAAAAATTAACAATGCATTATCTGCTGGCATTTGAAACAATGGATACCGTCCTAATACGTTTCGGAATTAATGACTTCATCACTAATTCGGAATTTTACGTTTTAGAGCTCAATACACTGTAGTAATACGGTATTCGTTTTTGGAAGAGGGCCTTATTCACATTCAAGTTTGGTTAATTCGCCTTTTTTCAAAATTTATTATTAGTTTTTCAAAATGACAAAGTGATTATTCATTAAAAAAAAAAAAGTAGAAGTACCACTTACAAAACAGTTAAAAATTATAAAATCTTTAAAAAATTTCACAAATTTCACAAAAGGTAAATTTTACTTTATTACGTTGCTACTTGAATTTTTATTGAATTTTACACCACATTGAAAAAAAAAAACTCAATAAGGTTTTTTTATTGGCTTTTTAGTGCTACTGGAATATCATGTGATTTTTTTCGCAATAATTGCATAGAAAATACAAAATTTAGCAATAAATTTATTTTTTATTATTATCATAGGTACTCCTTCTAATTTCATGGAATTTATTAAAGCCCCTGAGTTACTTTAAAGGCGGTATTCACCAAAGTAATTTATCTTAAACTTGTCGTAACTTTATTCACCAACAAAGTTACACCAAGGTAACAGCTGTCTCAAATACATCGAGCTTTTTATTCTTTTTTTTTATACCGTGACACATATTAATAATTAAACATCATTATCAAATTCTAAAAAAAACATTCTAGCATTGCCATACGAAAAACAAATTTTAATTTAAATTGCTATAGTTCAGTTAAACTCGTTTTAGATTTAATCGTAGTTTAAACCACAATGGTGAATATGACCCTTAAAGTATTTCAAATACATATTATAGAAAACGCACCTAAACTAAGTCAAACCTTTAAATTTTTATCTATTTTTTAAAATTTTTTTTTCTAATTTTGCAAAGATCAATATTTCCTTGCTAACAGGTAATGTGGAAAGTACACTCACTTGTTATTTATAATTTTTTTCCCTAAGTCCTACTTTATTTATCGGAGAGAAGTAGTAAAAAAAAAAAATATGACATACCTATGTATATATAATATATACCAGATAAGATATTTTTATTTCCTATATACATATTTATTACTCAACCTGTTTCAATACAAACAAATGTTTTCGGTATGTATTTATTACTTATTTATCATCTTTTTTCCCTTTATTTGCTCATGATGAACGTCAATGACTCAAATAATAAACGTTATACAAAAAATAATGGGCGTTTTGCATTAAGCTAATATCACAGAGCAGATACATATATGTATAGTTATAGAATTTATATTGTCATTGCTAATATGAAGTAATAATTTACCATAAGCGGAAAAAAAAAGAAATGTAAATAATATATTTTTGCAAAAATCAATATTGTTATCTTTTACTTCTAAAAAAAAAAAAAAAAGAATTATGTACATAATTTAAATTTTTTTCAAGCGAATTTAATCACAAATATAATTCCAGAAGAAAAAAAAAATTTAAAACTGATAAACTATAAATTAGGTGAAATTATGTCAATCAAAAATTTAAATGTCTAAAAGATAAAAGCAGAAAAGAAAATTCGAAAATACACAATGTTAATGGAAATATATTTAGAAATCAAAAACAAATAATAGCAATCAGCTGGAAATTTTCTCAACAATAATAAAAGTTAAATTACCAAATAAAAACAATATATACAAAAGAAAAAGGTTAAATCTACCTAACGTACCTATTTTACTAAGCATTTATACAGGGTGTTCTGTATAAACTGTCCAACCCAGAAGCTACAGACAGTTCTCGTCAAAAATGTGCTAAGATTTCAGTTTTTATTTTTTAAATCACCTTGTAACTTCTACACAGCCGACTTTGCAGCTACCTTATTGTCACCAAAAATTCGAGAACCTTCTGGCATTTTTAATGAGTGCTTACTTGTTCCCCTAGCCTCATTCGTTCAGACGTTGAATTATTTGTATTTTTTATTACTTTTAGAAAGAGCAATCAATTTAAAGAAAATTCACTTTGTATATCAAGTCTGTATCTTCTCTAGTTTAAAAGTTATTAGAGATTCAATTCTGTAAAAATGACCTTTTATGGCTTAAACTGTTACGTCATTACCTATTTTATCGTGAAAATAATCAACTATTGATTTCCCTTTCAAGGAATTTAGTGTTACATTTTGGAAAAAAAATTTTGTAGTACTTCGAACATCTCTAGAGTAGTAGTACAAAGTAGAACGCTTGCATTTTTTCAGAGTTTACGAGTTTTATACAATTTTGCGAAGTAATAACAATAAAACATAAAAAATGTGTGTTTTATAGCAATTGTATGTTATATTTATGTTTCAGGTATGCGTTAAGTTCTTCAAAACAAAATTATAGTAAATTTTATCAACTCGTTGGTTATTGGATTTTAAAAATATGGCAGTGGTACAGGTAAATATGAAATTTCGAAGGAAATTTTCTTTAAGCAACAAGATTTCAGCAAACCTAATGCAAGATAAACATAAAATCATATGATTTTCTTAAAATTTTATTACTTTTTCTTTGAATTCGAAAATTTAGTACAAAGTAGCAAATAGTAGTACAGTAATACAGAGAAACAAAAATTTAGTAAAATACTACAATTGTAGTACTTTATACAATAACTCAAAAAATGTTATCGATGCAAAAACGAATGAGAGCAGAAGAGTGCTTAAGAGCTTTATTTTTCCGAAATATGTATAAAAATATGGTATTAATTTTGAGCACCTTTTGAGAAAAATGCGTTTTGTTTTTCTTTTCTTTTCTTTGAAAAAATTGGGACAAAATTTTGAGTTTGGCAAATCATAGATTATATATACGAATAAGTGCATACGTACACATACCCTTCCCTCATCCCTTACTATCGAACTTTTTGAGACTTGTCACCCCTGCCATATAATTTTTTATTTTTCACGAAGAGAGAAATTTTACATCTTATGCAGAACACCCTGTATGTTCTTATACATCATTTAAAGAAGTCTACTAAATCTATTTTTTCGATTTCTTACAATAATAAATATTATTTAACAATATAATGATTTGTGTGTTCTTGTTCTATTGACCTCTTAAACCACAACACCTGAAGACAACTAACATAAAAGATTTTGTAACATTTGAATTTAAATAATAATTAATACTAGACTAAAAAATATCACATATTATATGAATATTATGACGACTTTAAATTGAAAACAAAAAATGAAAATGACACAGGTAATTAAGTGATAGATAGTCTTTTAAATAATACAGCACGAGCTCTTTAGCAATAGTTTTTTCATTAATAAAACAAATTATACAAAAAAGGTTTTTTTCGACTACAAATTGGTTTTAAAGAGAAAAAAAAAAATAACGTAAAATTTAATGACATTTTTATGAAAACGTTAATTTGTTTAAGAAAATATTTTAAAATTTTTTTTTTTATTTTGTTCTTTTTTGTTTGAGAAAAAAATCAAGGTGATTTTGATTCTACGATTAAGGTTATAATGGATATTTGTATAGCATAGCTTTCATAAGCATTTTGGATATCTAAACATAACATCTCAACAGATTAATTTTATCAATGTGCTACTGTTTTGGCTTTTATTATTATTTTTTAAGATTTTATCTAAGGTATGATTTCATGAAATTCATGTTGTATCTAATATATACTTTTATGAATATGTAGGTATGATTTGTTCAATTGAAATAATGATATGAGATTTTAATCAATGTGAAATGTTATGTCTTTTAATTTCGATAATAATTGGCAATTGGATGTCTTGATTCAAACGATATTTATAACGAAATGTTGTGCAATTTGTTTCAAAACACTTAAGACACTTAACACACAAATTGGATTCATATTTTTTTTATAAGCCAGAACGTATTTCTTTCACGGATACAGAAATTTCTTCTTCATTCTAACAAAATTTATTTCACTTTGATCGGAATAATAGACATACAGGGAGTAAAATCTAAAATTTCGTGTTTTTTTTTTAAAAATCGATTTTTTAACATATTTTAATAACAGTATATCTCCGAAATTAGAGAGATACTTAGATGTACATACATACATATACCTATATGTACATCTTCCATCGTTTCTAGATAATTTGTAGTGTCTGTATCAATGGAAAAGAAATATGTACATAAATTTTCATATTTACATATATAGGTAACAAAATAGATGAAAAGTATAAGGTGTATTTCAAAATAATTCTAAAATTGTGCCCAGAACTATGAAAATGGTCTAAGTCAATTTTTGGTTAAAAATGAGTTAGAATAATTTTCAGATGAAGATCGAAATGAAATTTCAACTACTTATAATATTAAAGTTATAATGTAATACTATGCCCTAGAATTTTTCAGCAGAAATTAAGCTGTTACCATATATGAAAGTTGTATACGAACTGAAATAAAAAACCTTGTATATCTCAAAACAAAACCGAATTGACTTAGACAACTTTTATAATTATGGGCAAAATTTATCATTAAATTCAAACGAATGGAATTTAAAATCTTCTTTAGAACTAAATTTTCACTTCATTTCATAAATTTCTGAAAATCCAAAATTAAAAAAAAGTCAATAATAAACAAACAAAAACAAATTACACAAAGCGTAGATTCAAACCCTCTAACTACGGACGAATTTTCGATTTTTTTATTTGCTAAGCAGACGCGTCCTAAGGAAAAAAAACTTTTTTTTTATTGGAGTCGGCGTGATAATAGCAAAATATTTATTGCCCGCGGTTGGAGGATTTAAATAATCAATTTTCTTATTACAACTTTAATTTTTATCAATTTCATAAAAATTCGAGGATAACTTTTCTTATTACAAAAAAAAAAATAAAAAATAAAAAATAAAAATAAATAAAATGTAAATAAATATTTTTTTTAAACCACTAACAGACAAATTTTTTGAATTAAGTTAGACATACATATTATCCTAACACCACATTGGTTGCTTTGCTAGTCATCAGATATTGTTTGGAAAAATCTTTATCTTTATTTTTAGATCAAATAAAATATCTATAAATTAGCAATGCGTTTATCTTGCTTTTTTTTCTTCTTTTTTTGATCAGAAATAATCATATACACATATCAATATGAGTCATGTAGTATGAAGTATGACTACAAAACACCAAAAAATATTCGATTATTGTTACAAAAGTGTCATAAAATACGTTTCAGGTGGTGTGATAATGGTCAAAAAACATCATGACACCAACAAAAATATTTTTAAAAAACGAAAAACAATATTTATATAAGATAGTAATTTATATTATGGAAAAAAAAAACAAAATAAAACCGCCGGAAGATAAGTGAATTCTTTTGTTGCGTTTCATCCAAATCTGACTGAATTTCTTACTTTTTTTTTTTTTTCAATAAAAGAAAAAGAAATTTTGATGAAATTCATAAAAAACCTTATTTTAATCTGGTAAATATGATGCGGTCAAAAACCTCAATCATTTTGCATTAATAATTGTTGTTGACTCTTATGTCATTGTTCTTAAAGAATATTCTTTTGTACAATAAAAACAAAGCACACACACACACAACAACAACAATAGAATCCAGATTTACTTTTTTTTTAGTAAACTATTTAAAAACAAAAACTATTAAATTTGTCTAGAACATGAGTGGTTTTTTCTTTTTTTTTTGATAAATTTGGCAAAAATTATAAATGCCAATGACACTTTCACATAACAAAAAAACCACATGATTTAGTATCTTCTATAGGTAGCTACTAGCTATATGCATTTCTAAAAAATGTGTATAGCTATTTCAAATTTCAATAAGGATGCTGTTCTGTTTCTAGTCTAAAAACAAGAATTTTAACAACAACAAAAATAACAAACGTAATCATCATAGTTCAAAGATCCTTTACATACAACTTTTACTCAAGAGAAAGAAGTTCAATATCCTAGATTAAGACCTTGAACATATAATGATATACATACATATGTACATTTTATCATACAATCGCGCATTTTCACCTGATCATCATCAAAGTCAATTTTGATTAACACACATCATAGTTTTGTTTAAATTTATTTATCTTGATTTTTTTTTTTAAATTTTTTCTAAAGATATTTATTAGTTATGTCAGTTTCAGATACTAACTATGTATATGAAATAAAATTTAATGAAAAATCTTCCCTTTACCCATCCATATCTTTTGTATAACCAATAATAACATACAACTCCATTTTTAAGAGATTTTATTTTCAAGTTACCGCCCCAAAGTTATATTCCAAAAATCAAAGTAAAAATACACAATACTTTTTATTTGTTTTTTTTTTTTCTAATTTAATATTAATTTTTTTTTTTTTTTTTTGCTTTTCATCATGCATATTTTTTTGTTGTTTTTTTTTTTGCATTTGAAACCTAAATTTTTTAAACCTGATTAAACATGTATGAAATATGTTTTTACATACATTCAAACACGTATGAATAATGGCATTTCTATAAGATTTAAATAAAGCAAAAGGCGTGCAGCAAAATTATTTTCTGACTGGCATATCGAAAGGTGCATTAACACCTTCTAAAAACATAAAAAACATGATCAAGCTTGTTTCATATCTTTGACATCGTTTTATCTTAATTATTTTTATCTCTATAATTTTATTTTTCCATTTATGAATTGGCATCAAACACCAGAAATAATAAAAACGAAATTTATGCATAATTTAGGAATAGAAAATAAAAAAACGGCTAATGTATTGTGTATGATTGTATTTTAAAAATTATTCGAAAATTTATGATAAAATTAGGTAGCTATATACATACTCGTATATACTATATATAGAAACAAAAAAAGATATTTAAAATGTAAAAAAAAGTAATCGGATATATAGAAAATAGAATAATTAGAATACAAAAATTAAAAGAAATTAAGAATGAATTAAGTAACATCTGAAGCATAATTTTTCTGAATATATGTATGTATTTAGTATCCATTGGCCATTAATAATACATATAAAAGTAATTAGATTAACGAGCCTTTATCTTTATATGTATTTGTTTTTACAACTATCATGTATCTACTCGAAAAAGTAACTAAATTAAGCGTAGTATTGTCTTTTTGACGGTATTCCGTTTCCCATTTAAAATACATGTAAAATAAAAAGTTTACAAAATTTTTTCAATACGATTTTTACGTTTATAGAGTACAAAAACAAAGGCAAAAGTTATAGGGTTAAATACACAAAAACAGTTTTTTTTTTTTTTTTTTTTTTTTTTTTTTTTTTTTTTTTTTTTTTTTTTTTTTTTTTTTTTTTTGGAGTCCGGTAATTTTTTTTCTGCTATAGATAATTTTTGTGTTAAAGAGAGTTTTGTAGAAATTTCAAATTAATCGGATTTCAGGGTCCACAGATATTCAAAAATGTGCTAAAATTGACTCGAGTGTTAAACTTACTTTGTCGGTATTTGGAAACAACTATGCGTTTTAGATAAGTGGACACTAAAAACAGGAACGATTGTTGTAGAAAATTTTTGCACAAATTTCTACTACACCATTTTACCTTTTATTAAATTCAATTTTAAATTCTACTTTTAAGTTTACAAAACAGGAGACTTTGGTTCCCAGATACCAAAAAATATTTGAAGATCAGGGAGGGGGTCAATTCTGTTTATGTGATAATGTAAAAACGTGAAGTTTTTACACGTTTACACCGACTTTACGATTCATCAACTATGTATACCTAAAGTCAAATGTCAAAAAATATGTCCAATGTAAAAATATTTATCACAGAAATATTTTTTTGTGTAAAGTGAATATAAATTAGTGTAAAATTGTTATCTATAATCTATCTATTATCTAGTAATCTATATGGTAAATAACATTCAGCACTTTATTCAGCACTTACATATTTACAGAATAAAAACGTAAAAGTTGTCGTAAACATACAGAGAAAACTTATTTGAATTTATCTTTTAAAAAATAAAGAAACTAAATTTTCCTTTGTTGTGTACAACAACATCATGTACTGCAACCCAACGACAGACCTTTTTGTTTGCCAATTTATGTTACAGGCATAAACGCTGAAATAATCGAACCAATTATCCTTGAATACTCAAGACATTATACACAAATTTCACAACTTGGGATATCGAAGAGTTAAGGTTTTCGTCAACAACACTCAGGTACATAAGTGTTTAATTGAAACCCTCAAAGACACTCTTGCAAAAGCTTTTTCATTCGCCCCCAAAGAAAGTAAAAAAATTTCAATTCTTCTCAAAGGAATTGATGGTGGCTCAGACCCCAATGAAATCTTTTATGAACTGAAAGAAACATTTCCCCTCATTAAAATCCATAAAATAAAACCCTTCTCCGCGGCTAGAGAGAATAACACGCCTTTAGTGCTAACCATACAGACTTTCACTGCCTTAAGGAAAGTTAAGTTTCTGAACGACAACATGGTTTCTCTATTGAGTAACCATACAGACTTTTCAAAACTTTTCGCTGAACTTTCGCTGACTTTTGAAAGGTACGAAAATTATCGTACAAATCTTAATGAAACTTAAAGTCAGCTGTCAAATCTTGTAACTTGTCAAAAATATGTAAATGTGAACTGTGGAGTTTAAATTTTTAAAGTAATTAATTCTATAATATAGAAGTTTTCAAAAGTCTATTAAAGTATGTATGGTTACTAAAACATATCACTAAGACTTCGCTAAGACTTAAACGAACTTTTCGAGTTTGAAGTTTTACAAAGTCTGTATGGTTAGCGCTTTTGAATATCTTTGTAGTTCAACTTGAACCAGTAGAGGAGAGACTTAATTAAAATAAAATATATCCTTAATCAAAGGGTTTTCTGGGAAAAATTTTTAAATCCCGTTAGTATATGTTTTCGCTGCCAGCAATTCGGTCATAATGTATGATTTGCGCTGACAAACATAATTATTTGAATTGTCCTCACAATAATAATCTCAACAACAGCAATGACAAGCCCGTGTTAAGACGTAGCAACTGCAATGTTGGGGGTCACTCCGCTAAAGATTGCCCTTCCTTTCTTGCATACAAATTGAAAATAGAACGATTAGCTAAAGCCATTAAGGATAAATCAACGTCCAGAAAAACCTTTGTCATGGAACAAGTTAATAATTTTGTCAAACCAAGGATATCTTTTGCAAATGCGGTTAAGCATAATTTCAGTACTAATTCCTCCTCTGAGCCTAACAATTACTTTTTCATCATTCATCTATTTGGCATCAGTGTACCTTTGCTATTCAAAAAAGTTAAAACTTCTGACCACACTAACTCAATTTGGACTCAAATGATAAGAAAATTGAGGCCTACCTCAAATTTGTCACTTCAATCGCCTCTAGTGTTTAATCAATCATTAAGACTCCATTCTCTGAATATCAATTCTTTAATCACTCATGGTAGAAGAGCCCTTTTATACAATCATATCAAATACTTTAAGCCATTCGCTTCACTCATTTCTGAAACATGTTTGAACTCAAGCCACAAGATTAAATTTAATAGCTTTAATACTTTCCGAAATGATAATCTCAGAGGAACAGCAATCATAATTTCTGACCAAATTAAATGTTAACAAATTTACTTCAATAGCCCTTGCTTCTCTATCTGCCTAGTTAAAGTATCTCTTCAAGATAAAAATGGTACTCTCAAATCCTTACTATTAGGGGCAATGTATCTGCCTACAATTTTTAATAACTCCTTAGTGTCTGAATAAAATAAACTTTGACTACGTTGTAATTGGAAGGGACTTTAATGCCAGACACACGTTTTGGGAGATCGCAAATGCAATCACAATAGTGACGTTATCTTCAAGTGGTTTTTTTACGAACCATTTCTTTCCAGCAATCTTATTTCTCCTAGAACTCCCACGTTTCCACGTTCAGGTTCAATCTTGGATTTATTCTGGGTTTCCATTTCCAAACCAAAATTATTCATTATATAAAACCAATCATTATACAACTACGTACTCGTATGTACTCATAGCTTCTCCGACCATTACGGCAACCTTCTTAATCTCTCTCCAACCAACCTTGTCACTATAGCCTCTACTCCACGGTTAGTGAGAAGCTTTGAAAAAACTAATTGGAAAAAAATTCAAAAATAACTTGATAGTTCGATTAAATAAATTACTGTTTCTAACGACACAAACCTTAATAACACTGAAATATATGACTTGATTCCCTTAGTGACAAACTGTATTACCTCTCTCGCTAAGAAGTACTCTGAACTAAAAAAATCTTAATATTTCATCTAATTACTATAATCTACTTCAAATTCAAAAACATTTAAGAATATATTAGCTCAAATTAAACATTTGTTTTCAAAAGAATTGTTGTATTCTTGTGGGCTTGTTTTTTAATCTTTTTTTTTTTTCAGACAAAGGTAATAGGAATACAAATACACTTGTACATATTATGTATGTATATACTTATGTGAATATAATAAACTAGACTAGTGAAAAAACATTCAAATTAAAGAATTAATATGTGTACATTTTTATGTTCTCATTTTCCAGCTCTTTGAACAGATTAACCGTAATTTCTAAACTTTGAAAACTAAAATCTCCTATATCGTGTAAACGACCTAGAGATATTGATCTCTTGTAGTGTAAAGAAATAAAATTACCAATTTTAATATTTGTATATTCCAGACTTAAAAAAAAAATAAAATGCATATTATGCATAAATCAAAATTTTTTATTACCATATCACATTAGTTCATTTTTTTTCGCCTATATTTCTTTTATGCTTTTTTTAAAATTACTTTTTTTTTTGCATAATATGCATAATGATCTTGTTCAAAATAACCACACCAAAATACAATATTAAAAATATACACAATATTTGTAACGTTGGATAGTGATTGTAAAAAATATATGAATTGTATTTCTCTGCAGGAGAATTATTTTCGATAAATCACTTAAGAGTTGATATCTATTAATACTACGATTAAATTCTATTCGTACATTTTTTTCTATTTTTTCTAAAATAGATTTTAAGCGTTAAATATGTATAACATTTTCAATTATAGTCAAAAGTGGTAAATTTATGTTAATAAATTCTAAAACAACAAAAAATAAATAAAAACTAAGAATATTGAATTATCATTGTATTTTTTTTTTTTTTTTTTTTTCATATATACATAGATAATAAATTTTCAATTTTCAATCTGTCAGCGGAGGAATAAAGTTCGGAATGATAATGATTAATAAATTCAACATCACTATTAAAGTTTTTTTTAAAAAAAAAAAAAAAAGTGTAGATATTTTTCGTGCTAAAGAAATATAAACTGTAATTATAAACTCTTTTACACCGGCACATAGTAATAACAATTAGAGATTTTCTGTAATTAGTAACACAAAGTTTTAGGCGTGTCTAAAATAATTTCAAAGGCGTGTAACTGACACTTAAAAAGCCGTATATAACAAAAAGTAACGAATCAATCATTCGACTTTGTTGATGACTCTTTGGAAGAGAATAAAAAAACTCAATCACACATAAATTTCAAAAGTTTACTAAAGTATTGAATTTTATTAATTGTTTATTAGAAACACATTACAGGTGTTATTAACGAAAAGTAATATTTATCTCACTGGAGTGAGAATGAGATCCTTCTGACTTCTGACGAATCACTACAGATTGTAATTTAACATTTGTTGTAATAAAAATACTTTTTGGAGTCTCATCTGTTCTGTATCAGTGCAGAAATTGTTTCAGTTAAAATCATTAAAATAAAGAACATAATAGAAAACTAATATGAGTGAAAGTAAATAAATTCCGTATAACTCAATTGTACACAAAATTAATGGAATGTGCTTTTGAATATTCCGTTGTATCAAGAAAAACAAAAGTAATAAAACACTACGCAAAAACTACTTTAAGAGTAAAAAATAATGTATTGTATATACACACATTACAACCGTTTGAACGCTAGAGGGCGCCAAAATCTTTTTTTTATAAATCACGGCCCACTTTTACAGTCACATCATGTTTTCAAAACAAATACAATTTTCAGCTTTTCCAACGAGTTCCTATTTCTGCCTCTACTATTTTGAGTATTCTTTAAATAAACAAAAACAACTACTACAGTGGGGATAAAAAATGACAAAATTTTAACTTTGAGTTATGGGAATCGTAGCTTCTATATAGAGAGATAGAAAGAGATAGAAGAGTTGTTAAGCAGTTATAAGACAAATCAAAAGGGTTCACTGTATTCTTTCCAAAGGGTGTAAGGTAGGTAGGTAGGGTGAATGAATAGTCAACCCTTTAAGAATTACACTCGACAGTTGATCTTTTGTTTTTCTCAACGAGAACTATCTGTGGTTTTCGGGTTGGATACCTTTTATATACACCATGTTCAATGTAATGAAAATTCTCAGATTAATCCGAGAGCTTTCATTGAATATCTTCTTGTTTTTCAACATTCTGGTTAAATCGTCGTGTGCTTCTTTCACATTTTTCATATCTAAAAAAATTTAAATGGTTGAAAAAAGAGAAAATGAATTAATTGAGTCCGAGGAACTTTGTGGCAAAAGAACTTCACTTCTAAAATACATATATGTATATGCATTGTTTTTGTTGGTTACTAATACGAAAAACAAAAAACTCAAAAAAAAAAAAAACAGACGACTACGTATAATCGTTTAAAAACACTTTATAAAAATTTCTACAAAAAAAAATTAAGAAACAATTAGATATTACATAAGAAGAAACGCCATTAGAAAGTTTTAACATGGAGCCATTTAATTTAGATACCAAATGAATATATTGAAGCATAAAAACATACAAGTTCTTTTAAATATTATGATTGTTAGGTGTCAAGTACTTTGATGAGGGTAAGAGTATGTAAGGTGTCAGTTATTGACATTAACTTTATTTTTTTTATTATACCTTTATTTAATGTGAAAATACGTAAACTGCTACCAGTAGTACACAATAATTACTCGTTATTTTAATTAAAATTCTGTTTTTCTTTAGAAAAAAAAAACAAACAAAAAAGAATTAAATAAAATTCTAACAACTTTAACATACATATATGCAAACTTTTAAACAAGTTTATTTTATTTTTCTAACTTTTAGAAAAAAAGAAACAAAAGAAAATCTCACAATAGTCATTAAACTTTGGAAATAAACCAACTAAAGTGAGAATTCTACCATTTATCATGACTTCCATACTTTAAAAAAAAAAAAAAGCAAAAGTTGTTGAAAAATTATTTATACTTTAGGGAGTTGATACTCACGAATATGACAGTCAAACTTGACAGAACACAATTAGAAACAATGAAGTCATTATGAGAAATAATGAAATTCCATATATAACATTGTCTTTTAAATTTTTTATACGTACTTAGCTTTCTTTTGAAAAAACAAGAGGTTCCTAAGATACAATATTGTTCACAGAAAACAAAAAAAAAAATCAGCAGAAAATTATCGTCGATTCTCATTATTATTATTATTATTTTTTTTTTAAATTACAGTCGAGGTCAAATCTTGCATTTTTCTATATATCACAAAGCACACATACATTTTAAATACATACATACATACATAGATAACCTTTCCGCTTCTCTTATTGCATTGCATTTTTTTATTCCAATGAAAATTTCATGAGTTTACCACAAAAAAGAAAAAAAATAAGAAAAAACCGAATAAATAAATTGTTAAAAGGAAATGCTTAATAGAATTTCAAACCAGGCACCTATTTTACCATAAAAAAAATTCTTTTTCTATTTTTATATTGTAAAACATTATTGAGGTCATAGTCGAACAGATATGTAATTTTTTTTTTCTAAAAAACAAAAAAAAACACTCATAAATATGATAAATAAACAGTTTATTATTAGAATAAAGGCAATTTAATAAACAACAACAAAAAAATCGGAAAAAAAATAATAAAAAATAAAACAACAAAAACCAAGCATATCATCAGGTAAATAACACCATAGATAGGCCAGATATTTTCATATTAATGCAACAATATAACACACAGCAAAACACACAGGAAAACAAGCTACATATTATGTGCATATAATAGCAGGGAACCAATAAGCATAACATTTTTGCAAATTAAAGCACTTTTAAATAAAATCAGTTAACAAAAAAAGAAAAAAATAGAAAACAGCTAAAATAAAATTTAAATTCAATTAAATTTGATTTTACATGAGAATTGCTCTAGTAGTATCAAGTAAATTAAATTCAAGTATCTTTCTATACAGGGTGTTTCGCGTTTCGTGTGCCAAACTGAGCAGGGTGGTAGATGTCGATGAGAAATGAAACAAATTGTATTGCAGGAGGGGAATTGCATTCTAAATGGTTACCGAGATATTTAAGATTAGAGAAATTTTTTTTTTTTTGAAAACTAAGTAGGTACATAGTTTCACTTTTTGCAATATATTTCAGCGCTTGCGCAGCGTACAGGGTTTAATAAGAATGCATTTGAAAGAGAACCTCAAGACTTTTTCAAAGATTTTTTTTTTCAAGTTGTTGGTCAATTAGTTCAAAAGTTAGTGTAATCAAAGTCAAAAAATTTTGAAAAAAGTTCCAAATTTTTATGTTCAAAGTCGAATATCTCAAAAATTTACCATGTTACTTTTTTTTATTTTGTTGGCTAAAATGGAAGCTTATTTTGTCTACTCTGAATTGATTTTTGTTGTATCGCATTATCTTTATCCATTCAAAAGTTATATTATAATCCATAATTCAAAAGAAAATTCTCCGTACATGCTTTTTAGCATATTTTATAATTAAGAAGAAAAGTGCCGTTAAACACCCTGTATAAAAATGTAATGTACATACTTCAGCGATTAATACCTATTTTCAGTGGAATAATACGAGTATTTCATACTAGATCATTATTCATTATATGTATGTATATTTTCATAATATGGAAAAAAAAAGTATTTTTCCATAAAATCTTTTTTTTTTTCTTCTTTTTTTGATTTGCTAAAGATGAGAGAGAATACTATTATTATTCTTGCTTCATATGTCATGGTCATGAAGATGATAATATATATGTACAAATACATACAGTGATTGAGAAAATGCAACATTTTGTGATATACTTAAGTACCTATTTGTATGAAAATTGTATTTTTTAACAAACATCTTCTTCAACATTATTTAGGATGTAATTAATTTTCAAATGAAAGTCAAATAAAGAAGGCAAAATAATAAAAACAAAAAGAGGGTGATGAACTTAAAATACATAACCCTTTTATGTTTTGAATAATATTAGAATTTAGAAGATGCATATTTTATATTTCAACGATATCATAACAACCATTCACTAAGTATATTGCATTAACAATAAAAATGAAAATGCAATGACCTAAGTATTCGTTATTTTATGTTGTTTGCTTGTTAACGTTGTAAATGTAATAAATATGAAGAAGGTACTGAACATTTTTATGAAAGAAAAAAATAATAATAAAAGCAAATCATAACATGAAATATTTTACATTAAAATAAGTTGTTAGACATTATAATGGAATGATAATGACAAATACATCATTCGTAAATTATCTTAATTATGTTTCAAAAAGCAATCAATTAGGACCTCTAGACGAATTATTGCATTCTAATGACAATCGTATAGCACACCATAATATCGAAAATCATCAACAACTCAACAATCATCATCATCATCATCGTGCAACGTTTTCATTTTCTTCTTCTTATTTTAATTCTTCATTTTTTTTTTCTTGTTTACTTGTATGCTTGTTTGCTTACTTGTGCATTTCAAATACTTCCGGCTTTCATAATGCATGAGAGATTTTTTTTTTCTTCACTTTTTTTGATTTCTCATTACTTTGAGTTTTATTTAATATTTTGTTGTTGTTATTGTTTTTCTTGGTTTTCAACTCATCATCAAATTAAACATGGTTCATTACAAAATAGCTCCTCATGATTCCTATAGAGTAAATTCAAAAATGTTTAATTTTTTTGTAGCAATGTGGCATCACTGATTTATTGCAACAGACTTATGTTGCCACGATGTGATGACATTACATGACAGAATCTGTTGCTATTGCATTCAATTTATATTTTAATTGTTTTTTGTTTCAAAAAGTTGTAAAATACAAAAACTTATTATAAATATTGTAATAAATACTGTTCAATTACATAATATACGAATACTTTCGAGATAAAAAAAATTGAGATAAAAGTTCTTGTCAAACAACCTATCAAATGTCATAACAAAGCATAAGTACTATATAAGTATTATACATCGCGAAAATTGATGATGTCAAAATTATTTAACCTTTGCGCATCGTATACTCTCATACTGCACTGCATATTTGAATTTTTGATTTTCAGTGTGATGCTCGACTGATGATTTTTTGAATATATGACAACCGCATGAGTATCACATCACTGAAGCAACGATGAATTTTTGAATTTAGCCACATACTTGATGATTATGATGATGCTGATGCAGTACTAATAACGTGCATTGTATATATAGCAATATCTCTCTTTCTCACTACACAGCAATTTAATAATTTGCATTTCTTCAATTATTCATTATCATATTTTTCTATGTGAAAATGCATTAGAAATATCTATTTTTTGTTTGGTAGTTAGATCAAACAAACAAACAAAAAATAATAATGTATATTTTTACAAGAAAAATACAAATATTTTTTCTAGCATTTAAGTGTTAGATATATCGACTTTTAACTTTAGTTAAATAGAAAAAACTAGTAAATTAACAAGTTATTGGTTATCTTCTTGTATCGCTATGATGTTGCATAATCAATTAATTAAAATAAGCAAAGTTCAATGTACAATGAAAAAGTATACAATGCAAAAAAAAAAAAAAAATCAAAGGGTTAAAAGAATAAAAAGATATAAAGAATACACAGAAGGACAATCTACTATGAGAATTAATATTAGTAATAATTTTATTAAAAAAGAAACAACAGGATATTAAATTTAGATTTCTGTGGTTTAATTTCCACACCACATTAATGCAAGTTTTTTTAAATATTTTTTTAACGAATCAAAATTGACCGATGAACTTATTCTTAAACTATTGGAGCGCATGAAATTATTCCATGAGTAACCAATTGAACAGTTAAAAAAAAAAACGAAATAGAATCAATTGCAAAAGGTAGATACTTCACGAATACAAAAAAAAAAACCTCATTTAGTTTCTTTTCAATTTATTTTCTTTTTTCTTCAATTTTACGCCAATTTTTTTTTAAAACCTCATCGAAATTTAATTTATTTTAACACTCACAAAAAAGTGTATTTAACACTCTGTTCAGGTTTAAGTTTTAGATACGCGTAAATGAAGGGGAAATTATTCTAGACCTTTTCGTCACTTTAAAAAAGTATGTTCCCGAAGAAGTAGGTAGTCATTTTTCGAACAGGTATTCTGTACTTATTTTAAAAAAATTTCCGTTGAGATTAAATTGAAATGTTTTCTGATGTAGTGCTTCTTATTTGACTCAAATCGGCATAACACAGCTCAAAGTTGACTAGCCTCAATTTTCCTATACAAAAATTTGAAAGTGTAACTGTAACTCTCAAAGGGCACTGGCTAACAGGGGATCATGCAGAGAAACTGGGTATCCCCTTCAATACCAATTGTCTTAGTTGCAGGGAAGCAAATGAGAGAGAAACTTTCACCCACTATCTCTGCAACTGTCCGGCACTTGCAAGAGCAAGGTCCCAGACAATGGGAAGCTTCTTCTTCAGGGCCATTGATGAAATAGCAAAAATCACAGTTAAAGACATTATACGATTCCTGAATGATACAGGATGGCTATAATGAATTGGTCAAACGTTATTACGTAAGGTGACGCGAGGTGTTGTATCAAAACGGCACTCTCAGTGCTAATTGAGTCTTCGAAAGATTTCGAAACCACCACGTCAACCAACCAACCAACCAACTGTAACTCGCTTCCTGTTGCAAAGATATTTTTTGTTTACAAAATAATCTTGTACAGAATGATGAAAACAAAGCCGTGCAGAAATTTCAAGTCAATCGGATCACATCAGGTTCCAGAAATATTCAAATGTGATAACTGATTTTTGACGAAAATATGTAACAATTGAACCGAGTGTTAATTAATTTTCTACTGCAAAATTACATAACATATGAAATTATTAAGCTAAATGTATTAGCAAAACATAGTACACATAATTTATTTTATTTTTTTAATTTTTTATTTTAAAAGTGAAAAAAACAAAAATTTAAAAAAAAAAATGAAATGTATACCAGTAGCTTTTTAAATGAGTTTTCTTTCATAAATAAATATAATACAAGAAGTTGATTAGTTCTTTGATTAATAATTGAAAAAATAGTACTTTAATTTATTTAAAACGCTATTTTTTTAAAGCGTTCACTCTTTAATTTATCGGTATTTTGAAATGGTTTTCTAATTTTCATTAGCTACATATTTAACTTTTTTTTTATTAAAGATACAATAGATATCTGAAGTATAAACTTAAACCTGAATCGTCTATTGATACGCCCAATCAACAAAAACACCATCAAAACTCTTTTAAACTAAGTTTTAAAAATAGTGGCGACTATAACAATTCATTAATTTTATGATGATCATTACAAAACAAGAAAAAAATAATAATAATAAAATCCCCAAATAAATAACGCATACATGAGATTTACTTTTTAAAAAAAATTTCCTGATTCATGATATATTACTTCTTAACTTCAAAATCGTGATGAACTATTGAACTAACATTGTTCATAATCTAGCTATTATGTCCAATGGGTCATTTATCTAAAGATTTTTTTTTTTTTCAAATCTATTGCTTCTTATAAAAAATGAGTTAATGTACAATGACTTTAACTTCAATATAGATTTAGACAATCGGATTATAGAATATTGCAAAATTAGAAATTGTCTAAAATTGAAAGAAAGCAATAAAAAAAGAAAAGAAAAAAAAACTTGCAAAGAAATATGTTCCATAACATGCAAGTAAAGTATAGAACAAAATATAAAAAAATTTATTTGAATTTAAAGCAAAATATAAGAAACCTGTTGATTAGAACTAATTATAAGTCACGCTTCATCAATTTCATCAACATCACTAAAAATAATAATCAAGGAGATGATGACGATGAATCCGTTAACAAAAAATAAAAAGTAGAAGAATAAATAACACATTGAACTTTTATTAAAAAATAAAGTACAAATCTATACAGACAGGTGTCTGTTATATGCACCATTCAATTCATTTACCAGAACCAGAATTTTACTTTTTTTTTTTTTTTTAAAGTATCTATCTAGGTACAATTTTTATCTACTACACATATCTAATCGTCTTTTTCCTCATCGTATCGATCAAAATTTTTTCACGAATGATTTCAAATTTGATGATCTGTGCAAAAATTTAAATTTCTTCCTCTTTTTCTTTGGCCTTTTATGTGAAAAAATAAGGAGAAAAAGTAAATATATGAGCAATTCCATGTGTCACTGACTGATATTTCGAAAATTTTTTTTATATAATTTTATCATTTAGCGAAATTTGCCATACGATTTTTTATAAAAATTTACTCCTATTATTTTTTGTTACTTTTAAATACATACTTTTATTCTAAAATTTATTTTTTTTAATTATGAATTTTCCACCACACAGTATATCTGTATATCTAAGAAATTGAAGTCACTGAATGACAAAAATACAACCTCGTGTTGTGCTTACTCGTACTTTGGTAAATCACAAAAATTTTCTGAAAATTAGCCAAAAATATGAAACAAAAACAAGTACAATGAAGAAAAAGGGATCACAATGTCTCTAAAAAATTTCTTTGCTTAACTTCTAACAGAAATTTGTTTACAAAAAATGTCATCGTCACTGACTAACATTTCTTTTCATCGCTGATGGACGTCAGATTTATTGTAAAATCGATACAAATAAAATTTTCTACAAACTGTTTCAAATAACTAATTCACAACTAAAACTTAAAAATAAAACACAAAATAATAAAGAATTAAAATAAAGAAGTTAAAAACGAGAGCTCTTGTTGACATTTTCATGGAATCGCTTATATCCGAATTCAATGATCTTTATCACCATGACAAAAAATCTTTCAAAATATCTTTTCTTTGAAACTCATTGCTTTAATATTTGAACTTAAAAAAAAAAACACATTAAAAATTATAATTAGGGTTATTTAAAGTTTTTAGTGAATTTAATCAAAATAAAATAAAAAAATAAGATAAAATTTAAAAGAATAGGAAGAAATAAGAAATTCTCATAGTAGTTTTTTTTTAAAATTTTGGTAAGGAGAAAACCACACCATCCGGCCAAACATTTACACAAAAATTGATAAAAAGTTTTTAATTTTTTTTTTTTTTTTTTTGTTCTTTTCTTTTTCTTATTAAGACATTAAAACTGCCTTTTGTACGATGAGAATATTATTTTTTGATAATTTTGAAGGAAAAAAAATACATTACATATTTTCATTTCAAATTCAAAAATAATAGTCAATCATACAAAATTAACGTTTAATTGTTCTTTTAATGTCGTCACATTTGATTATTCAACAACAACAAAAAGTTTTAAAATGAATTTTTTGTACCTAAATGAAAAAAAAAAAATTATAAAAAATATCATATTCAACTTTTGTAATGAGAATTTTCTAAATTCAATTTAAAATATTACAATGTGTACATTTTTAATTCTTTAACCCTAGGATTGCCAGATCGTATATACATTTGGACTTTGAGTCTATTTTAAATAGATTGCTTTTAATCTAGGATCTTGAAACTATTATTCCATTGAAGGATTTTATGTAATCAAAACAATTTTTAAAGTCCTAGTTCAAAATCGGTAGGACAAAATATCTTTTTTTTAGCAAAAAAAAAAAAATAAAAAACTGGCGGTGCATCTACAAATGCATACCATAAATTTTTTATGGACATTTTGAATGTTTTTTCTTTCAAAAAGCTGTATTTCAGCATACCGTGGAACAAAAACTAATATGTATTTTTAGATTTAATTCTTTATTGAAGTGTTCTCTTTAGTATTGTTTGTATTTTTTCTGGTATCATATTTAAATTAAGACTCAAAGTACATATGTATATATTTGTATACGATCAGGCAATTCGAGGATTAAAGATAATTCGCAAAAAAAAAATTAATAAATAATGAAAAATCATTAAAAACTTTAAAGAAAAGAAGAAACATTTAAAAAAAAAAAAACTATATTTTGAATTGTATTTATATTGTTTCTTTAGTTGGTTTTCTTAAAATGAGAAATTGTATAAACAAAATTAAGTTTTTTTTTGTATTCATTTACCGACGAGGGGTGAAATAGGTTAATAAAAACATTTCAAAAGATGTTATTGAAATTTTCAAAGTATTTTCTCAATTTCAGTTGTCAAAGTTATTCAGCGTGAAAAACGTATATTAAATTTAAGAAACATTTTTTTTAACGGTTCAATGAATCAATTATCAATTGGACATACTAATTTTTCCTATAATTACAAAAAATTACGAATTTCGAAAAGATCAATAACATCTAACATCTGAAGGTTATCTCAGTGTTCAAACAAAATTATATATGTACATATGTACATTAGGGTGTCCCTTATTTTTGAAGTGTTTGTTTGTCAACAGCTTACCCCCTAATTTTTTTCGTTTTTCAATTTGAAGTAGAAATACCCAAAATACAGGTAAATTTAACAACATTTACCCGTGCCGATTTCACTGTGATTAATTATTCAGCAGCCCATATGGTTGAAGTTTATAATCTTTTTATTTGCAAATTATCATCTTATTGTAATGACAATAAATTCTATTCCTAGAAAATGATCGTATAATGTATATCATGTCCTTTAATTAGTCATTTCTAAATTGTTGAGTACCTGATCGTTAGAACATATGTTTTAATAGGATAATACATAATAGGTTGCAGGTTATATGAATCCACTTTTTGAATTTTATTTAATACCTGTATTATAAAAAGGATAATCTAGTTTTTCTCTGCCTAGAAATTAAGTTGAGAATATAAATTAACATTAACATTCATTAGTTTGACTAAATTTGTTAAAAGTAACACTTAATAATTACTTATTTCCAATTTTTTGTGATTGATATTATTTGTATTAATTTAATCATGTCTGTGAAACTCCGTAGTGAAGAAAGTGTTTTTTTAATAGGAATACCGAACTCTCAAATTCTTGGTGCAAAACTTCCTTCTAATAAACAAGTACTATCAGTGTTTTTCTACAATATACGAACTGTGAAGTTAGATATACATAAAAGTGCAAACTTAACTGTCCGTGAATTGGTCATATTTTGGGAAAAAGCTAAAATTCCTACACGAGCTGCTCAAAATTGTAGTGCAAAAGTAATTAAATTATATGAAAAGTGGCGAGATTTACAAAAATATTCGCGAAAACAAGGTGAAATTTATCGAGGACGAGAGCAAGAGTTTGTGTCAGATCTCAACAATCATTAAATGCATTAAATGCATTAAATCTTATAAAAAATGAGACAGATAAGCAATTCCTTCTTAATCAGAGAAAGCCTGGACGACCAGGATGTTTAGCTGGAGTTGCAAGAAAATTGATGCAAAAAGAAGAACGATCGGAAAAACGGAAATCGGATGACTTGGAAAGAAAAGCTCGACATCAAGAACAGCTAGCCATACCATCGAAGTCATCTGCAATTCCAGTGATGGAATATGAAGATGGTTTTCACTCTTCTGAAACTTCTTCCAGTTCGGAGGCGGAAAATGAGGAAAGTGAAGAAATTACAGAACCTGAATGTAAGAAAAAAAGAGGACGCCACGAGTTAATCACACCTAAATTAGTTGGAGCGCTAGACAGGTGTAAATTGAGCATCAGAGATTCTGTATACGTGATACATGCCGTTGCGGAAGCCTTAGGATATAACGTAGATGAATTAGTCATAAATCGGTCTTCAATTCATCGAGCTCGCGACTTATTAAGACAAGAGAAGGCTAAAATGATAAAAAACCGATTTAAAGAAAATGCACCTACTTATACTGTAGTGCATTGGGACGGAAAATTTTTACCATCGCTGAACGTGAGAGAGTCATCAACTGAATATTTGCCAGTTATCGTAACAAGCGAAAGTGTTGAACAACTTATTGCTGTTACAAAATTAGAAAGTTCAACAGGTGAAGCGCAAGCAATAGCAATCAACAATGCCTTGGATCAGTGGGAACTACTAAATAATGTACAAGCTCTTTGCTGCGACATAACTGCGTCAAATATGGGCCGATTGAATGGTGCATGTGTATTAACTGAACAGAAATTAGACAGGGATCTTCTCTACCTTCCCTGTAGACACCATATTTATGAACTTGTATTAAAAAGTGTTTTTGAAAACAGAATTTCTTCCATAATATCTAGTCCTGATATTCCGTTGCTTAAAAAATTTCAAAAGTACTGGAATAATATTAATTCGGATGATTATTTACCAGGATTGAATGATTCTTACTGTCATTCTGTTTTAAGCGGAATAAAAGATGAAATTTTGAGTTTTGCACAAAAACTTTTAAAAGACAAAATATTTAGACATGATTACAGTGAATTACTCCAATTAGTAATTATTTTTATGAACGGTGATACTCAAAATATGAAAATTCACCCTCCAGGTACAATGCATCAAACTCGGTGGATGAATCGAGCAATTTATAGTTTAAAAATTTATATGTTTCGAAATCAATACAAAATGACTGTCAAAGAAGAACATGCCATTCGAGACATTTGCATTTTTATAATTCAAGTCTATTTAAAAGCATGGTTCAAATGTCCACTTGCAGCTGCTGCACCAAATCATGACTTAGACTTTATAAAGTGTCTGATTTCATACAAAGAAATCAACGCCGAAATTTCTAGAGCAGCCTTAAAAAAGCGATTTATCGTTCAAATAAATGACATGGAACATAGTTTTAAAGGTATGTATCACTTTGAAAAATATTTTTTTCAAAAACAGATTTTAAATTGATTTATTTTTTACAGATAGAACGATTGATACTTTTCTTTCTCAGAATAGTATGAAAGTTTTCGACCGGTTTGGAATTAATAAAGAGTTTTTGAACTTTGATCCAACACTCTGGGAAAGCCGTGATGATTTTAAAAAAGGAAAAGCAATAATCACCTCACTACGAGTAGTCAATGATATAGCTGAAAGAGCAGTTCAACTTATGCAGGACTATCATGGTCTTTTAGTGAAAGATGACGAGCAAAAACAACTTGTACTAAGATGCGTACAAGAACATAGACGAATCTTTCCTGACGCGAAAAAATGCACTCTAAAAGCAGATTTTTAGAATTATGAATTTAAAAACTTGTGCAGTAGAATATAAGAAATAATTTAACAAAATTTATATATTTTCTTTCGAAAAAATGAAAAAAAAATTTTTAGAAAACTTTAAATTATAAGACTTTTCAATAACACTTTTTCCACACAAAGTAGGAGCTTCTGTCGGCACGGGTAAATAACTTTCAAAAGTTATGAAATTTTAGGATTTTAATTGTTTTGTAATAAGCAAAAAAATTGAGGGGTAGGAGGCGAGTTTCCAAAAAAAAAATTTTTTGTAGAACAAATAAGGGACACTCTAATGTACATACATCAACGCTGATTAAGTCATATCGAGTTATGAACCAATAGGACACACAAAAAAACGTATGTACAAAAACAATAATAAAATAAAGAATGCACCTTTTTAAAACAATGATATAACTCTGGCCAAAATTTTACATTCTTGGTTATAAATGATGGTTTATGATTCATAATTTTTTAATAATGTTTATTGAAAATCATGTACGCTTCAATGCACTTTCAGAATGATTCAAATTGAATCAAAAAAATTAATCGTCAAATGAGCAAAACAAACTTTAGCCAATTTAAAAAAAAATTGCTTGCAATACAAAAAACTGTTAATTAACTTTTTTTTCTTTTAAAGTCATTAACACTCGGTTCAATTGTAGCATATTTTCGTCAAAAATCAGTTTTCACATTTGAATATTTCTGGAACCTGATGTAATCCGATTAACTTGAAATTTCTGCACGGAATTCTTCTCATCATTCGAGTTACAGGGTTCCAAAGAAAAAATCTACACACATCAATCTTGGGAAAATGTTTGTAAACCTTTTCCACACTTTCAAATTTTTGTATAGGAAAATTGAGGCTAGTCAACTTTGAGCTGTGTTATGCCGATTTGAGTCAAATAAGAAGCACTACATCAGAAAACATTTCAATTTAATCTCAACGGAAATTTTTTTAAAATAAGTACAAAAATAAAAGGAGTCGCAGTAGAAGGGGAAAAAACGTTGATTTCTCGAAAAATGAAATTTTTGTGCTTTTTACTCTATAACTTCTGCTGTAGTTGACGAATTTTTACCATTTAAAATTTGTTTAATAGACAATCCTCCAAGGAATATCCTAACCAAATGTCAAATTCCTTCTTCTCCGAGAACATACTTTTTAAAGTGCTGGTAATACTGTAAAGCTGAAGCTACTGAATCTAATTTTATGTCTGCGTCCTACTTTCTTCATTCGAATTAGCCTTTGAATTTCACTTTAATTTGCTTTTGAAAGGACCTAACATAAAATACATAATATCTGAAAGCAGATTACGATGGAAAAATGTAAATTTTTGCATATTTTTTAGGGGAAAAAAGTACTAATCTTTAAAACTATTTTTTAAGTTGACAAAAATAAAAAATTTATAATAATTGTTAACATTAAAAAAAAAGGTACACACTTACCTGTTTTGTAGGTGATTGATATTTAAACAGACTTCTTTTCGCACTGGGTACATAATTATTTTCATTACGATCATCGCTAACTGATTTAACATCTTCAATAGCAGTACCAAGTAATTCATTTTTTAAAAGACATGAATATGCTAAACTATCTCTAACTGATTCTCCACAATCACGTTGTTTTTTATTTGTTTGAGGTGAATTCTCATTTGATTTACTAATTGAAGCAAAACTTGTTTGCCAATTATTATTGGCTCTAAAAACAAAATTAGAAGAGAGAAAAAAAAAAAATTAAACATCAAAAATTAAATTATTTATTTACTTGTAAATTTTTTTCTTTAAATAGAAAATAAATTAAAAGTATGTAATAGAATTTCATTCATTGATAAAATAAAGATAAATTTGGGCGTTTTCAAAAATTCAAGCTTGCTTGCCCCGCATCTTACATATAAAACTAGAAAGCATGCAAGTCAAATATGCAAACAATATTACATTAATTTAAAAAATATTTTTTCGTCATTTTTAAATTTTAACAGCAAATCAGTTATGCCATAAACATTTTTTATATTTCATTAATTTGATTTTTATTGTAAACTAAGAACTGATAGCTGATCTGATTAAAAGTCAAAATTAAAAGTAGCTATGGTTAAGAAAAATAAATTAAAGAAGTTAATCACTTGCGGCAAGCTTGAATTTTTGAAAATGGTCAAAATATCAATCTATGATGGTATAAGGTACACATTATGTATTATATATCAAATTTAGATTATTATTATTATTATTATCTCATTTATTTTGATTTTCATCAATATGACAAAAATTTTCACGCCTGCATGAACATGAATTGTCGTAATTGTCGTCAAACATTGTCTTCTCCTCATGATCGTTTTTAATATAATACAAAAAGAAAAATAAAAGAAAATTAACAAATATCACGATTAAGTCAGCAAAAAATATAATAATATAAAAACACGTACATATATAAAATACGTACACATTATAATATATTAATATTAATGAATTCAATTCCGGTGCATTGACTGATTTCGGTTATGAAAATTCAAATTGTAAGAATATGTGAATGGAATTTAAAAAACAAAAAAAAATATATGTAATATGAAAGTATAATTTAATTAAATCACTTCAGTAAGATATATTTTTATTTTAATTGAAACAAGAATCGGAAGCTTTCTTACATTATCTACTTTTCCTCTCTCTTAATCGGGTATAACAATTATGTGAAGAAAAAAAATTTTATAATCAAGAATTACTGTTGTTGTTGTTATTACTGTCCGACAATGTAAAAGAAATTTCTTTTTGTATAATTATAATTTATTTGAGAACTGAATTTGAAAAAATAAAAATACACAATAATAAATTTTCGATGAGTCAACAACAGTAAAAATTTTACTTCCTAGAATTTTTATTATGAAACCTTTTTGAGAATAGTCAATTTCACACCAAAGTAGTATTGGTTGTTCTTTCGAAAAAGCTGATTTAAATTTTTAAAATTTGTTTAATAATTACAGAGATTACTGTTTTTATTTGAATTTTTGTATGGTAACTAGTATTTCACCTTATTATTGATGACAGAAATTTATTTACTCCTTATTACCTTTAACACTTCGTTCTCATTTAAATTTAACATACGCGCATCAATTTTAACGCTACATATTGCTTCCAAACAACAAACAAATTGAAATTTTGTTGGAACATTCTTTGAAGGGCTTCCTGTTGAATAAACTTTAAATTTTAAAAGTTCATTAGGGAAAAAGTTATAGGATAAAATGTTAAAATTCGTGCGTGTTACTTTTTGTTTGACAGTATATACATACATAATTCGTGCCCTGTTGCAGGAAGTTTTGTTGATGTCAAAGAGAGTTTTGTAGTAAATGACGAGAAGAGTATCGGGCAGAAATTTCAAATCAATGAAATCGGGAGTCCGGTATTTCGAGGAAATTTAGTAGTAATTGAAAAAAAAAAACAGGGAAGAAGTGTTGGTGAATACTACTTAAACAATCGCTTCACAAATTGTAAGTGACAAAAAACAAAATGAGAATAAAGTAAGATGAACTGTACTGTATTTTAGTTTTTCTTTAAAGAAAGAACACTCACAAAAATTTCTTTTTAAATTCATTAAATTGCTTCCATACTCGGTTTATAAATCGAAGTCAGTACAGGCAACATATGCATACTTTTCTATATTCTTTTACATTGCGTTTGTATAAATCTGTCTCTTGTGTGTGTGTGGGGTGATCAGATTTCAATTTCAGTTTATAATTTATCAAAAACATTTATATTTTAAGTTATCAGAAATTAATTGGGTACTGCCTCCATAGTTCTGTAATAACCTAATTAAAAATATTCTATCTCAAACAGCTCATATACGTACTGCTTACTTCTGTATCCGACCATGAGATTTATGAATGTATACGTACGTATATACATTGTTTTCTATCAATTTCCAACAATTTTATTTTTTCTCTTATTTTCTTTCATTTTTCAGTTAGAAATCCGTCAAGCGAAACTAAAAATCTTATTAAAGTATATTTCAAGTCAATGTTCTTCTAGTTGTATTTAATTTATATTCAAGTATGTACTTAAAAATCTTATTTCAAGAAAATAATTTAATATCAATTTATTTTAACAGTTATTTTTTTATGTATATTTTATAATTTTAAGGTATAATTGTAAATAAAATGTAGAAAAAATAATAATTCAAGAATTAACAAAAAAATAAATAAAAGTTATACATTTTGTCAAATAAGTACCGGAAATTGTTCAATTAAAAAGCTTGCGTTGAATTTATGAAAATAAAATTTGTTGTTGTAAGCTACCAATCGTATCGCTGGTCAGTATTGTGCTTATAGAGGCAGTACCCAATTAATTTCTGATAACTTAAAATATAAATGTTTTTGATAAATTATAAACTGGAATTGAGATCTGATCACCCCACACACACAAGAGACAGATTTATACAAACGCAATGTAAAAGAATATACAGGGTGTTTCTGAGATCGTGTGCCAAAGTGAACATGGTGGTAGATCTCGATGAGAAATGAAAAAAAATCGTTTGAACGAATAAAGATAATACAATAAAACAAAAACCATATCAAAGTAGACAACATAAGCTTTCATTTAAGCCAAAAAAATAAAAAAAATAATAAGGTAAATTTTCGAGAAATTCGACCTTGAACAAAAAAATGACGAATTTTTTCCAAAATTTTTTGACTTTGAGTTACAATAACTTCTGAACCATTTGACATACAACTTCATAAGACATTTTTTGAAAGGTCTGAAGGTTCTCTTTACAAATAATTTTTATTTAGCGCTCTACATTGCGCCAGCGCTGAAATATGTTGCGAAAAGTGAACCCAGTCACTTTTTGAAAAAAAATTTCTTTGACCTTGAATATCTCGGTAACCATTGAGAATAGACCCAAATCCATCCTCCCCACCCCTCCCATACGATTTTTTTCATTTCTCATCGAGATCTACCACCATGTTCACTTTGGCACACGATCTCAGAAACACCCTGTAGAAAAGTATGCCTATGTTGCCTGTACTGACTTCGATTTATAAACCGAGAATAGTTGTTATTTAGAGTTTTGGCGGATTTTGTCAATCAATTTGGCCACATTTGATGATTAAATTAGTCGACCTCAAATATGCTCTGCGATTTTCTTTAAAAAGAGCACCACAGAATGTTTAAGATATGCTATAACAAGCTAATTCTGGTCCTTCATTGATGAAACGCACCGTAACAGGTGACGAGACTTGCGTTTATGAGTTTTACACTTAAATAAGCCAACAATCGAAACCGGTAAAACCACGTCATAATCATTCAAAATCAGTCACGCTGACAATCTTTGATTATGGTGATGTCTTCCACACGAAATTTTTACCGAAAGGGAAACATTCAACAAACAACATTATCTGAGCGTTATAAGAAAAGTCAAGATTTGTGGAAGAGCAAAACTTGAAATTCTCACCACCGTAATGCACCGTCCTATACTGTTTTACGCAAATTTTTTACCAATAATCAAGCAGATGTCATCAGCCAAGCACCGTATTCTTCAGATATGGCCCCCTGTGACCCCCTTCTTTCTGTTCCCCAAATTCAAATTACAACAGCGTGTATGACGTTTCATCGGAAAGTGCCTATAATAAGTGTTAAGACGTCTGGATTTTTCGTTGGCGTAAATGTATCTATTCAAATGAGGTGTATTTGAAAAGTAACAAAAAAAATTTGTATGATTAGTCCAATACTTTGTGTTTTATAGAACAATTCCCGGTACTTATTTGACGTACATACGAGTATCTAATGTAAATAATGTATTTTTTAACACTTACCTGCAAGGTATAAATCGATCCAGCGATGAACTTGCAGAATCAAATGAATTATAAAAATTTCTTGCTACTGGACTACAATGTTTTAAAATACGTTTTTCATAATCTGGACTAAACATTTTTTTAAATTATTTTTTTTTTCTTTTTCAATTTTAAGATAACGAAAATGACGATTTTTTTTTTGTTTAAAATGTTTTTAAATCACACGTGTCATATAAAGTCACGTTTTTATAAGAACTTATAACTTCTTTTTTAATTTTCTATATGCTTTTTTTAAAATATTTTCTGCTTTTGTTTTATCACGACAACGAAATAATTATTATTATTTCAAATATATTTCGATAAGTAGGAAATTTTATATTTAAAATCATTACCACACGACGGATTCGTTCTAATTTAATTATCACACAGAAAGAAAAACATATATGTATAGGTAGAATATACTTTTTATATTTTTTTTTTGTTTGCTTTTTTTATTGTTGATGTTGTCGTTTATGAGTTTCTTATGAAAAATTTAACTTTTAAATATGAATTTAAAAGAATAATAAAATAAAAAGTGATTGATTAATTCTATGCTGTTGCACAAGTTATTATAGCATGCAATTTACGATGAGTCGTCGTCGTGTCCTCTTAATGCATCAAATAATAATATGATATTTGAGTGTATTTTAACATGAAAAGTTAAATACGATATTTCATTGATATAAAAAATTTTTTTTTAAAAATATATATAGGTACTTATATATTTTCTTTTTTTGTTTATTGTATAATTTTACAAAAGAAAAAAACATGTAATAAGTAAATAAGTAAAAGTGTGTATATATTTCGAAATAAACCGTTCGGTATAAAAAAATATATATTACATTCGTAGAGAAAAAAAATTATATACGTATTCTTATTAAAAGATCATTTTTTTTCTTCAAATGAGCTGAAAATTATATAATAACTGACTACTGAATATACATATGATGTAAAATTTCTTGTATATGCCCTCTAGTTCTTAATCGGTAACTGTAAAAGAAAAATTTTATAGAAAAAAAAACATTAAAATTCAGAATTATTGTTAATTTAGAAATATGTACATTTATTTTTGTTTCAAAAACTTTCAAAGTGAATGGATTATTTTTATCAAAAAAATGTGAAAGAAAAAACTACATGTATTAAATTTTTCTAATTATGTACTATATATGAGTATAGGGTTTTCCAACAAGAGTTTCATCGAATGTGTTTAGATTATTGTTTTAAGATGGTAACACTTTCTCGATATTTGTTTTGACACATGTTGTCCCATGTCTGCAGATTAGTACAATTTTAGCCATGAAGCGCTACAAAGTAAAACAACGTATTTAGTTCAGATTGTGAAACTTATTACAAAAATTCGTGTTCTGTAAAAAACACATTTCATGAACTTCGTGATTTCATCATTTTCAGCAATGAAGTCCACTTCCACCTTAATGGTTACGTCAACAAGCAAAATTGTCGCATCTAGGGCAGTGGAAATCCCAGAAAAATTCAAGAACAGCCAATACGTTCACTACAATGTGTCACTTTTTAGTGTAGTGCATGGGATAAAGGCGTGATTAGTGATAGAGCCTTAATTTTTTTGAAAGAGCTGCCGTCAAAACTTTCACCATAATGCCATAATAAATTATTTCTTCTGGCCAGAATTGAATTTGGATTTAAACGAGCTGGTGTAACAGTCCAAGAAACCATGAATTTGTTACAGTCGAAATCCAGAGGCAAGATTTTTTTTGCGGAACAGTCATACCAATTGGCCACCAAGATTGTGCGGTTTGACACCGCTGGATTACTTTCTTTGGGGCTACGTGAAAGGCAAAGTGTACTTTAACAATCCACAAACTACTGACAAACTCAAAGCAAAAATTCGACGCGTCATTAGTGAAATTATTCCACAAACATGTGAAAATGTTATAAAAAAACCGATATTGTATTCCATATCAAATTGTTATCAATCAAACTAAATGTTATCAATCAAATCAAATCAATCAAAATAAAAGTATTAAAATTATATTTTTAATTTACATTATTTTATTAAAAAAAAAAACATTCAGTAGATCTTATTGGAAAACCCTGTATATACAAAAATAAATTTATTATCTAAAGCTTAAGGAATTTAAATGACGGGTAACTACATAAACAAAAACTCATATAGCTACATTATGATAAAGTATTATTTTCTTAGGATTATTCTAAATCTGATTTTTCAAACCTCCCCATATGTTTCAAATCTATAATTAGATTCTATTTTTCTTTCTTCACAGTAGAAAAAAAAAACTAATGAAGATATTATAGCAATCGCATCTCTTTTTTTTTTTTTAATGGAGAAAATCAATCTGATAGAAATGAAGTCAAGCACATGGAAAATTAAAGTTATGATTTTTTTTTATCAGAAAATCGAGAATATTTTTTTTAAGCTTTCCTTCAGAAAAAATACATAAGTAAAGATTTATTTTACTAGTAATACAAAAAAAAAAAAAGTTTTCAATAAATATACTGTGCGTTAAAAGTTACCAAATAAAAAATTAAAAAATGAGCTATTTTTGAAAAACAATATCTTATCGTTCCCCTAATCCCCTATCACAGCATTGAATTTTTACTTCTTTGAAAATTTTTAATTAAAATTGAAAATTTCCGTTTGTGTTTTTAATTTTATGTATGTGTGTACTTAGGTGCTCTCTCTTTATGGTCCGATAGAAGCTACATATATAAATATAATGTATAACATAAATTTTAAAATTAAAAAAACGTGAAACATATTTAATTCAATTTCATCTATAACAGACTGAACATCTATGTAAAATTAAAAACATATTCTAATTTATGTAATGTGTAGTAGAAAGTAAAATAATATTATAAAAGTAAAAGTAAATTTTATACTTTAAAAACCAGAACAACGAAAATCCTTGGAAACCGTATAACTCCATCTGAGCTTTAATCTACTACACACAAAACGGTGCAGGTTGGTATATCTCGGCGTGAAATTAAAAATAAAAATTGTGTGGCAGGAGGGAAATTGCATTATCGATGGTTTCCAAAGAATTTTTTTTCTTGACAAGTGAGCAGTCCCACTTTTTGTAATTTATGCATGTATGTATCTTAAGGCTTACGTAACGTAAGAGATCAAAACCTTTCGAAAAATGTCTTTTTTCAAACTGTTCGACAATTAAATCAGAAGTTATTCTGTGCTTTTGTATAAAGTGTAATTAGGTTTTAAAAAGTATTTCAAAATACAAAAAGATATTTCAAATATATATAAACAAAATGAAACATGAATGAATTTTATCTATAATATGTAGTAAACTAGACCTTTTAATTGCATTCCATACATTCCAAAATATGCATATACCTTCAAAATAAACTCATTTTTATTGTCTCATATCTTATCACTATGCACTTAAAAAACAAAATACTAAGAAGGTTTCCTGATTATTAAAATATTTGAAAAAAAAAAAAAAGAAAAAACAAAAAACAACGACGTCGACTCGTTGAAATCAAAATGAAAACACTGAAAAAACTGTGCATGTTTTTTTTTTTTTTGTTTTAGAGAAAAATTTTAAACACTCGGTTCAAATTCTGACACATTTTCGTTAACAATCCGTTTTCAAATTAGAATATTTCTGGATCCTTTGGTCCGATTAATTTGAAATTTTTGCATTTTTCTCATTACTGTCTACAAAATTCTTATTGAAAAAAAAAGATCCTTGCAACACGGAGCCAGTTAAGTTACAAGGCTCAAAAAAAAAAAAAAAAAACACGTGCATAGATATTGAGAATATTTTACCTTTTCGTCGGTTTTAAATTTTTGTATGGCAAAATTTGAGCTAGTCAACTTTGTGGGCCAGGCCACATCGATTTGAGTCAAATTAGAAGCACTAGATTAGAAAACACTTCAATTTAATCTCAAGAGAAAGTTTTTAAGAATAAGTTCAAAAAAGGGGTTGCAGTAGAGGGGAAAAAACTTTGATTTTTCGAAAAATGACGTTTTTATGCATTTTACCCTATATTGTTTGTCCTAGTTGACAGATTTTACTATTCTACCAAAGTTTGTTTGGTAGAGAACTCTTCAATAAATATCTACATAAATAAATTTCAATTTTCTACTTGTGCGAGAGCGTACTTTTTTAAAGCGACGATAAGACCTACAAAAATTTATCCAACATTGAAGAGCATATGTAAAACTAAACGTGAACGAATGGAGTATTAAATTTCGGTAAATATAGAAAATTAATCTTTAAAATATAAACAATTAAAGAAAAAAAAATTTTTAAACATAAAGAAATAAATACAAAACTTTATTCTACTGTGCTTCAATTTCGCGAAAAAATGACTCATATTTAAACAATATTTGATTTGCAAGTGTAATATAAGACAAATTTTTTTTTGTTTTTATAAAATAAAAAATAAATAAAAGTAAAATCAGTTTCATATTATTTTCAATGTAAAATAATAATAATAATTTTATCGTATAAAATTGAAAATAAATAAAAACTTGATAAGATAAGCAAAATGTTTGTGATTCAATATCGATGATTATATTATGTTATCTTGAAATTGAAAAGAAAATATTAATTTTTATACTCATATTACAATTTTACATTGATAATAATGGTTTATCGTATTTGCCGCAAATAGTAGACTGTTTTTGTTAAGAATCAAATTTCGATGAAATGTTAAATGAAAAAAAAACTACTGAAAAAAATTGCAAATATCAATTTTCATAATTGAACAATTATATTTATGGTTTTAATATCTAAAAAAATACGCCAATTATAAAATACTTAAACATGTTGTAATTAGTAAGGTAATTTTAATTTCATTATAACTAGTAATAAGATAATTTTATTCTAATCGAATCCGAATTAGTTTATTTTTCAACATAAATTCATAAAAAAATATCAAGTTAGATATCATATCTGAATTTTCAAATTTCACAGTGAAAACAAAACACACTTTTTCACTTTTTTTTTGTGTTTGTAAAAAGGTGAAACGTACTTTTATCAGAAAAAATTACTTTTCTATAGTACATTTAGAAGAGGCGGGCTGCAACAGAAGCTGTAGAGTACTGGCTTCTGATGCTGAAGGTCTCGAGATCGAATCCGCCTAAGTTCACTCAGCTTTGAATGAGTACCAATTCATTTGAGTTGGGTATAAATAAGTGTTCGGTACTGAAGTAGTTTGGTGACTCTGTTTACTGACCATAAGCAAGTCCACAAAATCAACTACAAAAATATCACTATATACCAGCCCTGTCATACGAATAAATTCGTTCTCTACCAACGAATTTAATGGTTCGCATTCAACTTCAAACTGTAGATGCATGTATGACAGAAATACCGTCACGAAACCCTATTAAGGACGCCAAGGCTCTTGGCGGGCTGTAGCGCCATGGACATTTAGAAACTAACCTAATCCATTTTCTGCACTCCCCTATCATTAATAAATATTATGAACAATACCATCAAAGACTGTATGCAGAAACAAGGAGAAGAAAGTAAAGCGTTTGTATGAAGAGCAATATCCTGGTACGGATATCTTTAACTATGATACATATCCTTTCTGTAAAATGTGTACAAGGACAATGAATTTAACTGTTTCGATTATAACAAAAATAGTATAGTATATTAATTTACAGTTGATAGTAACTTACTTTTCAATGGTTTTTTTAAACTTTTACTCAACAATTGTATACATACAGGGTGTTTTACGAAGCGTGTTTAACTGATTTTTTTGAAGAAACTGCACTTGAAATATGGATAAAGATAATGCAATAAAATAAAAGGCCAGCCTTGTAGTAGACAAAATAGGCTTGTAAGACAATAAAATACAAAATATTGAAGGGCAAATTTTCTTACTTTGAGTTGCAACATTTTTTAAACTACTTAATCAACACACAGATTATTAAGAAACATTTTCGGAAAGATGTGAAGATTTCTATTAAACTCATTCTTATTTAGCCCTCGACGTTGAATAAAACCTGGAATATGTAGCAAAACATCGAACTGATCGTGTTTTGAAAAAAGTTTGACTTTGAAACAATTTGTTAAATTTGTTATTAAAATAAAAAATTTATGGAAAATCGAAAAGCAAGTGTTTTTCTTTTTTATATAATAATATAGTTATTACATAGGAGTATAATTTAAAAATGAAAAATATTTTTCACTATAAACCAAATATAAAATTTTAAAATCTGATTAAAAAAAATTTTTCATTTCTCGTCGAAATCTAACACCCATTACAATTTGGCACTCGCTCCGTGAAACACAATGTGTACCAATATTCAATTTTCTTTTTGTTTTATGAAATAATAAACAAAGCAAAATCTTATAGTTTTAATATTACATAATTTAATTTTTAACATTTTCATATAGGTACATATTATTTTAAACAAACAAGCTGTTTAAGAGCGTGAAAGTGTTAAGAAATACAATTTTATTCATTGTTTAATTTATTTTAACATTTCAAATGTTACATCAGAAATATTAAAGAGAAAGTTTTGTAATTATAAATTAATTAAAGGAGCCATCCCTTAAATAAATTAACAGCTGCACAAAGTAAAACCGATTGTTAAAAAAAAAAAACTATAAATTAATACAGGACACTCTAGAGTAATCTCTAAAAATGATTGCAAACGCAAAAATATGCGAACTCTCATTGGAAAAAAGAGACAGAAAGAGAAAATAATATACTTAAGCAGATTACAAAAACATTATTCATGCAAAAAGAGACCCGTTTCTACTACTATAAGAAAATTCTTCTATTCAAAGCTAATTTTAAAACAAGCGCCCAAGGAAAGTGCCGTTATGAAATAGCACACGCATTAAACGAAGATTTCAATTTGTAAAAGAGCATCAAAAGTGACCTATCATCATGAAAAAGATAAATATTCTCTGAAGTGATGAGCCAAAAATGGTAGAATTTTTTGCAGGCTTTCTGACATGCTTAGTGCTAGCAATAGAATCGAGCGAGGCACTTCTATTTTTTTTTTTTTTTTTTTTTGAATATGACTGTATATGAAAATAATTTTATGAAAATCTAAATTGCAATCTCACAGACATTCAATTCAATATAAATTCCAAGTACAATATAAATTTAAAAAAGCATGCATTAAACAATATGAACATTAGTTACAAACAAACTTGTTCAGCTCTCTAATTTCAACTTTCTAATTGAACAGCAGACAAGTTTAAATGATATTAATACTGTTACAACTAGAAATGTGAATAAATCATTAAATTGATGTTTACATGTTTTTGTTTTGTTTTAATATCAATATGTTACACTAAAATCAAATTAAATAAGAAAGATTTATTTGAATTTACATGAAATTTTTGTAAACATAATTAACTACAATTTTCTTCTTAAGATAAATGCGTACATATAGTGAAAATTCGGCCTAAAAGTGAAAAATATTGTTTTTGTCTGATATATTCTTTTTTTCATATAAAAGAGAAAATAATAAGAATTCAATTTGGCGATAAAATTGTCATTTGTTTCAATGTAATTGTGATGTATGGTAGAGTAAGTACTTCATTTTGCTTAAGAATTTAACTAAGAAAAGTATTGACCACGAAAGTATAAATTTTTTGATTTCTCTAAATATACTAATGATTTAAATTAAACAAATTTATTATTTAAATTTTTTTTTTTCGAATATATTACAATACCTGAAATTTATGACCGATATCCAATACTGAACAAACAGGTTCACGAAAGGAACATAACAGTGCTTTAGTAAAATGTAAAAAATCTTATTATTCTACACAATGAAAATAAACAGTAGTAAAAGTAAACATACAACTATATAATACCTATTGTTTAGTGTGTACTTCAACATTAGAGCAAAATTAGAAAAAAATATGTTCAGTATAAGGATGTTAACTACAATAATGGAAATAAGGCATTGAAAATATTCTTCGAAAAGCTGTATTTCAGTATCTCGTGGACCAAAAACCGTAATTGTTTGACTAAAATAGTTGTTAAAGTGTCTTATTTGATTTGTACAATATTTTTGTACTACTCCATTGGAGGGTCCTCACTATACACTCAAATTTAAGTCAAATTTATGTTTGGTCTCGGAAATGTATGGACATTTTTCGTCTCTTTAACTTGTTTTCCACTTTATCTCAAAAAGTAAAAATAGTACAAAAATATTGCACGAAGTGATCAAAGAGAACACTTTAACAAATATCTGGATCAAAGAATTACGGGTTTTGGTCCACTAGATGCTGAGATGACGCTTTTTGAAGAAAAAAAATCAAAATTTCCATATAAAATGTATGGTATACATTTGTATACGCACGGCTAAAAGTTTGACAATGTCGATCAGGCTATCCTAGAATTAAACTTATGCAATGTTGTATTCTTTCTGGTTTTCAAAATAAAATGGAAAACAAGGTTAAAAATGTTGAACATCTTTATGATGATTTTTCGCGTATTTCATCATTTTGATTAAAATTATGGTACTTACAGAATTACTGCATAATATAATTTTTAAGCAAAACTTTAATAAATATTTAAATCCAAAAATATTAATTTTTGGTTTAAAGGATACTGAGTTATAGATATTCAAAGTTAAAACTAGATGTTTTCATTTATGAATGTAGACCAGTGTATGAAACATTCACGTTTTTAATATTGATTTATATTTATCTTGAAAACTAAAAAAGTATGTACAACAATGTTGTAAAGGACAATACTAAAGAGAACACTTATTAAAGTCTATTAAGATGTTTCAGTATATAAAGACTAGTTTTCAGTCTACGGGATGTTAACGTTGAGATACAGATCTTTAAAGTTAAAATTCATGTTTTCACTTGTAAATGTAAGAAATGTGTATATAATAAATTTGTTTTGATTTGTTTCTCTTTCTATACTAATTTTTTTTTTTTGTAAAATAAAAAAATATTTTGAGGTTATGTTACATTATTTACACATATTCAAATATTGCGTTTTTTATTGATTTTTCCAATTTGTTGATCAGAAATAAGGTTTTCCACAATAACAAAAAATGTACAATTATTTATTTGGTAAATAAAACAACAACAAAAATGTGAATATCAAAATTAAAGGAAAAAAAACTGTTACCTTTAAAACAATTTACTTTTTATCATAAAATAAAAATATTCTACAAAAAAAAAAAAAAACAATCTCACCTGTATGTTGTCTATTGTGTCTGATAATTACAACTATTAAGAACGTTGTGTTCAATTCAAAGAAAAGTGCACATTATTTATAAGAAAAAAAAAAATTCTAATTTATCTGAAAATTTCATTTCAAAAAAACAAATTTGTCAAAATTGAAAAGAGCAATTTTTCCATAGAAAAATTTTCCTTCACGAAAATTCACTACACACATTAAAATAATACACAGGGGCGTTCACACTATTCAAATGTACGCCAAATGTTTAGTAACAAATTTGCAAAATTTTCCTAATTAAAATTATATTTTATGCACAAATTTCTATTCACTAACTTAATTTAGATTTCAATTTTAATTTTGCGATAATTTTTTATAAGAAAATTACCTTATTGGCTTGCAAAATGAATTTAAAATGCAACAAGAGCTGAAGAAATCACAAACTTGACAATTCGTTCAATTTGCAGCACACTTGAGTAAACTAATCACCATCAATGTTGAATATGGTGTGGTGAGAACTATTATGTACATATATTTTTTAATAAAGAAAAAAAAAGTCATATGATAAAAAAAGATAGCAGAAAATCGTTAATTTTTCTCATAATAAATTTTAAAGTAGCTATATTTTTATAAATTTTGTAATATAAAAGAGAAAGCATGATTTTTGTTGGTGAGTGCGATTTAGAAATGAGGTGAATTTTAGAATATTAAAAAACATCGAATAAACGTATAAAAACGAAATTAACGACTTTTATTAAATAAGTGGATACTAGATGACGCTAATGCTAATAAGATTGACTATTTTGAAAATTTTTAAAATAATAATCTGTAACGAGATGATGGCATCCATTAATTCTTTTTCATTATTATGTACCTATGTTGACTCAATCTATCTATACAAAAAAGGGGTGTATGTATGCATGTTCCAGCATAACTCGACTACAACGTCTAGCCTCCTTAGTCCTGCCATTAGAATTTAAAAAAATTTGTAATAAATTACGTTCGACTAAATTTACTAGAGTGAAAAAAAAAACTAAAAAACTAAATTTCGAAACTATGTTCTGTCAGGATATTAGGATATAATGCGTGCAGACGGCTGAACATTAGGTATTAAATGAAGTAGAAATAAACAAATTAACTTTAGTATGCTTTTTATTTATTCTTAAGAAATCATGACAATCCGTAGTCAAAAATGAAAAATATAAATAACAAAATTTTAAAAATAACAAAAACAATCCACTTTTAAAAAGTTCTAAAACAAAACAAATTCAATTATATAGTATAGTATATACAAAAAATTAATTAGTAATTAAACTTAAGTATGAAATTCCACAAAGCACTGTCTATCTTTTAAAACGCAGAGGAAAATATCACAGCTCATACACTTAAATCTAGTTTTTTTTAACAGTTTTTATTTCTACAACGCATGTACTTATTTTTATCATCAATTACACAAATTACTAAGTGTTTATTTTCAGTCAAACGCACATCTCTTGAAAGAATAGGAACTGCAAGTTTTTTCTTGTTTGCGGAAGAATTTTCATTTTCATTTTCATCTATGGCATCTGAAACGTTTACATTTCTTTTTCTAGTAGAGCTGTCACAAGCTGCCATAAATAATGATTCACCAATATACATTTTAAATTCCAGGAGATCCATAAGCTGCGATTTTCGAGCACCTAGCGATCCTTTTTATATAACACCCAAGAATTAGCTACGGCCAAATCAACAAAATGCCAAAACACACGAAGAGGCCATTTTTTTGTCCTGATTGTGATACGATAGTATGATATTAATCGATCAATTAAATCAACTCCATCCATAGATTTGTTGTATCGCATTACTGCATTTGGACATGGTACTTGAATGTATTTTTTGCTTTTTTTATCCCATCTTTTTACAGATTGGACTGGTTCTGATCCTACTGTCCATTTCAATAATACGATTTTTCCATCTGCTCTTACAAAAATCATCCCCAAAATATTTTGAAAAATAATCAAGAGGTGTCCAGGACTCTCGTTCATCATCATTCCAAATTTCTTCATAATTGTCAATACTCACTACTCAACCTCAATAGGAATGAGTTAAGAATCATTACAGGTCTTCTCACCGGGCACTGTCCACTTAATTACCATTTAAGTAGGATTGGGCTACAAGAGGATGACAAATGCAGATTCTGCAAGGAGGCCAAGGAGACCTCAAAACACATTCTATGTGAATGTGAGGCGCTGGCCTCTAAAAGGGTGCGACACATGGAGCAGGTCTATCTATCTATCTATCTATTCCTTGTTCCGTTAACGGATTTCTCGCCATGTTACATCTAAAATGTGTATTGAAGATTTTTAGCCAATATAAATTACATTCAGTTATAATTTTTACCCGTTTTAAAAAATGTTTATACTATATGAACTAATTCCTAATGTACAGCCGGCTGGACCTCCTCAGACTTTGTGTGGTTATAACTGCTTGAATTTTATATATCTTTTAAATTTTCTTTATAAAAATAATAAAAGCACTTGAATTAAATACTTACATAATCAACTAAAGCCGAAAAAGGTTAATAATGTAACGCAAAACTGAAAACACTTCAACAAAGCGAAATGCGCGGGACAACACGAGTACCTCTGATAACTAAATGATATTTCATTGAAATTTCCCTGAATATTCTACTGCGTTTTTTATTTTGCCCTATAAAATAAGTGTTCAGCTGGCTGTACAAGTGGACATAATTCAGATATTTGTCGTAGTTTTTATATAAAATAATTTTGATTTATGTACAGCGGGCTGCACACCAGGACTGAGGAGGCTAGACTCTAGAGTAATAAAGGGGTTGAAATGATGTTCAAAATTTGTATGGAAATGGTACCATTGACTTGAAAGTTAATAGAAATATCATGAGTTAAAATAACAAAAAAAAAGTATATACAAACAAAACAAAAATCAATAATAATAAAATTAATTTATTTTATAAAAAATTACTCATCATTCAATTAATGTGTTAAATTGTGATGTTTTATTTCGAACATGTTTTTCATTTTCTTCAATTTTTCTTCTAATGCTGTTTTTAAATATTGTAAATTTAGCATTGAATTACAATCTGGAATATTTAATAATGTATTGAAAATCATCTGCCATGAGGTTTTTTCATAATATCTGCAAAAAATAAAAAAAAAACAATTATGAATTATTGAGTTTAATTTTTGATTTCAGACTTTTGTTTTCTTTTAAAAAAGTTTAAGGAAAGCTTCAGTCACATAGAAAAAGCATTCAATTTTTAAAAAATTAGCCCATCTTTCGACTCTTTCGTTCTTTAGCGTTCTTATTACCCTTGACTATCTTCCATATTCTTCTGGGAAAAACTCCCGGAAACCTACAGGCGAGAGTTCATTAAACCTTCGACTACTATCTCTAGGAAACTACTCAGTCTCATCAGGAACGAGCTAAAGACGAGTATGATGATATTTGCAAAGTGACAACGACAATCTAGTTACAAATATTTTGTAATTTAGTGGTTTATATTAATTAAAATATTTAAAAAAAGTGAAATTTAAAATTTTTTCTTAATAAAAAAAGTATTAAAAATTATTTGAAAAAAATCAAGTTAAGTAATGAATTTTGGTTTATTAGTTAGGAGGACAAAGAGGGAGCCCAATTTAGTGAAATGGCCTGCAAAGTGACCGCCTACAGCCTACATTTCTCAACCGATTTTCATGAAATTTTGAATATAGATAGGTGGAAAGGAATTGTGGTTCTTAAGTGGAACACATTTTTTAATTTTGATTCTTAAATTTTTTTATATTCGATTTTCGAAGGTACAGAAAAAAAAAAATTCACTAAACTTTTCACACTTTTTTCATGTATTAAAACGTTTAGATACTGTGATTTCTTCTTATAGGATTGAAATATAACGTTTTTCAACAAGTTTTTAAAAAAATTCAGGGAAATTGGTTACGTAGTTTAATTATTATAAATAAAACAAATTGTTAATTTTTCATAAAATTTCATTACTAACTTTTCGTACCACATAAATTTTTATGCATACTTTTGGGATTAAATAAGAATTCACAGTTAGTACAAACTGTATAAACGCAATGGAAAAAAAATTGCAATTGTAGTAGTATGTGTGATCATAAATACAGGTAACGTATAAATTATACATCAACACTTAGAAGAAATTTATTTGCTTGTGTTGATGCAGGCACAAATACATTTCAGACGATGTTATTGTTGTTTTGGAAAAAATTTTTCACTAAATTGGGCTCTTAAGAGAAGAAAATTAAGAAACAATTCTAATTAAAATAAAAGTTAAACAAATCATCATCAGTACTACCAATAATAAAAGTAATTGCAGCTTTGAGTTTTTATACAGAAGGCAGCTACCAAAAATATCGACTTTTGGATATTTTAATTAAAATTTTAAATTTTATTTTATTTCTTTTATTTGTAATTTTTATCTTGTAATATCAAATTTTTTTTATCAGGATTAATTTAATTAAATAAAATATATAAAATCTAAAAAGTTTAAGTTGCACTTCTTTGTTATCCATTTTTTTCAGTTTTTGTTCAGCACTCGTTATCTTTTACCATACCGACTTATATTGTCACATAATTCGAAAAAATATTGCGTCAATTTAGTATGTATCAGCATTACAAAAAAATTGTCACTTTCAATATAAATCGATACTCGTCGACGAAACAGACTGTCAGAACTAAACTAATGTTTAATTTTTGTACAAACTTTTTTCAATTTTTTTTTTACTTTAGAATTTAAAATTGATTTATTAAAGTTTTCATTTCAAAATATAACCTGAATCTAAAAACTAATATTTTAATATTCTCCATATGTTCAAAAAGTTGAGATTCATTCAACAAATTATTTTTAGAATTAATTTTATTTAAAATACCTCATAAATTTTCTTTAATTATCACAAAATAACGCGCTAAAATACCAGAACACAACAAAATTTCAACCAAATGACGCATATAATCAGCTGAAAAGAAATTTATTTTCATATATCCCTACCAATCATTCTTCCTTCTGCATGCAAAAACGCAATGAAAAACATAAAAAAAACATGGAAAGCAAAATAGAACATCTGGTGCAGCCACAAATTGTAGTGTTTCACTGCTGACTATCACGCAACTGAGATTACAGGTTCCCGCCGCTGTTAAAGTTTGTTCTTTACGGGACTGTGATCGTAATATTCCGCCTGAAAAGTATTAATACCCAATGTTACTCAAGAACTGATAACGCTAACCAACATAATTAACTTTATCGTAAAATACAAACCTTGGAATAACAGTTTTATACATCCATCCAACTGTTTTTTTTTTTCTCAACTTCCATATGTTTACCAAATAATAAAACGTGAAATACAACAGCTAAACTATGTATATAAATCAATTTGAAAATTCCAAGGACATTACAATACTTTCATCAATTTTACTCGTATAAATGGCACCAGATTTTTTATTCTGAATTTATACCGATGGTAACTTGTCTTTTTAACAGAGAATACATTATTTCTAATTAAAAAAATACCTTTGAAACCTTAAATATGTATAAATAGCGTAAAGACACCTTGCCAGAGGAAAGTTCCAGACAATGCCAAGCCTCCTCTTCAAGGACCTTAATGAAATAGCAAATGACATTCATCCTCTCTGAATACAAACTGATATAAACTGGAATTTTGACTATTTAAAAATATTAGCATTTTGTTTTTCAAAAAAAGTTTGAGAAAATTGATTAATTGGGCGATAAATGTCTGGATCTGTAATATCACCTTTTTTATATAATGGAAAATTTCGTTCTTCGAATATCAAAGAAATGAAAAAAGTAAAGAATTTTTCCATAATTTGTCCTTTACTATCCTTTACTATTGATAACGGTGCTGTATCTGTTTGTTTTTACTATTTCTTGGATAAATTTCATTAATTTTAATGGAAAATTCACAATTATTAGAAATTGATTCATCCTGAATAAATATTTCAACCAAGAATTCATTTTGAAGATTACTTTTTGATTTAATTGGATCTAATCGATTTGTTAAAACACTTGAAATGTTGTTTTTCTTACACCATTTATAACCACAGAATTCATCTAAGGAATATTTCTGATTGTTTTTTGGATACAAGTAAAATTTTTCATATTGTGGAAGTGCTCGGACAGTTATATTAGTTTCATCATCATCTTCAAAAATTTCAAATGAAATGATTTCTACATAGATGAATATACGGTAGCAAAATCAGTTCGTTTTTGAGAACGTTCTTTAGCTTTTGACTATGGTCCTTGTTCAATCATATTTTCTTGTTTCCTAGTACTATCAATTATACTTCGAATAAGAGATTGTGAACGTAACATATCACCAGGATAGTTACATTAGGATTTTTATTTTGATCGTCAAATACTTGAACTGAAATGTTGGAATTAGAATCAATTTGAATATTTCCTGGTGCATGACTTTTAATTGCAACACCAGTACGTACACTACCAATTTTTTTTCGATGACTTTTTAATTATGTTTTCATATTTCTCTTCACCTTTATGTAAAATTCTTTGTGACATTGTAAAACCAAAATGTTTGTGTGCTTCATCTAGAGCATCAAATGGTTGTGTTCATCTAAACCCTTACGAAAAACGCTTTCAGCTTTTTTAAAATGACTACATATATTGTAATGATGAGCCCAACATATATAAAAATCAGCAATCATTGTACCAATTCCTAAATTATACATCTCTTGATAATATTCTGTTGGATTAGGTTGAGTATCATATCTATTGAAAGTAAACAAAAATTATTCATTTATTACATGTTTTTCTTCTTCTTCCGAATCTTACGTATTTTATGTACAATTTAATCATTCTCCTATCTTGTGAATATTGTTGATTATTTTTAATTTCTGCTAAACATTTAAGAACTTCTTCAAGATAACTTTCATTACCACCGCTTGGATAGCTTTGTTCCGTCCATACAATATAAATAATTAGCCATGATTGCAAAGGATCATCATCACCATCAATTATGTACGAATTGCATCTTCAAATCCTTTTCTTTGCCTAATTAATTCTTCATGATGTGAGTGAGAATCTGAATTTAAAACAGCTTCCTGATATCTAACATTACGCTAACAAGCTAGTAGTTGCGGGTTGAATATTTTCTTTTGCAGTATCAAAAATCAAAATCCATTTTATATTTCTTTAAAAAATATTCTTATTTACGAAATCACAATACAAATTAAATGAAAAGCAATTGTTTGCAAGGAAATATACTATACACAAAAATTTACTATAAAAAACTTTCAAACTTAAAGTACAAACATATTTTCTTTTTCAAATTCAATTTTTTAAGTCAAATTTTTTAAACTGTATTAAATCTAATGAGCTATTCTCTTATATGTGGATTTTGATTTTATTTTCTAGGGCGCGTTATGTTATGTTGAAAATTTTTCGTTAAAAACCCAAAGATATGAAATATAAGGATAATGTGAATTCTATGCTCGCCATCTCCATACAAAAGTTATGTTTTTCTGGACCTGATGAACTTATAATTCTGATGTTTTTCACTTCCTCATTAAGTACACACGTTTTTTTATGAAAAATTTCGGTTCATCAGCGATGAAAAATTATCTTTCATCATTCATCAGTTTCAGTTTACCAGCTGTTTCTAATGTCAAAGTATCATATGAAATCTAAGTTCGGGGTTATGACGTAAATTTGTAATTCGTATTTTATATTTCTTCTTTTATTGTTTTTCAATGTTGGATTTTTATTAGTAAAATTTGTTAAAGTATGTAATTTAATTTTTTATCATGTTTTACTGGGCAAAAGATAAGTGATCTGAGCAAAACTGAAGTGATGACGAGTAAAACACGAGTAATATATTACAATTTTTAGGGATTTTTGTAAGGATATAACCAAGAGAGATATCACATCACGAAATGAAAAATTCAATTCATTTCCCTTTTTTCAATCGTGGGCGATTCACTTCAAAATAATGTTTAAATTTTTATTCGTTCTCGAGAAAGGTTTCTTTTTAATTCTATTCGCTCTAGAATAAATTATATTTTGAAAAAGAACAGAATTATTAAATTCGTTAACGAATTAAAAATAATATTCCCCTAGGACGGGTTTTCCACTGAACGAATCGAATTTCAATCGAACCTCCTACTTTGGAAGTAACAGAAGCATGTGAAGTGACTGAAAAATATCCGCATAATTGTTTTTTTTCAAGAATTGTATAATTTTTAATTCAACAACATTTGAATTATAACGGTAAATTTTAATTTTACTATTTGACGAAAAACGTAGGTACCATATTGCTAGTAATACCAACACAATAATAATTTAAAAAGAAAATTTTCAAATTAAATTAAATTAACAGAAAAGGCGCATTAATTAGATGAAATATATGTTTGAAGTATGTACATTGAAAGTATTTTTTTCATAAAATTTCCAAGATATGACTTAAAAGGCTTCAGATTCGTAATTAGGACATCAATAATTTCTACGTACAAATTGAATTTGGTGACGTATTTATTTTAATTTTAATGAAGTCAGAAGACTGGTTATTATTTAAATCTATGGCAAAACACTTGAATTTCTGAATGACATTTATCTTGACATTGACAAGTACATGTACTAATTCCAATTCGTGGTAAAAATTTTCTTTTCTAGTTCCTGTGGGTTCTATTTTTATTTTATACCAGAAAAACAAATCTTTCATCAAGGACAAAAAAAGTGCGCAGTATAAATTATAATACAAAAAAATAAACATTAAATCAAATGTTTATTCCTAAAAATTATTTGTGCCTCTTCGTTTGGGCTCAAAATAAATAGTTATTCTCGAGATAAAAGTCTTTGTTTAATAAGAGACGTGATCCATTTCAAGGATTTTGTAAAATTTTTTCATTTTTTTTTCTTGAGTCATTAAATTTATTTAAAATAAAATATTGAGAATTTGTGTATAAAATATGTCGTCATATGGTAAAAACAACGATATGTCAATTGTACGTGCCGAAGGACCACCAGGTTCAGCAAGTGGCCAACAACCAATTGTTAAAATTGGTCATTATTTATTAGGAGCTACATTAGGTATTGGTACATTTGGTAAAGTTAAAATTGGTGAACATCAATTAACAAAGCATAAAGTTGCTGTGAAAATATTAAATCGTCAAAAAATTAAAAGTTTAGATGTTGTTGGTAAAATACGAAGAGAAATACAAAATTTAAAATTATTTCGACATCCTCATATTATCAAATTATATCAAGTAAGTTAAAAATTATATATAAAATTCTTCGTTAAAGTTGTATCTTTACACAATTTTCACTCATCTAATCCAGAATCAATACATTTTATTCGTCCCTTTGATTATCAATAGCTTCGACTACCACGTTAAAACTTAAAGAAAAAAAAATTACATTGGTCAATAATTATTGTTAGCCAGTGGTATCCCGTGACATGTCACTATGATGTGGGTTGTTTAGTAAATTTGTATTTGAGATATTTCTTAATGTAAATGCTGGATCTAAAATTATTCTACACATCGTTACCAGTGACGCAAAAAAAAAAAAAAAAAAGTTTGAGTCGTTACTTGAGCAACAATCTCGTGAATATCGTGCTCTAAAGGAACAAATACAAAAATCGAAGAAGAATAAAAAGTTCATGTAAATAAATTGCTCTAAAGTTGGAGATGTTCAAACAAGTCCGGGTTATTTTTAATCAGAGACCAGACCAGACTAGCAGATTTAGGTACTTAAACGAAATCCTAATTTCAAACCTTATATTACAGTACTTAAAATCTTTGAGACCACTTTCTCGTTGTGCACAGTACATTCTCATGCTGCATGATTGCTAAGTCATAAGTAATTTTTAATCGAGTAATTTGTTAAATGAGAGTCAATACGAACGCTAGATTTGGCTCTACATGAGGTCTTACAACTTTTTACAGCGAAAGAGTCACGAGACTTGGTCTAATTTGTTTTTACATCGAATATTTTCCATGGGATCTCAATTCTTTTTTTTTATAGGTTTTCTTAAACGGAAACCTTAATTCTTCAGATAAAACTCAATACAGCTAATGAATTTCATGAGATCGTAGAAATTATTTTTGAAACTCGAAGATTTAGATATTTTACACCAATAGCATAAAAAATAGACACACTAAATATAGACAAATGTTACGAATTATTATCAAATTTACTAAATATAAAAATTTACGAAATATTATCAAATAAAAATGAAATCTGTGACTTAGGGATAATTTTCGATTCTAAACTTTTATTTGATTCACATGTTACACACATATGTATGTAATAGAAGCTTTAAAATGCTTGGTTAAATCTTTAGAATAGCCAAACCTTTCAAATCTAAAGCTTTTTACACACATATGTATGTATGTACATATCATTATTTCGAAGTATTTTGGAGTATGGTAGTTCTATATGAAATCTCTTCTATAATATTTATGTATACATATTAAAATAGAATATATGAACTATGATAACAGACTATCGTATCCTTAAAAATCGAAGATTATTACTTAGCAAGGTCTTTCTATATTGAATTATTAACAGTTATTTAGATTGTCAATTATTACTTTCGGCAATTAACTTAAAAAAAACTAATTTGCGTCATAAATCACTTCTACATGCAGAATACAAAATGACCCCAATTTCTAACTATTTTAACAATGTTGACATCTTTCACTTAAGTCTTCCTTAAAAAATCCATTCATAATGTCATAATTTTGTGTTATATTTCATCATATACTTTCTTTATCTTGTTAAATTGTAAATATAAATTTTTATTGTTATAACGCTTTAAAAAATAAAATTCACAATTTTAATTTATCTATAAAATCTCATTATACATTAAACTTACTTGTATGAATTTTTATTTTTGTCAGGTAATTTCAACACCAACAGATATTTTTATGATAATGGAATATGTAAGTGGTGGTGAATTATTTGATTATATTGTTAAAAATGGTAAATTACAAGAACATGAAGCACGCAGATTTTTTCAACAAATAATATCTGGTGTTGATTATTGTCATCGTCATATGATTGTACATCGTGATTTAAAACCAGAAAATTTATTATTAGATCATAATATGCATGTTAAAATAGCTGATTTTGGTTTATCAAATATGATGTTAGATGGTGAATTTTTACGAACATCATGTGGTTCACCAAATTATGCAGCACCAGAAGTTATATCAGGTAAATTATATGCTGGACCAGAAGTTGATATATGGTCATGTGGTGTTATATTATATGCATTATTATGTGGTACATTACCATTTGATGATGAACATGTACCAACATTATTTCGTAAGATTCGTATGGGTGTATTTCCAATACCAGAATATTTAAATAAACAAGTTGTTAATTTAGTATGTCAAATGTTACAAGTTGATCCATTAAAACGTGCAACAATTGAAGAAATTAAAAGACATGATTGGTTTCAAAAAGATTTACCATCATATCTATTTCCATCATCAGTTGAACAAGATAGTAATGTTATTTATACATATGCTGTTAATGAAGTCTGTGAAAAATTTGGTGTTAAAGAATCTGAAGTTCATAATGCATTATTAAGTGGTGATCCACATGATCAACTTGCAATTGCTTATCATTTAATTATTGATAATAAACGTTTTGCTGATGAAGCAGCTAAAGCTGAAATTAAAGATTTTTATGTAGCTGGTAGTCCACCACCAGTTAATTATAGTCCAAGTGATAAAAGTTCTGGTGGAGATGGTGGTGGTGGTGGTAGTGGTCCATCAACTGGAACTGGAAGTGGTGGTGGTACTACTGGAGGTATACGACCACATCCAGAAAGAATTGCACCACTTAGAGAACGAGTCCTAGCAAAACAAGCATATGCAGCTGATAGTGGCAATGCTGGTAGTGGTGGTGGTAGTAGTGCTGGTGGTGGTGGTGGTACATTATTAGAAAAACCACGCGGTACACCAGTTAAAAGAGCTAAATGGCACTTAGGTATTCGATCACAAAGTAAACCAAATGATATTATGTTAGAGGTATACCGTGCAATGAAAGCATTAGATTATGAATGGAAAATTATAAATCCTTATCATGTACGTGTTAGACGTTACAATAAATTAACGGGAAAATATGCAAAAATGTCATTACAATTGTATCAAGTCGATTCAAAAAGTTATCTATTAGATTTCAAATCATTAACAAATGATGAAGTTGAACAAGGTGATGATGTTATTATGGAAAGTTTAACACCACCAACAATGGGTAGTTTGAATGTTATGATGATGCCACAACAACCAACTGGTCACCATACAATGGAATTTTTTGAAATGTGTGCTGCTTTAATTATACAATTAGCTCGTTAGATATAATTGAAAAAGTTTAAAATAATATGCTTTTGATTGAATCAAAAAATAAAATACATATTTTATTTTTGTTGTAGGAATATTTGAGTGTATGTGTGATATAAAGATATGGAGTAAGCAAAATACAAATTTAAAAAAAAAAACATTTTTTTTTTTATTAAACAAAAGATAAAAGTGTAAAAGCTGCTATAGGTATGTATTAGAAATATAAAGGAAAAAGAAACGAAAAACTAATTTATATCTGAATACTTCAAATAGTTGATTTTTTAAATAAACTACCAAAAAATAAATGTTACTTGATTTTTTTTTTCTTTCGAAAATCAAGTAAAGCTTATATGTATGTATATACAGAAAATAAGCACAGTCTACGTTTCAATATTCAACATGTTGCACAACTTTTCCACACCAAAATCTCATTTCGATGTTTCAATAATCACTAGAACAAAATGCCAATGGTGGATTCACCATACGGTGTAAGGAGGTTTTACCATTTCAACAGGTAAACAAAACTCCAGAAAAAATACTTCATCTTTCCACAAATCCTTCTTCAATTTTTCTTAAATAAAACTTCATTTTTGCTCTATTTTTATTTTTTCCCCCTTTTTCGTCATATGGGTTATTTTTTTTTTAAACCGATTTCGGCTTGCTAACTTGAAAAATCTAAAATTTCTCTTAAACCTTACTTGGTTTTTTTTAAAGGTGTTTTTATTTCAAATTTTTTGAAGTTTTTTTTCGATTAGTTACACTATTTTAAACTTTTGATCACATTATAGAATGAAGCTGAAACTTTGCCAAAAAATTATAATCTATTAATTTGTTCACTGTTGTAAAGTTTCATAATATTGTTTTATATGAACGAATTTTGTAATTATTTTCTGTTTGTTTTTGTTCTAAATTTAATTCTACACTTCTTATTTTGACATAAGTGTTGGTTCGGATCATTTTTTAAAACAACTATAAATTGATAAATCTGTGCATGGTGATAATAAATTTTTTTTTATTTAAATCTGATAACACTAAACCACTGTCCGCTACCTCTTTCGCAAAATTTACCAAGAATCTGAAATTTGCTTTCGGAATAGTAAAGTTGTTTCGGCGAAAAAGTAAATTAGATTTTAGATAAAATTGGTAAAATTTTACGTCCAATGAAATTAGAGGAAACGAAATATCTTCATGGTGTGATGCTAAACAATGTTGAATTCTGAAACGCACGGTGTTTTCGAAAATGCAGTGATACTGTCGTGATACATAATTCAGCGTATAAAGGTTTTCACTCACAGATTTCAATTATTATTTTACTCTAACTTTTCCCGTTTTCTTTCAACTTCTTACTGTATATAAAGATACATTTATGTATTTCGATGGTTCAAATGTAGAAATAAGTAACTGTTTATTGCCTTTTCGGAAAATTTGTAAATTGAAAAAAAAAAATTTTTTAAATTTAAAGTTGAAAATTGTTTTAAAATAGTTTTTATTGCTTTTTTTTGTTATTAGTAGGATCAATGTAGTTTTGTAAGAAGAGTTTTATTATTATTTTATTATATACAAACATATATGATTTTACGTTTATAAAGTTGAAAAATTATGATGAAAAAAAAAAAAATAAAAAAAAATAAAATTTCAATATGTGATTATTTAAAAACTGATGACTATTTTGATTTACAATTTTAAGAAAATGAGGATATCAAAAGATGCGGCTTCTTAAATTTTCAAGGATGTTAGCACTTGATTTAATGCACTCATTTCAAAATTATATAGTAGGAAAAAATTTTTTTTCTCGAAAAGTGATCTGTGGTACGTTTTGCAACACATTTCAGATCTTGAGCAACATAGAACGCCAAATGAGGATGAGTTTGCAAAAGAACCTTTATACCTTTCCAAAAATGTCTCTCATTCTGTTATGTGTCAATTGGTTCAGATTTTATATCAACTTAAAATCAAGGAATCATAGTTTAAATCACATTCGTGAATACGACTTTAAGAATTTTATCGGAATTTTTTATATTTTAAATTCTTTCATGTATATTTCATTGTTTTTGTTACAAATTGTAGAATACATTTTTTTTAAAATAAAAAAAATATTTACTATGTTTTTTGATCATCATTATCAATTGGTGGCCAAAATAATGAAACTTCAGCTACATCTACATTACACAAAAGTTGACTGTATTGTTGAAGAAGATCTGAAAAAAAGAATTTAAAAAAAAAAGAAGCAAATATTTAAAACAGGATAAGATCGATAAATTACGATTCGCTCATTACAGAACGCATCGTCGCAGTGGAGGAATATTATTTTTAATTTGTTCACGAATTTTATAATGTTCTTCTTCAAAATATGATTCTTTCGTGAGCAGCGAATCGAATTAAAAAGGAATCAAAAAATATCAACCCTTATTCTGACAGTCATCTCACTTGCAAAATCAAGTGAGTGATAAAATTTAGTATTCTTACAGTCACCTTAAAAAAAAAAAAAGAAATTTCAACGGTATTTCCATTACTATACCGTCCATACTACAGTATAACGTATTTCCTCTCACCTCACGTGAGTATTAAAATACCAATTAAGACGTGACTAAGAGCTATCGTTCTTTCGTGAATAATTTTCAAGTTCGTATGAACCATTCGTGAACTAAATACTAAAATTTAAAAAAATTCTTAATAAGAGACAAAAAAAACTTACAATTTTTATCAGTTTTCCAAACATCTAATAATTTCCGTTTTGAATTAATTTCTTTACTGACTAATTGCTTAACAAAATTCATTATAAAAGAATTCAAGTGTGACCATGATTTTAATAATGTACTTGGTGTTACTTTTAATTTTTTTTTATATTCCAATAATTTTGGAAATACATCACCATTCAAAAAATACATTCCAAAATATCTACAAGATTTTTCATTGTATGGCATTTCAATTTCACTTAATGGTAATTCCCAACCAGATCTTCCAAATGTTGCATCAACATAACAGTAAATTTTTCCATCTAATTTATTATATCTGGGCTGTGGTTCATCTTTTATTGATCGTATATTACATAATTTTGATACATAAATTAATAACCATTCTGGTTCAACAGCAGTTATACCACGTAAAAATAATTTTCTTGAATCACCATTTTGTGTTTCATATATTTCTTGATAGATTATCCATTCTGGTTGTTTTTTCTTTAGAACCGATGATGAATGCATAAATGCTGGTTCTTCTAATTCAGTACAACGATATGCATATTTAAATTTTCTTCGATCTTCTTTATCTTTAATTTCATCTTGAGATATTTTTCGTGCAATATGATCACCCATTCCAGTTAATAAAATTTGTCGTAGAAATTTTGCTTGTAAATCAGTTGGTGGTATCATTTGTGGATCAACACATAAATTTGCATTTGGTAAATTTAAATTAATTTCATTTGTTAATTGTATACGAATTTTTCGTATTTCTTTAATGGCTTTCGGTCTAAGACCATTATTTTTACAAAATTCATCTAGTTTACCTTGTGATCCAGCATATTCAGAACCACCAACAGCTCGTAGTAATACCATAGGATCACCTAATAATTGTAAATTTCCTGTACCAGACCATGATTTACGTTTGTTTGACCATTTTGATGCTACTGTATTAAATGTTACATTTTCATCAGCATCTGGACTAATTTCTAATAAAACTTCTTGAACAGATAATGCAGCAACTAAACAAACAGTATATTGAAGTAAATTTTTTTGATGACTTAATGCTAACATTTTACCAAATCTTGGTGCAACTGGGAATGCAGATATTGCATAACCAAGTGAAGTTACTTTTGTTGTAGTAGATTCATCATTAACGGAATCTTCTTTATTTTTTGTTGAAATAACTTCTTCTAGAGCACCCAAAAGTATTAATCTTTTTTCAGCAGATTTAAGTTGTATAAAATCTGGTGGTGATGGAAATGGAAAATTAACAACTTTATCAATTCCCATACATTTCATTTGAAGCATTAAATCATCGACAGGTTTCTTTTGAATGTCAGGCAATGAAAAGTCTTCAAATTCATCGGTGAATACAGCACTTGAATATAAACGATAACAATGACCAGCACTAACACGTCCAGCACGTCCAGCTCTTTGATCAGCTGAAGCTTTATTAGTAAATGTTACAATGAATGCGCTAACACCTGTTATTTTATCATAGAGACGTGTCTTTTGTCTTCCAGTATCCACAACATATTTAATATTTGGAATTGTTAATGATGTTTCTGCTACATTTGTACTTACCACACACAATCTACATCCATCTGGTGGAGTTTCAAAAACACGACTTTGTTTTTCAGATGACAGAAGTGAATACAAAGGAAGTACCCATAACGGTTGTTTTATACCAGAATCCATTGTTTCATCAAGATCATCATCATCATCACTTTCTGATTGTGATTCTTCAACATTTTTCATTTCTTTGTCATCTAATAAATCAAAATCTGTATCGTCTGATGGCAGTTTGTAATTATCTAAATTAATTTTTGGTAATGAAATTCTTGCTGCTAATTGTTTACGGGCTTTTTTTGAATGTTTTATTGCACGTTTAACATCAAATTCAAAATCATCATCCAAATCATTATTTTTTTTTGATAATTTCCCATTAATTTTCGTTCTGTTTTTATTGTCGCTTGTGCTGTAATAAGGAAAAGCTTTTTTTAATTTTCTAACAAGATAATTAACTTCTTGTTGTCCGGTAACAAATATTAATATTCCACCTTCTGGTAATTTTTTATGAATTTTAACTGTTTTCTTGTATGCTTCTCTTATATAATCATCAGGTGTTCGTTTTTGAAAATGTATTGTAACTGGATATTGTCTAGCTTCAATTTTAATTACGGGTGGCGGTAAACGAAATAATTTTGAATTTCCAATAAAATCTTCAACTTTTAATGTTGCTGACATTATAATCAATTTTAATGGATTATCTTTTTTATAACGTAACGGTACAATTCTTGATAATAGACCAATTAAAATATCTGTATAAGCACTACGTTCATGTGCTTCATCTAAAATAATTACAGAATATTTCGATAAAAGAAAATCATTTTCAATTTCTTTCATTAAAACACCATCAGTCATGAATTTTATTTTAGTTTTATCCGTTACATTACCTTCAAAACGTATTAAATATGAAACTACGGTTTCGTTTAAATTCATTTCTTTTGCAACACGTTTTGACATTGATATTGCTGCAACACGACGTGGTTCTGTTATACCAATTAATTTTTTTTCAGCATAACCAGCTTCATAAAGAAATTGTGGTAATTGTGTTGTTTTACCACTTCCTGTTTCACCAGCTAATATTGTTATCATATTTTCATTAATTGTTTCCATTACTGTTTGTTCTTCAGCCAAAATTGGTAATTTAAGTCGAGCAGCTTGAATTTCATCATTTCGATCTACATGAACATAAACGGCTGGTTTCCGAATTATTTCTGATTGCTTTGAAATTTCAATTTTTGCTTTAGTTTCAGATTCACCTTTTAAATCTTCATCTTCCAGTTGTGAAAAATGTTCTTCTGTTTTACATTTGTCAACATTTTCTGATTTTTCTTCATCATTTTCACTTTGATCTTCATTATCATCATCATTATTTTTATCAATATCGTCATCACTACTTTCATCGAATCCAATCACATTATAATCTTTCTTTTTCTTCTTTTTTTCACTTTGTTCTTCATTGTCACTGCCTTCATCATCATTGTTGTACCCATTTAATAGAGCTAATCTTTTTCTTTTACTAATCCCTGACAAACTACTTATTTTCCTCCTCGTTTCATTATCCAATTTACTAATATCAAAATTTCCTAATTTCAAATTACCACTTTCTAATTGTTTACGTTTTTTAAAGCCTAAAGTTTGAATTGCACTAATCGATGTGTAATTTTTTAATTCATCTGCTGAAACTTGCACAGATGACAATGATTCAAAAAGCGTTGATCTATCTTCTTTGTGTTTTTTCTTTTCAACAATTTTTTCTAATTTCTTCCTTTGTTTTTTTGATAAAATTCGTGTGACTTTGTGTACATCTTTTTTAATTTTTACTCCACGTTTTTTAGATGGTAATACAAGAGCATTTGATTGATCATAACCACTATATCCGGATTCATCAGCAAATTCAACTTTAATCTAACAATAATAATTTTGGATAGATCATCTTTTTATTCGTATATGTAAACTGAAAATTTACAAATAAACTTACATTTTTTGTTGAAGAATCATCAATTTCCACTTCAGGATTTTTTCTGGCTTTGGCATTAAATCTTTTCCTACTTTTACCCATTTTTTCAATTCACTCTAAAATTTAAATTATTTTAAAACAAATAAATTTCTATTCCACAAAATTCCACCATAACTACATGTGCTGTGTGCATTGAATGACATTTGACATTTTGACAATTGGCACTCCGGTTATCATATGATCTGGCATCTGGCAGCATGGTAAATAGAAAAGGCATGAATGCTCAAAAGCTAACCATAACCTAAAAAACATATTTGTCAACTAAGATGACGTCACTGTTAAAAATGTAACGGCTATGAATTTTAACTTACAAAATTAAAAAAATATTTACAAAATTATGTTAAAAATTTATTGTCGAAATTGTTATATACATATTTAATATATGATTATATATTGTCATTTATTTGTACAAAAAATGAATAAATAAATAAATCAGTTATCAGTTAATCACCAAAAAAATATATTATCAGAACACACGAGTCATCTTTTACCGCCAACACCAATGATTGTGGAAGGAATTGTAGGATTTTCTATAAGAAAACATAACAACCGAATAGTTCTATTTTTCATATTTAACTTTAAACATTTTCCTTTATGGTACAATTTAATTTTTGCATATTCTGTCGTTATTGATTTAATTAAAAAAGTTCGATGGCTTTCCAAAGCCTCGCATCGTTTAAAAAGTCTCAAATAATTAAATTTCTACATATACAATCATTTATATACAGGGTGTTTCAGATCTGATAGTCGATAATAAACAGGTAGGTGTGGTAGGTCTTATCGAGACAAACAAAAAACTGTATGGAAGGAGGCGGGGGTGCAATCACAACGGTTTCCAGGGTACAGGGGGTTAAAGATTTTTGCGACTTTTTTTGTGAAACGCCCTGTATTTTCGTTTTCGCTTATTGTATAGAAATGATACGCCTATCTAACAAAAGGCAACCCTTTGCCATTTCAATTACCATGGGCACCATCTCTTCAACCCCCTTACTACAGAAGTTATTAGCGATCATAGTCAAAAACATAGTCCAGTGATTTCTCGAAAAAACCCATCAATAGCATAAACTTTTTTTTTACAATAAATGAAAAGAACAATTCTTCCTCTACAAATAAGTTTCTACAGTATGACTCTTATCTGCCTTGGTTCAGAAGCTACAGCCCGTAGAATCTCTTCACTTTTTGTCATTGAAAACCACGTTTTCGCTTAACCCTTTATGCACTTTGAACTTTATGAAATGAAATATTTGAACACTTAGAAAACTTTTCACTAATTCTTTCACAAAACAATATCTTCGCATTTTTAAGTATTTCTTTATTTTTTGTTTGACGATAAAATCAATTTGGTCAATTCAATTTTGTTTATAATTATCAACTTAAACAGTATTATCTCTTTTACTCCTGCACAGTCAAAAAAAAAAATATTGACAAAAATTTAGCAGTTCAATCATAATCATAAAAAAACCTTTTGAATTTGAATATTAACATTTTCATATTAATAAAAATTTCAGTCAATAAAATGTTTTGTAAAATGTATAAAATTTTATTAATACATATGACTAATTGTTCAGCTATTCTGCAAAAGCAATGTGGTGCATAAAAATTCAGAGTTTTTTCACAATTTTAATAGATTTGCTTTACACTAGACAATTAATCTTTACCGCTTTAAACAATTTTTTTTTCTACTTTGAAGTATGGGATCAGTGTTAGCTGAATTGAAATTAGAAAAAGAAATAATTGAAAAATATCAATTAGTAGAAATGTTAACAGGTACATAAATCGCAGTGATTTTCATTGAAGTTTATTTTTAGAACCTGTCTTCCATTGTGTTTCAGATTGTGAAATTAATGAAAAAGTACCTCTTAGACTTGGATAGACATAGATTTCGAAATTTTATTCCCGAACGCCAATGACTTTATATCAGACTTTTCCAATCACACAGATAAACTTATGCAAATTTTTGAAGAATAGCTGAAGAACCAAAGCAAAGCAGGTTACTGTTATTTTCGAAATTAAAAAATTAACATACATACACCATATCAAAGTTAGTATTAAATATTACTATAATTTTATTACAGATTGATGTCATGCTTCATATGATTGGTAACTGTCAAGGTCGTAGCTCAGGAGGACCATGTTTAAAATAAGGATCAAAATTTGAATATTTACATTTGCATACGATCATTGTTTCATACAAAAAAGAAGTTATATCTATTGCTAAAAATAAATGAAATTTTACTTAAAATGTTTCAGGTTCAATAATTACTGTTTTCATTGTTAAACAAGATTTTTAAAAAAAAGTAAAAATTGTTTGTTTCCTGTGTAAATATATCAAAACTCGAACTTTATTTTTCCCAGGTAATGTACATATACCATATTTTTTATCTTTTATTAATAGTACATAAAATGATTAATTAATTAATTTCATCTATTGTTTTTCATCTATAACTACATATAAAGTATATATTGAGGTGTACTAGAAAAACTCACAATTTTTTTGTTATTTAAATTTATTGTTTCAATAAAATTGCAGGAGAACTATTTTTAATGATTTTTTTCTTCTAAATTGATTTATTTAATTTTAAAGTGTTAGCATTTTATTATTAGTATTATTATTTGTATGAAATTGTCATATTTTTAAAATTGAAATCTTTTTGTATTAATGAAGTAAAAAAATAATCATATAATTATGTATTGTAAACGTACAATCACAAAATTCAAAAATTCTTCGCCAGACGTTATGCAAACTGACTTTTGTCTTTTAGGTTATGCAATCCTTTTCACCAAACTTTATACTATTTATAAGGCTGTCAAGTACCGGCATTGAGTTGAGCATGGTATATGGACAATAAGGGTTATGTTTGACAGCCATATTGATTACTTTTGACATTCAGCTGATCAATTCCAGTTGATTTCAGTAGTACCAGCTATAATAAAAGTTAAAAAACAGAAGTATTAGTAATTAAAAAACATATTTTGTTAATTTTTTTCTCTGCTTTCAGTGATTTTAATAAAAATTATGTAGAAAACATTTTTATAAGTAATTAGAAAAATAATTTTATAAAAGCTGTTTAAATGATTAATAATAAAGTGAATAATTAGCATTGTCTTCTGGCAACACTTTCACGTAACCGCCAATACCATATGATCTGTTAAAATAAATCGACTGGCGCTGTGACCATACCTTATTAGTCCTTGTACCATGCATTACATTATACATCTCGATGTGATTAACCTTGTTATTGTTCAATGTTCGTTGTTTTGTTCCGGTAAGCCGTGGTTTTCAATTGTTGAATTTAAATAACGCATTAATAAATAACGCATTTTTTATTTTAGTAAAAGAATTAGTGGAGCTTGCTTTAGTTTTGACTTTTCGCATGTAATTATTTAAATATAAATTAATAAGTAATTTAATCACATTGCGATGTTTTAAAATATAATTATTTCAGGAAAATGTAGTGAATTTCATACTAGAAAGCAAATCGTAATAGCAAAGTGTACTTTGTTTCATATTTAATTACATATTTCTAAAGATCCCATTAATTAGAGTTAAAAATGAACTATGAAGTTGATAATGGTGATTGTGTTTTAAAACAGTTTATAGGTGTACGCAAATGGTCTGTGCCTGCTTTTCTGTAACTACGGGAAAAAAAGGTAAGTCAAGAAGGTGTTTTTGGACTTAAAAAGGGTTTTAAAGGTAAGTGTAATGTTTTATTTTTCTTTTTTTAACCCTTTCGGTGCAGATTCTATATTAGTAGACCAAAAAATTTGAAACTACTACAATTTGTTATACTTACGCTAAATATTCGAAAAAGCATTTGCAGAATGCTGATACTTTCAAGAATATCTTTTACAGGATGTTGCCTTTCGGCAATAACTAATAGTATTAAAAAAAATATAGTATATATTTTATAAGTTTACTTTTTTCTCAAAATTTTTTTCTCTTCAAATCCTTCTTACTTACATATATGTATGCCATAATATAAAAAACTTTATGTAGGTACATATACCTACTTTCTTTTTAATTGCGTCTAATATTTCACAATCTCTTTTGTATTCTAATCTAACCAACTATTACCAATTGAAAGATCAATTAGATGATAAAAAAGCTTCAATGTCCATTTTCTTATAGATATTTTACGGGTTGGTCACGAAATCCCTAAAATCGATATCTCCAAAACAAAATCCCCAAACACATATGTAGGTAATCCCCAATTCGTTCTCTACCAACGAATTTAGTGTTTCGCATTCCACTTTAAATTGTAGGTGCATGTATAACAGAAGGGGGCCCTACAACCCTCTGATTCGACAACTAACTGCGAGGTGTGTGGTATCAAAACGGCACTTACCATGCTAATTGGGGTTTTCAGAAGCTTCTGAGAACCGCAACTTCAACCAACCAACCAACTATATTAGAATAAATTGTATCGAGATATTTCTCAAAAATGAAATTAAGGACATTTAGAGGGGACACTACCTCATTAATAAGGGGAGAAAGTGTCATCATGCTGTTATTACAAGACAAAGATATTTCTAAACTTTTGCAAAGTTTCCCGAGATTAGGTAAGGAAAATGCTGTGTATACATTATACAAAAACGAAAATATGTAATTCACTATGCCCCTGTAGTTGCACGAATCGGTCGTTAATTGAAAATATTACCTGATCTAAAATTTTAAAATAAAAATAACTTTAAAGGCCTTCTTGGGATCTATAATTGGTTCATCTGAACAATTTTCGCTTGCCATCAATTTGCGCTTTCTCGATCGCAATGTTGAAACTGAAAAACAACATGGTACATTTATTTCCCTGGCTACCGTTTCAGCTTTTTTCATATATTCGTCAAATTTTTCATCAGATCTCAGAAGGACGAAGAAATTTTTCGCATTTCCTAAAATTTTTATAGCTGTGGGCATGTCAATATTTTTGTTTTGCAACATTTATACTCTCTAAAATGTTCTACCAAACTAGTAACAACAAATAAATTTAAATTCTAAAATCTTATTTCCCAAAGATTCAGCTGTATTTCTTACAATATTATCATTTGTTCCAGAAATTATTTCAATTAATGCCTCATGGATGTCTTCTAAACTATTTTTTAAAAGTTTAAGGGCGTCTATCCTACTTTCCCATCTAGTTTCACAAAGAGGTTTTAATGTTAAATCTGGAACATTTTTCTTATATATATTCCACCTATTTGTAGATGCAGAAAAAAAGGCGTATAAACTTTGTACTACGCCGAAAAAGTTTACTGCATCCAAGCTACACTGTACACAATCGGTTATAGTCAAATTAAGTGAATGTGATGAACACAGTACGTAATTCCCTAATCTGTATTTATACCCTTGAGTTTTTCCCCTTCATTGTGGATGCATTATCATATCCCTGACCTCTGCAGTCTGTAATTAAGAAACCTAGATTACTTATCTTTGCCGAAGCAGTTTTATCATCAAATTTCAAAAAACCTAAAAAGTGTTCTCTGACTTCAAATACACTGCCTTGTTTATGCAAAAAACGCATCACGGAGGATACCTGTTCTACGTGACTAATATCTGGAATTGAGTCAACGATAATTGAATAATATTTTGCTGTTTTAATCATGTCCACGATCTTATTATTAACAGCATTAGAAATTACAGATAGTTCATTCTGAATATTTTTGCTTAAATAGCTATACTGAGTTTCCCCAGCACTAATTCTTTTTAAATGCTCAGCCAAAACTAAATCAAACTTCGCTACAGTTTTTACTAACTTAATGAAATTCCCACACTCCAGTTCATTGATACTGCTAGAAGTCTCTCTAAAAGCTAAAGATTGAGTTCTTAAAAATTGAACGAATGAAAGTAAACGACGAAATACCTGATTCCAGTGATTAATTTCGCTTTTCATTGTTTTTTGCAGATTGGAATCTATCGTTTTATTTTTATTAAGACCCTCCTCCAATGTCTTCCAAGATCTGAAACTCTCCATATGGGTTTTACTATTTTCATGCCCTTTAAGTGTTTGACTGATATGAACCCAGTCAGAAAATTCAGTGCTAGACAAAGCCTGTGCATTATTTTTTGAAAATATTTTGCAACAGAAGCAATAAATTACATCCTTTGATGTAGAATAAACTAGCCAAGGACGAGGAATTTTGTCTCCATTCGAAAGTGCTCTGTAGTAAGAACCTACGTTGAATTTTCTATTATTTATTTTAGGGAAATCGAAATCTCTTGTCTGGATAGGGGCTCGCTCGACTATTCTTTGAATATTAAAATCATTTAAATTTGGCCAATTACTAGGGTTACTGAGATTTAAGATTTCAGGAGTTTCGCTTTCCTGAACTGCAACAAGTTTTTCTTCTCTCTGTCTAGGTAAGTCGAATGAACCTGAAGATGGGTTGGAAATCGCGGTTACTTTCGTATTTTCAAAATGCGGTTTAATCAAAAATTACTTAATTTACCCGCTTGAGCAATATCATCTTTCTTCTGGAGTTTTCGTCTCTTTCTGTATTCCGCACTAGAAAGCTTTCTTTTAACTCCAGTATTAGACATACTTACCGAATTCTAATATTTAAAAAAATAAATGTACACTTATTTATTATCACTAAAATCACTACTAAAATAAACACGAACTACTTTAAATCTGAAAAAAAAAATCACCATTGAAATTCACAAAGAATATTGCCACAATTTTCACGGTTTTTATTTATCAAAATCACAATATATATATCACTTTAATTAAAATCTATAAAAAAAAATATAAAATTAATTCACAATTCAATTATAATATTTAAAATACACAATATAGTACACAATATTCAAATATAATTTTTAATTAAAATCTATAAAAAAAATTATAAAATTAATTGACAATTCAATTATTTAACATGCACAATATAGTACACAATATTCAAATATATATGCGCACAACAGTTAATTATATACATATGTAGTTTATAAATACCGACAATATTTAAAATGCGTACAAAACAGTAAATAAACCGACGTTACTGTAATGTTTATACACGATTTGCGATACAGTACACACTAAAATGAATACATTCTTTAGTAAAAAACAATTGTTATTTATAATTACAATTTTCCTAATTAGCATAAATAAGCGAGCTTGAATTATATATTTTAAAAGTTTTCCAGGTCATAAATATATTATAAAATGTAATTAAATACATATGTATGTACATATACATATATGAAGAAAGAAATTTTTTTTAACAGATAACATCATCATTTCTAGGTTCATTATATTGAGCGTATACTGTATTTCTTAATGCAACAAAACAAACAAAAGATTCAGTTATATTTTAATACAATGATATATATGTACATATGTATGTATCACAACATTGAATATCATAGAGAAAAAAGCAAGGAATATCCTAAAATAAACCTTGGTAGACAAATTATCATTAGCTAATCGATTAATTACTTATTAGTAGAGATGGGATTTATTTTTTTAATCGATTATTTTTAACGTCCATTAATCGCAAACTCATAATTATCGATTAAGCAAATAATCGTCATTTTAACCGATTAATCGATTTATTGTATTCGAAATATTTTTCTTTGAAAAATTGCATTATAAGTACTAATTTTTTCTCAATAATGCAAGAAAGAGAAACAACTAGTTATAAATCTTTCATGTATATATTTTTTCAATAAAAAAACAAAAAATAAACAAAACAAAATATGTAGTTTAAAATCAATAAAACAAAACAAAAAGTTCTTTTCAGTAGAACAAAACAATAAAATCTTCGCAATAAAACAAAATAAAAAGTTCTCAATGAAACAAAACGAAAAGTTCCTCCAAATTTAATTATAATTTATAATAAACCATCAAAATCTGAATTTTTTCATATTAGATAAAAATCTTATAGGTTCCAAGTTTTTTTTATCTAATGAGCTTAAAAATAATAGCTCATTAACATGTTTATCCTTGAGTCTAGACCTTTTTCCTGTGAGAATATTTCCAGCTTTGGAAAATAAACATTCCGATGGAACTGATGTGGCTTGCAATAACAAATATTTATCCGCGAAAATTTTCAATTTAGGATATGCAACTCCGTCTTTACGCCAGTATTCAAGAGGATTTAAGTTCATTCCGGTTTTTTCATTTCTGTACATATTCAATTCAGCTAAAACATTCAAATCTTCTTTCCTATTTTTATTAGTATTTCTAAAAATTTCTTGTGAATAACTGGTAATGAAATCTCTTTTTTTTTCTTTTCCCTTGTCTATATCTGTTTCATTAACTGTGATTTCATTATATGTCGTTTCTCCGACTTCTTCGAAATTGTTTAATAGAAGAAAACTAAAATTTTGCATTTCTGATTTAACGTTTGCAATTATGTTTGATACATTTAACGGATTTTGAAAAAAATCTGTTTTAAATCGTAGGTCTAGAAATGTAGATATTGCAAGCAACTTAATTTTTTAAACATTCGCAAATCGATTCTTATAGCCTGCGTCCAAATTTGTTTTTAAAGATGAAGCAATTACTAAAGATTCCGGTACTCTAACTGAATCCATGGCTTTTTGGAGACATGTTATCATCGGTATTATTTTACTTGCTGAGACGTAGTTTTCAGCACTTAATTCTGTTGTTATTTGTTCCCACGGTTGCAATAATTTCAATATAAACTTTAGTTCGTCCAACTCACTTGACAATAACAGTGTTGGTCCATTGCAAGTGAATAACAAATTATTTAGGATATCAGACAAAAAGAGGAATCTCTCAATCATATAAAACGTTGAATTCCAACGAGTACATACATTTTGAATAAGCTTCAGTGGAGTATGTTTTCTAAGTGCATCACTTGCCGTTACACTGTGTTTAAAATATGTCACAGTTGCCTTTACTTTATTTAATAATTCTTTTAAATCAGTTGTTTTCTCAATAGCATCAGTTGTAACGACTAAATTTATAGTGTGTGCGAAGCACCTTAAGTGCCTAAATGTAGTTACTACACTTTGAACAGCAGCAACAATATTTGCCCCATTGTCAGTTACTATTCCAACTATTTTACTGTTGTCAATGCCCCAAAAATCTATATTTTCTTTAATTTTCATTGCCAGATATTGTGTTGTATGATTAGAATCCAACTTAGTTGTGCCGATACAAATAGATTTAAATTCAAAGTTTTCAAAATAGTAATTTAAATTAAAAAGTTAAAATTTTGAAAATAATTTAGGAAAACTTTTTCAGTTACCTATATTATAAGCTGTAATATTATCTACAGCATCTTTTAAAGGTATTTGTTTAAGCTGGACTGACTGGAGTTGATCAGGATCTAAAGAACTTGACGTTGATGTATCCACATGCACATCCATTTCTATACTTCCACCACCTTTTAAAGAGAAAAAGTTGTCCATTGTCTAAAAGTTTTTGTCAAAACAATATGTATTTATTTATTTTTTAGCCAAAATAAATCAAAAATGACAGGACAATAATTAAAAAAACCTGGATATATAGCAGTTGGCTTAATAGATGGGGAACAAAGCACATAACAAACAATTGTTTTTTTTAGTAGAAACAATATATTTACCTTAGATTTTTTGTTTCTTTGTTCATCTTCAACAAAAATTTCAGCAAAAGCTAACTTATGCACGTGCTTCATGTGATTCCATAATGCTAACTTCATACTACATGTTTGATCATATGCTTTAGTCATATAACTTGCATATGTTTTGTTATATGACTCAAAAAATCATGGCGTTTGATATTTGATTGTTTACACCTATTTGACATTTCTGTGTGATTCGAGTTTGTGTTGTCATAAAAATGGAAGGTGAAGAACAACTTTTTGTACTTTTGAATGTTTTAATAATGGTGTTAATTTATAAAAAAAAGAAAATAAATGAGAAAAAAAATAAAAAAAGCAAAAAAAGATCAATATGGTCAAGGCAATGGCTATTAAGAAGAGGTTCTGGTAAAGATATCACAGACCTTGTATTCAAAGAACTTCAATTTGAGGATTTACCATCATTCAAAAATTATACGAGAATGAAAAAGGAAACTTTCCACAAACTATTAGGAAAAATTGAACCTCTAATTAAAAAACAAGACACAGTCTTACGTGAATCGATACCAGCATCAACAAGGTTGTATAAATTGTTCAGTTTTGGAATTGAAAAAGTTTTAACCTGCTATGTTATGAATTTTTACAGATTACTTTTGACATTACGGTTTTTAGCTACAGGATGTACATATAGAGAACTCTCGTTCAACTTTAGAATTTCTGTTCCAGCTATTTCGGTAATAGTTCCGGAAACATTGAGAGCAATTAATAGTTCACTACAGAGTGAATATTTAAAAGTAATATATACCATGCACATGAAAAGTTTATACATTAAACAGTTTTTTTGTATTACAGATGCCAATGAGTAAGGAAGAATGGAGAAAGGTTGCTGCAGAATTTCAACATCAATGGAATTTTCCGCATTGTTTGGGAGCTATAGGTGAATAAATCCCAATTGTAAAGCTTTAAATAATTTATTCGTGTCCTTTTAATTTGCAGATGGTAAACACATTGCTTTTAATGCAAAAAATAAAGATGGTTCTTTCTACTACAACTATAAAGGATTTCACAGCATTATTTTGTTAGCATTAGTAGACGCCAATTATTGTTTTTTATATGTGGATGTGGGATGCAATGGTCGTGTTCATGATGCTGGTGTATATTCCAATTCAACATTATGTAAAGGAATTGAAAGAAATTATTTTGACTTCCCTGAAGAAGAAATCCTTCCACAAACAGAGGTTAAATTACCATACGTGATAGTTGCAGATGAAGCATTTAGATTGTCAACAAATTTTATGAAACCCTACAGTCACCGCTCTACAACTGAAAACAAAATATTCAATTATAGACTGAGTAGATCTCGTAGGGTTGTTGAAAATGCGTTCGGCATTATGGCGCACAAATTTCGAATTCTCCAAAAAGAGATAAACCTTAGTGTAGAAAAAGTAGAGCTTATCACTTTGTCAGCTTGTGTTCTACATAACTTCATCCGAAAGGAAGATGGAATAAGATATATTGATGACATCGACAAAGAAAATACTAGTGAAATTAGTTTTACCCCAGCAAGATGGCGTAGTGAAGTATTTGTGACGGGCTTACAAAGACCAACAGGAAATAGATCTGCAGATTCTCCAATGGAAATTCGAAACCGATTCTCAAATTATTTTAATACAATTGGCTTTGTACCATGGCAATGGGAAGCAGTAAAAAAATTCAATTTTTAATTATACATGTAACGTTTTTTATTTATTATTTATTTTAAAAGTACTTAATAAATTTTTACATTAATAATTTTTGCTTTTTTTTTTATATTTATAAATTACATTTATAACTTCCTGTTTTGCATCGTCTCTAATGTCCTTGCTTTCTATTTCCATCAGCTCCGACTTAATATATTGGCCGAAATTTTCAACATCTGTAGGGTATTTATTTTCTTGATTTTTGTTCTGCATGTTGACAGCCATTACTTTTATGGCTTCGGATGCTTCGAAAAGGATTTTGTCTTCATCAGGCAATACCTTCGATGTTGATTGTACACCCGCCTGTACTTCCTCTGTTCTTGGAACTTTTGCTGGCGGAGATAATGTCGACTCGCCTGCAAACTCGTAGTCAGGACTCATATATATACTTGTAGCGTCGTTATCATCTGTACGTGCTAGTTCCTACATAAACAATAAAAAAAACAAGTGAGTTATACAAGTTATTAACAAACTTGAAAAACTTAAATGTATTGAAAATAATTACCTCTACGTTTTCCAATGTGGACTTTCCTTTTCTTGGTTTAATAAAAGTTTTAAGAAAATTCATTTTATCAAACCAGTACGTTGGATCAAAAGGCTCATCAACACCAGCACCACTTCTTTGACTTTGTCGACGTTTTTCCAAGTCATGGTTGTATTGGCTTCTACAAATATTATAGTATGTATTATAAACACTTATAATTAATAAATTCTAAACACTACTTTAATAATAACGTACCTTAAATTTGTTAATTTCACTTTCACATCTTGTTGAGTGATTTCAGGTATTTTTGATGTCATACATTCGGCTAATTTTGTTAATGCATCATACCTGGCATGTTTATTATGATACAATTTGTGTTTTGTATCATATAACACTGGATGCTGTTCCCACAGCTCAATTAGCTGTAGCGTCAAATCTTTGTTCCATTCAACCTATACAAATTATAAAAATTAGCACATTATTTCTATTAAAACTGTTTAAAATATAATATATTGCATTACCTTTTTTTTAGGTTCTTTTTTCGTGTCCATTTTAATTATTTTTAGTTAATTTAATTATTTCTAATTAATTAATTTATTATTTTATTTAATTATTTTTAATTAATTTATTTTTTATTTTATTTAATTTATTTATTATTTTATTTAATTGTTTTAACCTAATTTTTTTCAAATCAAACCGGCAGTTTTTACTTTTCACTCACACGAATAAATACAAAAGCATATGATTTTGACATAAGAATTAGGGCTGGTTCTAATTTCAAAAAAGCATATGATTTTGGCATATGACTGACATATGACAGCTATGTATGAGTTCACACCGTATGAGTTGCCAAGCATAAGAAAAAGCATATGATCAAACATGTAGTATGAAGTTAGCTTAAGTTAGTTGTGTTGTTTTTGTATTTGATTAATTTAAAACACAAGTTACAAGTACCACCTTGACATTCTGTCTGAATATGAATTAATTAACACACTCTTGCTTGTATTCCAAAATTACATTTTTTGTCTAGATATTTTTCAGAAAATAATATTATTTTATGAAAATGTTTTGCTGCCATTTGCATTTGTTGCAAATTCACATTTAATTAAAATGTAATAGAGGTATATAAGGATGCGATACCGATTCATATCATACTATTTCGTTCGATTAATCGAAAAAATTATTCGATAGTTTAAAATAATCGAACTATTACAATTTACCCGATTAATCGCAAAGTAACAGCGATTAATCGATTATAATCGACAATTCGATTATTAAATCCCATCTCTATTTATTAGCGTTTAGATTAAACTCATCATTACTTTTATTCTAGCGGTGGGAAAAAACTCATCTATTTACCTCCTTATTTACCTTATACAAACATTGTACATACATATATGAGTAATGAGCACTATGATGACCTCTAGATTATAAAATAATCGATTTTTATTTTGATGAAAAGATGAGCAAAACTTGAAAATATTCATCGATTACTATCTTGATGAGTCCCAGATTAAAACATATTTAGTGAATGGGTTTCGAAATAAAACATACATACATATAGTTTTTCTTAGATTTATTATTATTATTATTATTTTTATTTATTTATTATCATAATTATTTATTATTATTGTTTTCAATATTTTCATATTTTTTATATTATTTTTTATAATATTATTTTAGTTTTGATTTCTTCTGGTTTTTTTTTAAAATGTAGCAGCATTATGGCGTTTGTGAGCTTTATGAATTAACCTCCTCAATTCCTTGTCATATTCAGTTTTTTGCATATTTTATGGTGTTGATTCTGTAATTAGAGCGAAAATTGTCAAATTCCTTCCAAATAGAATTTGGAAATAAGAATTAGAATTAAACTTACTAAGCAAAACACTTTCAAAGAGTTTTAGTGCCAACAGCCTCCTTTTTTCACTTTTTTCATCTAAATTAAACTCGAAATAAACGTTATCTGCTGCTATTAATCTAAACACTGCTTCGAAATCCATTTTTATAAATTTTTTCTTTAGAAAAACTATCTGTAATTGCGTAATATGAAAATTAATTTAAAAATAAATAAAGCAAATATACCATCTGTAAAACTTACAACTGCTGAATAAAAATTTTCTTCTTCCAATTGTTTTTCAAAATCCATCAACTCATAAATAGAATTGATTGGAAGAAAATTCCTAATTTGTTCTTCCAATTCATTACATTGATAATACATACGTTTTTATTAATTTTTTTTAATAAAACCAAGCAGTGTTTTGTTGTTTTGCTTTGAGCAACGAAATTTGCGGAAGAATTTTCTTCAAGTCAAGCAAAAGCCTTGGTTAATAACTCCATTTGAAAGACCATCCAATGCCGCTGAAGAAAATTACAATCAACATCATAGTCAAGCACGAAATTGCGTAGAAAGATTGAATGGAGTCTTGAAGATAGTGTTTGGTAGTTTGTCTCGAGATAGAAGACTTTTGCTCGATCCAGAATTTGCAGGCGCAGTTATAAATGCTTGTTGCACATTGCACAATTTCTAAAAAGCATACAATTTGCCTCTTTCTTCAATTGAAGAAAATTCTCAACAATCTTGTACAGATGAAATTCCACAAAACCTGATAAATCAAAATTCATTTTTAGAACGAGGAAGAGTCACGAGAAATTCCGTAGTTCGTAATTATGTACTTTCAATCATGATTTTTTTAAAATTAACTTGAATGAATTTTTAAAATTTGTAAAATTATAAATGAAATTGCAATTCTAATTGAATAAAATAAATAAAACTTAATGTATAGGTGATTATAAATAAAAGAATTTACATATGCATGTACGAGTATAACCAATTTATTATTCTTTATTATGTTTTATTTCATTTAATAACTGTTTCAAAATATAATTTTGCTTATTTATTGAAGCTAAAATTGCATCAACCTTTTCATTTTGTAGAGTATTTTGAGCCTCGACAAACCTTTTCGTTTCTTCAAAACAGCTTCTAAAGCTGTTGGTTGTCTTGGTCTCCTAGCTGCTGATGGTGTCGACGTTGACGGCACTTTTATATTTTCCAGAATCTGTAAAACATTAAAAACATATTTCTATAAACTGTTGAAAAAAGAAAATTATATACATACTTCAATATCATTAAAACCTCCCTCAGGAGTGCTACCGTCACCATCAACAAGATCTCTTGAAAAATAATCAATAACTTCTTTGTCCAGATTTTGAAGCGGTTTCGGTCCAACTTCTGGTGCCAAATTGCCCGTCCGGTTGTTATAGGCCCTGATTTTTGAATACTGCCGCTTAACAGAAGCTTTCCAATAAATCCAACACTAAAGTTTTAGAAAGAAAATTGTTATTTAAAAAATTTTTAATGCTTCCAATCAAAATAAACTTACCCTTTTCCTCAGAAGTTTTATTGGCTCCTTCAATGTCATTTAACTCCAATGCCACTTTTTCCCACACTTTTTTATGCTGCACTGGCCCGCAGTTGATTATATATTGGCCTCTTCCTACACTTCTGTTGCTTCGTAATATCTCCAACAGTCTCACTTTCTGTCTTTTAGTAATGCGCCCTGTAACAATACGCTAAAAATTTCGAAATATTTAATATTTTCACTTTATTATAATATTTATACATTTTGTAAAAATATTGATAATTTAAAAACATATCATAATAAATTATTATGTATACTATGTAAAAAAAGTATTGGCACTTTATTATTAAAATTTCTGTTCTGTGGATCCACCGTTTTTTAAAATATTTATAATAGTTTGATCTTTTTTATTTTAATTTTTAAACATGGAGCTCTAGTTTTCCTATTATTACGGATTCTATTAAGAATCCACCTCTTTTCCCCAACACTTAATACTGTTGGTCATCCAGAACGTTGGCAAGGTTTAATTTTTTTTGACTTTTGAAAATGTTTTATTATATTTGCAACACTGAATTTCAATTTTTTAACAATATCTTAATAATAAACTGATAATAAACAAATAGTACAGCTATTTCAATTTTAATAACGCTATGTACGTTAAAACAGAAATTTTAATAATAAAGTGCCAATACTTTTTTGGCGTTATTTTATTAGTTATTTGAATACAATTATTAATTTTTGTTGTTGTTAATTATTATTTTCTATAATAATGTATATCAAATTAAAGGTAATAAAGAGAGCATTAAATATCACGAATCACAAGTTTGATATCTTTTATATTACTCTTTCAAATCAAGTTTATTTATTTAAAATGCTGAGGTGCCAATACTTTTTTTATAATACATAGTGTATAAATAAAATTTTTCTAAATTAAAAAAAGTTAAAAAATCTACCTTTCTTCCTTCAGCCATTATAATATATTGTTTAAAAAATATTTCACACTGACTTTTCACTTTTAATTATATCATAACTTTACTTATTCTCATAGTAGCACGTTTTCAATTGAATAGATTTTCAATCAGTTGAGAAAATTTTGAACAAAAATGTGCATACAGAAACACTTTTCCACTTTTTCAAAGTTATAGAAACGTGCTACAGGTATCTTTAATTTCATCTGATGCCACAAATTTTTAATCACATTCAAATCAGGGCTTTGTGAGGGCCATTTAAGTACGTATTGTCCAATATCTTTTAAATACAGTCGTGCTCATGAAAAGTGCAACACCTAAAATTTTTAATATTCTGATTTATAAAAAATAAATTTTTTGAAGTACAGTTTAGTAATTTATATTAATGGTTTACACGTACAGTCTACTTTTTATTTTCCACATCTTTCTCTACAAAAATGTTTAATGGCTAAGAAAATAAAAAAAAAAATTCAAAATTAGAGTTTTTAAATATTTTATTTTTAAAGTTTTAGATGTTAGAAGAGGCTTTTTTGCAGGCCTTCTCTCAAATAGGACAACGTCACACAACCTACGTCGAACAGTAGCACTGCTTATGTTGATGTTGTGGGTTTCTCGTAATTCTCTGCTGATTTCTGCGCTAGTTTTAAATCGATCTTGCAGGCTTATCCTTCTTAAAATTTGGCCATCTTTATCTTTTGTTTTCTTCTTAGGTCCTGTCCCCTTCTTCCTCTGTAGTGGGTCAGAATTTTCTTTTTTTTTTTTTTTTGTAAAAGAACACCCAATCCTTGTCGCAATTTCTCTACAAGATAGTCCTTCTGCGGATAAGGTTAAAATTTTAACTTTTTCCTCTACACAATTGCTTATATCATATTTTCCACTCATTTTTGCACTTTTTCACTCTTTTCACTTACTTCAGCAGTTAACTAAATTATATTAAACAAAAACCTACCTTACTCACTCCTTTTATACCCTTCTTCGTCTAAACAAGCGTATCATCAACACTTATGTACTCTTTGGAAGGATATTAGTACGAAATCACATATGAATGAGGTGTTGCAGTTTTCATGAGCACGACTGTACCTTTTTATCATCTTGCTTGCGTGGATTGGAGCATTGTCATGTTGAAGTACAAAGTTATTACCAATTAGTTTATCACCAGCAACAATAGCACAATTGTTTAGTATTTCAAGATAATGATATTGGTTAACTTTATCAGGAAGTCTGACTGTAGGACTCACACCATTATAAGTAATGCATCCCCAAATCATTAGTTTACCACCATTGGAATGTTGAGTTGGCTGATATACAGGATTTTGGAGTTTTTGTTTCGCTGTTGAATAAAAGAATTTTTTTCCATAAGTTCCATTCAAGGAAAATGCACTCTCATCAGTCCACAGGATGTTTCTCCAAAAAGATAGAGGCTTATTTATATGATCTATTGCAAATTTTAATCGACGACGTCTATTTTTGTCTGAAATATATGGCTTTTTTTTAACTGTATATGCATTTATTTTGTGATCTTTTAATCTTATCATAACTGTCCATCTACTGACTTTATCTTCTCTGTTTTTATTGAAATCATCACATAATTTCCTAACAGTTAATTGATTGTTTGATTTGATGGCCTTAATAATCTCCCTAACATCTCTGAGTGTAGTCTTTTTTTTAAATATTTATTTGCTATTGTAGAAAGTGGAACACCGTTGTTGTATTCAGCAACGATTGCACTTCTAATTTATAAAGAAAGTTCGACTTTACGTGGCATGATGACACTACTGTTTGAACTAAACTAACTTTAGATTTCAAATAAAGTCATTTAAATTCTTTGCTATATTTATTTTAACAAAAATTTTCTTCGAAAACTATAAAACATTATTTCTAAAAATAGTTTGAACACCTGCACAAATAAATTTGCACCACAAAATCATTGCACAGATAATTTTGCATCTGACATTTTGCTTATGTTTATCTTAATTTGTAACATTTTTGTGAAAAAAAATTTTAAATAATAAAGTACGCATTAGTTTATGTAATAATTAAATATCAGCAAGAGTTGTTTTTTATTCCACGAGATATAACATGTTTTCTTTACAACAATGCATAAAATACGGTATGCACAACTAATATTGCACATTACTTTATTACTACAAGTTGCAAGAATAAAATTTATATGGCTAAGAATACATACACTGCCTGCCAAAAAATTCTCCGAACAAAATTTTTTTTAAAGGATCTTTGATTAGCATCAGTTATTGAATTCGACATGAATACATTTCTTGAAATTGTTATTTTTTCAATTAAAAGGAACGATGTCGAGTACAGAGAAGAAATAAGATTATTAAATTTTACTAATGAGAGGTAAAACGATGAGAATGTACCTAAAGTGTTAAAAAGAGAACCATTTTACTAATATCTTACATTTCTATTGAATATACGTATATGTTACGATATGAAAAATTTGAATTTGTTTTCTGGCAAACTCAAGACCTCCCGATGAGTCCTATCCGGTCTATTAAAGGGGTTCCGGCTGCTTCAGCCCGGGCGTGGTTCTTGGACTCATCCGGTCGAGGTAAACTTCATATCCGTAACATAAAGTTAGACCGGAAATACAAATTGCAATCAAAGAAAAACGAAATTGGGGAATTAGGTTAGCCAAAAAAAGGTGAAAGGAAAAGAGAAACAACAGGACATTCTCCTCAGTGGACCGGAGGCATCCCCCCACGGACCCCCACCAGCTCCATCACACCTCTCACAGGATCTCTCAGACTGTCCAAACAAACTCTAAACCGTCATGTTTTGGATTCGAAAAAAAAGTATATTTATACCCAAAGCAATCAATCAAAATAAAAAATAAAAAAAAATTCTCTTTTTTTTTCTTTTTCTTCACCTAAGGTTAATTTTCTATTATATTTATTGTAACTATTGTCAATTTTTATAATTTCATCAAAAAAAAATAATTATAATTTGTCTTATTCCATATTATTTGAAATTTATCATCAAACTCAGAATAGATTGTATTTTTTTTTTATTTTTTTATTTTTTTATTTTTTTTTTTTTTTAAATATTCTGTATTATTTGTTGTGTATTCATTTAAATTACTTTGTGAAAATTCTTCATTATTTTTATTTTTAAACAAATCAAATGTTTTAATTGATGAGTTTAAAAAAAATCATAATTTTGATTAATAATATCATAATACTTGTTAACATTTTTAATTTCATCAAATAATGAATTTTTATTTAAATTAATTAAATTATTAATTGTATTATTTATAAATAATTGATTTTTTTTTTTAACGAATAAATTATTAATATACAAATTATTAATATTATAATTTTTATTAATTAATATTGAATTCCCTACATTTATCTAAAATATCATAATTATTTAATTTTTTCTTTGTTAGAAATCTTTACATAAGATAGCAAAATTTTACTTAGCTTAACTATAGGATGCTTAAATAGCTGTACTGCTGAATGTTGGTCGGATGGGGCTCCCACGTGGCGGTACCGTTGAAGGACCCTGAGCTTCGATGTTCTGGATCTCCGCTATTTTCCGATCTTCTTTTCTTTATTTTTTTTTTTTTTTTTTTTTTTTTATATATATCTTGTATATTAAAATTTTATTATTTTTATTTTGTTTTTTGTTTTTTTTTTTTTTTTTTTTTTTTTTTTTTTTTTTTTTTTTTTTTATACTTAGAAAATGCCTTTCTTTATATTAAATTACTTTGATTTTAAATTATCATTATACACTTTATTACTGTATTATTTCATTTTTTTATAGTATAAAATTTTATTCTCTTATATATTTTTTTTTTTTTTTAAATATCTTTTTATATTTTCAGATTATTAAATCGTTATGTTTTTTTATTAACATAGTTTGTTTTTTTCTTTTTAAATTGTTTTGAACACAGTATGCATTTTTTTGCAAAATCACGTTCATACTTAATCTATTTCAAATTACAAATTATTTATGTTTAGTATTCAATATATATTTTTTTTTTTTTTTTTTTTTTTTCTAATTAATATTTTAATATTTTCCACAATTATTGAAAATTTTTCTTTTTTTCTTTTTTTTTTTCCCATTTTTTTTTTGTTGATATTTTTCAACTATAAACCCTTAAAATAAATGCAAAGATATGTTATTTATTTTTTTTATTTTTTTCTATTAAATTTTTTTTTAAAGAAAGAAGAACCATTTTATTTTATGTGTATGAAAAATTTAAACTTAAATATAAAAAAAAATAGTGCCACATGGCAGAAAAAAAAACCGTGTCCGACTACATTTCGACTAATCATTTCTTTTTAAACCTCCAAACTAAACTAAAAAAAAAAACCCGACTCAAACGGAACAAAAAAAAAGTCCGCAGAAAAAAAACTAGCCTCTACGGCAAAGAAAAAAAACTATTATTAACTACATCTTGAAAGAATTCCGGTAAACTCAAACTGGCAAAAAGCACCGTGATAAATTCTACCTCGCTTATATAGCGAGGTTTTGAGTTAATCCCATTACTCATTTATTATGTAAATTGTAAAATTAAGAGAAACAAAAATTAAGAGGTCAATGCATATTAACTATTAATGCGTATGTCAGGTATATGAATTATCGTTTTTCGAGACTATTCCATATATTACTTAATGAGTAATATATAGTGAGTAGGTGATGTTGGTATATTGGGTACTTGAAACAGTGTGTGTATGAGTTGCAATTAATATATCATTATGCTATTTACGTGAGTAAATAGGCTATAATGAATTTATGTGGGCCAAATATTATATACCAAAATTATATGGGATAATTAATATGGGTAATAAATAGTGTATACAGTATTACGTATTTGCCGTCGGCAAATACCATTACATGCATTTCAGGTTTTTAAGAGATTTTTAAAAAAAAATTGAATGTTAATAAAAAAGGTAAGTAGAAAATAAGAGAATTTTGATGGAAAAGAAGAAGAAGTTAAGTCGAATAATTCTCTTATGTTTTCTATAAATCGCGTGATTTTCATAATATAAAGAAAATCACGCCATTTACAGAACAATGTGATGGATTATAATTTTTGTTGCGCGTGTGCAACGGATATTAAATTACAGTTCATTTATTGGAATTTTAAGTTGCAATTCCAATGAATTGCAGACTTTATCTTTCCAATATGAACTGAATTTAAATATTTTAATGTACAGCCAACTGAATTTGTACAGTGGCGTACAAAAAAAATGACCATCAAAAAAAATTAGTGTAGCTGTCGCAACATATATTTATTTTCTTCATACTTTTTAATACATATTTACACACTTTACAGGTATTTAAAATTTTTTCTAGCATAATAAAATATAATTAAATAAAAAAATGTTAAAAAAAAAATACTAATGATAATAAAATAATATGAATTCCTCGTACCATATGTTTTCAATAATTTTTTTAAGGTCCTCTATATTGTTTGGCTGATACTCTTTAATTTTTTTTCCCTATGAAAGCCCATACGTTTTCAAAGGGATTCATATCTGGGCTACTACCAGGCCAAGATAATGACGTGATTCCCAAATCTACCTTGTATTTTTGTATCTAAAAACATGAAAGACAATTGAAAGATTATCTAAATTCAAAAGATGGCATGGAGCACTATCATCTTGAAAAATTGGATTTTCTACAAATTCAGTGTTGTTCAATAGTTGGTGAAACTCCTTCATCTATTATATTTTTGTATTTTGTAGCATTGATATGACCTTCTAGTATTTGAATTTTGCCAACTCCTTTAGATGTGATGCATCCCCAGACCATAACATACGGGGAGTGTTTCACAGTATGCAAAACGCATTCAGGTAAATATGTCTCTCTAACTTGTCTTCTTACCGGTAGGCTACAATCAGGTCCAATTAAATTAAATTTCGATTCATCCGAAAATATAACTTCCTCCCAATCGAATGTAGTATAAGTTTTCATTTGTTTAGTCCATTCCAATCGTTTCTTTTTCTTATTTTGAGTCAGAAGAGGCTTTTTAGCAGGTCTACATGCTTTGAGGCCTAGTTCGTTCAATCTTCTCTGTACAGTTCTGATGCTTAATTTTGTTTTAGTTTGTTTTTTCAGTTCGACTTTTAGTTTTGTTGCTGGCCAAAACCGATTTTTCATCGATAATCTTCTTAAAATTCGCTCATCACGGACCCTGATTTTCTAGCACATTCACCAGTTTCTGCATAAACTTTTCAAAATCTTCTGATTGTTGATTCATTCCGACCTAGTTTTTTCGCTATCTGACTATTATTCCACTTTAGTTCACTTAACAAATTAACTTCAACTTACCTTGATTTTAAAAAACAATCCTGTCACAACAAATTTGGATTTTTATACACAAAAAAATGCACTTTTCACTTTGATCTGCACTGTTTAAAGAACTAAAACAAAATAACTACATTCGAGTCGTAATTAAATAACTGAAGCCATGACTCACCCTAGTAATAAAACAAAAACTGGAAATTCCCAATATAGTAAGTATCTCAAATGATAAACACTGTGCCCGCACAAAAAAAAGTGTTCTACCTGGTACCATAATTTCCGTCCAGCCTGTAGATTTTTAATACTAAACTTTCTAAATCTATTGGTAAACCATCAAATCCAAATTGAATACTATTGTGAAGAATATGAACGGGGCACCCAACTCCAATCAAATTTGGCAGACCTTTTTGTTTTAATTTGAAGAACACATTATTTGTACCCGTACGTTGTCTCCCTCCAAAGTTTGTGTTACAACTGTCACGAGACATTGCTATACATTTAGAAGATATACTATATTTTACCAGAATAGATGTTTAAAATTCAGATATAGTACTAGAAGTTTCGTTTTTTAAAGCTTGTATGTCGACAACTTTAATATTGATACCTGTTTCTTTTTCAAAGTATTGTAATAAGTCCGGGAATATTTTTTGATGACCATGATTACTAGCATCAGTCAAAATTGATAAAAAATTAGTCTCCTTGATGTCATCAAATACATTTTTCAAAGACAAAGGAGCTAACACGTTGATTACAATCGCTTCAGTTTTAGTTCGTGCACATGAAATTCGTTTTGCTATGTTAGAATCTGGTAAAATATGTTTCAAAAATTTATGGCTGCAATCAGAAGATCGAAAATTGAAGTGGTGTGTAACCGTGTGATATGCCAAGGCATCTTCTGCTGCAGAAATTTGATCGTCCAATTTAGTAAATTTTGGTGTAAAATATTCAGATAATTTATTTAATGAATCAGTGGCTCTCACTGCCTTTTTGTGTTTGATAGTATTCAAATGTTGTTCCAAATCTGATTTACCTTTATTTGCTGTAGAGAAAGTAATATTGCAAACAGAACAATATACAGAATGATTATCATTCTCATCTTTTTGCGTGAACATAGGATATTTTGTTTTTAATTCCTCGTTGAACACACATTTATGCTTTGGCATATTGAATGTGAGTCCTGAAATTTAATATATATAAAAAAAACTTTTACCTAAAAATGTTGTTCCTGTATACATAACAATCAGAATATAGGCGATTGAGCAAGATTTTACCTTGAACAGGTTGCGAGAATTTTTCACATGTATAATCTTTTAGAAACATTTTTCGGCGGCATCAGATTTGTATAAATAAATGAGCAGATTTTTATTTTGAACAGTGTCGACGTCATCGTATCAACATTTAAGTGTTGATCAATATTCTTTGGTCTTATGCGGCTAAGTGTATCTATCCTCTTCAGTCCCGCCATTACAATTTAAAAAAATTTGTAATAAATTACATACGTTCGACTAAATTTACTACAGTGAAAAAAGACTAGAAAACTAAATTTCGAAACTATGTCCTGTCAGGATATTAGGATATAATGCGTGCAGACGGCTGAACATTTGGTATTAAACAAAGTATTATAGCTACAAGAGTTCAAAGTTATACATAAGGCAAGTCACATATTTTTCATATTTTTTTTCATACAAAACAAACAACTTTGGAAAAATATGTAACTTGCCAACTTTGAACTCTTGTAGTTTGGACTGTATTACACCGATTTGAGTCAAATAAAATGCAATAGGTCAGAAAATACTTCAGAAACTGAAATGCATTTTTTTTAAGGGTCAGGGTGCGAATTAAGAAGGGCTCCATATAAGGTAAAAAAAAGGGTATTTGTCGAAAACATGACTTGTATTGTATTTTACCCTATAACTTTTGCCCTAGTGAACGGATCTTCACCGTTAAAAGTTCACATAAAATTAGACCCTTCAAGGAATATCCTGGCTAAATTTAAGGGTTAAAAACAGCAATTTTAGATTTAGAAGATTTAGGCAATATTAGAGTGGAGCACCATTGACTCCACATTAATAAAAAGTCTTATTGGTAGCATGAAAAACCGTATATTTGAAGTAATTAAAAAACAAGGAGCATCTATAGAAAATTAGATTTAAGTAAAATGTGTTAGTCATAAGGATTTCTTAAAATAAAATATTATTTTATTTGAAAAATACAAGTGACGTTATAATTATGAAACACCTTAAAAGTGCATTTTCGTTTCAACAGGTAAATAATGACGTCATAGGCTAAACAAACATATTTGGTTATTTTCCTTTAACCTTGCTTATCTTTTCTCTCAAACATCATTTTTACCTGAAACCAATAGTTTTCAAGAAATTTGAAAATTTCAGGTGACGTTATAAATATGAAACGCACCTTAGTATAGGTGTATACAAAAAATTAATTAGTAATTAAACTTAAGTATGAAATTCCACAAAGCACTGTCTATCTTTTGAAACGCAGAGGAAAACATCACAGCTCATACACTTAAATCTAGTTTTTTTTGAACAGTTTAAATTTCTATAACGCATGTACTTATTTTTATCATTAATTGCACAAATTACTAAGTGTTTATTTTCAGTCAAACGCACATCTCTTGAAAGAACAGGAACTGCAAGTTTTTTCTTTTTTGCGGAAGAATTTTCATTTTCATTTGCATCTACAGCTAGCGACATAGAAAAGTGCGCTCTGATAATTTTTATACATTTTCAAAAACAAATGTCCTTTGTGTTTATTTTATGACTCCTAATGTTGGGTTTTTCTGCATTTATAATAGGATCTGTCCCTCTGCATCCTATATAAATTCCATCAAGATTTATTTTTTATTATTTAGCTAGTGAAATTTGAAGAGTAAATTTTAATATCAAAAAAAGTGGAAAAAAACAAATGTCAGTGGCGGCAAAAAGTTCGATTCTCACTTTGTATAAGAAAAATATTTCTATAAAAGAAATATTAGGACGGGTAGAGTACGCAGAATCTTCTGTAAGGAAATTTTTGAAAAATTTTTAAAATTTAGGGAATTTAGAGTGGAAAAAAGGTACTGGTGCTAAAAGAAAAACCACAGAAAAAGAGGACCGGGAATTAAAATTTAAGATATCATAAACCCCTTTTTTTGCTACAAAATTGAAGAGGGAGTAAAAAACTACAAACTATACTAACTTAAGTGTTCGTACAGTTGAAAAAAAATAAAATAAACATGGTTGCAGGTGTAAGAGGCCCGAAGAAAAACCACTCTGAAGTGAGAAAATGAAGGCTTCAATAGGCTGAAAATCATTAGAAATGGACATTTGATGATTGGCCGCGAGTGACTCTCTTCGACAAACACAACTTCAATTTATTTGGACAAGAAGGAAAGCAGAGCGCTCGTCGAGAACAAAAAACATAATTGGGCCTCATTGCATATTGACAACTGTACAACATTCACCGTGTGTTATGGTTTGTGGGTGCATCACAGACTATGGAGTTTGCCCATTAAAAATAATAGATGGAATAATGAATTAAGAGAAATATGAGAAAATTATCTCAAATAAAAATAACTGAAAGTAAACAGCAGTTACTTAACTAATTAAGTTCAATTACAGTAAAAAATCCTCTTTTATTGAACGCTTTTGGAGGATTGATTTTCATTATAACGTCCTTAATAGCATAACATAGAACGTCTTTACGAATTGGCCATTTCCAGTAGTTGCCTATCTTCTCCATGCAATCAACTTCAGCTTCCTCCTCATTAGTTGATACAATTGGATATGTTGATGCATTATATCGCACAAGGATAAAATCGCCCTTTTTCAATGGTGATGTATCAAGTGGAACTATGGAGACAGGTTCTAGAGATTTATTGTCTCGTAGATCAAAAGCATCATTCGTATCAAGGGAGCTTGCAAGGCTAAATTCACCATCAGAGTCGTCGCTGCTAGAATCTACCGGTTTGGAGCGTTTAGTAGGTTTTTTTTTTTGTACAGCTTTAGAAGTAGACGGTTGAGATTGGATATGGTTCAGGTCTTCTGCCGTGCTCCGATTTTTCTTTTATAAATACTCGAAGTAATTAATTGATATTCTAGAAATAAATTCAAAATTCCAGTTATATTTTATTTAACAAAGGATTAGGTACTCCAGAAAATTCTATTGGACGAGATTGTCCGGTTAAAGTCACTCCCAATAAAAGATAAAACGCACATGATTTAAAATAAATTTAATATCTCACAAAATAACACACATGAAAAAAACTGTGAATAATATTTACAAAAATACAAAAAAGTACAATGAACATACTAGTAAAAGCAAAACTAACGAATTAGCAATAGACAAATTAGCATATTTTAATTGCAATCTTTTTACTGTGTTAGGCCAAACACATCTGCAAAGGGCCAATCTAACCCCATTTTACGGTAATTTATTAAAATGTTTAAGTTTTCTAAATATTAGAGAGTAAACATTTTCAACTCGATTTTTCTTTATCAGAAAAATTGAAAATACTCACTTGGTTCATATAATAGTCGGTTTTGAGAAATTGATGAATCTAAAAGTGACAATGAAAAACTAACTTCATTTTCCCATACGTCGTTCTCTTCCAAAATCATGATCAACTCTTTGCACACGTTTGTCAAGACTTCATCTTCTTCTATAGAACTACCATCAGAAGCCAATACTAGATGTGACCCTTGAATACCATATCTTTGTGCTAAAAATAAATAAAAAGTAATTAATAAAAAATCCAAGTTAATTACAAAACATTAAAATTATTTTACCATGTTCAATGTCAGCTTCACATATTATATTTTTTTTTGTAGTTCTTAATCGATCACAAATTTTAAATAGGGATAGTGCTGAAGATAGTGATGCTTCGGTCTGAATTTCTCTTCTGGAAAATTAAACTAGTATTCAAAATAGTTTGATATTTGATCTGACAAAATGGAAATTTGACTCTCATAAATTTTGTCGGCGCGTATTATTCGCACTATATCAAGTAAAACTGTAAACATTTCCCATACAGAATCATCATAATTAATTATTTTTTCCAACATAACGTATGGAAAATATATTAAAAAATTCCAGTTGTTATAAGCACTTTAAAGTTCAATTCATATTACAAAAATATATTGTAATTTGTTTTGAAGATGTATTTTACGTATAAAGATATGTTTAATAAATGCTTTTAGTTCTAAAAACTGTGTCTTTGTTAGGCAAAGTATACTACATACATAGATGCACAAGAGGATTTTTAAAATATTTAATACAGGAAGACCTCGCCTTTGCGTCGGGGTTAGGTTCCTGAAAATCCCGACCCAAATCGAAAAGACGCAAAGTGAAAACCATTTTTCCATATAAATATGTGATTATTAAAAAGACAGGTTCCTCAGGAAGAATAGGGTGGATGTTCCAGCAATTTGTACTTCAAATCCCTCAGTTTCCCATTGCCAAAACACCTTTATGGGCAGGTGCATTGTCCTGATGGAAGATAACTTTTTTCTTTTGCAGTTCAGGCCTCTTCTCACGAATTTATTCATCAAGCTGGTCCATAAGACTTGCGTAGTTGTTCATCAGTTGTCGTTTTACCTTTTTCAAGATAATCAATTAAAAGAATCCTTTTTGCATCCCAGAAAACACTGGTCATAACCTTTCCGGCAGATGGAGTCGACTTCGCCTTCTTTGGTGCAGATCTACCAGCTTCTACCCACTGCTTTGATTGCTGTTTTGTTTCTGGCGTGTAGTAGTGGACCCACGTCTTGTCCATAGTAACAATTCGGCGCACAAAATCAGCTGGATCCTTTTTAAAACGGTCCAAACAGTTTGAAATTTTTGTTTTGAAATTCGATTCCGCATTTGTTTTTAATCAGCAGTTAACAAATGCGGCGCCAATCTTGCACAAAGTTTTCTCATGCTCAATTCTTGGTGTAAAATGTGCCGCACTCATTTCTCTGATATGCCTATGGCCTCAGCTATCTTATGCGCTTTTAATCGCCGATCGTCCAATACCATATTGTGCACCTTCTCGATGTTTTCCTCCGTAGTGGCAGTTTTCGGTCGTCCTTCACGTGGATCATCTTCAAGAGATGTACGTCCATGTTTAAATTCAGCTACGTACCTTTTTACTGTTGAAAATGAAAGAGCAGACTCCTTATAAACTTTTACCAACTTTGGATGGCAATAAACCATCCAAAACGAAGAATTTTATTACTGCACGATATTCAAGTTTATCTATTTCAACAAAACACACAAACACGTCTAATTTAAACAACCGTATAAAAAATACTATTTGACAGATCAAGTTGAAATTTGACATATGTTGTTTTGACAAGTGTACCAACATAACCACACAAATTTTTATTGATATCACTGCTAGATCTGTGCTAGGCCGAGAACTTTTCACCTTACCCTTGTAAAAAAATGTTCAATTTTTCTTTGTATGTATAATTATTTATAGACTTTAGTTGCATCTCGCAGCGCTTTTACCACTGCCATGCTTCTACTAGAGTCAGGATCATCAAGCATAAAAATGTCTGATGCTGCATCTATGAGCTTTAATGCCTCCTAATGTCAATTATTACGTTTATACTTACTTTTTAAAGCGGTATATCTTATACCGATTACGTTGGTGTTTATACTTACAAGATAAAGCGATATAAACAAAATTTCATATAAAGCGATTTAAAGTACAGTACTACAAACAAAAGAAAAATAATTACTTTGAACACTTGTCAAATATTTACATTCAGTATTCCTTAATTTTTAAAATAATATCTGTTTAAATTTCTATTTAATAAATTTAAAAATCACACGAACCGTCATAAAGTGTTTATATACCTATTTTCATATCGATATAAGGTTGCTTGAACCGGTTAAATAATCGTTTTATGTTAAAGCGATTTAAAGACATACCAGTTTCAGGAAACGTTCATACTACAAATATAAACCGACATAACTTAAATCGGTATGAGTTATACCGGTTTAAGAGAAAGTATAAACGTAGTAAATGATGTTTTTTCACTTGCAGTGTTCTTACTTTCTTTATTTGTTTCCTTGTTTCGCGCAAGTTTTTCTTCATCTAGCCGGATAAATTCTTCTTTGTTTAATTCTTCTTGGTTCAAATTTATAAACTCGGAAATATCACTGTCTTCAACTCCATTCAAACCTAGTTAGTTCAGAAGCAATTTTAACAATTTCAGAACCTAGGGTAGAGTTGCTAATAGTCGACCACCTAAAGGATTATGTTTATTTATTTTCCTATAAAATTTTCGTTATAGAACTTATTTGGTTTTTTTTAAAGGAATCTAAAGTGAAACCTTTTTTTTTAAATTGTACAAAATTATTTAAAAAAATTTATAATAAAGTTTTCATCAATAAGTTTAAATTGTATTTTTGCGTATGTCCGACCACTTTTTTCCTATCTCTGACCACAAGGTTTCCTAAAGTCGACCATGATTTAATTTGAAGAAAATAGTTAGTTAAGAATGTTGAAAAATTAGAAGAAAAATTAATTAAGTTAGTTGAGTAGATATTCTTTTTTTAAAAAATACAAACTATTATGTATAAAAAGATTATTTTTATTCAATACTTATACCTAACATTAAAAAAATTATTTTTTGCTTTTGGTAAAAAAGTCATAACAGTCTTTAAATTAAATTAAAACAAGTGTAAAATACGACAAGATATCCTAATAAACTTATACCTAACATTAAAAGAATTATTTAAAAAATAAAGAAACATTGATAAAAAATAACACAATTAAATTTTTAATGTCTTGGCCCACATCAGGCTGTCGAGCTGCTGATTATTATTATTATTAATCTTATTATACAAACCTTTGTTTTTATTACTTTCTTCAACTTCGTCGTCTACTCTCATAAGTTGTCCATTATCCTTTATTATAAAGGTACTTTCAATTTCTTGACTGGTGTTACTTATTTCGTGGATACCTTCCATAAATTCTTGAGTAAGAATTTCACCCTGACTCAGATCAATATTTAAATCTGATTCATCATTAAGCTGTTGGTCAGCATTATTTGCGTCTTGGTTTCTTATACCACCTTGTTGCTTGATTCTTTCAGAATCTATTTCATTTATAATTATGTTTAAATCAGATTCACTAATATTTTTACTTAAAAGTTTAGATTTAAGGCCTAATATCACTTTTTTTTTTTGCTATTTCACAATCCTTAGCATATGCAGTTTGGGGAGAGATGCTTTCTTTTATTTCCGTTAAATTTTCGATGGTGTCGTTTACGCACTTAGAATAATCGACAGCATCGGGATTAAATGAGTATAATCCGCACTTTTTGAAAGCATTTTTAACAATATCACTTTTGTCTGTTTTTTCTAAAACCATTTTTAATATTGTGGTAAAGTTTTCTTTTGTTAAACTTTTTCCAATATTTTCAGGCAAACTTTGCCATTCTCTTATAGCTTTTTTGTACTCAGATTTAAAACTTTTGAAAACACCTACACACATTGAAGAATGTGGGTTGTGTTAGGTGGAAGAGCATACAAAATTGGCGCTACAGAAATTGCTCAATTCTAAAGACATATGTGACTTATGCCCGTCTTTCAAAAACAAAATGGGACGTTCAATATTATTTTCTTTCAGCCACTTGTCGAATTAATTTGCCATATATTCAAAAAAGGTCTCTGTTTACATCCATCCAGATTCCGAACGTCCAAGAATCTAATTTTTTGGCATAGAGTAAGCTAATTTTACAGGTGGTCTAACGTAGAAAAATTATCATCGGCGGTAACGTTTCAGCATTCGCGGCAAAGTTCAAAAGAACGGTTAAAGTTTCCTTTTCGCTTCCATCAGTCACTTGAAAAACGTTGTGATATCCCTTTGGAGTAATTATAACTCCAGTTTTTGAAGCCATACAGAAAGAAGTCTCATCTGCATTGTATATTCGAGAAGGGTCTTCTAAAATATCCACATGATTTTCAAATTCCAGAAAAGTTTTCAACTATTATCGGATTATTTCTTCTTTAACAATGGCTCTGGCTTTTGAAACTGATTTGGGAGTCTTTAACGAAAGTTGTGGATGTCTTTTTAAGAATCCATAATACCACTTTTTTCCTGGTCGCCCATTTTTGAAAAGTGTTTCTCTTTTATCGTCAACAACAGTTTTTTGGACAGTATCAAGTAGCTCATTTTGTTTTAACGGAAATCCACACTTAGCTATGTTTACCAGCCACTGCACTATTTTATTCTCTTCATCCTCAGATAAAACAGTCTTTGCACCCATTTTCACTTCATCTGCCAATCTACCACTAAATCTATCGAAAAAAGAGTTGTTTTAGGAATACCATATTCTCTGCTTGTTTCTTGAACTTTTTTTCTTCCATCTCTTACTGATTTTAAAGCTTCTGCCAATGCAGATACTGTGTATTTGCAAATGCAGCGTTTCATATCTTCGAAGTAAAAAGTAATATTTTTAAATTCATTTAATTCATTAATTGTAATAAAGAAATCAATAGTTTTAAACAGAGTTCGGAAAATATCACTCATGAGTCAAAAAAATTCAATTTTTCACCATTTCTATCACTCACGAATAATATTATATTGCATTATATTCATGAGAGATTTGTATGGTTGTTACATTAAAAATTCATATCACTCATAGTGAGTGAAAAATATTTCTATATACTAATTTTTCTCATTCACGAATGTACAGGTAAATTTCAGTTCCTTTTTACGAATGAAAATGAATAGAAATGAATAGAATTATTACGAATTATTTTATTTTTCAATTTTAGGAAGGAATAAAATAAAATATTTACAAAACGAAAATTATGAGAATAAAATTATCACTTTTCTTATCGAAATGCTATTTCTACTTAGTGAATTTCAAAACATTAAGTGACATACGGTCATAAAAATTTTTGACCAATTATTAAATTTAAATTATTCCTATGAAATAAGAAAATGTAAAAACCCAAAAACATCATATGTAAATTCTTCACATATGTATGTATGTATATCCTACAAACAGGTAACTAAAAGTGAAAGGGATTACGGTTTTTTTGTTTTAAACCTGATCGTATGAATGATTAGATAATTTACATGTTATAAATATCCTTCTGAGTACCAATACTATGTACGTATATACAGTCTGTTTGATAAGAGCGTGTTTCGTAAAAAATAAAAACAAATACAATTTTTGATGTTTTGTTAATTTTGTTATAATACTAATTGAAATTACAATTTCGCATACAATTTAGTATAGTATCCAATCACCATTATTATCAATTAAAGCCTGTACTCTTTTTTTACAACTTAAAGCTTAATTTTCAGCATAGTCATTAAAAAAATTTCTCCAAATTTTTTGCAACATTCTTTTTAAGTGTTCTGTGTTTTTTATCTAGTCCTTGGAGTTTGTGCTTCATAAACGCTCATACATTTTCAATTGGATTTGCATCCGGTGACTGTGAAGGCTAATCCACCCTTTTGATGTCGTTTTCTTCCTTCCACCGGCGACAGAGAGCACTTTGGTGTTTTGGATCGTTGTCTTCTTGCAACTCCCAATCGTTATTATTGGGTCCGAATAATTTCATAGCAGACTCCAAAAAACCCTTTCGATACAACTTTATCATCCTTTTCGCGTTCAAATTTCCAGTGAAAGTGATCAATTTCCCCATTCCATTGGTTGAAAAACATCCGTAAACATGGACCTTCGCAGGGTGTTTGACTGTCCGCTGAATTAATTTTCCCCAACTTCTGGACCAGACACGCTTCACACAATTATTTACGCAAAATGTTGACTCGTCTGTAAATGTCACTTTACTCCAGTCACGGTCTTTGTTTTCATGAGCCAATTGGAGTCGTTTAGGTGTTAAAAGAGGCTTCTTTATAGTAGCTCTACATTTTATATTTTTTTCTAAAAGTCGTTTTCTGATGAAGAACTAAAAATACCACTTCAAACCGTTTTTTGTATGCAACACTCATTTTGAATTGTAATAACCACTTGCAAAAACTAAGTAAAACTGAATCACAAATTGTAACGCGCAGTAGATAATCACAGAAATATTACGTATATACCTGTATCAAAAGGGTGAGACGAAAGGTATAGCGACAGGTCAAAACAAGTTCTTGTCAAACAGACTGCATACATATTTCATTGTTTTTTTAATTCAATTTGTTGTTCATAAGAATTTAAATTATTTTCCATTTTTATAGCAATTCTTATCATGAATTTTTCACTAGCGATAAATATCACGAGTGATATTTATTTTTTATTCTCAAATATTTTATGCACATTCACGAATCAAATAAAACGAAATTAAGAACGAAACCATAAAATTCATGACTGAATGAAAAATAAAATTTCTTTTCTTCTATTACTCGTGAGTGAATAGAAAATTTTTATTCTTTCTATTCTGGTTTTAAATGAAAGACTTTTTTGAAAAATATGTGGTCGACTATAGGAAATTCCACTTATTAAGAGTTTCTTTTTGTTGACCACATGTGGTCGAACTTACGAATTAAGGAATTTTTAGTTTCCTTTATGCGACCACGCTATAAAATTTATAAAAAGTATATTTTATCAAAAATTTTAAAACTAGAACGTAAACTGAAGTATATTAAACGAAAATATATTATTTTTTAGTACTTACCTAATAATTAAAACTTATAAAACACTATTTCCTAACACTATCAATTTTTTAACAAAAAAACTCTTTTTCACATGCGCCGACGATTTAATTCAGAATAATGATAATTTGAAATTCAAACAAGATTAGAGTATGCATATTTTAGTCGAAAAGCATAAAATACTTTTACAGCTAACTAATCATAAGCTTTTATTTAAGCCAAAAAATAAGGCAAATTTTCGAGATATTCGACCTTGAACATAAAAATGACGAACTTTTTTCAACATTTTTTGAATAACTTATGAACCATTTGACATACAACTTTATAAAAGACATTTTTGCAAAGTTCTGAAGATTCTCTTCAGAAATAACTTTCATTTAGTCCTGTATATTGCGTGGGCGCTTAAATATGTTGCAAAAAGTGGAAATGGTTACTTTTCGAAAAAATTGTCTTTGACCTTGAATATCTCGGTAACTATTGAGAATAGACCCCCCCAGTTTATTCAGGGTGATTCAGTTTAGGTGTCCGACCCGGAAACTACGGATAGGTCTCGGCGATACAAACAAAAAGTTGTACAGGAAGGGGGGATCAATCTCAACCGTTACGGATTTAGAGGCGGGGAAAGATTTTTGGCACTTTTGCCTTGTTTTACTATATAACTTTACAGGAACACGCTAGGGTCATATTTGCAAAATTGTAGAGAACCCCTGTTTCTTTCCAACGACACTTTACATGCCTCTCAACCTTCTACCGTTCAAAAATTATAAGGCCTTGAATCCAAAATTTTGTCATTTTTTGACGTTAACCATATTTTTCTCTAAAATTGCTCGATATTAACCCTCATTTTTTATTACAGAAAATGAAAGTTCAATTGATTTTGCATCGATTTGTTTCTATCATTTTGTTTTCTAAAAATGCATAATTTTCGAGAATTTTCAGAATGACATTTTTCTTGCAATGAAGATATTGAAAAATGTGTCTGTAATTCAAGATATTGCTGCACAATTCATCTGGTTTCATTAGCTTGAATAAGAGTTTTTGGATCAACATTATCATTTATTAGTTTATAGATTCGCCTATACTGCTCTTTACGTAAAGCACTATGAGAAAACCAATTGTATGTTTGCCTTATAAGATATTCTATACTATCACGTAAGACTTCTATAGCTTTTAAATACACAAATTTAAGCTGTGACAAAGACACTTTATTAGGTTAAGATTAGGAACACCATTTTCCAATAAAGTGTATAAAGAATGGTTTACTTCACATACATAGGTTATTTGCTCCAAACCCTACCATGTTCTTTTTATCTAGATTAATGGTTCTGAAAATGACTTCAATTCCTCATACAAAGCATTTGCCTTAGTTTCAACAAATTCAACTAAACCAAGATAGATTTCTTTAAATAGTACCTGACACAAATATATATACATATATTTCAAAGTAGAACAATCTGTAGACTCATCAATTATATGTACCTAAGAGAATATTTTGACGTACCGACATATTTGACAAGTTCTTTTAAAAATGAAGGTGCAATAACATTACAAATTAGTGCCACGCATTTAGTTCTATGCATGTTAACTTTTACATTACCACTACGTTTTTCATCATCAGTTACTGAATTTATAACCTCTCCCAGATGAGCCATAAATATTGCCAATTTCAATTTCGCTTTTTTAGCATCATTTGATAGAATGTTACTGATATAAGAAGAACATAATTGAAAGTTTAACAGAAACCAATTTATATTTTCTTAATAAAAATATATACCAAATTGTTCTAAAGTTCTTTTGTTTGGAGTAATTTCTTCTGAATTCAGTTTATGTTGCCTTGTTATATGCATTATTTCAAAAAAATAAAATAAATAGAAAAATATAAAGTTGTGTTTTCTGTTATATTAAAATAATTCATTTCTTATATTTTTTCAGAAGTGATGGTTGTGGTACAAATTCGTTTGCAGTAATCCTTGAAATTATAATAGTTCCTTTGCTGCCATTATCGCATTGACTGCTTGAATATTTAAATTACTCCTTTTCTTGTCTTTAATGATATTTAATTTGGAAAAAATTCTCTCAGCGGTTGCGCTAATGTGCGGCAGACTTAATAGAGGACTAATAAAATTTACCAAATTTGGAAACATTTTCTCATTCATAACGTTTTTTAAATTAAACATATACTCGAAAAATTCTTCAATATGTTTTACATTTTCAGACTGAATTATTGAATGATTTGCTAAAAGTCTCCATTCTTCATCAATTTTTTCGAAGTTATCTTTGATCAAATTTGGAAAAATTGTAATCAAAGAAACAAGACTGAGAGGGTTTAAAATTTGAAGACTAGTTAGCACATAATCATTAAAATTGATTCTTTGAGATAATTGTTTGCACAGTGCAATATAATAGTTCTTGCAATTCAGTTTGATTTCTTCTGTATCTTTTTCATCTAGTCCATCTACACCAGGACCAGTAACGAAGTTTAAAAATAGTTCTGCTTTCGGTCCTATATACAGCGTTGCCAGACAAAGTCGTATAAAAATCGTCAGAATGTATGTTAAAAATCGTCATTTAACCCTTTCGAGACGGCTTCCAGAGAATGGTGTAAAAACGCATTTCACTGCTTTTCTAGGTTATTTGTACTCATAAAAAACAATAAAGTTCAAAATTTGTGGTGTACGGTATAATAGGTGGGCAGGGGGTGGGTGATCAAAAATGTACCATCCGGAGTGTGTTATGGTATAATTGCGTACCATCCGTCGTGGTTAACTCATAATAAAGAAATTAGTATTTTTTATTTGAAACACAAAACTTTATCCTTTATTCAAAAATATAATATAAGTATTATTCAAAAAGAAAAGTACAAAACAATAAACTAAAAATTGAAAATTAGAATTACAAATGGTATGGCGTGAAACACTTTTTGCACAAAGGTACTTCACATTCTTTGCACAACGTTTTTGTCCTTGACTGAATTTTATTCTTTGTGCAGTTTACACAACGACGTCTGGTTTCTCCCTCAATTGGCAAATGTTTGGCTACTTTATTCTCTTTCTGTGGTACACGTCCTGGTTTGCTCGATCTTCGTACAGCTGTTGATTTCAACCCATCTTGTATCAGTGATTCTGCCAAGGTGACTAAAAATGTTTTGAAAGGTGTCTTTCTGCGGTTGAGATCCGAGTGAATAACCCAAGCATTTACTGCTGTCATCATAATAAGTCGATAAAAGACCTTTTTCCACCATTTATCAGACTTCCGATCGTATTCATAGAGGCCACACATCTGATCCGCCAAGTCAACTCCTCCCATAATTTCGCGATAAAATTTTATCGCACTTGGGCATGGCACTTCAATTTTGTCACCTGTTTTCAGCGTTTTTGTTACTGTCGTCATACTTGGACTGTTGCAATTAGTCAAGACTAATACTTCTTTCGTGTCCTGCCATCTTATGCACAAAAGTCCAGATGATGTACTTTTCAACTCTGCTTCACCTCGTTTCATTTTTTTGCCAAATTTAGGTACATTTTTTCGATTGTTCATCAATGTACCGACAGCAGAATAAGAAAGTGAGTTTAGCAAATTCACTGTTGTAAAAAAACGGTCAAAACATAATGTGACATCGTCCCTTGTTATTGAGTTTGCCAGCTTATTAACGACACGTTCACCTAATGTACCTTCACTTGACTGGGTCTCTTTTCCTGTGTATATGTCGAAGTCGTATGTATATCCAGAAACAGCATCACATCGCAACCACAACTTAATTCCACGTTTTACCGGTTTCAAAGGCATATGTTGCTTCAGAGTACTGCGTCCTTTGAATTTAGTCATTGATTCATCAATGCTTTGAAAACAGCTATCTTCTCTATATTTCTGGAAATTTTTTTTCAAACATTCAGCTATATCTTTCACATAATATGTTTTGTCGTATGAAGAAGGTTTTTCAGGAGGTGCAAAATACATTTTGGATGTAATTAGTGTAAATCGATCTCGTGCTATAGCTGACTTGATTGACTGATTACCCAAAGAAGAATGAATCGACCAGTAATCCTTCAAAGATGGTAATCGATTGTAGCACATAATGAACATACATCCAATAATCACTTCTATCTCTCCTGCGTTTGTTGTGGCTATTTTTGCACATTTATTTCTTGATTTTTCAAATATTTCAAGACGCTCGTTTGTGCATTGCGCAATATACATATATACTGACCTTGGTAAAAATTTGTGGAATATATCCATAATCGATAAGTTGCGATGTGCGTCTGGGTGCATTCCACATATGCGTGAATTTGCGGGGACCATCTTCGGTGTAAAAGCTACATCTGCCGAAGACCATATAATATTACTACCATGTCCTTGATGCTCTTGAATACCGCTCTCCTCTGGATTAACTTCTTACTGGTCCTCATTGTGAAGATTTTGTTGATCTTCGATCTGAGATTCTTGATCGTCCTCTGATGTTTCAGTACCGCTGACAGTACACTTTTCAGGAATATAATTGTCATCGCTCCCTGAAGAAAAATCACCGGAAAAGCTATCATCGCTACATTCAAGCTCTTGACAAATTTCTTCCAGCGACAAAACTTTTCTTGCCATCCTCTGTGAATTACACATATTGCTACAATGTATTGTAAATAAGACTATTGGTACTCATGTGCACCACAAAAGAAGACGAATGGTGCATATATGTACCAACGACTAAATATCTATTTTATAAACAAAACACAAACACTTACCGTATACTGCTTATAAAAAGAATAATGCGATAATAAAAAAATATATAATTATATATTATTTATAATATTTTTCACAGTTTTATCACATTAATTTTATCAATACAACAACAACAAAAAAATTATAATGCAACTCATTTCACTTTGCTGTAACTTTGAACTAAATAAAACAAACTAGCAGACACCACGCCACACATAATAACGGTAAAAAAAACGGTAGAAAGCATACTGATACGATATGGTTCAATTTTGAACCAAATAACGTCAAATATAAAACTTCCAGGGATGTTTAAACTTTTGATGGTACATAAATGTACCAGGCGGGTCGAAAGAAGAAAATCGTCATTATAAGAAAATTTGAAAAAAAATTCAGTTGCATTTGTATATAATCCATTTATTAACAAAAAATAACAAAAAAATACAAAAAAATAACAAAAAAATACAAAAAATAACAAAAAAGTATTAGATTAATTCATCCTGTCCTGAAATTTACTTTTCTGTGTTTTTTCAATATAACAAAAAAATACAAAAAATAAAAAAGTATTAGATTCATTCATCCTGTCCTGAACTTCACTTTACTTTTCAAATGAATAAATACTAGAATTAAATCTTCTCAATAAAGTAGATTCTGGTAAAAAGTTATAGCAAGAACATTCGTTATATTTCATGTAGTCTTGCGTAAATATAATACCATTTAAGGTATCAGTTTCTAGGCGATTTCTTACTTTGGTTTTATTAATATTAACACTGGAAAAAATCCTTTCAACATTGGCACTTGAATTTGGTAAACTTAGTAAATTAGAGATAAATTCACAGACATTCGGAAAAGCTAAACTATTGTCGTTTCTTTTTATTTTTGAAACTGTCTTCCAGAAATTCTCAATAGGAATTTCTTCATTGCTATCAAAGTAATTATTGAAATCTAAGAACCTTAGTTCCCTGAATTCTGTATCAATTTTTTGGACGTTTTCTTTTAAAACTAAGTTAGGAAATAATTGAATAAGTTCATTCAAAGATGATACTTCTTTGTTCATCACTTTTCGCGGATCAATCATTTCAAGTTTTTTTAATGTATTATCACTGAAATCGAAACGTTTCATAACTTGATCACATAATTCGGCATAAAATGCAGTGCAGTTTTTAATAAACTCATCTAATTTATTTCGATTTATTTCGCAACTGGATAACTTCTCTGTAACATATATTCCTAGGTAAATCTGATCTTTTTGGAGCTGATTTGAAGTATTTTTGTACTCAACTTCTGAAACATCTTCGTAATTTAAGTACTGAGGTTGAACAAAATTATCTAATATAGTATAGTGTATCTGAGGATTTTCGCTTTGAAATAATTTGTTTAAATTGTTTATTATTGGCAATACGTATTTTAAAAAGAGTAAGTACAATTCATGTGTAGGAACTTCTAATTTTTTAATTATATTTTGAACAGAATCAATTTGATCAATATTGTACGCGAAAGCAAAAAAGATTTTTAAAGGCTCATATAATTCTAGAATTCTGACAACAACTGATTCAAGGGAAAGCCATCTAGTTTGAGAAGGATGTAACATCTTTTTAGGTTTATATTCTAATAAAGTTGATATTTTTTCAAACTGACTTGCTCTTTTTGGGCTATTTGCAATGTAATTGTAAATATCGCGTACCATCGATTCTACTGATGATGGCAATTTCTGACACGCGTACGAGGAACATAAAGCCATTGAATGACAAATACATTTTAGTATTACAAGGTTAGGACAATCTTTTCGCAAAAGTTGAGAAACGGAGTGGTTTTGTCCCGTCATTGTGTTGGCACCATCGGCTGCAAGTCCGATCAAGTTTTTCGTATAATCAATCTTATTATTAATAAAATATTTAACAATGCTTGTATAAAGTGAAGTTGCATCACATACATCAACATCAATTAGGCCAAAAAAGAAGTCTTTCACTTTAAAATCCAAGCAAACTCTTGTAACAATACTTAGAATTTTTGATTTGGATAAATCTGTCGACTCGTCGATGCAAATTGAGAACTTATTTTCCCTTAATATAGTGCAGACATTATCAAATTGTTGAGCTCCAAAAATATGCTTCACAATGCACGTAGTTTTCGTACGACCACAATTAACATTTTTGGCAATTTTGGAATCCGAAATGCTTTTTATTAAATTTGAAAGATGATCCGCTGATCTGAAAGAAATGTTATGCTCTGCGATAAAAGCACTTAATTTTAGTTCTAATGTCATTGTAGCATTTATTGTTGATGTACTTTCTTCAAACCTATCTTTTATTGATGGTACTCCCTTTATTGTTTTAGAAAGTGTTTGATGTTTTTGGGTATTAGCGATACTTATAAGATCTGATTTACCTGATGATGCCTTTAGATTAGTTTGGCATATTTTACAATATGCTTTTTGTGTTAAATCAGTATTACGAACCAACCATTTGAAATCCGATTGCCAACGTTCAACAAAATTGCGTACTTTTTTGTTTGATGGTGGTGGCTGAAATATCACAAGAATAACAACACGAATAGAATAAAATGCCCTAACAACTATTTATTTCAATTTTTTACCTCTATGTCTACACTTTCATTGAGAGTAGGAAGTTGTGTTTGCTTATTAAAAATATTAACACTATCACTTGTATTTTTGACAGCAGAAACATCTGCACCTGAATTTAAAAAAACAATCGCTCAGATCAAAAAAATTATTTCAATTGAATCTTACCTCTTATAACAAATTTATCCATTTTAGTTAACATATGCAAAGCAAATTGCTAAATAAAAAGACAAGTTGAAAATGACAACTTACAAAACTAGGGATAGGACATTCATCTAAAATTATAAGTTACTTAAAAAAAATCGATATTTATCATACTGAATTACTTTAGATTCTATCGATTTTTCTTTAAGTAACTTATAAACTATGAAGAAAAATATATGTTTTGCAATAAAAAGATTGGAAATATTTCATCTTGACTGAAAATCGTCATTTGCATCTAAAAATCGTCCTATCGTCATAGAGGTAAAAAATCGTCAAAATGACGATAAAATCGTCAATCTGGCAACGCTGCCTATATATATATTTTTAATTTCTTTATGCATTAATTGATCCAAATAATCCACATCTTCTATACCAACATTTGGAAGTCAAATGGCATTTAGTTTCATAAAATTTGACAAAATGGTTCTCAAGTATATTTTTATAATTATTAGAAACTTATAAGTTTGTGGTGCTTTCGACTGAAATTCTATATTAATAAAATTTGTCATTTTAAGTACCTATGTATGATAAGAATATTTTTATTATTAATTTCTATACATATTTTCTCTGCCATTTCATCTTTTAAATCAAAATGAATACATAGATATAAAATAATGTTACAGTACTGTCCACAGTTCTAAAATTATATCCACAACTTGTAATGACAGCCAACGTGTAGTAGCTTTTTTAAATATTTTATGTGCACAAACATCAAAAAATATTCTTGCAACGCCTTAAAATCTTTTTTTCGTTTAGCGCTATATGAAAAAAACTCATTTGAACATAAATTCAAAGAGTAACATATGCCCAGCATGGTGAATAAATTTGGATTCAATTTCTTCATTAAAGTTGCCACTCCTGTTTTTTCTCCCATCATTACAGAGGCATTATCTGCGGCAAACCCAATTATGTTTGACATTCACACTTCGATTTTGTTGAAAATTGATTTGATGAATTCAAATATACCATACACTGACATGCAAAAAAACTGCCGCACTTAGAAAATTTCATATTTTCTCAATAAAAAGTCTTTTTTTGTCGGATTTACTAATTTATATTGTGGTAATTGAACGTGATTATTAAAAATGGATCATTTTCAACCAGTAACCATTTTTTCTTGAGTGCAGTACGCTAAAAGTGAAGTTTGTTAATACTAAATTCATTCAATATCAAAATCATAGACGAATTTTACTCAAAAAATGTTCCATTTATTAATACAACAAAATGTCTTGTTAAGATATTTTATAGTAAATATTTTTAAACTATATTAAAGAAATTATATCGTTCATTAATGACTTCAACAATAATTTTCAAACTAAATTCATCCAACTCACGATCGCGCCCGTTTTGAATATTTCGATTACTTAATGCTTCTTCAATCAAAAATTATGTTTTTGGATATCTTAAGTCTTGATATGTTTCCACTTCAAGATTTAAAACCAAACTTAACCAATTTCCTTTCATCAATCATAACGTAACCTCTTATTAATAATTGTTAGTATATAATCATTCATTCACCCATCCTATCACTCAATAGCAATTAAGTATCATATTCCGCAATCGTGAGAAGGACGTGTCCTTAAATTACCAACCAATCGCTAAGCGGGATTTCCTTGGCTAATTTTATTATATATTAACTAAACCACGTCTCCTTTAATACATAATCAAACCAAACGTACTCGTTTTAGTTTAATACATAATATTAAAGAGACCTTAATATTTACATACCATAACATTCCTAATGGTCATATTTAATACGTACCTATTTGTACCTTTTTCAAATTTTATTATTTTATGATATATCATACAATGCACCATTCATCCTTCACGTACCTACTGTACTTTCTACTTGCGGCAAGTTCTTTCACAAAATCTTTCTTTTCATTACATACTTTTCAAGAACATCTGTCTAACATTACAAAATTTCCCAATTTTGGAAATATCCAAAATAACGAACATTTCTTTGTAATATTCTGTGACAAGATTTCTTTTTAATAATAAGATAATAAACCGTCGCGTCGACCATGTCGCCGACATTAAAAATAAAAGAGAATATTTCCTCTTTTACTATTTAAATAAATATTATAAAAAATAAACTTATTGATACATTACAATTTTTTTTATTTTTTCTTATCTAAAATGTTATGAAACGGACAAAAACTTAACTCTCCATTATAATTTGACTTAATTCTACATAAAAAACAATAGTTTTTAATTTTTTCAATATTTCGTATGTCCTCTGCATCACACTGCGCCAAAGGAATTAGACTTAAAAATCAATCTCTCACTTTATTCAAACTTTCATCGAAATATCGAACAGCAACAGCTAAACATTTTTTTGTGCTGACATCACTGGTTTTATCAATTATAATCGAAAAACCTTTCTGCTTCAAAATTCGTCCTATTTGGTTTAAGCTTTCTTCTGATAATAATGTTGTGACGTTGCTTTTGTTTTGGCACATTTTATTTCCTTTACTAATAATAAATCGGAAGCAACAGACTTAATTAAATCAATTAGGCGAAATAATCGTAAAGGCAAGTTCAGTTGAATTATAAATAATATTAATCTTAGTTCAGCAATTTTAATTTTTCTTTTTTTGATTCAAATTAATTTTTTCGTCTAGTTTAACTCGACCTTTTTAATTCTTTTCGTTTCTTATGTGATGTGAACTTCTACAATGTCGTTCAATATCTGACTTATTTTTTGAAAGACCAATGACATATATTGCAGAAAGACTTTCCATTAGCTTGATTTTTTTTAACCAAGGAAAAGAAGTAGTCCAACTTTCATTAAATTTTTGTTCATATTTAATTTTTTTTTTTTTTTCGGAGTTACTTCAGTCTTATCTGAATCGTATTTTTCATGCGAATTTAAGAACATTTATTATTGTCGTAAGTAATGTTAGCATTTGATGGATGAGAACGGTTATCACATTCAACAATTTCATTTACATTATAATTTTTTCTTACAAGATACCTTAAAATATTTTTTGTCTAAACTGAGAACTGAAAGCAAATACATATGTAAATTTTGATACTTACCTCTCCATTGTAATTCTTTAGATTGAATTCAGTCTTAAAAATTAAAAGTATATTTTTGGACTCCAATGCTTAACCATAATTTTGCACACCAAAATATAGAAAGCTAAAAATAAAAATTACCTATGTATGTATATAGTGTATTCAATTTTTCAAAATTCAATTAATTAGATTTACTTACCAACCATCAATTTGAAATTATAATATTCTTGAAGTAATTGTATATTATTATATGTAGTATATACACCCGGCGACAATGAAATGTCCGACTTGTTTTATTTCATAAATACAGTGAAACTCCAATAATCCGAATCAATTGATGGCAGGCCTAAATCGGATTACCGAAAAATTCGGATTATTGAGGTAGTATTATACAGCCTATAAGTGCAGTAAACTTGTTTTTTTTTAAATTTATTTCAAAAAGATCTCTTATAAAAAAATTTTAAAAGCTATTTCTTTTTTTAAAATAATTTTTAATATTTGTTTGCTGCATTCGAGGTATAGAGTGCATTATCTCTAAGTTCTCTGAGCATTGATAATTTTTCTATGTTCACATTATTCTCCTCTGCCCATTTGATACAAGCATTAAAATGTTGCGCAGCAACTGTATGCTTTTCTGGAAGAATAACAGCATTGTTTAATGGTTCTGTGGATGATATTGAGGATATGGATATACAGTCACTGCCTTCTTCATCGACCCATTTTATTATATCTCCTGTTTCTAAATTGAAAGTTGAGTTTCTGTTTAACGCATCTCTAATGCATAGCAGTGTTGTATTGCTATCGTTTTCTTCAGTTCTGTTCTTCTGAAACCAAATTGAAAGTGGTAAATTATCATCTGAATCCCATTTTCGAGGAAAGAGCTTTTTCCAACAGTTTGAAACAGTATTTTTTTCAACATTTTCCCATGCAATATGAAGCACATATGGAGAATGCTTCACAGTTGCTGCAATACACTCGTCAATATATCTTTCGCCTTTTCGTCTCCTCACTTTTTGAATACCATCAGGTCCTTTAAGGTTGAATTTGGATTCATCCGAGAAAAACACGCTTTTCCAGTCTTGTTCTGTCCAATTTGAGTATGTTTTCGCCCATTCTAATCGTTTTTTCTTCATACTAGCCGTCAGTAGAGGCTTTTTTGCAGGTTTTTTGGAAAATAATCCCATATCATTTAACCTTCGTTGAAGTGTCCTGACTGATATTCTTGAAGAACAACTCACTTTCTCAAATTGCTCTTTTAATTTTACAGCCGAAGCAAAGCGATTCTCTAAGCATAAGCGTTTTAAAAGTCGTTCATCTCGCTCGGTTGTCTTTTTGCACTTTCCGGAACCCTTTTTTCTATCTACACTACCAGTAGTCTTATATTTTTTTATTAAATTTCTCACAGTTTTTTCACAACACTTAACACTTCGAGCGATTTCACAATTGTTAAAGTTTTCTTCATGTAATGTTATAATTTTCACTTTTTCTTCACTAGTTAATTTTTTAGCACGTGCCATTATAATTCCACTTTTTTAACATAACTGTTCTTTACGACAATTTAAACAAAAATGCCACTTTGAAAATATGAAAAAATAACTTTGAAAATTCAGGTATCGCATTTTATTGCACTTACCTGATTATTAATTAGTATGACAGTAACGGAATTCCCAGATATTGATAATTCCAAGAAGTCGGACATTTCATTGTCGCCGGGTGTAATTATCTATATTAAATATTAGAAGCACAATTCCTTTCCCAATCACAAATTTATAACGCAATGCAATACACTTTACTTATTTCAGTTTGAATTTTGAAATTGATAATTGAAAATGAAATGACAATGAATGACATTTGAATTTGACAATTGACAATGACAATGAAACAAAATACATATGTGTTGTGTTATCAATCACTTGTTAAAAAAGAAAAAGTCAAGTCAATTCTAATTAAAAATATACCACTTTGTTTAAATATAGAATTAAGACAAAATCAATTAAGTAGAAAAAAGAATTTGCAATATGAGTATTTTTACGCGGAGAGGAGTAGAGGAGTAGAAACATTGTGAAAGGAGTAAATACTCCGATCGGAGAAGAAGCGACAACGCTGACAGTCCTGCTGTTTTAGTATTTGTTAGAGTAGTATTTTTAGATAAATTAGGGTAGTATTTGGAGTGGAAAAGTAGTAAAAGGTGAGAAATATTGTTCAAAAGAGTAGCATAACAAACTTTACAAAAACCTTTATTTTTTTTTCAACTCTAACCAATGGAAGGTTTTTAACTAGGCCTCACGAAATATTTGTGTCATTCTAATATTTTTTTGTAAAGGTTTCGTTTCTAAACAATCACATGAATCGTTTGTGTTTTTACTTTCGTCCTGTACTTGATTATCTTCTTCTGATGATAATTGGATTGACTTTGGAGGCTCAGCTTCTTTTGACAATTTGACTAAATATCTAAAATAATTCATTAATTCAAATGTTTTTCAAAAGTTTTCAATTTGGCTAAACTAACCTATCCATTATGATTACATATTTCAACGTTTGTAGAAAAAAAGTACTTATTTAGTGCATAAGAAATAAGAAGATCCATTCACTTTTACTATGCCTGTAATTATTAATTTACAATTTAGTTAGAATACTTTAATTCAAATATATAGCCATAATATTACTTAAATGAGCTATTTAAAAATAATTTTCTTTTTCCGTCAAGTCAATAGCAACTAGCAGTAGTTTTTTATCCATGGCAGTTAGCGGCGTCGTCAATAACAAGAACAAGAAAAGAACAAACAACGAAACAAAACAACTAAAAAAACAAGACAGAGAAGAAAGACATTGAAATTTTGACAGCTGGAATTGAAACCAGAACTGAAAATGTACATATGTACATACTTATAAAAATTAGAAGTATACGGAACAGAAGTATAATATAAATATTTTGAAAAGGGAGTATTTTCCTGGGAGTACAGATGATCAAAAGGTAGTAAAAAACTCCGAAAGGAGTACTTTCGGCAGCCCTGGTCGTAGAACAGTTTTAAATTTGTACAGTTCTCGCACGTTTGAAGAAAACAATCTCTTTTTCTTTCACCACAAATAACTTTTGCTATTATTATAAATCTTCAATGTTTTTAGCTATAACACCCTTTGTTCCTTGAAGTAGCAAGTTTATATTTTCGTGGTACAGGCACAGAGCTAAATTCGCTCGTGTATTTTCACGTAAACTTACGTGTTTTTGGACGAAAAGAGCTAAAGTATGAGAATGATATATTTTTATTTGGAAAGTCCTGCTTGAATAATATATAAGCTTCTTTTAATGTCATTGCGAGATATCTTTTTTGAATTTTAATCTTTGATCCATCATTATTTGTTTGAGGATAGTAATCCAGCAGTAGGAAATGAAATAATGTCATTTAGAAAGAAGTTCTGAACCTTCAGTTTAATTTCACAAATTTTTTCTACACCTTCCTCATGTAGTGTCATACCAAATTCTTTATTTAGCTTTTTTATAATAGCTGTTGCTTTAGCCCGATCTAAAGGTAACACACTTTTCACTTTATTGTATGCTTTACTAAAAGACTGTTTATTTGAGAACGGTTGATTTTGCTGTTGCTGACTTTGTTCACATTGCTGGTCATTTTGTTCTACCAAAATTTCTCGTTTCCTTTTTCTTGATTGTGCTACTTGTTTTCCCAGTTTTTGTAGTCTTGCTCTTTTTTGTGACATATCTCGTTCCTGAGCTTTTAAACGTTGTTGTCGCCTTTGTTCTGTTTTTTTTTTAATATTCTTCATACGTGGCACTTGCTTTAAGCCGTGCTATATAATCTTCTCTTTGTTCTTTTGCAGTTTTAACCATTTTTTTTTTTAATTTTGGAAAAATTTCAATTTAATAATTCCACACACTGACCATTTTGAAACTAGAAACTTGAATAATAACGAATGTTTCCCATACTTTGTATTTATACTATTTCTTTAAAAACTAAAAAAACAAGTGGTATTAAAAAATATTTCATTCATAAATGCATTCACTTATACATATGTACTTATTTTAATTTCTAATCGCCACAATAAAATTTTATTACCTATTTTTACCAGTAGTATAATAGTCGTATTCTTGTTGGCGACAGACATACAGTGAGAGTCAAAAGTATTTGTACACTACAAATTTTAGAAGTTGGCTACCTGTATTTTATAGAAATGTTATCCAATTACATCAAATTAATTCAAAAATGAAAAGTACATAATGTTACCTTTAAAATGAATATATATTTATTATAGTTTATAGCTATTACATAAATGATAGATTAGATTAGATATTTAGGGGCTATAGTTGCACTTCGACCTTTATAGATCTTTTGTACAGCCCGTGCTTCTCATAGGTTAAGGCTTTTAATAAATCCTAAAGTTCTATGAGAAGGTGCACACCAAACTTCTTCTGGTTTTAGAAAAAGTTGACGCATATGTTGCACTCTTTTAGAAGCCAATGCCTCACATTCACATAGGATGTGCTTCGAGGTTTCCTTGGCTTCTTTGCAAAATCTGCATTTGTCATCCTCTTTGAGCCCCATCTTACTCAAGTGGTAGTTGAGCGGACAGTGCCCAGTGATAAGTCCCGTAATTGTCCTTAATTCTTTCCTGCTGAGTTTGACTAGTTTCCTAGAGATACCAGTTGAAGGCCTAATGAATTCCTTCGCTTGTATGTTTCCTAGGGTTTTTTCCCAGTAGGAGATACATTTCTTTATCTCCCATTCTTTTATGTAGTTTTTTGTGAAGCTTTTAGGCAAGCCACAAAAGGGTTCAGGTCCAATAAATTTGGAATTGGCGCCTTTTTTTGCAAGGGAATCCGCCAGCTCGTTACCCTTGATTCCTTCGTGTCCCGGAACCCACATAAGGTAAACTTTGTTGGTTCTGGCGAGTGTTATCACAGTCTTAAGGCATTCTAATACTAGCCTCGACACAATTTTATGCGCGTTGAGGGCTTTAAGTGTTGCCTGACTGTCTGAGATTATGTAGACTGTGGCTCTATTGAAGCCTTTTTTAAGGCATTCGGTAGCACACATGTCTATGGCATAGATTTCAGCTTGAAAGACCGATGAGAGTTTACCCAGGGATTTGAAGAGGCTTCTTTTTGGGCCTGCTACCCCTGCGCCTACTCCCGACTCGGTTTTCGAGCCATCCGTGTACCATATAGAAGCTCCTTCTTCAAAGGTTATTTTGTTATCGCGCCAAGATTCGCGATCCGGAAACAGTACTTTGAACGGCTTCTCAAAGTTTAATGTTGCCTCCATCTCGTCAGTCACTTGACTGATTTGGAAGTCCTTAAATTCTTCTAGGATCTTAAGGTTATGTGTCAGATTACCTGGTTTAAGTTTTTTACTTTTCTGATATTTTAAGGCCCAGTTCAGTGCTTCTTTCTTAATTTGTATATTAAGAGGTGGCAAGCTGAGCATGGCTTCCAATGCTGCCGTTGAGGTAGTTCTAAGAGCTCCTGTAATACTGAGACAGGCTAGTCTCTGTATTTTGTTGAGTCTATTTTGAACTGTTATTTGATTTGTCTTTGGCCACCATATGGCTGAAGCATATGTAAGTATGGGTCTTATGATGGCCGTATATGACCAGTACACCATTTTTGGTTTTAGTCCCCATGTTTTGCCAAAGAGTCTGTTACAATTCCATAGAGCAAGGGTGGCTTTATGTATGGAGTTGTTTATTTGTTTGTTCCAAGTGAGTTTGCTATCTAGTATAACTCCTAGATATTTGACTTCACTTGAGAAATTTATCAGCGTGCCTTTTAAAGAAGGTTCCTTTATGTTGGTTTTTTTCCTTTTTGTAAAGGGCACGATGGTCGTCTTGTGAGGATTAATAGAAAGTCCTTCAGCAAGACACCAGTTGTTAATAAAGGTTAAGGCGTTTTGTAGTTGCATGGAGATAATTTCCCCATCTATGCCTCTAGTTATTACCACTAGGTCATCTGCGTAACCCTGTGCTTCGAATCCTAAGGAGTCGAGTTTGCATAGGAGGTCATCAATGATCATAGACCATAATAAAGGTGATAGAACCCCTCCTTGAGGGCAGCCTTTTATGGCTTTAACCGTCATTGATGTGTTACCTATGGTGGCTTCGATTTCTCTTTGGTTAAGCATTGCTTTGATCCAATTAATTGTTGGGAGTTCACACCCTTTAGCTAGGGCAGCCCTCTCAATAGAATCAAATGAGGTGTTGTCGAAAGCTCCCTCAATATCAATAAATGCTCCTAGCGCTATCTCTTTTGTATCCATAGTTTTGTTTAGCTTGTAAACTATGCTATGGAGAGCAGTTAAAGTTGATTTACCTGCTTGATAAGCGTGTTGATTGGCATTTAGAGGCTTTTTTGCAAGTATGCTGACTCTAATATGCTGATCAATTATTTTCTCCATTGTCTTAAGTAGAAAGGAGGATAGACTTATCGGTCTGTAAGATTTTGGCTGGGCATCGGATTTTTTACCCGCCTTAGGTATGAAGACTACTTTTGTCTTCCTCCATGGTTTGGGAATGTATCCCAACCTGAAGCTTGCTTTAAATAGTTTTGTCAGGTTTGAAGAGATCCGTTCAGATCCTTTTTGTAGGAGTATTGGATAAATACCATCTCCTCCTGGCGTTTTGTATGGTTTGAAGTTATTTATAGCCCATAGGATTTTTTCTTTTGTGAATATTTTGTTGGCTAGACTATATGTTCTACTAGAGACTCTTGTGTGAGTTTCTTGTAGAGTAATCTCGCTCTCTGGGTTTGTTGAACCTGGGAAGTGTGTGCCTAGTAGTAATTCTAGGGTTTCTTCTTGGTTCAGAGTGTATTCTCCATTAGGTTTTTCTAGTAAACCTATTCCATTGGAGTGTACTTTTGAAAGGATCTTGTGAAGTCTTGCTGTGAGAGGTAACTCAGTTACACTCTCACAAAAACTTCTCCAAGTTTTCCTTTTTGATTTTCTAAGTTCTTTATTGTATTCAGTTAAAGCTTTTTTGTACTCAGACCACTCTCTGGTACGTTTAGCTTTATTGAACAGTTTCCTAACTAACGATCTTAGTTTGCTTAGCTCCCGATTCCACCATGGAACGTCTCTCTCGATCCGTTTAGGCTTTATCGGGCAGCTTACGTTAAACGCGTTTATTAGAGAATTCTGTAGTCTAGCCGCTGCTAGATCCAGTTCATCTCTGGTGTCTATTATGCCCTCTTGATCTATACAATTTTTCAAGAGTTCATCATAAAGAGTCCAATTGGCGCGTTTTGGATTTTGGTTGAATTGGATGCGAGAGACGTTGGCTTTTATGTCAAATCTTATTTGCATATGATCTGACATTGAAGTTTCGTCTGACACATGCCAATCCATAATTTTGTCACAGATATTGGTTGTGGATAGGGTTAAGTCTATGACTTCTTGCCTAATGGTGTTTCTAAAGGTGGGTTTATTGCCTAAGTTATTAACAATAATATTATTACTATTGATATATTCTAAAAGGCACTCACCTCGTTTGTTGGTGTCTGAGCTTCCCCATAAGACATGATGCGCATTGGCATCACAGCTCAGAATCAGCTGGGTGTTGTTCTCCTTGCAGTACTGTATTAATTCTTGCGTTGAGCTAGGTGGAGGCTCTGCTTCTGTGATGTCAAAGTAAGCAGAGGCTATTATAGCCTTTTGCTTACCCGACTGTGTAGGCACCTCCATCAGTACTGCAACCAGGTCTTGTGAAATAAATCCTGGAATTGGAGAGAAGTTTAATGTGTTTTTTATTAACAAGGCTGTTCTGGGCCTGTTGGACTTATTGTCGTAAATTAACTTACAGTTTGGTATGTTGAGTCCTTTAATCTGTCCTCTCAATGTCCATGGTTCCTGAATTAGTCCCATGTCCATATTGTCCTTGATAAACCTTCGACAAAGCACATATGAGGCTGCCTTGCAGTGATGAAGGTTTATCTGAATACATTTTATGTTATTGGACATCTAGGTTACCTTTTGGATGGTACTAGGACTGCCGTCCTTTGCCCCTTCCTTGGGTTTGCCTAGATGGCCTTTAACTGCCTTATCCGCTTTGGCTTTCTTCGTAGAAGCTTTTGAGGTTGAGGCCATCGGTTTGGCGGGTACTTTATTATCCCCACCTTCCTTTGGTTTACCCTTGCTTGCCTCGCTTCTACGTCGGAGTTTGACTTCTCCGAATTTAAAGCTGATCTTGTAGTCATTTTTCCTCAACTCGGCTATGGACTTATGATCAACTGACAGAGTGAGCAAGGCGGACGTTTTGTCATTGGATCTTCTTACGATTCTCCAATCATCCACTTTATACTCATTCTGTCCTTTGATGAGTCCCATAATGTCCTCATTTTTGTCCTTAGCACTGTTGGGAAAATTGCCGACCAGTATTTGAGAACGAGGAATGTCCTTTTCCTCGACTAGAGCTAGTTCAGCACCATCCCATGGCTTCAATTCACTGATTGACTCTTGAAGCCATTTTTTTGTGCTTTCATTCGCACATCTTAAAACTAGCCACCCTGGTTTGTATGTAGCTCCTAAGAATTTTGGCTTGGTAGCACTATCCTTGAGCTCAATTATCCTTTTCAGAATCTGATCCTGAATGGCACTCATTTGTTCCGTAGACAGGAGAGATTCTGGAAAGGATTTTGCCAGAATGCCTACTTGTATGCTTTCAACAGCTTGTTTAAAACTAACCGTTGAAGGCACATTTTCGGTTTTTTCAGGAGAGACAATTTTATCCTTCTGTGGTTGTCTGGCTTTTTTAGAGCCAGAAGCCTCAGTTGGCGAGTCGTCTGAGCGTCCTCTTTTAAGTTTGTCTCCCCTGTTTTGTTTGGCTGGTTGTAGAGCCTGCAGCCGAGCCTCATCTATGCCCAGCCCTTGTTGCAGGAGTTTCTTCAACCTCTTTCTTGCAGCTCCGCTGAGTTTTATCCTCTTGTCGGAGTCTTTGAGTTTTAACTTCTGCAAGGAAGTTTCAACTTCAGCCTCTTGACTTCGGATGGACTCAGCTTCGCTGTCTAGCAAGGATGACATGTTTGTTATTGTGTCATCTTCGCTATCATGAGAGTCGCTTGAACTATTGTAGCCCTTAGCTTCCCTTATGATTTTGTCAACCTGAGGAACATTTCCCTCTGTTGAAGGTGTTGTGGTTGATGCTTTTGGAGGTGCATCTTCCTCTTTTTGTTTTTTGTTTTTATTGTCTGTGTCCATAAGTGGTCCCACGAGTATTAGGGAAATAAACGGTCACCCAAGGCAGAGCCCTTGTACCTTGAGAAGGCTTTTATTAAAACTGGAGGTCGCCTGGTATCCAGAGTTCGCATATTAGCGACTAGGCTCTCCCCTAGCCACGCATCCCTGGGCATATGCTGTTCCACCCTTGGATTGGATGCCCAGGCTACTGTTAGCCAGATCTTCAGCAGAGACATGACCGTACTGAAGATCTGTTACCAGTGGCACCACGAGGAGGTCGTAGCCGGACTTCCGACAATTCAATAGTTACGGCATGCTCCATCGGTCTTGTACGATTTCGCATGTTGATCCCCCTATTGAAAGGTCAGCAGCCACCTACATAAATGATATACAATAAAAAAAACAAAAATACTACATAAAATTACAGTCAAAAGTATTTGTAAGAAAATAAATCAAAAAATTCTAAGTAATTTAATATTTTGTTTGAAAACCTTTCGCCTTAATAACGGCTTCTAACCGACGTGGCATTGATTCCACTAAATTTTTTGTTGTTTCTGCCGATATATTTTGCCACTCTTCAAGCAAAGCACTTTTCAAGGAATTAATACCTGTAATTTCTCTTTTGCGGATATTTCTGTCTAAAATTTCCCATAAATGCTCAATAGGGTTTAGGTCCGGTGATTGAGCAGGGTGATCCAATAATTTTGGACAGTTGGTCATTGTCTTGCTGGAAGATCCATGTCCTAGGCAGATTCAAATTCCTTGCACTGGTTTTTAAATTGGCTTTTAAAATATCTAAATAATCTTTGCTCTTCATTGTTGATTCAATAAAGACAAGATTTCCTACACCCGATGCTGCCATACATCCCCATACCATCACTGAACCACCACCATGTTTCACTGAAGTTGAAATATTTTTCGGATCTAACTCTTTGTGATTTGCCCGCCATAATTTCGACCTTCTTTTTGTATCACATATTACAAATTTGCTCTCGTCACTAAATAAAACACTATTCCAAAAAAGTCCGTCACAATTTTTAAATTTTTTGCAAATTTTAAACCATTTTTTTTATTAACTTTTGAAATAGTTGGCTTTACCCGTGGAACCCTCCCATGTAGTCCATGTTTATTTAATGTTCTCCGGATAGTACTGCGCGCACAATGTCTCTTTGTTGTCTTTCACTTAATTTTTGTGGTCTACCAGATCTATGAAAATTCTTAATAACACCAAATTTTTCAAACTTATCAATTATGTATTTTACTGTGTTATGGCTTCTGTTAACAATTTTTGCAATTTTTCGCAAACTTTCACCTTTTTTTCTCAAGTCTAAAATAATTTTTCTTACTTCTGTAGGTGTTTCAGTGCTCATTTTTAATGGAATTAGATTTAACGTCTTTGAAAAACCGAACGACAATAATATTAAATGAAAATTAGAACAATTTTCTTAAAAAATGAATTTTAAACAACAAAGATGTAACGGACCATGCATTTAATTGGAAAATACAAGGAAATTCAAGGTCAAATAATAAGAAAAAAATAGATGTACAAATACTTTTGACTGTAATTTTATGTAGTATTTTGTTTTTTATTGTATATCATTTATGTAATAGCTATAAACTATAATAAATATATATTCATTTTAAAGGTAACATTATGTACCTTTCATTTTTGAATTAATTTGATGTAATTGGATAACATTCCTATAAAATACAGGTAGCCAACTTCTAAAATTTGTAGTGTACAAATACTTTTGACTCTCACTGTACATTCAAAAATTTTTAAATAAAAAAGATAGATTTTTTTTTTATTACTTTATTTATTAGGTCTTTTTGAATATTGAAACGCCTCAAAATATTTCAGTTCGTTTTTCATTTATGACGGTGCAATTAAACTTTTTCAATTTTTTCTGTTGGCGACATACAATTTCTAAGACATGTTTCCATTTATTAAACTGTCTTTAATTACTTTGTACCAAAACTTCTTACCTACTCTAAAATAAACTACAAGATGAGGAATTACCTACTATTAAAGACAACCGGTAAAATATTTTATCGGAAGTAAAAAAGATCAAAGTAAAATTACAGTATTATATCATAATAAAAACAGCCACAAATTACCTCAACCTTTTCATATGCGAGAATATTTAAAAAATAAGATGAATATTATTTTATAACTGAAAACAAATATTTTGAAATATCTACTTTAATTGTATTTATGTAGATTTGGAAAAAATTGATATCTAAAAAATGACATATGGGTTGACCTTTTGTTAGAATTAGCCATATGTTTAACTAACAAATAATTTTTCAGTGAAATTCACTTTAAAACATAAAATGGAAAAATAGTAATTTACCATCAAATAATACGCTAGAATACATAATAAATTTATTACCTGAAGTCTGCGTTACATTTAATTTTGTAGTGTGCGTTACAAGAAATTTTTTTTTTTTTAATATACTAATCTATTTATGATACTATTGAATACCAATTAAATAATATACCTGCTACCATAAAACCATATACATTTCAAAATATTTGTTGCATTCAATTCGCAGAAAATTTCAATGGAAAATAAAAAGGTAAATTTTTTGTTTTCGTGCGATGTAGCCTGCGTAACATCTGTTAGAGTTAATAACACAAAAGCAGTGAAATAAACATTCAATTTGATTTTATGTATGATCTATTAAGACATTAAGGTATTGATTTAAAATAATTAAAAATAATCTTTTCTCAGTACATGTTTATGAAATACACGTTAAAACGTCGTACGATGTAGTCTGCGTTACATAGAGAATCGTCCAACTGTGATTTATTCTGTCATGAAAAAGAAAAAAAAAGGAAATTTAACTTACTTTAAGGATATTTTTTTTCAATTTGTTAGTGAATTACTCTACTGAATCTACTGAATAAATAACTGAAAATACAATTGTACTGATGTATATAAAAATGTTTTTTCGATTTAATTAAATACGTACATATATTAAATGTTTTACCTTCTTATTATCCATTTTGAAAGCAAAAGATAGACTGATAGACATTAAATTAAACAGTAAATAAAACAATTTCTTTTTAAATTTTTTAAACTAGATTACTTTGTAAGAATGATAGCGTCGCCGTCATGTCACCAGCATAAAGACCAAAGAAAAGTTTACCAGCAATATTGATCAACTCACCATACTTGTTCAGTGTTGCCACTTGCCAGTTATTATTTACATAAATATACAACCATTATTACCTTAATGATTATGAAGTTTTCGAATTAAAAATTTTGATGTTTTAATAAAATTGATAACGACAACAAAATAAAAACAAAACATGTAATGATGAACAAATGGATGAAAAAGTACCAAATCTCGATTTTAGTAAAAAGTACCAAATACACAAATTTAATGACTCAATTGGAAAAACATTAATTATACATTGAAATTATTTAATATTCGATAAAAATTAACAAAAACATAATAATTCTTATTTAGTACATAAACATAAAATAACAAAAAAGTTCTGTTTATTCCAACTTATTCTCAAAAAATAATTTTCAATTTTATATTTTTCCTTCCTTTTTCCTGCCTCGTTTCTGTACTGATCTTTATCCAGTAGTCGTTTATTTTCAATGTAATGACAGTAATTCAATATCACATTTTATTTAATGAGAAAACTTAGCAATAATGGCATTATTGGTTGATTTAAAACTTGTTGCGGTTGAATAACACATAAATTTTTCAAATCATAGTTCCTAAAATTAGTTTTAATATTAATAATTTCTTCTTCCGGAAAATCTTTTTCTTTAAAATAGATTTCAATTTTTGTACCTACATACATATATGTATGTGTATCTTTTGTTAGTAAATATTTATTTTTATCACAAATATTAATTTCATCTACATTAATATTCTGCACATATTTATTGACCATAAAATTACTGGTTATTAATTTGCATGTGATTTCCATTTGAGAATATAAATATGGCAAACTGCTTTTTTCTGATTGAAATTCTTTGTTTAAATTATTGATAAAACGTAACACATAAGATAAAAAAGAAAATAAATTTTAAACTCAGAATTCATTGATTCTGCCAATTCAGTTGACTGTCCATTTTTTATTATATGTATATTGTATTTTCTCAAAAACAAATGCACAAACACAACCAGCGATGTCCCCAATTGCATTTTTTACAGAAGTACATATTATAGATTCAACCGAAAATAGTAATAAATGAGTACTGAAGGTAGTAGATCCTAAAACGGACGATTATATAATTACATCAGATTTTTATTTTTGACATTCATTTTAATGAAAGAACGTTAAATTTCAATATTCCCTAAATAAAAAATCCAAAGAGTAATGGCATAGGATAGAAGGATAGAAGGATATACAGGATATGAGAGGACATCTGTTTAAAATTAGGTTGTAGAAAAAAAATTCTGATTTTTTTACAATGTATGATACAATGTTTATTATAAATATTACTATGGAAAATAAAAATACAAAAGTTGAATAATGTTTATGTTCAATAATAATAAAATTCATTTACCGTTAGTATTTTTAAAAAATAATAATATTGTTGAAATGATAAAATTTAACAAGATCATAAATGAGAGGCCACACAGAATTTTGAGATTAACGGTAATTAAATAACTGATATTGTAATTTTTTCTATAGTATAGCTGATTACTTCATAAATGAGAGGCCATACCTTTTAAAAAAAAAATAATAAAAGAAAATCTTAAAATTAATATTTTGTATGCCCTCTTTTAGATTTTATTACTGCTTCACAACGTCTTAAGCTCTTGGAAATAGTTCTGTTTGTTATTTCTCAGTCTTCTCTCCACTTTCTGTTCCATCAAGGCCCATAAATTTTCTATGGGGTTGAGGTCAGGGCTTTGTGGAGGCCATTTCAAAACCTTTACACATAGTCTTTAAAAAATTTCTTTGTTTTTTTAGCTGTGTGTTTAGGATCGTTATCTTGTTGAAATATGAAATTGGATCCTAGTCCCATTTTCTTCAACTGACTCTTCAAGATTTTCATTTACAATTTGTATCCATCCCCATACCATTAGCGAACCGCCACCATACTTTACTGAAGTACAAAGAAGATTTTCTTGGATAGACTTGTTAGCCCTTTAATGCATAGCTTTTTCTTTCTCTTTGAAAAAATTATTATAAGGTTAGTGGACTTTAAGAAATTTAAATTTTTATAAGAAAATTTTGTATTTTTATTAGTTTGCAGGAAAAACGGGACTTTTCATAGATATCATATATGATATTCCATGCTATCACATTTAAAAAACGTTTAATTTGAATTCAACTTACTTATTTTTTATTTTTTAAAACAAAAACATTTGAAAAACAAAATAAAAATTAGTTATAAAATCAAACAAAAGATAAAAGCATAAAATAACAAATAACAATTCAAGTTTTTTTTTAAAAAAATAGGAACCTAAATTTTCTAATGCTATATAATAAGACATATATGTATATGTCTATGCTATGTACATAAGTACGTACATTCTAATTATAAGTGAAGTTTTTTAAAACAATTTCTATCTTTATTAAAACAAAGAAACACTTGGCATTTCTCGCATTTTGAATACGATAGTTTGCCACAGTTTGGATATTTGCACGTGAGTCTTTTCGGCATCCATTCAGGCCAATGCCCTGTACTATCGATGCGAATTTCTTTTGGTGGTAAAGGGGATGTAGTTGCTTTTTTTCTTTTTATTTCGATTTCCCTGTTTAGTGACACTGAAGGACGTCCAACTTTTCGCTCGTAACCCGTTTTGCACAAAGTTTGAGCAATTTCAATTTTAAATTCAGATAAAGTCACAACCTGATCTTCTTTTCTCTGAGCTTGTACTCGTCTGAAACCAACATGTTAAAAAAATAAACAGTAATTTTATGTTTTATAAAAACGGAATTTTACAAAACTACCTGTATAACAGTCTTGCTTTTACCACAGTTACATCCAATAAGTGATAAAAAACACGCAGGTACCACTTTCGAGATTTTATTTTAATCTTTGATCTTCTTATTAAAGAATCCAGTAAATCAACGCCGCCCATGAATCTGTTATACTCTTTTACAATTGACGGACAGCTTACAGTTATCATTCCACTACCCTTCTCACGCCTTTCTGATGTTTGTAGTGGTAATTTTCCAACAAAATTGGATATAAGTGTGACTATTTTGGTGTCCTTCCACTGAACTGCAGCTATTTGCATCCCATCTATAAAAGTAACGATTTCATGTGATGAACCTCTTTCTTCTTGTTTCCATTCTTTTTCGTCTGGAAATTTACAGTTAGGTAGGCGATTTTTCCTTACAGTTCCAAGACTAAGTATTCCTTTTTTATGTAGTTCGAGCATTAAAGGCAGGGAAGTGTAGTAATTGTCAAAATATACTCGAAAATTTAAATCGGAAGGACAATTTCGAAGTAATCGTACTACAACATTTGAGCTTGCACCCAAATTTGTTTCTAAATTTAAACGAAAACGCTCGTCGTTTTCTTGCCCAGTATATATCTCCATATTATAGGCGTAGCCAGATATTCCACACAATACAAATATCTTATAACCCCACTTACAGGGCTTGGCAGGAAGATATTGCTTGAGATAGTTTCTAGCTTTCGTAGAACACATTTGTTCATCCACACTTAAACAACATTCTAAAGGAACCTTCTGGAAGTTATTGAGCAGACTGTCAAAAAACGGACGAATTTTAAATAGTCTGTCGTGGAGTGGGTTATCCCTTTGAACCATATTATTATTATTATTAAAATGTAAAAACTGCCTTATTTTTTCAAATTTGTTCACAGACATTGTTTGTTGAATTAGTTCATTTCCAATTACAGGACTCCAATATTTACGTAAATTATTCAACTGTACTTCAGACGTCAACATACAAATTCCAATATACTTAAATATATCAAACGTTGTAATTGAAAATGAACTATTTACATCCTTTTGATGAATATATATATTCGTCTGTTCAATAATATTTTCAATAATACTTGCATCAAGAAGAAAATTAAAAAACGCAAATGGTGAGGATAGTTGCATTATATTTTCGGGAAAGGCAGTTTCACCTTTAAAGTCAAAATTTTCGGTTGGCTCGAACGATTTTTTTTTCCATAAACATTTTGAAAATTTTTCTTTGATCTGCTTCAACTCCTCAGCTGCAGATTTGTAAAGTATCATTGGTTGTTCTAAATCTTGTTCAAAAACAACTGGTATTGAATTAACATCTAACAATTCCTCAATTATGTTGTCTAGTATTGGTGCATTTTCTTGATCAACATTATCAGAATTTTCTTCTACAGCTCGTTGCGTCAAAACATTGCTGTACAAATCATCACATTCATCTGCTTTTCCGAAATCATCCTCGCTTTCATCCCATTCTTCAACAATTTTCAATATTTCGGCCTCCGATAAATTTATTTTTTTATTACTGGACATAATTTTCTGTAATGCATAATATATCACATATGATAATATATCATATATGATATGTATGAAATAGTATAGGCGGAATGCATGATATATCATATATGATTTGTATAAATTATTTATGAATTATAGCGAATATATTGTTAATAATGGAGAGAATTGTGTAAAATTAATTCTAAATAAAGGTTTAATTAAATGAAATAACTTACCTTATTGAAATAGTTCACATTTCAACACAAAATATCAAAATTTATTTTCACTACACCTCGCACTTTCAAAATCAACTACACACTTCTATTAAAATAACCGTTTGTACTTAGATATATTCCACACAGTACTACCAACGCTAGAAACTGAAAACTACGAAGTTTACTGCAAGTGTTCCACATAATAAAAATAAAAACCCATGCGCCAGCACCAAATTATTTTGAAAATAATTCAGTATATCATATATGATAAACCATGCACTAAAGGGTTAGGCTCTCGCCATACTCTTTGTTTTTTTCGACTGCCAAACAGTTCAAATTTATTTTAATCGCTCCAAACTATTTTTTTCCAAAAAGTTAATGACTTATTTTTATGTTGTTTTGCAAAACACAAATTTTTTAAAAAAATTTATTTTGCTCAATAACGGTTTTGTTCTTTGAGCTCTGCTTCTTAAATTATTTTCTCTCAGCCTTCTAGTAATAGTACTTTTTGAAATGTCTATTCGTTCACTTTCTGTTATTTTTATTCGAATAATTGTAGGATTTTTTTTCACACTTCTTACGATTGATAAATCTTGCCTTTTTGTTGTCTTCTTTTTTCCCACCACGTCGGGGTAAATTTTCCAATGTACCATATTTTTCGTATTTTTTACAGATTTTTTCTACACCGGTTTTTGACATACATACATATTGTATTTTCTACCAATAGCGCGATAACTTTCACCTTTCTTTCGATCTTTAATAACTAATTCCCGTAATTGAATACACATTTCTTTTCTACTAACCATTTTTTTATTTTTTTTATGTGTAAACTGAACTTCTCTACAAATCAATTAAGTCAATTACAAACACCAAAATAACGCGGCTAATTAACAATATTCAGTCTCAATAACTAAAGTAATCAGCTATAGTATACTATAGAAAAAATTACAATATCAGTTACATTTGATATACACTCCACGACAAAATTATAGCCGCACCCTTATTTTTTCTTATATTTCACATTCTATTGTGTATACCGCCGTAATCTTCTAATATAATTATTCTACGATGCCAACAACCAATTAGGCCATAAAATTTTTCCAAGAAAGGATTCAGGTCATAAAATATTTGTAAGAACTTACAAAATTTAGGGTTTTTACTGCGACAAAATTATAGCCGCAGCGATAAAAAAAAAATACAAGAAAGTGAATTTCAAATAAATTTTATTTTGCTTTTTGTACCTAATAATGAGTGTTTTTTCCCTTAACAATTAATAATTCACAAATTCTATTTGGTAGAGTTTCATACAACTGTTTTATGTAATCTTGTTTTCCGTTTGTTTTTAATTGCACTTTTCAATTCTTCTATTGTGTCGTATGTTCTGCCACCGCTAAATACTTCTCGTGCTAAAATTCTCCACACGTTTTCAATAATATTTAGGTCTGTAGAACGAGTTGGCCACTTCAGCACCGATATCCCAGTACGCGCAAACCAGTCTTTCACTTTTTTGGACGTATGCACAGCTGCGTTGTTGTGCTGAAATATGAAATTTTCATTGTCGATGACTTCTCAGAACTCGGCTATGTCTTCTTCTAAAAGATTCACATACGTATCGGCATTCTATCGCATATATACAATAGAATGTGAAATATAAGAAAAAATAAGAGTGCGGCTATAATTTTGTCGTGGAGTGTAGTCCTCATAGGCACGAGTTACAAATTAAGTGAAGTTTCAGTATATTTCTCATAGGCACGAGTTAAAATGATTGAATGAGTTGAGAACAAAAATTTAACACACCAATCCTATTCAACTCACCACAATTTCGTTAAGAAATCAATGATGCTGCCAGATATACCTCACAATCAGCGTTGCCACCATGACTCTAGTGAAAAGTACCAAATAGGCTAAAAAAAAAGTACCAAATCAGTTTAAAACGTACCAAAACTTAAAAAACCATTCATGCATGTATGACTGGCGTAGTTATATTCCTTTACGAATATTATATATTAACAGTGAAAATTTGTACGTTTTTATACTTAATTATGTATATAAATATTGTTTCTTGTTAGCTGAATGATCGAATATTTAATAAAATCCCCTGTTAATCCTTTACAAATCAATAACAAAAAAACACTTAATACCATTTATTACAGTCCTTTAGTTTTTATTTAAATAAAAAATAACAATAATAAAAATCCAAGATTAACAAAAAATTTTACGCAAAAAACGTAAAAAAAAAACAAAAACAAAAAAATAATTTTCCAAAATATCACTAAATTTGTTCATTATCATTCATGTAATTCTTCATAAAAATGTCCTCCATGGAATTTCTTTTTTCTACAAGAATTTATTAATGCAATATTTGGTTCCCAAATTTGATTAACATCGACTTCGATTAACAATTGCTTTGAGAACATCATGTTTTCTAACGTATCCGATTTAAGTCTGTTCGTTAGTTTGTTTTTTATTATATTGATTAGAGAAAATCCTCTTTCTGCGGCAGCGCTGCTATGAGGAAGTGTGCATATGTTTAACATATAACTTGCCAATTCTTCAAAAATATTATGATTTGCGACATTTTTTATGTTTTTTATATTATACCAAAATTTCGAAATATCATCATCGTAATATTTTTGTAACATTTCTCTTTCTCCAAATAAATTTCTCCACTGCTCATTTAAAATCTTCTGGTTTTCATCCTTATGAAAAGGAAATAACTTAAAAAAATTCAAAATAGAAGGTTCTTCTCCTTTTTCAATTTCAAATGGATCTAAATAACTCAGCATTTTCAGTTTGTCATTACGAGGAAATTTTTCTTTTAATTGTTCGCAAAGTTTCACATAAAACTGTAGCAAATTATTCTTAACTTCAATAAGTTTAGAGTCATTTTGAGATATATTTTCATTTGAGCAAAATTCATGAAATTTAAAGCCAAAGTACATAGATTCAAAGCTCATTTGAGCGTCAAAGTCTTTAAAATTTACATTGTAATCATTTATACAAGATGTTTTAATGAAGTTTTTCAAAATTTTTTTATACAGTTCATCAATAGATTTGAAAATAAGGTGTATCTGTGTAGACTCGGATTGGAAAAGTTTATTTATGTCACTTATCAGAGGCAACAAATCTGATAGAAACAAAATATATAATTTTGAAAACGGATCTTTTAAAAATTCGTGGATGCATTTTATATCCTCATCTTTCGGCTTTTCGAAAGCAAGAAGATTAAAATAATTAAAAAGTGCTGACCATTGCTCCAATAATCTTTGAATTACGTTGTCAAACGACAACCAACGTGTACTCGAGAGCTTTAGTATTTTATGTTTTTTTCGTATTAAAGGATTCTTGAAATTCTTTAAAACAATTTTGACGTTTCGGGGTGTGGGCAAAATGCATGTAAATTTTTCTAATAGCCTGTTCTAAATGTTTGGGCAGTACTTTTGCAGCTGATGATATGCATAAATGAAGCAGGTGACATGTGTATCCAATTAAAAATATGTGAGGATTCATTTTACTTAATTGACTTTGAACACCACTATTTTTCCCCATCATAACCGAACAATTATCGGAACATAAGGAAATCATATTATCAAATGGAATTTCTTCATCTTCAAAACGTTGTTTTATCTTGCTAACAATTTCATCAGCCGTGGAATAATTTAAATCAGTTAATGCAAAAAAAACATCTTTCACTTTTTTTACTTTTTCAACAAAATATCGGGTTACTAGAATTAATTTTTTTTGACTTGAAACATCTGTTGTTTCGTCAATAATAAGAGTAAAATAGTTACTTTTTAAGTCCGCTGAAATTTGCCTTTTAGAAAATGGTCCAATTATGTCTTTTACAAGGGCTGCCGCTTTTGATCTGCCACATTTTATATTTGTATCACCTGTTTCATTATCATTGCAAACATTTTTGATCAATAAAGGTAATGAGTCCATGAGGGAAAATGGCAAATTGTGTTGCAAGCAATACATTACACACATTAATTCTTGTCGAATAACTTTGTTTTTTTTACTTAAAATAGATGAATTATGCTCATCCCAAAATTTCTCTAACCCTAAATTCTTTATTTTATTTACCTTGTTCGTTTTGTGTTTGTTTGTTTTTTCATGTCTTTCGAGGTGTTTCTTATTATTTGTAACTTTTTGAAAACAGAGTTTACAAAACGCATTTTTGTCAACTTGCATTAACCAATCAAACTGCTTTTCCCACTCTATTTTATACACCCGCTTTTCTTTTGCATTAATTTCTTTTTTGAATGTATCCTCAGAATCAGAATCGGAATCGAAACTGTGATTTATTTTGTTAAAAAAAGAAAAAAAAAAGAAAATTTAACTTACATTGAAGACAGTTTTTTTTAATTTATGAGTGAATTACTTTACTGAATCTACTGAATTAGTTGTTGTTTCTTTGGATGAGTCCTTCTCACTATTACTGCACTTTGGTTTTAATAAAAAACTGAAAATACAATTGTGCTTATATAGAAAGTTTTTTGGATTGAATTATATATGTATATTAAATGTTTTACCTTCTTATATCCATTTTGAAAATAAAACAGCTCGGTACACATGAAACAGTAAATAAAAGTAAAAAAAAAGAACCCGCAATTTTTCTTTTTAAATTTTTTAAACTAGATTACTTCATAAGAATGACAGCGTCATGTCACCAGAGTAAAGGCTAAAGGCCAAAGAAAAGTTTACCAGCAATATTGATCAACTCACCATACTTGTTCATTGTTGCCAGTTATCATTTACAAAAATACAATCATTTTTACCTTACTGATTATAAAGTTTTCTAATTATAAATTTTATAAACCAAAACACATAATAATGAACAAAATGAATGAAAAAGTACCAAATCATTTTGGTACGTACCAAATTTCGATTTTAATAAAAAGTACCAAATTTGGTACTTTCGTACCAAGGTGGCATCGCTGCTCACAATACATTAGGCATGCCTAGGGACGTCATAAAAATCAAAAGTATCGATATTAGTACTAGTATCGGAATCAACGGCTTGATATCGATACCAATACAGTATTGACCTTAAAATACTCACTCATTGTCTCTGTCCATATGTCTGTAGTTATAGTGATGTGATTCACAGCTTTCAATTTTTCTATTTTTCTTTATAAATTGATTTTAAAGCTTCAAATTTGTCGTCTAGTTTCTTTTTCAGAAAATTGACACTAGGAATTTTGTACTGAGGTACAATTTCTTTCAATAATTTTTTAAATCCTCTTCCTTCTACAACACTGAATGGTCTGTTATCTGCACAAATAAAATGCAGAAGACAATTCGTGATCGCCGCATACTTTGATCCCCCACCTAAAAAAAAAAATGAAAAATTCAGTATAAAATGGGAATTAACATTGAAATTATTTACATGAATATGAATAAATTCTATCTACGGAACGTTTTATTGGTCCTTTAAATGGCGGCGACATCATTGAATTGTTCTAATTATGAAGAAAAAAATGCTTTTATTCGTTTATTACCGTTTTCATTTATTCGTACTACCTCAGACAATTCATTATTTTCATCTTTATCTTGATTATATGATGAAGATGATAATGATAACACATTACTTGTTCTAATACTTTCATCACCACTTTGTTATTTGGAATAAAATCGGTTATTTTACGTATCCTAAAATCAATATTTAAAAAATTATGTAGCACTAAATAAATAAAATAAATTAAACCTATTTAGTAAAATTTTATCAAAATTTGCATTATTGTAAGCATCAGGATGCTGCTTTAATAAATGTTTCCTCAAATTTGAAGTATTTCCACTCGTTTTTATTTTTTTAAAACATAAAGAACACGATGCACTATTTTTGTCATTGTTATCTTTATCTCTTTTAAAAAATTTCCACACATCACTTTTTGTTTTCAAAGACATTTTATATATTAATATTAATATACACAGCCACAAAAGATAAAAAAAAACTTTAAACCTCGTAAACGTGTTTCCTTCACAAAATTTTATATCAAAATGGCTTCTTCAACAATTAATGTCGAAAATGAAGAAGGAAGCAGGGACAGCAGGGTTGTACTTGTACGTTTTTATTATTTTCAGGTGACTTAGTATCAAAACTTCGATACCATTCGAAAAGCATCGATACTGGAAAATATTGAAAGCACAACATCGAGTAATTGGTATCGTGGTATCGAAACAAAAGTATCGAGTAATACTCAGTACTTGAAAGTATCGTGACGACCCTACATGCCTAGCCAACAAACAACAAAATTAGTACGAATACACTGAACCAAAAAAGTGCGTAAATATAATAAAAAAGTTCATGATGTCAATAAAATATTCATTATTTTTCAGCCAATAAACTCGTTAATAGTTTCTATGAAAAATTGTTCATAGGTCTATAAAAGGTACATTAAGAAGACGAATTTATTAATAGTTATTACGTAAAGTTTCTTATGAACTGTTCGTTGAGAGAACTAACTTGTTAATAATTTCTATGTAAAATTTTATGAACCCTTTGTTGAGAGAACGAATTTGTTAATAACTTTTATGTAAAATTTCTATGAATTGTACACTGCGATGATGGACTGCTCTATAAATACAATGGAAAATTCATAAAACTTAATAAATTGAAAACATTGTAACAATGCACGATATTTGGAATATTAACGAAATTTTTAATTGTTAAAATGAATCAAATTAATAGAATTTACACAATACCATACAAAAAAATTAATTCCATTTATAAGTTCATTATTTTTTTATTTTTTCCAATTTTTCAAAATATACACATATTGGTTATTAAAACTATTAGTTTGTTATTCATATTCTTATATCTTTTTAAATTTTATAAAAATTATATACATATGTACATATTGAGCCGTTCACTGCACAAATCGACTAACTCGTATTTTTGTATTTTTTCTGTAGATGGTAGAGAGGCCTCTATTTTGTGGTCTCTTCATGGATACCTTGTCCCTTGGCAGCGAGAGGTGAAGAAGGACAAGGCTGGTTAAAAGAACGTCACCAGGTTCACAATTAGGGACTCACAAGAAGCATTTTTAACATTATGTAGTTCTTATGAAGAACTAGAGGATACCCTAAGATTTAAAACATCAAAGTCAACAAATATTCAGCCATTTATTATGGCAATAGGGGAAGATACGAGTATAAGTAATATTAAAGATATTTATGTTTATTTCGACGGCATTAAATTTCCTTTTAAAAGTTTTATTCGAGCGGTCGACATTTGTTTCAAAATTTTCCATTTATTTAATTTGGAATATCCAAAAGCTGCTGCCACTTTTTAGAATTTTATTCAAGTATTTTTTTTCAAAATAAATTCTAAAGAAAAATTTGCGAAAGTTAGTATTTTAGTTAGTCTTTTGGAAAAAGAAATAGAAATACAAAATTAAGAAATTTAATAATTAATACATACAGTCAGGTTCAAAATTGATAGGACACCTAGGTATCAAAAGTTTTTTTTTAATAACTCCAAATATAATAAAGGTACTTCCATGAAATTTACTATGATTAAACCTTTATTCGTTCTTGATATACTCACGAAATTTCATATTAATATAATAATTGTTTCTCATGTTTTAAGTATTATAATTGATTAATGTATTTTTATTTAATTACTTAAAACATGAGAAACAATTATTATATTAATATAAAATTTCGTGAGTATATCAAGAACGAATAAAGGTTTAATCATAGTAAATAGTTGCAATTAAGGTAAAGTTGTGAAATTAGTTGAATCATTTATTTCTTACTAATTTTTCTGTAGGAAATCTATTAACAATTTCTTCCTCTAGCTTATAGCTTCCTGATAAAGAGAGATGAATATTGCGTTCGTCGTAATACTGAGCTATTGTACTTATCAAATTCATCCGTTGTTCCTCGTTAAAAGTATTTTGGGCTTCGTAGCACTCACATAATATCATGCCTTTTTTTGTCTCATTTAAAATTGATGACAGGGCCAATTCCTTTACTTCTCCTTCTGGTTCTGGTGTTGTCTGCTTTAGGTATGGACTAGATCGATTTGATATTGATGATGGTGAAAGTGCAGACGAGAAGCATGGAGAAACTAAATTTTCCCGAGCGGAATTGAATACTGATAGTTGATAAGGATTAGGTAGAGGGAGTCCAATTGACTCACGCCACTTTTCTAAATTATGTTCAAAGCAAATTAAGGTCCCAGCATTAAAATTTTTCATCAATTTCTCAATGTGATGAATTTTTACAATTTTCAGTATTTCAATTGTAATTCCTTGAGCTAGAAATATGTATGCATGCATATATGACTTTTGCAAGTAGTTATTTAGAAAATTTAAAAGTACTTGCATCATTTACTTACAAACCAAATCACTGTACAGTCTCTCTAAACTCCACTCTTGTAAAAGGTTAAAGAGGTCCCTATCTTGAAGTTCTTCTGTCCTGTCAGTTGGAGTTGCTGTATTTTCTTCACTGACTATGAGATTTGTTTCCCTCAAGTCTAAACTTATATTACTCAAGTTACTCACGTTAAAGAGTTCCTTAAGCGTTTCATTTGTTATTACGATGTCTTCGGCAGACGGATTTTCCATTCTTTTTTAAAAAAGTAATTATTGGATATCGAATAAGACCATTGATATATTTTCGTTTTAAAAAAGTCAGATGATTGTCAACTGATGGAAATCAACAATTCGAAGTTTTAAGCTTGTTTGTAACAAACTGTAATTGAAAAAGGTATGAAAAAAGGAACAAATATATGAAACTTGAAAACAAGACTAACAACCATAAACTATCACAGTGCTAAATAATAAGGTTAAGGCAAAGAAAGTAGATAATATATAAGTCTCAAATTGTAAATTTTGAAAAAAGGAACTTTGACATTGGATCCCAAAATAAACGGGGAAGCTTTTCTTCTTAAATTTCGACGGCATTGATTTTTTGAGAGTATTTTATGACGTCACACTTTATGATTATTCGATCATGCTTTGGCAGATTTGTGCTGAAAATTTTATTTTTTTACAAATTTATATAACAAATTATTAATGATCATTGTTTCCAATTTATGCTTTTGAATAGTGGGAGTTAATAAGGGCCTTTTTCGAGCAAAGCAAAGGTTAAACGCGAGTATTTAACAAAATATGTATGTACATATTTAAAGGTATGATAATAATAATAAAAAATAATAGAAATTCTACTTTCTTTGGTTAAGGATAATTGCAATTATAGTATTCTTTTAAACGAAGCATTTTTTTGCCAAATGCAGTATTAATAATACTAACTGGAGGACCAACGATTTCACTTATTTCAAGTAATAAAAATTCTGCCAATGAAGAAGGATCTATTTCATAAGCCATGTAATGGGAGTCATACTGAACTTTTTCAATTTTCTGACAAAATAAATAAATTTGTTCTTCTTGTTTAATGACAATGGTAAGAACAAGAAATATTTCTAGATCATTTGAAAATTTCGCAACAAAAAAATTTTCCGCAATGGTTATTCCACAAAAAGTAATTTTTTTTATTAATTTAAAATTATCTGAAGCTAATTTTTTATTTATTAAATTTTGATATGAATTTTGAGTAATATGTTTTTCTTCGTACGAAAAATCTTCAAAATTTGACTCTTTCAATAGCCGATAAGTGAATTTAAACTGATATTTTTTGGATAGTGTTAAGCATATATTCTTTCTAGAAGTAATATTATGAGAATATATTTTAAACTGACGATGATTTGACTCAAACTTAAAACACCATAATAATCTTAAAGGACCGGACATTTTTATTACATGTGGATAATGAACTAAGTTGTGAAATTTTGGCTTTAAGCTATCATTAAATAAGCGTATATATTCGCTGTTGTGCTGTGTAATTTTGTGCTTTAATACTTCAACTAATTGTTCTGTAATTTCAAAAGAAAGAATAATATCAATAATTTCAATTAAAGATAAAACAAATTGCCAAACCTCATCATCGTTAGGCACTAAATCACCTATCATTAAGGGAAAGTAAAGAGTAAAAGTTAGCATTTCACTAGCAGACATTTTTAAGTGCTTATTAACAAGGTGATTCAATGTAATGTCACCAGAAATGTTTCCGATGTCATAAGCCCCGTAATTGAAATTTCTTTTTCTACTATTTAAAGTGTCAATATCGAAATATTTCATTTTCTGAGTGAAATGAAGTAAAATATGAGAAAAGTCGTAGTGGCAAACTCCTTCGAAAATATCATGCATCACATCAACATAGAAATTTTCAGACACATGAAAAGAAGGAAGTTCATTGAAAATACATTCTTCATTTACACCTGTTAGTGAACTACTACCTAGTTCAATATCTTCTGCATAATTCTGTCGTGTCCTTGAGAGTTCCTTACTTTCTGAACACATTTTCTGAGTTTGCTTTTTAGACATTTTACACAACCTACAAAAAAAATTACTTGAAAAAGAACGACTGAAATTGAGGATGGAATTGAGTCCTAAATTATCTCCAAGGATCAATCCTAATACAAAGTGTACTTGATGAACTGTGTTATTAGATTTTATTTGCAAACCATCAACTTCAAGAGCTCGAAGTTGGTTAACTAAAATTTGTAAGCATTTTTCAATGCCGAATTTTTTCATATCTGCTGTTTTATAGATTCCAGCTAACAAAATATTTTCCAGCTTAGCTTCTTTCTTTGGAAAACAAGGGAAAGATATATAAGCATTGCATATGGAATGAGATGTTACGTGTGAGCCTAAAGGATTGTTAATTTCAACGTCATCGAAATATAAGAAATATGGAATCACAATTTTTTGTGGAAAAAGTGCTTCTTTTTGTTTCCATAACTCGCAGTTAATAAAATTTTTATATGTTGAGGAACGTTTAAGAGAATCCATATGAAATAACATTTTGCATAAAAGATTATCTTTTTCGAATATTTTCTTGAAATACAAATTTAAAGGCAAAGCAACAACTTTGTTAATTTTTTCTGAATATGTTAAGGAACCACTTTTATGTATTGGCTAAACTGAAGAATTTATAGGAAATTCTTCAATATCTTTCATTAATTCCATTGATTTTAAAGTACTTTCTATTTGATATTCAGATTTGAATTTTTTGAGAGCATGTGTACAGCTAGTAATTATGCTGGAAATTTCGTTATATATTGCTTTTAAACTTCTTTTCAGAAAATTTTTTGAAAATATTCAGAAGGGGTTCAATAATAAAATTCTCTACTTTTTTTTGAATAGAAATCACATCTTTTCTAGAAAAACTATTATTATCATAAAGTGATAAAGTAAAAATTAAAGAAGATTGCGTAAAATGAGATAACAAATCAATATCAGATTCGTTATCAAGGAAAGTTTCAAATTCTGATTGAATTGTTGTGGGATTCACAGCGTCTTCAACCGCTGTACAAGAATAACATTGGGAGCGTTCCATGACTGTAGGGTCTTCATTATCATTGCAAACAAAAATATTCTCATGTTCATGCTTTCTTAATAAATGCCGTTTAAAACTTGCTAAAGAATTGAAACTTTGTACACAAAGGTTTTCAGAACAACGAAATACACTGTTTGAATGCAGGTTGTGTTTTTTTTTAAGATGAATAATTAATAAATCAACAGAGCCAAAATAGTTTTTACAAATAAAGCACATCATTTTTGGTCTTTTTTCGATATTTCAATTAATTACTTTGAAAAATTCACACAACATACATACATATAAGCACGTATTATATTAATGAAATTATGTATACGTAGACCTGAAAACTAATAGAAAATAACTAGAAAAGGAATATAAAATTTTTGTTTTTACTTACATAAATTTGTTTTTTCAATTTTCACTTTAAACATATGAAATATAGAAAATAAATACAATATAATAATTTGGTATTTTTTATATATATTTTATTTATTTTTATTCTTTATTCGTATACATATATATTTTATTTCAATAAACTTCACACAAAAAAAACGCACTGTTCTTCTTCGAATTTACTACTGTAATGAATGAAATGAAAGTGAAACATAAACATATGGAAAATTAGCGGATTAATAAACTTTACGCAAAATTCATTGTTTAAATGCACAAGTACATAGACTAAATTAAAAATTCATTGTCTCGATGTACGGTGTATACTGTATAGATTCATAATTTGTACTTAAACTTCTCGATGTACAAATACATAAACTAAATTAACGGTTTCATAATTTCTACGAAAATTTGGTTGTCTCGATGTACGGTGTATACTGTATAGATTCATATTTTGTACGAAAACTTCTCGATGTACAAATATGTACGTATAGACTATTTATAATTTCTATGAAAACTTCATTGTCTCAATGTACAGATATAAAGATCACATGAAAAAAAAAGTGATGCAACTGAAAAATTATCGTTAGAATGTTTTCATTAATCCAATAAACTTTTAATAGTTTTTAAGAATTTTTCATAAATAATGTTTTGAATAAAATAATATGAATCGAATTTTATTGTGTTAATGAACAGGTTTATACGTCTTAAAGTTTTGACTAATAATTGTTCATAATATTTATGAAAAATTGATTATGTCAATGTAAAACTGTTCAATAAACGGAATTCGTTGATATTATGAAAAATTTTTCGTTCAGTGTACTACAAAAGGCATAATTAAGATTTACGGTTTAGGGTGGCTTTTAAAATTATTACCTCAGAGGCTAAATCACCTACAATAACAACATTTCCATTTTTAATTTTTTAAATCATTTGTTTTTTTTTTTTAAAAAGTAGTAGATTTTATTTAGTGCGAAGTAGACTGAACAGCAATTAGTAGTATTTTTATTACAATTGTAGTAGGGGGACATCACTGCACAACACAATTGAAATTAATTCGCGTCCTTTTTAAATATAAGAAACAAATGTCACTAATGTATCAAAATTATTCACATTTTTTACTTTTTTATAAAAATTCACTTGAGAAAGCTCTATTCTGAAGCTCTTTCGAATTCAATAGAATGAATAGCGATATAAAAAACATATCTTCACTTGAAAATTGGTTTGCCGTGTATGCCAAATGAGTTTTCGAGATAAAGGCATTTTGAAGTTATGATTGTTATGATAAAAAGTTTAGTCTATAAATTTTTTTTCTTTCCACTATAAATATTTGTCAGTTCTTTGTCCAAATAATTGACCAATAGTAAGTTTTATTCTGGTCAAATTCTTTAGTTAGCGAATTTTTCTATTTTATTTGTATATTTGTGTAATTAACATTCAAACTAAGCATACATTTTTTAAATTTACTATTTATGTACCAAAACTTCAAAATGACAGAAATTAGCAGAAAACTTAAACGATAGCGAATTTGAAAATAGAACCTGCTACGGTAACGAAAAATAACAGATTTCTCAGATAAATTTTTCACTCGAACGCTTTTAACAATTTTATCAGAGATACCTATAATACTACCGATTTCAACATATTTTAAATATCTATTGATTACACTATGCAAGCTATCGACCTCTTGAATTAATAAATGCCCAAGCTCTGAAAACTTTTGGATGAGTTGATTTATGTGTGGATTTCGTGCAATGAAGTTGTGTATGACCGCAAGAATAGAAAACTATAAATTATTTCAATTATTGATTCAAATATATTTCACTTGAAGAAATGAATAAATTATAAAACAGAACTTTTCTTAATAAAAGCGGATGTTTTAACTCACCATATACCGACTCTACCGACATTTTTCAGAACAATGAATAATACAACGAATCGTTATTCAAAATAGCAAATCTCAAATATAACTAATCGTTATTCAAAATAATAAAAAATAGTAAACTTCAACTATAACGAACGTATTCTGAACAGAAGTATTTTAGAGCTGTGGTCATAATTTGGTTTCTCATCAATTATAAGTTCTTTTGATAAAAATATATTTATTGTATTTTCGTTATTTAGACGATTTCTTTTTGTGTCTTTGATTAATTTTAAATCTGAAAATTTTCTCTCAGCGCTGGCAGTACTATGAAGAAGACAACATAATTGCAGTATATAATTTGACAATTATTTATATGGGTTAGTACTTAGTTGGTCCGTAATTGCCTTTAATTGAAGCCAAAATTTAATAATATTTTTATTTTCAAGTTTAGCTAATAATTTGTTTTCTCCAATCAAGTTTCGCCATTGCAAATTTATAATTGTTTCATCCGAATTATTGTAGGGAAATTCATTAATTAATGGCATAATAGTTGCACATCACATGTCGCATTTCTTCAATATAATCTTGTTTTGATTCCCTATCTAAGATGTATATTTTTCAAAATCCATGCCAAAATACATACAAGAATACTCAAGATAAAAATTTCGATTTCGAATGTCTGTATCTACATTCAAATATTCTAGTTTTATGAAGTTTTTCATAACACTCAAAAGTAAGCTTTCAGCTGATTCTAAAAGAATATGTATTTTTGTAGTTTCAGATTGAAATATTTTATTATATTTATTAATAATTTGTAAATTTTCCGAAAGAAATTTCAAATAAATATAATTTCTCTTATTTTTCAAGAATTCAAGAATTGGAGTTGCATTTTTCTCACTTTTGTCTTCAAAATAGTGCAAAATAAAGTACTGCAAAAGTGGTTGCCATTGTTCTAATATACTGGTTGTTCAAAATGCCGTTAGTATTAAAAAAACTAATACAGATTTTTTTAAAATTTATATAAGTATGTATATTCATTCAAAGTATTCTCCATTGTTTTCAACTACCTTTTCCATTCGCTCCTTCCATAATCTAAACGCGTTACTTCAAGTTTCTTTTAGAATACTGTTCAAGTAGTCCATTACCAGTGATGTGACTTCAGAAAATGAAAACGGAATAGATTGTGAAAAAAAAGTGGAGTAGAAAGGGAGTAGATTTTAATGGAACGAATTTACGAATAATTTACCAAAAAAAATACAGTTTATTTTAACAAATTTAATAAAAACAAAAATTAAATACATTTATTATTCCATTAACATACTATAAACAAGAGTAAATTAATTCCTTTTTATATTTTTTTAAGGAAAAAAAAAATAAAAGTAAAAAAGCGATAATTTCTTATATTATATTATTGCATCTTTTGTATTCCACTAATTGACAGGCTGTGTTTCGAAACGTATTGATACCGTATTGATACAATGTCACAAGTTTCAAACTTTTAAGGTAAAACAGTTACATTTGCACAAGTTTCAGTATGTATTGAAAACGTATATTTGTATATATAAATATACATTTCCGATACATATTGAAACTCGTGACAATGCAAGCATTCTATCTTGAACGTTTTGAAACTTGTGACATTGTATCGATACGGTTTTAATACGTTAAATATTTGGCTGCGTTTGATATTAAATCAAATATTTTTCTTGGATTAGTAAATTGTAAAAAATAAATATCTTCTTTAGCAAAATTGAAACGATTTTTAATTTCTTTGCATATTGTTATATAGAATTTAACAGCATTAAGTCTGATAGTTACTAAATTTGGATCATTTATTGGAAATGTTTGTACTATATCATTGAATTTTAACCCGAAAAACATTTGACTTTTTGATAAATGGAATTCAGGATTTTCGAAATCTATATCTAAACTCAGGTGCTCAGGTTTCACAAAATTACTTAGAATAGTTTTAAATAGATCAGTCATAGCACTATAAAGTTGATCACAAAGGATATTTTTAGACTGGAAAAACGTATTGACTTTTTCTATTTCATTTAACACATATGATAAAAAAGAAAGATATGCACGGTTTTAAATTTTTACAACATTCAGAGTTGGCAATTTGTTGCCAACACTTAGTATTGTAATTTTACATCATAGAATTTGTACTAAATTTTAGTATTTAAAATTACTACGAAAATTTTTTTTCATTTACATCAAAGATTTAATTTTACATCATCAATTTTAAATCAATTACAAGCAAGAATTAGGTGTGTTTTTGACTTACATTATGCTATGTAAATTTAAATTCATCATGTGAATTAATTAAATCATGTGTGGAAATTTAAATTGCAATGGAATTTTTGATTAAAATGCTTTTTTTCTGAAATAAAAAAGTTTTTATTTATATTTTTACAAAAATGTAACATTTCAATACAAAAACTAAAATTTTCAAAAATTTCTAGCCTTATATAAAAAAAAATGCTTAAGAGTTCACCTCAAGTTCAAGTATACATGTTAAATGTTAAAAAAAAAACATAATATACACGTATCATATACAAAGATTGCTTTCAAATATTGTTTTTATAAATTTGAATTTTAAATTTTTTCGATTAATCGCATGACCCTGGCCATCGCCGTTAGATTTTTCTTTTTTCCTGTTGATGCTTCTGTGTAATGTCCAAAGAAATATCTCTGAATGAACTCCATTGTTTGAGATATTTCTTTCGGATATTGCACATTTAGAATGAAAAACAGACAAAAGTTTAAATAAGAGCTTCTATGTTGTTAGATGAAGAATTAACTAATGTACTATCAGCGTAGATATATATAACATCACCAGATTCTGTTTCTGCAATATAAAATTAAATTATTTATAGATAATTAAATGGACATGTAATGTAGAAATACATAATTTTTTTTGTTACTGATGGAAAAACTTTTACCAACTAAGCAAAACCAAGGATGTGGACCAGGAGGTATTATTACGAAAAATAGTTGAATTGATGTAAAGTTTTTTAATTATTCAAATTTTTAAATCTTACAGGGAAAGTTTTGAATAAGTAATCAATGTCTTCATTAAAATATTTGGTAATAAAAGTCAAAGCAATAAGACGTTCAGCATTATCGTTACACGATACTATTTTTGGTTTACTCTGTCGCCCAAATTCAATAATTTTTTCTGCTTTTTCATTAAAATTGTCCAAAATATTTTCTGGATCAATTTCAGTTAATTTCCTAAAGTGTTGAAATATAAAACATTTATATAAAAGAAAAGGCCATTTTTCTTTTACGTCCGGAATTGTTGGTAGGTTTTCGAAGTTATTTAAAAATTTTCTTTGATCTATATAAGATAAGTCCATTAATTTTAAAATTTTACCCCATTCATCCTTATTCCACTTTTTTTATGGGAAAGTTCAATGAGTTTTTCTGTAATATCTGACGTATATTCTACATTATCACTGTGATATTCTTTTTGTTGCCAATTTATGCAAGTTTCTTCGAAATTCTTTGATAATTTTTTTTTTCTTCAAAGGGATTTTCGAATCGTTTTTATTTGGTCAAGTAGTTGGCCTGTTTAAATAATTCTTCCTTCGTATTAATGATGTAATTAATGGGGAATTTTTTGTTGTTATTGGCTTTCCTGTAACATCAGTGAACAAAAATGTACGGGGGTATTTCGCAATTAATTTATCAACTACACGACGAAATACACTGATTGGAATGAAAAAGGATATTGTACGCAATTCATCCACAAGTGTGTGTATCACTGGTTTTTAAAGAATTCCCAGTTTTTGTTTCTTTTCACATGAGTCAATGACGGCTTTTGGAAATTTTCCCCATGGTATTTCAAAATTATAAAAAGTAGATTTTACTGCCGCTGATAGGAAAGAATTTTCTTTCTCGCTGTCTGATGACAACACACCACTCGTCATTGTTAAAGTGCTCTGCATAGATGAAACTTCGGAATTCATTTCACTTGTTACATCTTTTATCAAGTCTTCGTAGTTAAACAGAAGGTTGTCATTTTGTGGTGCATTTAAATACAAAACGTTTTCATTGTTTTGAACGTCAGTACTTGACAATGATGATGTAACAGGCTTCCAGACGTCATTCTCATTTAAAATCAGCATACACTTTTCAGCACACAATTTCAAAATATCGTCCTCATCGACTTCACTCCCATCTTCCTCTAATACTAGTTTAATTCCACTTAAGCCTTTCAAATGTGCTAAAAATAAAATATTCATTGAAAATTTCTTACAATTTATGAATACAAATATTCATCATTAAATTTTACCTGCATTTATTACATTTTCCAAATTAGGTTCAGAAAGAATAATTTTTTTTTGTCGTCGATCAGAACTCCAAATTTTGAACAATAATTTCTCCATAGACATTTTCAAACAATTTCTTTTTTTATATATATACTGTTGCAATTTGGGAGAACACCTAAAATATACAAAAAAAAAAATTGCATTAGTAAACGTAAGTAAAATTAGATTGAAAAGAAATTACCTTTTGATCAGTTCCAACGCTGTGTCCCATCGTCCTATTTGCCTGAAAAAGAAAGATAATTAATACGCAAATAATCAAAAACAAAAATTGAATAATAAATCTAAATTTGATGAAAACAGGCTATAAATAAAAGGAACTTCCAATTGAACACCAAATTTTAATAAAATCGGTGCCCAAACCAGAAGCCCCTATTAACTACAGCCCAATCCTAAATAAATGAATAAAATAAATAAAATAATTAAATTAAACAAGAAGGAAAAAAGGAAAAAGACAATAAAAGGAAACAAACACAAAACAAAAACAACAAAGCTCACACTTAAAATTCTTTCTTACAACAACAAAACACCAAGCACAATGGAAAACCACTACACAAAAACAATACTACACGAACACAACAAAAAACGTTAAAAATCAATAAGTTCGCGAATTTTCTGTAAAGAAAGTTGAAGATTTTCCAGTGGGAGTAAAAGAATTTTCTCACCTCACTGGAAATCTAACAAAGAATTTCCACAGAAAATTCGCGAATTTTGAAAAACACTATAAAGGAAAGGTCACTAAAACACCGTGATTGAATCCGCGGTTGAATCTTTTAATTCTTTTAATCCGAAAAATTTTTCTACAATTTGATTTTCTTTTAAAAATCATACTATAAGTATTAAACATTTAAATGAACTTACATTGGTCGTTTCATCGATTGCCAATGAAAATTGCGTATTTTGCAAGTCTTTTGCAATTATACTTCTAGAATAAGGTCCAATTATTTCTTTGATCATTGCTGTCATCTTGGTCCTTCCACATTTAATTGGTAATTTTTGTGCAGATACTGCCTGTACATATTGTGGCAATGAATCCATTATAGAAAAGGGTAAAGTATGCTGTATACAAAACATAACACTTGTTATTTCCATTCTTACTTTTGAATCTATTCTTTTTGTAACTGATGATCGTTGAATAACATCAACTACAGACATGGACATTTTCTCAATTTTTTCTTTTTCAATATGAGATGATCGAAAACTGTGTCTTGTAATATGGCTTTTATTATTTGATAATGTTTTGAAGCATAATTTACAAAATGCTTGACCATCATTTTCTTTTAGAAAATTAAACTCTTCTTCCCGTTTTTTTATATTTCTGGGAATATTTAACTTTTTTAATTTTTATTGCGTTGTCACTGTCGTTTTGTTGTATTTCTTGCAAAACATTTGAACTATTGAAAATGTAAGGATTTAAGGAAGTATAAGTATTTTTATTATAATGTTTATATTTTAATATAATGTTTATATTTTAACTATTAATTTCCAATATTTTTAATAATAGTTATTAAAATATGTAAAGTAAAATAAAAATAAACTAAATAAACATAAAATGTCCTACCTTATACAATCTCGTGTTTCCTTGGAATTGGAACCATTTTCGTCACCTTCTGAATCCTTTTTTTGCTGACTGAAAACAAATTAAATATTTGTAAGCAAATATAAATATGTACTTTAAGAAAAATAAATATATATTATTTACCTGTTTTTATCTACTTTTTTAAAACATTTAAGCATTTTAAGGCTGACCGCTGAAACACAATTGTGCGAGAATGCGATTTGAAGGTTTCGTTAAAACAAAAACAAAACAAAACGTCAACGATAAAACACAATCACTACAGAACATTACACATTTGATACTGAACAAATATCTGAAGTAAAGGCAGCAAAACTATTGTCAACAGAAAAAATATGACGCTTTTTGACCATACTTCAAGTTTCAAGATGATATTTATGATAAAACCAAAATGTAGTAAAAAGAGAGTAGAAATGTAAAAATTTCTTAAATCGGAGTAGATTAGGGTGTTTGTGGAGTAGCGGAGTAGAATCAAAAATTTAAAAAAAATCGGAGTAGATCTACTCCGATCGGAGTAAAGTCACATCACTGTCCATTACTGCTGAATCTAAGTCTTCCTCTGAATTTAATGATTTTCCTCTGAGCTTTTGCTTGAGTCCACTGAAAAACCAAAAGTCTGGTGGATGTGGTACAATTTTGATGTTATTTTGAAGCAAATAATGAGTGGTGAGATTTGCGGTGTGCGCTGGTGCATTATCGTGGTGTAAAAGAATTTCTGTTTTTTGAGCCTTTTGAAACACGCGTGGAAGATACTTTGTGCTGTACCATAAAGCTGTAACACTTTGAAAAATATAGCATAAAGAACTTTGCCAACAGTTTTCTTTTTTTTTACTACTTCAGGTGGAGTTTCATTTTCGAAAATCTATATTTTCGATTCGTGTGGTAATTTTGGCTCGTAGTAATGTACATATGTTTCATCACCGCTGATAATTTTATCGATATACGCTTCACCATAGTTCTTCCACATTTTCAGATTTTCTGTGCAAATTTCCACACTGGTCTTTTTTTGCTCTGTTGTGAGTCTGTGTGGGACAAAGCGACAAAATTTCTTTTGCACATGTAATTCATCCGAGCAGATATTCACCAATGTGCCGCGCCTCATACCTGTGATCTCCTCTAATTCAGTATATGTTAAATTTGGATCTGCTTTTATTGCATTTTCTACGATCTCAATATTTTCTCTTGTCGCAGATTTTGGACGACCGACCTCCACCATGTTCATCTTTTGTAGACTCTCGACCACGCTTGAACTGACGTATCCACTGTACTATGTGAAACTACGAATTCTCCCAAACGTGCAATTTTTCTTTCATGAATTTCTTTAACTATCTTTGTTTGAATATATTCATATTTAATAATAGCTCGAATTTCTTCAGAACTTCACTCCATTTTATTTCAAAATGTTCACTATTCTTTTACACTTTAACAACTAATTACTCTTTAACCACTGATGATACTTCAATAAAATTTAGCAACAATAATATTTAACGCGTCAACTTATAATGGAATAGTTTATGGGTTTGCCCATTGCTTCACATATAATATGCTAACAGCAATTTGAACAACCGGTACGATTAGCAACATTTTCTAAAGATAGCCATCTTGTTGGACAGAGCTGTAATATTTTGTGTTGTTCTACATCAAATGCATTTTGAAATTCTCTAAAATCGGCCTGTCTTTTAGAACTGTAAGCAAAGTGTGCATAAGTATCTTTCAATATTTTCGTTATATGTTTTGGCAACATCTTGGTTGCATAATATGAACAAAGATTTAAATTGTGGCAAACGCATCCAATAGTCAGTAAGTTTGAATTAATGTTTTTCAATCTTGTTTTAACTCCAGATATACATATAACATAGGCGTTATCAGATCCAAATCCAATCATGTTTTGTACAGAAATGCCATATTCAGTTAATTTTTCAACAATTTTATCATATACATATCTCTTTTGTGGAAGATTCATTTAATTCTATCAATCCTAAGAATCTATCCTTTACAGTATTCAATTTGTCATCAAAATATCTGATTATAATAATGAGAGATGCTTTTGTAGTTACATCAGTTGTTTCGTCTATTAATATACTGTATTTTTTCTATTTTACGCTTTCTGTAATTTTCTTTAAAGCAAAAGGACCTAGAATATTTCTAGTTAAGGACGTTGCCTTTTTTCTTCCACATTTTATACCTTCGGTAATATTTTTATCTTTTAAAATTAGATTTACTACTTTAGGCAAATAACCCATTTGTTTAAATGATAAATTATGTTGAATACAGTACATGGTTAATGTAATGTCAAATTTCATTTTGTACAATTCATATTTTTTTTAATGACCAATTCAATCTAACATGTAAAATGTAACAATTGTTTTTTTAGTTTTATTCTTTCTTAATTGTTTTTATCCAACATGGAATTTCGATGGCGAAGAAGTAAAGTTTTATTATTTGTTAAGGCTTTATACATACCTTGCAATAGGCATAATTATTTTTTTCTTTCAAGAATGGAAATATATTTTCCCATTCGTTTCTATATATTTGTTTATGTAGTCGATATTTAAATTCTTCATTTGCTGAACTGAAATAAAAAATAATTTTAAATAATTTGACAATTTAGTTTTTAATTAATCTACTTGATATATCATTAAACCTTTACCTCGTTTCTTTAGCATTTAAAGTTGATGTACCAATGTTGGATTTATTGGTGGAGGAGGTAAAAGGAGCAATTGTTTCACTTTTCAAAAATAAAAAAGTAAATGATAAATATTTATAAAACGTATAAGTTTAATTTATATCTATATTTTACCTTTTGGATAATGGTTGAAAATGCTGCAACATTTTACATTCCTTTTAGAATTTGTTAAATTATTAATTAAAAATTTTTAAATTTTTTATAAAAAAGCACATGCACTGCACAGCACTCTCACAGAAAAGATAAAGAATGAAAGAACAACGAATGTGTTTGTTTTCTCCTTTTTAAAATACACTATAAATTACTCGCGAATCGCGTTAGTCTGTAGAAACGAATGGTAACTTAACTAACTCAAAGATCATCAATCAGCCCTATACCAATCATACACATTAATGTGATATGTGATATTGACCATCTACATATATTTGACAAAATTAACCAATTAAAAAAAACCAGTATTAAATAGATTTGGGTAAAAAGTAGTAGATATACTACTATTGTACTAAGGGTCACATCACTGGAATTGCTCCACAAAATAATTTCAGTTATGTTCGGGTGTTCACGAATCAAAATTTGTAAAATTACATATAAACCACCAGCCAAATCATCCCACATACAACAAAAATGCTTTTTAGTCTTATCACAAAAGCATGCTGTAGCCGTCAAATTATACGTATTTATTTTCCTTTTGTAGTAAAAAGCAGATGCAGGTCCTTTAGAAAGTGAGTAAACAGATTGTAAGTCAAAACAAACGATGACTCGATTAGGATCTATATTATTTTTTATTTAATTCCCTTTCTGCTTTGAGTGCTTTTATTTCATTTCTGTATATTAAATTTAGATGACTCTGTCATGGAAGGATTTTTATTATTTTTGAAAAGAAAGTTCTTGTCATGCAGAACTTTAAAATAATAATAAATTAGTTTAAAAAGAATGTTTCACAAACTTGATTTATTTAACTTCCATTTTCAAAATAATACATAAAGCTCTTTTGTTTTTTCTTTTAATCCTCAATTCTTCATCGGTTTAATACTTTTATAAACTTATTTATTTCTTTCATGTCATCACTGGAAAGCATATTCGGACCTTTTTGACATCTTAATAAAGTTGTCAAGCAAGTTTAGAAAAACGCTCCAACATATATAATTCCGAATTCCAACGTGTGATTTTTACGACTAGTTTGAGCTTTTCGTAAAATATCGGCTGCCGTAACTGATCTATTAGAAAATGTAACAACTTTTTTTACTTTTTCTAATATACAGCTAGCGACATAGAAAAGTGCGGTCTGATAATTTTTATACATTTTCTAAAACAAATGTCCTTTGCGTTTATTTTATGATTCATAATGTTGGGTTTTTTTGCATCTATAATAGGATCTGTCCCTCTACACCCTATATAAAGTCCCGAAAGATTTATTCTTCATTATTTAGCTAGTTAAATTTGAAAAGTAATTTTTAATATAAAAATAAAAAAGTAAAATGAGTGGAAAAAAACAAATGTCAGTTGAGGAAAAAAGTGCGGTTCTTACTTTGTATAAGGAAAATATTTCTATAAAAAAAATATCAGGATAGGTAGAGTACGCAGAATCTTCTGTAATGAAATTTTTGAAAAATTTTTAAAATTTAGGGAATTTGAAGAGGAAAAAAGGTAGTGGTGCTAAAAGAAAAACCACAGAAAAAGAGGACCGGGAATTAAAATTTAAAGTATTAAAAACCCCATTTTTTTTGCTACAAAATTGAAGAGGGAATAAAAAACTACAAACTATACTAACTTAAGTGTTCGTACAGTTGAAAAAAAATAAAATAAACACATAAACAGAAAAACCACTCTGAAGTGAGAAAATGAAGGCTAATCGGCTTCAATAGGCTGAAAACCATTAGGAATGGACATTTGATGATTGGCCGCGAGTGACTCTCTTCGACAAACACAACTTCAATTTATTTGGACAAGAAGGAAAGCAGAGCGCTCGTCGAGAACAAAAAACATAATTGGGCCTCATTGCATATTGACAACTGTACAACATTTACCGTGTGTTATGGTTTGTGGGTGCATCACAGACTATGGAGTTTGCCCATTAAAAATAATAGATGGAATAATAAATTAAGAAAAATATGAGAAAATCATCTCAAATTATGTTTTTTCAACATTTGAGGACATGGCTCAATATACAGAGGATCCAATATTTCAGGATGATTCGGTTCCATGTTACAGAACAAAGCTCGTAGGTATTCCTTTGAACTAGAATTCTGAATTATTTTTAAAATTGTTATTTCTACTGCATATAACAAATTAAAAAGAAAATTTCTGGTTATATTCATTGTCCTGGCCAGAAAAAATTCCTGACATGAACATAATGCAGAATTTTTAGGGTTCCACTGACATGAGACTCAATGAAAATAAACCGAAAACAGTGGAAGAATTGAAAAATTCTATATAAAATATTTGATATACTGCTTATCCTTATTAAATTATATCATTATTATAAAAATTAATTCCGCAGAGAGTCGATGTGGTCATTAAAGCAATAGGAGGAGCTATAAAATGTTAACTTTAATTAAAAACTTCAAATAAAATGTAAATAATTATAAATAGAAAATTTAGGTTAAGCAAAATAGTTATACGGTTTATGACGATGTTCGAAAAAACAAATCCAGGCAATAAATTTCATTTAAAAATTAAAAAAACAATTTATTCTTCTTTATGTTCTTACAAATTATTACACATTTTTACACATTTATAGGGAAAGGGTTTAGAAAGTAAAAAAAAAAAAATATTTGCAGGTAGACTAGCCTTCTCTTTATTATAGGTTTTACCTCTTACTAGATCAGTCTTATCATAGAAATAAAATACCCAACATTAGGAGTCATAAAATAAACACAAAGGACATTTGTTTTTGAAAATGTATAAAAATTATCAGACCGCACTTTTCTATGTCGCTAGCTGTAGCTAAAAATTCAGGAGTATTATTAAAAGCTTTTTGAGGTATTAAATCTATGGAATGTGCAAAACACGGAATATATTTCTGGATGCCAAAAGTCTCGGTAATAGCTTTTTTTATGTTACTTCCATTATCGGCAACTACAGCTATTATATTGTCTTTTTCAATACTCCACTGATCCAGGATTTCTCTCAAACGCCTTCCCAAATATTCATGTTGATGAGGCTCACTTAACTCAAAAATGCCAATATTTATAGATTTTAAGTATTTTTCCTGTAAAAAGTGAATTGTTACACCAATGTAACTTCTTGTGTTTAGTGTGTCTGTCCACACATCTGTTGAAATTGTAACTGGTTTTCTTTTACAGTTTTAATTAGATTACGAAATCCTGTATCCTGTATAACCAATAATGACTGAAAATCTTTACAAATAAAATATAATAAAGCATTTGAAATTATAAAGCCCATTCATAATAGAATTACCCATGTGTAAAAGTGTATAAAACTTACCACTGTGAGAAGATATCTTTTCGAAAATATTTTGAATTTGAACAGAATTTGCTGAACATAAGTTAACAGTTTCATTGACATGAGTTTTTTGAGGCATTAGCATATGTCATTCAATTTAAAACACTTACTTTTTTACTCAAATTACTCCTATTTTCCTCGACGAAAACCGACGCAGATTACTTCAATTTTTTAAAGGTTTTCTGCTCCTCAGCCGGATTGGGATGTTTTCTTTTCAAATAAGATAATAAATTGGACGTATTTCCATAAATCCGTATTATTGAAGAACAAAGAAGACACTGGCTTTTGGTGTTATCTATCTTTTTAAAATAATTCCACACTTCTTCCATTTTTAAATAATTTAAACACTTTATTTAAGTTAAAATTTTGTACGTTAGAGTTCAGAATTAGATTAGATATCAAAAAATTAGAAACTTTAGAAACACACTTCACACTTTTATACTTAATATAGAAAAAGACAGGTTATGATTGACACAACAAATTCATCAGGTTCTTTTTAACACGACTACTGTTGACACTTGACAGACAATATGGTTTGGTTATGGATGGCATGTGTAACGTAACGGAGAATTAAATATGGAAAGATGTAGCAAGTTTTTGCACAACCTGCCTCCTAGGTGAACCCCTGCCGGTCGGATCCAGCCGCTTCAGCCTAGGGTTGGTTCTTGGGGTCACCCTTTCGGAAGTTTCCGCTTGTTACATAGTTAGACCGGCTACAAAAACATACCAGAATTCAAAAAAAAAAAACTCCACAAACTTTAGCAAGAGAAAGGAAAGCCAACATGGACCGTGTCAGAGCCATAAACACTGCTGTGAAAGAAGAATCGACCAATTATGACTGCGACCGACCTCTACTCACGACGATATCCACCACCCACAGCCCCCTCACTGTGCTTTATATTTTCATGATGTTGAAAAATATATCGCTAAACCTACCCCCAAATTATACAAAAGTACATACAGTATTGTGCAAAACTAAAGCAACCATTTGTAGTAAAATGGAAACTCGTAAGAATTTTACACTTGTATTAAAATTTACTTAAAATTTTTAACTTTCTTTTATACAGTATTGTGTAGTTGTTAAATAACAAATATAAAAAAAAACATTCATCAAATACATTATTTAAAAATTAAATAAACAATAGGAGATCCCAATTTCAGCCTGTGCAAAACTAAAGCAACTTCATTCAGATATAAGAAAAAAAATTAAAAATGCTAATTCGTTTTCAATATTTAATGCCATAGCCCTTATTTTTTAATACATCAATACATCTTTGTGGCATGGACTCAACCAAATTGTTTAAAACGTCTGTAGGGATGTTCTGCCACTCGTTTCTAATCGCTACGAACAAATCATTCTCATTTTTGAATTTTCGTCCACTTAGACGCCTTTTAACAATGGCCCACAGATTCTCTATAGGGTTCAAGTCAGGAGATTGCGAGGGCCAATTTAATACTTGAACCCTATTCCGTTCAAGCCAATCCGACACCAACTTCGATGTGTGTTTCGGATCATTATCCTGTTGAAACACCCATCGAAGTTGCATCTCTTCTTCTGCAAATGGTAACATGATCGTTTCAAGTATATCTCTATACTTGAAACGATCCATTATCCCTTCTATTCTTTCAAGTGGACCTTGACTTTGAGCAGAAAAACATCCCCACACCATAATACTTCCACCTCCATGCTTAACCGTTGCTTTACAATTTTGAGGATGAAGCCGACTTCCTTTTAATCTCCTCACGCCACGAATACCATCTGAACAAATTAAATTAAATTTGCTCTCGTCGCTAAAAAGAACTGTTTTCCACTTACTTATAGTCCAATCTGAGTGGTCCCTTGCAAATTTTAGCCTAGAAAATAGAAATAAATAGGAGTGGTTTTTTGGTAGGTCTGTAACTGCGCAAATTGTTCTCTAAAGCACGTCTTCGAACAGTACTCGAGTCAATTTTTAATTTTAGAGTTTTAACAATTTCTGCCGAAGAAATAAAAGGGTCTTTTTTTATCAAAGAAATTATTCTTCAGTCCGCTCTTTGTGTAGTTTTCCTAGGCCTGCCACCTGCATGTATAGTTTCAAAGTGATGTCTCATTTGAAATCTCGATATCATTCTTGAAATAATCGATTTATGGATTTTATATTTATCCGCTATGGCCTTCTGTGACATTCCACTTTGATAATCACCAATTATTTTTTCTTTTAAAAAAGTATTATATTTGTTTTGCGTCATAACTTAACACAATTTTTGAAAATTAAACACTTCACTGATCGACTATTGAAATACTACACAAAAGATGAAAAAGTGTCTTTACTACACTTAAACTAACTCATCTAATCAGAATTTTTACCAATTATTAGAATACCGTTATCTAAAAGCATTTTTTTTCTTATATCTGAATGAAGTTGCTTTAGTTTTGCACAGGCTGAAATTGGGATCTCCTATTGTTTATTTAATTTTTAAATAATGTATTTGATGAATGTTTTTTTTTATATTTGTTATTTAACAACTACACAATACTGTATAAAAGAAAGTTAAAAATTTTAAATAAATTTTAATACAAGTGTAAAATTCTTACGAGTTTCCATTTTACTACAAATGGTTGCTTTAGTTTTGCACAATACTGTATGTATGTCCTTTTTTTTTTTTTTTTTTTTTTTTTTTTTTTTTTTTTTTTTTTTTTCCAACTAATGTGTTTTTTTCTGAACTTCTGGCTTTTTTTTTTTTTCTTTGGGAAACGAGAGAAGAAAGTATAATTAGAAATTCATTCTATTTTTAATTTTATTTGCCCTTTTCAATTATTCAAAAAAAAAAATATAATCAAAACTAATTATAATAATAATGATCATTAATTACATAATAATAACCCTAAATGATACTACATATACAGTAGCGAGCAAAAAAACAGACCACCACACGTTTATAACATGTTGTCAGGTACCAAGTCTTTGAATTTTTTGTTTATCAGCAAATAAAAACCCATTATAAAATAGTTAGATAGAAGAGGTTTTTGAAATTAAGTTAAGTTAGGTTAAGCAATATTTAACCCAGGAATTACCATATTATTCTTACATACACGCCTGTGTATTTAAAGAGGTAGTCGATTTTGGAATTTAAAATAAAACAAATGTTAAGGAAATAATGAAAATTTTATTACTTTTATTGTGTTTTATCAAAATTGAGGTCTATTTACATTTTGTTTGAATATATTTTAGTATTATTAGAAAAAAAAATTATTTTAGTATTTCGTTGGTCCTCCTTTTGCTTTTATTACCGCAGTAATCCTTTTTGGCATGGATTCTATTAAATTTTCAATTGTTTCTTTTGTTCTGTCATCATACCAAATTTTTTGAATTTTATTTTGAAGATCCTTTAGGTTTTTTGGTTTTTGCTTCCTTAATTTTACTTTAAATATTCTCCATAAGTTTTCTATTGGATTCAGGTCGGGGCTGTTACCTGGCCACTTCATGGTAACGAGTCCAATATTTTCCAAAAAAGTTTTTACCTGTGATAAATTAATTTAATATTCGATTTAAATTTTTTTTAGATATAATGAAGAAGCCGAAAAAGTAAAAACTTACTATTTGTGCTCGGTGACACGGTGCAGAGTCACCTTGAAAAACAACTTTCGATGTTTGTGAAAGGTGTTCTTCAAGTGACGGTAGAAGACTTTCTTCTAAAATAGTTTTATAGCTTTTTGCGTCTACTAGAGGTGGAAAACTATCGGAAATTTGGACTATCGATAGTTTCGATAGTTTTAAAAAAAACTATCGATAGTTATCGATAGCTTCGATAGTTTACGTCCAAATAAAAATGACAACAATAAATACTTTTTTTTAAAGTAACCATTCATTTTTATTTAAAAATGTTAGTTTTTCAACCTGTTTTGCCTTTAACCGTGATCTTCGATCACTAATTATGTTTCCTGTAGCACTAAATGTTCTTTCTGAGGCTACCGATGTTGCTGGAATACATAAATATTTTAACGCTAGCTCATCCATTGGTGTATACTCACTATTGTTGACCTAAAAAAATAATGATTGTTGTTTATTGTACTCATTTGTCTTTATTTTTTATATTAATATTTACATTACCTTCCAAAACTCAAGAATATCAACATGTGAAGAAGCATTTGGCTTTGTTAAATACTGTCTTTTGGCCATGATGACGTCCACTGTAGTGCTCTTGCTTTTTTCACTTAATCTTTCTTTTAAAAAAGAAAAAAGATTAGGTGCATTATCTTCTTTACTATTTTGGTCGAGTGAATGTGTTTCATCTTGGCTTATCACCTTGCTTTTGTTTAAAATATATGTCATTTCAAGTTCTAAAAAACTTGAAGCTTGATTGGCATTGTCATTTGAAAGAAATCCTTCTTTTTTAAATCTTGAATCTAGTATAGTAGATATTCGTGTAATAGATCTCAATTCATAAGGAATTAACCTTGCTCTAACTGACTGAAGTATGATAGAGTAAACATCTTTGCCTTCTTCGCTTACTATTTTATTTTCTATTTTGACAAGTGTTTTATATATTCCACATGTAATTGGAATAATGAGTGAAACGGTGACATAGTTTTCTCCTGATACTTTATTTGTCGCATCTTCAAAAATTCTTAAAATTAAAATTAAGTCTTTAAGAGAAGTGATTTCTTCTGCAGTTAAAGGTGTCGGAGCTTTCTTTAAATTTAATAAAGACCTTGCAAGTGCGTCAGAAGTTTCAATTATTCTCCTTACCATACATAAAGTGCTGTTCCAACGTGTTGGTACCTCTTGGATTAAACTGTAGGGGTCTTCTTGATTTTGTTCTTTCCTAAATTTATCCATAGCAATGGTACTGCTCTTGAAATACTTCACAATTTCTTTGCATTTAGTTAAAAGTGATCGTAATGTTTCAGATTTTAAAGAGTCTTGAACAACTAGATTCAATGTGTGAGCATAGCAAGGTAAATTTTTGATTTTAAGAATTTACCATATTTTAACCATATTTTTTGCATTATCTGTAACTATGCAAGAGATTTTATTTTGAATTGACCATTCTTCAAATACTTCAGTCAGTGTATTTGCTATGTTTTCACTTGAATGGTTTGTATCATCTATCAATTTTCTGGTAGCAACTACAGCACATTTTAATTTATAATTATCATCAACAAATTGACAATTGACTGTTAAATAGTTTTCTACTGCACGAGAAGTCCACAGATCACATGTAATTGCAACATAATTTGTTCTATTCAACATTTCTTGCAATTTATTCTTAGCTGATAAGTAAATGTTTTCTATCAAGTTATTTTTAATGGTTGTTTTAGACGGAAGCTCGTATTTTGGATCTAGCACTTTCACAAATGTCCTAAATCCCTCGTCATTAACAATGTTATATGATTGAAAGTCAGTAGCTATCATTATTGCCAAAGCTTTGTCAATTTCCATTTTTTGTTTCGAACTACGTTCATAAGTTTGTTTTAAAAATGAAGCAATTGACGAAATAGTACAAGAAACTTTATTTTCAGCACTGGATTCTTGTGGTGCAGTTTCTGGATGAGATCTTTTTAAGTGGTCTTTTAAATTAGATGTATTACCACTAGTTCTATATTCTTTTTGACATTTTAAACAAATCGCACTTTTTTTGTCTGTTGATTGTTTAAAATAAGCCCAAACTTCTGATCCTTTACTCTTTTTTACTTGCCAAGTTGTATCTTCAGAATTTGTCTGAAAGCTAGTAGAACTTCTTTTCGTCGTTTCTATAAATGAAATCATATCTTTCATGTTTCATGATATGATAACAAAGTGGGAAAAAAAATTAGATTACTTAATAAGCGAGTTGGAAGTTGGCACTTCGCACAAAGATAGAGCTATTTACGCTGAACTAGAATTTGAAAAAAAAGTCGCCGCGGTATCTTCTTCTATACTTTCCAACTCGCTAATTAAGTAACCTTTACTTAAGCCACAAAATGTAATAAAAGGTTAGGATTCATAAAAATAGTAAAAAAAAGTGAAAAGATACCTGATCTTTTAAAAAATTTCTCCATAATGAATTTCTTCAAAGATCATAGAAAAAGAAAAGAATCAGAAAAGAAAATTTATACTAACAAAAAGAAAATAATTTATTTAAATACTTACTCAAAAAATTTGTAATTTGATTTCGTCTAGTGTCTACAATACAATACAGTAATACACAACACATCCACATCCGCCATTTATTGATCAATTTATAATTGACATAAACGTGTTTTTTATTTCTTTAAATTTTATAATTTACTTAATAATACTTTCAAATATTAAGATAGGACATAAGCATATTAGTTTCGATACTATCGATAGTTTACCATTACTATCGATAGTTGTGTTGTAAGCAAAACTATCGATAGTATCGATGGCGCTATCGATAGTTTTCCACCCCTAGCGTCTACCCTTCCTTCTATGAGATGGAGCTTTCCAACCCCATAATATGAAAAGCAGCCCCAAATCATTTGACTAATAGTGACACGTGTTGTAGACCTTGTGCATTCTTCTTTAAATCTTTCTCCTTTTTTCCCACGAACATACTCCATGCCATCTGATCCACCAAGATTGAATTTACACTCATCAGACCAGATAATTGTTTTCCAATCCTCAACGTTCCAATTGAGATGTTCTTTCGCCCACTGGAACCGTGCTTTCTTCATTTTCGAGGTTAGAAGAGGTTTTTTTGCAGGCCTTCTTCCCCATAAACAAGCTTCTCTTAACCTACGTCTTACTGTATAAACACCAATTTGAATATTATTTTGTTCCCTTATTTCATGATTGATGATTTCTGCACTTTTGTGTCGATCTCGCAGAGATCGAACAATTAAGCGATCTTCTAATGCTGAAGTCTTTTTTGGTCTTCCTGAACCAGATTTTCTTTTGAGACACCCTGTTTTTGATTTTCTTTGAAGCCATCTTAGAACCGTAGAATGGCTACACTTCATTATCCTCCCAATTTCTCTAATTCCGACCCCTGCCCGATGTAAACCAATAATTTCTCCTTTTTGTTCCTCTGTTAAATTTTTAACCATTTTTCACTATTTCACTAATATTGTATATATGAACACTATCACTGTCTTTTTAATAAAGAAATGATTCTAAAACAAACGTCCTGGACAATAAAATTTATACCAAATCAGGGTCAAGAATAAGGGAGATATACGATTTTTTTCCATGAAAGTGGAAAAACCCGTGAAATATGAAGTGGTCTGTTTTTTTTGCTCGCTACTGTATATATACATATATATAAAAAAAATGAAAAAAATTCAAATAAAGATATAAATTTTATAGTTTTTTTTTTTATTTTTTTATTTTTAAAGAAAACCAACTAATTTTAACAATAAACTGAGAAATGCTTAATTTTCGTACTTATCTTAAATCTATGAATCTTTAGGATGTGATGATGTAGAATCCTGGATCGCTGCTCTGGCCAGATGCTGGTGCTGCTTAACCATACCATGTCCATCACACTGATTTTTGCTTGATGTAAATTAAAATTACTTCTAGATAATGAATTTTTTTTTTTTATTCTTTTTTTTTCTTTTTTTTTTTTTCTTTTTAGCTTTAAATTTTAATCTTGACTTATTTATTCTCTTTCATATGTGTCCATTTTATTTTATCTTGTAATTCGAAAATTAAATTCATAATTATTAACAATTACGATAAAACGTAAAAAAAAATAGTAATAAAATAGTATAAAAAAAAAAAAATGAATAGTTGCTAAAAAAAAAAACTTAACGACTGTTATTTTAATTCAACACAACATTATTTCAATAACAAAAGGTCAAATAATTAACCAACACAAAGTAAAAATAGTAATTATAAATCGTAAACTAAAAACATTACTTAACAAATTCCTTTTTCCTTTTCTTTCTTCGAATTTCAATTTCAAAAAAAAATCAATATATCCACTAAGCAAAATTTATACAGTTTTACATTTTTCGTTCACATTTTGAATCTAGGTAATTGAAATAAAGTTTATATTTTTTTTTTTCTTACTTTTTTTTTTTTTTCAAATCGAAACTAATGCACTTCGTGCAACTATTTTTTTTTCTTTTTAGTTACATAAAACTTGAAAAAAAAAGAAGAAACGGAAAAAAACACCTATTTTTTTCTGTATTTAAAACGCCACAATAATGTTGACGAGATCTGTTTTTAAAAGAAAAGAACAACTTTATGGAAATTCCTTAAACAAAATGTATCTATCTACCGTTATTTTTTTTTTTTTTCTATTTTCTTATTTTATTTGTTTCAAGAAATACCTTCTGTTAATTTAAAACACAAAACATATTATACTACGTATTTTATAAATCCGACCACAAAAATATTTTTTTTTTTTCTTTGTTTTTTTTTCTTTCTTTCTCCTTTTCCTCCTTTTTCTTTTCTTTTTTTTTCTCTTTTTCGATTTATTTTAGCACTTTATGCACCCACAATTTTATTTAAAAATTATGTTTTTTTTTTCTTATTATCATTTTATGACAATAAAAAAAATTATGTTTTTTTTTTCTTCTTATTTCCTTTTTTTTTCTTTTTTTTTTTTTTTTTGATACACCATTCGAAAACTTATTGATATTCAAAAAAAATCACCACATATTTTACCGACGGGAAAAAAAAACCATGAAAGATACTATAATTTAATCTTAATACGCCACCATTTGAAATGCAAATTTTAAAATCACAAAAATCACATGGTAAAAAAAAACTTTTTTTTTCTACACAATTAAACATCGACTGTCTCTAACTCATGACCGGAAGGAAAAGAAAGAATCCAGAAAAAAAAACCCAGCACTGTGATAAAGTATACCTCCCTTATCAGCGCTGTCGTTTGACATATTGCGAGAGGAGTTTTTTTAAACAAAAATCGGAGTATTTATGATCCAAGGGGAGTACCTTTTTTTAAAGTCAAAATAAATAAATATGCACTATAAAGTATTTTGTTTTTATTTTATACATTTATTCTATGTAATTTTTAAATCCATTTTTACATTGTTTTATTTAAAAACAAAAACATAACTGATAATATATATTTAATCGAAGATTAAATATTTATTTTAAATAACATTTCTCTTAGTATACATATAATAAAGTCTTTTTTGAACAAAAACAAGTTCTTTTTTTTTTAAACAAAACATAATAAAAAACAATTCTTTTTTTTTAATTCCTTAAAATAAGTGTCTTTGATTGCAAGGTTCTAAATGTAATTATTTGTTTTTAATAAATCTGATCAATTGGGTCAGTGAATTACAAAAGTAGCATTGTCCAGTCGTGACAAAATTTAAATCGTTATATTCCACTTTTTCTCAAAACTTGGTTCTGTGAACAATGCTACTTTTGTAATTCACTGACCCAATTGATCAGATTTATTAAAAACAAATAATTACATTTTATTAAAAACAACTTAATAAAAAACAAAAAAATAAAGGCGAAATAATTAATATAAAATTATCACTTTGAAATTAATACTTCTTCATATAGGTAGAAATTAGTTCTTGATTTGGCTCCCAGTCATATGATTCACAGTTTCTTAAAATTTCTTTGGCACACATAATTGAACTCACAGTTTGTATTAACAAAGAATTTCTTATTTTACTTTTAATTAAATTTAAAGAAGAAAATGCTCTTTCTGCTGCCGCACTACTGTGTGGTAAAGATAATATGCTGTAAATAAGTTTCTCTATTTTCGGGTACATTTTTTCTCCAAGACCATTTCGCAATTCAAATATTCTGGACCAAAACGTCTCTATATTTTGTTTATACTCATTCGATAATAAATTTTGTCCTTGAGTAATTATATTTCGCCACTCTATGTCAATATCATCGATATCTTCTTCATCTGTTAAATTCGGAAATAATGATACTATACGTGATATGCTATCTACCAAATTATCAGGATTAATACCTTGAACAGCAAGTAGTACGTCGTCTTGAAAATTAAATCTAAGTTTTATTTGTCTGCATAATTCAATATAGTAACGTAAACAATTTTTCTTGATTTCTATTATTTCTGTGTTGTCTAAATTTTTTATTACAAGTTCTGCTTTAGCCCCAATATAAATCTCTGTAACAGGTTTGTGTAAAGCGGCATCTTCATAGTTGATGTTGGTGATATTTAAATTGATATATTCTTGTTTTATAAAATTAAAAAGAATATTTTTGTAATTACTTTGCAGTGTTGACAATAAAATATGGAGATTAAATGATTCGGACTGAAACTCTGTATTCATTTTATTTACTATTTTCAATGTGTATGACAAAAATAAAAAGTAAACTTTATTTTTTTCATTCATACCAAGGTTGATTCTGGCCGCTGTACCTTGATTATTGTCGAATTCTTCTGATATGATATAATGTTTTAGTGCTGTCCACTGCTCCAATATCCTAACAACAACTGCCTCCATTGATAACCATCTTGTACAAGATAATTTTATAATTTTATGCATTTTCACATCAAAATATTTTTGAAATTCCTGAAATTGAGTTTGTCTTTTAGAACTGTGAGCGAAAAAACCATAAATATCGCGTGCTAGTTCTTCAACACTATTGGGTAACTTTTTACATGCTGCAGAAGAACAAAGGTGTATAGAGTGGCAAGTACATCCCAAAACATAAAGATATTTGTTTTTATTCTTGAGCAATGTTTGTAGGCCACTTTTTACCCCCATCATAACTGACGCGTTGTCAGCTGCGAATCCTACCATATTTTGGAATGGAATTTTCCACTTTTCAAAAAAACTTTCGATTGCTGCAAAGAGACTTCGAGCATCACTTTCTTCTACTTGAAGCAGTGCCAGAAACCTATCCTTGACTTTATTCAAATTCATATCGAAATATCTCACTACAAGAACGATAGATTTTTTCATTGAAATATCTGTGGTTTCATCCACAATAAGTGAGAATTTTTGATTTTTCAGGGTTTCTGTAATCATTTTTAAATAGTTTTCTGCAATAAGGTGAATAGTTTCTGTGCCTTTTGTTTTGCCCGAATGTAGTTCTTTTGCTATTACGGAATCAGACGCAACTTTTTTGATAAGTTCAAAAAGTAATGGTATTAGAGTAAAAGGTAGGTTGTGTTCTACAGCAAACATAATTACTTTTAATTCCGCTATTTTAATTTTGGTTTTTTTTTTTAATATTCTCATCATGTTTTATGCTGGTTGGAATAATTATTTGATTTTTTAATGTTTTTTGCATTTTAACATGGGAAATTGCTTTGTGATGCCGTTCCAAATGTGCAATGTTATTAGACAACGATTTTGTACAAACTTTACAGAACGGTTTACCATTTTTTTCATCAACCCATGGAAATTTTTCTTTCCAATTTACTTTAAATTTTTGTGCTTTGCTGCAGACTATTTTTTCATTTGTCTTCTCCTTTTGAGGTTCATTACTTTGTTTTTCATGATCTTTACTTAAATTATTTTGAACGTCATTTTCATTTTCAGTATCAATAGTTTCAATATCTTCTGCATCTGCACTAATTGATGATGTAAGGCGAGCACGTTTAACTAGAAACCTAGTTCATTAAAATATAGCAGTGTAATCTACATTACAAAAATTTTATTGCGTATTTATTAGAAGTTTACTTACTTGTCCATAATATTTTAATATACATATATTCACACTTTTTTATTAAATTTTAATTAAATCGTAAAAGTTATCACTACATTTTCAATGAATGTAACCAAAAAAGTATAGTTATAGTGCCGGCAAAAGCAAAACTCATTCATATCATTTTCGATTTGACACTCAGTCAGATTGATAACGAAAATTTAAATAAAAAATAAAAATAACAAAAATTTCAATTGAACGAAACCATACCATAGCCAATAACCAAAACATAACCATAAAATATGTCAAAATCTCAAGTAATTATGGATGGAATGATATGAAACGAAACAATACAAAACAGAACAGAAATCATCAGAAAGTGAAATTGAAATTTCTGAAGCAAGGATGAGTTAATTGCATGAGTTTTACAATTTACAATTCAATTTCAACTCTATTATAAAAAGCGGAGTATATTTACGAAAGGAGGAGTACGGGAGTATAGCAGTGTTGGGGGATGCTCTTGAACAAAAATCCCCTGAATTTGAGCTAACACAACTCATTTTTCCCTCAATATTTTTCAAATTTCCCAGAAAATTCCCTATCGCTATTTTAATAAAAAAATAAGTACATTTTCAATATTTTTATTTGAAAAACTATTCCATAAGACAAAAAAAAACAATTATAAACAAATAACAAAAAATATTCCATAATATAAACAAAAAAAAACAAATAATAATAATAATTGTAAATAAATAACAAAAACATTTCGTAATATAAACAAACAAAATTAAAAGTAAGAAAATAAAATAAACTAAAAACAAATATGAATTAATAAATTTCTGAGTTGAATAATTTTAAATGTTCATTATCAATTTCGAAATCAAAACAAGTTTTTTCAGATGAATGTAAGTGAGATCGCATCAAGCACATGGCATTTAAATTTACATCAGAAAGTTTATTTCGTTTTTTTGTTTTGATATCAGTTACACAACTGAAAATCCGTTCTGCTTCAGCATTTGAATGTGGGAATGTTAAAGCGTACTTCACCAATTTTTGAAGATTAGGGAATTGTGGCTCATCCATAAGATTCTTGGACTCCAAAACTACTTTCCAGAAATTTTCAGTTGTTAAATTTTTTAAATTTTCTTTTTCTTCCTTTGTGAAACTATACGGTAAACATCTCCACTCTTGAGTTAATTCATTCAAATCACAGTCAATAAAATTTGAAATTAGTTTAAATTCAAAATCTTTTCGGTTTTCAACTTTCAAGGCTATATCTGATTTTAAAAATTTCAGTTCTTCTAATATTTGAATATCATATAATTCAAGACGTGTCAACAACTCTTTTAATGCACGTATATAAAATTTGGCACAGTGAGTTCTTACTTCTTCTTGTGTTATTTCATCAAGATCTGATTGAATGTATATTTGGCATTCTGGCCCTAGGTACATTTCTGAAATTGGCGAAGCGTACTTTGACAGTTCTTCTTCCAAAAATTCTGATTTGATATTCTGTATTCTTTCTAAATGATGCGGAATAATACAGTTTTGAGCAATTTTATTGGTCAGCTTTTTGCATTCTTCCAAAAGAATGTGAATCAGAAACTTGTTACTTTGGAAAAGAACATTAAAATGATTGAAATATTCCAGTGCATATTTTAAAAACATAAAATAAGCTTTAAATTTTTTATTTAAAAGTAAATCTTTAATTTTTTCAGCTCTGGATCTTTTATCTTCACAAGCAGCAAGTAAGAAGAAATGCTGTATTACAGACCAATTTTCCAATAACCGTTTTACACACGAATGCAAAACTAACCATCTAGTTCTTGCTGGTTTTAATATTTTCTGTCTTTCCATATTAAAATATTCTTGTAATTCAGCAAAAATAGCTGAACTTTTTGAACTTTCGTTCATATAACTTGCGATATTCCTCATTAGCCATTCACACTCTTCTGGCAATTCATTGCAAGCGGCACTTGCTATCAGCGAAGAAGTGTGGCATATACATTTAAAAAGTAAAGCATTTGGCACTTCATCTTTCAATTTTTTGAAAAATGAATTGTGTTTTCCAACCATTACTGAGGCACCGTCACATGCTAAGCCGGTTATATTTTTTAGTGGAATATCTTTACTTGACAAGCAATTATAAAAAGATTCATACAGAGCACTAGCTGTGCAATCAACTGCATTAATTGTTAGTAGTTCCAACAGTCTTGTTCTAATATTGTAAGTATCGTCAACATAGCGAACCAAAATACATAAATGTTTTGTGTTTGAAATATCTGTACTTTCATCCACTAATATAGAAAACAAATTTGTTTTCAAAAAGTCAGTTAGAGAATTCACTTCTTTCTTACTCAGTACATTCGTTAAAAGAGATGTACATTTTCTTCTAGATAGAGTGAGATCTTTCAAAATTTTGGAATCAGGTGCTATGTTTTTCATCAGTGGAATTAAATGGTCCACAATATTCAATGCAACATTATGTTCAGAAAAAAATCCAGCGAGTTTCAATTCTGCTTTTTTTACTGATATGGTATGAGAATTATCTTTGGCTTTAAAGGTGTTTGTTATCAAATTAACATTCTTGACACTTCTTACATTAAAACAGTGTTTATTACTTTTAGAGTGTTTAATCAATTCACTTTTACCTGGTTTTAAAAGCACGTTACAAACACGGCAAAAGGCTTTCACGTCATTTCCATCTACTTGTTTGGATAACCATCCTTTAAACTCGTCTGATTCTAACCAAACTTCGTTGAAACGTTTTTCATATTTAGAATTTTTTTTTTCTTCGCTAGAAATCATTTTTGGCATTTTATATTTATTACCTAGATAGAATGGATAATACACAATGTAGAAGACAATATAGAATTAAATAATTGAACAAAAATACCTCTTCCAAACAAGGATTGCACAAAATAAAATCTAGATTTTCAACTAGAAATTTTCATTGAATTCGTAGATTTTTCTTTTTTCTTGATTTCTCTTTTAATGTGCTTGAAAAAATAATTACATTAAATTACAAAAACGAGGAAAAGTATATAAAAAGTGAGAACAACACGCACTTAACTATAAAACTCGCTAACAAAATAACCAATAATATTGATATTATTCAGCTGCCAGCTGTCATCAATCAGCATCTTTCTGCTACAACATATGGAATAGATTTACTACGTGTTTTTAATTTTTTAAAAATGTACTACAGTTGTAGTTTAGACTTTAGTGGTTACTAAACATTAACTCATGCTTTTTTATATAACATAAATATGTATGCTATTATCTTTTTCCAAATACTAAATCTTGGAAACAATCAAACCATGAAATTTCCGTTCCTACTTATTTTTCCCTTAAAAATAGATATTATTAGTATTTTTTCCCTTTTTCCCTTTTTTCAAAATTTGAGATGAAAATTCCCCAAAAACGGGAATTTTCCCTCAATCCCCCAACACTGGAGTATAGACAGTAAAAAAGGAGTAAAAATACTCCGATCGGAGTCAAACGACAGCGCTGTCCCTTATATACCTATATTTTCGGTAATCTCATTGTGCATCTCTTAATTATCTATAATGAGGTAATTAAGGCAACATTTAAGAGATTAATATTCAGCAATTTGCATGAAAGTATATGAACTATCATAGAACATTCTGGCATATTTCATATATTACTTGATGAGTAATATATAACGAGTAGGTAATATCAGCATATTGGGTACTTGACACAGTGTGTGTTAGATAAATTTTATATATTATTACGCCATTTACATGAGTAAATAGGCCGTAATAAGTTTATATGGGTCGAATAATATATAACCAATTTATATGGGATAACTAATAAGAATATTAAATGATATATGAAGTATGACGTATTTGCCGACGGCAAATACCATTGCATATATATTGGTTATAAGAGAATTTTGAAAAATTTAAATTTTAATAAAAAAGGTAGGTAATTAAAAATAAGAGAATTTAGATGAAGAAGAAGAAGAAACAATTTAAGTTGAATAATTCTCTTATTATTTTTTTTCTATAAATCGTGTGATCTTTAAAATATAAAAAAAATCACGCCACTTATAGAACAATGTGATGGATTATACATTTTTGTTGCGCGTGTGCAACGGATTTTTGGATTACAGTTCATTTTTTGGAATTTTAAGTTGCAATTCCAATGAATTGCAGAATTTATTTTTCCAATATGAACTGAATTAATAAATTTTTAATGTACAGCCATCTGTATTTTGTACAGTGGTGTACAGAAAAATATGCCCATCAAAAAATTTAATATAACTGTCGCAACACATGGATATGGATTATGGATGGTAAAAGTAGTAAAAGCAAATGAAGTTGGCAATTATTATCAATTAAATATCATACCAATACCAATTGGTGGTATAGTATAAGGCAAAAAAGTTGAGGTTTCGTATTGCTACTACTTCTAAGAAAAATTAGAATTAGTCAAAAACGACTTAATTGTAGTTAAATTAGTCATTTAGTCGTTTAGTCGAGTACAATATTAATCGACTAAAATACGACTAAAAGTATCAAGAATTAATCGATTAGTTAGTCGCCATCACTAACTTTTCGACAAGAATCTTTTAAATTTCTTTTAAACTGTCTTTATTTAAAAGATCAATTTCATTTAATAACGATTCCGCTTCAATACCAATATATACATCATTTTCATTTTTAAAAAATTCTTCATTAGAGTAATCAATAATAAAAATATTGCAAATCTTAAGATAGTCAGCCTTTATATAATTAGCACAATGTACTTTTAAAAGCTGTTCAACTTCTGATTTAATTTTGTGTATCTGAACAGATTCAACTTTAAACAATAAATTAAACTTATTCAATATGCCTAAACAGTAAGACATGAATTTGAAATATACTACGTAAACTTATCACCTAATAAAACAAAAATATTTTTGATTTTTTTCATGCTTTTTGGTTCTTCGAAAGCTGCTAATCTAAAGTATTCCAGAAGGGGCTTGTACTGTTCTAAAATCCTATCTATACATGACTTCAATGCAAGCCATCTTGTGCCACTTGGCTTCAAAATCTTGAGATCTGCGGTTCGGAAATAATCTCTAAATTCCCCGAGTTGTTCTTGCTTAAAATAACTTCTATTAAAATGATATGAAATATCACACAGAAGTTCTTCTAGATAATCAGGAAGTTTTGATGTGGCATATGTAGCAACAAGATGTATCATGTGATATGCACATTTCACACAGACAATATCTGGATAATTTATCTTTAAAAGTGAAAATATTGACATATTATTACCTGCCATAACATTCATTGTATCCGAAGCAAATCCAACCAACCTTTTCAAAACTTCAAATAAGCCGGATGTTGATGATGAAGAGACACTCATTATATCCAAAAACCTGGTTTGTAATTCATTTGAAATATCACAATATAAAATTACAAACGCGTATTGTTTTGTTGAACTCATATGCATTTTGTTTTTCGATTTCACCTTCAAGTTCTTTTTTGAAACAGTGATCTAAAACATTGTTCATAACTGCTGTAGCTTTTATACGTCGAACTGCCAATTTTTGAACAATTTCTGAATCTTTAAACACGTTTTGTAAAAGAGAAACCATAGTATCCATTAATGCAAATGGCAGATTGTTTGGTACTAAAAATGCGACAATTTTCAATTCAGATCTTCTTGCTTCATATGGTGTTGGTGGTTTTTTTATTATTGCAAGTTTTATATTAGTGCTACTTTTACATGATTTACAATTTTGTAGATGTTTACCAGACATAGAATGTTTACTTATATCGGATCTGTGCTAATGCATTAAAATATTCACTTTTTTCACTTTTGGTTTTTCTAAGCCATCCTTTAAAACTACGGTCTTCTAACCAAGAATCTTTTAATAAATATATCCTATTTCTGCTTTTAGTCATTGTTTTTGTTTTTGAATTAGCTTCATTTGAACCCTATAAGCATAAATTGTTGAAAATTAAATTATTAAATTTTATTCCCATATCTAAAATATTGTATTACCTACATCTGTTTTTTTCAAAAAATTTTCCATAATTTGTTTTGGCTTTGTTAGCTGCTTAATGTTTTTTAGAATTTATCTAGATGGCTTGGTTTGGTTTACTTGGTTGCTTACCTTTACTTGTTGTAAAGTAAAGAAAACTAGAAAGAAATTGTTACGATAATAAAAATTTAAAATTTTATTTCCAACTGAAATTTGGGGAGCTATTTGCTTTTACCAAAAAAAAAAAAAAGAAACCCAACAGTTCCGGACCTCCGGTATAGTCCCAACCGGTCTAGAGAATTCCGGCTGCTTTAGCCTGGGGTGGGATCTCCGGACTCACCGTGTCGAGGTGACGATCAAACCCGTAACATTGTCGTAGACCGGCTATGTAAATTTAAAATCAAAAAAAAAAAAAAAAAAAAATTTTAAGATTTATTCCAAGAGGCTCAGTATCAAAAACTTTTTTGAAAACATCTATATTAAAAATTTAAAAAAACATTAAGGATTAAATAAAGAACCGAAATCAGAAGTGTCTATGTAAAGAAAATTTATTGTGGCTGAATGCGACAATGTAAGCAACTCAATATCAATATAAACATAACATGATTTTATTATTTCAACGTCACTTGCCTCAACTATTAGGAAAGGTTGAGTAGTTAAATTTTTAATATACAATTTTGAAGTTATTTCTTCAACATGCCTTTTATAGTCATTAATTGAATTTAACCTTAAAATGAAACTTTCGTTGACGTCATCTATCGTTGCTTTCTTCTTTTTCGATCCTATTAAACCTCTAAAATGTATGCATGAAGCAAAGACCTTATATAAGCTACATTTCTTTGGTCGCTGTGATCAGATCTTTCTCAGTTTAACGTCTCACTTGAATCAGTTGTCTTCTTCTTCTTACTTAACTGAGCAATTGAGTCAAAGAAACGTACCTTGCTCATTTAATTCTTGGTTGTCATTTTGATTTATTTACATTTTAAAACAGCTGTTATAGGTATTTATTTTGATTACAATTTAAAAAAAAGACATTTGAAGCACTACAACTACATCAGACGAAATAAAAAACCAAACATTTTTATTAATGATACATCAAAATTATGGTTATTTTTGTAAAAGATAAACACTTAAATTTTTAGAACTTATTACTAACATCTGAATCAGAATCAGAAGACGATTTTGTTTTTCTTCTTCGCTCGATGAATCGTCAAAAACAAGATAATTCTATAATTAGGATAAAAAACTATGTTAAAGACGTTGTTTCTTTATATAGTGATGCGGAGATTAAAAAACATTTTAGATTGAGTCGGGAAACTGTTTCCTACATTCAAAATAAGTTTGCAAGAATATATATTTTAAAAAACTGTTAATAACGGCGATATTACAGGTTACATTCAAAATTCCTATCAACAGTACTTGCGAAAATCTTCGGGAGGCAGGAAAGCAGTTTCAACTAATGAGGCTTTATTGATGACAATATGGTATCTCGCAATTACAGAAACCTTTCGTCAAATCGGAGATAGTTTTGGGATATGCCAGGGATCAGCATGTAAGATCATTCATAGAGTGATTTCTATTTTATGTGATTTATCATCGAACTTTATTTGTTGGCCAAATGTAACACAAATGCAGATTAATGCAAAAGAATTTGCAAAAGAAAAGGATAAAAAATGTAATTGGTGCTATAGACTGTACACATATTGAAATACTGAGACCATCAGGAAATCAAGAAGAATATTATAATCGAAAAGGCTATCATAGCATTATTATTCAAGGTGTTGTTGACAGCCAAAATAGGTTTATTGATGTATTTATAGGTGAACCAGGTTCTCAACACGATGCACGTGTTTTAAGGAAATCTGATCTATATAATAACATCAGTAATAACCAAGAAATTATAGGTGATTTCGTTTTATTAGGAGACTCTGCATATCCTACGTTAGACTGGCTGATACCACCATTTAAAGATTATGGCAATTTGACAGATAACCAAATAAATTTCAATAAAATACATTCATCAACAAGAATTGTTGTCGAGCACGCATTCGGCTTATTCAAAAATAGATTCAGAAGAGTACGAAAATTCGTCTCCTTTCATTTTCCTCTTCAAGGAATTGTTTTTTAGATCTGTAATATTCTTGTCTGGCATTTCCACTTCGTTTTTTAGGCACCATTGTGGAAGTACTTTCAGATATTTCAATGTTTTCTTTTTCTTCTGAACTTTCTGCAACATCCACTAGTTTCGACACTGTATTTGAAAAGCCAACACTCACGCCAGCTTTAGAGTAAATAGTTTTATCTCCTAATATCTGATCCATTTCCTCGAAATACTTAAATTTAATAACCGACTGGCCGGTATTTTTATTATTACATTTTATTGCACGATAAGTTCTCAAGAGATTTGACCATTTTTTAGCAACTTGTGCACTCGTTTTCTATAAATAGAAATATACTATATTTATGGTTTCAATTCATCTAAATATTTAAATAATGCCTTACGCAAACGCCTTCACTATCTAAGTGGGTATTAATAACATCCCAACCACTTTTCCTGTTGCCCTTATCAAAAATATGTTTATATTTATCATATGTTTGAATGAGAAGCATTGTCTCTTCATGCGTCCAAGTAGATTCACTACTATCTATAAAAAAAATATATATTTTTTTAAATAATGATAACTATAATTACACAATCATATCAACATCCACTAATAGAAATTTGATTTAAAATATCTACTTACTTTGAATTACTAATTCGTATTCCATGTTGTCAGCTGTCTTGTAAAAAAGTTATTTGTTAAATAAGTTAATTGTCAAATATCAAATACGTTTCTTCTTCTTATTTCTTAGTTCCTTACATCATCTGAGCAAAAATATTTTTCCTCACTTAGATCTGATAAATCTCAAAATGGTGCTACGCTATCTACAATGCAATAGCAAAAGTACGGAGCAAAGAAATGCTCATCTAAACTGAGAACTGAGAAAGATCTGATCACAGCGACCAAAAAGCATCAAGTATATAGAGGTTTATTGTAGCCGTTAAATTCAAATTTTTGAATTTTCATGTCTGTATGTTTGCAAAAATAATGTAAAAAGGGGAATAATTTTGCTTCGAATAAGCTCATGATATGATTGGCTGTATAAGATTTCAAGAGGAGAAATGTGAAAAGAAGAAGCATGTAAAGTAAATTTAAGAAATAAAAAATAATGAAAAACACGCCCATAATTATAATATTCATTATAAATGCTTTATTTGTTTTTGTATACCATATGATATTTTTAAATTTTGTTTTGATTCTTATTGTATACATTTTTGAATATTTATATTTTGTTTCGAAAAACAAAAATATAATAATACAACTGTGTACAATTATTGTTGATGATATTAATTATCACGTTTTTTTGTGATATGTGAAAAATGAAAAAATATTTTTAATTTTCATGTTTTTTAAAATATACTGCTTCTTGTTCATTTTCATATTGCATTTTATAGTTCTTATTAAATAATGATAATTCATTTATTCGCATGATGATTTTTTTTTTTCTTTTTTGTCAAATTTCAAGATTTTTAGTTATTTGGTAACAATAAAATCTTTTTTATTTCACTTAAAATTTTTTTAAAAAATATTTTACAAATTTTATGTACGTAAAATAATTTGTATGGAAAATTTGTCATGTAACCCTGGGATTGGCTGATCGTATACAAATGTATACATTCGGACTTTGAGTCTTAAATGCAGAAACACGAATTTGGTCGTGCGTATACAAATGTATACCATACATTTTATATGGAGATTTTGAAATTTTTTTTTCAAAAAACGATATCTCAGCATCCCGTGGACCAAAAACCGTAATTTTTTTACCCTAATATTTGTTGAAGAGTCCTCTTTAATCAACCCATGCGATTTTGTACTATTTTTACGTTTCGAAATTTTCATACATTTACAAATTCAAACATAATTAAGACTTCAATTTGACTTTGAAGGTCTGTATCTCAGCATCCTCTGAATCAAAAACTATTATTTTTGGATTAAAATATTTAATATGAAAATATTAGTTTTTTGTCCACGGGATGCTGAGATATCGTTTTTTGAAAAAAAAACTTTCAAAATCTCCATATAAAATGTATGGTATACATTTGTATACGCACGACCAAATTCGTGTTTCTGCATTTAAGACTCAAAGTCCGAATGTATACATTTGTATACGATCAGCCAATCCCAGGGTTACATGACAAATTTTCCATACAAATTATTTTACGTACATAAAATTTGTAAAATATTTTAAAAAAATTTAAAGTGAAACAAAAAAGATTTTATTGTTACCAAATAACATTTTTATGTCATGTATTTTGAAGCACAACCACAATAACATTTCATAAAACTTGCAACAATGATTTTCAATATTCATTCAATAGAAAATAAGTAGAAATTATACCTAACAGTGTAAACTCGATAATTTGAACTAATTTAAACTGACCTTGTTAAAATTTTAGAACAGTTGAAAAAATTGCACACAAAAACAAATTTACACTTTCAACACTATTTTAAACAAAAATACCAAATAGTGTTGTAATAAATTCATTTGTATTTTTAAAAAAATAATTACAAAATTGAATATGACGATTATAAAGTGAATTTTAAACCAGGTAATATGTACATATTTAACTTGTTTTTATTTCATCTTATTTCGAAAAGTATAAATCAGAAAAACCCCTTTACAAAATTACATAACATTATTAGCTAATTTTAGAAATTTAGGCGTTGAAAATAAAGATGTTCAAATTACTGAGCTTATACTGTATCTATATTTAAGTAAAATTAAAGTAAAAAAAAAAAATTAAAAAAAAAAGAAAAAACATTATTTCAAAAAACATTCATACAATTATAATTCATATTGATCTTCTGTCTTTGTCTATCTTCAAATAATCGATATGCGTTTATAATTTGTATTATTCTTTTTGCGTATTTTCTTAATCCTACCTACTTTTGTTATCTACTTCGAAAATAAACCAAAGTCAGCTGATGTGCATTAGTGTATTAAAAAAAAAACAATAGAAATGAAATTTTTTAAGAAAAATACAATTTAAAAATAAATATCCGTAATTAGTAAACAAAAAATATGGGGAAAATTAATTGTTGTATGAAAAAAACGCTTATAATATTAAATATTTTAGTTTTCTAAAAAAAATTTTCTAGGCAATCCTCAAATAATTTTTATTTTTCATATAATTATTTTTAATAAATTAATAAAATATTTGAAAAAAAGTAAACAAAAATAATTCATCATTACAAAAAAAAACATTCATACAATTATAATTCATATTGATCTTCTGTCTTTGTCTTTCTTCAAATAATCGCTATGTATTTATAATTTTTATTATTCTTTTTGAGGATTTATTCTTACAGTCTACTTCGAAAATAAACAAAACAGCTGATTTATAGTACAAAATTCAAATAAAAACGGAAAATATTTAAATTGAGTTCGAATGTTTCAAAAGCTATATTTAAAAATTTTTCGAAGCAAAATATTTATGTATGTTTGCATGTTCTTGATTTTTGAAAGAGCTTGAGATTAATCCTCTATTGTATAAATTGATGCTTTTTGCAGCGACCAAAGAAGTGCAGCTATAATTAGACGATCAATTTTTCCGTTACTTGACTGTTACATTTCAAATTTCTTAAACAATCAACAAAATTTGATCGTTATATTCCAATAGTAAAGCTCTTGAGTTCTTCGAGCTCTGCAAGTACAATTGTACAAGTATAAAGTTTTTTAAATATGTATTTCGAAATTTCGTAAATATCGTCGAAATCTACCATATGTTATTTTATTTTCTATTTCATTCACACACATTATTGTATTAATTGTTTTTGTATACCATATGATTTTTTAAAATTTTGCTTAGATTCTGATTGTATACATTTTGGATATTTATACATATTTTGTTTCGAAAAACAAAAACAATAGTACAATTGAGAATAATGATTGTTGATTATGATATTAATGTGTCTTGTGATATGTGAATTATGTATGAAATGAAAAAAAAATTTTTAATTTTCATATTTTTAAGATATTCTGCTTCTTATTCATTGTGTTAATTTTTATAAAATAATGATAAATTTATTAAATCGGATATGAATTTTACTCCTTTTTCATTGTTGTACTGATTTTTGTTGTTGTCAAATTTCATGTTTTTTAGTTGTTTTTTTTTTAACTTATTTTCATTCTGAAAAGAAGAATTTATTTTAATTTTTTGTGGTAGATATAGCTACATATACATACATATACATATATAATTTAACTTAAGTTTAGGAAAATTTTGTTATTATCATATTATGTGGGTATTATGCATTTAACTAATAGGTAGATCAATTATTTTTATAATTTTTGAAAAATATGTATGTATTCGGAAATATATGTATGAAGGTACACTCTACGACAAAATGATAGCACATCATTTTTTGTGTTTATCATATTTCTTGAGAACTTAGATATAAATTTCTTTGATTAACCGATAGAGTACCTCTAATTAGAACAATAGAAGGAAAAAAATTTTTTTTTTAGTTTGAACACATGGTATTTTATTGGGTTTTTCTAAATTCTAGTGCGACAAAAAGAAAGCACATGGATGTTTTAAAGTAGAAAAAAAAAATCTACATATTATGTTTTATTATATTATTTATTTATTAATAATGAGTTGTTCCTCCTTTTTTTTCTACAACCTCTAACATTCTATTCGGTAATTTTTTAAATAACATATGTAAGTATTTTTTTGGAATACTTCTCCACGCCTCTTCTATTTTATTTTTCATCTCTTTAATGGTGTTGAACTGTTTGTTACCTCTATAGACATGTCTAGAAAGGTGTCCCCAGACATTTTCAATAATGTTGAGATCAGGCGATCTACTTGGCCATTCGAGAACATTAATATTTTTTTCCTCGGTATACCCTTTCACTGCGGCTGATGTGTGAATTGCAGCATTATCCTGCTGTAAAATGAAATTTTCCCCAAAAATTCCAGATGCACGACTTGTTATTTCTTCATCAATTAATTTAATGTAATCTCGGCTATTTATTTTTCCAGTAACAAATCGTATATTGGTTTTGCCTTTATAGCCTATTCCAGCCTAAACCATGATTCCACCTCCTCCGATTTGTCTACGCTTTTGAAAAACTTCTTATTTTCTTAGGTCGTGAAAATAATATGCCCATCCATCTGGGCCATCTCAACAAAATCGCTTTTCGTCGGTAAAAATAACTTTTCGCCATCTTTTTTTCCAACGTAAATGTTCTTTTGCAAACGACAATCGGGCTTGAATGTGTTTTTCACTCAATGGTGGTTTACGCTTGAGTTTTCTTCGTTCAATGAATTCACTTTTCTGTAATAGTCTCTGAACGTTGCGTACAATACTAGAAACTCCAGCTTCTGCAGCTATTTGTCTCGCTGTTAGTGTAGAGTTTGATGCAACTCTCAAAATAGCACGTTTTTCACGCTCCGTAATAGCTGTTGGTCTTCCAGGGCTCTTTTTTTTACCATAATTTTCAGGATCTTTTATTAAATTTGAAATCACTTTTCTACTTCTTTTTAATATTTTTGCAATTTTCGCGACAGAAAAATTTTCACTCTTTAATTTTATTATTGTGTCGATTTCACTTTGACTCAATGATTTTCCACGACCCATTATAACTCCTTATACAAAAATAATTAATTATTTTTACACGATCTTTACAATTTTTAATTATTCTGCTCTTACGCGTTTTTAAAACTGGAGTAAGATATCATTTTACACGACTTTTATATAAATGTGCTATCTTTTTGTCGCACTAGAATTTAGAAAAACCTAATAAAATACCATGTGTTCAAACTAAAAAAAAAATTTTTTTTCTTCTATTGTTCTAATTAGAGGTACTCTATCGGTTAATCAAAGAAATTTATATCTAAGTTCTCAAGAAATATGATAAACACAAAAAAAAGGGGCTGTGCTATCATTTTGTCGTGGAGTGTATAATATGTAAGTAAATATGTACTAATAATTTTTAAAATATTTAAAACAAAGTGAACCAGAAGAAGAAGAAACTTAACTAAAAATATTGTTTTACAAATTTAATTTTGTTATGAACTTTTACTTCAATTGTATTTTTATTGGAAAAAAATGTACCTATATATTTTCAACTTGAAGAAAAACAAGTTTTTACAAGAATTTTTTGAATTATCAATAGTTTTAACTCATATTTCCACATCACCTTGGCAGTAGAGTTAATGATGCGTTTTTTTTTCAAAAACGTATCCTATTCCTCTTTTACAAATTTTCACAAAATACATGTAACTCTAATTTGGCCAAAAAGATACCGAAAAGAAAAGTTTTATAATTTTCACGATTGTTTAATATATAATACATATACAAATAGCGTGTTTTTAATACACATTGTCAAACAAGAGTTACAGTTTACAAACAAATTTTATTCAATTGAAACAAATATAAATACATAAAAATAAACGAAAATAACAAAAAAATGTAACAAACAAATAATAAAACATAACAACAAAAAAATTATTCATTTTATTTCATTTTAAGATAAAGCTGGCCTGATCAGATCCTTGAGTTATAATTTTTTCAATTTGTTTTGCTTCAACATTTCTTTTTCCATAACTTCCCGATTGATTCTGAACGCGCAATGTTTTCTTAATAATACAACTATGGTATATTCAATAATTTTTCTTATATGCGGAAAGCATTCACTATCTGGATTTAAAACATTTTTTAAAGGAAAATAAACGAGAATTTTTTCCAGAATACAATGCTTTATATTTTTTGTATGAGGAGTATTTGAAAAGACTTCTGTGAAAATTTTCAAAATGAAATTAAATATAGTAATGAAAAGGGACGATGGATTTAAAAGTGAACCGAAATCTGAACTCTCTGAATAATTTTTATAATAAATAAAAATTTCCGACTCATCCGACATAAACTGTGTTCCATTTATAAATCGACCGCGGCATAAGGAACACTTCGATTTTGAAAACATTTTAAAAAGAACAAAGCCAGCGATATACCGACGAGAAGCAATATCATTTGGAGTACATATTTCAAGATCAAGGACATCTTCAGAAGAAATTTCAATAAATTCAATCCAGTCTTCATTATCTGTCTTTGAACAACTCGCAGTTATATTTGATTGAGAATTATTACTTTCACATACATTTACATCGTTATTTTTTTCTTCCGCGTTATCGTGTGTTCGTGTGTATTATTAAATAAAAAGTAATCGTTATCCGGTTCACAATTTGATGTTGAACAAGAAAATGATAAGCGCATAGACATAATTTTCGACATTATAAAATTAAATTCAAACACCGAAGGATGTGTATTATACCCGCCGTGAGATCGAACGAATGCAAATAAGTTTTCTATTATATCCTGATTAAAATGCGATGTTAGTAGAAATTTTACGTTATTTGATTCTTGAATTAAATCATCGTATAATGACGTAATACTATTTATTGTTTGAATTATACCGTTCTTCCAGTGATAGGTATTACGTGAATCAATATCAAATTTTTGAAAATAATTTTTTATTTCCTCTAAGAGAACACGAGGGGGATTGAAGGAACACAAAGCAGAGTTATATATGTTTTTATTTTTAAAAGATTTACTATTCAGCGCGTCAAAAAGTCTGTTAATATTTTCTATAAAATCAGCCGTCCTCAATGCGTATTTCATAACTTCCGGAGTAAATTTATTCTGTTTTACATACGTTCTAATTGCGGCCGCGTTTGTCCAACTGTAAATTTGAACAGCCAAACTAACTCTCATTTTTTCTGCGAAATTTGGATGAATATGAGCTTGTGTTAGTTTAGTGTTGCACCGTGTTACATTATGTGGATCATTTTCAATCAAATATAACTCTTCAAAAACTTTCCAGCTGCAGATGATACTTTTATCATCATTAGAAACAAAATCGTTTTTCATGTTGCAGCTTCGTAAATTCTTAATTTCGTGACAAATATCGTGTATAATGTAAATTTTTTGAAATTCATTTCCATTATTAACAAAAAAAAAGTTATCTAAATTATTAGTTTTTAAACTACTTACAGCTGCTCTATTATTAGATCCTTGATCACAAACAATTGCGCGCACGCGAAGTTTCATTTTATTCAGAATTTCAATATTCTGAAGCAAAACGTGTTAAAGATCAGAAGCCGGAAAATTACTAGCAGATGTAAAGTAATTTATAACAAATTTAAAATTATCAAATATTCCGCGAATCATGAAAACCAAGACAGACTTTGTCAAAATATTCTTTCTTTCATTACCATTGTCAACAAATCCTTCTATTTGATCGCTGCGACTATTGTATTTTAAATTTTTTTTTATTAAAATTTCATCAAAAATAAGAACGACATTTCTCGAGTGAGCATTCAATGTTTGAATTTTAGATTGAATTAACCTGATATTTTCTAAATTTAAACCCGGAACAATATTTTTTAGCGAACGCCACCTATAAAGAGAAGAATAAGATGGTAATGGAAAATGTAAAACCTCCTTCATAAACCGATAACATTTTGGAGATCTGAAATGAATACTTTGGCAAAGTACTTTCTCTTCTTCTGAATATCTTCCTTGATTCCATTTTGTCAAAATATTACAAAAATTTTCAACATTTTCGTTCTTATATACCGATTTTTCCTCGTATAATTTTACCTTATTTTATAATTCTCTAATTTCCCGTTTGGATTTTCGTAAAATTTTTAACAAATTTCTTTTTTCACTCGAAACGCGGTTCAAAATTCTTCCTAATCTAGAAATTCGTTTCGTGTAATAAAAATTTTTTTTTTAATTATTCTCGCATTGACTGCATTTGAAAGTAATTTCTCCCCGGGAGAGTCTGACGGTACTGGTTCCATCTGGCGTAGGAATGTATAATCCTCGATTATCTAAAAAGCTAGGAAACGAAGAATCTATATTGTCAATTGAGGATGCATTAGATCGCGCGGGTGATATTCGAATAGAAGACGATGGTACAAAAGTTGAAGGTTTTTCTAACTTTTTAGAAGTGTATGTACGAAGGGATGCATTCGAGGATTTAAAAATCGGGAGATTTTTCGAAATTTCATTTAAAATTTGGGAATTTACACAAGCTGAAAGGTTAAGCGATGGTCTTACATTTTGAGATAATTGTCAAAGCGCATGTCCAGAAGTACAAAATTAAGGAATTTTGAAGAAACTGCTTTTACATTATGGTTTATAACTTTTGAACGAATAAAGATAATACAATAAAACAAAAACTATATCAAAGTAGACAACATAAGCTTTTATTTATGCCAAAAAAAATAAAAAAAATTATAAGGTAAATTTTCGAGAATTTCGACCTTGAACAAAAAAATGACGAATTTTTTCCAAAATTTTTTGACTTTGAGTTACAATAACTTCTGAACCATTTGACATACAACTTCATAAAAGACATTTTTTGAAAGGTCTGAAGTTTCTCTTTACAAATAACTTTTAATTAGATCTCTACATTGTGCGAGCGCTGAAATATGTTGCAAAAAGTGAACCCAGTCACTTTTTGAAAAAAAATTTCTTTGACCTTGAATATCTCGGTAACCATTGAGAATAGACCAACCCCCCCCCTCCCATACGATTTTTTTCATTTCTCATCGAGATCTACCACTATGTTCACTTTGGCACACGATCTCAAAAACACCCTGTATAAAGGGATGTCTCTATTTGTTTCCATAAAAAATTGCACCTATTTAAATAGAATAAAAAACACTAAGTCAAGGAAATACATACTTAAAAACTATGAGATCAACATGTAGGTCAAGGCGTAAGTGCTATATAAACCAGCAAATCACTTGAGGGGAATACCATTGTACGGTATTTTGTCCATTTTACAATAGAAGTGAGAGACAATTTTGCTATATTATGTAGTTTTAAATTTTTGCATTTTCTTTTTTTTTTTATAAAGTATTAAAAAGATACTTACCCTCAAAAATCAGCAATACACAGACACATATAATAATTATTATAAAACAATTAATATACAGTCGGACCCGCTTATAAGAAACTCAATTTGGTTAGAGAAATGATTTCCTATAAGCGAGTTTTTCCTTTACACGGGGCCCGCTTATAAGAAATTTTGTTCTTATGATAATTTTTCATCCCATATGTATTTCAATTTAGGCCATTCAAATTATAAACATTTGATACCTTGCTTTTTCAAATATTTTTATTGATAAGTATATATGTACATATCTAATGAATTACATATTCAAAATAAAACATAAAATTCAGTCTTTCAATAAAATTAAATTCAATGTATGTACATATGTACATACATACATAATGTACATAGATATTTGGAAAAAAAAACTTAATAAAAAACATTAACAAAAGTAAAAAAAAGTAGTCTTCTTAATTCGTAATTAAATTTCCAATATTTAACCAACTACATAATCTGTAATCTTTTTTTGTATACAATTTTTTGAAATGAGAATTGAAATCAATTGATTTTCCAGTTCATCTACATGTTTCAAAGATTCTTCTTTTTTTGTTAGATAATTTTTAATTTTTTTTGTAGATTCGAGCATTTCAGACATAGTAATAGTTGTTTCTTTCGAATTTCTATCACTGCTATCCATACAAAATGGTTCGTCGTTATCGTCTTCATTCTCTTGTGTAATGGAATTTAATATTTTATCATCAGTTAAGATCCCATAGCATTCAGCATTTTCATTAATGTTGATGTAATTTTCAAATTCCTTCTCATCCATAGAAATTTCAGGAGTAACTTCTTTGGCATTACTTTCAAAAGTCTGAATGTCGTGATTGATTTTCAGTCCAGCTTTTTTAAAACATTGAGTAATTGTTTCTGGTGTAACCAGCCACGATCTTTTCACCATATACAATGCATCAAGAATGGTTATTTCTTTAGAAAATTCCCTTAAATTTTTACCACTATCAAGGGCAGCCAACTGCTTTCTCAGAATACAATTTCTGTAATATGCCTTAAAACATCTAATTATACCTTGGTCCAGAGGTTGTATTAAAGAGGTTGAATTTGGTGGCAAAAATATAATGTTGATGTTTTTTAAAACTGTATTGTAAAGAATTTTATGACAAGCTGCATTGTCCACAATTAATGCAATAATTTTTTTTTCCTTTTCCAGTTTTTTATCGAAATCTTTTAGAATTTGGGTCCAAATATCTGAAGTCATCCATCCCTTTTTTTGAGCAAAGTATGGTAAAGGAATGACTTTATCCTTAAATGTTCTTGGTTTTTTACTTGACCCAATTGCAAATACTTCCTTACTACTTCCATCCATATTACACAAAAAAAGAAGTGTCAGTCGCATTTTTTGTACCTTTCCACCTGGAACTTTATCTCCTGCTACTGCCAATGTTCCCGTAGGTAACGCTTTGTAGAATAGTGAACTTTCATCAGCATTATAGATGCAGTCTGGTTTGTACTTTTCTAAAACAATAGGTACCATATTATCAAGCCACCCATTAACACCTTCAACATCAGCATCATTTTTTTCTCCTTGTGTCTTATGGAAATTAATATTGCGTTTCAATTTCCACCTGTGGAGCCATCCATTTGAAGCTTCGAAATTATTTATTTTCAGTTGAATTGCAAATTTTTTTGCCTGCTCACAAAGTAGTGGCCCTGTTATCAATCTATTTTGAGAACGCTTTTCAGTGAACCACTTCAATACAGCCTGATCTATTAAATCATAATTTCCTTTTCTATCTCTTTTTCGTTTTAAATTTGCACTTTTCGCTCTTTTTAAAATTTCATTTTCAGATTTTAATATCTTAGATATCGTTGGCAAAGAACATTTATACTTTTTAGAAATTTCTTTTCGATTTTGACATTCTTTTAGTTTACCTAAAATTTCAATTTTCGTTTGTAAACAAAGACCATTTCTTTTATTTTTATTAGTATTTTCCATTGTATGTAATGTAAATGTTCTGGAATAAATTACATTTAATATGTATTTTTTATAATAAAATCTTAGTTACGTACCTTAAATAAACTCCAGAAAATAAAATTATTGCTGCAAAGTAAAAAAGCTGATGTAGTTACAGTATTGCAAAACCAAACAACATGTGAAAGTACATAACCTATAAAACAGAGTAAACAGGGATGTGAAAACGTAGTTAAAAACAAGGGATGACAAAAATGAAACCAATTCAGCAAAAAAAAAAAAATTTTTTTTGTAATAGAAAAAATTTCTTATAAAAGGGCTTATTTCAAGCGAAAACACGACAATGAATCTTAATTTATGTTTCCTATAAGCGAGTATTTCTTATATGCAAATTTCTTATACGCGAGTAAATTTATGTATAAAGGTTAAGAAAATCAATGTTGCAAAAGATTTTGTTCTTATAAAAGAGTTTTTCTATTAGGCGGGTTGCTTATAAGCGGGTCCGACTAATTAAATTTAATTCACTTCATTAATATTTAATCACAATCTTAATTTCAAAAACAGTTGTAAAAAATATACATATATGCATACCCAGCCAACACAGAGATTCGCCAAACATTCTTCTGAAATTCTCCTGTATTCTTCTTTTACTTGAGAAGAATTCATCTTACCTTCTTAGACGAACCACTCTTCTTGCGATTTAGTTGACATCGTCACGAATGCCACAGAAATGTTTGCATACGAATCTTCGGAGAAAATATAATGCGATTTTTCGTTGAAAATATTATACGATAAATTGGCTGACATCGCCGCAAATGTCGAGAAAATGTTCGCCTACGAATCTCCTTGAAGAAGAGACGGCGATTCTTTACTGAGAATAATCTACGATTTGTGTTGAGGAATATTATGCGAATCTAATATGTAATTGATTTTAGATTTTCAAGAAATTATTTATAAAGTTAAATACTTTCCACTAAAATTTCCCACAAACTGTTCTAAACATATTTTTAATTTTTAGGTATTGACCTATTAAGTGAAAAATTAAAAATATGTCTAGCATAATTTGTAGGAAGTTACAATAGCAAGTATTTAATTTAAAATAATTTCTCGAAAACCTTCATATCAACTTTTCTCGAAACATATCGATAATCGACATAATTTTATTTTATAAAAGTTGTGGGAACGAGTATACTTGGTATAAGAAAATGACCTTTTTTGTGCTATTAAAAATCTATATATATGTTATTTTAATTTCTTTTCATGATGAATAGATACATACTTGTCATGTATAGCGAATAGATGAAATAATTTTCAAAGATATATACATAAATACATATATGTATATAAAATTTAATTTTAAAATTTTTATTCAATTATAAAATACAAGATTTCATACACAAAAAGTATATCAAATAGCTGTTTGTTTTTGTTTAGGACTCTGGTTTCTTTTATTTATTCTATCTTTAGCATGTTGAAAATGTTGTTTTATTATATTATTTGAAAAGTCTTCGCTCATGTTGATATATTTTTTGTAAGCTGCATCTGTAAATATTATTTTTATAAGCAAAACAAAGTTATATTTTAAAGCTGTTATTAAATAAGCCCACTTTTTAAAACTGATATTAAATTGAAATGCTTTATTTTCTCTTTCTTCTCAGTTCCCTGCCAGGAGAAGTTCAAGGCCACTTCGTCAGGCATAATTTTTTTTAAGTTACTTCTTATGAAAATTTTTGCATCATCCCCTCCTTGTCGAAGATAATAATTAAACTGAAATTTTCAATTTGTTTACAACACATATGTATATTTTTATATAAATTGAATACATACACTCCGCGACACATGATTGTAGGCAGCCTGGAATTTTCTTGTACGATGAGTAAGGGTCGATTCCCAGAAAATGCATGTTTGTCCTTTTATGTAACTGGAAATTCCTAATTATTTTATGACATTACCTGATATATCTTATAAGTCATAAAATTTTTATGTAATTTTACCTAAAAATTGCATGAAAAAAGTGCGACACTTGTAGGCACCGCGAATATGAGACGTTTAGGAAGAGAAGCATAACGATTCATTCCAAGAGATAATAGGAGTTTTAAAAAAAGACAAATTTACAAACTAAAAATATTTTATTTATTAATTCAATAATGTGTATTTCCACCATTTTGACGTATTACATACTTCAAAAATCCTACTAGGTAGAGAATCATACAATCTTCTTATAATATCTAATGGTAAATCACTCCATGCTGTTCTTATTGCCGTCTGCAACTCTTCTACGGTTTCAAACTGCGTCCCTGAACCATAAATTTTGGTAGTCAACCATCCCCAAACGTTTTCAATAATATTTAAATCTGGTGATATTGAAGGCCAGTCCAAAACCGTGATATTTTCACTCTCGAACCATTGTATAACCACACCTGCTGTATGGATTGCTGCGTGGTCATGTTGGAAAATCCATTCTTGACCTTCCATCTTCTCAATAATTCTAAATTTCGCATCATTTATAACATCTATATAATTATTAGATGTTTGTCGTCCACTTACAAAAGCAATATGAACAGGTCCATTGTATGAAATTGCTCCCCAAATCATAACGCCTCCTTCTCTGCGGTGACGACGCGATAAAAATCTTTCTTATTTTCTTAAGTCATGGAAATAGAACGCGTATCCATCAGGCCCATCCAAAGTGAAGCGTTTTTCGTCCGTGAAAATTACACTTTTCCATTCACTGTTCCATGTTATGTGCGTCCGAGCAAAATTAAGTCTTCCTTCTTTATGTCTTGTGGTCAGAACTGGTTTTTTCTTCAGGCGACGGCGTTGTAGAGTTGGTGAGCTCTTCAATACGCGTTGAATTTTTCCAATTTTTTCAAGCGTTAATCTTTTTCCACTACCCATTTCTAAATATTCTAATGTTTTTTTTATTTAAAAACAATTAATTTTCAATGCACTTTAAAAAAATTTTACTAAGAAGATGGTCTGATTCGTATTTATTACAAAATAATACTATGCCTATACAATCAAGTTTTTATACCAATTTTTAGGTAAAAATAGACAAAAATTCTACGATGCATAAAATGCATCTGCAGTATCATAAAATAATTAGGAATTTCCAGTTACATAAAAGGACAGACATGCATTTTCTAGGAATCGACCCTTACTCATCGTACAAGAAAATTCCAGGCTGCCTACAATCATGTGTCGCGGAGTGTACGAGTTCCTGGGAAATATTCTCGTCGGAAACACACTTATTTTCCCATTCCAATACGTCTTCTTTACTTGATAAAGGAAAACTAGACGCAAAAGAATTATTTTCCATAATGTTCGCTCCTAACTGTTGTTTTAGGTGCTTGATATGGGATTTTAACTCTATAACTTCAGTTGTCAAACGAAGTAGAGTTGAATTCACTTGTGCCAATGTTTCTTTTATTCTTATTACAATATATGTATGTTAAAAATGAGAAATATATCTCATTTACGAAATAATTCAATTTACCAACACACTCGTTACATTCCACTACTTTTAATTCCGTTATTGTTTGGCTCTGCACTTTATCCTGACCTTGATCGCGGACCCTTTTAGCAGAAGGAATGTGTGTGAAGTAAGTATCTTCTTCTACAATAATGGTAGTATTTAAACAATGACATACGAAACAATTTCTTGGCAGTTTATTTACCTATATTTTGGGAGTTTTCAAAAATATTTTGTGAAAATACTTCTATTAATTTTCTTTTCGGTGAAATTTGTGCTGATGTTGTGGGATGTTTGCCTGGAAATTTAAAATTTTTAACTAACGGATACAAAACTTTTAAACTGAAATTTATACATATGTACATATATGAAATATAAATTCACCTGGAGGAATACGAAGGAAATTTTTACGATAACTGAATGTCTCCGTTAATGTATTTTCATTCTAGTGAACAATAACTGGCTCAGCAGCAGCTTCATATATATCTATTCAGAAATACTTAATTTTATTAAATAACAAATACAAATTTAAAAGATTACACTGACCTGAAAATCCAGATTGTTTTGCAGAATCCATTTGATATTATGTTGTTAATCTTGATGATGGAGCAAGGAAACTATGTAAAAAGACGAATTTTTATCTGATAAACACATACATTTCTTCAGAATATTATCTATTGAAAAATGCTGTTTTTTGATAAATCAGAACCATTCCAACTATAAATGTTAACTAATTTTGATTCAATGGGAGACTTGAAATAAGATGATGTGTTAAGTATATTTTGTCCTTCAAAATAAATGTTCCTTCCACTTTTTTGTATACCACATATTTTAACTAATGATTCATTTCGAAGAAGTACAATATTATTTGGAGCATTAATAGATATTTTATAATGTTCAAATGTAACTTCTGTTATAATTTCATTTTTTATATTGAGAACAGGATAAGGACATGTACAAGAAATTGTTTTAAGAGCGGTTATGCTTTTTTCAACTATTCTGTTGTAGATTTGAGCATTAACATTATTTCCTTTTTTATCATTTTTTTAATATTTTGCAAGTAATTTTCGAATTTAAATGAATCTAATGCTCCAAATCTTTGTGCATCTGAGCTAAGATGAGTCAGACAATGAAAATTGTAACTAATGTATTCTTCTCCATAAAGATTTTGCATGGATGATATTTAGTAAATCATATGCACATTGATTATTTAAGATACAATCATTTTCTTCAAGCAGAATCCTCATTGCTAGGCACAATTTTAGAAAGTGATTGTATCTTTCATGGTCTAATATAGTTTTTAAAACAAAAGGAAACATTCGGCATTCGGTAGCTTTCCATCTACTAATTTCATCTGTACCACGAGGAATTCGTGAAAATTCAAATGGAATTTGTTTTTTACAATATGTTAACTTTTCATCCAATTTTTTTATTTCTTCGTTTCTAAAAGAAAATTGTCTACCCTTTTCTTTAATCCACAAATTAAGAATTGTCTTCATTACACCTAAACATACTACGTGCATGTAATCAAGCACAAAATCATTAATAAAGTCAATATGAAGCGTTTCTAAAACATTTTGAGTTTTATTTTTATGAAATTCGGTACAAGTTCTATTTCTAAAGTCATTATTGGTTCGTTTTTCACAGTTCACATCTGGGAATACAAGTTTATATCCATGCTTAACACCTTATTGCACACATCTAAGACAGCTATAGTAGCCACTGTGGCCTTTAACATCTAAAACAAAACATCTTGCCGGTGCGTCACAAATAAAGGCTCGACATTCCACTTGAAAAGTTTTGTTTTTGTAATTAAACCCATTTGATAATAAATCTTTGAACTCAGTTGTAAATTCTAATAAATAGTTATTGATATTTTGGGGTTTTGATTTGCCATTATAGATTCCAATAATAAAAATGTATTTTGTGTTGACAATATTTCCTAAAATAGGCCACACCTGATTATTAGAACTCTTGGAAATAGGAAGGCCATCGATATTGAAATCAATACAAATAGTTTCACCACTAAAACTTGTTTCATTTAATAAGAAAAAATATGTCAATGAATCTTCTATACCGTAATGAACATAAGATCCAGAGTCCATTGGTTTTATATTACAAGATCTTGGGGTTTTTTCAAAGTTCGTGCATCTACTGGAAGACTGGGAATTTTTTCTCTAAGAATAAGCAACAATTCATTTAGGCACGTATAAGAGATATTATTCTTTGTTGCCCACGATGCAAGACGGTCTTTGAATTCAATTGACTTGTCTAAAGTTTCGTATTCTTCATTATAATCGCTGTCATCTGAAGAAGAAACTAGCGGGGAATTTTCTGAATTTGATATAAAAGTTTATTCTGTTTGTGATTCCACACTATTTAATTTTGATTTTATTTGGTCTAAATGACTTAATATTCCATTAGCCTTTCCATTTCCTTCTTGCCTTTTTATGCAAATGTTGTCTACTAAAGTTCTTTTTGCTAGCCATTCTTACTGCATTCAAATTTATTGCAGTTAAACTAATAGAAGATACGAAATTAATTTTTTAAAAATCTAATTAAAATTAATTTAAACCATAACAAGTAAAATATTTAAAATAAATTGGAATTATGCGTTACGATTAACTTATTTTGTAGAAAAAATAAGTTTTTATCACTTATTGTGTAATATATTTTAATCATTAAATAGAATGGATTTATTAGCGGAACAACAACTTTTTTTCTATTTATTTTCAACCTCTGTAAAAACAAAGTAAAAATATTTACTTACCACAATGTTTAATTTCTTAATAAATAATTTTTCAAATTAGTTTCACTTCACAATAATTGAACTCTGTTTTTACTTCACAAAGATGACTTAAAATGAGCAATTTGAATATACATATATGTACATATATTACTTACATTACGGGAAAGCCGATAATATTAATCGTAACATGCACGAACTTGTCATCTCGGTTCGTATTATTATCATCTTAGACATTCGCATTTCATTCTCCCAGAAGAATCTCCTAGATGAATCATTTTAGAAACTCAGGGGAATTCTTACATTCTTCGTTCTACAAGTGTTTAGCCGGCAGCTTCATGTTATTTACTTCCAAAACATTCGCTTTATATTCCGTTGGAAGAATCTTCTAATAACAACTTGATTCTCATGGAAATAAATTGAAGGTGTTCGTGTTATCTTCTTCTAGAAGAACATTCACGTAATGTTCTCCCAAGAAGATTCTTCAAAAGGCTGGCTGGGTACTCATAACAATTCCATATAAGCATATTCTCACACATACATAATAATGAGCATATGGGTAATAATTAATGTAAACAAAATTGCAACATTATATGTATTATATAATATTATCGAATTTCGAAATCAACGAAAAAATTAAAATTTTAAATTCAAGAATGAGCTTTACTATTGGAATTATCTGGTTGCGCCATCTATTATTGCTTAGAAAACTAAAATTTTATAATTTCAAAAAAAAATTTAAAGTGGAATCTCTAATGCTTTTACATGCTTTTTGCATGAAGGTAGAACCGCATTTAAAAGAGTGGTAAGTACATATAATATGTACCTATGTAATCTTGTGTATATAAAAGAGTAAAATAGTGCATATACATTAAATTGGAATTTTTTTAATGTCTTTAGATATAATCAATTGAAAAATTGAAAATACTTAATTACCAATATTTTTAGAGTTTTTACAAGTTTCAAATAATTTCCTCCGAATTGGATTTTTAATATTTATTTCGTAATATTTTTGAATTTTATTTTTGAAAATTTCCCATTTAGATTTAAGAAGATGATGATTATATATAAATATATGTAGATTCAAAAAGTAACTTTTATAGTGTTGACTAAATGATTACTAAATTAGTTTTCAACTAATTTACTAATATTCCAAATGTAGAAGAAACTTACCAAATGAGGTGCTCTTTAATCTTTAAATTTACATCAACTGGACATAAACTCAGCTTTTGAACAATTATGGAGTTCGTAACGTCGTAAACTGAATGTTTTCTGCTACTTATCACAAATTTCTTCCCAGTTTGAATTGTTTCTCTGCAACTGAACCTTAAGTGCAATGGTTATGGAAATTACTTGATCTATTTTAATTTTCTCAATTTGTCTTTGTTGAATGTCTTTGTTAATATCATTGTGATGGTGATTCTGTATTTAATGATTCTAGTTTTTTTTTCGTTTTTATGTTAAAATATTTTGCATAAAGGTTTCCGCTAGGATTTTTTTTGTCTTCCTGAAATATAATGGTATTCCTGTAAATTAGAAAAAAAAGATTACAAAACTGTAATAGATAGAATAATGTGTATAATTTTACTGAAGCGTTTTTCTCATTCGGAAATGTTGAAATAATTTCATCTACAATTAAAGGAAAATAGGATGGTGTTAATTTAATTTCTTTAAAAACTATATCTTCAATAATAATCTGTATTAGTTCATCTCTGAGTCGATCTGTAAGCATTTCATTTTGTTTGTAAAATTCAATTAAGTTTTTCCTTTTTGGATTATTGTTGACTATTGTTGAAATACACTGAACTTTGTGATTGTATAATTTTATTATGTTGTTTTGGTATTATGGAATATAATGTAGAATATATGTATAAAATTTATGTAATACTACTCAATTACAAAATAATTCGCCTACTTACTATTTTAAATGGTTCGTTTAAAACTTGACAAAGACTATGACCTTAATGAATTATGAATGATTGAAATTTTATTTTTGCGTTTTTGATTACGATTTGTGATTGGGTAGTATATAACGTACATGCATAGAATTTTGTAAGTAAAGACAATTTTTTAAGTATATACTTGAATAAAATATTCTGAAAAGACTTACTATTGTTTGGTTGAAGGTATTATACTATTAAAAAGAAAAAGATAAAGGAGAGGACGGAAGAGTTTGGCTTTCTTTTTGTACTTTATTCAACCATGCCTCAACTTTAGACGATGCCGTAATTGCACCATCATCAATTTCAAACTGCAAAAATATATACAGTAGCGAGCAAAAAAAAAAAACAGACTACCACACGTTTCTAACATGTTGTCAGGTACCAAGTCTTTTACTTTTTTTTTATCAGCAAATAAAAACCCATTATAAAATAGTTAGGTAGAAGAGGTTTTTGAAATTAAGTTAAGTTAGGTTAAGCAATATTTAACTCAGGAATTCCCATATTATTCTTACATACACTCCTGTGTGTTTGAAGAGGTAGTTGATTTTGGAATTTAAAATAAAACATGTTTAAGAAATAATGAACATTTTACTACTTTTATTGTGTTTTATCAAAATTAAGGTCTCGACCTCGTTTTGTGTCGGGGTTACGTTCCTGAAAAGTTCAACTCAAAACGAAACAACGCAAAATGAAATGTATTTTCCCATATAAATTATATGTAAGAGAAGACAATAGGTTCCTGCTTCGGATTTTGGTGAACAAAAACTGCAAGTTAAACAAGAATTTACAACTTTATTAAAGAAAATGAAAAACTTAAAAAACAAAATAATTCATTAATTATAAAAAATAAACAAAAACATAAAAATTACATAAAATTATGACTATCAATTGTTGAATTTCGGTTGAAAATACTATTTATTTTTTGTTGTTTCACAACTTTCATCCTCTCGTACAAATCTTCATACACTTCTACTGAATTTTTCAGTGCTTTAGCAACATTTGAAGATCTCTCCATATCAGAATCTTCCTCCAAAAAAATTTCTGTTGCCATGTTTATCAACTTAATAGCTTCTGAAATTTTTTTTGCAGAGATTGTTGATGTTGCATTCTTTTTCTCTTCTGTTGATGTATCGTCTTTTTCATATATTTGTAAGTTAATCTGATCTTCGTTAGTCAATTCTACGTTCTGTAAATTAATGAAATCTGAGAGATCGGTTTGCTGAACTCCATCTAAACCAACTTGAGCAGCCAGTTCAACAATCTCGTCACTAACAGTATTCAATTCACTATTTTCTTCAACTTCATTATCAAACTTCAGCCACAATTTTGCCCAACAACCACGCATACAGCTTGGCTTATCTTCACTCCATAAATCTGCCATATTCATAACCGCATTTTTAATGTTATAATTTTGCCAAAAAGTTCTAATAGAACATTTTTTACTTTGTTCTACAGCACTGAAAAGTTGTTTAAATGTGCGTCTGAGGTAATATGCTTTAAAACTGGAAATAATGCCTTGATCCATTGGCTGTATCAAAGCAGTGGTATTTGGCGGCATAAACAGAAATTTACATTTTCAGAAATGTCGTTTAAATAGACTGGATGGCTTGGATCGTTATCTAACAGCACCAGAGCTTTAAAAGCTATGTTTTCTTTTTCGCAGTACTTTTTTATTTCTGGAATGGCACAGTCTGCAGCCCATTCGCGAAATACCACTGCAGTCGTCCATGCTTTCTTGTTTGAGCGCCAATAAACTGGTAAGGACTTTTTTTCTACTTTTTTGAAAACTCGGATTTTCACTGTGATATATCAATAGTGGTTTAAGTTTGAAGTCCCCTTCAGCATTGCCACCTAAATGAAGGGTTACTCTATCTTTGCTCGCCTTGAAACCAGGTGCAGACTTCTCTTCTTTTGATATAAAAGTTCTGTCAGGCAACCGCTTCCAAAAAATACCGGTCCCATCAACGTTAAAGATTTGTATACGACTATAACCTCCAGAATCGACGGTCTCTTTGAAATCTTGAATAAACTTTTCTGCAGCCTCAGTATCTCCACTAGCAGTTTCTCCTCTAACCGCAATGTTATGTAGATTCATAGTAGTACATCTATGTACTTGTTTTAATGTTTTACTTATTTTTATACTTTTTACTTATTTTAATACTTTTTACTTATTTTTATATTTTTGACTTATTTAAATACTTTCTACTTATCTTTATACTTTTTACTTATTTTTAAACTTTTTACTTATTTTTATACTTTTTATGATACTTATTTTCATATTTTTTATTTATTTACTTATATTTCTTAATCCTGAATTTGAGGGTTAAACGTTTTAAAAAATTGACTTATACTACTAGATGTCGATGAGGGCGAACTTGAATATATTTCATTAAAATCTGGAAGTTCAGATGGTGTTGCTGAAGATGTTGAAGGTGTCGGTAAAGATCTCTCAGCTGTCACTATATTCAAAGTTGGTTGTGTTACCTAAAAATAAAGTGTAAAATATTAATTTAGAATAATAAAATGAAAATTCTTTTTAGGTATGTATTCATACTTACACACTGTATCAATATTTGGAGATTTTCTTCCATAGAGCACTGAAACTCTTTAAACATTTTAGTTTCAAATTCGGCCTCCATCCACTTTTGTTGTGCTTTTATTGTTTGCTCTTGCTTAGAAAGTTTTCCAGGTCTCCTTGAACTTGTTGTGGGCTCAATAGTAATATCATCGTCGAAGTCAGGAGAGTTTTCATCGAAAGTTGAATCTGTATCTGAATGAATGTGTAAATAAAAACATTAAATGGCTTTTTTCAAATTAAATTATATTTATTATTGAAACTTACCCATATTGTTATCTATTTCACCTTCCAACCATTGACTATTTGGTCGATTTCCAAATATATCATCTAGAACTCATAATGCTCCATTCGAGCTGCTCCTGACTTCATATTATTTTTTTTCACAATTGAGTATATTTGCCTCAAACCTTTCAATTTTGTTCGAATTTGTTCAGCAGATCTATTTATGTCTTTTTTCCTTAGCTCGCCCTCTACCTTCTTGTAAATATCTAGCAAAATTTTGTCTTGAAAAATAAATACATACATACATTATAATAAAATCTATAACTATGTACGTCACGTTTATCTACATTTTAAGAAAATTATATTTGAGGTTCAAAGGGCATATTTAACATACCTTGTAGTATAGTTCATATATCATGGATAGCAAGCCGGTAGTAATAGTACTTCTGGATAAAAAAATAATTAATTATAAAAATTCACTTTCTTTTACAACACACAACATATCCTCCACTTTGATTTCACTCCAATTGTTTCTCGTCATTTTTTTAAAATTGTTTATTAAATTTCACAAAACAAAATTTAAACTATTATTTTCCTTAAAACTTCACAACATATAAATTGGGTTTTATAACCAAAATCCGAATTAGCGGGTTTATACTACATGAAATTGGGAGTAAACCAAAATCCGTATTAAAAATGGATTACGTATAAACTCTTTACATGTAAATTGAGACATTATATAGTAGCAAAGAAACTTAAATACTTACATATAGATTTTTCAACCACGTACTAAAGCAAGAAATAATTTTTCTCGCATCGACTATCAGTGATGCATCCCATAAGCTTTTAATTTTTATTCGTTACTTTATTTTCGATAAAGAACATTTTAAAATTTAAAATAAATTTCGAATGTTTATATTCATTTTCGAAACCATTATGTTTTTTTATTATTCATCGGACATAATATGATTAACCATTGATACGCATTTGTTGTTGCTTTTTAATGTAAAAAACTGCACAGTCACAACAATAATCAGTATTATTGTATAAGTTGTATATGCGCGAATATGTATACATATATATGATAGGGTATATCTTATATACCATGTCAAGAGATTATGTATTGGTATTTACTTGGTAATAAAAAGAGAATTTCTGATGCAATAATTGCATCATAATATGATGTATAATATAATGGGCTATGGCGTGACCGTGAAAAGCCGGTATTATTATAATTATATTGTATTAAACAAAATTGTTGTAGAAGCTTACATATATTTTATATACAAAAATATATGTTTAACTAAGAATTTATTAAATGCATAAGAAAAAGTACATGAAGATTATGTGTTATTTAAAATTTAACAATATTAAATCGCGCCATTTGGGGCACATAAGCATCGACAAAGGAAATTTCTTTGGCGCGTGCATAACGAGAATTTTTGATAATAATCCAATTGGATACACTTTGATAAAGATTAGTAGTTTTCTAGAAGAAGATTGGTACAAAAAAAAAAAAAATTCAACTATAATTGAATTTTAATTAATTTCTTGTGCAACCATCTGTCGTTATACAGTTGTACAAAAAAATTTAGCCCTTGTGAGCAAAATAAAATTGCTGTCCAACACGGTATAATAAAATCCATTAATGAAAGTGGCAAATGATGTATTAAGAAAAACATTGCGATTGTTAATTCAGCATTCTTGACTTTTCTTTTAAAAACAAATATCGGGAAGCTCTCCAGGTTATTTTCAATAGATATTTGTTCCTTTAATTTGTTCAAGTTTTTAGTATGAAAAATTGAAACAGAATATCTTTCAATGTGTGGTAAAATGTTAGTCAAACTTTTATGGCATACTTTACAAAATGCACAAAAATCTTTTTCTTCCAACCAAGTGTACAAATCTTTCCACTGGTTGCGAAAAATCCGTTTACGATTTACTATCGAATCAGAATTTGTTTCCGTATTTTCGACACTTTTTAGTTAAAAATAAAACATACACCCGGCGACAATGAAATGTCCGACTTGTTTTATTTCATAAATATTTGTAAAAAGAGATCCAATCTTGTCGTTTTACCTGTAATAACACAACAAGCTTGTGTTGAAAAATTAATTTTGATCTGTTTAACACACTTTCAATTTCTAGATGGATGTCGCGTGCCTCTTTTTATTATAGTATAATAAATATTGAAATAATGTACTAGGATCTTCAGATTACACTATAAAGTAGTGCCCAATTTCAGGTAAAAAAAAAAGACGAAAAATTTGAAGGTTTTATATAACTTTTATTTCTATACCTAATTAATGGTACATTTCACTCCTATAATGATATTTGGGTCAAAATATTCATAATAGAAACTTAAAAATTATAAATGTTTTTTATTTTAATAATGGATGTGATCACCTTTTACACTTATTACTTTTTCAGACGTTCTGGCATGGATTTATATAATTTGTCTATAAAATCTTGGTTGATTTCTTCGTACCAAATCCGTGCCAATATCTTTTTAAGATTTTCGATATTTGTTGGCTTTGAATTTTTCAATTTTTTACCCATAACGCTCCATACATTTTCGATGATGTTAAGGTCCGGAGAATTGCCGGGCCAATCTATGGAGTTCAAACCTAGTTTTTCCTTATAAACTTTAACCTATAAATAAAAAGGGGTAAAAACAATTATTAATAAATGATTAAATACAAATCTGTGACACTAAATACTTACACATTTAGCTCTATGGCATGGGGCCGAATCATCTTGAAAAATTGGATTCGACACTTCCGCACAAAGCTCTTCAAATGTTGGAATAACGCCTTCATCAATTATGTTTATATATTTTTTTGCGTCTACCGTACCTTCCAACATTAAAATTCGGCCTACGCCAGTAGAAGTAATAGCTCCCCATACCATTACATATGGAGAATGCTTCACAGTTGCTGCAATACACTCGTCAATATATCTTTCGCCTTTTCGTCTCCTCACTTTTTGAATACCATCAGGCCCTATAAGGTTGAATTTGGATTCATCCGAGAAAAACACGCTTTTCCAGTCTTGTTCTGTCCAATTTGAGTATGTTTTCGCCCATTCTAATCGTTTTTTCTTCATACTAGCCGTCAGTAGAGGCTTTTTTGCAGGTTTTTTGGAAAATAATCCCATATCATTTAACCTTCGTTGAAGTGTCCTGACTGATATTCTTGAAGAACTCACTTTCTCAAATTGCTCTTTTAATTTTACAGCCGAAGCAAAGCGATCCTCCAAGCATAAGCGTTTTAAAAGCCGTTCATCTCGCTCGGTTGTCTTTTTACACTTTCCGGAACCCTTTTTTCTATCTACACTACCAGTAGTCTTATATTTTTTTATTAAATTTCTCACAGTTTTTTCACAACACTTAACACGTCGAGCGATTTCACAATTGTTAAAGTTTTCTTCATGTAATGTTATAATTTTCACTTTTTCTTCACTAGTTAATTTTTTAGCACGTGCCATTATAATTCCACTTTTTTAAGAGAACTGTTCTTTACGACAATTTAAACAAAAATGCCACTTTGAAAATATGAAAAAATAACTTTGAAAATTCAGGTATCGCATTTTATTGCACTTACCTGATTATTAATTAGTATGACAGTAACGGAATTCCCAGATATTGATAATTCCAAGAAGTCGGACATTTCATTGTCGCCGGGTGTACATATTTCTAACTTTATTACTTACATTTTTTCATTTTCATCACTATCTGTTAAATTCACAGTCTCTAATACATTTGTTTCTGTGTTGACTTCAGGCAGGTTAGATTCATCTACATTATCACTTAACTTCTTCTTTTTTTTGAGTAGAAACGTATGATATTTTACGTTAAATTTTTCATATGTAAATAAATGCTTAAAATATTTTTACTTGTCCATTTTCACAATATTGATGAAGCGATTAAGCAAAATTAAATTTTAAACTCAACTGTCAACTCACTCAAAATCAAAAGCAACGCATTACAAACACAAAGTCACAACTGTCGATTTTCTTTTTTTGATTCTATTCTAATTCTATTCTTTTCTTTGTTACCATTTCCAATTTCATTATTTCCATTCTTTAGTAGTATACTATACAGGGTGTTTCGTTTGGTTTGGTTCGAAATGATACCATAGATAGGTCTCATCGAGACGAACAAAAAATCGTATTGGTGGGAGGGGGGAGGAAATCCCAGCCGTTTGGCCGCTAGAGGGCGTTGAAGTTTGTTTTTGCACGTTTTTCACAAAACACCCCATAACTTTTTAAAGGAGCACTCGAGGGTCACTTTGTATTCAGAACAAATATGTAGTACCCTTTGAAAGTTCAATTGATTTTAATCAATTTGGTTACTTTATTTTTTTCGAAAAGTGCGTAGTTTTCGAGATATTTGCACTTGAAAAAAGTGAAAATTAGCATTTCTAGCACCTATTATTCAATTTACACTGTAATAAAAGCACATTTAAACATTTGTCTTTTTCCAAACGAAACACCCTGTAGATAAGATAAATAAAATTTAGAACATGAAAATTAAGACAAATAGTGTTGATAACGTAGTTTTCTTTCAATCAGTATCAAAATTGAAATTTTACTATTAAAAGTCGAGGTTTTATCAAAAAAGTCGTCAAATGAGAAAAAAGCATCTTTCGTATTCAGTGCTAAAATTTCGAGAAATCGTAGCCAATTTGATACGATTGTATCCATTTGGCAGCACTGCACTCCAACCACATCGTCAACTTGAATGCCAACCTCATTTTTTCAAAATATTTGTTAAGTAAACAACTATCGGAAGCTTACTAAGAATTCTAAAAAGTTATAGGGTATATAGGGTAAAACGAGGAAAAAGTACCAATAATCTTTACCCTCGTCTAACTCCCTAACGGTTGAGATTGATTTTTAAAATAAAATTTATTGAATTTATACTTAAAATTATAAAAATAATTATACATTTCTCCACTTACGAGGGCTGTTTGATAAAGACGAGAAAAATGAAATAACGGATGATATTTTTTACACAATTCACATTTATTTTTCAACATAGTCTCCATCTAGCTCAAAACACTTATTCCAGCGATGCTCAAGTTTTTTGATGCCTTCAGTATAATAAGATTTCTGGAGCTCTGCAAAATAGGTGTTTGTCTCGTGGATCACCTCAGCATTTGACGCAAATTTTTTTCCTGCGAGCCATTTTTTCATGTTTGGAAATAGAAAATAGTCGCTAGGTGCTAAATCCGGCGAATAGGGTGCATGCGGAAGTAATTCGTAACGCAACTGATGTAATTTTGCCATAGCATTTATCGACTTGTGAGGTGGGGCATTGTCGTGATGAAAAAGAACCTTTTTCTTTGCCAAATGTGGTCGTGTTTCTTCAATTTTTTCTTGTAGCTGCTCAAGTAGGGTAGCATAATATGCTCCTGTGATGGTTTTGCCCTTTTCAAGGTAGTCAATTAATATTATTCCTCGTGCATCCCAAAAAACAGTTGCCATAACCTTTCCAGCTGATGGAACAACTTTTGCCTTCTTTGGTGCACTGGTACCGGCTTCCATCCATTGTGTGGACTGTTGTTTTGTTTCAGGTGTGTAGTGGTGAATCCACGTTTCATCCACCGTTACAAATCGTCGCAAAAATTCTTCAGGATTACGCTGAAACAGTTTCAAACAATCCATAGAAGTGCGCTTGCGTTCACGTTTTTGGTCCAATGTGAGCAAACGCGGCACCCACCTTGCTGATAGCTTTTTCATGTTCAGGTGCTCATGTAAAATGTTGTGAACACGTTCATTTGAGATTTTTACGATGTTAGCTATCTCACGGACCTTTATTCTTCGATCTTCTAGCACAAGATCGTGGATTTTCTCTATCATTTCCTTGTTTGTGACTTCAACTGGCCTCCCAGGTGATTTCAATGTTTCGGTACTTGTTCGACCACAACGGAACTCAGTAAACCACTTGTGAATCATCGTCACTGACGGTGCAGAGTCCGGATAATATTTATATAACTTTGCTTTGGTTTCAGTTATTGTTTTTCCACGTAAAAAATAATGTTTAATCAACACACGGAATTCACTTTTTTCCATTTTTTCAAAACACTTAGATATCGTATCACTTCACTGTCTGTCAAAATCAAAGTAGACAAGACAGCCAGTTGAAATTTTGTGTGTAGCCCTCCAACAGAATGTACCTGTCAAACGATAGGTAAAATTGGTTGTAGGGTTACCGCATATAGTATTTTTCTCGTCTTTATCAAACAGCTCTCGTAAACTACATATTATAGTAAGAACTAAATTTTAAGTATTTTCTTGAACACTGTACATTTCATAAGTTTTCTTAAATATTAATTCAGATAGTTTTAAAACTTCAATATTATCTAATTTTTGTATTTCACTACAGTTCAAAATGTTATTAAAACTATTGGAATCGTATTTTTCACATATGATATAAAATTCATTTTCAGCACATATGTATGATGTGTTTAATCATACCGAAAATAAACAAATCTGAATTTTTAGTCAAACAAATAAATAAACCAATTCTGTACATAATTCAGAATTCACTTCAACGTAAGCAGTTAAACATAAAAACTCATTTTCATTTTCATTAAAGTAATTTTGTATTTCTTTAAAATACGAAAATCCAGTAGAAACTACTTTTATTATTTTTCCACATTTAAATTCATTTTCAAAGGTAATTTCTCTGATACTTTGTGCCATAACTTTTTGGTGCCGAAAAGATAATGTTTTACAAATATTTATATAATTACCACTAACAGAATTAATTACATTATAATATCGGTGCTTCGCCTCATATCTCATACTTCATGTGCACACAAGAAGAACTATTTTTTCTATTATACTTGGATAATGAGTCATTAGTAGGTGTTTCGGAATTAGAGGTAATTTGTAAATTTCTAAAATGCATTTTAAATGAAAATGTATTGTATTATATTTCGAAGAATGACAATATATGTTTTTGGAATTTTTCTTGAAAGAACTATGTTAATAATTTTGATCAGACTTATTACTTCTTCCTAAAATTTAGTCACATGAGTGAGGTTGATTGTAATAAAAAATTAGGGGAAAATGTAAAATTAAACATAAATTTTGTGAAGCTACAAGCCTATAGTTCCACAAGGTTTATCAATATTAATTTTGGGTGGTATAGAATTTGATAAATGAAGCCATATTTAAAACTTCTAATACTTTTATTGATTCTTCTAATTTTAAAATACATAGTTCTGTTATATGTTTGAAAAAATGTTTTAAAACAAATGGTCCTGCACCTTCTAAAATATCGTGCATAATGTCAATGTTATTATTAGAAAGTATGTGAAAATATTTTAAGCAATATTGTTTTATTCCTTTTGATTCATTGTAACACGTAAAAGTAATTGTTTTATTTCCAGAAAATTTTGATTCATATTCAGAAGGAATTCTCAATTATTGCAAATTTTTTATAGTGGCTTTCTGAATTTATCCCGATTCATCTCACATACTCTACAGAAGTAATAAAATGATTCAACAAAGCCAAAACAAATATTAGCACCTAAATTGTCAAAACAAAATGTAACGAAAGTTCCTTTAATGAAAATATTGTCTACTTCAATACCGGTATTTTCTAATATTTTTATGTCGTCTACTATTGGTTTTAAAATATTGTAAAATGAAACAGACTCATTACGAAGATCTTGAGAAAAAAACAAAGCTACTAAATAAATATTACACAGTTTGGAATTATTTTCAAAATTACGAAAAAATTTTATGAATCGAAGCTTTGCTTTCTATAATGGATTAACAACTTCAAATTCATCAAAAAATAGTTGAAGCTGAATAGGCGGATTTTATGAGTGAAAAAACTCATTTTCTTTGTATATTGTAGAACAACAAAAGTTATGATAAAACTTATTGTCACATACAGTATACCAAATTCATATTCGTATACCAACTTGAAAATTGTAAATTTGAGAATAAAAAAATAATGCGAAATATTTTTATTGATTTATTTTGATAAAATACAATAACTTTATATTCACTTTAAAAAACATATAAAAAAAAATTCAGCTTTTATTTTTGTTTACTAGTAAAAATGAAAAAACATAAAAATGGAACACCAAATTCATATTCGTACACCCCAGATATTTCGATTTACAGCTATTTAAAAACAAAAAACAAGTTTTTTAATACTTTGTTGGATAGCCTCTTCTGTGTAAAACATCTTTAAGTCTATTTGGCATGGATTGCACCAAGTTCTTTGTAACTGTTGGAGGGATATTGTACCATTCGTCTAAAATAGAATTTTTCAAATCTTGAACGTTTTTTATTTTATGATATTTCAATTTGTATTTAATATATGCCCACAAGTGCTCAATTGGGTTGAGATCAGGGGATTGTGGAGGAGGATTCACAAGTTTTCGACAATTATACAGCAACCACAGGCCTGTATCAAGAGCAGTGTGCTTAGGATCATTGTCCTGGTAAAATGCATAATTATGTGAGATCCCCAATTCATTTGCCGTGGAATGTAAATTCTCCTTCAAGATTTGAATATACTTTTTGGCGTTCATTATTCCATCTATGAAACAAAGATTTTCTGGTCCAGAACTTGAAAAACTTCCCCAAATCATCACTGAACCTCCTCCGTGCTTTACCGTTGGTATCAAGTTTTCTATATTAAGACTAGTATTTACTTGTCGCCATATCTTAAACACGTCCATCCCAGCAAGAAATATTAAATTTACACTCATCTGAAAAAATTATGCTTTCCCAGAAACTTTTATCACGATTTAAATACTTTTTTGCAAAAATAATTCTTTTTTTTCGATTTTTTTTATCAATGAGTGGTTTTTTCCTAGCAATTATACATTTGTAACCGGTTTTCTTAATTACTAATCTTATTGTTTCATTACTAACTGCTTTTTGGGTTCTTTCTCGTAACAGTTTATTTAATTTTGGACAACTTAGTTTTGGATCTCGTTTTATTTCTCTCAGTAAAAAATTAATATCTCTATTTGTAAGAATTTTCCTATTGCGATTCCGAGGTTTATTTGCTACAGTTCCCTCAGTATTGTATTTTTTGATGATATATTGAATAGTGGAATGCGATCTTTCAACTATTTTTGACATTTGACGTAATGAATGATCACTATGATGTAATGATATTATTACCTTTTTAACGTCCATTGGAATTTCCGCACCTTTACGGCCCATATTGTATCAAATTACAATCTATTAACTATATTTTTAGAAATAAATTAACTTTTTGCGTATTTCCAGACAAGAAACTACTTTTTAATTGAAACCATCCACATTTTGTTCACGAAAAAATGATTAAAATAACTGTAAATCGAAATAGCTGGGGTGTACGAATATGAATTTGGTGTTTCATTTTTATGTTTTTTCATTTTTACTAGTAAACAAAAATAAAAGCTGAATTTTTTTTAAATGTTTTTTAAAGTGTATATAAAGTTATTGTATTTTATCAAAATAAATCAATAAAAATATTTCGCATTATTTTTTTATTCTCAAATTTACAATTTTCAAGTTGGTATACGAATATGAATTTGGTATACTGTACATATATGCTCATTTTTAAAAAAAACTTTTTTAAATAATTTATTTTTAAATAAAGATTTCAACGTTTCTAGGATTGGTACATATTGTAAAGTACACTGAATAAAATGGTCTTGATAAATTCAATTACTTTTGTTTTACTTTTTTCATTTTTTTATTTGGTTTGTGCAATGGTACAGCTTCCTGGGGTTCCTGTAGCTGTAATGATACATAACATGAAGCAGCTTGATGAGGAAAATCTATCTATGTATATGTATTTTCAATAAAAAGTAAAAGTTTTCTTCTTACCATCTGTTTTGAAGTATATGAAGTTGAAGTATTGATAAACTATGAGATTTTATTTTATACATAATTTTTCATTTTTATATGTCAGCAATTCCACAAAATTTCAACCAAAGGGTGTGAATCGATGTCTTCCGATTTTTTTGAAATTTTATGAGAAGGTGTGCCTCTGGTCCAGTATCACATACGTAAAATATTTTTAAGAAAAATCATATTTCTTGGGAATTATGGGGTTATGAAATTTTCGTTTTTTTTTGCAAAATGCATATTTTTAAAAATCGTAGAAATCTTAAATATTATCGTAGAGCAATAATATATAACTCATTTTAAAGGGGAGGGGTTATTCTATCATATAAAAATACTTCCAAAAAAATTTTTTTCAAAAAGGACTACAAGGTCGATAAAAGAATACTTTATCCTTGAATATCCTGAAATGCTAACTCTCAATTTTGCTCATTTTTTTTATGTTTTGTATAATATTATTAGCTACATCGTGTTAAAATCTCAAATTGGGGTGAAGCTGGATTCAGGTGGGAGAATTTTTCAAAGAATATCATGTCTATTTTTCTCATAGAAAATCAATTGATTTTCATACAAATGCAAATTTTATACTAGTTTTTTGCTATTGTCTACAGCAGATATTTAAACAGCTTCAAGATTTTTTATATCTGACTGGTGGCGGAGGCGTTATAATTATGAAATAACCTTGCATTGAATTTTTGTTTGCAGAGGTAGTGGATAACGTCATAGATTCGTCAGAAGGGGCAGGTTTTCTTTTTATTGCTTTTTTCTTTTCTTCAAAACATTGTATTTACCTGGTCCTAACAGTTTAATAGACATTTTTAAATTTCAAATAGAATTATAAATATGAAACGAACCTTATTATCATCATTATATGTATGTATTTTTGTAAATTTCAAAGGATTGCAACAGCATATTGTATTAAGTCGTTTTTCCATCATTTTAGTTTTTTTTTTAACACGATAAACACTCTTATTTTCTATTTAAAAAACACAACATGACTATAGTTGAATTTTTAAAATTATAAGATAAAATAATTGACTATTTCCGAATTTATACCCATACTTTAGCATAAAAAACCCTTACATTTGAGATTTTTTTTGAATGTATTTACAAAAATACATACATAAATACATATGAGTGGATGCGCGTGTTAATTAGAAAAATGCAAGAATGCATTTTAGGAATATTTGGTTATTGGTGATTATTTGTTCGATGGGTTGACCGGATTCGCGTGTTAATTTATACAATGGCCTCGTCCTTTACTTTTTCTTTTTCTTTATTTTTTAGGTGGTTTAATGCATCCTTCAACAACTCATTTTTTTCGGCCAAATGTGTTGTAGTTTTTTTTGTCTGACTTATGACAACGTTAGCAGTTGCTTCTTGAAATAATTAAAGCTGAATTAGTATTTGTTCTTGTAGAATAAATTAGCCTAATTCAACTAATAACATAATCAGTTTCTTCTAAATCAACTGTGTATATTCCAGATATTTGTTTTTCTTGGTCCTTTAAAAATTATGAATCCTCAAAGTACCACAAGCTTGATATACAGGGTGATTCAGTTTAGGTGTCCGACACGGAAACTACGGATAGGTCTCGGCGAGACGAACAAAAAATCGTCCGACCCGGTAACTACGGATAGGTCTCAACGAGACGAACAAAAAATCGTTTGTAGGAGGGGGGTCAATCTCACATATGCTTCTATGGATGTACACAGCAGTAGTACGTCCAATCCTGACCTACGGGGCACTCGTATGGTGGCCGGCCCTAAGTAGAAAATATAACCTCTCTAGGCCCAGTAGGATGCAGAGAGCGGCGGTAGGGGGTGTCGCGGGAGCGATGAGGTCGTGCCCGACGAATGTACTAAATGTGATCCTGCACCTTCTGCTTCCAGACCTTCACGTCGCCTCTTGCAGCGCGGTTACACTCGGAGAATCGGGGCGTTGGACTGCAAGACCGTACGGCCACAGCTGCATTCTAGAGAAGAATGGGCTACAAAACCTACGGATTACCTCATCCCTAAGCTAAACCTTGATAAGAACTTCAAGATTAAATTCCCTACAAGAAAGGAATGAAGATTAGGTGAGGGAATGAGAGAGTAAGACACCAAAATCTTCACGGATGGATCTAAGACAAACGAGGGTGTAGGAGCGGGAGTGTTCTCAGACAGCCTCTCTTTATATATTCAACTACCAAACTATGCAAGCGTTTTTCAGGCAGAAACACTTGCTATCCTCGAGGCCTGCAGATCATGTAGAGAAACTGCTACAGCAGGTCGAAACATAGGCATTTTCACCGACAGCCAGGCCGCGATCAAAGCGTTGAACTCAGCAAACATCTTCTCTAAACTGGTAGCACAGTGCAGAGAAGAGTTAACTTTAATGTCGGAGAAGACCATTGTCACACTTCTCTGGGTTCCAGGTCATAGGAACATTGAGGGGAATGAAATAGCCGACCTTTTGGCGAAACAGGGGTAGGAATTGCATGAAGCTATAGCAAAGGAGGTGTATCTTCCTTTTGGTTGTGTGAAGAGAGTTCTCTTCCAGCACTTTCTAGCTATAGCCAACACCCGCTGGAAAGGTCTTCTGTGGTGTGCAATCTCAAGAAGGACCTTATAACAAACAACGAACTGACAGCCTTATCAAGAGAAACCGAATAGATTTTGCCAGGGTCACGGCATGTATCACAGGGAACTGGCCAATAAGGGATCATGCAGAGAAACTGGGTATCCCTTTCAATACCAACTGTCGCAGTTGCAAGGAAGCAAATGAGAGAGAAATTCTCACTCACTATCTCTGCAACTCCAAAAAAAATTGTCTTTGACCTTGAATATCTCGGTAACCATTGCGAATAGACCCCCTTCGACCCTCATATAAGATGTTTTTTCATTTCAAAGGATATAATATAAATTTATTACTTAGATATATTTTCCATATATCAACTGAATATAATTACTCGTATAAAAAATGTATTTTTTATAATTAAAAAATTTACTTTATTTCGATGTAAATATAATATGTCACTCGAATATATCATTTGAATACAAAAAATGCATTGATTTTTAAAGAGAAACATACTTCATTTTGATCTGAATTTTATGTACTCAAACATTTTTTTTTTCAAAAATTTATTTTACAAATATATAGTTTCAAACAATTAATGTTTTTAACAACTTTAAAATTATATATTATTGAATAAATTAGAAAAAAAAAACAATGCCTTGTAAATTGAAAATTTATGAATTCATTTTCTATAATATTTATTAGTAAAAAACAAGATAAAACAAAAATTTTCATTCAAAGAAAAAAAAATTTAAATTCATAAAAAGTACAGTGTAAATAAATCTAAATTATTAAAGCTCATTTTAACAAAAAACAAAAAAAGAACAAAAACAAAAAGTATAACAAAATTCCTTTTAAGTCAGTCTATTACACTGGTGAACACTGGAATTTTTTCCTGAAATCTATTGTCTACTATAGGGTATATCTAAGGCCCTGTTTGCAAAAGAATAGTACTTTGATTGTATCAGCTCAAATTTTTTATTTTGAAATTACGATTTTCTCCAGAAATACAATATTTTTCCTTACTTTTAATATTATTCATCTCTATGAAATGTTCTTTTACCCGATTTTCTTGAATGTACGGCTTGAGGTTGATATCCATTATATGGATATCCCATCTTCCTTGATAACGCTCTTTCATTTTACTTATATCTTGGTGAAATCTTTCACTCTATATTTATTGCCGTTATGAAGTAGAACACATTTCAAGCTTCTCTTGATACTGTATAAAAAGACGCCAATCACTTGGTTGGTATTGTTATAAACTCATCTTCTCCAAAATACCTCTGATATCTTTACAAAAAACTAAATCATTTTCACTGGAAAAATATGGAACAAATCCTTTTCTCGGGTCCGATACGAAATAATTTTGGTCTCTGGTGTAAGTAAATTCTTTTCCTTTAACGAGATGCCAAAATTTCAGAAGCTTTTTTTGACAAATTTAGATCCCTTACTAAGTCATTCAATTTCTTTCGATTGAACGGTTGAAGTTCCGATGACTGACTGCATTTGAAATCCGAATCCGTATTCATCTTCAGTTTCCATAAGACGTAGATGATGTTGATGCAGCTTGTGTCTCGCCAGAGTATGGAAGAGGTCGTTGAGCAGAGTGCAAGTTAGGATATAACCACTTATTTCGATTTGCAGAATTAATATCGTTAATATTTACGACGCAAAAATAGCAGTCGTCGTGGTGATTTTAAGGTTCTCGCCAAATCATCGGTGTTTTAAATTTGATTGCACTTCTTTTTCACTTTACCATTGCCGCAGACACACAATACAGTTCTGACAACATTACTTTATTTATTTTTAATTTTTTTACAATTAATATCAGTAAGTACCTGCGCAAAAGTGTAAGACCATTATGTTTATTTTTTATTATGTTTTTTCATCCTTTGAAATAATATCCTTTAGCCTTAATGCACTCAATAATTCTCCTCTGCATTGATTGAACTAGCTTGTGTGCCAGCTGAATGGGCAATTTTTTCCATTCATTTTTCAAAACAGTTTTCATTTCCCCGACAGTTTTAGGTCGAGCTTTCGAAACCTTGTCACCTAAGACTTTCCATACATTTTCAATTACGTTTAAATCGGGACTGCAGGCAGGCCATGGTAAAATATCTACATTATGTCTTTCAAGCCAAGATAGTGTAGATCTGGCGACATGGGGACGAGCATTATCCTGCTGAAAAATGACTCTCCTCAGAAAACAAAACGGAACTCCACTTTTTTGTCCAATATTTGTGTTGTCTACACCAAACATACCTTTTCTTCGCAAGTTGTGTTGTTAATAAAGGTCTTTTAACAGCTGGTCTTCTTCTTAAGCCAATAGAGCATAGTGTTTTTCTTATGTGTCCTGGTCATATTTTACAGTTCATCTGTACCTCGAGTTCATTTGAAATTTCTACACTACTTCTATTCGATTTTGTTATTTTAATTAATTTGTTTTTTACTGATGAATTAATTGTTTTAACGTTGTTTATGTTCTACTGTATCGGTTTCTATGTATCTTTGAATTGTATGATGAACACAAGTTTTACTTATTTCAATAGTTTGACCTATCTGTCTCTGAGTAAATTTATTTTTTTTTGTACAAACCAATAACCTACAGAGAAAAAAAGATCATTATCATTATCGTCAATTGTATAGTAGAATTTATTGCAGTAATTTTCCAAATGCAGACCTGCCACATTGTTGACAAATCTACCGATTTTCGTCCAATTATACCTCAAAGCTTTTAAATTAGACAAAAATTTAATTGAAATTTAAACTGATATTTTTAAATTCACTTTACACTCAGACTAATCGCTGATAAATGACAAAAAATGATTATTAATTATGGCGTTTGACCTAATTTCATATTGCAATAGCGGTTCTAATCGACAGCAATGGTGCAGGGAGAAGTATTAAATAATTACAGTTATTTAATGCGAATACGATGTGATTTATTAACAATGGTCTTAAACTTTTGCGCATGTATTTACTGATATTATTTACTCTATTTTTATTTCTGTGAATTTTTTTATTGTAAAAAATTAAAAATAAATAAAGTATAATCTAATAATTCAGTAAAATATTAATGTTTAATTATTTAACATAGTGTGTATTTAAAACATATGGTTAAAATGAAATTTGTGAAGAAATTGTTTTTGGTCTTAAACTTTTACGCACAACTGTACTTATTTCGAGTATTTTTAATAATATGTGCGGAAAAATTTAAAAAAAAAAACAAAAAAACGTGTTGATGAATATTTGAAAGTAAGTTTTGAGAATAGACTTATCGACTTATTAATTAACAATCATTTGATGTTTATGAAAAAGGGATGTATTCGTATTTACAATATAATATTTTCAGACTCCTTAAATTGAAGAAGAGTGGAAGACAATAGCAAACGAGTTTGAAAGACAATGAAATTTTTCAAAATGTTTAGGAGCTCTTGGTACATCATATCGACGATTATACTGCAACATCTCATGTCAAACAAAAACTCACTGTTAGTTTTTTCATATTTTAATTGAAGTTGTTGTTTTTTATGTTCACGACAATTCTCAATAACTAAAAAAGCAAACAAATTTATATAAAAATTTGTAGGACGCTTTTCTTTACTTTTTCTAAAGTTCATATTTTCTAAGACACAAGATGTTGCAGTAAAGCTGTTGACAATGTAAATGTTTATATTATGCCAAATACACAACCACTTGACATTTTCAGATGATAAACATATTGCAATAAAAGGAAGAAAGGAATATGGTTCATTATAAGGAATTTAACAGCATAGTATTACTAACATTAGTAGATGCTGATTACCATTTTCTATTTGTTGATGTGGGCACTAACGGCAGAGTTAATGACGCAGATGTTTATAGTGAATCCATTTTATGCCGTGCTATTAAAGAAAACATGTTTAATTTTCCACCCGACGAAAAACATCCAGAAACGGATAAAAAAGTACCATTTTTTATTGTCGCTGATGATGCTTTTAAGCTCAGTCCTAGAGTAATAAAACCATATGACAGCAGAAGTAGCAATGAACAAAAAGTTTTTAACTATAGACTGAGTAGAGCACGTCAAGTTGTAGAAAATGCTTTTGGCATTATAACAAGAAAATTTCAAATTCTATAAATCTCGACATTGACGAAGTAGAACAAATTGTTTTGACGGCCTGTGCATTAAATAATTATATCCGACTCCCGGATCATGGCGTCAACGTGTCTTTTTAACACGACTACAAGGAGTAGCAGGAAATCGTCCTAGCGATGAATCAATGGAGATTAGAAATACGTTTTCTTATTATTTTAATACTACTGGCTTTGTAAGTTGGCAATGGGAGGCAATAAAAAAATGTAATTTCTAAACCTACATAATTCTGTATGTATATTGTATTCCCTACACATGTAACTAAGTTTTAATAAATAAAACGCACTTGTTCAGATTATTTTATGCATTTTTTTCATTTATTCAAATTTCTTTGCTTACATTTGTATTCATATAAAATATTTTGTATTTTATGCTGTGCTTCGTCAAACAGCTCCTCATTTGTCAGTTCTTTCATTTCAGCCATCACATGCTGTCCAAACTTTTCCACATCATTTCTCACTTTTTTTTCGAGATTAGATGCTACGACTTCTAAAGCAGTACCTGCTTTTTCCAAAACAGTTTCACTACATGATGCTTTTGATGATCCCGGTACATATTCTTCCCTTCTTTTTTTTGTGATGACGACTGCAGTTTGAATCATCCACAGGGTCGTCAAGGGTCATTTGCATATAATTTTCGCCGTCCGTAGCTAACTCTAATAACTAAAATAGATTTTAAGTTTTTATATTTATTATTTTTTAAATTATATATACATAATTTCAAATTTTTGTACATTGCACGTTTTGTATTGTGTAGGCACTCAATTTTTTACAGTTTTCTATTAAGTCCAATACAGCTTCTTTTGGCCATTTCAACTACAGAACAAATATTTTTAAATCATGATAAATTATAATTATCTTACCATTTATACCTTCCTATTTTGTTATTTTTATATTATTATATTATTTTATTATTTATTATCTTACATATTTTTTTTAATATTTTCAAATTTTTACTCAAAAATACCTTTGCTTTTTAACGCAGTATTACTGACAATGTCAAGTGAAATAGAAATTGTTCTATTTTTCAATTTGTCACTTGACGTGTCACTGACCTGTCAGTTGCTAATTATCACAGGCCTGCGAAATTTTACTTTTGTTCCCCTTCCAATAATTATGTTATTTTTTCAAAATATCTGGGTATGTTAAATTAAAATATAGCTTTGTTTTATTTCTATTGATGACATGGATATTTTAGAACTTTTTAACAATTTTCATGTAAATACAAAAATTAATGAATTTAGAATTAAATTTTTATTTAAAAAACTAACAGTTAAAAATAATGCTAAAGAGATTAAGTAAATCAAGGAGACTTATGGTATTTTTTCTACTTCCTTCAAAACTCCTGTTCAATATCTTTCTCTTATGCTTTCTATCTGGTTCATCACTCTTCAACATCCAGCAGTAGTCTGCCACCATGTTTGCGCCCCACCTTCCTTGGTATCTGCTCTCCATAACCTTAATATCTTGGTGAAGCGCTCACCTTGTTCTTCAATTACGGCACCAAGATTCTCAGAAAGAAGTCAATATGAGAATGCAGAAAATGTAACTTTATACTCATATTGCAACCCAGTTTGTGGAAATTGCTGAGCATATTATTCACTATATTTTCATAATCTGGGCTTTTTCTGTTTTCTAAAAAATGTTTCACTACCTCTTTAAGTGAATTCCAAGCGTTCTCTTCGGTTTTATGCATGATTTTTTTAAAGTTAGCGTCTTGCATTAGCTTCCTTATCTCAGGACCAACAAAAATGCCTTGATCTTTCCATCCGATAAATGCTTAAATTTATCACATAGGTACTTGAAGCAGGGACCGTCTTTAGGTTGTGCCTTTACAAATTGCTTCATAATACCTAATTTAGTGTGAAGTGGAGGTAGCAGAATTTTTGAGCGATCAACTAGCGCCTCTTCCACAACCTTTTTAGTTCCAGGGGTTAATGATGCTCTTTGTGGCCATTTTTTTTGTTGATCCAATGTTTTACTCTATCTCTACTATCCCATTCACAAAGGAAGCAGGGATATTTTGTATACCCTCCTTGTTGACCCAGAAGCATATTCAATATCTTCAGATCGCCGCATATAGTCCAACCTAGATCCGAGTAGTTTATTTTTGTTAATACAATTTCTAAATTTTCATAACATTCTTTCAAAGGAATGGAATGACCGACCGGCAAAGAAGCATATTTGTTACCATTATATAGTAATACTGCTTTGAGACTTCGTTTCGAAGAATCTATAAAAAAATCTCCAATCATTTGGATTGTGTTCTATATTAAACATATTGAATAAGCCAGGTACATTACAACAATAAACTAAATCCCCTTCTTGTGCAAAATATGGAAGAAAATCTTTTTCTCTATGTCTATAGGTACCAATAAAAGCTCGTTGTAGGACCCAGCAAGTTTTTTTCTTTTAATCTTGAACCGAGTAATTCCGCGGCATCTTTTGGAAGATTGAGATCTCCAACCAAATCATTTAATTCACATTGAGAAAATGGTTGAGGTGTTCCGTTACCTTCTTCATACTCATAATAATCAGAATCTGAAGTATTTTCTACAACCTCTTGAGAAAGTGATGATGACGTCCCGGTAGCACAGCATAAATCTTGGTCATCACGATCTTGATATGTAGGTAAATCACAGAACGAACACTAGGATACACTATCTTTTTTTTATTTTTAGCATTAAAGCCTTTTGTATTTGTGCAGCAAAAGTAACAATCATCTGTATGATTTTGCGGTTCCATCCAAATCATTTACGTAATTCACGAACACAAGTTGAACACATTTTATGCGGCACCCATTTCTTGTCTTGGTTTTTTATCTTGATTTTGAAATACCTTTCATACAATTCTTCGATAGATTTAGAAATGTTTTGTAGTTGTTTCCGTATAATATAACTTTCACATATGTAACATAAGTTATGTGGAGAATTAACACATTTGCGAGAAGCCATTTGTCTTATTTATTACCACACAAAAATCACAAAAATATAGTACCACGGTCGACACACGTAAATCGTAATATGCTTTTTAATCACGACGAACAATAACTAATGAGGGTAGATGAATATTCAAATGTCATCAGTAATTTTTTTTAATTATTTTATTCGTAGCTTAATACCTAATACCTACCCAATTTGCTAATTAGTTTTTTAAGGGGAAAACCATCGCAAGCCTGTGTTATGTATGTGTTCACACCACCTGACAGTAACTGACTATAGTCAGATACAATGTCATCTGACAATGTCATGTAGTGTAAACAACTTAAGAAAACTAATGCTATGTACGAAGGGAGGACGAAAAGCTTTAAGCCTAACATTAAAACACTGTTTTCAATTAAAAAGTAACATGTTTATTTTTCAACATAGTCTCCTCGAATTTCAACACACTTTTCATATCTGTGTTTAAGGGCTGCTATCCCATCGAAAAACCATGTTTTATCTTTGTCTTCAAAATAGACTGAAACGGCTTCATGCACCTCTTCATCACTACGAAAACGTTTTCCTTTCAGCTCTTTTTTCAAGTTTTTGAACAGGAAATACTCAGATGGGGCCAAATCTGGAGAGTACGGTGGATGGTTAAGCTGGATGAAGCCACATTTACGTGAAGCAGCCTGAGCAAATTCTGCCTTGTGAACTGGTGCGTTGTCATGCAAAAGCAGTACACCTTGTCTCATTAGACCACGTCTTTTCTCAATGATTACTTCACGCAATTTTTCAAGTAACTGCGCATAATAGTCGCCTGTGATGGTGGTTTTATGTGGCATATAGTCAATCAAAAGAATTCTTTTGGCATCCCAAAAAATGGTGGCCATGATCTTGCCGATGCTGGGTTGTGCTTTAAACTTGAGTGGTGGATCCAAGTCTCATCACATGTTACAATTCGACGAAAAATTTGTTCCGGATTGTCTTTGCACATGTCGAGGAACTCATTCGCAGCATCCATTCGTTGCCGTTTGTTTTCCACCGTAAGCATTCTGGGCACCCATCGGCAACTAACCTTGTTCATACCCAATTTGTCGTGCAAAATCCTCAACACGCTGTCAGCAGAGATGTTTAGGGCCTTAGCTAACTGTTTCTTATTCATTCGACTGTCCTGCATGATAAGATCTTCAAGTTTTTCAACCATTTTTTCGCTGGTTGCCTCAATTGGCCGTCCACTGCGCGGACCATCTTCAAGCGACTCTCTTGCAAATTTAAAAAGCCGTGACCACAACTTGACTGTTGCAAAGGAAGGAGCAATGTCACCGTAAACAGCACACAAACGTTCGTTTATTTCCGTGGGAGTTTTACCTTCTTTTGTTAGAAATTTAATCACTGCGCGATACTCAATTTTATCCATTTTTAAAATTTTCTCGAAGTACAATACTTTACACCCGCCTAAAATATTAACTATGACAGATAGAGATTTGGCATTTATGGTGAATTTTCATTATAAGCATCGAGCTGTCAAAAAAAAAAATATGTGTAACCCGATTAGAACGTCATCTATATGTTAGGCTTAAAACTTTTCGTCCTTCCTCCGTACTATATGTACTCGTATGGCTTAGAAAAAAACTAATGTAAATAGTATTTAAAATCAGTACGCTAGAACTTCCTAAAGCTGTAGAATAATAAAAGGAAAAAATTAAAATTATTGTTTTTTTTTGTCGACCAGTGTTATCTATGCACTAATTATTTTTTCGATTTTTTTTTGCCCAGTTTATTTTTGTAATCCTTAAATTAGCGTTGTTTAAAAAATTTTCATTTCATCAACAAAATCCACTCTTCAAAATTCTGCTGATTTAGTAGCGTTTAAAATAAAAATCAAATACGTATAATCTATTTTGTGATAATAAATTTCATATCCATGTATTTAAACTAACCAAATCGTGCAATCATTTTTTATTCTGAACACATTTATTTCATTATTTTATGTTATTTAGGTATGTTTATACAAGAGAATCGTTAAGGATTTATTACCTAAAAAAACCTTTACAGAACCTTTTTTTTATAAAATAACAATTAAAAAATAAGGACTGTAACGAAAAGTATTGCACCCTACTGAAATAACAACAAAATATAATTGCATTGCTAAAATTTTTTTTATTCAAGTTAATTGCTTTATTTTAGACCTAATCTAAAGTTATAAACTAAATTTAACTAAAAATCTTAACTTTTGACTTTATACGTGCCATTAATCTTTGCACACTTTGTTTTTCTATATTTTTAGATGTCCTAATCAACTTTTTTTTGAAATCTTCAAATGTTGTCGCTCGCAGTTTTCTTTTAATTATAGCCCAGTCCTTTCAATTGGGCGAAGGTGAGGGCAATTCGGAGGGTTCATGTCCTTGGGAATGTAATTTATGTTATTTTCTATGAAAACATCTATTGTGTTCTTCGAATAATGTGAGGTGGCCAAATCAGGCCAAAACTATGTTTGAACCGTTATTTTTTTTCAAAAACGGAATTAATCTTTTTTTATGCTCTGCTCAATATACATATATATTTCTTTATTTATTGTGCCTTTTATTATAAATGGCTGACTTTTATCACCACATTAACAAATAGCCTGCCATACTAAACATTTTTCACCGAACTTTTCTATTCCAATTGTTCTTATTTTATCACTCACACTTTCGTTCTTCTTTTTATTATAAAATTATGGTCCAGGTAAAGTTTCAAAATCACTTTTCACATATGTTTCATCGGCCATCACAATACACCTTTTGAAACCAATCAAAGACTGGTAATATAATTTTCTACTCCTTCTTAATGCTAATATCTCCTGTTTTTCGGTCCGTTTCGGTACTTTTTCTTTTCTATAGGTTTTGTACTCATGAATTTTTTTCACTTTTTGCACAGTTGTTTGTGACGTGCCTACTTTTTTTGCTATGTATATCTCTTACTGACCGGGTAGGCGTATCCTGTAACTGACGCAGGACCTTCCTTTCTACAGTTTTATCCGTTATGCTTCTCGGTCTACCTGATTTAGGTTTTTCCTTAACTGAGCCTTCTTCTGAGAATCTTAATTGTTCTACGTACTGTCCATCTAGATGTTCCGACCTGTGATGCTAATTTTTGGTGCTTATATTTTTATTTGAAACAAACTTGGCGATTATGTTCTTGCTAATGTCCTCTTGTGACCGCTGCATTTTGAAAACTAATTCACGAATTCAAAAAACGTATGAACTTGAGTATTTAGAAGGTCAAAGAAATAAAATACCTAAGCCCCCACTTTTTACAGTTAATAGGTAATTAATTAAATAGTTTCAAAAAGGGTGCAATACTTTTCGTTACAGTCTATATATATTTTTTTTCTTTTTCATGATTAGGCCTAGGGCTACTTAACTTGGCCAAACACTATATGTTATTTTTTAAAAATTTACAAACGAATTGTTGTTTAGATCAACTTAAAATAAAAAAAAATCGTTATTTTAGATAAATTAAAATGAAAAAAATTCATTTAATATCATTAATTCCAAATTAATAAAGCCGAGAAAAAACATACTACCTGAGGATAATTACAGTAAGGCCAAAGTTAATGTAACTCCATATTTCATCCATCCAACTGATAAAAATAAAAAAAATATTCGTATTTGCCGATACACCACATTTGCTTAAATTGAATATAATTTTGAATAATTAATAAGCTTTTTGAATTTTTGAAAACTAAGTAAAATGTGTCTTATTTATTAACAAATATACTAAATCAAGACATTTTGGAAATTTTTTTTTGTGTCATTCGAGCTAAGGGTGGATTAAATGATCACCCTACAACTATTGCATTTAAATATCGTTTAAGATTGTCTATTCTGGGTAATACTAGAATATACATATAAATGTTCGTGTTGTCGTGTTTATTTTTTAATATTTTAAAACACCATTTAAAACACTTTACAAATTAAATACTTATCTTATTTATGTTAGGAAGACCTTGTAGTACTATGCAGGCTAGTTTATATCACTAACTCATCACAGTTTAATAGTTTGAATTTGAATAATATTATATATGTCATTACATAAGTTTTTAGTAGAATATTTAGTTGAAGAAAAACATACTTTTATATGCCGTCTTAAGCCACTAAATGTATAAAATTCACGATTAGAATCTTCATTTGCTATGCATTTAATAACAGATTTGTTATCAATAAGATATTGTTCATAACGTAAATGAATTATAGTTGAAGATGCATTTTCAAACTGTTTCTTACATATGTATATAACAAAAATACATTTTTTCAGTTAAAAGTCTTTAAAATTTGTTAGTAATTTTTAAGTAATTACTTTTCAATAAATTTTGCTTCAAACTTTTATTTATTTCGAGTGATCTTGGGGATGCAAGTTTTCATTAATTTGATAAATAAAAGTAGAAAAAAAATTAATAAAATTCTGCAAATCTATGTTGAAAACACAGAAACTTTTAAACAAAAAATCAAATGATTGCACAAAACTAAAGACTACTTTACACTATATGATTTATCATATGCTTTAGTCATGTAACTTGTATATGTTTTGTTATATTATTCAAAAAATCATGACGTTTAATATTTGTTTGTTTACACCTATTTAACATTTCTGTGTGATTCGAGTTTGTGTTGTCAATTGTCATAAAAATGGAAGGTGAAGAACAACTTTTTTTATTTCTAAATATTTTAATAATGGTGTTAGTTTATAAAAAAAAGAAAAGAATTCAGAAAAACAATAAAAAAAAAAATAAAAAAATATCAATATGGTTAAGGAAGTGGTTGTTAAGAAGAGGTTCTGGTAAAGATATCACAGAACTTGTGATGAACGAGCTTCAGTTTGAGGATTTACCATCTTTTAATAATTATACGAGAATGAAAAAGAAAATTTTCCACAAATTATTAAAAAAGTTGAACCTCTGATTGAAAAAAAATATACAATCTTACGGGAATCGATATCAGCATCAAGAAGGTTGTGTAAATTGTTATGTTTTGCAATTGAAAAAGTTTTAACCTGCATTGTATGAATTTTTACAGATTACTTCTGACATTTCGATTCTTAGGTTAGAATTTCTGTTTCAGTTCTGTTCGGTAATAGTCCCGGAAACATTGAGAGTAATTAATAGTTCACTACAGAGTGAATATCTAAAAGTAATATATACCATGCATATGAATAGTTTCTACATTAAAGAATGTTTTTGTATTACAGATGGCAATGAGTAAGGAAGAATGGAGAAAGGTTGCTGGAGAATTTCAACATCAATGGAATTTTCCGCATTGTTTGGGAGCTTTAAGTGAATAAATCCCATTTGTAAAGCTTTAAATAATTTATTCGTGTCCTCTTAATTTTCAGATGGCAAACATATTGCTTTTAATTCAAAAAATAAAGATGTGTCTTTCTATTACAATTATAAAGGATTTCACAGCATTATTTTGTTAGCGTTAGTAGACGCAAATTATTGTTTTTTATATGTGGATGTGGGATGCAATGGTCGTGTCCATGATGCAGGTGTATATTCAAATTCAACGTTATGTAAAGGAATTCAAAGAAATTATTTTGACTTTCCTGAAGAAGAAGTCCTTCCACAAACAGAGAAAAAATTACCATACATAATAGTTGCTGATGAGGCATTCAGATTGTCAACAACTTTTATGAAATCCTACAGTCAACGCTCTACAACTGAAAACAAAATATTCAATTATAGACTGAGTAGGGCTCGTAGGGTTGTTGAAAATCCGTTCGGCATTATGGCGCATAAATTTCGAATTCTCCAAAAAGAGATAAACCTTAGTGTGGAAAAAGTAGAGCTGATCACCTTGTCAGCTTGTGTTCTACATAACTTCATCCGGAAAGAAGATGGAATAAGATATATTGATGACATCGACAAGGAAAATAACTGAAATTATTTTTACCCCAGCACGATGGCGTAGTGAAGTATTTGTGACGGACTTACAAAGACCAACAGCAAATAGGTCTGCAGATGCTCCAATGGAAATCCGAAACCGATTCTCAAATTATTTTAATACAATTGGCTTTGTACCATGGCAATGGGAAGCAATAAAAAAATTCAATTTTTAATTATACTTACATTTTTAATTATATGTAATAAATTTACTTATCAATTATAACTTTTTTTAAATTTGTAAATTATATTTATAACTTCCTGTTTCGCATCGGTTCTCACATCATCATTCTCTATTGAGTTTAGCTCTGCTTTGATGTATTCTCCAAATCTCTCAACATCTTCAGGATAATATTTTCGTTGTTGATTTTTTTTAATGCTTTCAGACGCCACTTTGATGGCTTCGGATGCTTCGATAAATTTCTATCTTCATTACATAGTGACGCTTGTGGTGTCGATGGTGTTGTGTTTGCCTGTAATTTCTCTGTTTTTGAAATTTTCGCAGGAGGAGACAACTGGCTTGAGAAATCGGACAATTCAAAATCTAAGTACAAGGTGTTACTTGTGTTATCGTTCTCCTCCTCATGTGGTTCCTAGAGCAAACAAAACAGAAAAACAAGTAAATTATGCAAATTATTCAAAATAATAACTAATAATTACATGCTCAAAAGTAGATATTCCTTTTCTTGGCTTGATAAAGTTTCTCAGGAAACTCAATTTACCAAACCAATATGTTGAATCCACAGCTTCATCCGCACTAGCACCACTTTTTTGACTCTGCTTATATTTTTCTAATTCGTGGTTGTACTGACTTCTGCAAATATTACGAAACATTTATTATTAACCAATTTTAAATAGGTATCACTGTAATAATAGAATACCTTAAATTTTTTAATTTTGTTTTAACATCTTCTTGAGTTATGCCAGAAACATTTGTTGCCATGCTCTCACTTAATTTTGTCAAGGCATCATATCTAGCGTGTTTACTATGATACATATTTTTTTTTGTAAAAAGCATATGACTAGTCATGGAAAATTAAAACATGTTCTATTTTCAAAAAAGCATATGATTTCGGCATATGACTGACATATGACAGCCATGTATGAGTTCACACCGTATGAGTTGCCAAGCATATGAAAAAGCATATGCTAAATCATGTAGTCTGAAGTTAGCTTAAAATTCAAAGGTAAACAAATGAGGTTTTCATCGATACACACCATATACTGAGAAATTGCTTTTGCATCTGCTTCAACAGCGATCAAGAAAGGCTAAAAGTTTGTTGAAAATAACATTTTAAAATAGACATACTAGACAGAAAGATAGACAGAAAGTTCGCGGCCTAACAATGAAACAACATGAATTAATATGTTAATATACATTTATTCTTCAGTATATTCTCCTTTAAGCTCAATACATTTTTTCCATCGATTTTCTAATTCATTAACCTCATCTCTGAAGTGATTTTCTCCAAGCCCTCTAAAGTACTCATCTACGGCTGCTATAGTTTCTTCATTTGATGAAAAACGCTTCCCACGAAGGAATCTTTTGAGGTTTGGGAACAGATGAAAGTCAGAGGGGGCCAGATCTAGTGAATACGATGGATGTTCCAATAACTCGAATTGTAATTTCTTCAATTTTGACATTGCAAAGACACCTTTGTGAGCTGGTGCATTGTCTTGGTGAAAGATGATTTTTTTCTTCGCCAAGCCAGGTCTTTTCTTTGTAATTTTTTCATCCAATTGATTCAAAAGGTTTGAGTAATACCCCTCCTGTTATTGTTTAACTTGTTTGAAGGTAATCAATCAACAAAATTCCTTTTGCATCCCAAAAAACTGACGCCATCACCTTTTTTGATGATTTTGACTACTTTGGCTGCTTTGAGCTGAACATCCGGGCTCAGGCCACTCTGCGGTTTGTTGTTGCAACTCAGGATCATAGTGGTAAACCCAAGTCTCACCCGTAGTTACAAATTGACACACAAAGTCAGTTTTATTCTTTTGAAAACGATCCAAATGTTGTTGAGAAAGTTTCATTCGAATGCGTTTTTGATCCGAATTTAACGAATGCTGCACCTATCTTGTCAATAGCTTTCTCATACCTAATTCATTAATTAAGATCTCATGTACTGACCCAGTTGAGATGCTTTTGGCCTCAGCTAAATCAGCCACAGTTAATCGGCGGTCTTCCAAAACCGAATCATGGACACAATCGATCATTTCTTGAGTTGTTGCAGTTCTTGGACGTCCTGAACGTGAATTATCATTAATGTCCGTACGGCCATGTTTGTTTACCATTGTATATGATGGAGCACTGTCTCCTAACACATTCACCATATCATCAAAAATTTCCTTCCCGTTTAATCCTTTTTTAAATAAATATTCAATCACTGCACGATTTTTTAAGTTTTCCATTTTTTAAAACAAAGTAAACACGTCAAATTTAATCAGCTAACAAAACAAAAGTATTTGACAGATCGATTTGAAATTTATGGCGTGTTCATGTGAAGGACGGAAATATCCAACAACGATATCATTTTGCTTCTAGCAGCGCCATCTATATGTTAGGCCGCGAACTTTCTGAATGACCTAGTACACTTAGAAAAAAACCTTGGTAAAAATAACTAAAATAGTGGGTTGAAAGTGCTCCTATCAAACAAAATGGTAAAATTGACGAAGGTAAAGTTGTTAAAATATTTTTCATAAATATACTATAAAACTTGTTTATCTTTAACAGCGAGATTGTTCCTTAACTGCTCTATAGTAAAATAACAATCAATGATGGTAATAGAACATTTAAAAGTGTTTGCCGGACAATTAAAATTGTATATGCATTCCCCAAACTCCTTTCCTTTTTGATAATAATACAGTGCTGTTCATGATTATTTGTGCTGCATTGTTTTTATACTGAGGACAAAATAAAATGTATTATAACTTTTACAAAAATAAAACAATTTCTAGGAAATTTTTTATTATTGCTCTTCTACTTGTTTAGTTACATAATGTACAAAAAAAATTATAAAAAAAATATTCCACATTGACGAAATAGAATAAAATTCAATGCACAAGATTATTTGTGCTCCCTGTTTTCTGTTCACGATTATTTGTGCTCTTTGTATTTTTGGGTTTTTTCCTGCAAAAAAGTAGGAAAATTCATAGTTTTGTACTTTTTATATTTAATAATTATTACCTAATACGATATATTACCGCCTTTAGCATTAATAACTTGCTGAAGCGAAATCTGGCTCCAAGCAGTTTTTATGTCTTTCCACGCCTCTTCAGTTGTTTTTCCTATTTTATGAGGAATTGCTAATTTCACTTGATGCCATAAGTTCTCAATGACATTTAAATCTGCGCTTTGAGCTGGCCATTGGAGAACACTTTGATCAACATCTAATAAATAACGTTTAATTATGCGTCCAGTATGGATTGTCATGCTGGAGAATAAAATTACTGTGTATCAATCTTTGTCCAGCAACTATTGCAACCTCATTCAAAACTTTTAAATAGTGATTCTTGTCCGGTAATCTTACCAACGGTCAGTGGCGTCTCGTGACTTATTCACCTGGGTGTGCTACAGGGTAATTGAGAAAATTTAAGAAATTAAATATACATATATATGTAGTTATATAGTAGCTCAACAAAGTATTCGGGCAGTACAAATATTTTTAATTTATCCTAAATAAAAAAAAAATTTTACAATAAAAGTATGCAACAAAATACTAAAAATAATTCTTTATTCTTATAACAACATATTTACGAAACAAACAGTCAACATTAATATCAAAAAAATTACAAAATAAACAGTTAAAAATTTCAGCTTCAATTTTTATTCCAATAAAATATTCGGGCAGTATGAACATTTTTAAAAAATAAGGTGCTTTTTGTCAAAGTCAGTACTTTGTTGAACCTCCTTTATGTTTTTTAACTTCTTTGAGTCTATTCAACAAGCTTTAACCCTTCGTTATAATTTAAATTATACACCCACTCATCCATTTTTAATATCAAAATGTTACAATTTTTAATATCAAAATGTTACATTTTTTAATTACTTAGACATGTATGTTTTCGTAGGACTAGAAAGCTGAAATTTGGTCAGGATATTTCTTGAAGAGTCTAATATTATAAAAACTTTGAACGGTGAAAATCCGTTTACTAGGGTAAAGTTATAGGATAAAACATAATAAAAGTCATGTTTTAGACAAATACCCTTTTTCTTCTCTCTATTTTTTTCTCTTAATTAATATCCTGATCCTTAAAAAAAGTGTACATTTCAATTCTTGAACTATTTTTTGACCTATTGCATTTTATTTGACTCAAATCGGTGCAATACAGCACGAGTAGTTAAAGTTTAAAGTTGGCAAAAAAAAATAAAATAATTCAATATGTGAAAAATATGTGACGTTTCATACAAACAATTTTTTAATTCAATATTTCACTTGGCTTGGCTTTGTCTATAGGTGTGACTTTGATTTTGAAGTTTGTTCGAAGTTTTTACAGAACCAACTTTATAATATAAAAGCGTACATTTTTTAAAGTTGCAAGGTTGTTAAAAATAACATTGAGTCTAATTGTAACTTGGGTTCTGCTTCAGAATTGAACACCTTCATTATATAACAACTGTATTGTTACAGTACGAGCGCAAAGCCTCAAATTTCAATGCATAGGATTGAAAAGTATTAAAGTTCTTCTTGAGTAGAACTTCAATACATTTTGATAGAAATAATACTAAATGAGGTTGGGTTCTACATCAGAGCTTCACACCCTGGTTGTATATTATTTATATTGTTTATATTATCTACGAAACGAGGACGGCTTCAAATGCACATCACTGAATGTGAGGCTGAGTTCTACATTATAATAGAACACTCTAGCTTTATATGGACATTACTATTGAAGTTATGAAAATTATTTTGGCGTTCTCAATTTTTTTTTTAATTTGCTTTAGATTATATGGACGAGACGCCACTGCCAACGGTCCTATTCCATTATATGACATGCATCCCCATATCATTAATTTACCACCATCAGAATGAGTTGTAGGTTCAGTTATCATCTTCTTCTCTCTATTTTCTGATGTGCAATGATAAAAATGTTTGCCATAAGAACCGTTTAGAGAAAATGCAGACTCGTCAGTCCACAAAATGTTTCTCCAAAACTCTGTAGGCTTATTGCAGTGTTCCAGAGCAAATTTTAATCGTGCCTTTTTATTTTTTTCAGATATATATGGCTTTTTTTGAATCACATATGTTTTTATATTATGCTCTTTTAATCTCCTCATAATTGTTGTGCGACTGATAGGCTTTTCTCTGCATGAATTAACATCATTTAATATATTTTTCATAGTTATAGTAGGATTCATGTTCACAGTTCTTATTATATTTTGATCTTGCCTATGGGTTGTTTTTCTCTTTCCACCTCTTCCTTGAACAGTTTGCAAACATCCTTTGCGTTTTTTTTTATTAACCTGATAATGAACGGTATTTCTATGTATATTATACTTTTTTCCAATTTCTGTTGGAGTAATTCCATTTTTATAATCTGCAACAATAGCAGCTCTAATTTCAACAGATAATTCAGGTTTAAGAGGCATTTTAAACGCACTAATTACAATCACAAACTAAACTGAACTAAATAATTGTCTTTAAAAAAACCAAAAAAAAACTTTATCTAACTGTAAAATTAGTCACCATATTCTTATTTCCAGGAAAAAACCCAAAAATACAAAGAGCACAAATCAATCGTAAACAGAAAACAGGGAGCACAAATAATCTTGTGCATTGAATTTTATTCTATTTCGTCAATGTGGAATATTTTTTTTATAATTTTTTTTGTACATTATGTAACTTAACAAGTAGAAGAGCAATAATAAAAAATTTCCTAGAAATTGTTTTATTTTTGTAAAAGTTATAATACATTTTATTTTGTCCTCAGTATAAAAACAATGCAGCACAAATAATCATGAACAGCACTGTATGTACATAATATGTACGAGTATATACTATATAATACTTAAATAATATGTATATACATAAGTACCCCTAAAATCAGATTACGTAGGTATATGTACCACATGAATCCTCTATGATTTATATATATTTTTTTATTCTTTATTTCAACGTTTTTTTAATTAAACATTAAAACAAAATAATAATACATATTTCATATGTGTTCATAAGCTTTTAATTCAAACTTAAAAATATTTTGGTCTGATATCTATTTTATCATTTGAAATTTTACACAAATGTGTAGGTGAAGAATAAAATTCCTTGATTTTTAATAAATTATATTTTTCTTCAGATTCTCCTACAGATATGATTGAAGTTGACTGGCAAAATTTCCAAGTTTATATTCCTTACCAATCACAAAAACTTCAAATAATCTTATAGATTTCATTAATAAAAAATATCCTTTCTTGTTTTAGTACCTTTATAAATAACTTCATCTGTACAAGTATATAAAGTCTCAGTTTTCAAAATTAATTATATTTTTAAAATAAGTCTTATTCGTTAACAATTGACTTTGGTTTTTATTTGTATGCTTTTAGGCATTGAAAGTTTTGAAAACAATTTGTACATTTATAGTTATCAAATGATTTTAAATTGTGAAAGACTTTTAAATGACTTGCTAATTTATCCAGATAAAAAGTTGGTTTTCAAAATTTGAAACTTTTTTGCATAAAAAACAAAAGTACTTTCTAGAATGCATCCCGAATTTTAAACAATTTAATTTAATTATTCTCTACGTCTTTTATTAAACAAAGGACCTTAGAAGAAGGATTATCTTCGTTTAAATGTAAGTTGTAGAGAAATTTTTGAATGAATATTCACATGTTTTCACTTGAACTAGGATATTTCAAATTTAATACATGGAACATTTTAAAGCATGCATCGAATACACCAAGAAAATTTATACTTAATTGTATAGTAATGCACATAAAAATCTTTTTTATTTTCTTGAATATTATCTACAACTATCATTGAAGGTTGTAGCTGCTCACCTCTCATGATATTGTAAGATTGGCTGTATAAGATTTCAAGAGGAGAAATGTGAAAAGAAGAAGCATGTAAAGTAAATTAAAGAAATAAAGAATAATGAAAAACACTCCCATAATTCTAGTATTCATTATAAATGCTTTAATTGTTTTTATATATCATATGATATTTTTTAATTTTGTTTTGATTCTTATTGTATACATTTTTGGATATTTAAATTTTGTTTCGAAAAACAAAAATACATAATACAATAAGTATAATGATTGTTGATGATATTAATGATCATGACGATCACGTTGTCTTGTGATATGTATGAAATGAAAAAATATTTTTAATGGCATTATAAATATGAAACGAACCTTATTATCATCATTATATGTCTGTATTTTTGTTACATTTGAAATTTTTTTTGAATGCATTTACATCAAACTTTATTAAAAATACCTTCTTTCAAATTTGATGAATTAAATTTTTTAAGCAACTCGATACTCTGGTTGTCTTTAATTTTTTGGTTTAAATAAGCAGCAATTTTTTTTTTTAAATAGCCCAATTTCGGATTAATCTATAATATATTCTTTATCATGATAAAGTGATGCGAAATCAAGGTTAATCTGTTTGAAAAAAGTATAATGTTTACATATGTATGTATTTTTTATTAAATCGAAAAGAAATAAAACTTACGAGATCAAATCGTTGAGAATGTTTTAAGAGAGGCCTATTGGATATTATGGATGCGTCTTTTGATTCCAATATTTATTGTCTTCTTAGCTCAAACGTTCGTTTCCATTTTTTTTTTTGCATCTCTTCCCACGGGGAATTATTTATTGCTATCCAGGCAATTTGATTCGATATTTCTGAAATGAATATGAATAAATTATAAATACAATAAATAATACAAAGTACAGTAACTCGAAGTGAAACTCGTACACCTATAAGTTTTTAGTACAAATGTGTGTTGTATTAAATTTTCTGAATGAAAATAAATGGTTTATATTTTTAAAATAAATTTTAATATGTCCTTTATTCAAATCCATAATAACATTCTATAATTTTTAACAAAAATATTATTTAAAAAATTCTTGAAAAATTTGAGTCAAAAAATCATCTCAAAATGAAACTCGTGCACTTTAACTATTGATGTATTTACGTAACGGTACATTTAAAAAAATTTTATTTCTGAAATAAATGTATTAATTTTACCTAATATTTAGTATGAAGTCCTTTGTTTTCAATAACTAATTTAAGTCTTTTTGGCATAGACGCAACTAATTTTTCACAATAAGATGGTTGTATATTAGCCCATTCTTGTAAAAGTGCTTCTTTTAATTGTTTGGCGTTTCTTATTTCTTAGATTTTAGGACATTTCTTTCTAATTCGGCCCACAGGTTCTCTATCACATTTAAATTGGGCGATTGAGGTGGTGTTTTAACTACATGTGGACAATTATATAATAACCACATGCGAGTATTACGCTGTGTGCTTGGGGTCGTTGTCTTGATAAAATGAAAAATTGTCTTCTATACCAAAATTCTCAGCGCTACTTTTCAAATTTGTTTTTAAAATATCAATGCACTTATATTGATTCATTGTGACGTCGATGAACTCTAAATTACCTGTTTCTGCTGCTGACATACAACCCCAGACCATAACAGACCCGCCTCCATCTTTCACGGTAGCCTGCAAATTTTGTTTTTTTAAGGACGTATTAGCTTCACACCAGACTTTCTCTCTTCCATCGGATCCAGAAATATTAAATTTACTTTCGTCAGCAAAAATTACAATTTTCCAGAAACTGAAATCCTTGTTAATATATTCCTTCGCGAAATTTATTCTTTTTTTTCTATTGACTTCACTTATAAATGGTTTTTTCCTAACTACTCGACTATGAAATCCATTTCTTCTCAAAACTATTCTTATAGTTTCTGGATTAACCGATTTTTCCAAATATTTTTCAACTTCAGAAGCTAATCTTGGAGCACTAATTTTTGGTTCAGCCTTAACTTTTCTAAGAACCCATCTTTCATCACTTTCACTAAAAAATTTTTTTGGACTTATTTTCTTCTTATTAATTATTCTTTTTTCCGTTAAATATCGTTTAATAATTCCTTGCACAGTAGAATGACTTCTATTTATTATTTTAGCGATTTCTCGAAGTGATTTTCCCTGTTGGTGATTATGAATGGCGAGATTTCTTTCTTCAACACCAGTTTGGCCTCTTTGACGACTCATTTTTAAATAATTTTCAACAAAATATTCGAAATACGCAAGTAAATACCGACTGATCAAACAATTATGTGAAACAGGTAGTAAAAAGTAGCAAGAAATAAAATTTTTTTAAATGTACTGTTACTAAATACATCAATAGTTAAAGTGCACGAGTTTCATTTTGAGATGATTTTTTGACTCAAATTTTTCAAGAATTTTTTAAATAATATTTTTGTTAAAAATTATAGAATGTTATTATGGATTTGAATAAAGGACATATTAAAATTTATTTTAAAAATATAAACCATTTATTTTCATTCAGAAAATTTAATACAACACACATTTGTACTAAAAACTTATAGGTGTACGAGTTTCACTTTCAGTTACTGCATGTATACATCAAAATAACTTTTTACCTTCAGTTACAATAACTTCTGAGCTATTAATTTGATTCTGACAAATGTCAGATAAAGGCTGTTTATTAGCTTTTAGTCCTAATTTATTCAACCTCTTAGTAATAATATAATAAGGGGGTTTTGTTTTGGTCCACCCTTTTTGAAATAAATATGCTCAAATTGCACAATCGTTTATTTTTTAAAATAAAACACAAGTTTCAAATATAAATTTTTATGTTACCTTATCGTCCTGGAATGTAACTTCGATATCTTTTGCAATATTTTCAAAATTATCGCGAGAAATCTTAACTTGATTTTTGAGGTGTCAATTAACAATAGAATCCACTAGAATTTTTCTTGCTGAGTCATCTAATTTCTTTCTTTGCTTGTAAATGCGAAGCACGTATTCATTTTGGTTACAGTTTTTCAATATATCCAATAGATTCTAAATATATGTATGTACATATAAATACTTAATATTATCTACATTACTGAAAAGTTAGAAAAATACTTACAAAAGTTTTTCTTTGATCAATTACCAATCTTGTAAACTTTTCATTACGGAAGAGCAAGAAGAACAAGATGAATTTTTATTACTTTCCAACCAATCTTTTATATAGTTTGAGAAGTGAGTATGAATGGATGGCACTAAAAAGTTTTTATTTATAGTTTAAATGGTATTAAAAATATGAATTATTTTACTTTTTCTAGCTTTCATGTAATTAGTTTTAAATTTTTAATAATTGTAAAAAACGTGACTACTTTAAATAACTATGCAATACTAATTACAATATAAAATGATTTTTTAAATTAGCGTTACGATTAATAGAAAAATAAGTACAATTAACAACGAAATTGTAAATCAATTACCAGAAGTGGTAGGATTAAATAACAAAATTGTAAATTAACTACAAAGAGATGGTAGAACTACTAATATTTTTAGTCAAAATAACAGTAAAAATAGTTTTTGTAACAATTTCATTGTCATACAATAAAAAACAGTCCATAAAATTTGTTATCCAACAATTTATTGTTATTTTGAAATTAACAAGTTATTATTGGTAAAATTAACAACTGATAGATAGTTGATTTAATAAATATGATAATTGATTTTGTTACAATTTTTGAAATCGTCGAATAACAATTTTTTTTGTTGTTGAACCAACCAACGTTTTTTTTTTGAGTGTACATTTTCAAATCTTATGAGTTTACTTATTGAATGCTCAAAATTTGCTCTTTTAACTTCTTTGGATTTTGATCCTCTAGCCGTTGATGGCAGCAATCGCAAGAAGTAAATAAAATTTTCAAGCTCTTTGTTCCAAACTAAACGTTTTACATTGGGCCTTACCTATAAATTGTAACTAAGTTGTTAATAAGAACTTAATCTTTTGCTATGTATTTTGACGTACTCATAACATGTTTAAACTTGACTTTAGTGTTAGCAGAGACTTTAAATTTTAATCGTAGGAAAAGCTAGACTAAGTCGTTACTAAGAGCATTCTAACCTAACTTTTTATCAAATATTTTCAAAACAAAATATAAAATATATTTAAAAATAAAAGTATGGATAGTGAAGATAATTTTATTTTTGAGGACTTGTCATTAGTGAACGACCGTCGAGAATGTCGAAGACAAAAGGTGTACAAAATTCGTAAAAATCCTTTTGAAATATATTCTGATCAAGATTTTATTGAATTGTACAGGTAAGTACCTACTAAAATTTCAGTGGTGAAAATGAGTACACGTTAAATTTGGAACATATTAATAGATTTGAAAAAACAACAGCGAGATTTATAGTGGAACTGATAAGAGAGGATTTGAGCATCACTCATGGTCCACAAGGATCTCCTGTTTCAATAGAAATTATGGTTATGGCCACAATTCGTTATATAGCGAAAGGGTCGTATCAAAAAGATATTGGTAATTAATATTCAAAAATTTTAAGTTAAATTTTTTGTAGTTGTATTAAATACTATATATTTACTTACAGGTGATGTACATGGAATATCACAGCAAACAATGTCCCGTATAATTAGAAAAGTTGTTGCGGCATTGGCTAGAAAAATGGAGAATTTTATCAAGTTTCCTCTAGAATCAGTGAATCTTTAGAAAATAAAGGAAGGTTTTTACAATATTGCGCAATTTCCACAGTGTATTGGTGCCATTGACTGCATACATATTAAAATAAAAAACCCTGGTGGAGAATTAGGTGGTCGTTACAGGTGTCGCAAGGGCTTTTATTCTATAAATGTTCAGATATTAATAAAAAAATTAAATACATACTATGTACAGAAAAATGTAGTGTATATTAACTTTTTCTAGATAATTTGTGATTCGAACTTCAAAATACTCGATATAGTTGCAGTTTTATTCTTTGTCCTATCATTTCGTCTCCTGTAGTATTTGTCGCAGTTCGCCTTCTTTTGGACGATTTAAGTACATTATTTGTATTTATTTTCATTTCAGCAAAGTATTCCAACCGTACTCTTATATAATTATGCCAATCGTCTGACTTGGGGGACTGCTCTTTCGAATCTTCAATAAATTTCTTATAAATAGGTTCTTTTTCTACGAATTTTTTCAATTTATTGTCACGACTTTCCTCCCCAATCATTTTTCGAATAACTTCATTTTTCAGAAGAGAATTCTTATAGTGGCGCTGTCCTCTTGGGAGGACATTTGCGGTGTTTATATTGATAACAGGTTTATTGTTATTTATAGAATCTGATCAGAATTCTTTTATTCTGATATATATAATATATGTAAATTTGAAAATTCAAATGGAGTTTAAGGCACATAAAACCTTAACTCATGCGCTGGATATTATAAACGGCACTTGTTACCGCTATAATTAAAAGTGAAAAATACAAACAGTGCTCTAAGCAGACTCACTTAGAGAACGAAGAAAAGAAAGTCTTGACTCACTGTTTGATAATAATAATTTATTTCAAATCTTTTTCTTTTATATATCCTAATTCTAGTGTTTACATTCAAATTTTGAAGTAGGGGAGAATGTGAATATTTTAATAAGTATGAATACATAACTGCTTACATTGCTAATTTAACATTTCATATTTCTTAATACTAACATCAATTCTTATCATCCAAATTTTATTCCTATATAATTCTTTAATGTAGAAAACAAAATATTATGTTACGTCTGACAATAATCTGATTTGAGCAGAAGAATGTGCATACTCAGCATATTGTATAAGAAAAATTACAATGTAGAATTAGAACTCTATTTTATGAACTAAATACAATTTAAAATCTAAAACAAAGGAATGTGCGTAGTCAGCATATTGTGTAAGTTAAAAATACAATGTGTACCTAAAATCTATTCTATGAGCTATGTACAGTTTTGAATCTAGCATATAATTTCAAATTATAAATCTATGTATTTTATGAACTCAAACATCCTCCCGGGCGTTGAATATCTTGTATTCAACTGGAATCATTTGAATACCTCGATGATTTCTGGTGTTTCAGAATCCTGAGTTTTGTCGCTTATTTCTTCGGAGCTTGTAGAGTGATCAGAGACTGATTTTCTATTAGAGGTGCTCCTGTTGGCTAGCCAAATGAGGTATATTAAAATACCAATTACTATCAGAAGAATCACGTATCCTAATGTATAATGATGAATTTGATGTGAAGGCATGTTGTTGGGAATTTGTGTTTGTATAGATGATAGTTCATTCCGAATTTCTTGTAGTTCATGCAGATGAGGAAAATAAGAGTTTGTGTATTTTAATGGAGACCTTATTTTTTGGTTCACAATGATACTTGAAATATTTATAGATGGAATGTATGGCTTTCTATTAATTGTTGAGTATATATAATGCCCTTGTATAGTTACTGCTGATTGTTTTATGGTGCAATCACCGTTTGTTTTTAAAATGCCTTTGTCATGAAGGTTGATTTGAGAAATATTATCTCCGCATACGATATTTATTGTGACAGGTTCGCCGACTGAAAAAAGCCATTGATTTGAATTATGTAGTTGTGTCCAATATGGTTCGTTATCCATTGTAACTACGGAACAGTCTGATCTTGTTGTTACATTGTTTAGTAGATTGATTTCGCACGCACTAACTGCTGATCCTCTTCTGTATAGAGGGCGTCGTTGTGGACATATATATTTGTCAATATTAGTGCTTATACACTGCTGCAAATCGTGTTCAGTCATAGGTTGATACTGATCACGATGTAAATTAACAATGAGGTATGGAAATGATGGTTTAATGGCAACAAATGTTTGGTTTATTTTTATTGGAACAGGAATAAGTCTGAATAATTCAAAGTCTTCTGTAGATAACAGCGGGAGTTTCAATTTAAAGATGATATGATTTGTGGTGACTCTGCCTTCAATAGATATTATATTGTAAAACTTCAGGACGTCACTGATTTGCATCGGTAATTTCAAAGAAGTAGGTAAGTTCCCCTTAATAATCAATAGTTCCCTTTCAAGTTGTTTAGGTGAAATTAGCATCGCATTAATTCTGCCTTGGTGAGAATCAACTAGAATATCTAAAATGTTGTCTTGTATCCGTTGATAATTTGACACGGCAAGCATTGTTTGAATTGTGATAAAGGTGAACGCCTGTGCTGCTCGGTCTTCATATAATTCAGCTTCAATAGTTCTGAGTTGAAGCGATGTTTAATTAAAGAACTCTTCTATATGATGAAATTCATTTCGCACAGATTGATGTTCTTTTTGAATGAGATTTATGGTTGCATCCAGAAAAGAAGTTTGATTATGTACCAAGGTCGAGATGTGCTCTTCATTTCGCTGAATTTTCGTGATGGTTGAGGACATTTCCTTCGCGTATTCAGAGTCTAGTACGCCAAACAGCGCATTAGCTATGTTGCCCACAATGTTTAATGCTCCTCGCCTGGTTCTGTGTGCGTGGTTTGACCTCAATAATTCATTATTTTGATGAAGCTGTTCTATCATGCGTTTAATTTGGTCGTATATTCTAGTACAATGTCCAGAATTATGCATAAGTAAACAAGTTTGTTGAAGTATACGGCTGCAGTTTTGAAGTTTCTCCAGGTCGTTCCAGTATAAATTTAAATCCTGATATACAATCAGGTTCCATTCGCTAGTGATAATATTTGTGCTTCCTAAGTTTTCAAAATATATGCCAGGATTTGACTTAAAGGGTGATATGACTACCTGATTTGCATGTGTGATGGGTAGTAATAAGCATGTGAACAGCAAAGTGACCACGGCCGACCCCATGGATAAGCGCGATCTTTTTCTTGGGGTTGACATTACATTGTCAGATGTGCTAGGGCCTTTTTGACTTGAGCTTTGTTCAGAGTTGTCATCATCATCATTGTTGTCCTCGGGTGGTTGTTGTGTTGCTGTAGAATTGTCTGAAATAGGATTGCTCGATAATGGTGTACTATGTTCATCTTCTGTAGGTAATGGGGCTAATCTGTGTATTGGACGACGCGTTATGTTTGTGGCTGTTTGTATTTCAGCTACTCTAGCAAGGCCATCTTGTCCTTTGATGATTTTGAGGATTCGCCCTAATGGCCATTTCATCGGTGGCAAGTTATCGTCTTTGATGATCACGATAGTTCCAGGTTTGACATTTTGGCACCTTTCCTTCCATTTATACCGTTGCTGTAATTGATTCAAGTACTCGTGTGACCACCTACGCCAAAATTCATTCTTCAAATGGCTGACTAATTTCCAGCGTGTTGGAAGTGGAACATTTAATGGCTGAGCATGTGGATCTATATTTGCTGTAAGAGGCTCTCCGATGAGCAAATGTGCTGGTGTGAGTGCTGTTAGCTCGTTAGGATTTGAGGACATCGAAGTAATCGGCCTGGAGTTCATAATGGATTCTATTTCCACAACCACTGTTTCTAATTCTTCATAAGTGAGGGAAGCTGAAGCTACAGTACGCTGCAGGAAATGTTTTGCTGATTTGACAGCAGCTTCCCATAACCCTCCGAAATGCGGTGCTCGAGGCGGGATGAATTTAAATTCCGTACCCTTTAGGGAATATTCAGCTACGATCTTGTCACGTGTTGCCTTGTCTTGTATCATTTGTTGTACTTCTTGGAGTTGGTTCTTAGCGCCCACGAAGTTTGTCGCATTGTCACAGTAAATAGTTTTGCAGTGGCCGCGTCTTGCGACAAAACGTTTTAATGCGCCCAAGAATGCGTTAGAGGACAAATCACTGACCAGCTCCAAGTGGACTGCCTTACTCGCAAAGCAACAAAATACTGCTATGTAAGCCTTTTGAGGACGTTTTCCTCTGACCTTAAAATGAATCCACACTGGACCACAAAAATCCACTCCCGAATTGACAAAAGGTCGAGCTGGCTGTACTCGATCAGCAGGCAAATTTCCCATTAACTGTGACAGTAATTTAGGTTTAGCTCGGGAACATTTAATGCAATGATTTACCACAGAGCGTACGAGGATCTTTCCCTTTAGAGGCCAAAATTTTTGACGAGTGATGGCTAACAAAGTTTGAGGGCCGGGGTGAAGATTTTCATGGTGGAGATCCTTGATAAGTGCCTTGGTATATGGATGTGCATAAGGCAATAAAATCGGATGTTTTGCATCGTAACTTAAGCTTGAAGCCTCCAAACGACCTCCGACTCGAATAATGCCATTTTCATCAATAAAGGGAGTTAAGGTGCTTATGGAACTATTCTTCGAGACTTCCCCAAATTTCTGTAGATGCGCAAAATCGTCCTTAAATTCTAGCTGTTGCATTACCTTGATGATGTAACATAACGCCTTCTCTGATTCTAAAACATTAGGGTAGGATTTAGAGCTGCCAGGTGTTCGTTTCCGTAGGTTGTGTACAAAATGGAAAACATGTGCCAGAATACGTTGCAGGCGACGAAATGAATTATTAAAATTAATATTGTCCAATAAACTTTCAGTATTCGTTTGTGTTGAACTTAACATAGTGGACTGCATTTTCCTTTGTTCCAAAGAAGTATCCAACCTTTCGGGTGTTGTTGGCCATATTGTCTCATCACCGTGAAGAAATTTGGGTCCATAAAACCAAAAATTATTATTGGCTAAATTTTCCGGGGTTACGCCTCTAGAGAGGATGTCAGCTGGGTTCTCATCGGATCTGACGTGTCTCCATTGTTGAGGTGATGTAAGCTGCTGAATTGTAGATATGCGGTTGGCTACAAAAGTGTGAAAACTTGATGAATTTGAGTTGATCCATCCTAGTACGACTGTGGAATCTGTCCATAAAAAGGTCTCGCAATTTAATGGTAAATCTTCCTTGAGGCGTTGGCACAATTCAGCTGCTAATTTTGCTGCGCACAACTCAAGCCTTGGAAGAGTAATTTGTTTAGTAGGGGCGACTCTTGATTTGGCACATAACAAACGAACCGCTACAATGTTATCTGGCTTAATGGTTCTGATATATGCAGCAGCACCATAGGCTCGTTCCGAAGCATCAGAAAAAATGTGAATTTGTTTTGTCTTTGGAATTTGATTAGCGTGGACGTGTCTAGGAATTTTGATATTGTGAAGTATTGTTAAACCTTCTTGAAAGTTCATCCATGTTACATGGAGATTCTGGGGAAGTGCAGCGTCCCAGTCCAACTTCAATTTCCATAATGTTTGTAGAAATAGTTTGGCGAGTACCACTACAGGTGCTACAAGCCCTAATGGATCGAATATCTGTGCGATATCTGATGCTGCTGTTCTTTTAGTAATTTTGTTGTCCCTCTTCGTTGGACATTTGATGGCAAAGGAATCTGTTTTTGGTAGCCACGTAAGGCCCATCGTCTTGATTTTTTCTTCGTCTTGACTGTTGAAGTCTAATTGAACTTCCTGATCGGCTGATGGAATAGACTCTAAAAGTTGAGAATGGTTGGCACACCATTTACGAAGTTTGAAGCCAGCGAACTGTAGGATGGTTTTTAGTTGAGACTGCATTTCTAAGGCGGTTTTTAGACTGTCGGCTCCAGTCAGTACATCATCGACGTAGAAGTTTCGTTTGAGAATTTCGGCGCCTAGAGGGAAGTTACTCATCTGTTCATCAGCTAAACGCTTCAAACACTTAATGGCCAAGTACGGTGCGCTGGTTGTTCCGTATGTAACCGTGGACAGTTGGTAACACTTAAGAGGCTCACTGGAGTCATTTCTCCACCAAATTAATTGGAATTTGCGATCTTCGGGATGTATCTGGACTTGCCTATACATCTTCTCTATATCGGCAGTAAATACGTATAGTGGAAGTCGAAAACGTAATAATATGGTGAACACGTCATCTTGTATCGTTGGCCCCTTTGAAAGAATATCGTTTAGAGAAACATTGGTTGACGTTTTTGCGGAAGCGTCAAATACAACGCGGAGTTTAGTCGTTGAGCTATCCGGCTTTGTTACGCAGTGATGTGGAAGGAAATAGTATGGCTTTTGAATGTTGTCACTACGGATTTCCACCATGTGTCCAAGCGTTAAATATTCTTGCATAAAATTGACATATTGTGTCTTGAGTTCTTCACTTTTGGCTAGTTTCCGTTCCATTGATTTAAATCGTTGTAGAGCCATGTCCTTTGAATCGCCTAGACAGTTAGGGTTGTCATAGAAAGGTAGTCGTACGACAAATCGGCCGTCTGATGTTTTGCAAGTAGTTTTTTCAAAATGATTTTCACAACGCATCTCTGCTGCAGTGTAGTTGGAAGATTGATTATTTGTTTCTTCTAGCTGCCAGAATTTTTCGATATGATCATTGAGTGTTTCGTCCACACTGCTTATTCCGCAAATTGCCGACGATAGCGTATCTTTGGATTGTGATATCTTACCAGATACTGTCCAACCAAGTAAGGTGTTTTGAAGAATCGGTAAGTCCTCAGCCATCTTAATTTGCCCCACTGATAAAATTGCGAAAAATACTTCTGCTCCTATGAGTAGATCTATTGACCCTGGTTGATGAAAGTTCACGTCTGCAAGAGCGATGTTTCCCGGAATTGGCCATGTTGTCGTGTCTAAACGGTGTTGCGGTTGTGGTGAAACAATTTTTGGTAGAACATGTGCCTCTATTCTGGTGGAAAAACCACTTGTTCGAGATGAAATTTCTATGTTGACTTTCAATTGTGCCTTTTGCCTATGTTGTCCTATGCCTTCAATTTGTAAAGTCTCAGAGTTTCCCCTTAAACCTAACCTTCTGAGCATTTTTGTGGTTATGAAATTTAATTGCGAGCCAGAGTCCAGTACGGCCCTACATGCTATCCTTGCACCCCATTTGTCTATTACATCCACTACAACAGTTCCAAGTAAAACAGTATATTTGTTTTGAGAGTGATGAGAATGTGAAGTTAATGATATGCCTTGATTGTTAGCATCATTAATTTTAGGTTGATTGTTTGACGTTGTAGCTGGTGATTGTGGTGACTTTGAAGGTTCATTTTTAACCGTGGCTTCTAAATGGAGTAACGTATTGTGTTTACCCTTGCATTTTGTGCAGCTTCTAGACGGGCAATTGGCTGTGCGATGGCCAGGCTTAAGGCAGTTCACACAATGTTTGAATTTTTGTACTAAGTTTAGGCGAGATTTTGGATGCATTTTTAGGAAATTTTGGCACAAGAACAATGGATGACTTCCATTACAGGATATGCATTTTAATGCTGGAGCTGTGGTTGAAGCTAACGCCTTCGAAATATTTTTGCCTCTGTTGTGAGGGTCTTCTGAATTGAACTTGCTTCCTAAAACTTCTAGGGATTGAAACCTTGTTCGTAAAAAGGCCATGAAATCTTTTAATGTAGGTATGGCTCTCGGGTTTTTAAGCGATTGTTCCCAAAGCACGTGAGTTGAACGATCTAGTCTTTTAATTAACATGTGTAATATTAAAGGATCCCATGTTTCGGTGTTAATGCCTAAATTCTGCAAGCTCAGAAGACACTCCTGTGTTGTATCGTGCAGGCCTTTAATCATCATTGCACTTTCATTATGTACTACTGGTTGAGACATTAGTTTGTTTAATAAAGCGGTGGTCAATAAACGACTATTTTCATAACGTTCATTAATAACAGACCAGGCTGCAATGTAATTTGCATCTGAGATTGTGAAGTGCCGAATTAATTTCTCTGCTTCACCAGTAATACTTGATTTCAAATACCACATTTTTTGACACTGTGGAATTTGTTGATTATGTACCAGTTCTGAAAACAAGTCACGAAATTGTCTCCATTTTAGATAGTCACCGTCGAATTTCGGTACATCTATTTTGGGTAACTTCATCATTTGTTTCGTTGTACTTGGTGTTGTTAATGGACGAGACATGGAAGATGAAGATTTTTCATATAGCTTGATAAGACCATTTTGTATTTTTTCTTCATTGTGATAGAACTCTTCTATGTCATAGACTGTAGGATCTAATTCTTCGAGGATGTCCCATATTTTTTGATGAGATTTCTGTACTATATCCCAATGTTGTTCAATTGATTTAATTTTGATTGAATAAAATTGTTCAGAATGAGGTACATTGTCACTTAATAAAGTTTCTAATGTAACTAATATGTTGTTGATGATGGTATTTTGTTTTTGTATCATTCGTGATAATTGGTCATGTCCTTTGAGAGTGATAAACTGATTTGGTGCTGTTTTCTGCTGTTTTGGAAGAGCTCCTGTTGAGTTGGTGTCATTGTTAGTTGGAATCTGTAAAGTTAAAGGAAAATTTTGAAAGACTGATGCTCCTGTAGAAGACAGAGGCATCGGTGATTTGTAATTTAATAAACTGTCGTCTTCATGCCGTTGTTTTTGTAGATCCTCAATTTTAGTCTCTATATCAATTCGCATTTCCTCGTATTTTTCACGAATGAGCTCGTAATAATTCTTAGTGAAATAAGGATGATCTATTTGGCTTTCAAATTCAGTACGAATTTTCATGTCAATGCCTTCAAAATTGTCCCACATATCGTCAATGGTTGATAGTTTTTTCTGTAAGTAGTCCAATGTTTTCCTAGAAGCAGAATCCTTTTTGTAATTTGTGTATAGTCGCTGAATTCCGCTGCCCGTTTCCTCCTGTTGCGCAGCTAATTGATTGAGTGTCATCCTGTTACCAAAATCTCGTTGGACTTATGATGAAGTAAAATTATAAAAAAAAAATTTTTTTGCTCACGTCAAAATGATAATAAAATTTTCCGTCAAAATTATAATAAAAAATTTTTTAATAAAATCACGTTGAAATTAGGATAAAAAAAATTTTAATGTGAACTAAGATCTCAGAAAATTAATATGTATTTGATTTTTTTTTTTTTTTTTTTTTTTTTTTTTTTTTTTTTTAAAATTTAAAATTGTCTTTTGTAAATCTAAATTTTTATGTGTAATGCGAACTACTCTTCATTAGCAGCAAAAACAAACTTATTTATATAATTTATCACCAATTTCACTGCTTAAATTGTTTCGTTTCCATGAAAATATGTTTTTGAAAAATTAGCTAAAATATGTAGGAATTTAAATTGTCTGATTCTGATGATCTCTTTTTGATTTTAGTATACAATTTTTTTTTAATCACGTCGGGGTCACCAAAAATATGATCAGAATTCTTTTATTCTGATATATATAATATATGTAAATTTGAAAATTCAAATGGAGTTTAAGGCACATAAAACCTTAACTCATGCGCTGGATATTATAAACGGCACTTGTTACCGCTATAATTAAAAGTGAAAAATACAAACAGTGCTCTAAGCAGACTCACTTAGAGAACGAAGAAAAGAAAGTCTTGACTCACTGTTTGATAATAATAATTTATTTCAAATCTTTTTCTTTTATATATCCTAATTCTAGTGTTTACATTCAAATTTTGAAGTAGGGGAGAATGTGAATATTTTAATAAGTATGAATACATAACTGCTTACATTGCTAATTTAACATTTCATATTTCTTAATACTAACATCAATTCTTATCATCCAAATTTTATTCCTATATAATTCTTTAATGTAGAAAACAAAATATTATGTTACGTCTGACAATAATCTGATTTGAGCAGAAGAATGTGCATACTCAGCATATTGTATAAGAAAAATTACAATGTAGAATTAGAACTCTATTTTATGAACTAAATACAATTTAAAATCTAAAACAAAGGAATGTGCGTAGTCAGCATATTGTGTAAGTTAAAAATACAATGTGTACCTAAAATCTATTCTATGAGCTATGTACAGTTTTGAATCTAGCATATAATTTCAAATTATAAATCTATGTATTTTATGAACTCAAACAGAATCCATACCGAATAAACATTTTAGGCCAGGGTCTATTCCAACTGTTTTGGAATACCTTTTATCTTTAAGCGTTTTTTCAGCTTTTTTTAATTGCATTGCACGGGCTTCACTACATTCAAGGTCTTGCCTCTTTGGACGTTCGAACAATATCGAGACATCTACATCGTTCGTTGAGAAAGACTTGAATGTCATATCTTTACGCCCAAACTTATCAATATTGAAGCACTTTTTCCAATATTCTTTCAATTGGTCTTTGTTCACATTTTTTGGAACTGGGTAACCGAGATTTGAAAGTAGCTCTCTAAAACCCGTGTTCGTGAACAAAACATGTTTTCTTCCATACTTATATATAGGAATAACATGAAAAGACTTTTTCTTCTGGTGGTACATGAATTTCTGCAATTTCTGCAAAAATTCAATGTACTTCCACCATTTCATTCGCACATGATCTTTTTTAAAAGATAAAGTTGAAAGAAGTCCAAAGTCTGCGCGAAAGTTATCAAGAGTTACAAAACATACCTCATTCAGGACATTAGCGCTACCCTCAAAGAGGCGTTTCATTATTTCAGAAACATTATCATTTGCTACTCTTTTCATTAGTCTTTTTTCTTCTCCAGTAACAGATTCTGGGATTTGTGCTTCCAATACTGTAAAGAAATAATACCTGACCCTATAATACATATGGGTCGTAATATTCGTTCTTAAATTTCGTGTCAATTCCCTAACCGATTCTTGTATGACTGCACTACGGAATCTGCAATCATACTTTGGCAAACCGATCTCAGTTCTTAAATCGTTATAAGAATTGAAATTAATTTCCTTGAGATCTGCATCTTTTCTGCAATGCGTTTTCAAATTATAAAAAAAGGGCAACAAATTAGGCTGTTTTTCTTCGTTTGAAAAAATACCTGGCTGTTCATTTACAACATAGTACAAAGAATTCGAAACCTCGATCATCAGATTTGATACGAGGTGTACGGTATCTTGTATGTTGTTGTAAATCAAATCTGGAGTAGGCAACTCTTCTATTGCCCTCGCTGTTCTGATTACATCAATTTCTTCTTCAGAAAACCTACCAAAATCTTTGACAAATTTTCGAAACCCACATTTAATAGTTATGGTTTCCATGTCTCCATTCGCTCTAATAGGACTTCTTCTTTTACGTTCTTTCTTACGTTTTTCAGTAATATTCTTTGAACGTTTTCCAGTACTATTCTTTGAACGTTTTCCAGTACTATTCTTTGAACGAGCAGTACTTTTTGCAGTACCAGCTATTGTATTTGTACATATTTCAGTACCGGCAAGAAGTTGTGTTTCAGCAAGTATAGGTTCTAGGTTAATCGACCTTTGTAAATCTATACTTAATCTTTGTGAAACATCTTTTCTCATACGTATAAAATAATCGTTATCTCTGTTACGAATTTGTAAACGATCACGTATGTCAGTAGGAATATTATTTCTACCTTCTTGCAATACAGCATTAATATCTCTAGCATTTTCTAATGCCCATAAGCCACAATTGTGACCATCTTTTTGCTGAGCAATAGAAACATCATTAATGCTAACATTAGCCTTTTGCAAGAGTTCACGAATATCATGTGGAACATTATTACCTAACGAGTCCACATAGTATCCGTCATATTGCCCATTTTGACAAGAGATGACTAACGTAATCCAATGACTATTATTTAAATTAACAATAAAAGTCAATGGCCATTTTTCATCTCTTCGTGCTATGTTATTCTTAAACTGTAGCAATTGATTATTAATATGTTGAAGTGATCCTACCACTTCGAACAATGTATTAGCTTCATCAGTGCCATAGTCATATTCAATTCTTGCAATATCAGCTATGTCATGCTGTTGAAGCCAATAACTATATTCATGTTTTTCGGTAGCAGACTCTAACGTACATGTCTCAGTACCAGCCTTTGCTTTATTAGTACTTCTTTCAGTACTAACTTTTGAACGAGTAGTACGTTTTGCAGTACCAGCCGTTGCTGTATTAGTACTTCTTTCAGTACTAACTTTTGAACGAGTAGTACGTTTTGCAGTACTAGCCGTTGCTTTATTAGTACTTCTTTCAGTACTAACTTTTGAACGAGTAGTACGTTTTGCAGTACTATCTTCAGCACCATTGGTACATTTTTCAGTACCAACATTATTCACACCATTAGTACATTTTTCAGCACTAATTTTACCACCATTGGCACACTTTTTAGTACCAACATTCTTCCTATTTCTGTAATAAACAAAATAAAAATAATTAAGAATGAAAAAACACATAAGAAAACAATTTTAGATTTTAAAAAAAGTAAAATATATTGTTATATACGGGTTCCAATTAAAAATTTCCAGACGTAATACGTAAAAAGGTATCAAATTTTAATGTTGTAAATCGTAAGAATTAAAAATGTTATAATTCTCACTAAATAAAATTGTAAAACTTTAGAAAATTAAGAATTGTAATGTATGTGGTGTCAATTATGATTTTCTATTCTATCAAAATAGAATCGACTTTGAAAGTCACGGTATAACGAAAGTCGATAAATTCGATTAAAAATTAATGCCATATAAATCGGAAAAATTCTTATAATGACAATTGAAAGTGAGGTTAGAGTTGTTTATCTCGAAGTGTTTAGTAATTCAACTCAAAGTTTTGAAAGTTGAACAGAAAAAAATGATGTCGAAAAAATCGAAAAATTTCTTTTAAGTAGACTTTTAAGTAGAGTCTATCAACTATAGAAAATCATAATTGACACCTGTATTTTAAAATCAAGGAATAAAGTCTAAATTAGAAATCCAAACGCGGAAGTTGTTTCAATTTAAGTAATTATATATATTTTAAAATTAAAAAAAAAAAGCTTATCTTTTTGTCGTATTTGGATTTACTGATGAACCTTCTTTTTCATTTGTTCTCAATTTTCTTTTCGGTGGTAACATTACTGAATTTTCTTAATTTATTATTTTTGTCTTTTTAGAGTTCGTGTCACTGTTTTTTTGTTTTTTTTTCCACAAGTTTCCCCCTTCATCTTGTTTTGTTTATTTTTTTTTATTTAATTTGAAAATAATTATTTTAAATTTGAAAAAATTCACTTTTTTTTTTTAATTTTTAAGTAAAAATATATGTGCGTTTTCTCCCTTCATCTTATTTGTGTATTTTTTCAACATTTTCGTTTATGTGTTTTCTTTTTATTTTCTCAGTTGGAATAAAAATTTGATGTTATAAGAAACACCAATACACGACAAATTTCTAAATAACAATTATTGTTTTTGTTTGTTTGTTTTATTTTTCAGTTTTGTTTTATTTGTAACAATTTTCTATGATAATAATTCTAAATTGATAATTTTGGTATACTTATTGCCCTTGTACCAATATGATCAATTTAATTAAATATTTTTTATTGAATCATTAAAGGCATTGAAGGGATAAGCATATACAAAAGAACGTAAAAATAAAAAATCATTCTAATTTTGGTATAGTTATTGCCCTTGTACTAACATGAACTATTGCATTTTTTCAATTTAATTGAATTGTTTAAATTTAGTTCATTGAAGGCATTGAAGGGACAAGCATAGCCAAACAATTATTTTGAATTTTGAAAAAATCAAATAAATTTCTAAATTCAATAGAAAATTTTTGTTTTCCAATTGCGGAAAAAGAAAAAAAACCAATTTTTATTCACGAATTTCATATCATAGAAAATTATTGAAAATAAAACTAAATTGAAAAATAAAACAAATTAACAAACAAACACAATAATTGCTATTTACAAATTTTCAATTAAGAAAAAACAAATGAGAGAAAAGACATAAACAATAATTTAGAAAAAATACACAAAATAAATTTTAAGGAGAAAACGCACACACATATTTCAATTTTTCATTTAATTTTTTTTTTTCACTTTTTATTTAATTTTATTTTCATATACATATTTCAATTTTATATTTTAATTTCAAATTCACTTTTTATTTATTAACATTATAAACAAAACAATATACGTCTAATTCACTGAAACTAGTTTTTGCGACTGATCTTCATCGAAGAAGCTTATTTGATAATTTCAGCATTCAGACAGAATTTACTCTTATGCTGAATGATATCAACTCTATTAAGAGAAATTTTTGAAGAAAAGTATTTGAGCATGAGAATAAAATAGTTTGAGTATTATATGTATGCAGGAAGAACGTTTATATGGGGAATAATAAACTTACCCCATTTACACATTTACCCCACTTCACCTTAAACCATTTTTGGCTTGGCCTGCCATTCACAAATGGTGTGTTTCTTCCATCATCAATGACTATTTTTTGGACAATATCCAAAAGGTTTTCTCTTTTAACAGGGAAACCACACTTAGTCAGATTAATGCACCATTGCATAATTTTGTCTTCTTCGGCTGAAGTTAATACTGTTCGAGGGCCACATTTAGAAATATTTTGTGGAATTTTCCCAGATAATTTATCTTGCAATGTGCTTCTGGGAATGTCAAAAATTCTACTCGCTTGACGAATGGACGTTTTTTCATCTCTTATGCGTCTAATGCCCAATTTCTTCAGGTCGATATATCTTGATGATAATCTTATACTAAGCATAAATCAAGAATTTGGTATTCTTCACTATCAGATAAGACTTATCAAGAGGATAAAGTTATCTGGTGATGATGGTATCGCATATCTTTGACAATTGAAAATGTTATGACTACAGCGCTATTGTATGATTTCGAAGAACTAGAGAAAAATAATTTTGACAGCTAAAGTTGTAGTTGTTTTTAAATTGTAAATATTTATATACTATGAGCGTCAAAAATGAGTGTACACGAAAAAAATTTTTCTTATACTTCGTGAAAAAAAAAGCACCAATATTGAAAAATTAAAGTCAACTACCAAAAATTCAGTCTTCTTGTCATTGATTCAACAAGCTTGTTTGTTGTATTTTCAGTAATTTTAGCCCATTCTTCCAGTAGAACTTGTCGTAGTGTTTCTTTGCTCGTAATTTCCCTTTGGCGAATTTGTTGATCTAAATAATTCCATAAATTCTCAATGGGGTTGAGGTCTGGAGATTGTGGGGGTTAATTCAACTGTTTCGGTGTTCTATATAATAGCCATTCTTTAACAAGATGCGACGTATGCTTGGGATCGTTATCTTGTTGGAAGATCCATGTCTTAGGTAAGCCTAATTTTAAAACACTAGGTTCCAAGTTTTCTCTCAAAATGTTAAGGTAACCATGCTTATCCATTGTACTATCAATGAAGACAAGATTACCAACATCCGACGCGGCCATACATCCCCAAACCATTACAGAACGACGATATGTTTTTATCTTCAATTTCTTTACTCTTTTCCCTCCACACTTTTTTTGTTTCTGTGGGCTCTGAAAATTTTAAACTTACTTTCATCAGTGAAAAGAATATTTTTCCAGAGAAGAAATTCATGGTTTTTCTATGCTTTTGCATATTGTTTTCGCTTCTTCTTATTTACTTTGGATATGTACGGCTTTTTGCGGGGAACTCTGCCGTGTAGACCATTTTCATGTAGTGCTCGACGTATTGTGCTGGCACTTACTGGGTTTTCTCTTTTCCTTGAATAATTTTCAGCTATTTTCACAACACTTGATTTAGGAAATTACTTCTTACTTCCTTTACAATTTTAGAAATTTCCCTTCGACTGAGTTTTTTAGGTTGACCACAACGTTTAAAATTATCTATTTTTTTGTAATTTTTAAACTTTTCAGTAATTTTTTTGATTTCGTTATGGCTTCTTTTCACAATTTTTGCGATTTCACGTAATGATTTGCCTTCATTTTTTAAATTCACTATAATTTTACGTGTTTCTAACTCTATTTCTTTTCTCATAATTAAATTCTTGCCTTTATCGTTTCACAATGATTATTTAAAGTACTTATTCGAACGCGAAAACTTTTCAAATTACAGCTACTAATAGTATATTGCAAATAATTAATCAGAGCCTATAATCCTATATATAAAAAAAGTACCGCTATGTATTAAGATAAGAGCAACTGTTACTGTACACTCACTTTTGACGCGTAAATAGGAAGAATTTTTTGTTGTTGTTTTATAAAATTTTTATTTTTTTACTTTTTTTTTGAATAAAAGTTTGTAATTTAGTAGTTAATAAATAACAGTTTAATTTTTGGTAATTGACTTTAATTTTTCAATATTGGTGGATTTTTTTCACGAAGTATAAGAAAATTTTTTTGGTGTACACTCATTTTTGACGCTCATAGTATTTTTTTGATAGGATTTTATTTTACTAGCAGTGATTATGGATATTTTTATTCATAATATCAATATTTTTGATATTGATAGTGATGATAGTGATGAAGTGGAGATTTCAAGAAGACCATACACTTTACGAGGTCGAGTAAGTTATTTCAATTATTGGGATGAGATCGAATTTTTGCTCGTTTTCGCTTACAAAAACGTATTTATGATGTTATTCAATAAAATTGAGCATCAGTTGTTAATAAGTTGGAATAAGTAAGTAAAATTAATTGAAAAATAAAATTCATGCATCAGCTTAAAGAGATATCGTAAGACATCGCCTTATAGAAGACTACTTTTCGAGGTAAAATTTATAATAATAAGTTTTTGAGTGAGGTTTTTTTTTCTCTCTGTTTTTAGAAGATGAGTAATAGTCTGCAGCTTAAATTGTTTTGAAGTCATTCGTATTTACATATGTTTTCATATGAAATTATTTAAATTTTAAAAATTCAACCAATTAAAAGCAGATTCATATTATGTATAATTAGTATAAATTTAAAACACGATTGTAATTATATACTTAACAATATATTATTTTATTCTTTTTTTTTCCAATTTTTCAAGTTTTATTTTCTTAATTTCTAAATCTAATTCTAAATTCTGTACTTGAAGATCATTTATTCGTTGTCTGTCTTTAACCTCTTGTTCAAAGAACTTTTGTTGTAATTCTAAGACATTTTGTTTTAAAGACCCCAAGTCCTTTTTTTTCGATTTGATGTGTTATTGGTGGTGTCCTCTGTAAATAAAAATTATTTGAATAAAATTTTTAAATTTACTGCCTTGACGTCGTTAATATGATAGTTACCTTTTCGTTTGTTTTTTTTTTTTGGTAAATTCTTTCTATTTCAGCGGCGGCACGACTTGTTGATGGCATTAGCAAGTATTCTTGTTGTTGAGGCTCTGGTACTCTCAAGTCCACTTCTCTCATCTCTAATTCCTCTTCTCTTATTTCCAATTCCTCTTCTCTCATATCCAATTCCAATTCCTCTTGCATTATCCTTTCGTGTAATTTTTCTGTATGTTCTTCATCTTTAAAACGAAAAGAAAGAATAATATTTGTAAAAAATGTTTATTGGTTTATATTGTATGTATTAAACCTTCATTGTCGTTATCGAATCTGGATTTTAGTCCTATCATTGATAAACTGGATACAGCCAATAATTTCTCTTCATATGGCTGCAAATTCTTAGCTTCACACGGACCACCTCCTGTTTTATTAAGATATAATCTTAGCGTAGAGCACTTCTTTCTTAATTCTTTTTTTAATCCGTCGTATTTAGCTCTAATTGTTTTAGAGCTCCTTGGAAAGTTTCCTGAAGAGGCATTAAATTGTTCTGTTTTTTTATTTTCAATAATTTCTTTTTCTTTCACACAAATTTCTATTAGAATCTCTATTTCACTTTTCGTGAAATTCACTGCTCTTTTTTTCTATAATTTCCACTTTTAAAGGATTTCCACACTGAAGGATTGATTGAATTCGTGAATACTTGCCAAGATTTCTGTTTCGCTATTTTATTTTTATTTTTTGACTTGAGCTGTTAGTTTTCGGAAGATAACAACAGAGGGGTATCTTTGGTACTTTTTCCAAGCCTTGTTTTTAAATCTTATAATTTTTTTGATGTTATTGTTCAACCAGAGTGGTTCAATATTTTGTTTAAATGAATGTGACGGTATAGATTGAAAGGCAACTGATTTAATAATCAATATTTGCTGCTTCGCGATTTATTAAATTCCTCCTCGGAAATATATGGTCTTGTTTTAACACAGCCTTTGAGAACTTATCCCAATCAGCTTTAGCCTCAACAAGACGAAGTGATTTCTTTTGAATTGTCAAAGCTAACGGAAAGTGATCACTTCCTTCTGGATTATTATGCACTGACTATGAGAAATTATTAGATATTGAACCAGAGACAATGGTTAAATATATAACTGAAAAAGATAAATGTTGAGCTGACATAAAAGTATGTGCATCATCATTTAATAACGAGAAATGTGAAATTGAAATGTAGTCTGCAATTAAATTTCCTCTGCGATCAACTCTACTATCACCCCATAGGTAGTGGTGTCCATTGAAATCACCACCCAGGATTGAATTAACCGGAAATTGATCAAAAAATTTTTCAATTAAGTTTGCAGTAAGTTTGGTTGATTGAGAAATATAAATGGATGACACAGTCACAAGAGGTGACGTGTGTATATTAAGAGATACTAGAATTTATTTTACAACAGGAGTGACCAATACCAGATCTAATAAAAATACCTACATCATGAGAGGCATTCTGAGACCCACTATCCGAGAAATAACACTTGAAACCTTTAAATATCAGAGGACCCTCGTTTTTCTTAAACCAAGTTTCTTGTAACAGAATTATATGCTTATTAATAATTCTAAATTACATTGGTTTGAATGAAAACCTCTAATGTTCCATTGAACAATCGTTAAATCTCGAGAAAATGTAGATGTTACATACATACATAAAGATTGACTTATTTAATTATTCTATTTAATAGGATAAAACAAGCCAATAAGGAGGAGTCAGGCAGCTTTCTGTTTATGAAAACATATAGCATGTAAAATGTTGTTGGAAAGAAACAGGGGTCCTCTACAATTTTGCAAAGAAATAACGACTCTAGCATGCCTTTGTGAAAAGTTATAGGGTGAAACAAGGAAATGGTACCAAAAATCTTTCCTACCCTCTAACTACGTAACCGTTGAGATTGACTCCCCCCTCCCCCCCATACGATTTCTTGTTCGTCTCGCCGTGACCTATCCGTAGTTTCCGGGTTGGACAACTAAACTGAATCAACCTGTATAAGAAACTTAAACTAATATGAATTTTAAATTAATTAATTATATTAAATGAAATTTATTTAACTCACTAAACTATTACACTATCTAAATTAGATAAAATAAAAGTAATCTTAACTTCTTTTATTTATTTATTTTTTTTTAATATTTATAAATTAATATATTTAAAATTTATTAACACTTTATATTATATTTATTTATTTATCTATTAAAACAACAATTTAGTATACCACTGAGAAACACTAAGAACACTCTGTATCAAATACACGTCAACACCCGTCCGCTGTCCTGACGAGACTGATTTTTTTTTTTTTTTGTAAATAAAATAATTGAAATTGTAAATTTTTACTTTTTGTACCACATAGAATTTATTTTTTCTTCTGCACCTTTATCGCTAGTCATCTTCTCGTTTATAATAACGAGATTAACTGGACCGTTGTAAATAACAGCTCCCCATACTATTACAGAATCTAATCTGCTATGGCGTCGAGACAAAAATCTTTCTTGTTTACGTAAATCATGAAAATAGTAATAAAATTCATCTGGTCCGTCTAAACTGAATCTCTTATCATCTGAAAAGATCAACCTTCTGCACTCAGTTGTCCAGCTCATGTGATTCCGTGCAAATTCTAAGCGAGCAGCTTCGTGAGTAAGTGTCAGCTGTGGTTTGCTTTTCAAACGGCGACGTTGTTGTATCGGAAACTCCTTTATAATTCTTCGAACGGTTCTAACGCTTGCTGAAACTCCAGTGCTAATAGCAATTTGAGATGCAGATAGTGTGGAATTCGAAGCAGCTCTCAAAATGCTACGACGTTCCCGCTCCATAGTTGCCTCCTTTTTGCCTTTTGTAATTTAAAGGATCTTTCAAAACACTGTTAACAACATTGACATTCCTGCCGATTTTTCTCGCCACTGCTCTATTTGAAAGGCCTTTTTCTTTATACGCTGTAATTTTGTCGATTTCTTCAGAATTAATTCTTCGTCCGCTTCCTATTTTAAGGCCAAATAAACAATTATAATAATTAAACAAACGCTTCAACAACTACCACTTGGATGCCTAATTCAATATATTGAACCCAAACAGTTGTCACATTTGTAGAATCATAAAATTTTCAAAAAAAAAAATTTTTTTACGTCGTCCTTTGAAGGTATTTAAAAAAAAACTGGTATTTGGTTTATTTGCAGGCAAGTACAATTATTAAAAAAACCTCACCTATTTGGTTCTTCAAAATGTTAGAATATATAACAATTATGGGGTAAACCCAAAACAGTTGTCGGGCAGTGTATGTGACTCTCCTACGTGGTTGGTTGTTATCGTAGGGTGTTTTTTCACCGTTGAGGTAGATGACTTTTTTAAGATAGATATCATATCCTATTTCACACATGGAAATGTGTAATTAATTGATATGTTGTATTGTAAAAATCTAATATATAGATCTTGTCACTTTCTGAATTCTCTGAATGCTAATATTTTGAATTCCTGGGAACGGCGTAGTCCTTCGAAGATTTCTGTTATTAGATGAGTAGCAATGTATGATGCTAATATGAAATTTTTCACTGTTATCCATGCTCGTGTACAATGTAGTGTATTGAGATTATTATTATCGGTTAAACATGTATCTATATTGTAAAAATGTGCTTCACATATTGTTTTACATAAATTTATAAAATTTCTCGAATCTGCGTTTTCCATAGTAGTAGTTGTATTTTCGGTATCTGTGAATAAAATTATACGTCATGATTTTCGTCGTAAGAACCCGTGAATGTAACGTATGTGTATATTTCGCAGTTCATAATTTCGGCTCTAACACTATTTGTTGGTACTGTTAAATCAATGTAAAATACAGGTGTTAATATGTAGAAGTATACCCATTCTATTTGTATTTTGTTTTGCTGTTAACAAAATTGATGATACTGTAAATAGTGAAAAAGACACGTCTGTCAAGTGCAAAAACCTTTATTTCGTTACAAACTCTTTGCGATTCCTGTCTCTAAAAACTTTGAGGAGACCGAACGCAAGTAAAACTGGAAAATAAGCACCAATGACATCGTGTCTAGAGCACTACTAGAGTTAAAGAAAATTAGGAAATGAACACAATACGGACATCGACTAGGAATATTTTTGTTTGTTGCTACATTTCGGCGAGCAACTGTATGTATTTCTTGTCCGTAAAAAAGTCAGTAGTTGGGAATGCATTGTTACGATATGAAAATATTAAAGTTGTATTTGGCAAAGCTCAAGACCTCCAGATGAGTCCTATCCGGTCTATCAAAGGGGTTCCGGCTGCTTCAGCCCGGGCGTGGTTCTTGGACTCGTCCGGTCGAGGTAACCTTCATACCCGTAACATAAAATTAGACCGGTAATTCAAATTGCAATCAAACTGAAATTGGTGAATTAGGATAGTCAAAAAAAAAAAAAACAATCAGGTGAAAGGATAAGGGAAACAACAGGACTTCTCCCTCTCCTCAGCGGACCGGAGGCATTCCCCCACGGATCCCCACCAGCTCCATCACACCTCTCACAGGATCTCTCAGACTGTCCAAACAAAACTCTAAAACGTCATGTTTTGGATTCAAATGAAAAAAATATATATATACCCAAAGCAATCAATCAAAAACCAAAAAAAATTTTTTTTTCTTCACCTAAATTTAATTTTCTATTATTTTTATTGTAATTATTATCAATTATTATAATTTCATCAAAAAAAAATGATTATAATTCGTTTTTTTCATACTAATTGTAATTCATTATCAAATTCTGAAAAGATTGTATTTTTTTTTTCTTATATATTCTGTATTATTGGTTTTATATTCATTTAAATTATTTGTGAATGTTCTTCAGTATTGTTATTTTTTTAAAATAATTCAAATGTTTTAATTGATGAATAAAAAAAAAGGATCATAATTTCGATTAATATTGTCATAATAATTTTTAATGTTTTTAATTCCATCAAATAATGAATTATTATTTAAATTAATTAAATTATTAATCGAATAATTAGCAATTGCATTATTTATGATTAAATGATTGTAAATGGATAAATTATTAATATATAAAGTATTAATTTTATAAATTTTTTATTGATTAATATTGTACGAGTATTTTTATATTTATCTATAGTATCATAATTATATAATTTATCATATAAATGATGGTCCAGATAATAATAAATTACCAAATATACATTTTATATTTGATATAACTTGTAGAATATTTGAATCACGTAATACGAAATCATCAACTTTCATTTGATTAATCGATGGTATTCCCAATTTAGGCCTTAGTATTAAATTTTCAAAAGTTAAACGATCAAAATTTTATCGTGGACGACCATTTAAACGTATAGATTTCTTAAGAAATAATTTAACTTCATTACATCAATTTCATCTATAATTAACTCATTTTCAATATAAAAAAAATAAAAAATTTTTGTTCTATTATAATACAATCATTTAATCTAACCGAAAGATACATGCATATAGCCTCCCTTTTTTTTTTTTTTTTTTTTTTTTGTTAGAAATTTTTACAAAAGATAGCAAAATTTTACTTAGCTTAATTACAGGATACTTAAATAGATGTACTGCTGGATGTTGGTCGGGTGGGGCTCCCACGTGGCGGTACCGTTGAAGGACCCTGAGCTTCGATGTTCTGGATCTCCGCTTTTCTCCCGGTTTCTCTTTTTTTCTTTTTTTTTTTTTTCTAATTATAAAATTGTGTTAATTATATTGATGTTTAAGTTAATGAATTAATTTTAAATTGTATCGTTTTTTTTTTTTTTTTTTTTTTTTTTTTTTTTTTTTTTTTTTTTTTTTTTTTTTTGTGTATAATTTAAAAGTAAAAAAAAAAAAATAGTATTCACATGAAAGATATAAAAAAAAAAAATAATTTAAATTAAATATTTTAGATCATTTTTTGTTTGATAAATATATAAAAAAAATGAATTAATATTTTTATTTTACTAATTACGAATATATACGTATATATATTGTAACGAAATAAAGGTGTAAATAATTGTGTTAAGATGTTCTACTACCTTCTAGGTGAACCCCTGCCGGTCAGATCCAGCCGCTTCAGTCCTGGGTGGGTTCTTGGGGTCACCCTGCCGGAGGTTTCCTTTTCGTTACATAAATTAGACCGGCCAATTAGCAAAGTTAAATCGTTCAAACAAGGAATAATTAAATTCGAGTAGAGTGAAAGGATCAATGGGTGTTGAGGTCGTATCCGGATTTAAAAGATTTGCAGCGAAAGTAGAATACAGGAAGGACCCGTGAACAACATCCGCCCCTCGCCGATAGCCACCACACACAAGCGCTTAATATAAGCCCATTAGTGTGTTTTTTTTTTTTTTCTCTTTTTAAATAAATAATTATCCTTTAATTATCATTTTTATTATTATTATTTTTTTTTTTTTTTTTTTTTTTTTTTTTTTTTTTTTTTTCAATACGCAATTCAAATTACTTTATTATTATTTAATTGGTTTTTTTTTTTCTTTATTAAATTTGATATTTTATTTATTTTCAAGAACACGTATAATTCGAATACCTATACATATATATATAATTTTATATAATTATTGTACAAATCTCTTTGCTTTTCTTTTTCTTCCTTTTTTTTTTGGTTTAAACATTTTTTTTTTTTTTTTTTTTTTTTTTTTTTTTTTTTTTTTTTTCAATTAATTCTTTTCTAGAAACAGTTTCTACTAATTAACAAAAAAAAATTGAATAATAATAAAAATAATATGTTTATGAAAAAAAAATTATTTTTTGTGTCTTTTTTTTTTTTTTTTTTTTTTTTTTTTTTTTTTTTTTTTTTTTTTTTTTTTTTTTTGAAAAAGGAAGATTTTGATTTATTAATTCAATCTAAACTCTAATACAATTTTACTTATCTTAATTCTCAAAGTATGTAATTAATTGTCCCGCTGGGTGTTGGTCGGGTGTGGCTCCCGCGTGGCGGTACCGTCTGCGATGGGCTAGCTCCCCGCTGTTCTCCCGGTTTTCTGTTTTTTTTTCTTTTCTTCTTTTTTTTTTTTGTAGTTTTGTATTGTTTTATAAAATTATCTTGATTTCATTTTAAATCAGTTCTAAGAATGATAAATTTTGTAATTATGTACATTTAATTTTTTTTACTTAATTTATCTTAATTCCTTTCTCCTTTTTTTTTTTTTTTTTTTTTTTTTTTTTTACAATTCACATTTTATTGATTTCAATTTATTAATATTTTATTTAACTTTTAAATCGTATTAATTTTTATTTATTTATTTTTAAATTTGTTTTCTTGTCTAAGGTATTTCTATATTTTAATCTAAAAAAAAATCTCACAATCTAAATTATTATTTTTTTTGAATATTTTCCGTGATTTAAACGTTAAATTTTTAATTAATTTCTGGTTTTTTTTTTTTTTTAACATGATGAATATTAAAATTTTTCTTTTTATTTTTTTTTTTTTTTTTTTTTTTTCTTTTTTTTTTATATACATTAGTCACACATAAAAAAATTTATTTTACAGTGCATTGTAATTCACAATTATTGTAAAAATTGTACAATTTACTTAAAAAAAATTATACATTTTTTTATACATAATGACGTCATGTGGGTCAAATAATACAAGGTATATGCACTAAACTTATATTGGGTAATTAATATGGGTATTAAATGGTGAATACAATATGATGTATTTGCCGTCGGCAAATACCATTACATGTGTTTTAGGTTTTTTTTTTTTAAGAGATTTTAAGAAATTGAATTTTAAAAAAAGGTGAGTAAAAATTAAGAGAACTTTAATAGGAATTAAATATATGTAATTCTCATACATATTCTAAATATCGTGTGATTTCTTAAATATAATGAAAAAATCACACCATCTCCAAAACAATAAAATGGATTACGAATTTTGTTGCTTGTGTGCAACGGATTTTAGTTTACAGTTCATTTTTTGGAATTTCAAGTTGCAATTCCAATGAACTTCAGACTATATTTTAAAACATGAGCTAAATTATATATTATTTTTTTTTTTTTTTTTTTTTTGTTAATGTACAGCCAACTGAATTTGTACAGTGGCGTACAAAAATATAGACCCATAAAAAAAATCTACTGTAGCTGTCGCAACAATATGTATATTTTTTAAATCAATTTAGTGTAATTATTTCTTTTTCACGTATGCTAGGACTTTTATTTCGTAAAATAAAACTTTTATTTTTTTTTTCTTCAATATGCGTTTTTTTTTTTTTTTTTTTTTTTTAATGTACAGGCAACTGAATTTATACAGTGGCGTACAAAAAAAATAGACCCAAAAAAAAATTATGTAGCTGTCGCAACAGCATGCTCGTTAAAAATTTGTGAATGCATGAAAACTGATGAAGGTTTTTTTGTAATTGTTTGTAAAAGTTTATATGCTATTTTTCCTGTTAAATTTAGTACTTGTGAGTTGTGGTATACTGTTGATTGATCAGTTTTGTCCATCATTCGTAATACTTTAAATTGTCCGTAGTCTTGTTTGTTTATTGTTAATTGTATTTGTCCCGTTTTTCGTTTCTTGGGTATTTAATTTTCTTGTTTTAAGTAACTAATTAAGTATTGTTTTTCTGTTTGCAATGTTGCAAAAATCTGAGAAATATAAAATAAAAATATCATTAATAAACTTTATTAAAATTATGTTGAAAATAAATTACCTTTTACATCAGGACCAACACACTATCCTGTTGTCTTATTTTTCTGAAAAGAAAAGACAATTAATAAATAAATAAACAAATAATTAAATAAATAAATAAATTTAAATTCGCTGTTTACATGTTTTAAATAAAAGAAACTTCCAATTGAACACCGAATTTTAATAAAACGGTGCCCTAACCAGAAGCCCCTTATAAATTATAGCGAATCCTGAAAAATTTTTATTAAATAAAAACGGGAAGGAGGGAAAAAGGACAATAAAAGGAAACAAATAAAAACAACAAAGAACACACTTAAATTCTTTTGCACAACAACAAAACAAGCACAACAGAAAACAATCACTACACAAAAACGCGATTAAAATATCATTGATGAAAGTAAGGACATTTTCAGATTGAACAAGTTTACCGAATAGATGTTTCATAAAACATTCGAAAACCGATGGTGAATTTTTTAATCCGAACGGCATCCTTGTGTATTCATATTCATACTGACCCAAAGAAGTTGTAAATGAGATATATTTAATGGATTCTTTAGCTTCTCTAACGTGGTTAAAACTGTTTTTTAAGTCAAGAGTGATGAAAAACTTTTTATCACGCAATCGGTCTAAATGATTCTCAATGAGGGGAACAGGATAATTATTATGATAATTATCGTGATGAGCTTTCTCTTATAATCCTTCTACTCAATAAATCTTCTAAAATTTTCTTCAGTTCAATTTTATGACTGTAAGGTAACCTACGTGGCGCGGAAAAGAAAGGATCTTCTTTGGTCAAACGAATATGCATTTCAAAGTCAGTATTATCTTTAGTTATTTGACTGCTGTTATGAAGCCAAACTTGTTTCACCATGTTTTCAATTTAAAGTGTTTTATTAAAGGGAATTTTATCATTTATTTTAAAATTAAATTTAGGTAAATCAGTTTCATTACTTACATCAATGTTAACAATTTCTTGTGTAAAATCATTTTCTTTAATTTTTTTCATTATCACATCCGACCAAGTGTGCTGCTTTTTTTACAAATCCAATTTCATTGTTTTTTCAACACCATGTTATTTTTGTCTATAAAACTCCTACCTAATATTATTTCGTACTAATAAAATTTCTAATTCTACAATTGAATTTCCACAATAAATTTTACTGAATACTTTTCCTACAATACCAAGCGTACTCCCGTTTATTCCGTAATAATTTTGATAATTAGATGTAATCGTGTTGATGACACAGGGTGGATACAAGCTTCTTGAACAAAACTAACTGGACTCCCGGAATCTAGTAAAGTTGTTAAGGATACCAATATCTTATATTGATCTTTTAAAAATACATGCCTCAACACATTTTCAAAACGATTTGAATAGAGCTGCTGACTTTTGTTTGTTGAAGATACCTTAGTTGGTTCTTGTAATTTCATGACGTCACTTCTGCTTGCAACTTGAGACAATGAGGTTTTTTTCTTTGCATTGGTAAAGCTTCGACTATAGTGTCCGTATTCTTTACATTTAAAACACTGAATTTTTGCAAATTTTTGTACCGATGTTTAATTTTTAGTGATATCACTTTTTTTAATTATTGTTTTCACTTTGCTGCTGTTAGATTTTAACCTTTCATATCTTCTCATTGCACTTTTCAATTCTTCAATATTGCTGGCGCTATACAATAGAATTTTATTTCACTCGGAATCCGGAATACCTTTTATTATGTAGTGTACAACATCTTCTTCTTCAATACCACCCATAAAAGCTATTTCTTATATTGTTAAAAGATACTGTTCTAGCGTTTCATTAGCTTTTTTCTTCCTGACTCTTAAGAGGTTATGTATATCACCTTTTGACACGTGCTTTTTAAATTCTTTTTTAAGCCTGACTTTTAGTTTTTTCCAATTTTTCACAGACACCGTTCTTAAGAATATTTTAGCTGTACCTTTTATCAGTCTTTTTGCATAAATGAATTTAGATTTTTCACTTAGTTCCATTGCCTCCACATCATCTTCAAAAGTCTCTATCCACCGTTCAATTGTGAAATTGTCGTCACCGCTAAATAAAGGAATGGCGTCTTCGACATCTTGAAATGTGTGTGCAACTGACCTTGTTTGTCCTCCACATCAAGCTGTTAAACTGTTGTTTTAATTCTAATATTTGACGTTTTTTGTTGGAAATTTGACGTATTTTTTTTGCTTAAATTTTCGAGATTTTCATCATCGTTCTCCTCATTTGTAGAATCATCATTTTCGTGTTCAGAGTCACTTTCTGGATTAAATTCTGTATCACTAATTCCATCACCACCTACAATTTCTGTATCCACAGGTATTAAATCTAGAAATTGCTGCTCATTGAAATCTGTTACTGCGCCTTCAATCCGTGTCACAAGAGTCGTCTTATTGCCCGACATTGGCAATTGTAATTTGCTCAACACTATTTTTAACGCCGAAATTCTAGCACCATTTATAAAATTAACCCAATGAAGCGATGCCATATTTTAGTACACGTGGTTGAAATTTTCACAGAATTTCAAAGTATTTAATTGATCACACAAATAGGGTAAAACCCTACACCTGATTTTTATAAGGTACCATTTTAAGCAAAAAAAAGGATATAATTTTACATAAAAACACACTTATTTTATATGCTACTACTTTAGTATAATTTTAATTACAAAAACCAAATTAAGACTTTACCATACACTTCGACGGCTACTTAGAGACTGCCCTATTTTTATCAACGGAAAAATCATTACATTTTTAAGATTAAATCTTAACCTTGATTCAATTTACAATGCCATTAACTATTAAGAACAGTTAAAAAAAATTATAAATAGCATTAGGAATAGTATGAATTTACTGGTAGTAATTATGTTTATAAAAATTTAAAGTAGTACTTACATTCTTCTGTACAGCAGCACTGGAAGTTTTGGTACAAGTAATCATTACAGAGTTCATCAAAGACGGTTGATCTTTAAAAAAAAAAAAAAACTGTAAATATGGATAATAGAAAGCGTAAGTCAAATTAACCTTTTGAAATGCCTTCAGAAGGTACGAGCATTATAATGTCTTGCAAATTAGACGTTTGATATTAATTATTATAAGCCGTACTATCTGATAAAGGAAGTACATATTCTTTATTTGCTCCAGTAGACGTGTAGCCTAAAATGTACAAATTTTTTACTATGACTCTCTCTTATCCTTGAGAAAATGTTATATTCTATTTTATCTAAAGTGGCTTTCTGACGAAAAACAGAAGTTGCAATAAAAATATTAGACGGAGAATTAGAAATCTCAGCCGATGCTGTATCAAGAATATTGCATGCTATTTTTTAAATAGAAAATTAAAAATTTCGAATTTTACAGATAATTAATTTTTTTATTCTAAACAACGACCAATGTTTACCTGGAACCACGTTCTGGTTGGAAACGTCATTGGCCATGAGAATAATTTGATCAAGAGATCTGAAATCTTCATTTGAAGTAGTTTTATCAGTATTAGCTGTGTACAGTTAAAACCACTAATAAAAGTATTGAAACATATGTACATATGTAATCACAAAAATAAGTTAGTCTATCAACGCTTATTACTGAAGTATTATTATCATAGTTAAGCGAAGATGCGTCGTAAGTGACGGTCTCAGTTCTTTTCATTCTTTTGTCAAAAATAATGTTTACATCAAATTTATCAGGTTCATTCTTTCTTTTACGTGTTCTACCGAAATCTTTTTCAATTTCACTGCTCGACTGTTTTGTGTAATGCCTTTATTTTGCTATAGCTTCTTTCCAGCTTTCTAGAATGAAAAGGTAAAAAATAATTTAATTTGTTCTACAATTAAACTCCTAGTTGTTTTATAAATTACTTATAGAGTGACAAAATATTCCAGAGATTGGATACTCTGCCCAGTCAGTTTTTGGTGACTTTGCAATTTTAAAATATTTTCTGAATAAATATTCTTCTGGCCATTTAAGTAAAGTATTGTCATTTAAAATCCAGCACGATGCTACAGCTGTGCACAAGGTAACATTATCTTATATTGTTTTAACTACTGCGTATTCTATTATTGTTGTGTTTTGTAATTTTTTTTGTATCTTCAATATATTTATAAATTTTTGATTTTTATGTATTCGCATTTATTAGTGTATATTTATTAATTATCTTAATTATTGTTTAATTACATCAATTAATTTGTCTGTAAAAGAGGAAATAAAACAATCTGTTCATCTGTATAAATAAAAACGAAAAGTTTATGATAATTTCCCAGATGTTGTAAGAATCTTACTTTCCTATTAAATTCCTTCGGTTCATAGCATTAGAAATAGTTTGAATTTGTTGTTTTCATAATCTATACCTTAATGATTCTGAAGTCCACAAATTCAATAGTTTACACATTACACCTAAACATACCAAATGTACGTAATCTAAGGGAAATTGAGTAACCATATACCTATAGGCAGTGCTTTTAAGGACGAATTAGCTTTATGATACTCTTCTTAAAATCTGTTACGGAAACTCTCGTTTGGGCGTTTGTGTCTTTGTTTTAAAATGGGAAGCAAATTCTGAAAGAAATAAAATCCCCCTCAATCGAACACTGAATTGTCCATATAGAATTTTCAGAAATTGTATGATCTATTTGAATGTTAGTATTGAAACTATATTCGGTGGTTCAGTTCTGCTAATATAGAATCAGTCTTAATTAATCGTGTAAATTGGTTTTTCGCATTAACAAAATTCATGGGATTACTAAAATGTAATTTCTTGAAACGAAGGTCAAAAATACTTGCAATGGCATAAAGGTATTTTTTTTCTATTGGTAGAAATCTTGACTTCATTTCGTCATTTAATTTAATCCTTAATTTATTAGCTGGTTCAGTAGATAAATTATCAATTGCATTAAATTTTAGTTTTAAACAGTTTAAGCTGGGGATAACTTTACTAATTGTTACATAACGTTCTCCTGATAATTAATTTGTTACTTCTAAGAATGGTTGTAACAATTTTGTACATTCTTCTAATACTTTTATTTCGTTTTGATTCAGCATCATGTCTGATTCATTTAATTGAAATAAAGCTGTATTTATTACAGTTTTCAATGCAAGAAATCGTTCCAGCATTTGGTAAGTGGAATTCCACCGAGTGGATACTTCTTGTATTAAATGTAGTTTTACTTTATTTTCTACATCACATTGTAGTTCCCGCAACAAATTTGCCGCCTTTACAGACTTATGGAAATAACCAACGACTTTCTTCACTTTAGTGTTTATTTCCCCTAATTCCGGAACATTTTTTAAAGCATTTGTTGTTACTAAGTGTAATGTGTGTGATAAACAGCGAAGGTGTTTCACTTCACCAAATAAATTTTTAGCTTCCAAAACTACATTTGCCCCATTATCTGTAACTACAGGTCTTATTTTGTCAATGCTCAAATTCCAGTTTTTTAAGATCTTTTTTACACTCTTTTCAATATTTCTAGCAGTGTGGCTTTCTTCCATTTCTTGCAATTCAATTATGTAAGATTTTAAACAATAATTTTCAATAAAATGTACGGTAAATCCCAAAAAACTGCGTACATTTAGTGGTTCGGCCCAAATATCTAAAGAAATACTTACTGTATTGCTTTTTAACTCTTGCAGTTTTTGTTTTAAAATAGAACTTAATAGATTGTATTTGTTTTCTAAGAGTTTGCATATGTTTTCTCGACATGGTATTTTGTACAACGGAGATAAACATTTTGTAAAATAAGAAAATCCTTCATTTTCTACAATACTTAAAGGTAGATTTCCTTTAACTATGAAAAAAAGCAGCGCGGTATTTAGCTTATTGTTTTTGCAGTCTACAATAGAGAATAGAAATGATTCAAAAAATTAATTGCAAATCACACAAAAAAGAAATTTACCTTTTAAAGATTGAATTTTTTTAAAACATGAGTCAATCGTTAATGTACTTTGTAAACTTTGGCTACTTGTACCTTCCTCCATTTCCAGTACCTCTTTTACAGTAGTTTCAGTAACAGTAAGGTAATTAGATGTTGCGGGCTGCAATTGTTGTGTTGTGTTATGTGTTCTTTGAAAAGAAAATTTTCAACTTCCCTGTATTTCTTAAACATTGAAGGAATATTTAGGTAATTTATTTTATTCGTATTTACATACCTGATCCTTTTTCTGTTATAATTTTCAATTTCATCTACAGTATGGTTTCTTTTTAAATGCGATTTTGCATTTGATGTATTATTGGATGTTTTTATAATTGTGTTACATAACTGGCACTTAGCTTCGTTTTTGTTTTCTTTATTTTTTTCAAAATATTTCCACACATCACTCATTTTTAATAATTTAAAAAATCAGCAAATAAATATCAATAAGTTACACAAATAGAACGACAAGTAGAGAACATTAGAAGAACGTACAAGTAATATGTATCAATTGTCAAAGTGACATTGATTTAACAAGATGACAAGAGGCTATTTAAACGTTCTTCACACGAGCAGCCCATAATATTTTTCAACAGATCTCAACAACTTTTTGACGTTGAATATCGAATATCGCAAAATTTTCGATATGCGATACGCGATATATCGACCAAAACGATACAACGATAAATATCGTTCAAAAGGCTCGATATATATCGATAATATCGATATCCGCGTCGTATCGTACATCAATACTAACTAACTCGTTCACTTTGCATTTCTAGAACTCCAAAAATTGCAAATATAGTAACGTAATAGGATTATCTAAAGCTTCAGAAATATTATCTGCTGACGAAACTTTGTCAATATTAGATTGAACTTTGAAAAATCCTTTAAGAGGTAGATAATGTTTTAAAACAATTTTTACGCATTGAATGAGTGATAGCCATCTAGTAGCTGCAGGATGGAGCATTTTATTTGGCTTTAATTCCCATAATTCTTGAAAAGCTTTCAGTTCAAATGTTCTTTTTGGACTCGAATTAAAATATGTATAAATTTCCCGAATTAATTTTTCAACATAATTGGGCAACTTATAAACAAGCTGCAGAGGCACAAAGATGAAGTGAATGTGATATACACTTCATTAAGAAAAGATTCGGACAATCATCTTGTAGCCGAGTTTTTGACTGAATTATTATTGCCCATCATCACATTTGCTCCATCAGCAGCGTATCGAATCAAATGTTTTTATAAAGAGTATTGTATTTTTTCATTTTGTTTGAAATTAAACAGTACAATCCATCTGCTTTTCCATCTTCTACCTCTAAAAGGGCAAAAAAACTATCTTCAGCATTTAATTTTTTATCTACTATTCGTACTACAATTGCTAATTGTCGAATACAGGATCTATCAGTTGATTCATCACAAATAATTGAAAAATAATTTTGTTTCATACGTTCAATAAGGTGCTGTTGTTTTGCTCATCACCCAATACATTTTTAACTATCATTTTCACTTTAGTGCGGGAAATATTAATTTTTTCAAATAAATTGACAGGATAGTTTTTTGATAATCTTTTAAGTAGTTCACACAAATGAGGCATAGTATTAAAAGAAATATTGTGCTCCGTAATGAAGCTACTTACAATAATTTCCATTTTTTTTAATTTGTTTGATGCTGTTGAAAACTCACCGAATGCCTGCATCATTGTTTGTTGTTTTTTCAAACTGTTAGAGTTTTGAATATGCTTTTTGTTCGTTGCATGTCGTTTTATTTCTGATAATCCAGCGGCTCCGTCGAAATCACAAATTTTGCAGTTATACTATGTACTACCTTTGTCACTTTTTTCTAACCAAGGGAATTCTTTTATCCATTTTTCGTTGAAATTTTTCCTACTAGTGTAACAAATCTTTTTTTTTTTGCTGCCCAGAATCTGAATCTGATGACTCCGACATTTTCGAATGTTTCTAAAAACTACATACACACATATATACATAATTATTATAATATTTTAATGATAATAACAATAGTAATAATAATTCACGATTCAGTAATATAAAATACTTACCCAATAAATTTTTTAATGAATTTTTCAATTTTCGCCATAGTAGGTTCAAGAAATTAGAAAGTTTAGCATCATTTACACCACTAAAACCGTTTTGTAGATTGAAATTAGAAATACCAGTTAGCAGGTTTTTTCACTATCACATCAGTCAAATTTTTCCAGTTTTGTACTTCACAATCTGAGCCTAATCTTATATTATTGACGCAGCCTGTTTCTTCATGCTTCCTTATTTCTTTTTCTATGTTTCCAAAAACACTATCCGATGGTATAAAAAAGTGTCCAGAAATTGGAAATATAAGTTCTATGACTTTAACATGCTTTGGCGCTTTGTTTATTATTTATTGAGTAATTTATGATATAAGGCTGATGCTATCTGATTCGATGCCTTTGGAAACTCATCTTCGGTACAACAGTAGCTAAAAACATTGTCTATTGTCAGTGGATCTTTTGAGCAACATTTTACTATGGTTAAATTATATAAATAAAATTGATGACTGTAATAAGCCTGTTGATCAGGTACTTTCGGGGTCGGTAAATTTTTTTGACAGTCAAAACTGAGAGTCAACAGATTAGATTTTTCTCACGTACAGTCATAAAAAGCTGAAGTTTGAAGATTGTGTACTCTCTTTTTCATAATTAAACGTGACCAAATAGAATTATTTGTTTCATTTTTAATTTTTTCCGAGAGTTCTAAACACCTTGAGCAAACATCGGTTCGAGCTGTTTTAAAGCCCAAATTGTAATTTATGTTGAAAATTCTTCTAAAATATTTTGCTTAGCCTTTGTTAATGGAGAATGTTGAGTTGTCATTACATTGTACTAAATCCTTATATATTTCTCATGTTTTTTCAACTCTTAACTCATTTTCCGTCAAAAGTAGAGATTGTTTACTTTGTTTTTATACCCCTCATATACCTTATATCATTAGTAAATTGGGAGATATAATCTAAATGTCGAGTTTGCGTGGACGATTTTTCGGTTTTCGAAAATAAAACGGTAGTCAAGGGTTTGTGATCCATGAAGATTAAGATTTCCACCTTCTATCAAGTATCTGAAATACTTGATAGCTAAGTTAATTGCTAAAAGTTCTCTATCGAATGTAGAATATTTTTGTTTAGATGATTTTAATCGTTTTGACAAAAAGGTGAGCGGTTTCCATTTGTCTACAGACTTTTGTTGCAAGACTGCCTTTACCGCATCTTTTGAGGCGTCTGTTAAGCTTTTTATTAGAGCCTTTCAATAAATCATATAAGGGAATTGACAACTAGGTTATGTTAGGAATAAATCTATGGTAGAACTTTACCATGCCTAAGAAACGCTGCAATTTCTTGAAAGTTGTAGGTGCTGGAAAATCTTTCATAATTTGTAGTCTTTCTTCGGTTGGAGCTATAACTATTAGCTGAAATGACATGTCCCAAGAACTTTTGAGCCGTAAAAGCATTTATTAGCAAAAGCAAATGTCTGTATTATAAATGTAAGTATTTGACAATTATGAAGTTTAAAGTTGCATTCCTGTATATTTGGTACAGGATATTTGTCAAAAACAGTTGTAGCATTCAACTGTGTATAATCTCCGCAGGGTCTCCACTCGTTAGGAGATTTCTTTGGCACCATGTGAAATGGTGACGCGACTGGAAAAAAAGAGGGTCTGCAGATACCTAGCTTTACCTTTAGGTCGAATAGGGCTTTATTACAAAAACGTGGTCGAAATTGCAACGAAGGTTGAAGTTTGAAGAAAGTGCTTTGTATCCAGAGGTTGAAACAGTTACACCATTTGCAGCTACCAGATTAAAATCGTGAACTTTGAAATTGCTACAGGGTGGAACGCTTTTTTTTGCATTCTTTCTGTGTCTTCCATGATATAAATATAATTGCTTTTTCAACATCATAGGGGTCTGTGTTCTACTAAATTTTCTATTTCTTGACAGACTTCCACTTCTAGACCTTGATTGTCGAATTTCTAATCTTTTATGTTAATACGATTTTCGAGCTTATGGATTAAGTTTGAAATGTTGTTATTATAGGTGTGAGAACTTCTGTTATTTTTGAGTTTGTTTAAGTGGTTGAGTCGTAATTTTTATCGGCGCCGTTGAATAATTCCTCTTGACTTTGACTTTTTTCGATTGCAATCAAACACGTTTGAATAAGTGATGGTAATTTATTATTAAGCTAAAGTTTTTTTTAGTAGAGGTGGATTTATAAGACTCAGAAGGTTTGGAATCACCGAGTTCGTTTTTTATTTAGAAGGGCACCAAGTCTACGCTCATCTGAATCTTGGCTTCTTGTAAGTAAATGAGTTTTGAGATTTTCGTATTTATTTGTTGCCGGACGTTCAATAGAATATCCGTACCTTTGTTTCTGAAGGGAGAGAAGAGACAAGGTAGTCATATTTCGTAGTATTCATATTGAAATTCATATTTTTTTTTTTTTTTTTCCAGTCGTGATTTAATTTTTAATTTATTTCGTTTGATACCGTATTTTTAACCAACTCTAATTATGTACTTTTTATTTCTTCTAAAACTTGAACTTTTATTTCTTCAATTTCACATTTTTGCATTTCCATTTCTATAAACTCTCTCAACATTCTCGGTGGTGTCTTTCTCCCTCTATTTCACTTTTTTTTTAAAATATTTCACGATTACACACTCTTGTTTGTTCTTTGGTGGTAGGTCATCGTCGATAGCAGTAAATGATGTACTTGAATTTCCATCTTCTGCTGAAACAACTAAATCTTCAGCAAGCCTATCCAAGCCTATTTCATTTTGTTGTGTCTCCGACCGCGATGTAAATGATGAGAAAATCAAAGTTTATGGTGGTTTCAAAATGTGGTTCGTTCCATACACTTCATCGAAAAACTTGTAATAGTCCCAATGTGTTCTTTTTCGTCCAGATTCTGCATTTTTTCTCTTAGCTCTTTTATATATTGTAATGAATTGTTTATATCATTCACAGTAAACGAAAAATTAGGATCTTCATTTTTTATTGCTCGTAAAACAAGTCTCTACAGTATACTGTGTTTTTTCTTTTTCCTTCAGTAAAATGTTTCTCCATTTAAATCTACATTTTATTAGTAACTTAATTTAATATTTGCATTAAAGTAGCTATATTTTTTATGTTTACTCACTCTAAATTGTTTTCTTCCCCTTGATTTACGTATTCCCTAATTCTGGTCAAGCTATACTTATCATCATCACTGATATTACTTTAAAAAACAATATATATTAATAAAATTGAATTTTTGGAAATCGAAATTTAACACTTACTCGATGTTTCCTCTGCTCATTAAAATTTATTTTTAATTAATTATATTTTGTTTTATTTCAATTTATTTTATTTTTAATCAAAACTTCAGAGACTGAACAAAACAACAAAATATGTATAGTATATGGAGAAAAATGAAATGTCAGAATAAAATAACTGACAACACTTATTCTTGAAAATCATAACCGTAATCGTTTGAAAACGATCGAGTAATTTCAGGTGACTGCGCCTGTAGCGAGAATTATTGAACAATTAATTAATACCATTCGACGATTGCAATGGAAAGTAATTTATTAACAAGAGTTTTTTTGCAGTCAGCGCCGACGACGCATTAATGAAAGCACTCTATATCTTATCAATTATTATTAATAAAAAATATAGCCGTAAATAATTTAAAAATCTTAAATTTAACAAAACCAATATTCTACATCTACGCTATATAAAAGTAATAATTCTTTCAATCTTTTTGAGCTTATTCTATTTCGGGTTTTTGTGACAATGGCACCCGCTTTGGAAAATAATCTTTTTGCAGGAACTGATGTTGCCACAATGCAATGGTGAAAAGTTTTTGCATGTAGTTATACAAATTTGAATATGCCGTTTTTGTATCCTCCCATTATATAAGCGGATCTTGAAGTAATGGTCCTACAAAATGAGTAAAATATAAAGAAGTTTCATCTTTTGTTTGTGTTGTTTTTTGTCTTTTACTTCTATGGCCAAGTGCCAGTTCGGTGTGATGGCTCCAAAATTCTTTTTTATAGCTTTGACCATTTCTTGATCTTGGTCGGAATCACTAGAAGATGTCTCAGTTGAACTGCTTTTCCTAGAGTTCTTGTTTTCTAAAACATAGATTTTCGAATCTCGGATTCAATATTGTGGCTATTGCCAGTGCTGCCGTTTTACGTTTTTGAAAAGGAGTATTTTGACTGTTTTGAAGGCAGTTGTAGTAATATTGAAGAATAAAACACAATTGAATAATTAATAACACAATTTATTTTCACATTAAAATTTAACACTGGAGTTAGTACACAATATATCAAAAGATTCAAGAATTAAGAATGTGAGAAAAGAGATGACTTCAACACAGCACGATTAAAACTCAACTGATTTATCAAATTTGTTACTTATGTAGTACATTACGACTCGAAAAGATTGTTATAGTGACCAAAAGTCACGTAGGCCATGTAATATGATACCGGATAACGAAATATGAAATTTGTTTATGATTGTATTTTCAAGTGCAACGATTAGTAATCTGGGCTATTTGGTAGAAAATGTACCTAATAATTTGAAACAGAGCAAAACAACAGTGTCAATTTTTTCTAGACAGTCCTTAATATCTGACTGTGAATGATAATATTAAAAGTACTTGTGATTGGATCGATTATCTTTTTCTTTATCTCAGTTAATATTTGGACGACATTTTTCATACTAAAATTGTTGTAACTGTGTAATTTTAGTGTAACTTCCGTAGCATGATTGCAAATTAATTTTTTAATTTCTTGATTAGTAACAAGAAGCCTTGTACAAACTCTGTCTGCATTAACGGTTGAGACTGATTCAAACAAAATGACTTTATTATCTGCAAAGTTATTGCCAACGAGATTTGGAATTTCATTGTTATCAAAACTTTTACAGCAATGTTTTCTTAGTAGATGCTTTTTGAAACTTTTCACATTTTCAAAAGATTGTGAACATAATTCCTCACAGTTATCATAAGTACTGTTTGACCGTAATCAGTGGAAAATTTTCGAATGAATTAAAAGAGATATATATGAAAAATTTTTCGATTTACATATAAAACAAATCATATTTCTAATAAGAATATTGGTATGTACGAGGGGTGATCCAAAAGTAATGATAATCAATATGAAGTAAGGGAATTTTAGTTCAAAAAAAATTTATTTCTCTACATAGTCTCCTAGCAAGTCAATACATTTAGTCCATCTTTTTTTTTAACCCATAATTCCCTTTGAAAAAAATTCTTTGCCTTGACCCTCCAAAAACGCCTCTACAGCAGTCATCACTTCGCTATCGTCGTCAAATTTTTTGCCTCGGAGGTGTTCCTTGAGCCGAGGAAAGAGGTAAAAGTCACTGGGAGCCAGGTCTGGCGAATAGGGTGGGTGTTCGAGCAATTGGAATCCCGTTTCTTGAATGGCAGCCATCGAGACGAAATGTCGACTCGTTTTTTCTTTTGCTCGTCGGTTAACATTCTCGGCACCCAACGCGCAGAGACCTTTTTCATATGCAGTTCGTTCGCAAAGATTCTTTGAACACTGCCATATGAGATCCCTGTGACCTCAGCTACATGCCTTATGGTCACTCTTCGATCTACCAACACAAGATCTTCGACTTTTTTCACGTCTGCAGTGAGGAACGTAGATGGGCGCCCCTCGCGATGTTCATCTTCTGTGGATGTTCTACCCAGCTTAACCTCCTTTGCCCAGCGCGCAACTGTGGAATATGGAGGAGCAGAGTCCCCCAATGTTTCCACTAGGTCGCTGTGTATGTCTTTGGTAGACATTTTTTTTCAAACAGATGTACTTGATGACAACTCTGATTTCGTTTTTCTCCATTTTGATGTGTTCTCTCCGACTATTCGTATTCAAATGAATGTACCTCCCGGGAATCGGCCTATTTATATGATTTTTTTATGCTGACCTAGTAGATATATGAGGAAGCAAAAAATTTTTTTTTCATATTTTTATGTGCTCTACAAATATCCGATTATCATTACTTTTGGATCACCCCTCGTATGTACATACATATAGTACATATATCAAATGTACGAGTATATAATAAATATAATTAAACCTATGTACATAGTCATAATAATAACATTCTTTTATTGCTTTATTCTTTTTAATTGAAGGTGATGAAAAATTCCTCAAAAATAAAATACTTTTGCAGATAAATTTTAAAAAAGGAAAAACAAGTAGGTGCAATTTTCTAAAATTACTCACGTGTAGCTTCTACCAAATGAAAAGACGTTTTCGAAATATTATTTCAATTCCTATTGGAATATTATCATATGTAGCAAAAACAAATCTATGCCTGAAATTAAGTATAAATAAACAGTTATAACCACATAAAATGTTTTTAAATAAATATTCACTTCTTTTAAGTACTTAATAATTTGTGATTGCTTTGAAAACTTTTCTTAATCACTCATATCTAAATTAACTTGCACTTTCATCTGTTTCAAAGTCAACCATCAAATGATAATATTAATAATCCACAACACTTTAAAATGGTTAATTTTTATGAATTACATAACAAATTTATCATACTGACTAACAATATATTCAATATGACAAAACATGGTACGTACATTCAAATGTACAGTTCACTATAATCAAATTGAAAGAAATTTTATAAAAACAACAAGCTATTAAATTTCTTTGATTTAACAAGGGCCTTTGTCAAATTTATGATTTAAATTAATAAAAATTTTGTACTAGTAATGAACTCAATTTGTTAAAGATTTTTGTAGTATTTACAAAGTGTTTATTAGGCTGAAAATTTTTTTTTAATATGAGTAAGACGCTACTGTAAAAAAAATTTTAACAAATTGAATATTCCATTTTACAATGCATTCAATAAAAAAATATTTGAAATAAAAAATTCATAAAATCCACTATTGAGGCAAGTTCTTTTACTTGCCAGATTAATTACAACGACGATGTGTATAAGTTCACTACTTATGCACAGTAAAAGGGTTTGTTGTATACCAGTAAAAACCTATTGCAACGACGATGTGTATAAGTACAATACTTATGCACTGTAAAAGAGGTTTGTTCTACACAAGTACAAAACCTGTATACTTTGACTATGTTCCCAAGTACAAACCTGTAAACAGTAAGCAAGGGAGAATATGGTACTCTGCATCACCTTTATACCCAATTAATCAGCTTCTTGGCAGCCTCACAAAGAGAAAATTAAGGGTTGAATTACTGATTAATTCTGAATTTTATTGAACAATTTTCTGATATTTATACATAAAGAAATGCTTATTTAGCAATAATTAATATATAAGAAATATACAATTAACAAATCAATACATAATTTATAAGTATACTTAAATCACATACCAAAATATTCGTTTCATTATTATTATTATTGTCATACGTTTAATGAACTTAAATAATGCTTAAATGGTCAATTTTAATTCTTATTTAAAATTAACTAAGATGTATCAAATAAAAAATTCAATTTCATAACAAAGTTCATCAACCATTGTGTATTCATATATAGGTCATGTATCTATTATAGTTATATTGCATTAGATTAATGAACAAGTGTAAAACTGCTGACGCTATCTTTTTACGATATTATGTGTGCACGTAAATTATGAATTTAACAATTATAGCATTTTAATTTTATTACAAAATTTGTGTATTACATTTTAAAACTATATGATTTAAATAGTTTAATTATGAATTAAACATCCACAAAGTTTTTGTCAAAAGAATAAAATGTGTAATCAATGTGAAATAACGTTAAAATATAGATAAAATATCAATAAAATATTTTGGTCATATTTACCAAAAAATGTCTTTCTGAACAGATAAAATTGCGTATAAAATTATAAATAGAAACTATAAAAAAATAAATACATATGTACACCCAAAGAAAAACTTGTGTAGAAATGCCTAAAATCAGGATGTAAAATACCTAACTCATAAGGCATTATTCGTCCAGCTAAAATTTTAGGCAATATTCCCAAAAAAACTTTGCTTAATTGCCATCTAACTGTGATATTGTAACTTAGCTTAAACATTGACAATTTGACTAAAAGTGATTGTGTAAAACAGCAAAATTAAAATATATGCAGTTTATCATTTTCTTTTAGACAAATTACCTAAAGCTTGGTTAATATTTATAAGTTGTGTTGTCAAATTACATACGTTAATTTTACTAATGCTTTTAAGTTGATTTAACAAAAGTGATTAAATATTTTAGGCAATTTTACTAATTTTTTTTATGTGTTTCAACTAAAAGGTTAAGGTAATTTTTCTTAAAATAAGTGGATGAAGCATACTAAAAAGATTTGTTATTTTTACTTATTACTTTGAGGTATTTTAACAAAGAAAAATATATACAGTTTACCATTTTCTTTTAGACAACTTAGCTAATATTTATAAGGTAAGTTGTCAAATCACATTACTAATGCGTTTAAGTTGGTTTAACAAAGGAAATTTTTTAGAAAATTTTGATATTTCTTAATTTTGCTGTTGTGAACTATTGCTTGTAAGTGAAAAACTATTAGAAGATTTTTTTTCATCAAATCAAAAGTAATGAAAGAATGAAATGATAAGAAGAAAAAGCCCCATAAAAAAACTTCGAAGTTATCTCTATAAATTCCTGGAAGGAAAAATAAAAGATATTTAAAAAAAAAGTTATTAATGTTTCAAACTCCTTTGTGATTTTTTCATTACCCTACAGTTAAAACATAGTTAAAAGATTGAGAGTATCAAGTTTCAACTAGAAAAAAGTAGAATCTTGTACCAATTGCTAAAATTGGATAATCATAAAGTTTTCTGTAAATTTTTTTTTTTTCATCTTTATGTATATTGAAAAATAAATAGTATACTCAAGAGATTACCTTTTTAAAAAACTGTTAAGGAAATAATAACACGGACTTTAATTTGAAATAGTATGATTTTTTTATTCACTTATTGTCTTTGTTATTTTTCAATATCAAGTTTTTTTTCAATATCTTGTATAAAAGTATCAACTACAGGATATTCCTGAATAGTTTCAAAAATCTCAAAAAAAAACTTTTGAAAAAATATCCAAACTGAAATGCATTCTTGAGGATAATGTAAATTAAAAACATATGACATTTTAAAACAAAACTGTATAGCTTCCAGATATGACTCGAATTCAAATTTTATATCATCAACAGCAACATAGAATGATGTATACTTGAATTCATCTCCAGCGATTATGATGATTGGCTGCATATTTGTTTTATTCTTAATACACGATTCTCTCTTCTTAGCTAAAATGCCTTCGATTTCGCTACTACGAGCAACAGAAAGAGTAAAAAACAGTTGAGAGTCCTTAATGGTGTACTTTACATGACGTCCCCTGACAAACTTCGATATTGGCGTAAGTATTGCGTGCATTAATTGTACGTAGCAAATGTTGACATTATCTGGAAAATATAAATCAATGAATAAAATATACAGAGTGTTCAAAAATTAACAGATTAAGCATTACCAATATCAAGTTCATCCTTTCTTTTCAAAAAGTTTTTGAAGTATTGTTTTGTAGCTACATCTTTTATCCTCTCGCTGAAAATAGCCGGAGCGATTGACCAAAAAAAGGAATTTCCTGGTTTATGAAATTTGTAATCTATTTCGATCTGTTGGAATACAAATAAATTAAATTGAAAATTTATAAATTCACACATTAAATATATAACTTAACCAATTCAGGTGCTTTCGAATATTTATAGAGTGGCCAGTCTTCTAGAATTTGTATAATATTTTGGTCTAAATTTTTATTTAATTTAGTTCTTCTAAATAAGACCGTTTTCTTCCATTTTATGAGAACTTCATTCCATTCTCGAAGATATTTTAATTCATCGCATATAGTTTGCAGTTCTTCAGAACTTTCATCTCCTTCATCATTTTTATCATTTTCTTTTTCTGAAAATGTTGTCATTAATTTTTTTCGACCCTTTTCATAACAGCTGAGTTTTTCAAGGCTCTTTTTCTACCCTGGTACCTATCCCAGAGTTTACCCTTTGGTGGTTTATTACCTTTTCCAGGTATAAAATAAGTAGTCTGCAAAAATATGATTCATATAAGTATTTAATAATATTATTACAAAACGAAAACAGACAAATGTGTTAAAAAGTTAAAAAATATATATCAGGTACTTACTTTATTTTCTGAAGGAAATAATCTAACTATTTGCTCAGATAACGTTTGGCAGTTTTTTACTGACAAATGCCTATCGTTTTCAATAAAATATTGTATAATTTTATGAGCTAAAGTTGTTCGGTCATCAGGCGTTAATATTTTCTTCTCCTCATACAATGTAAGAATGGATTTTCCTTGCTGGTTTCCTTCTAGAATGTCTCTGACAGTAATCTTAAAAAACAAAGTAATTTTTAAAATAATTAAAAAAATGCTTATATACATCTAGAGTACATACATCTAGAGAATTAGAAGTTTGGCTGCTTGTAGACGGCGTCGTATTAATGTCCTTAAGCCACGATACAATATGTGAGCTACTACCAGGCTCCGCATCATGTTGATATTGTGGATTTATATAATAAATTCCCTAAAAATATGAAAAAATTATGCCAAAATAGTAATATAAATTTAAAAAACTTTATTTTTAAAAACTTACACATTCGTTTTGCCATTCGCCAAGTTTATGTTCAAAAATAATTCTTAAATGTAGATTTTTTCCTGCAAACAGCTCATCCATATGCTTTTCTTTCATATATTTTAGTGTATCTATGGTTAGGTGGTGTGCTATGAATTTCAAACCAAAATGTTAATAAATCATTATGTACTATGTATATGTACATATATGTTTATAAAAAACACCTTACATTTTAGAAACACATATAGCTCTTCAAATAAGCCCCATTTTTTAAGAAGAGACGCCAGAGGATCTTCAGAAACCTCACTATTACTGTAGAGTTGAGTATAAACTATAAGATTTTGTTGGTTATATGTATTTTCAGCATAAGTGTTATCGTTGGGCCTTTGGTTTTCGTCTAATATTGGATTATTATTCGTTTCCATGTTATTGCTTTGAAAATTTAGGTATAACAGGTAATTAAATTTGTATCTGCAGAGAAATATGAAAAAAATAGTAGATGACATTCTCAAGTAATTAAAAGTAAATTTTTGGTCTTAGCATTCTCTTTTTACTAAGAAGATTGTGGCAGTTAACTGGAGGACCATCGAAAGATTTTACAGACTTAATTAATATCGAATTATTGTCTGAATTTAACACTTCATACGAAATAAAATGATCGTTAAAAATTGTGGATAGTTCTGAACACGAAATATAGACTTCAGACGTGTTGAAAATAATTGAAATTTCCAAAATGGTATAAAATTTAGTATTTCTTTCACAGGTTAAGGATAAAAACTGTCCTTTTTTGTATGTCGTTCCATAAATTGTTGCTTGATGATAAAAATTTACATTTGTTGGTAAAATATTGAGCTCACTACCCACCAAAGCTTGATTTTCACTGTCAATTTTATGTTTTTCATCAAAGTACAAAAAATCGTTATCTTCTTCTAATATATGATATGCAAATTTTAATTGAAATTTAGTTGAAAGTGACAGTAGAATGTTTTTTCTACTAGTAATCACCTTGGAATATGTTTTTAATTCTCGATGTTTTGCTTCGAATCGGAAACACCAATAAAATTTTGGTGGTCCAGAATTCCGAATAATACGAGGGTAGTGAATCAAGTTATGATGTTTCGGTTTTAAATTATCTTCAAAAAGTTTAATATACTGTTTGTTATGTTTTTCAATTAAAATTTCAAGATTTCGAACTGATTCCTCATTATATTCCGGTAAAAGGAGTTCATCAATAATTCTTATAAAAGTCTTTACAAATGACCACACTTTGTCATTTACTGCAATTAAATGTCCGACAATCAAGGGAAAGTGGTGAATTAACGTCCACATTTCTCTCGCTGTTAAGTTTAGTTTTTTTTTATTCAAATGAGTTTCACATATATCTTTACCGATGTTACCTATCTCAGTTTCTCCATAAGAAAAATCTTTTTTAATTTTATTAAATTCATCTAGAGAAAAAATTTTTTTTTATATAATAATTTAAAATATGTGTTAAATTATAATGAGCGATTCCTTCAAACACGTCATGCATAATGTCAACAGCTAAATTATTAGTGACATGAAAAGAAGGAATAGTATTCAGAATAGAATTTTTGTAAACTCCAGTTTTAGAAGGTTCAGAAATTTTTAGGTTATCTTCATAATTTTTTTCATTCCTCAATTTAGATGTATTTTCATTGCATAATTTATATGTTTCTTTTTTGTGATCAATACAAAATCTGCAAAAATAATTTGCTGAAAACGATTTGCTAAAATCCATAAACTGATTGAGTCCTAAATTATCTCCAAGTACAAGACCCAAAATGAAATGAATAGTTATTGTTTCATTTTTAAAATTAAATGATAGTCCATCAACTTCCAACGAAATAATACTTTTGATTAAAGCATTCATTGTCAAATCGTTACCATAATTTTTAACATCTTCAGCCTTTATAAGAGCTGCCAAATGCACTTGATTCAGTTTTGATAAGTACTCAAGTGTAGGAAATGAAAAATAAACAGCTGTTATTGATTGTGAGCCTGTGTGTGTTCCGAGAGGAATGTTAATTTCAAAATCATCAATGTATAAAAAATACGGTATAATGACTTTATCTTTATATAACTCTTGTTTTTGTTTCCATAGTTTTCCTTGTACAAAATTTCTTAATTTATCGTTATTCATATTGAACTCCATCATTTTTGTTAAGCATTTATTAAGAACATCATTTTTTTCAAAAATTTTTCTAAATTGAAACTCCAAATTCATTAAAAACCCTTTATCAACTTTTTCAGTAAGAATGCAAATTCCACTCTTGTTTACGTTCGTTATTTCTCTGTTTATATCAAATTGTTTGGGCTCTCTATATAATGCAGCGTTTTCAAGATACTTTAAAAGTTTATATTCCGATTGAATTTCTTAAAAAGGATTTTCAAAATTATCAAGAAAATTTTTTAACTTTGAAGAATCTTCTTCGCATAATTGAAAGCAAAATTTGTTACAAACGTTCAAAAGAGGTGTCAGAATGAGTTCGGTGATATTACTTTGAATATTCGTAATATCTTTTCTAGTAAAATTATTGTTGTTATGTAAATTCAAAACGAATTTATAAACACTTTGAAGACATTCTTGTACAAGATCTTCTATTTTTTCTTCTTTTACATTGTTTGAATCTGTACAATCTCTACTAAAATTTTGAACTCTTTGTTTTCTCAGATCTTTGTCACTTCGTTCTAAATTTGAGACATTCAAAGTTGTTTTTATTTCTTTTTCATTATTCACGATTATTTCTTTGCTTAGATTATTTTCAAAATGTTTTTTTATATGTTTTTTATATGCGCATAAACTTTGAAACAACTGATTACAAGAATTATCGAAACATCTATAGCAACTAAATTTTCCACATCCGTGAATAACTTTAAGATGTCCTATAAGTAAGGTGACGCTCTTAAACAAACGCTTACAAATGAAGCATGACATTATGCTTGAAATCCAATTTTGAAAGTTTGAATTTACAAATACATCTTCAAAGCAAAATAGCATTAAAAACGTAAAACCAAAGTAACCGTTTTATGTTGTTTATAGTCATATACATATGTAAACTGAAAAAAATTTGTATTCGTACATATAAATAAATAAAAACAGAACATTAAAAATCATAGATTACTAGATATTTTAAATGAAATTCACATAAGTAGCATATGTATATTAGCATTTGAATGAGAATGACACAAAATCTTGTGAATATTTCTTTCGATTAGATTGAATTTCGATCGATGACCGCAATAGGGCCCTATATAATGTAATGATTGGGAAAACACAATTCTAAAAAAAAAATTTTATTATAAGATTGAAAATTCTAAAATACACAATATTAATATGTATTATATTTTGCAATTAAAAATGCACTATATGATTTCAGCTACATATCTATTCATTTGTAAATGACTATTATAATGGCCAAAAAACATTCATTTGATGAAGTGGATGATAAATGATTTGTTTTCGAATGTGCTCTGCGAGATATCACCACTTAACCTACGATAAATATAAATAATAATTAATGGAAAAAATTAAAAATGCATCGCACATTTTTTTAAAGAATAATTCATTTAACATTAATACATATTACGATTCATCGAAAATAGACAGGTCTTTTTTACTACGTATGTATATAGAAAATATTTAAACAAAACTTTTCAAATACTCACATACTATAATTATGAATAATTTCATATACTCACTTTTCTTCACTGTAAGTTGTCACTTCACAAATTATGAAACAAGACTGATCACTATTCTGATAAACTAAACTACAACGAAACACATACATTATCACGCCAGCTATAAATTAACTTAGAAATAGGCAAATTATAAAATATGTGTAGGTAATTCTGCTGTATTACACAATACTTAGTTAAATTGCCTTAGAAATAAGGCATTTTACCAAATGTTTTTGTATAGCTTTGAATTGTTAACTGTACTTTCAATTTTTACCAAAACATTTGCTCTATCATACGATGAATTTGTGTAATTTGCCTAATAAATATTGTATAAATTCGCATAAAATTTTAAGGCATGTTGAACAAAAATTGTGACCTCCCACTGGGTATAATTGAGCTTATTTTTAATGTAAATTATACCATTATTAACATTCTCATATAAAAAAATCTGTACAATGCGGTTTAGGCAATTTCACATAGGATTTTTCTTTCGGTGTACATATATATGTATAAATTTTTTAAAACAAAAAAAAATCCCTTTAATTTTTGTGATATCTTTGATTTAAAAATTTTTGAAATATCAATATTATTTTGTTCATGAAAAATCTGAGAATAACATTACAGTAATCTCGAATTTAAATATCAATAGATTTTGTTTTGCAGTCAAATTTTTTAAAAAAATGACCTATTTGAATAAATTAGTTCCCATTAAAAATTCGTAGTCCTATAGTCCTATAATTAAGTAAAATACAACTTACCAAAGCATTAACAAAATCCATTATTCAATTATGATTTGTTGCTATAAATTTTTATCAAATTCACTCCATCATATATTTCAAAACAAAATTTAAATAAACTGTCAATAACACTCCCAAACATGAAATATCATATGATGAAGTGAACTTTTTTTTTTGTAATTTCATCCTTTCTAAAAGGCCTATTTCTCTTCACAATTTATATATTAATATATACTATACATACGTACATATCCTAACTTTCTTCAAAATCTGAAAAGTCTTCAGATTCTGAATCGTCACTTTGTAAAGAAATAGATTTTCAGAATTTCTGTCCCAAGTTTCCTCATACGATAAAAAGTTGTCCTCTTTTCTTATTGCTCTTTCGCTTGCTTTTCCCACTCTTCAACAGTAATTCTATTAAACTCTTCCTTGGTAAATTTTTCGACTGTATTCAAATCTTGATTAATATTTCTTTTAGCGACACGGTTTTTATCAAATCCGTCATGGTCGTAATTATGAATGATATCTTAAATTTTATGAGTAATAATTTTATGCTTTTTTATCAATTCATTTTTAAATAATTCAGTTTTAAACACATATTTTCACTAAAAGTTTACCCTGTTTACTCTGTTTGTTATGATAGGGTGCATTATCTATGACTATAACAGAGGAATTTTGAACGCTGGTTAGTACTTTCTCTTCTAACCACCTCGAAAAATTTTCATAATTCATGTCATCATGGTAGTCCCCTGTTTTTTGCCTTGATTTAAAAACTAATTATTAATATTTATTAATTCATTGCACAAAATTTCTTGAATTTGCACTTGTTTGAGTAGACTATTTTTATTCAAATTTTGTGTCTCATTGCATGTAAAACTGCCGCTTTTCTCGCTTAAAACTATAATATTTTCTTCATCTGAATTAATCACCATAATCTCTTTAGGACGATTTTCTTAATTTTTACTTTTTGAGTTAGAAATACTCGCTAGTGTTGGGAAATTGTTTTAGCTGAATTTCCTACTTTTTTCCACGAAAATTCGTTTTTCTCCCACAATGAGGTAGTGGAATACCCTTGAAATTCCCACGAAAAAAATAAGTGAGGGAATGGGTGGATAAGGTCAATTTTGGGACCCTGGAAAAGTCTAAAGTATATTCAAATGATATGCAACATATAGTAAAATAAAATAAAATCAACAAAAACTTTAAAAAATTTTATTGATACAAATAGTCTTTTCTCATTTTTTTCCTTTTTTTTTAAGCCCCTTTTTTCAATTTACATTGTAATAAAAGCACATTTAAACCACGAATTTCAAATATTTGTCTTTTTTAGTTTTTTTCAAGTGCAAATATCTCGAAAATTTGCATTTTTCGAAAAAAAAAATGATTTAAACAAATCGATGCAAAATCAATTGAAATTTCATTTTCTGCAATGGAAAATGAGGGTTAATATCGATTACTACTCGAGAAAAATAGGGTTAAAGACAAAAAATAGGTAAAAAATGACAATATTTTGGATTTGAGGCCTTTTAACTTTTGAACGGTAAGAGGTTCAGAGGCATGTAAGATGTTGTTGGAAAGAAACAGGGGTTCTCTATAATTTTACAAAAAAAATAACGACCCTAGCGTGCCCGTGTAAAAAGTTATAGGGTGAGACAAGGAAAAGATACCAAAAATCTTTTTCCCCCTCTAACTCCGTAGCGGTTGAGATTGAACTTACACCAAATCAGGAAGACTTAATGGATTAGATTTGTATCGTAAAATTCTCCTATAAATTCATCATTTTTTGACCCATAAAACATCTTAGCGGACTTTAATAAACCCTTTTGGTAAAGATTTATTATTTTTTCTGTATCAAGGATCCCTGTGAAAGTGATTAGTTTGCCAAATCCTTTCGCTGAAAAGCATCCATAAGCATGCAATTTAATTGAATGTTCACACTCCGTTGAAGCACAATTTCTCCTTTTTTTGCTCAAACTTTCCTTCTGTAATTTGTTGCAATAAAAGTTAATTCATCTGTAAATATCACGTTTTCCCAATCTCGGTTAAAATTTTCGTGAGCCCATTTCAAACGATTTTCAATGTGACTTGTACTTAACAATGGCTTGGTAACAACACTTCTTTGTTTAACTTCACTTTCTCCTAATCTCTGTCTTATCGTGTTCAACGAAATGTTTACACCTTTTTTAGAAAGCTTTTGCTTTGCTTGACGCAAAGTTATCGCTGGATTCTTTTTAAAAACTTTAATAATCAGTTTATCTTCTGCTTTTGTTGTCCTTCGACTTTTCCCCCTTCAGGTAAATCGTCTACATTTCCAGTTGCCTCATACCTCTTTATCCACCTTTTCACAAAAGACACCGTCGTTTTAGTATATTTTTGGATAAGTTACCAGGAATACGACTTCAAACATTTTTTTTGTATAAAGAGCTAATTTTTTGAAAATCTAATTAGCTCAACAGTTTGAACATAAATGACAAAAATTATTGTACAGCGAAATAGGCAGAGACAAGCTAAAATGATTCATGCAAGTTTTTTATACGTTGACATTTATTGCGTTATACTCGATTTTCGTGTCTTCTTGAACAGACTGTAGCTGAAGACAAATTTTCGTATCATTTCGCATGTTAGACCATAATGAAAACTGAAAGCTTTCTTTAAGTATGCAACTAGCTCAGTTTCTTGATACGCAGTTAAAGTTTGCTTCGATGCATACTTTGATTGAAATGGTCTTTTCAGTTCATCAGCACTTTTATTTCCAGAGTCATCACATTTCCTCCAGGTACCGCTAGTTCTTAATTTTTTTATTCGCATTACAAGGCTGGTTCTGTTGATGTCATATTTATGTGCTGCACTTGAAGGTGTTTCATTTTTCCGTCTGATGTCGGCAATAGCACTTTTAATTTTTTCTTCATCTAAGTCACATCTTTGAGTTTTTCTTATGTATTTTCGTACCATGATTAATAATTCTGAAAGTATTCAAATATTTTACAACAAACAAAAAGTATAATAGCATATTCAGGCACATTTAATACTGTGTCAAATGTAACCCAAAAAAAAGAAGTCAAATGTACCCCACAGACGGCTTTTTTTTTTTTTTATTACATTTCCCAAACATTCTTTAAAAAGCTATATTTTTAAAGCAAAATTTAAAATATAGTAGAATAACTATTAAATAAATTTTTTACTGCAAGAATTTAAACCTGTAAATAAAAAGTACGTTTTCACTATACTTACCAAACTCAAAAATTACATCAGATGGTTCAAAAACACAAAAACACTTCTTATGATGTACTTAGGGAGAGGAATCACTTTTTTTTTTCGATCGACTCAAAAGCGTTTTACTATTTTCAAGAGGTTTTGTCAAATGTGCCCCTATATCAAATTTACCCCATCTTACCCTATATCGAAAAAAAATTGAGAAAGCATTTATTATATACTAAGTAACATAAATTTAAAAAATTACTCAAAATGATCTCCGTTTGCCCGTGCACAAGCTTTAAGTCTTCTAGACCAATCATTGATTGCAGCACGGACCTCTTCAATCGGAAAATTGTCAACTGTAGTGTGGCTTGTAGAGCATGCAATGCTTTCCAAAATAGATCATAACTTATAGTCCAACGAATTAAGATCTGGACTTGCAGATGGCCAATCTTCTGCTGATATGAAGCTTGGAACATTGTTGCGAAGCCAGTTTTGAGTAGTTCTGGCTTTATGTGCTGATGCAGAATATTGCTGAAAGGTTCATTGTTTGTTTGCGAATAATAATCGATTGAGTGACTTAACGACACTTTCTAAAACATTTGTCTGGTACATCTTCGCTGACGTTTTCACTCCTTTTTCACAAAAATGGAGCTCAATGACGCCTCTATAGCTAACGCCTCACCAAACCATTACAGATGCTGGCAAATGGACTCTGTAGCCTTATCGTTGAAAACGAAAACGGTTGATCGAAACGAGAGGAAGTGGTATTGTTATAAACGAAACGTTTCGAAAATAAAACATTTCGATGACATTTTACTCATCGTTTTGCTGTCATTGAAATCATTTATTGAGTTTATGTTCGATTGTTTGTGGTCGAAGAAATCTTTTAAATTAAAATGTAAGTATTTATTTGAATTAAATTTTATTTTCAATATTGATTTTGTTTTTACATATTCTGTTCTGAAAATAAATATATACTTGAAGGGCAAAAACAGAATAAAATAAAACAATACGAAATTATGATAAGTGTCATGGAAAAAAATTTAGATGTAGCCAGATGGAGTACAAACTCTGCAAGTGGTAAAATAAGGGCAGTAAATGTGTGGAAAAATAAATAAAGCTTGTAATGCAGAAGGACCACCAGTAAAAAATGTCGATGGATGGAAAAAAGTTAGTTAAGGACTGTACCGAAAAGTTTTACACGGTTTTGAAATTTATGAAAAAAATTGAAAATACCTTAAATTGTTTTTGTCTTTTTTTTAAATTAATAATTAGGACCTAAACTAACATAAAATTTTCTTACTATTTTCTTATTATATTAAATTTTTTTCTGCTAAAATTCCGTATTTTTTTCTTTATACCTCCCATTAAATTCTGCACAGTCTTCTCGCTGACTTCTTTACTACCTGCAATCCATCTACTTGAGAATTGTTGCAACGAATTTGCGGTGCCACCTTTTTTTCTCAAGTTTTTTTTCACCAAAGCCCAATATCTTTCTTTTGGTCAGTTCAGGTACATTTGGCAGATTTGAGTCTTTCGCTATATAATCAATGTTTTTGGATCTATAGAACTCAACTGTTTTAGAAGCGTAGTGTGCTGTTGCCAAATCTGGCCAGAATAATGTTTCGGTCTTGTGCTGTCTAATAAACGGCAATAACCTTTTTCTTAGGCACTCTTTTATGTATACATCTGTATTGATAGTACCTTCTGTAAAGAAAGGCCGACTGCGATGACCACATTGGCAAATATCCTGCCAAACAAGTACCTTTGAACCGTATTTTTCTATTGAAATTTTTTTAAGAGAATCAGGTTCTCCTTGTCACGTGCAGTAAAAAACTGTGGCCCAGGAAGAGTTGAAAAATCGTATTTGAATAAGGATTCATCATCCACTACAACACATGGTGGCGGAGACTTCAATAAAATTTTATAAAGTTTTCGATTCCGTCTTATGGCCACGTTTTCCTGCTTTGCCGTGCGTTTCGGCACTTTTTGTTTTTTAAATGTCTTCAATTTATTTCTTTTTTTCACTCGCTGTACCATTGAAACACTTGTATTAATTTTTGTAGCAATATCACGCACAGACATGGTTTTATTTTTTTCAATACACCTTAGCACACGTTTTTCAATTTTTTTGTCACTTGGACCTTTAGGTCTTCCACTCCTTGGTTTATTTTTGATTGACTTCTCTTTGATAAACTTATCGATAGTCCTTTTAACTGTCCACCTATTCGTTTTCACTTCTTTCGCTATAAATGAATATGACTTCCGTATTTTCTATATATACTTGCAAGATTTTATTTCTCACTACTTCTCGATTTGAACTCATTTTTAAGAATGAGCATAAAAAAATTAAAACTGACCTGCAATAGGCACAGAAAATAGATCAATAAATTTTTTTAATGACCTGGGGAAATCCAGCAATTAGTCCAGAAAAATATACACTTATTACAAAACCATGCAAAACTTTTCGGTACAGTAGTTATATTATATTATATTATATTTAAGATTGTATACTTCATTATACTATTATTTTTTATTATTTCAGGTATGGTCAGATTATAAATTTTTTTTCAAGAAGAAGTTGAGGCAAAATGTACAAGAGCAACAGGCAACAGGTCGTTGTATCACAAAAATGTACAGCTTGGAATGGAATAACAAATACAAAATCATTTGGAACAATTTTCTTCTTCATCAGAACTACTAAAATATAACTCTGCAGATAACATTTTGTCACAGTTTTAAAAAAAAAACATAAATATCTACTTGTAAATATAACCACTATTTTGAAATAAGTATTTAAATTTGACATATCCGCAACGTTTTTTCATTCGCATTATACTGGTACACCTGCGTTTAGTACTACTTTCATGTGGTCATGCTATCCAATCGAAACGATGGAGATAGACAATACCGAATTGTGAACGTTTCGTTTCTTCATATCGAATGGTTCTCGTTTCGTTTTCTTTTTCAACGATAAGACTTCTGGACTTTAGGAACAAGCTTCTTTTGATGACCGCGCGTACACTCGATCGTTTTGTTTATTAAAATAATCTTCTTCTGTGAAAATCTTCTCGTCAATAAACAAAATAACTCTGTGCTGTTTTTCGTGTACTGGGATAACAAAGCCTTTGATTTTCTTTTCTTTTCCTCTTTAATTCGCACGTAAAAAGCTGACCAGTGTGTCTTATGTGCACTTAATCCCAAGTCGTGTTTAATAATTCTTGACATCGATTTGTGAGATATTTTCATTGCACGTGCCAAGATCTTCTGCTTTCGCACCGGATTTCTTTGAATTCTAGCTTTCACTGCTTTAATTGTTTTTGGAGTCCTAACTGTACATGGTCTTCCAGATCTTTGATGGTCTTCGATGCCACCAATATCTTCAAATAATAATTTAATAGAACGATAAACAAAACTGCTGATTCCTAATGGTTTTAGAGTCTTAAAAATGTGTCCTTTTTTCATATTGCTCTTGTAAAGACCAAGTACAACAATCCTATTTTCTATATCATCCCATTCCATATTCACAAGTTAATTATTCCAGTTCAACTTTTATGCACAAATGAATAGCGAATGCAGCTACACTTATAATATGGATGCGTTCGTTACTTCCTTTATAACTAGTGTTACCAGTTTGTGTCAATATTTATGAGACGATTAGGTACTCGTATATGGTTATTTCCAACTTCATAATTATGCGCATGAAAATGTAATGATTAAAAAAGCATTTTTAAATTCAATCTATTTATTACTTTTAAAACTTTTTCTATTCTTACTTTTTCCTTGGTTAAAAATAATTCTTAACTATTGACATGTTTCTGTTATCATGCAAACGTCAACAACATCTTTCGATGGTGAATTAATCCACTCCTTGTTTTTCTACAAATTGGTTTTGAGGCGGACTCATAAGCACCTTTATGTTCTGATAACAGAGCATCTCTACAATTTTCACACTTTAAAGTTTCAAATAAACTTCTAACCATAAATCCGCTTATATCATATATGCTACAATGTTTTGTTTACATTCGGAACATGTAGAGATTTCGAATGTTGAGGATACATTTTCCATATTTTCTAAGTCATTTTCTGTGTTGTCTGTACATTCTACTATTGATAAGTCTTCGGCATCAAGATATAAGCTTAAATCTATAAATAAATAAGATTTTTGAATATTAGTATTAAAATCGAATTTTCACAATGTAATAATTATTACCTTTCTTTTTCATCTCAATTTTATTTTCAGCAAAGGATAACACTGCGATGGATTCCAATCGTGTAACGTTCCCATTAGCACTTTTCTTTTAAACATGTGTCAATAAAACCTTGATTATAATAACCTCAAGGAGTATTCCAACCGTTTCTGTTTCTAATAGCAGTAAAAAATAATTTTACATTACCTTATTATGTTTGGGTAAAGCAACAAAAAATCTTAGGTAAATGTTCATTTGAAACTTAGCAGGTTAGGCTAATTTGAACAAGTTACAAGCTGATTAAACCAAGGGAAATTAGATCTTTTACCTAAGAACTTGGGTGATTTATCACAAGTTTTAGCTAGAACAATCTAAAACCTTAGCTAATTTAAACAATTTTTAAGCTGACTAGACCAAGCGAAATAAGGCAACTTATCAAAGAACTTAGGTGTTTCCACACAATTGTAAGCTAATATATCATATATACATACATATGTATGTATATTCTCCCTATTACTAAGGTATTTTACCTAAACTCCTCTGAAAGCTTTGTAAAGATTAAAAATTTTTTTTTGAATAATATTTTTTATTTATATTATATTTATTTATACATTTATACATATACATATCTACCTATATAAGGTACGTTTCATATTTATAACACGTTTTAAATTTCTGGGAAACTATTGATCTCAGGTAAATTTAATGTTTTGAAGAAAAGATAGGAGCAATGAATAGAAAACAACTACCCTCTTTTGTCAAGTCTATGACGTCATCAACTACCTCTGGAAACAAAAATTCAATTTTAGGCTGTTTCATAATTATAACACCATGTGTACTTTCAACTAAAATAATTGTTTATTTTAAACAACTTAAGGCCTATACATTTTTTATTTTATTCTAAACTAAACTAAACTTAAATCTAATTATCTATAACTGCTCCTTTTTTTGAAATTACTTGAAAAATTCGGTTTTTCATACCATTGACAAGATTTTCAATCAGTGTGGAGTCAATAGCGCTCCATTCCTCTAAAATTGCAATTTTCAGCGCCTCGACAGAGTCGTATTGACGATTTTCCTTGTACACTCTGCGAACTAAAATGCCCCACAAATTTTCAATTGGATTTAGATCCGGTGAGCATGCAGGCCACTCAAGAAGATTGATGGAGTTTGTAGAAAACCAGGATTTGCTTTCACGGCTGACATGGATCCGTGCATTATCCTGTTGGAAAATCCATTGTGTTGCGGGATTTTGCTCAATGAACGGAAGCAAGCTCATCCGAAGGACGTCTATGTAATCCTTACTGTTCATTTTCGATGATGTGAACTGGAGCTCCAAGCAACCAGACCAGGAAAAAGCCCCCCAAACCATCACGCTGCCTCCGCCAAAATTTCTTTTCGAAAAATACAGAGGTTCCTTTCTCCAGGTTCCACTTTTTTTCGTCAGAAAATATAACCTGTAACATATTTTTACTCTGAAATTTTTTAATCAATTTATATTTATTAGAATACTTACAGTTTGCCAATTCCTGTCCATGTTTTGTTTGGAAAATTCCAACCTTGCTCTTTTATGTTGTTCTGTTAATCGCGGAGCTGTCTTCATCCTTGTGAATTGAATATTCTCACTTCGATTTAAGACCCTCCATATCGTTGAACGCGACACAGTTGCTCCAGCTAAATCCTTCAACTCTCTTAAACTTTTGTGAGAGTTACTTGCAGCTCTAACAATTCGATTAACTGCCTGGGTACTTAGTTTCCTCTTACGACCAGAACGTTTTATCTGGCCATAGCTGTCCGGATTTTTCAAAAAATTTTGAATAACCCTACGACTTCGACCAAGCCTCCGTGCAATTTCATGTATACTTATGTTTTCTTCCTTAAAAGCAAGAATTTTACCTTTTTCCACGTCACTCAAAGTTTTACCACGCGGCATTTTAAAAATAAATCTTTTTTTTTTTAAACTTCTCACTTCTAATGCTTTTTATCGAATAAAAAACATCCTCAGGAACAATTTTAATAAAGGGTGTTATAATTATGAAACAGCCTAAAATTGAATTTTTGTTTCCAGAGGTAGTTGATGACGTCATAGACTTGACAAAAGAGGGTAGTTGTTTTCTATTCATTGCTCCTACCTTTTCTTCAAAACATTAAATTTACCTGAGATCAATAGTTTCCCAGAAATTTGAAAATTTCAGGGGGTGTTATAAATATGAAACGTACCTTACATAGTATATTTTACATGAAAAATTTCGTAAATAGGTTAAAGATACAAAGACTTTGTAGGTACTATTTTTATTACAATAATTTAAAAAAAAAATCAATACATATGAATCATTATTTTAATTGAATTTTATTCTTTAAGTCTTTAATAAAAGTCTCAACAAATGGTAATTTTTCATCATTATCCTCAATTTCAAAGAAAAACTTTTGCAAAAATTTCCATATACATACCAGGTATGTAAATATGAAACCGGAATTTTTATATAGAAAACACGCGTTTGTTGTATGAAAATGATACAAAATATTTTATTCGAAATATTGTCCATTGTTAGCTATACACTTTTCCCATCTCTCTGGAAATTTTTAGATGCCACGCCAAAAAAATAGTTCCTCTTTTGAAGCAGACCAGTCATCGATCCATTTTCGTACATTTTCGTAAGGTGTGAAGCGCTGCTCAGTTAGTGCGTGTCCCATCGATGCAAATAAATAATAATCGGATGGAGCTAAGTCTGGTGAGTAAGCCGCATGTGAAATTATTTCCCAACTCAAAGCCTCAATCGTTTCCTTGACCGGTTTTGCTGTGTGTGATGGTGCATTGTGATGGAGCAAAATCATTTTGTTTTGCCTTTTTTGATATTCCGGTCGTTTTTCACGCAAAGCTTGATTCAAATCGATCATTTGTTGTTTATAGCGTTTAGTATTAACAGTCTCGCCAGGTTTTAGCAGCTCATAATAGATCACACCCTTCTGATCCCACCAAACACAGAGCATTGTTTTTTGTTCATAGCGATTTGGTCTTGCAGTCGATGTCGATGATTCGCCTGGAGTTACCCATGATCTTTTACGCTTAGGGTTCTCGAAATACATCCACTTCTTATCGCCAGTCACAATTCGATGGAGAAATGACTTTCTTTTGTACCTGGCAAGCAGCATTTCGCAAGTGGTTTTTCGGTTTTCCTTCTGTCTTTCATTCAGCTCATGAGGAACCCATTTTCCCATCTTCCGGATCTTTACTATGGCTTTCAAACGTATGGAGACTGCTTCTCGTGTCACATCTAATTGATCTGCGAGTTGTTGTTGCGTTTGAGCGTCATCTTCATCCAACAGTGCTTGCAATTCGCTGTCTTCAAACTTCTTCGGTGGTCTTCCACGTTCTTCGTTTTTCACGTCAAAATCGCCACTTTTGAGTTTTCTAAACAACTCAAAACACTGTGATTTACCAAGAGCTAGCTCACCGTAAGCTTCGACAAGCATTCGATGTGAATCTGTAGCAGTTTTCTTCAAATGGTAACAGAAAATCAATGCTGTCCGCGAATCGTAGTTTCTAGGCCCAAAATTCGACATATTCAACGCTATTAAAAACTATGAAACTGTATGAAACTTGTATGGCTGTGAGTTGAAAATCTTTATTAGATGTCAAAACAAGAAAGTGGCGTCAATGACGCGGTGTGACAGTAACTAGATTCACAGCTAGCGTTACGAATAGGCAAATTCCGGTTTCATATTTACATACCTGGTATATACGCAGTGTAATGGATATTGTATGTTAAGAATATAAAAAAATTTAAAGCAACACTGGATCGAAATATGAATTAAATTTATATTTTACGTTATTAATTACCACAAAAAAGCTAGTGTAGTCAAAGTCAGATCCAGTAACGATGATCATCGGTTGTAATGTATCTTTGTTGATGAAACATTGATCCGTTAGTTTGTCCAGAACAGAATCCACTTGATTACTTGAAGAAAGAGTCAGTTTGAATGCATTTTGCGAATCATGGATTGTATATTTTACAAATCGCCCTTTCACCATATTTGAAGATGGTATTAAAATGGCATGCAATAACTTCAAGTAGCAAATATGCACATTATCTGAAAAAAAAAATAAATTTTACTATTATTAGTAGATCAAAATATTTTACAGTGAGTATTTAGTATTTTCAAAATATTTTTCAATACTATTGTTAAGTATTTATTTACCTACATTCATATTGTTTTTTTTGTCTTTAAAAATTTTTAAAAGATTTTTTGTTGCAGCATCTTTTATGGTTGCTTTAACCCTAGGATTGCCTGATCGAGAGTGTCAAAATTTTAGCATATGGTATACAAATGTATACTATACATTTTATATGAAAATTTTGAAATTTTTTTTTCAACAAGATGTATCTCAGCATCCCGTGGACCAAAAACCGTAATTTTTAGGACTTTGAAAATTGGGGTGTATATTGAGAACCCTCCAATGGAGGAATTGGTGAAGTTTCGAGGTCCTAGCTCGAAGGGATCATATTGAAATTAGGGCTCAAAGTCCGAATGTATACGTTTGTATACGATCAGGCAATCCTAGGGTTAAATATATCATTTGCTACTTCGCAAAAACGTTCTGTTACGATATGAAAATTTAATGGTTGTTTTTGTGGCAAAGCTCAAGACCTCCCGATGAGTCCTATCCGGTCTATTAAAGGAGTTCCGGCTGCTTCAGCCCGGGCGTGGTTCTTGGACTCATCCGGTCGAGGTAAACTTCATATCCGTAACATAAAGTTAGACCGGAAATTCCAATTGCAATCAAAGAAAAACGAAATTGGGGAATTAGGTTAGTCAAAAAAAAAGGTGAAAGGAAAAGGGAAACAACAGGACATTCTCCTCAGTGGACCGGAGGCATCCCCCCACGGACCCCCACCAGCTCCATCACACCTCTCACAGGATCTCTCAGACAGTCCAAACGAAATCCTAAAACGTCATGTTTAGGATTCAAATGAAAAAAAAAATAAGGTTTATTTATATATTCGAAGCCATCAATCAAAGTACTAAAAATTAAAGTTCTTTTTTTTTCTAAATTTGTATATTTTTTTTTTGTTTTGTTTTTTTTGTTTTTTTTTTTTTCGTATGTTAAATTAAAAGTATTTTTCATTAGATAATTATTATTAACTTTTTTTTTCTTTTGTGACAAAATCTTTCGTTTAAAAAAAAATTCAAAATTTATTAGTGCAAACAATAAAAATAATTATTTATGTGGTTAACCAAGAACTGAAAAAAAATATTATCACAATATCAAAACCGCACAATTTCTAAAAAATGACCGTCATTAACCAGACAAACTTCAAGACTGTTTTTTTTTTTTTTTTTTTTTTTGAATTTAAAAAGAAAACGTTCTTTCCGCGCACACATGTTTTGCTACCTAATTACCGACCGACCAAACCAGAATTAAGAAGCCTGTGTTAAAAGTATACCTCCCTTATATACCCGTTTTAGTTCATTTTAATCTCATTACTCGTCTCTTAATTAGCTATGATGAGGTAATTAAAGCGATATTAAGAGATTAATACCCGGTAATGTACATGGAGGTATATGAACCATTCTCGAACGTTCCAATCTATTCTATACATTACTTGATGGGTAATGTATAGTGATTAGGTAATTTTAGCATATTGGGACCTGATACAGTGTGTGTAAGTTAAATTTTATATGTCATTACGCCATTTACATGAGTAAATAGGTCGTAATGAAATATATGGGTCAATCAATGTATAACAATTCGTTCAGGGAAATTTATATGGGAATTAATGAATATATGGAATTTAATGTATTTGCCGTCGGCAAATACCATTACATGTATTTTAGATTTTAAGAGATTTTTTTTTTAAAAAAATTGAATTTTACTAAAAAAAAGGTAAGTTGAAAATAAGAGAATTTTGATGAAAAAGAAGAAGAAATTTAAGTTGAATAATTCTCTTATGTTTTCTATAAATCGCGTGATTTTCATAATATAAAGAAAATCACGCCATTTACAGAACAATGTGATGGATTACAAATTTTGTTGCGCGTGTGCAACGGATTTTTGGATAACAGTTCATTTTTTGGAATTTTAAGTTGCAATTCCAATGAATTGCAGACTTTATTTTTCCAATATGAACTGAATTAATAAATTTTTAATGTACAGCCATCTGTAATTTGTACAGTAGTGTACAGAAAAATATGCCCATCAAAAAAAATTAATATAGCTGTCGCAACAGTTCCTACAAATTAAAATTAAAGTTATTATTGGGAAATATGGACGCATAATCAATATCAACCTATAAAAATAAATAAATATTTGAGTAGCTTTGAACGATGTTTGAATGAATAATGAATGTGTAATGTAAATGAATTATAGAATATTAAATTTAAACAAATTAATAATAATAATAATATAATAATAATAAAATACTTTACTAGTTCATTTGCTCTTGAATATTTAAATAATGGCCATTCTTCCAAAATTTCCGGCAATGACCTTCCTGGTTCATTGATTTTTTGTCTCCTGAATGTTATTGTTTGTTTCCATTTAGAAAGTACTTCATTCCAATCCCTAATGTACTTTAGTTGAGTACAAATACTCTCCATTTCTTCTTTTGATAAATTATCAAAGTTCTGCAAAAAGAAAAGAATTATATAATCCAGTGTTTAGTAATAAGTTGAAATGAGTAATCAACCTCTGTTGATCCATTATTTTCTAATTGCTCCACCTCATATATCAAAATTTTGGTTTTGTCGTACCCACTTAATTTTTTTCAAGGATTTTTTAATTTTAATAGTAATTGATTTTTTAAATTATATGACTGTGTAAAACCTGGTACACATTTGCTTTATACTCACATTTTAAAAATTGGTATAATTCAGTATGCAAATTAAAGTTGTTCAGAAGAATTGCTAATGGATCCTCGATAGAAGGATCAGGACCTGTGGCAGACAGTTCATTATTTTCGTCTACTCCAAGTTGGGACGTGTAATTTGGTAGTTCTATTAATTTTCCTTCTGAATTAATCAATATACTCTAAGGATTTCCATTTGCTACATCTCCTTCCATAAACGGAACATTGTTCAGAAGAATATAATTCAGATTATTTTGATCAGTGGAGCTCATTTCCAAAATTTTATAATTTTTATATAGTTGCAAATCTACAATTATATTTAAAATATAAATGAGCAGTTCCACAAAATTTCGACCAAAAAATAGCGAATTTGTGAATCGATGTCTTCCGATTTTTTTGAAACTTTATGAGAAGGTGTGCCTCTGGTCCAGTATCACATACGTAAAATATTTTGAAGAAAAATCACATTTCTTGGGAATTATGGGGTTATGAAATTTTGGTTTTTTTGCAAAATGCATATTTTTAAAAATCGTAGAAATCTTAAATATTATCGTAGAGCGATAATATATAGCTCATTTTAAAGGGCAGAGTTTATTCTATCATATAAAAATAATTTTAAGAAAAAATTTTTCAAAAAAGACTACAAGGGCAATAAAACGATCCTTTATCCTTGAATATCTAAAAATGCTAACTCTCAATTTTGCTCATTTTTTTATGTTTTGTATAATATTATTAGCAACATCGTGTTAAAATCTCAAATTGGGATGAAGCTGAGTTCAGGTGGGAGAATTTCTCAAAGAATATCATGACTATTTTTCTTATAGAAAATCAATTGATTTTCATACAAATGTAAATTTTATACTAGTTTTTTGCTATTGTCTGCAGCAGGTATTTAAATAGCTTCAAGATTTTTTATATTTGACTGGTGGCGAAGGTGTTATAATTATGAAATAACCTTGCATTGAATTTTTGTTTGCAGATGTAGTGGATAACGTCATAGATTCGTCAGAAGGGGCAGGTTTTCTTTTTATTGCTCTTATCTATTCTATACTGTGATACTGGACCAAAGGCACACCTTCTCATAAAATTTCAAAAAAATCGGAAGACATCGATTCACAAATTTGCTATTTTTTGGTCGAAATTTTGTGGAACTGCCCAAATAAGATAATTATTCACTTTGCAATTCTATGTTAACCTTTTTTTAAATATAGGTACATACAAATTATAATGTAGGTTAGAAGGAATGTGTTTATGTAGTATATTTTATTTTAATATTATAATAATATTTTAAATATTAACATTCGAGTTGAAGTAAGCTTTTGGTCGAATCATAGTTTTTCCATTCGGTAATATTTGTGAGTTAATAGGTGGACTGTTAAAAGAATTCACAGGAAATACGTGAAGCTCTTCTTTTTTTTAAATATTAAATTGATGTTAAGAATTTTGAAAAAACTATAACTTATCTTGTATAGTCTTATATTCACTTTTTTTACAATTAAAAATTTCAACTTTTATTACCTTAATCACGTCACGTCACTTTAAAACTCAAATACGCAATGCAAGACAATGTATACTTTTTGACTGCAACAAGTGCATACTATAGCTTTGATAACGGCATTAAACATTCTAAGTGTAAATTACCTAAGAACTAAGGTAATTTTCCATAATATTAGGCTAGTCCATAAATTTGGCTTATTTGCTTAGGTAATACGACTTATTGTTAGGTAAAATTGCTGTAGAGCTTAGGCTTAGTTAGCTTATAAGGTAGTTTTGTAATTGCTTGTTTCCATTTTTTGTTACCATATTATAATGCTAATTTACCTAAGTATAAGGTAAAGTAACTTAGAATGTATTGGAAAATTCAACTTAGTTTTTTAGGTATATCACCAAAGCCTTTTCGGGCAATTTACCTAAGTTTTTGCTACCTAAAACATGGATAACTTTCCAAAACTTTTTGGTGAAATACACTAACTTTCTGAGGTTCATATAAAAAAAACCTTACCTAAGTCGGTTTTGGTAATTTACCCATGTTTATTTTTCTGGGTGCATTTCAACATTTATATCAGTCAATCTTTAAATACCATATTAGCCCTATTTGAAGCTTCTAAAGAATGTATGAAGAAATACGCTATCGGTAACTTCAAATGGTCATTAATTCCTACTACTAAAAATACATACGCTTCTATGGAAAGTGGCATATCATCTGAAAAATCCCCTGAACACAAATCTACAAACCCTTTAATTTTATTTCCTACAAATTCAAGATTTTTTATTATTGACATCTTATGAATCTTATCTTATTATTTTCTTCCATTTCCTCTGCTTTAACTTTCTACATGAAGAAGAATATTACTAAATTTTTCGCGAACGTATAGCTATAAGCTTAAGGAGAATAGAAATGAAGAGTAAGAGCAAAAGTTTTCAATTCTTTTGGAACTCGTTTGCCTTTTCTAGAAGAGTCATCGCTTAAATTGGAAAATAATTCTAATGGTAATTGTAAGTCAGTTCGTTTTGAGAACTCACACACGTTAAAATTATGCATTTGTTTTTTCTGCAAATGATAAGTTAAGTCCCTTATGGATTTTACTTTTTTTTTCTTTTCATTGAAGTTTTCCTCTCGAATTCCTAGTTGTACTATTTTTTAATTTTATCATTCTTTTACTAGTTTTATTTTTATTTTCGAAGGAAGTTGAAGAAAAAGATTTTTTTAACTCTTTAGTGGTAAGGTGATTTTTCTTTGAGTGCTAATGCTAGATCTAATAATACTTGAGCTTTCCCTTTGAACTTTTGGAACATAAGGGTTAAAATAAATGACTGAATAAGATGGTTTATTTATGTACATACATCAATCAATCAATTTATAGCTTTTTGAAGGCATTTCCTTAATTTGATTGAAATCTGCAGAACTGATTTCTGATTCCAAGTACATACTTAAAATCTTCATAATCATTCAGATTTTCTATGCTTGCTAATTCGTTATCCTACGATATTTAAAAAAAAATGTTAGTGAAATGTAGACAACTTAGATCTTTTTAATAAATTTCCATTAAAATGTCTAAAATTCAGTAACTTTAGATTTATTTTAATATTGTGTTGATTAACAATAACTAATATATATACAATTTAATTTTAATAATAAATATGATGTTGATAATTTTTTTTTCTCATTTCAATCAGTCTTTTCTGTAATTGACATTTTTTTAAGAAATAAAAAATTTATTTACCTTTTATACATCTGGCAAAATTGGTATATTTCAATAATTTTGTTATAAGGTGGTTTATTTATGTGTTTGGCTTCAAAATGGTTTGAGCAAACTCTTACTGACTTTTTCTTTCCCTGTATTTTGTTGTGGTATAATTTTAATATATTTTTAATTTTTCCTTACTTTTTGGGAATCTAAAACGAATGTAATGTTTCATTTTTAACGTTCTCAACAAATAATGATATATTTGATTTTCTATAAATCTGTGTGGATTTTTTATTTATCAAAATTAAAAAACTAATATAAAATCTCTTTTTCCAACAATAGTTGCATACTTATGTCCAACGATATTTTTCCCGAAACATAGGCCCATTTTGTGTAAAATTCTTTGATTAGACAATCAATCGAATTTTTCCATATAAAGAAAAGAGTTTTTGCTTAGAATTGGCATAGTAACATCACTCTTTCGATGGCTTTGAAAAAAAACTCTTTCCATGAAACAAAACCGATCGAATGAATTTCTTGTCCTCAATAGAAAAGGCCATTAATCAGAAAAGAAGATTGTAAAATATTTTCGACAAACGTTTACTTATTTTTGCTGCGGTTTTTCAATTAAATACGTTGAATAAATACTAAATAATGAAAAAACGGTCCATATACTTTTTCAGTTATGATTTAAAGGATGTGTCCAAATGGCATCATTTGAGTCGAAGCAAAAAAATTTCTTTAAAATTCGTAATGTTTTATTATTTATTTTTTTATTCTAAATTAACAAAATATAGAGTTAAAATCCAAAAGCAAAAAAATGCAAAAACAAAAAAGAAAAAACAATTCAGTATTGAAAAAAATTACAAAACATATTATATAAACAAAATTTTAATTATTTTTGACGGAAAGCCACAAAGCAATTTTTTTCTTCTCTGGGAAGACATAAATGTACTTTGCACTTTTTACACATGACCAAGGCAAGTGTTTATATTTATCATACCTGATTGAAGTTGAAGGTCGCACTTCTATATTTGGGTTTCTCACTTTTAAAGGTTCTAGGAATTTTTGGCTGTTATTCTCAACATCGTTTTCAGGCTTCCTGGCATTGTTTTTTGGTGTTTTCATTACTTTAAAATCTTCTCTATATTCTATGAAGTGATCAAAAATCTTGAGTGTCCACTTCTTAAATCGAATCGTTATTCTATATAATGAAATTAGAAAATCAATGAGATCAACACCTCCCATATACTCATTATATTTTTTAATGACATATGGCCTATTTATCAAAATACGTTTACGTTGTTCTGCACTACATCTTCTGCAGGTTCTGGACCATGAATAGTTGAAGCTACTTGGACTATACCATTGTCGTACCATCTGACAAGATATACATATTGTAGTTCGTTTGTACAATATTTTGAAATCGAATGAACCTCTTCCTAGTTTTTTCAATTCTTTCTCACTTTTGAGAACACATTTGCCAGTTTTATTGTTTCTAATTGTTCCCGTTCCAGAAATATTAAGACATTTCAATTCAGTAAGTAAACGAAGTGTGGTTAAATAGTTGTCAAAAATCAGTTCATAACCACAATTTCTTGGAATCGATGTTGACAATAGTAATACAATATCTGTGCAGAATCCAAGCTTTTTACTAACGTTAGTTGTTTCTTTTCCTTGATAAAAAAATCATGAACAATACCAGTAGAGCTACTCAGCACAAATATCTTTAAACTCCATTTGATAGGCTTTTTTAGCACATACATTTTCATAGTTGTTCGATTTTTTAAAAGGAACCATCATTTCATCAATACATAAGATTTTATCTTTTCCAATACAGCATCTATTATAGATCGAACTTTCCATAGTTTATCATCAGATTTTGGGGCATTCTCAGAAAACACCAAATTGTTTCTAATTAAATGGAATCTTGTTTTTGTCAGCATTTTGAATGTTGAATTTAATGGTATGTTTGTTGTTCTGGCCCAATACATTTTTATGCGAGAAAATCCCAAAGTACCATAGTAATTGCCATTCCAATAAACTTTTTTAACTCTGATAATGAAAACTTCAAATTATATCCAGTTCTTTACAAATAATTTGATTTGTTTGTTCAACAATAGATTACAGAACATTATCAGGAAAGTAGCTTAAAAAATAATCTAGAGGTGATTTCACTTCAACTTGGCTGTAATCAATAAAAGCTGCGATCATTTTGTTCGTAAATTTAGTTTGACTCATGTGCTTCTACCGTGATATAAAAAAAAGTTGAAAATGTTAAAATAAGGTAAGGAAGAAAATTCAAATTCTACCTGGGGTGTGTGTACACCCAGGGATGCCAGATCTTAATATTAGTTTGTCGCCTAAAATCAGGAAAGTAGTCGCCCAAATTCGCAGCTTTTTCTTTCAAACATTTTAATTTCAATAGAAAGTCCTTAAAATATGTATGTTTAACTCTAGGGATAAGGAGAGCAAAATAGAAGCTAAAAATGATATATATTTGTGATTTTAATACGCATTTATTATAGTTAAAAAAAAAGAACATTTTAATCATTTAACAAAAACAAAATATTGCAAAAATAAAAAAAGAAATCAATAAAAATTATCACTTCAAATAATTAAATAAAATTAACAATGAACAAAATAAAATTTGATTTCATATAAATTTTTGTATTAATATAAATACCGCAAGTATTAAAAATTATTCCATATTTATTTCGACAAAATCAATAATATCATCATTTTCATTATTTATATTTTGTAGAACAAAGAAAACACTGATTCATTTAATTTCTGATAATAATAGTTTAAATATATATATTTAACTTTAATATTTATTTATTTTTATTATTATTTCAATCTAATAGAAATTGAAGATTAAAAATTAGGCTAATATGAACTGATAAAGTGACATTCCATACTAACGAAGAAATGGCGGTATTTTGAAATCAGATGTTAGGTTATACAAAAATGCAAATCTACTACAACATCAAGCTTACTACAATGCAATACAATATACAATTTACTACAATAAATAAACATGAAAAGTAGCCCAAAATCGCAAAAAAATTAATTTAATCGCCCAATAAGTCGCAAGTCGCAAAATCAAAAATTATTGTCGCAAATTTAGACAGAAAATCGCCCAATTTGCGAAAAATCGCCCAATCTGGCATCCCTGTGTACACTCCATGTTAGTAAAATCGTAACTTTTTTTTTTCAGATAGTGATTTTAATTTTTTTAAATTTATTATCTTTTAGAGAGTAAAAAAAAAACTGAAAATGGATAATAAAGGCATCGAGAGTGTAAATGATAGGAGATTAAGTAATATGTAGCAAAAAAATAAGTATTAGTACTAGTTCTCTTTATAGTGAACTTGAAACAGAAAATTTAGACAAAGAAGATTATGTATGAAACATCTACTGAAGAAGGTGCTGTCGAATTCTGTGGAGATGCATCTCAAGCAAGTCCAACACAATCAAAACGACCATCTCATGCACAGTTATGTGGATTTTAATTTGTCCAGACAGAAAAGGAAGACTTTGTGTTGAATATACTAATATAAATAATCCATACTTAGTATTCCGAAAATTGGTGAGATTTCACATAAATTTTGTTCCTAATCTACTTGACCAAAATAAATATTTTTATTTGTATTTTATTTAGTTTAGTACTCTATTGTAAGTTTGTTCACGTTTAACATATATATTTAAACATTATTTACTTCAATATTTTCATGTCTTGTACTAGAAGCACTTAAAAATATTTTCTTGCGTTTCTGGCACATTCGTTCTAGGAACCGTTTAATTTTTTGGATTATTAGCACTCAGCATTTCTTGAAACAACTGCAAAATATCTTCAGGAAAATCTTCCTCAATATCTTCAATATCTGATATTTTAGAATCATCAAAATTTTCCAAAATATTGAATATTTCCTCTTCACTAATTTCAAACCGAGTGTGATAAGTATAAAATTACATCTTAGAAATTATCATACACATATTGATACATATGTATGTATATGATTTTTTCCTTTGTGACTACTTGTCTACTTTTGGATACATCAATTTTAAATTTAAAAAAAAAAATGCAATAGAAGAAGTTTCACGGTGGAAGTTTCTTTATTGACGTAAATACATTTCTAAAAAAGTTTTATAACTACACCGAAAATAAAAAAGGAAATTTAGACTTACCTTCAAATCTCTCCATTTCAAAAATACACTTCACTATTACTTAACTCATAAGCAGTTACTGAATGAATAATATAGATCGAAATTAATGTGACGAGTGAGATCACATGAATGTATGCTTTTTTCGATGACTCTACAAAATTGAGCACAAAATTCTCTAGAAAAACGGTTACAAACTTGATAATGCCATATAGATACGAAAATATTGACGTTTAGTATTAAAAAAATATGTAAAACAATTTAAAGAAAAAATAACAATAATCTTTTAATGAATTTTAATTTTTGTAGAGGAACTGGACATTTATGGACTATATAAAGATTTTAAAGGGGACGCTTAAACATGTAATTTTTTCATTTCATTTACAGTTTTTTGTTAATAAAAACTATGTTACGTTAATGAAAACTAAATGAAATTAGTTATTCATGGGTAGATGGGATAGAGCCTAAGCATGGGCAACTTAAGAAGACACGGATTCCAGTTGAATCCAGCGTCGTACATTATTTTTAAATCACGGGAGAAATAGGATAATGATGTTATTTAATTGAAGGCGTATCACCCGTATTTACGTTGTTCCGCGGACAGAATGTGCATTTTCGGATCTTGAACATTTTCTTTGTGAAGTTCTGAAATTCACTTTGGTAATAAATCGACTTTTTGCCGAAAATCGATCCCGATATACAAAGTTTATGCTAGCGATGGTACGATATATAGTATAGTCGAGGTAGCTTACAAACTCCGTTGTAAACAACTTCAACACCTATTGAGCCATCAACCTTTTGCTCACTTCCATCAGCTGTTTGTATAGGTGCTGCCGAGAATGACCTCTTGACATCTATTTGTTTTTAAATTTCTTCCACGTTTTTTCCCATACAGATGATCGAAGCTCCAGTATCCAATAAGCCATATAATTCGACGTTATTAATTAAAATTTTTGACCGCAGATCTTTAAAAGGATAAAAACTATTCAGAACCTTCAACGACTTCCGAACTTGCACACGTCTTTTAAAACTCGAGAATTTTTTTTGATATAACTTCCGAAACCGTACCGAATATTTTATTTCGACATTCATTATATTTTCGCAATTTTTCAAGATATCCATCCTCGTACAATTTGACATGTTCGATGATTTTTCAGACATATTGCAAACATTTTCAGACGAATCAGCCAAATTCAGAAAATGAACAGCATTGGGGACAGTATCATCCTGTAATGGCTCATGATCATGATCCTTACCAGACGGATATTGCTTCACCGTGTTCAATTCGGGCACAGCTGCTGAAATCCTGATAAATCTGTCGCAAATCTGAACCACGGACCACAACTTCGGAATCATCTCCGCCACAACTCAACTCTGCCCCGGTGCGCATCCCGTTTGACACTCCGTTTTCTGGTGTGCACGTTGTCTGCTAAATCTTGAGAAATCAGTGGTCTGGTTTCGAAACTCGTCAAGCATTGCTCGACGTACATCTCGCCAAGAGGCAAAGGGGCTAGATCTACGGAATAGCGAATACCAGGTTATAGCTTTGTCAAATAGAAAACGCCTTACATGAGCTGTAAGTGATTCTTCAGTAACATTATCGGCAACAGCTAACGACTCAAGTCTAAACAAGAATTCTTCAATAGGCAAACCTGAACGATTGCCAGAAAAGGATAAGTTCAATCTTTTAATAGGACTTGAAGATCTAAATCCACGACGTGAGAGGAAAGCCTGCGGTTGCACAAAGACAAAACGTGAATTATCGGGATAGAAATTATTAGGATTTGGTACAGAAATGGGTGCAGATATGTATCTCACGGCGAGCTTAAAGAGTTTTTTTCTTACACCGTAGCAATTAAAAATAATGCTAAAATATTGAAAACATATTTTTTTATTCAATATTTTTCACTTTTAATATGTGTGTACAAAGGTAACCCGTAAAATAAAAAATTTTCAATTTATAATTATAAGTAAATATTAAGTAATTATTCAAATGAAAATTTTCAAGTTAAAAAAACTTCATTCACTAAAATCATTTATTATTACTTTAAAAAAAGAATCTCATATATGTAGAACGTTTATTTTCTTTTTTTATATTGTAGGTACTAATATCCGGTATATTGCATCGGTCTGAATTCTAGAATAAAACTCCCTGACCTAAATTCCTACATCCTACTCAACAACTTGCCGAAGCCAAATTTTACCACGTGAAAATCAATAACAACCAATCAATAACGTGCACGTGCAATATTATGTAATCTATTAGACAATAAACCTGTTATTGTTCTACGTGTATGGAAAAGTCAATAATTACATGGTATCCCAAAAGGAAAAATAGGAAGCCTTAGAGAGGAAGGCATTTAGAAGGTTTAAAAAATATGAATGATATTTAGTAAAATTCTTAGGAAGATGTAAATGATGTATATAGAAGTTTAAAATATTGCGTTTTATGAAAAATGTGTTATGCACGTGCAAGGTGAATCAAGTCTTGAAAAAAATATTACGGTTTGATTATTTTCGTTCAATTACTTATAACAGTGTATTTTTCAAAATAAAATGTATAATTTACAGGGTAGTTGTTTTTCAAATTTCCTTTTCCTTTGATATTTTCACTAATAACCCAGTAGGAAATGAAAGCATTCTACATTCAATCGGAAGCCTTCTTTTCTCTATTCCATATAATATTTTTTTTACATGGGCATGTCATTGGCAAGAAGGCATTCCTAAGAAGGTGAGAAGAAGCATTCTGGATGCATTCCATAGAAGTGAAAACGAAAACAGTAGTTTTCGTTTAATTGCGTCTTGTAAGTTGCTTCAATGAGGTAATTAAGCAAAAAAAAAAAAAAAAAACACAAAAACAGTTTTTCAGTTCTGACATATTTATTTTCAAAATACTTTAAAAAAAATACAAAAATAACATAAAATAAAATATACATACTATATGTATGTACGTACATATGTGTAATTCAGTTCGTGTACAGTACATATGGTAAATTCTACCAAAAAAAAAAAAAAAAAAAACAAAAACATAACAATAATTATTAGAGGAAACATTGTTGAAATACAGACTTATACCAGTTTCAGAAATAAATGTTTATATACCTATGTATGTATTAGTTAATTATGAAAAAAGTCTGTAATTTTTCGTTGTTTTTTATCCCTCACAATTTCTTTTAGTAACTTTTGATCAATTTTATCAATTTCTTCGAAATCAATATTTTTCTGTTGCAGGAATTTACGAAGCACTTCTATCTTCTTATCTTGTTCTAATTCAGCTTCAACTTCTTCAGAATTGTTCAGAATTGTTTTCGTGTTCCAAAACTTCATTAATTATTTCACTTTCTGATAGCATACCATAACATTGAATATCATCATCGATTTTAACAAAATTTTGAAAGTCCTTGACAGGAATCAAACCTTCTACTTGGTCGTCTTCTAAACACAGAATAGATTCATCAACTAGTTCTTCTTCACTATGATCCTTGTCACAAAATATAAATTTAGCCTGAAAAAATAAATGAAATTGGGTATTGTAAATCATTGCTTCTTATTGATATTAGTGCAAAAGCTTACTTTTGTAAAACAATTGTTACGTTATGAAATTTTTTTTGTTGTTTGATTAGTCAAAGTTCAAGACCTCCTGAGGAGTCCTATCCGGTCTAAAAAGCGGGTTCCGGCTGCTTCAGCCTGGGCAGGGTTCTTGGACTCCTCCGGTCGGGAGGCATTCATATCAGTAACATAAAAGTAGACCGGTGAGTATAGGTATCCGATAGCTAAAATTCAGGAATCAGGATATATATATATGATGTATATAAAAAAAAAGACGTCAAACTTTTAGGACAGAACAGGGGCATAACAGGATATCTACCTGTCCTCTGCGGACCCGAGGCATCCCCCCACGGACCCCCTCCAGATCTCCCACCGTCCTCAGGGCCATCTCACGACCGATAAATTAAAGCTTCATGATTATTTTAGTACACCACATTTTCTTTATTTACCTTTTTTTTCCTTTTCGATTTCTTAAACAAGAAATTCATTTTTTTTTTTTTTTTTTTTTTTCTTTTAATATATTATTAAAATTTATAATTAATTAATTGATTATTAACATTTAAATTTGTATTTGACAGTAAAATTAAAAAAATTTATTCATATTAAAATCATAAAAACTAATTTCATAATTGTTATCAACCAAATTATTTAATTAAATCAGTTGTACTTCTTCAAGAAAATTACCATTTTTTTTTTTTTTTGTTCATTTAATTAAATTTATGTAATTGTATTAATTTATCATGATTATTATCTACAAAATCTACTAACAGTAATATATGATTTTTTTTTTCTTTTTTCTTATTTTTTCTTTTTTTTTTTCCAATTTACTTGTACGTATAACAAAAAAAATTAAAAAAAATTCTTTATAAAATATGGCATTAGGATAATTTTTTTTTTTTTTTTTTTTTTTTATGACCAATAATAAAATATGATAAATGTCTTTGTAATGATTTCAATGGATATGAAGTAAAACTAGTTATTTGATCTGAATTTACATTACAATTATTATTAATAATTATTAAAAACAAAAAATCTTCATATGATTTATCTATTTTATCTGAATTTGTGAAAAGGAAAAAAAAAAAAAAAAAAGCGTTCCTATTTTTTTTTTACAATATCAAAACAAAATCAAAGTTTTACCTAGCTTGGAAACTAGTTATGTGAATGTAAGCATGGTTGGATGGTGGTCAACTGGGGCTCCCACGTGGCGGTACCGTTGATGGTCCTCTAGCTTCGATGGTCTGGATTTCCTGATTTCTTTTTTTTTTTCTTTTTTTTTTTTTCTCCTTACTTTATACACATAGATATTTATTTATTTTTCTTTTTTTTTTCTAAATTTTTAGTTTTTCATTTTATAAAGATTTTTTCTTCTTATTTAACCTTTTAATTTTTAATTTGGATACACATTTTTCTTTTTATTTAAACTTGTAATTTCTAACTTTAATCAAACGTTTCTTTTTATTTAAATTTTCGATTTTAATTTTATAAAAACTTTTCTTTTATTTAAATTTTGCAATTTTTAATCTTATAAGAAGTTTTCTTTTTTTATTTAAATTTTTGATTTTTTTTTTTTCTCTTTTTTTTATTTATTTTATTTTTAATAAACATTTTTCTTTTTAGTTAAATTTTTTTGATTTTTAATTTTTATAAAAATTTTTCTCTTTATTTAAATTTTTGATTTTTAATTTTAATAACAATATTTTCCTTTCTATTTAAATTTTATTTTAATGTTTTTATTGTAATAAACATATTTCCTTTTATTTAAATTTTTAATTTTTTTTTATTTTCAATAAACACTTTTCTTTTTATTTAAACTTTTAATTTTTAATTTTAATAAAATTTTTCTTTTTATTTAAACCTTTGATTTTTAATTTTATAAAACTTTCTTTTTATTCCAAATTTGCAATTTTTAATCTTAAAAAAAAATATTTCTTGTTATTTAAATTTTTGATTTTTAATTTCATAAAAATTTTCTTTTCATTTAAATTTTTAATTTTTTTTATCTTAATAACAATTTTTTTTTATCTTTTATTTAAATTTTTAATTTTTTACTTGGATAAACATTTTTTTTTTTTTTTTTTTTTTTTTTTTTTTTTTTTTAAACTTTTAATATTTTAAGTTTTAATCAAACTTTTCTTTTTATTAAAATTTTCAATTTTTAATTTTAAAAAAGAATTTTTCTTTCTTTTTTTTTTTTTTTTCATTTTTCCGTCTCTTAATTAGCTATGATGAGGTAATTAAATGATATTTAAGAGATTATCGTGTATTAATGAACAAGACTTATCATCGAACATTCTGGTATATTCCATATATTACTTGATGAGTAATATATAGCGAGTAGGTAATATCAGCGTAATGGGGTACTTGACACAGTGTGTGTGTGAATTGAAATTAGTAAATCATTATGCTATTTATATAAGTAAATAGGCCGTAATGACTTTATATGGGTCTATTACGATGCATTGAATTTTATATGGGACACCCTACATGAGATTGAAATAGTATATGAAATATGACGTTTTACCGTCGGTAATTACTATTACATGCCTTTAAGGTTTTTTTAAGAGATTTTTAAAAAAAAATTGAATTTTAATAAAAAAAAAGTGAGTTGGAAATTAAGAGAAGGTTGATTTGAAATAAAAAGAGTAATTCACATGCATTTTCTAGAAATAGCGTGGTTTCTTTAAATATAATAAAAAAATCACGCCACCTCAAGTATAATGAACTGGATTAGGAATTTTGTTGCTTGTGTGCAACGGATTTTGGTTTACAGTTCATTTCTTGGAATTTTAAGTTGCAATTCCAATGAACTTCGGACTGTATTTTAAAATATGAATTGAATTATTTTTTTTTTTTTAATGTACAGCCAACTGAATTTGTACAGTGGCGTACAAAGAAGAATAGACCCATACAAAAAATTATGTAGCTGTCGCAACACAATTTTGAATGCATTTCTTTTCAACAAGCCACCACGAACATCTTACATAATGCAAAGCATTCAAAATGTTGATCGATTTCGAAAATTGTTCCACGGTCAATCCCTGTTCTAGAGCAAGAATTTGTTTTCGTATCATTATTTGTCTATAATACGTTTTAAAGGAATGAATAATTCCCTGGTCTAATGGCTGTATGATGGAAGTAGTATTAGAAGGCAAAAATTGAATTTCAGTGTTTTCCAAATTTTTATTTAACTTGTGACAAGCAGGGTTATCTATGAAAAGAACGATTTTTCTTTTTTCTTGTTTCATTTTTGCTTCCAATTTCAATATGATGTCTTCCCAAAAAATGCGTGTCATCCAAGCTTTATTATTGAAATAATATTTGATGGGTATGTCTTTGTTTTTAAAACACCTTGGATTTTTAGATTTTCCAATAGCAATAACGTCTTTATAGGTACCACTGGCATTACATATAAAGAGTGAAGTCAGCCTTTCTTTTTGAAATTTAATGTCTTTCGCTTCCGTTTCTTTTCGATTCATTGTGTGGTTTGGTAGTGCTTTAAAAAAACAATGCACTTTCATCCGCATTAAATACATTTTCGGCTTCATATTTATGTAAAATTTTTGGTAGAATATTTTCAGCGAATTCATGAGCACTATCAACGTTAGCAGAAACACTTTCACCGTGTATTTTTTTTAAAGAAATGTTTTCTCGATTTTGCCATCTTGATAACTAACCACTACTTGGTTCGAAATCACAATTCAGGTTTGTCGCAAATTCTTTGGCTTTGGTGAGAAGAATTAATCTTGAAATCATGGCTCCTTGTTGTCTTGCTTGATCAAACCAAATTGATAATGCATCTTCAACAAGTTTATTACTACCTTGTTTTCATGCGTTTTCTCTTATTATTTTTTGTTTTTGATATTTCAATAATTTTTTCTTCATTTTTTATTATTCTGTTGATAGTTGAAATGTTACATTTCATTTCTGTACATAATTCTTGTTTAGTTCTTTCTTTAGTTTTAATTTGTTGTATTATTTTCAACTTTTGTTTAAAAGTTAAACTTACGTGTTGTCGCTTTCCAAACATCTATTGTCGTACATATAGGAAGATACACATGGTGAAAACATTAATAATATTATAAAACATTTATAAATTATTTCAAATTCATGCACATCCAAATAATGGTCTTACCTTTTCCGTTAAAACTTTCACTTTTTCATTAACCACAGTTTTATTCAAAAATAATAATGTCTGTGACAATGAAAGGTACAATATATGCAATGCAATAACATAGAATTGTGAGCAAAATTTTTGACATGTCTGAAAATACCAGGGTTGTGACTTTTTTAAGTACATATCAGGATCATTAAATCGATTCTATCAATTATCGGAAAATGCAAAAATGGGAAAATTTCTTTACTGAGTTTGTTAATCGTTTAAACGAAAAACGCAATTAAGCGCAAGATAATTAACCGAAAACTACTGTACACTAAACCCCCAACATTCGCAAGGGATACGTTCCATTTAAACCTCGCATATGTTGAATTCGCATATATGTAGGCCCGAATGCAATACAAAATAAGCAGATAGGTTCCAAGTTTTCAGAAAAATTAACAAAAGTAAAAAATTAACCAAAATAGTTTAATTTTTTTGTGAAGTTGTAGGAGCAAAAAATTGTAGTATACTGAGTTGTTTGTTTTTTTTTTTTTTTTTTTTTTTTTTTTTTTTTTTTTTTTTTTTTTCATATAAAATTTGTTTATATGGAGCAATAGAATTTGGCATTTCTGCTTTGCAAATTGAAGCTCTTCTATCATTTGAATCAATCGATTCAACAAACGAAACCACTTCTTCGACCTTTTGTACCAAAATTTCCAAATTTTTTATGTTCAACTTGTCTGGTTGAGAGTTTTCCCCTTCGTCGTTCTTGTTATTTTCTGTTTGCTCAACGACTTCGGCAAGTTCTTCTATCGACAGCTCAATCTCATGTGCTGTAATCAGCTCAGTCAAATCATTTTCGTCCAGGTCCTGGAAACCTTCTCTTCCAATTTGTCTTCCAAGATTAACTAAATCTACGAGATTTACAGATTCAAATTTGGTGTTGACACATTCTGGCAGAAGACATTTCCATACTGCATTTATTGTTAAAGTCTTTATGTCAGTCCATGCTCTTTTAATATTATCAACTACATCAAGAATATTGTAATTCCGCCAGAATTCACGAAGAGTCGGTTTGTTTGGACCATCAGTAGCTTCAAGCATACTGTTAAATGTTTGGCTTAAATACAATTTCTTGTAGTTTGCGATTATCCCTTGATCCATAGGCTGGATAAGAGATGTTGTATTAGGTGGCATAAATACGACCTTAACATTTTCGTTCAAATCTTTTAAAACTGGAGGATGACTAGGTGCATTGTCCATAATCAATAAAACTTTAAATGCTCAATTTCACAAACTCAACTTCAAAAGCATTTAACAAACCAGTCATGAAAAATAACTGAAGACATCAACGCTTTTTTATTTGAACGCCAATATAAAGGAAGATTCTCTTTATTAACATTTTTTAATGCTCGAGGATTTTCTGATTGGTAGATGAGCAATGGTTTGCATTTCAAATCACCTTGGCCGTTTCCACATAATAGAAGGGTCAACCTTTCTTTCACAACTTTGCTTTTTTTCCTCCTGCGAAATGTATGTTCGACCAGGCATACGCTTCCTCGTTTGTTTTACTTTTTTGGCGGAAGTAGATGTAGAATTTTTAATTGATTCTTCTATTAATTCTTTTTCGGATCGGATCGATCGAAGGTTGATTCATTGACGGTATACAATCATCCAACATCTGATGCACTGTAAATTTTTTCTAGACGATTAATAATTTCGAGCTTCGTTTTTAAGTTCAATACCTTTTTTTTTTCTTCTTTATTATTCTACTTGATGATGCAGACATTCTAAAGGATTAAGTACACTGATATGCAAGAAAACTGCCACACTTTGAAAATTTCATATTTTCTTATAAATCCTTATAAGTCCTTTTTTGTCGGATTTAGTGATTAAAATTGTGGTAATTGAACGTGATTATTAAAAATGGATCATTTTCAATCGCTCAATCAAATTGACTTTTTTAAAAATTAATTTGTAAACCATATTCTTTAGCCGTATTTAGCACTAGTTTTAATCTTTCATCTTTAGCCAGAATAATAACATCATCCATGTATAATAACAAAATTCCATCATTTTGCAATTCTCTGAATACACTATTCATATACCTTTGTAACCTTGCAGGTGAATTACAAAAGCCGAAAGTTACTTTTTTAAACTGATAAAGACCCCTATGTGTCACGAACGCTGTGTACTTTCTACTATCTTTTTCTACATTTACATGAGAAAACCCATCCTTTAATCGATAGTACTAAAAATAAAAGAAATTTGTAAACAATCAAGCTGGTCTTCTAGAACTGCCATTGGATATATGTCTTTTATTACCACCTTATTCAATCTTCTGTAATCTACACATACACGAGATGAACCATCTTTTTTTTAACCAATACCACTTGGCTAGCGAATTCTGACGAACACGGCTCTATAATATCATCAGCTAACCATTCATTTATTTGATAATTTAGAATATCGCTCTCGCTATATGGTAATCCACGAGGACAACTATAAATTGGTGTTTCATCCTTCAAGGCTATTCTCATCTCCATGTCTATTGATTTTGTCTTATCAGGTTTATAATCACATATGATGTCATTAATTTCACCTCTTATTACTTTATTGGTGATATGCATTAAATCAACTTTGTTTGGATTTTCATTTATCTCAATATTCATAATTGGTAAATCTCTATTTATCGGGTTGTTCGGAAAGTAATTTCGTTTTTTTTTTTGTGGTAATGAAAGACAGTTTTCGTATAATAAACAAATACTTTATTAAATTATATATTGGCCGTTCTGGTCCAACACCTTTTGCCATCTTTCTGGTAGTAGCATAATTCCACGTTCATAAAATTTTTGGTCTTTGCTGGCAAAAAACTGATCGAGGTGGTTTTTGACCTCCTCATTTGAGGTGAAGGTTTTACCGTCTAAAAAATTTTGGAGTGACCGGAACAAATAATAATCCGATGGTGCCAGTTCTGGAGAATATGGTAGGTGTGGCATTGTATCCCATTCAAGCTGTAAAAGCTTTTGGCGAGTGACCAAACTTGTGTGAGGTCTCGCGTTGTCTTGGTGAAACACTACACCTTTCCTGTTGATTAGTTCTGGCCTTTTCTGTTGAAGTGCATCATTCAGTTTGTCTAGCTGATGACAGTAGACTTCCGAATTAATCGTTGTGTTATCCGGTAAAAGCTCAAAAAAACGATTCCTTTAAAATCCCACCAAACAGACAGCATCACCTTTTTTTGGTGAATATCGGCTTTAGAAATGGTTTGAGCCGGTTCATCTTTTTTGCTCCATGACCTCTTGCGTTTGACGTTGTTGTATATAACCCATTTTTCGTCCCCAGTGATGATGCGCTTCAAAAACGGATCATTTTCGTGACGTTTGAGAAGCGAATCGCAGACGTCAATGCGGCGACACAGATTTCTCTCTGTGAGAATATGGGGAACCCATACATCGAGCTTCGAGGATAATCCCAGGCCTTTCAAGTGGTCATAAACTGTTGAATTTGATAAATTTAACCTCAATCCGATTTCACGTGTTGTTATTCGCCGGTTCGCATCAACTAATGCCTTTATAGCGTCTTTATCAGCTTCAACCGGCCTTCCCGAACGTGGTGCATCTTCGACATCAAAATTGCCGGATCGAAATTTAGCGAACCAGTTCTGGCACTGGCGTACTGTCAACACACCTTCTCCATACACATCGGTCAATTTCTTTCTGACTTGAACAGCATTTTTACCCTTTCTGTAGTAAAACAGTAAGATATGTATGTCGAAAATGCTGCTTATCGCTCTCCATATTTAAAAGGGCACCAACCAAAAACTACTGCGTAGAATTAATTGGAATTTTTCACACACAAGCCTTGCTATATGAGCTCTCAAAGCATATAATAATTATACGTCTTAAGTGTGAAGTTGGGTGCAAAAAAATACAATTAAATCCTCTGTCGGGAAAAAACGAAATTACTTTCCGAACAACCCAATAATTTTTTTATCATTACATCATCTTTTTTAATAATAATTTCAGCTTGATTTAAGAAAGGACTACCAAATATTATTTCATTCGGCATGGCATCATCTGGTACGATTTAAAAAACCATATTATATTCAGCATTGTCTAAAATAACATTTTCCTGAACACTGCCCATTGCATCTATTTTCTTTCCTCCAGAACCATACATACTTAATTTAGATTCTTGAAAATTATCTAACCAGGCTTTTTTTTACTGCATCTTGACGTATAATATTAACTACACTACCTGTGTCTATCAGTGCTGAAAACCTTATATCATTAATTGTTACATCTTTGCACATTCTATTCATCACAGGTGTTGCCACAACATTAACAACAGTACTTTTATCGGTTTTATTAAATTTTCTTTTGATTTCTATACATTGTGGTGCTTTATATCCAAACCCATTACATTTGAAACATTTGACACCTTTCTCTTTTAATACACAATCTACTGCTTTGTGCCCTAGACCTCCGCAATTGAAACACCGCAGTATTTTTTTAACTACCTTCTCAATTTTATTGCCGAAATCTTTGCTAAGTATCTGCTTTTTAAACTTGTCTGTTTTGTTTACTATACATTCATTTCTGTAATTCTTTAAAATTTTTACTGCCATATAACTGATTTTTATTTGCAGGTGAATCATTGATACCTTCTATTACGTATTGTATTAAAGATTTATTATCAATATCACCTCTGGCAGCTTCTTTCATATTTAAATAGTATTCATGTACACCTTCATTGTTTTTCATTTTACGTTTTGTTAATTCTTTATGTAGATTTATCACGCTTATTTTTTCAGAAAATTCTTCTAATAATGCTTTCTTTAATCCAATCCATGATTTTATATTTCTTTCATATTGTACGAATAACTTAGCAAGTTCTCTTAAAGATTTTTTGGCAAAAATATATTTTTGCAAATTGTTCCATCTAAGGAATATTGCTAATTCCTCGAAGTCAGATACCCACTTTTCTACTGGATAATTATTTTCACCATCAAATATACTAAATTTACTAGAGTGCAAAAGGACTAAAAAACTAAATTTCGAAACTATGTCCTGTCCGGATATTAGGATATAATGCGTGAAGCCGGCTAGACATTAGGTATTAAATGAAGTAGAAATAAACAAATTTACTTTAGTATGCTTTTTATTTATTCTTAAGAAATCATTACAATTCGTAGTCAAAAATGAAAAATATAAATAACAAAATTTTAAAAATAAAAAAAAATCCACTTTTAAAACTTAATTTTGAATTTTAATTTTTATTACAAGAGTACCAGGTAAACCTGGGTACTCCTCGCCCGCATCACGACCCGCCTGGGCCTTTTGGCGACTCGACATACATTTTAATACAAAAATACACTTAAAAAACTACTGTGTACATATTTAATTAAACATATTATAAAAACTATTTCTCACTTTTTTTTTTTTTTTCTTTTTTTTTATTATTTATTTATTTTTTTTTTTTAGTTTTAACAACTTTATTAAGAAAATATGTATTTTATTAATAGGTTTTTATTCTATTATTATTATTTATTTTTATTTATTGTTTATTATTATTTTCTTTTTTTTTAAATAAATTCAATTATATGAGTTAAAATGAAACAAATTGTATAAAAAGATTTTTTTTTTAAAGTTTTTTTTTTAAATTAATTTTTTTTTTTAAAAAAACAAATAGAATTTAAAACTTAATATTGCTTAAAAATTATAAAACAAAAATTAATTAAAATTCGCTTAAATACTAATATAGATACTAATAATGTTATATTAAAATTAATATATATATAATATTTATATTAAATATTATCATTATTTTGACTTAAAAAATTATTTATTTTTATTTTTTTTTTTTTATTTATTTATATTTTTTTTTCTACAATTTATTTATTAAATTTAGGTCTTTTAAAATTTTAAATAAAATAGAATCAAGATTTCGGTTTGATTTAAAAAACTCTGATAGATCGAAATCATCTATTCCCAAGGTAGTCAACTTTTGCCGAACAGCTCTGCATTCTTTGAATTAAGTGTAGGAATTTTTATGATTATGTTCATTGCAGTAGGCACACAAAGATGTAACATTAATACATCTCGGAAAACCATATGTCAGCCTCGTGTGACCTGAACGCAGCCTAATTAGAATCATTTGCTCAACTCTATTTAGAGACGAGTCGAAAGATGGTGTTATTAGCCGACCGTTGATTTCATGATAAGTTGCAATGGTTTCAGAGTCACTCTTCCGGAATCTACTAATACGTCTATCGTTAAGAGTTTTCAAACCTATTCTGAACATGGCATACGGACTTAGCAGAACGAAAATTGCGTACTCCTTTATACTATGTATATAAGACTTAGCCATAAGATCTGCAAATTCATTACCAGCAATACCGACATGAATAGGTATCCAACACAATAACGAATCTCTCTCTATTAGCAAATTTCTAACCATTACAACTAAACTTTCATTATTGTTGTTATTCTTTATCGCCTGCACAGCAGATAAAGAATCTGAAAAAATCATGAATTTTCTATTAATGTACTTCCCTTTTAACCCAGCGGCCAACCACACAGCTCCCAACTCGGCATCGAAAATCGTCGAGTTCTTGGCTAGTCTTTTAGCAAACAAAGACATCCAATTACCAGCTTTGTTCTTGTGCACAACCGAAAAACCAACACCAATACTAGATTTACTAGCATCAGTGTAAATGTGCATTCTGTCATTGTACTGATCACATAGCTCCAAATGTGCAGCTCTAAAAGTCACATCGTTAGTGTTATTCCTACTGAATTTAGCCAACTTATCAATGATATTTCTATTAATTTGTCTTTCCACTATTGAGTTAACAATTATAGGAGGTGGGTTTGGAAATTTACCGCCAAGTTCAGAGATTAGACAAAACGCTCTACGAAGAGTAGATGTTCTAATTCTGAAATTGAGGTTTAAAAAATTATGAGCTAAATCGAATAAAGGGGATCTAGAGTCACCTACTTGCTTAGTTGCTAACCTCAACCTTAATTTCCTAATTCTGTCCTCCACATTCCATACTCCACACTCTGCAAGCAGAATGGGAATAGGCGTGGAACAGAAGGCACCAAAAGCCGCACGGAGGATCTTATTGCAGGTAACCTGAATTTTATTTCTATAGGATATTGGGCAGTCACCGATTAAAGTTAAACCATAACCGGATATTCCATAGATCAAGCTTCTGGCCACAGGAATAAGAGCTGATGGCGGTGCTCCTAACTTACTTGCTGCAAGACACTTAATCAAATTCAGTACTTTGTCTAATTTGGTCAGTACCTGATTTGCCTGAACCGTCCATTTTAGATTTTTACAAAAAATAATACCTAAAATTTTTAACTTGCTAACTGGATTAATTGTACTATTTTTGATTTTAATGCTTTTTATGTTACATTTTTTCTTACGACAAATATGTAAGAAGTCAATTTTATCAAGGGAAAAATTACTACCATTCATCTCAGCCCATTCAATTGTAGTCTCTGTAGCGTTCTACAATGAATTCATAATCTCGTTATTGCACTTAAATGCACACAACAATAAGTTGTCAGCGTACGGCTTAATGTTTGGAAATTTTAAAAGATCTGTTAATAATGAATTAAAAAATATAGTAAGTAAAACAGTAGCTAATGGAGAACCTTTAGAAACCCCATTATCTAGTTGATATGTGTTAGAGATATAACTATTGACTCTGACTCTGATTTGTCTGTTGGACATGAAACTATGAATAGTTTTAACAAAACTTGGATCAATACCCCATGTGATTAATTGTTGGCATACGAAAATGGATGGAATCTTATCGTATGCTTTTTCAAGATTTAGTGACAAGACGCTTGAGTGATCACTGGATGACAAAGAAGAGGCCATCCCCTCTTCCATGTCATGAAGAAGCGTAAGCGTACCTCTGTGACGACGAAAACTATGTTGACCAGGATGAAAAAGGGTTTCTGAAATAATTTGAAGGCGTTTGCAAATGATTTTTTCTAAAGTTTTAGAAAGACATGATATTAAGGAAATTGGTCTGAAATCTAATGGTGTTTTAGAAGTATTATTGGTTCTAGAAATGGGTATCAACATAGCCAACTTCCGATCGTGTGAAAAAGTGCCTTTATTAATTATGTTTGAGTATAAATTAATAATTCTAATCTTAAGCACCAGTGGAAGTCTTCTGATCATACAATAAAAGATTTGATTAAAACCAGAAGCAGATCCTTTAAATGAACTAAGAGTATCCTCTAGTTCATCTAATGAAACCTTGTATGGTAGATTAAACCTATGTTGATAGTCACTATTTAAATAAAAACTTTATTTTTGATTTAGAATAGTATCGGATAAGTTTAAGTCACTGGATACAGAAGACCATGCTTTAGCAAATTCATAGGCAATATGTAAAGGATCTGTAAAAGTAATACCATTTGACACTATCGATAAGATGCCTGAAGTAGGTTTGCCATAGAGGCGTTTGACCTTACACCATGCATCCTTCACAGAGTCAGATGGATTAATAGAGTTGGTGAATACATGCCAAGATTTTTGTTTAGCGATTTTGGTAGATCTCCTGACTTGCGCTGTCAGTTTTCGAAAGATAACAAGGTTCTCAACAGAGGGGTATCTTTGGTACTTTTTCCAAGCCCTGTTTTCAAAGCCAATCATCTTTTTGATATTATTATCCAACCAGAGCGGTTAAATATTCTGTTAAGAGGAATGATACGGAATAGATAGAAATGCAGCTGATCTAGTAATCCTTTTAATGTTTGCTGCTTCACGATTTATTATGTTACTCGTCGGAAATATATAGTCTTGTTTTAACACAGCTTTTGAGAACTTACCCCAATCAGCTTTAGCCTCAACAAGACGAAGTGATCTCTTTTGAATTGCCAAAGCAATTGTGTTAGTTATAACTAACGGAAAGTGATCACTTCCTTCCGGATTGTTATGAACGGACCACGTGAAATTATTAGAAATTGGACCAGAGACAATGGTTAAATCTATAGCTGAAAACGTTAAATGCTGATACGACATAAAAGTATATGCACCATCCTTCAATAACGAGAAATTCGAGTTTGAAATGAAGTCTGCAATTAAATTACCTCTTCGATCAACTCTATCATCGCCCCATAGGTGGTGATGTGCATTGAAATCACCACCCAGGACCAAATTGACTAAAAAGTTGCTCAAGTAGGTTGGTAGAAATTTTAATTGACCGAGGAATGTATATAGATGATACAGTAATAGGAGGAGAAGTATGTATACTAAAAGACAAATTTAAAATGCTAGAATTTATATTGTAACAGGAGTGACCAATAGCAGATCTGATCAAAATACCTACACTATGACAGGCATTCTGAGACCCACTATCCGAGAAATAACCAGTGTTGTGCATGTAATCTACATAGCGTAATCTATTCGTTTATTTACGTGTAGACAATGATGTAGACTATGCCAACGCTTTCAATGTAAACAATGTAGACAATTTCAGCAACTGTATACAATACTAAAAATCTCATATTAATTCACTCATAATTTCGAAATAAGAAATTGGTTTGAAGATAATATGAGTAATAGACAAAAAACTCTAACACTAAATAATATAGATGATAAAAACATTCTTTTATAGTAAATACTTCTATTTAAAACCTGTAAGTTCTAAAACAGCTCTAGATCGATGATTCAATATTCTTTATCTGGAAATTGTAATTATACAAAATGTATGTTCTTGTAGATACTTTTATTTTTTTGAAAAGGCAATAGAAATAAAAATAAATAAATAACGCAAGTCTGTATAGAAGTAACTTTTATTTTGTGGAACGCTTGAAAACTATTATTACATAATTACAAATATACTAATTTTCAGCTTCAGATTCAGACTCTATATCGAGGTCTTCATAATTAACATTCTTTCCTGAAATTTTCAGAGAATAATAAACGTGAAGCAGCTTTTTTGATCTTTCGAAAGAAAGCTTATTCCTTATCGGAGTATGTATATGAGCCCAACTAGAGAAAATTCTTTCGATTTGAGCTGATGATGCAGGTATTTGAAGTAATTTTGTTGCTAACCTTGCCAACTGAGGACAACTGATTCCAGCCATACTCCAAAATACTAGTGGCTTTTGTACATTTTTTTCATACAAAACTTGAAATATTCCTGTACGATTTCTAAAACAATCCCATTCCTCGATTCCATCGCCATCAAGATGTTTAAATAAAAATGCATTTATAGTACTTTTCTGCAAATTGTTTAATTCATCATTACTGTAATGAGGATGGAAATAATATGCTAATAATGCATATTCATTAATGGCCATATTTTTTCTGTGTGTTAAACTTTCCTTAAATTTATTTTGAAACTTTCCTGGCAGTTCAAGTTTTAGCCACATATTTACAGCGTCTGCGGCTGGAGAGTCTAGCTTCTGACATACATTTATTAAATTACATATGGGATCGAAAAGTTTTATATGTTCTTTCACATCAGTTATGAAGTCATCATCAAAAATTAATTTTACTACACTCTGTTTAACCTTTTTAAACTTTTGATCAGCAGCTATTACTTTCATGTACTCCAAATTTATAATTAAAGAATTATATGCATCCCTATACGTACACCATCTCGTTTCACAAGGTAACTTCACGCGTTTGCCACCTTTCTCGACAATTGCTCGCTCAAAATCTGGTTGTTTGTATTCTTTCAATACTGAAGTAACTTTATCCTTTAACGTTTTATCCAAAACATCTTTTGCTAATAGGTTTGCTGTGTGGCTATTACATGTGCTGTGCCAAATCACATGGCTGGAAATTCTTCCCATTTTTACCATTGAACTGGCATTGTCAGATACTACAGCGTAAATATCAGTATTGTAGAGCTTTTTTGCCATATCAATGGACTGAAAAACAATTTCAGTTAACTTCTCTGCAGTTTCAGACTCTCCAGTCAGATCCCATGCATCCAGAAATGCCTGATTCCCGTTTGCGTTGTGGATCATACAGAGTACTATTTTGGAATTTGTGGATGTATTCTTCCAGCCATCGATCAATAGGACAGATTCTGGTTTCATGTTAGTCTGTGCTAGTTTCATACATCTTTCATAAGAATTATCAAGCATAGAAGTAGACAATACTCTTCTATTAGGCATTTTGTTAACATATGCTGGTCTCAGTTTACGTAATAAATTTTTAAAATACACTGATTCTATAATACATAGTGGCAAATTACAACCGAAAATGAAATTTGCTAATTCAGTATTTATTTCTGATACATCCTTTTCTGTTAAGTGATCAATATAAGTTGAAACACCACCACGCTTGCTTGTGGATTTTTTAAAAATACTTTTTGATTGCCCTGATGAAGAAGATAATGATACAGAAGAACTAGACACAAAATCACTGTAAGATAATGCTGCTACTGAACAGGTATTCTCAACGTTCTGGGCTTTCTCAATTGAGATATTCATTTCCTAAAATTATGAATATACAAAAAATTTATTGAGACATTGTTTAAAATTTATTGCTTACCTGAATCTCTAAGTTTGAGGTTATGGCTTGTGTTTCTCCCTGATTCTTTGACATTTTATCATCACTGTTTTCATTTAAAACCTAAAACGTAATCATAATTATAGAAAACTCAGTTTTCTGAAGAAATTTCAAACAAAGATCTTACAGAGGCACTTTGTGCTAATTCAATCGATTCAGTACAGTTATTACCATTATCCAAGACTATCAAAACTTCGTCATCATTTGATTTTTCATACACTTTGGCGATTTCTAATTTACAAATGTTTCTAAAAAAATTTAAAATAACCAATATTTTAGATCTTCATAGTTTTACTCTTAAAGATCTAATAAGTAAGTATGAAGTTCTACAAAATGTATGTAGGTATGTACCTATGACGTTTGAGCCGGTCTGCTGCTGTATTCTGCAATCGTTTTTTACACCCAACACAAATAGCACAATATTTTCCATTACTTTTAATTTTAATTAAACTGAAGCCTAGTTTTTCAAAATTTTCGTTTTTTGGCCTGCCTGGCATTTTAAAGTGAAAGTAATTGTCTTCTAAGGGTTCTAAGTATTCAAATCAAAATCAATATCAAGTATTAAAATAACCACAAGTGAAATAAGAATGACAGCTAAACTAAAATGACAATTGACATCTTAATTGACGTTTACACGTAGTCTACATTATCTACATAAAGTAGACATAGTTTACTCATAGTCTACATTGTCTTCATTCAAATCAATTATTTACACAATTGTTTACGTATTCATGTAGACTTTCATAGATTACATGTAATTGCACAACACTGGAAATAACATTTGAATCCTCTAAACATCAAGTTCAAGTTTCTTGTAGTAGAATTATATGAGGTTTGTATTGGTTAATTAATAATTCTAAATTACCTTAGTTAGCACGAAAGCCTCTAATGTTCCATTGAACAATAGTTAATTCTCGAGAACAATTTGATGTTATATTCATTAGGATTGACTTAGTTAATTATTCTATTTAATAGAATAAAACAAGTCAAAAGGAGAGGTCGGCAGCCATTTGTTTATGTAAACAAAAAGCACTAAACAATAATCTCCTTAGTAGGTGAGTCTAAACTCATTTCAAAGTCTTCTATATTATATAAATTCTTTTTAAAATTAACCTCAAAAGGTATTTCAAACTGGTTATATTTATTCATGTATTCAATGAAGGATAAATTACTGTTAAGAAATTTTTATTATTTTTTTTATAAATGTTTCTACTAAATCTTTCGATTCCAAAGTTAAATTATGAAGGCTGTTCATCTTTAAAATAGAAGTTTTATTAGTAGGAGTCTTTTTATTGTTTGAATTATTAATATTAGATTTTGATTGAATCTTACTATCTAAATAAGCTGATTTAATAGTTTTTGTAGGTGAGATTACATTTGGTGGCTTTGGAGTTGATGTGTTTGAAGTTTTTGATGATATTGAAATTGGATTTATTTTTGAAATATTATTATTGTTATTGTTATTTTTTTTATTGGGAATACTTTTTGGAATGGACTTATCTTGACTGGTAGCTGCTTGGGCAAAGCTAACCATTTTATCTAAAATTGAACTGTTATTGCTATTATCTACATTAACTAAATTAGTGGCGTAATATTTTTTGCGCGCCTGATACTTTGTACATTTTGTCGTGTTCATAATTTTTAAAATTTCTTTTTCTCTGATGAAACTTGGACAATTCCTATCAGAGGACGAGTGATTAGTTGAATTACAATTAAAACAGTACTTGCCGTTGCATACATCTGTATGCTCAGCTGGTAAGTTGCATGTTGCGCATCGTTTTTCTACACCACTGCAGCTGTTCTTTGTATGTCCAAGTAGCTGACATAAAACACACCTCATTGGATTTTGTATATATTTTCTAACTTCAATCCTTTGAAAATATATATCAATTGTAGAAGGAAGACGATATCTATTAAAAGTTAGAATTATTGAACCAGTTCTTATAAACTTATCTCCCTCTTTTCTAGTAATATGTTTAGCTTCTACCACATTTTCACAAGCTAAACCTTGTACTATCTCCTCTTCGGAAGTAAAATTGAGAAGTTGCGAATAAATAACTCCTTTACAATTATTCAATGTTCTATGATATGAGTAATTAATTTTAATTTTATTACCAGCAGTAAGTTTTAGATTGTCTGTTTTGATGAATTTTTTTGCTATATTCTTATTTTTCACCAGAATAAGGAAGTTACCATCTCTAAGAAAGGAACCTCTTATGATCTCGGTGGAGATGGATTTTATAGCTGATGAAATAAGGAAAGGATTGAATTCACTCAACTTTCTGTAGTTAGAGACACAATTTATAATACATCCATAGAAACTTCTTCCATACAAGATATTATTATATATTTTGCTTCAGGCTCATTTTTATTTGTTTCCTTTAATATTGGAAAATAAAATTGATCATTAATTTTTAATCCTCTTTTTCTGCTAATATTTTTTCATTTTGCTACAGGACTACTATTTTCAAGTATATGAAAATAATTAGATCCTCCTCCCGCTCGTAAGGGCTCCATATAAAAAGATTTTATTATTTATTTTATTTTTATTTTTTACAACTATGTGTTGCAACACTTATAAAAAATAAACGTAATTTTAAATTTAAATAAAATAAACTACACAAAAATTTAATGTACAGAATGCGCAGGTCTTATAAATTTTATTTTCTTTAATTTTCTTATTATTTATAAGTTCCACACAAATTTAATGCGCAATTGCGCAGGTCTTATTATCTATAAGTTCACCAAAAATTTAATGCGCAGGTCTTACGATCTATAAGTTCCACAAAAATTTAATGCGCAGGTCTTAATATTTATTAGATCCACAAAAATTTATTGTGCAGTGGGTCAATTCTGTTTCGGTGCAGTGAAAACATGAAAAAAAAAGTTTACACTTGACGTTTTACACACTGTTTTCACTTTTTCACTGCACTGTACCCAAATAAGCGATTCTTGTTGCGTTCGTGCAAACATAGTGCTGAATGAAGTGCTGAATTGAATTTTTTCACCGACGTGATATGAGAACTGTCAAATCAAGTAAAAAAAAGTTGTGTTTTTGTATTGTTTATTGTAAAAACTTTTAATTTTAACTAAAATTGTAAAATGCCTTCTTTTATTATACAAATTATTGTAAGAAATGAACAAAGAAACAACAGAAGGTAAATTTATTCAACATTACAACATAATAATATAATGTGATATTAACTTAAAAATTTGTTTTTAGACGAAATATGAGAATTTTACGACGAAACTTGCGTGATACTCAAAATCCTTTTGAGATGCTTCCGGATGAGTGTTTTATCAATTTGTATCGTTTTCCCAAGCATTTATGTTTGGAACTGTTAGAGGAACTTCGTCCGTACATCACAATATCTCGCAAAATACATGGAATTGATTTGAGTATCAAAGTATTAAGTGCTTTGCGATTTTTTGCAACGGGAAGCTATCAACGTGCAGTAGGGCAAAATAATTTGTCTTCTTTGTCACAAACATCTGTCAGTCGTTGTATCAGCGAAGTTGCAATAGCTCTTAACAGAATAGCTCATCATCATGTAAAATTTCCTAACGCAGAACAGTATTCTGATATAAAGAGAAAGTTTTTTGAGTTCGCATCTTTTCCAAGTATAATTGGCTTAGTGGACGGAACACATATTAAAATAATGGCACCAAAAAAGGAAATAGAGCATGTGTATTATTGTAGAAAAGGTGGTCATTCTAAAAATGTTCAGATAGTTTGTGACGCTGATTATATTATATTAAGTGCTTCTGCACGTTTTGGAGGAACAGCTCACGATGCGTACGTTTGGCGGTGTTCTTCAGCAAAAATAGCTCTTCAGGACAGGTACTCTAGTGGTGAGAGAAACTTCTGGCTACTCGGAGACAGTGGGTATCCATTACAACCATGGTTGATGACGCCTATCGAAGATCCAACTTCAGAAGCTGAAGAAAAATATAACATTGCCCATAAAAAAACAAGAAGTCACGTCGAAAGATGCATTGGTTTACTTAAAAGTAGGTTTCGCTGTTTATCTAAGGAAAGAACATTGTGCTACAGTCCAGAAAAAGCAGGCCTAATTATAAATGCATGTATTGTACTTCATAATATCCTAATCAGAGCAAGAGTACCAATTCCTGATGAACAAATTGTAGAAGAGGAGTTGAATGAAAATGAAAATGAATCGGAACAAGAATTAAATACTGATAACTTATTAGGTCAAGGTCGAAGGATACGATCTTCTATTGTTACCACAAATTTTGCTTAAATCGCTGCTTTCAGTAATCAACATATAAATAAAAGATTATTTTATGTACTTTCTTTCAAATACATATATTTTCGTCATTTAAACTTATTTAAACTAAATTGTAATCTTAAAAATATTGAATAAAAAAACTATTAAATCTAATTTTATTAATTCTAACTCTTTTTTTAATGTAAACTTAATTTCTACTATTTTTAAGCTCATTTAAAATTTCTTTTAAAGTTCTTTTTATTTCTTTTTTTTCTTCTAAATCTAATTTTCTAATTTCTATTTCTTCTTTTTTCAATTTAATTTTTTCTTCTTTTAAAAGAACTTTTTTTTCTTCTAATTTTAAGAAGTCATTATAATTGGCTTCATTATTTGCTGTCCTACGATGACGAGTTGGTCGTTGTAGCCCAGGTCTTCTAGATGATGAAGCTTCTGGAGGAGCTGTTGGTGCTGAAGTTTCTGAAGCAGCTGCTGTTGAAGCTTCTGGAAGGGCTGTTGATGATGAAGCTCCTCCTCTGTAGGTCAATGACTCTGGTTCGTCTTCGACAGTTAACATAATTTCTCCCTAAAGAAAATATAATGTAATTTACAAATTTTAAATTCAAGTAGGTATTTTATTCACTTACGATCGGGTTAAATCCTAAATCTCTTGTAACGATATCTCCATCAATATTTCTATAGTTGATAATTTTGATTAGCCTTTCTTCTAAATCTGATAAAGGCTTAGCTCCTCTGCCATTGACTCCACTTCTACTTTCGATCTCTTTGATTTTTTGAGCATTTGATTTTGTATGTAGTCTAAAATAAAAAAAAAAAAAATTATTATGTATCAAGAAATAAAATGTTATATATCACCTCCAATCCGTCCAAAATTTACGCCATTGTAAATGATTTTTAAATGCTCCTCCAATGGCATTCAGGTTATTTGCCAATTTCTTCCACTCGGCTTCCTTGTGCTTCGCACCATCCACGGTCTGAAATCTTTAGAAAGATATTGAAGAGATTTTTAATAATTGTAAACATGAATTTAATAATAATACACTTACCTGTCGTGTGCTAATTCTAAATTTTCCTCTAAATAATTGATGAGGAATTGTTTTTGCTCCTCGCTTGCCCTTTTGCCTCGACAAGTCTTTTCCATTTCTTTTATTTTTTTTTCTTTTTATTACTAATAAATAAAAATTTTAATTATAAATTTTTTTTACACTTGATAAATTTCACTGATACTTTTCACAGTGCAAAAAATATTTTCATATGAAAACTTTTTGACATATTTTTGCACGTTTACACTGTATTAGAATCGGAGTTAGCAGTGTAAACGTGTAAACTGTTTACACGTCTTCACTTCACCGAAACAGAATTGACCCACAGATCTTGATTTTTGTACATCACTAATTATAATTCCTCCTTATTACTAGGGGAAAAAATGCCACTATTTTCAAATAACAACTTATTATTATTATTATGTTAAGTATTGAGCACCTGCAAAAATAATTTACCGTTATAATAAAATAAGTTGACTATTACACTATGCTATTGATTAATTGATTAATTGATTAAAGTTATCTAGAAGTTATTAACGTTAGTTAAACTTCACTACACTTTATTTGAATTGATATATTTAATGAATTATTATTTAATTATTATTATTAAATAATAATAAAAATACAAAACACAGGAAAACAAAAAATTAAAAACACAACCACATTTGTCCGCTGTCGTAACGAGACTGTCCACTTTTGAAAAGTTCTAAAACAAAACAAATTCAATTTATATAGTATAGGTGTATACAAAAAATTAATTGTTAATTAAACTTAAGTATGAAATTCCACAAAGCACTGTCTATCTTTTGAAACGCAGAGGAAAACATCACAGCTCATACACTTAAATCTAGTTTTTTTTGAACAGTTTATATTCCTACAACGCATGCACTTATTTTTATCATCAATTACACAAATTACTAAGTGTTTATTTTCAGTCAAACGCACATCTCTTGGAGGAACAGGAACTGCAAGTTTTTTCTTTTTTGCGGAAGAATTTTAATTTTCATATGCATCTATAGCATTTGAAACGTTTACATTTCTTTTTCTAGTAGAGCTGTTACAAGTTGCCATAGATAATGATTCACCAATAAAAATTTTAAATTCCAGGAGATCCATAAGCTGCGATTTTCGAGCACCTAGCGATAGCTGATCCTTTTTATATAGCACCTAAGAATTAGCTATGGCCAAATCAAGAAAATGCCAAAACACACGAAGAGGCCATTTTTTTGTCTTGATTATGATACGATAGTATAATATTAATCGATCAATTAAGACAACTCCACCCATAGATTTGTTGTATCGCATTATTGCATTTGGATATGGTACTTGAATGTATTTTTTGCTTTTTTTATCCCATCTTTTTACATATTGGACTGGTTCTGATCCTACTGATGTAGATGCTAACAGTACGGATTTATTATCCATCCATTTCAATAATACGATTTTTCCATCTGCTCTTACAAATTCAGTAAAACTGCCTCTGCCGCGTTTTTGTAATTCTTTGTCAGGCAACAATTTTAATGAGACTTCTCGTGGAACTCTGTTATTTTGAATAGTACCAGTCGCATGCAAATTCTTATCGACCAGTAACTGGAGAGTATTGATGGAAGTAAAATATCTGTCAAAAAATATTTCAGCTCCTTCTTGTACATCTGTGACAAGTTTTTTCACTACACTTCCACCAATACCTAAGATCCGATCCGGTTTACCATCAGGCCATGTATTAGCCCCTTGATAGATGAAAAAATCACAAATAAGACCATCAGGAGAAGCGAGAACAAAATTCTTCAAACCAACAGGATTGGGCTTTCCTCTAACATACTGTTTCAATTGTGTTGAACCTGTGAATGGTATCATTTGCTCATCTATACTGAGCTTTTCAGATTTTTGAAGAGCGTTACATGTTAGTTTAACGGCGTGCAGTATAGGTTGCACCTTCCACAATTTATTTCTTAATTTTTCTTCTTTTGATATAGCCAATATCGACAAAATGCATGTTGTTTCTTAGTTTAAAAAATCTATCTCTGGGAATTTGTGTGATTGCAGGCACTCTCAGTTGTGGTCGATAATACATGCGAACTCTCGGCAGTTTCATACATCTTGCTATAATGTGCGCTCCTACTAATTTTTTGTATTCATCCTTTTTTGCATAAAGTGGGCTATTTGCTTGTAAAGATCTTATGTTACTTTGTTCAGTAACCAGTTCCCAAAAATCATCCCCAAAATATTTTGAAAAATAATCAAGAGGTGTCCAGGACTCTCGTTCACCAGCATTCCAAATTTCTTCATAATTGTCAATATCATTATTTTTCATTTTCTCTGCTTTCCACTTTAATTTTCTATGACAAATGTTCTCATCATTTTCTAAATTTTCATCTTCAGAATGATTATTAACACAACCTGCCTTTTCTTTTTCAATTGCAGCTTTTTCTAGAAAATTTTCCTCTTCTTCATCTGAGCAATCTTCAAGATCACTTTCAACTAACATATCAAGTATAGCTTGTTCCGTTAACGGATTTCTCGCCATGTTACATCTAAAATGTGTATTGAAGATTTTTAGCCAACATAATTTACATTCAGTTATAATTTTTACCTGTTTTAAAAAATGTTTATACTATATGAACTAATTACTAATATACAGCCGGCTGGACCTCAGACTTTGTGTGGTTATAACTGCTTTAATTTTATATATCTTTTAAATTTTCTTTATAAAAATAATAAAAGCACTTGAATTAAATACTTACATAATCAACTAAAGCCAAAAAAGGTTAATAATATAACGCAAAACTGAAAACACTTCAACAAAGTCAAATGCGCGAGACATCACGAGTACCTCTGACAACTAAATGATATTTCATTAAAATTTCCCTGAATATTCTACTACGTTTTTTTTTTTGCCCTATAAAATAAGTGTTCAGCTGGCTGTACAAGTGGACATAATTCAGATATTTGTCGTAGTTTTTATATAAAATAATTTTGATTTATGTACAGCGGGCTGCACACCAGGACTGAGGAGGTTAAATCGCTAACATCATCTTTGCAATTTTCTTCTTTTTCATTATCTTCATTTTTATTTTCTTTTTTTTTCATCTTTTTTATCTCTATTTTCATCTTCATCTACATTTTTTGAAGATCTATAAATCACAGACGAGTTAAGATTGTTTTTCAAAGCTCGTGGATTTTTAGCTTTGCCAATCAAAAGCAGTTTTAATTTGTGTGAACCATCAGCATTTGAACATCGTAAAATTGTTACTCTTTCCTTAGAGGATTTTCTACCTGGAGCTGAATTTTATTTTAAATGTGTTAAAGTTTTTTTTGTGGCAGCATTTTCCAAAACAACCCTGTTTGAATAATTTTAAAGATTTTAGTGCAAACAGTTTTCTTGCACCACTCCAGCTTATTTTCAAAATAATATTTGAAGAAAAGAACATATCAATGCATTTTGACAATGGTGATTGGCCTATGAATTGTTTAATATATAATTTCTGAAATACAATTGCATAAAAATTAATATTTTAAATTATCAAACGTATAATTTCAAAAGTCACAATTTCATCTTCAGCAAATTTCTCCATTTCGCAATCTATTTTCTCCAAATCTTCTAATTTTTTTAAAGGAAATATTTCAATGTTATGTGTTGAAGGATACAATTTTTGAACAATCCTTTCTAGTAAAACTGTTTGTTTTGCTAGAGCAGCTTTTAATTTCTTTGTTTTCTTTTTCAGTTTTGTTATTTTTGTTACAACTTGCTGTAACAAATTGGTGTCGCAAAATTTACAGAAAAAACAATGAAAAGTTTATAGAAAGTTTTCTAAAATTTAATATTTTACCTTCATTCTCCCTATGTTTTAATGTAGAACACTTCTAGTAGCAGCATTAAGTTTGAAAATGGGACATGGGACATACTCCACATCAGCACAACATTTTTTTCTTTGTAGTTCCATTTGCTATATTAATAAAATAAAAATTAAATAATTTATTGTATAAATTGAGTAAAAAAAAGTATTAAATATTCTGGTACCGCAAAAAAATATGATTTATCGAAGAGAGGATTGATTAAGACCTTCTAATGAACCTACTAAAACTGACAAAATAACGGAGATAATTATTAAAGTAGGTGAAAAGATATATGGAATTAATATTATTGGGGCGATTTTTTGTCATGTTATTAGAATAAAGGAATTTACTCAGGATAAACCTTCCATTACTGTAGGAAATCAAAAATGGAAAGGAGCAGCCCCACGTTTTAAAAGTAATGAATAAAATATAATATGATAAGTAAAGTGTCTTTAATTTTTGGTTGAATAAAAAAGTTTCATTTTATTATTAAAATGACAATTGCTAGGAGAATAATAGATGAGACTACAGTACCTGCTCACTGAATTAGGACCACTAGAAAATTTCTACATTTTCATAGTTTATGCAGTGGAAATTATACCTCTAAGTGAATGAAAATATCAAAGGTTTTTTTTATGTTTTAATAATTTATTGAAAGTAATTTTAAATGTACATTTCATATCTTACTTTAATACACATAGTACTTTTGCCCTTGACTAAATATAAAGTATTTATTCTGTCAGGCATACTACGAATACAACTTTTATTGAGAGTTTTTATATCTTCATCTCCGTTCCAAATAGGGTTACCAGAAATCCTTCGTAAGAAAAGAGAACATTTCGTATTGGAAAAAGAGAACAAAAAGAGGACGCTAAGAAAACAATAATGTTTGAATAAAAAGCGCTACAAATTCAGTCTTTCAAATTCAGCTTTATTTTTAAAATAAAATTGAAACTTAGAAAATAATAAAAAACAATCTTTTAAAAAACATTGATCTTTTTTTTTTAAACAAAAAAGTAAAAAACATAACAAAAACTAACAAAACTTAATAAAAAATAAACAAAAACAAAACTTATTTATTTAGTCTGAATCTGATTCTGATTCTGAATCAGATTCATACTTTTGAGAAGATTGAACTTGTCTTAAAAAATCTACGTCATCTTTTATTTTTTTGAAAAATTCTAGGCATCCTACATTTTTAAAATTGTACATAATCGACAAAATAGACCGTACTGTCGGAACTTTGAGACGATTTCTCTCTTTGGTCCACTGCGATCCCAACAATGAAAATAAACGTTCAACGTTCGCGTTTTGTGCTGGAATTGCATAAAAATATTCACAAATTCTCAATAATTCTAAATATAGTTCTGTATTTTCCGATTCTTTGAAATACTTCAACCATTTATCGCTAGATAACATTGATGAAAAATTTTCATTACCAATATTTGACTGGCAAAAGTTTTTAAGGTTGCAAAACTGATCAAAACACTTTTTGTCGTTGATTGTAATATTTTTCATTTGAAGAAATTCTAAACATTGTTCAACATTTTCCCAGAGCGGAACATCATCTAATTTCATCCAATGAAAAACACTAAAATCATCGAACTGTTGTGACCAATTTTGCAAATAAGCATATGATATATCATAAGCTTTTAAAAATTCGGCTTTAACAATTTCGGTCTCTTTTTCTTTTCCACTTTCTATTAAATTTGAAAAAATATTTTTTATTTTTATAGGTATAAATGAATTCTGATATCTACTTTTTAAGGTTTTTTTTAAATCACTCAAAATATTCATCATCTCTATAATCGAGTTTTTTTCTATTTCTAATGTTTTTGTGGCTTCGTGAAAAGTGTACATATAAGAGTGCACAAAATATAAGTACGCCTCACAAAAATCTGAAGTGAAAAACTTCTCTAAAACTTTTGGGTAAACTTCTAAAGAAAGAAAGTAGGACCGCAAGCCTGGAAAAACTTCAATAATCCTGTTTACTGCAGGATATAAAGAGAGCCACCTAGTTTTAGAATGGGACAACAATTCTTTATATTGTACTTCAGAAAACTCACAGAAAGATTTTAAACTTTCTGTACGGACAGTATATATTGAAAAAAAATTATAAATTTTCATTATAATAGATTCAATATCAAAACTTAGCACATCTATGCCGTGTTGAGCTGCATTGTGTGCTATATGTACCGGACAACCGATTCCCAATAAATTTTGATTAATTTGGGATTTTAAAAACTTAAAAACGTTATTACTTCCTCTTCGATTAATACCACCGAAATTACTATTACAATTATCTGCCGAGAATGCTATACATTTTGTTTTTAAATTAAATGTTTAGTAAAACAAGAGCGCCAATAATTCAATGCTAGTGAGCTTTATTGGAACTAATTGATACAATCGATTTACGCGTATTTATATTGATTTAATTACATTGGTTTAAAGGGAAATTACAAATTAAGCACATTTAAATATATGGTAACAATTAACATAAATAATATTAAAAGTAAATTACAAATTAAGCAAGTTTATTTATTATAAAGCATAAATCATATTAAAGGTAAATGGCCAAATAATATTTGTCGAGTAAGCATATGCGAGAATATAACATTAAAAGTAAATGACCAAGTAATATTTGTATAATAAGCATATGCAAGAATATTCAAGAAAGAACAGTAAAATATTGCTGAATTTAGAAAATATTGTTAAGTTCAAGGTTGATGTAGAATATTTATATCAACTTCCAAAAAAAGGTTGTTTATGGTTCAGCTTCCGTAACAAAATTGATTCAACGATTTTATAATGTAATCTGAAATAGTTTCTGCCTTTTCATTTTGTACACAGTTTAAATTAATCAATTTTGTAGTTATTCCACTTTCCAAACAAAAATATTGAAGAATTATTGGAAATATTTTGAGAGATCCGTGGTTGCTTCCATCCGTTGACACAGAAATATATTGTACTTTTTCAATCATAGAAATACACTGTCTAATGCAAAATGGAGCTATAACGTTTTTACTGATAGCTCTTGTTTTTGTTCTGGCTGATGAGAGTTTTCTGGCTGTTTCGGAATCCTTAAAAAGTTCCCTTAACAAGTTTGTTGTACAATCTGTAGATAGAAAGCTATGGTGGTGTTTTGTAGCTTGAAAAGAAAGAGTAGCTTCTATTGCTGCAGTTCTGTCATCTAATTTTGAGAATTTCTCTCTTAAAAAAGTTGTAATTTTTGTTGAAGTTTCTCCAGCTTGAATTTTTAAGCGGTGCTTGCTTGAATTGACGTGTTGATGTAGATCAAACCGACCTTTGTTACCAACTGAAATATCGCATTGGCACACAGTGCAAAATGCATCATGTTTTGATGCGTTTCTACTCTTTTCAAAGCAAGGAAATTCTTTTTCAAGCTCTTCCGAAAAAATGCACTTTCTTTTAGGCATCTGCATATTTATAAAACAAAAATATTCTAATTAAAATTAAATTGAAAAGCAGAGCATTGAAAATTTATAACTAAAATATAAAAACCAAAAATTTTGCCTACTAAATAAAATTTTACAATATACAAACTTAGAATAACTTTTAATTTTATTATTTTAATATTTAAAACTAATTTTTTCACAATTTTACCTTATAAACTGAGTTTAAGATTAGTTAGATAAACACAGGAACGAAAAAGGCTAAAGCATTGTAATAAAGAACACACATTTACAACATGACAATTAGCATCTGCATAGAGATGTCAAAACTCACAATTATTTACTTCGTTTACATGAAACAACTGCCACTGATACGATACTGAATCAACACTCTTTCGCGCAACATTGTAAACAGATTGAAGTCGGTTTTATTTCAAAAAATTTTCAGTTAAACGTTAAATGAACTAGTCCTCTTTTCTAAAAAAAAAAAGAGGACAATTATTAAAAATTTGAGGAAAAAAGAGGAAAAAAGATTTTAGGTGAAAAAGAGGACCTGTCCTCTTTAAAAGAGATATTATGGTAACCCTAGTTCCAAATACCAATTATTGATTTTTGTCCATGCTACCTTTGACAAAATAGAGCGGACCTGGTCCTTCCATGGAAATGCAAGACCATATCATCACCGATAGCGAATGTTTCACATTTCTTGTGATGTAATCGTCACTGTATCTCTCCTTAGGCTTCCTACGAACAAATTTATACTCTCTGTAATAGCTTCCAATCTGCACTTGTCACTAAATATCACCTGAAACATTTACATTAAAAATGAGTTTAAATAAAAATATTGAAATATTTATTTCAGTCAGCATTTCAATTAAGAATTGAAATTAAACGGGTTTTTCTTATTTGATATAATAAATTACCTTTTCCCAATATTGAAGATCTTGATTTTTAAAAGTTTTAGCCCACTCCCAGCGTTGTAAGTGCATTCGTTGGGTCAGTTTAGGTTTTTTGGCCGGCCGTCGTCGACGTAGGTTAAGTTCAAGTAGACGTCTCCTCAATGTACAAAATGAAACTTGTATTCCTTCATTGTTTAAATCATTTTGCATACTTTTTAAAGTAGCAAAACGATTTTCAATCGCTTTTCAAAAAATTAACTTGTCTTCGCGTTCGGTTGTTTTTCTTGAACCCTTACAATTCTTGCGTCCTTTTGGTGTTATAGACGTATTTTCATTAAAAATTTTATCTATTCACACTACGGTTTGGTGGGAAACTTTCTCCATTCGGGCTATTTCTGTAAAGGAGAACTTCCCTGTCCTTATTAAAGTTGATATAGCAGCTTTCTGTAATTTTGATATATCTTTTTGTTTAACCGTTTAATTTATATAGTGGCTTCACTTTCGTAATTCTTTAATATTTCGAAACTTAATTTCTCTCTATCAAAACTTGCAAAAATTCGCACTAAATCACTTTCCACTCTCAAAACAGTTAAAAAAATGTACAAACATTTTCATATTCCTGCTATTTGAAGGATAAAATACCTGTTGACAGGTTACATTTTGTTTAACGTAAAATGAGTAACATCGTATCAAAAGATAAGAAAGGGTCAACGGAAATATATTAATAGCCAAGGAAAATCCAGATTACCTTATTTTGTATGAACTATGTATAAATCATCTTAAATAAGTACCTGCATAAGAACAGGTGTGAAGGTTATAGCGGAAAATCCAAAAATATTGCCGAAACTCAAAAAATTGTATGTGGTCCTAATTCAGTGAGCAGGTACTGTATCTATGGCTTGAACAAGAAAATATTTAAGAGAAGATTCTGTACATAATAGATTATCAGAATTTCTTATAAGAGGAATAAAGGCTAAAAGATTAATTTTGAGTCCTATTCATCCTCCCAGTCATGAATTTGGTGAAACAGTAATTATAGTCCCTAGAATTAGAATTAATAAAAAAAGAACTTTAGATGGATTTTTGAAGATTAAAAAGAAAAGGATTATAACCTTTATAAATGGTTAAATCTGCCAGGTCATCAGCTACACTTTCATTTGTTTTTGTTGTAAATCTTAGGAGATCATCGGTCTCAATATTTTCATCATTCTCAATATTTTCATCAGTCACAATGTTTTCCTCAGCTTCGAAAAGAGTCTTTTGCGCAATAGTTTTTAAATTTTTAGAATTTTCGATTTCTCTGACAACGAGGCGTTTGAAATGTCTTTTAGATACATCATTATTAATTATTTTAAAAATTTAACTTGAAAATTTACTCACTAATATGATGTTTTACTTTGAAAATATAGTAAAATATTGATGACTGCTATTATTTCGAACACCTAAATTCATGACTTTTTTGTTTTGTCGTAAAACTAAAAAAAGAGGTTACATATTATTGGTCTTAATAAAAGTTTTAGGTTAGAAACTGTACAAAGAATTCGTGATAACGGTATCAAGAATTTTTATTGGAAAATAAGAACAAAATAACCTTGACAGCAATTTTTCAGGTAGCGCTGCTATTTTTTCGAGTGCATCTGTATATTCTGAAAATTGCTAGATGATGAAGCTGTTGAATTATTGCTGGCAGCTCCAGGAGAAGATTCCGGTGGATTTACACATATATGTGGAAAACTGCTGAATCTATTGAAGAAATTTGAGAAAAGTTGTTCTGTTGGTACTGGTGGTCTCACTGCTCCCAAAATTGTTGTCATGAAATTATTCAACATTTTTTCTGTTTCGTCTCTGTCAGTTTTCAGCAACATTTGTTCATGCAGACGTTGTTTTTCTATTTGAACTAGAAATTCATGGTCTTGTTTTTTCATTTCTTTGTGAAAGAAGACACTACTTTTTTATAAGTCTCTTTTTCTATTGAAAAAAAAAAAATATATTCTAAATTTTTTAGTAATTTTTTTAAAAATTTTAATATATTGACTTGATGTTGTGGGTTTTTGAAGTCCACTGGGATCTGGAGTAACATCATCTACGTGATAGGTAGGTTCTGCTTCTGTAGTAGCAATACAATTTTCTTCTGTACCATCTAAAACTGTTTAAAGAATTTTCAATAATTTGATTTGAATATTTGTATTTTTAAAATTTTACTTACCTTCTGAAAACTTTATTTCCAATTCAATATTTTCAGAAGTATCTACTCCGTCAGTTGCAATCACGGGTCGAGTGGCCAATATTTCATCCAATAGTTCATAATATGAACATGTTATTGGATTTTAGCCGCTTTTTTGGTTATTTCTTTTAGCTTTGAAATATTCACACTTAAGCGATTTAAATTTTGTTCTAATCTAATCTAATAAACTTATATTCTTTTCTTTCTTCACTATGTTTCCACGCTATTCTTTTTTTTTTCCATTATCCCTTTTTTTAATATTTGATATAAATAACACTTGTTCACTCGATACTTCTACACTTAATAATAAACTCACATCAAATGTTATCTGAAATTTTAAAGTGACGTTATTAACACTACTCTAAAAGTTCATATTGATATTTAGTATGTTACCAACACTATTTTGAAATGTCAAATATGGCAATTCACTTAAAACGAAGAAAGTGTATATGCACATTTTTAAAACGATTTAATACCGTATTCGCTCAAAACGAAATAAAGTTTCAATGCGTTTTGGAATTTGGTTTATGCATCCGTATTAGGTCAAAACGGCCTGAGTTAATGCGAATTAAAGCTTCGTATAAACAAGGTAAATGATATCGTCACAAAATTTCTTATTGAAATTTTTGGATATATGTACTATGAGCGTCAAAAAAATTTTTCTTATAGTTCGTGAAAAAAACCACCAATATTGAAAAATTAAAGTCAATTACCAAAAATTAATCGGTTATTTATTAACAACTAATTTACAAAGTTTCATTCAAAAAAAGTAAAAAAATAAAAATTTTATAAAACAACAACAAAAAATACTTACTATTTACGCGATGTTAACTCCACCAAATTTGCTTAAAAAGTAACTAATCGAATATTCTTTCAAACTCTAACAAACAAAAAAAGGGGTACACTAAATAAAAAATGTACCTGTAACCAGTCCTTTTTCAGTTGGGAAAATACGCACGAACTTATGGACTGACCTGATATTTTAAAAAAGTGAGAAATTAAGAAAAAATCCTGAGAATAAGAAAGAGCTTAAATAGCTTTTAAATTGGAGGCCAAACATTGAGATTGGAGGTCAACTGGTTCTGACTATTTCACTATACTAGAATAATTAGTCTGTTATAGAATATATTGTCATTGCTTCCAGTGAGCCCTGTGCCGGTCAACTGGATCCAGCTGCTTCATCCTGGACGTGGGTCTTGAGGCTCACTTAATGAAGTCATATCATAGGCTGTGTTCTTCTTGGTGTAAAATAAATATCAACCAGGTGAAGAGGAAGAAAAGAAAATCCCAAAAAAGAAAGAAAACAGGAAATCAAATCCCGACGACGGTGAGAAACAAATGTGAGCAGGGGCCAACAGGGGCCGAAATTTTTCCGATCCAAAACAACCCGTCACGTAACCTTTCGAATGATGTAATAATTTCGTTGTAATTGTTTTCGTTTTCTTCTCTTTGTCTTTTCTTTATTTATAGCATTTACTCACTCTAAGTGAAGGATCCTTCTTTCTTATTGATACTACATTCTTTTCTGTTTTCGTTTGTTTAATCAAACAATATTGAAAAAAAGCAAAAGAAAAAATTATTTTTCAAAAAAAACTACAGAAAAAATATATGAACTACATAATATTTAACTGAGTCAATTAGATTTGATAAAATAATATCTACTCAAGGTTAGCTTTATTAAATATATTTTTTTTTTCTTTTCAACTTTTCTAACGAAATAACGAATCATTCTTTTTTCTATATATAATTTTACAAAAAATTATTTTTCTTCACAAAAATTTAATTACAGATAATTATGACTGTTCTCACAAAAAAAAAATCATAGATGATACTTAGATCTTCATGTTTTACAATTTACATACAATTCCTTATTTATGTGTACTTATGCTTATCACCTCAAGTTGTCAGTTCATTGGTGAATTAGAATATATGTTCAAATTGATATTATATAATGACAAAAAGAAAAATGTAAATGTTTGGATTTCAACCTTTTCCTTTTCTTTCTTTTATTATTATTTTTCTTTATTTTCTTTTCTTTTTGTTTTCTTTTTTAAATTTTAATTGAGTACCTATACTCATACACATATGTCAGCATATACGTATGTATACATACATACAGTGGAGGAAATTCCTATAAAGGCAGTACCATTTTCTGAATACATATGTAAAAAATTATTAATATACCTGGCAATATCAATTTAATTTATCCTGTATTTGAAGTGTTATTGTTTCAACTTCGTGTTAAATTATTTTAAAGATATCCTGTTGACATGCGTCATTGGTTATTAATTATTTGTTGTGTGCACATGTGATTTTAGCTATATTTTGTGAGGAAATTCGTATAAAGGCAGCTATTTTTGTTTATATGTTAAGTGTAAATTTTAATATAAAAATTCATTTAACTTTCATTATTTTGTTTTCTGGTAAGTAAATTAAAGGAAAATTGTAAAAAAAAATTAAAAAAATAGTAATTTCATTAAATTTTTTGCAAATTACAGAAAAAGATGCCACGTGGAAAAGTTCTATCTGAAGATGAGAAATTCAAAATCAAAGTGTATAAGGAGGCTAATCCAACAGAGAAATCGCTAAGAAATTAGGTCGTTCATCCTTAATCGACAACTTTATGAAATGCGGTGACAATTATGGAAAAAATAGAAAATATAACAACAACCAGAAGCTAAGCCCCAGGCAAAAACGAGAAATAGTAAGATTGGCTTCCACAAAAAATCTATTTGCTTCGCAAATTAAAGCTGAATTGAATTTGCCGGTCACCACAAGACGTGTAAGGCAAATATTGAGTGCAGAAGATAATTTGAAATTTCAAAAAAGAGTGAAAAAACCACCTTTAACTGCGGTACATAAAGAGCAAAGATTAACGTTTGCAAGAAACCACATGTCTTGGAAAGAAGAGTGGAATAATGTGGTCTTCAGCGATGAAAAAAAATTCAATCTGGACGGACCAGATGGTTTCCAGTATTATTGGCATGACCTCCGAAAAGAAAAAGAAGCTTTTATGAGCAGAAACTATGGTGGCGGGAGCGTCATGATTTGGGCTGCTTTCTGTTCAAATGGACAAAGCACCATTGCTTGGGTTCCTACAAAAATGAACGCTGACAAGTATGTAGAATTGTTGGAAGATTGTCTATTGGACTGGGCAGAAGAGGTATGCGGAATAAATTTCATATTCCAGCATGATAATGCTGCTGTTCATACTGCTAAAGTGGTTAGGAACTGGCTACAAGAAAAAAATATTGATGTGATGGGATGGCCTGCCAGAAGTCCGGACCTAAATCCTATAGAAAATTTGTGGGGAATTCTTTCTAGAAAAGTGTACGCCAATGGCAGACAATTTCACAACATAAAAAAAAATAAAAGATGCCATTCAGTTAGAATGGAACAACATTACAAAAAAAACCCTACAGGATCTTATAAGCTCGATGCCTAAAAGGATATTCGGCGTTATAAGTAAACAAGGAGGTCCAACAAAATATTAAATATAGTTTTTTTAGATATAAGACTCTTTTTTAAAACTAATTTATGTAAAAAAAATTTTTATAATTAAACATTTTGAAAAAAATATATTGCTGCCTTTATATGAATTTCCCCGTTAAAATTGATGGAAAGTATTTCAATTGTCTCTAGCAATAAATTGACGTAAGATTTGATTTCAATTTTTACTCAGTGGAGTGAGAATTAAACCTATACTTTATTCTATGGGTCTAAAAAGTTGATATAAAAATTCTAAAAAAAAAAAACTGTTGAGAAATATCAAAAATGGTACTGCCTTTATAAGAATTTCCTCCACTGTATATCAAACAGTACGCGAATTTTTTTTTCTTTCTTAGACCTTAGCCGATTTTAACAATTTTTATTATCTCACAATGTTTCCTATAGCCAATGGTCAATGATAATAAACTCGTTCACGTGACAAGAGAAATTCAACGTGAGTAAAACAGAAAACAGTTTAGAAAAAAATAATTTTTACCTCTCTGTTTTTTTATCTATGTTTTGCAGTATGGGTATGTCTTAATGTCACCCTAAAATGAACCTTTTTTTTCTTTTCTTGCAGAAATAAAAAGTTTTAAGATTTAACCTTCACTTTTATTATTTTTTCTTATTTTTTTCGATTCTTTTTCACTTTTCACTTTCTTTGGAATTATTAAATTATAGTATGAATGATGTCTTAACAAAAATGAATTTTAACACTGACAAATTCTATAACGGCACTACGATCATGTACTAGTATTGTATTAATAGAGCAGCTATTTCCATCTTATATACAGGGTGATTCAGTTTAGGTGTCCGACCTGGAAACTACGGATAGGTCTCGGCGAGACAAACAAAAAATCGTATGAGAAGGGGGCGGGGGGTCAATCTCAACCGTTACGAAGTTAGAGGGGGAGAAAGATTTTTGGTACCTTTTCCTTGTTTTACCCTATAACTTTTTACACGGGTACACTAGGGTCATTATTCTTTTTGCAAAATTATAGAGAGCCCCTGTTTCTTTCTAACAACATCTTACATGCCTCTGAATCTCCTACCGTTCAAAAGTTATAAGACCTCAAATCCAAAATATTGTAATTGTTTACCCATTTTTTGGCTTTAATCATATTTTTCTCGATATTGACCCTTATTTTTGATTACAGAAAATGAAAGTTCAATTGATTTTGCATCTATTTGTTTTTATCATTTTTTTTTTCGAAAAATGCATAATTTTTTATATATTTGCACTTGAAAAAACTGAATTTCTGCAAAATAATTTGTTACGACATATGAAAAATAAATGTAGTCAGAATTACCATCAGGAGTAGTTTTTATACTTACCTTCATGAAGAAGGTCAAAACCTCAAAACTCCTGGGGGCCGTTTCACGTATAATGAGGAAAATGTGAGAATGAGTTTTATCTCATTTCTCATGAGATTCGGAAAACTCATCAATATTTTCTCACTCTATCTGAAAACGTGTTTCTTGTACGGAAAACGAAACAATTTAATTTTTTATTGGAAAAACTACTTCTAAGCAGTGCTGCCGTTTTCAAAATTTGAGCTGCAGTAGTTTGAACATCAGAATTGCAGTAGATTGCAGTAAATTTTAAAATTGTATTTAAAAAGCCATTATATTGATCGTTTCAATTATTTTTGTGTTTTGTTACTAGGAAAACTGTGTTACGATATGAAAAATTTGAATTTGTTTTCTGGTAAGCTTAAGACCTCCCGATGAGTCCTATCCGGTCTATCTAAGGGGTTCCAGCTGCTTCAGCCCGGGCGTGGTTCTTGGACTCATCCGGTCGAGGTAAACTTCATATCCGTAACATAAAGTTAGACCGGAAGTTCAAATTGTGATCAAAGAAAAACGAAATTGGGGAATTAGGTTAGCAACAAAAAAAAACCCAGGTGAAAGGAAAAGGGAAACAACAGGACATTCTCCTCAGTGGACCGGAGGCATCCCCCCACGGACCCCCACCAGCCCCATCACGCCCCGCAGGATCTCTCAGGCTGCCCAAGCAAAGCTCTAAAAGGTCATGCTTTGGATTCAACTAAAAAAACCCAAAATACACATGTGGATACTCATACCCAAAGCAAGCAAACAAAATGCAAAAAAAAATTTTCTTCGCCTAAATTTTGTTTTTTTTTTTTTTTTTTTTTTTTTGTTTATTGTACTAATTATCTTTTAATATAATTTCAACAAAAACATGATTATAATTGGTTTTATTCCATACTAATAGTAACTTATTGTCTAATTCTGAAAAGATTGTATTATTTGTTTTACATTCATTTCAATTATTCGTGAGTACTCTTCATTGTTTTTGTTTTCAAATAATTTCAATGTTTTAGTTGTTGAATTTAAAATATCCTAATTTAGATTACTATTATCATTATAATTTTTATTATTTCTAATTTCTGCTTCTGATTTAATGTTTAAATGATTATGAATGAACAAATTATGAATATATAAATTATTGATATGACAATTTTTATTAATTAATATTGTATTTTTATATTTATCAAAAAATATCATAATTATTTAAAAAAAAATTAATTTTTCTTTCTTCGTATAAATGATGGTCCAGATAATAATGAATTACCAAATATACGTTTTATATTTGATATAACTTAAATATTTTCTTTTTTTTTTATATATGTATCTGTAAATATATAGTTATTTTTCTAACTCAATAATTTTTCTCATTTTTTTTCCAACATATATTTTTTTTTGTTATTTATATTCACGAATTGATTAAATTGAAAATGTGAGTATAATACCGTCTTTTCTTTTTTTTTTTTTTTCAAGTTAAGGAAAAAAAAATAAGAACACGAAAAAAAATTATACTAGAAACGAAACTTTAAAAAAAACAATTTTTTTTTTCTCAGTGTAATATTAATTTTTTTTTTTTTTCACAAATTGTAAAATACACTCAATTTTTTTCTTTAAATTTAATCCGAATTTATAAAAAAAATCTACCGCCATTGACCGCAGTCGCCACACCAATTTCTTAAAACCGACTGACTAAAACCAGACAAACTTCCCGACCGTTTTTTTTTTTTTTTTTTCGTACTTCCCTTATATACCCTATTTCAAATAATTACATTGCTCATCTCTTAATTGGAAATTAAGCGATATTTAAGAGATAATTACGCATTAAATAACACCCAGGTATATAAAACATTACCGAACCTTCTAGTATATTCGATGTATTACTTGATGAGTAATATATAATGAGTAGGCAATATGGGTACATTGGGGACTTGATGGTGTGTGTGAACTTGAAATTATTATATCATTATGCTATTTACTGAGTAAATAGGCTATAATGACGTTATGTGGGTCAAATAATATAATATGTATAATGTATATGCACTAAACTTATATTGGGTAATTAATATGGGTATTAAATGGTGAATACAATATGATGTATTTGCCGTCGGCAAATACCATTACATGTGTTTTAGGTTTTTAAGAGATTTTAAGAAATTGAAATTAAAAAAAAAGGTGAGTAAAAATTAAGAGAATTTTAATATGAATTTAATATGCGTAATTCTCATACATTTTCTAGAAATCGCGTGATTTCTTAAATATAATGAAAAAATCACGCCATCTCTAAAACAATGAAATGGATTACAATTTTTGTTGCTTGTGTGCAACGGATTTTAGTTTACAGTTCTTTTTTTGGAATTTCAAGTTGCAATTCCAATGAACTTCAGACTATATTTTAAAACATGAGCTAAATTATATTTTTTTTTTTTTTTTGTTAATGTACAGCCAACTGAATTTGTACAGTGGCGTACAAAAATATAGACCCATAAAAAAAAATCTACTGTAGCTGTCGCAACAACTGTCATATCACAGTAGCTCACATTGGATACAATTATGCATTATGTACCTATTTTTAAAAAAAGAGTTTAACGATCTTGTACGTATATTTCTTTTATTCTTATATAACCTGTAAAAAAAAACTTTTGGCAACTTGGTATTATAACGATAATAAAATAAACTAGACAAACTTTGTTGAATAAATGTATTTTATTAATTAATATTATAGTACAAGAAACGTAAATAAACATAAAGTTTAAAAATGAAACATAACAAAAACAATAAGTAAAAAGTAAACAACAAAAAATTTTCAAGTTAATTCATAAAACAAAAAAAAAAAAAATAAAGCTAAGAAAAAGAAGTAGGTATTTTCATTTTATTCTTTTGAAAAATATGCCTATATAAAAATTTATTTATTTATGATAATTTTTGATTAAACTTTCTGATGGGAGCCACTTATCAATATCATCATCAAGGTCTTCTAGCAATTCCTTTGCACTCATTATCCCGTTGATTGTTTCCGTTTTCAAATAATTTCTTTTTTCATTTTTTTATGAGCTTGAGTTGGGAAAAGATCCTTTCAACATTTGCACTGCTGTGTGGAAAGCTTAAAATGTTTCTAATGAATTTTCTTATATGCGGGAACATTGTTTTATCGAGGCCGTTTCTTAAATTAAATACGTGAGACCAAAATTTATCTAAATCGTCTCTGTTTGATAAGTTAGATAAATTCAAAAGTGTTCTCCATTCTTGATCAAGAGCTTCAATATTTTCCTCTTCTATTAAATTAGGAAATAATTCAATAAGCGGAACTACAGTACTTCCTAAATTAGAAAGATGAATGCATTCAAGTGCAGATAGAACAGTGTTGTTTATTTTGGTTCTACTCAAAATTTGTTTACACATTTCCAAATAATAATTGAGACATAATAATCGAGTCTGTTCCAAAGGTCAAGTATTCTGTTGATGACTTGCTCTAGCGACAACCAACGCGTAGAAGCAGTTTTTAAAATTTATGAGGCTTTTCACTGAAATTCTCTTGTAGTTCTTTAAATTCTTGTTGACGCTTTGAACTGTGTGCAAAAAAGAAGTATACATTTCTTACTAATTTCTCTACGAATTGTGCAGCAGATGAACATAAATGGAGAGAATGACATACACATGACATAACGTATAAATTTGGAATTTTGTTTTTAAAAAGAGTTTGTACACCGTTTTTGTTCCCCATCATGACAGACGCGTTATCTGCCGCAAATCCAATCATATTCTCCATTCCAAGTTTATTTTGTTGAAAAAAATTGGATAATTGAATCAAAAATACTTTGTGAGTCATAACTTTTAAGTTCAATCAATGTTAAAAATCTGTCTTTCACTCTTCCTAAATTGTAATCAAAATATCTACATATAATTGCAAGACATTTACTACAACTTATATCAGTTGTTTCATCAATGATTACATTTTTAATCATATTCAAAATTTCTGTTTTTAGTAAGGAAATAGTAACATCGGTTGCTTTCGTTCTTGCGCACTGTAAATCTTTCACAATTTGAGAATCATATGTTACTACTTTAATCAGTTCAATAATAGCCGATATTAATGAAAACGGTAAGTTGTTCTTTATTAAAAACATAATTATTTTCAACTCAGCTATTTTAACATCGTTTATTTTTTTTCTGAATGTCTTTTTGAGATGAATCCAATATTTTGACATTATTTTTCAACATTTTTTCTATGTCTTAATGTTCTGTGCTAGATTCATGACGTTGAAGGGTTATTACATTATCACTCAACTTTAAATTACATTGCTTACAATAGGCTCTTCAACTTTTTTCTACTAGCCATTTAAAACGCTCTTCCCATATTTTACGAAATTTTTGCTCATATCTTTTCTTTGATTTTTGTAAATTTTCTTCCCTGTCATTTTTTGAAGTCTTAGAGCTAGAAACAGCTGTATCTAAAGAATTTTCAGCTAATGCTGTTGCTGATTTTTTGTTTAAAAATCTAGGAATGCAAGTAATTGGAATTAAATATACGCATAAATTTTTTTTTATGTAAATATACATTTACTTACCGATCTATTCGATTCATTTTTTCACAAAATGTAAAAGTTGAAAATGTAAAAAATCAAAAACAGAAATTTTCTTTTATTTCACAATAAAACAAAACCATATTAAAAATGTCTACTGCGTACCTAAGTTAAAAAAGATAACAAATAGAAAGTGTAAGTGTCACTTCACAACTCACCAAAACGTCACAACACAAATTGTAGGGCTGCTTTATATCAAACTTTATAAAATGTACTAGATCAGACTATCAGTGATGTGATATTTTGAAAATACTCGATTATTAATAGTTAACTTTTGTACTCAACATTTTTTCACTGCTTCTAAGTAGTCAAAATGTTAGTTTGTATAGCTTATGAATTTCATTTGTATAGTTTATAAATTTCATTATAATAAACACTTAAGGTTTATAAATTGTTTGTATAAAAATATAAAAATGAGCTCGTTACTTTTCCATATTATTTTAGACATTAAAAGAAGGAGAAGACAAAGGTATATTTTTGTATTTTTAAAAAGATTGGGTCAAAAAATAAGAACAATATTTTTCTAGAAATAAAGTTAGAATCATTTTAAAAAATTTGCGTGATACGCAAAATCCTTTTGAAGTCACAACAGATGCTATGTTTAAAGAATTGTACCGATTTCCCAAGCATCTTTGTTCAGATTTAATTAAGGAATTACAACCTTTCATGAAAAGATCAACCAGAAGTTATGCTATACCGAACAATTTAAAAATTTTATGTGCTTTAAGATTTTATGCAACTGGAAGTTTTCAACGTTCAGTTGGACAAGATGCATTTTCTTCAATGTCAAAATCTTCAGTGAGCAGATATATAACAGAAGTTACTGAAGCCATAAATAAAATCGCGCAAAATCTTCTTTCCCAGGAATAATTGGGGTAATTAATGGTACTCATATAAAAATTGTTTCACCAAATGAAAACGAACATGTGTTTTATTGTCGCAAAGGAGGTCATTCGTTAAATGTCCAAATTGCTTGCGATTCAAATTATATGATTATGAATTTGACTGCTTGTTTTGGTGGAACAGCTCATGATGCATATGTTTGGCGTCAATCAAATTTTCATAAAATTCTTGAATACAGATACAGAAATGGAGATCGAAATAGTTGGTTACTAGGAGATAGTGGATATCTTTTGCAGCCATGGCTTATGACACCTATTTCAACAACATCTGCAACAGCAGAAAAACGTTTTAACACTGCTCATAAAATTACAAGAAGTATAATAGAAAGATGTATTGGTATTTTTTGAAAAGTAGATTCAGATGCTTGTCAAAAGAAAGAGTTTTATATTATGATCCTGTGAAATCTGGTAAAATAATAAACGCATGTACGGTGCTTCATAACATTTTAGTGAAATCAAATATTTCATTATCAGAAATTTGGAATTTGATGACGATTGAGGTCAAGATATAGATGAGATTGGCAGAGAAAGTAATGACGAAGTGAATTTAAATGAGGAAGGAAGGAGAATACAACAATTTATAATAAGAACACATTTTTCATAATTTTTCAATACTTTTAATTTTAAAATAATACTTATAATTAATTAAATTTTTCTTTTAAGTCTTTCAAATGTTCTTCAATATTTTTTAATACTACGTTTTGTTCTTTAAGAAGCTCTACTTTTTGTTTTTTAGTGTCTAAAATTTATTTTAATAATTTGTTTGTTTGGTCATCTTGTTCCTTTGAAGTTTGTCGCCTTCTTACAGGACGATTTCTTCTTGATGTTTGTGGTTGTTCTTGTTGATGTTGCTCTTGTTGATGTTCTTCTTGTTGATGTTGTCCTTGTTGATGTTCTTCTTGTTGATGTTCTTCTCCATGAATCTGTCTGAGTTCGTTTTGCTATAATTAAAAAACATTAAGTGACACAGATATCATACATTTGAAAATGTAGTAATGTATAATAACTTACCAAAGGTCCAAGTTCATTAAGTCCTGTGCCAGATATGCTAACTGGATTGATGAGATGTATAATTCTTTCTTCAATCGCACTTAGAACTTTTTAATCGTTTTGGCCCGTTGACACCGCTTTGTTGTTGAGGTCTTTTTATTACCGCATATTTATTTTTAGTGTAGCTTCTGCAAGTATAAACATTTTTCTTATTATTATATTATTAATTAAAAAAGAACAAATATGTATACCTTAAATCTAACCAAAATTTCCTCCATCGTGTGCCATCTTTTTGCACTCCCCCCAATGAATTTAAATCGCTAGATAAATCCCTCCACATTTCTTCTTTTCTTCTTTCAGCATCAATGCACTGTAATCTGAAGGAAAATATTTTATTATACATACATATTTTATATGAATATAAAAATAATATATTTGTAAATATAAATTACCTATCATTAGCAAAGTCGATGTTTGTTTCCAAATAATTTATTAAGAACTCTTTTTGTTCCTCCGTTGTCTTTGAAGAAATTTTTCTTGGAGTACTCATTTTACTAAAAAGGTTTCAAAAATGAATTAAAATCATATTTTATTATTTCAAAAATTAAATTAAATAAACAAATTAAATTTTATACTCACATTTCACTATTATTATATATTTTTATTAATTATTGTCTTTTTTTTAAATTTATTAATAATATAATTTATCACTATTATGTGTTTAATTATTTAGTTTAACTATTGTTTTTGATTTTTTTTTTCATTTTATCACTATAAAAACTTTTTATTTTTAAAAAACTACTAGTTTCTGACAGTTAAATTTCATTTTCTCATTGAACCTGAAACACTTTTTCCAAAAAGTCACTGAGAATGAACTCATTTTCCATTTCTCATTGTACGTGAAATGGCCCGCTGCCCTCCTGAGGAGTTCGGGCCGGTCTACTTTAGGGATTTCGGCTGCTTCAGCCTCGGGGTGGGTTCTTGGACTCGCCAGGTAGAGGTGGCGGTCATAGGCGTAACATAATAGTAGACCGGTTACTCTATGTCACAGGAACAAAACAAAAAAATGGAAACAAAGATGTGAGAAGAAGAAAGAAAAAAAAACTGAAAAGAAAGGACCAACAGGACATTCTGGTCGTCGTAGCTGGTTGAAAGTATCCCCCCACGGACCCCCTCACATCTCTCACGGGATCTCTCCTTCCTTAGGTCAAGCGAGAATCAATCATGCCGCTTCACAAAAAGGAACACCACAACAACAAAAAAACAACAAAAAAAAGGAAACTCGAATTACAAAGTTTTCCCCTTTTTTCTTCCTTTTGTTTTTCTTTTCTTTTATTTTAACTAAAATGTAATTTGTAAAACAAAATATTTCAAACAAAACTTAAATAAACTTAACTTAAAATAAAACATAAAAGTATGTTTTGTTATTTAAACAAAGTTTTGCCCATAATAAATCGTTTGCATTTTAATGCAGGTACATTTTTGACCCTTTCAGCACATCTGTGATCCTTAATTACATGATAACGAATGACGTTATTGAACTCGGATTTTTTTGGTTTATTTTACACATAATTGGCTTTCAAAATAAATATAAAAAATTTTTTCGGTAGTGAATTTTTTTTTCAGGAACCCAATTAATTGACAAAATTTTTGAAAAAAAAAATCATAAATTTCAAATTTATGGCCCTTTTTCTTGAAAATGGAATTCTTACATACAATAAGTAATGCATAAAATGAAAGGTAATTTCAATACCCATCGATAGTAAAAAAAAAATTTCGATGCATAGGGTATAGAAAAAGTTACAGGCGATTTAGCGCTGAGAGGTCCCGTACAAAACTCATAATTTAAAACGCACTCTAGCGGCGAAAATAGACACGGTAGCAATTTTTACTAGTACAATTTTTTTTAAAAAATAGTCCAGAGAATATCGTGGTACCAATTATTGTACGTAGAAAAAAAACACCCTGTATATACATATACATATACATATGCCAAATAGGATTTGTGAAATCATAAATCGTAATGTATTTTTTTTTTTTAAATATTTTAACTGTAATAAAGTTGAACTTTTTGTGTACATAAAGAACGTATTTGTCATTGTGTATCTATAAAAAATAATTCTTGATTATACGTTGAACTGTGTCAAAAATATTTAGAATTTTCAAAGTAGGCTATCATTTTGAAACGTACTGTATATAATTTTCTATTTTTCACCTCATACATTATCTTAACAATCAAAGCATTTATTTGTTTCTTTAATTTTTTTTTCCTTTACATATTATTTTTAATAAAGTTATTCTATTATAATGATGATGTTTTTATTTTCATATACAATTATTAATGCATGTTTCTACATATTAATTAATTAATTACTGCATTAACTTTTTTTTTTCTTTTATATTATTTTAATAAAATATTAATGCGCGATAGCAATATAAATTTACTTTTACTTTTACTTTTTTTTTCTATAAATCTAATTTATTACTTTTTGTTTTCTTTTCTATTAATTTTTACTTTTTTTTTCTTCTCTTTTTTTTTCTTTGCTTTTTTCTTTCTTTTATCTAAATATTATTAATGAATCACTAAGTAAAGTATGCCCACGAAAAAATTTTTACACAAAAAATGTTTGATAAAAGATACTGTATGTAAACAAATATTTAAAACTTTTGCATTATTTATTTCTATATAAAGTACAAAATATTAAAGAAAATATATTTTTACATTTTACAACTTTTTTAAGTAAAAATTTCGTACATTTTTCTTTATTCCTCTCATCAGTTTTTTCACACTATCATCTTCTATATTATTGCAGGCTCTTTTCCACTTTTTTTGGTATTTCTAGCTGCTTTTACATTTTTCAAGAGATACCGTTTGCAATTTGCCCAAAATTTTTCTATCGGCAATTCAGGACAGTTTGGTGGGTTCATGATTTTTAGGACGTAATTTATTTTGTTATCTCTATACCACTTTACGGTATTATCAGCAAAGTGACAAGTGGCAAGGTCAGGCCAAAAGAGTTGAGGTACTTCGTGATCCCGATATAAACATAAAAGTCGCTTTTTAAGGCACTGTTCAATATATAATTCCTTATTTAGTGAGCTAGTTGTTATAAAAGCACGAGACCGACGACCACAAGAACATATTGCCTGCCATAGTAAAACTTTTTTGCCGAATTTGGTGGCTTTTCTAAATCTAAAAACACCTTTTACGCCACCACGAGTTTTCGCCGTATAATATTGCTGACCAGGCAGTTCTTTAAAATCTAATTTCACACACGTTTCATCGTCCATTAACATGCACCTTTTAAAACCTCTTAAAAGTTTATCATATAATCTCCGTGACCTTGTGTGCGCTCTTTTGTCCACTTCGTCATTACGATTTGCTATTTTCTGTCTTTTATAAGTCTTTAAACCACTGTTTTCTTAAATTTTATGTACTAATCCTTTGGAAATTTAAAATTTTCCGACTAGATCTCTTTCAGAAAGTTAAAGGATTACGTTTAAGAGCACTTATAACTTTTTTTACCACTTCTTTATTCACAAAACCCGATTTACGTCCTGAACCTTTCTTTCTCACAATAGTTTGTTCTTTTTTAAATCGAATCACCACTCCGGCTATTTTGCCGATCTCACTATATGACGAAGATGGATTTTCAGTAAAGTAATAATTAAAGTAGAAGTTAATCAAATTTTCTTATGAGAAAAATTTTTAATTAAAAATTAAATAAAACACAATTTTGTTTTCGAACTGTATAAAAAAAACATACAATCAATTAACTTTATTAATGTCTCAATTAAATTTTCTGATTTATTTTACTTTTTCCCTCTATTCAATTTAACAATTTAAATTCACTTTGGATTTTTAAAGGTTTTTTTTCTTTTTTGTCTTTATATTCACAAATCACTCTCAGATAATAAAATCAAGTCAAGTAAAAAAAATTGAACACAATTTGATTATACATATATGTATATCGACTTCCCATGAACTACGAAACTGAACTGCCATCACAAAACACGAAATGAAGAAAAAAAAGCAAAGAGACTTGTACAGTAGTCCCCGCTTAAGTGCGTTGGTAGAATTGCAGAGCTTTGTTCGCACTTAAGCGGTGAACGCAGTTATCGAAACCCTCTTAAATGCATGTACGGCGCACTTATGTGAGCTCGCTTAAATGCGCACAAGCCGCACTTATGCAAATTAGACTTTAATTTTTAATTTAAAAAACAATACATTTATGTAGTTAATTTTTACGTTATACATATGTATTTATGTATTTATTTAAAAAAAAGAATAAGAAAAATAAAAACAACATAAAAAGAACAATTCATCACATATGTAAATAAAATACATAAAGTAAATATAACAAAATAAACAAAATAAAATAATAAATATAATTTATGCATGAAAATATTCTGTAATTTTCGTTTGAATATATTTCATTTCACTTTTGAACAGTTTGGCTTCTAGTTCTTCAAGAACTTCAACTCCAATTCCTTTGCTTTCTGCAAATTCGTGAAGAGTATGTATTGCACGTATAGCTTCTTTGAATGTAGTATTTTTAATTTGGTTGGAGTTATCATCATCATTATTTTCGCCATTGTCTGAAGATAATGTTACCTCTTCTTCGTTACCTTCTTCCCAAAATACATTCTGGATAATATCGTCATCATCTAATACTTTATAGCAATCTACACCTTTATCACACAAGACATATTCCTCAAACCTTTCAAATGGTATTGGTGAATTCTCCATTAAATTATCAGTCACTTCCTCAACATCAACATCTTCTGCATTATAAAATATTTTGGCCTACACATTTGAAAACAATTACAGTATACATATGTAATCCAAGTGAGTATTTCTTACCTTTTCGAAACAGTTTCTTATAGTTCTTTGTGTTACCATCCACCAAGCACGTTTAACAAAATAAATTGCTTTTAGAATTGTAATGGATTTAGTAAATTCTTGTAGCTGTTGATCAACTTCTAACGCTAAGATTTGTTTCCTCAATATTATTGTTCTATATTGAGATTTAAAACTCTGCTTAATGTGCCATTCATTTTATGACAAGCGGCGTTATCAGCAAATAAAATAATTTTCCTATTTTGTTTTTTCATTTTTTCATTCAAATCACACAAAATAGAGTTCCAGATTTCATTGGTCATCCACGCATTTTTATTTGCAAAATATTTCAGTGGTACTGTTTTATTTTTAAAACACCGTGGATTCAGATTTTTACCAATAACAAAAATTTCTTTATAAGTACCTGATGCGTTGCATAAAAGTAATAAAGTAATTCGTTCTTTTTGCAATTTTTTTTGACCCTTGCGTCCTAAAGTGGAGCTGGGCAATGCTTTATAAAACAAGCCGCATTCATCAGCATTGAAAATATTTTCAATAGAGTAATTTTCTATTATGCTCGGCAATACTTTTTCAATAAAATCTTCTGCTCCTCCTACATCAGCTGAAGAACTTTCGCCATGTAATTTGTGATTTTTACATTTTCTCTCTTTTGCCACCTATAGAGCCAACCGTTGCTTGGTTCAAACTTTATGTTTAATTTAACAGCAAATTCTTTGGCCTTTTTCATAACCATATTTGCAGTAATGATTCCTCCCTGTAAGCGCATCTGGTCAAACCATTTGGTAACAGCCTTGTCAATATCCTTGTAAGTACTTTGTCTGAACCGTTTGCGTTTTAAATTCTGATTTGTCAGAAACAATTCACGGAGTTTTTCTTTATTTTGTAAAATACTATTTATTGTCGATTTAGTACAACTAAAGTTTTGAGCCAATTCTTGCTTTGTTTGATGATTTTCATCATACAGCCTAATAATATCAAGTTTTTGCTTGACGGTAAGTGCTGTTCGTCTTAACTTTTTATCCATTTTTTAAAACTAAAGTATTGAATGTAATACGTAATTAGTAATTATTAAAATAAATTGAAATTCAATGTAAAATAAAATTTTAAACTTACTTTGTTTTTCCGCTTTAAACTTGGGGATGAAATCTCGTTAACACCAAAATTTGAAATGAAACGTCAAAAAGTGTTACAGATTTACACACATCATACATACGAAGGATGAGCAATTTAAATTGACAAATGTCAGATTAGAAACAGGAATCAGACAAAAATCAAATTAAGAAGTAAATATGATGCGACGCGCATTTATGCGGGTAAAATTGCCCTGCATATTAAAACTACAGTGCTCACACACAAGCGCATTTAAGAGGGTTACGCAATTAAAAGGAGCGCACTTATGAGAACATTTTTGTATAGGTCGTAAATGGGGGAAAAAAGTTGATTACTGGTATGACCTATGTATGCGGGTAACGCACTTAAAAAGGGTGCACTTAAACGGGGACTACTGTACTAACTTCTAACTTGCTTATATAGCAAGATTTCGGGTTGATATCATTACGCATTTAAGTATTATGTATATGTAATGAGACAATTAAGAAAAAAAATTTAAGAGATTATTACATGTTAATGGGCAATCAGGTATATGCATTATCATTGAATTTCTCTAGCATATTCCACATAAAACTTGATGAGTAATATATAGTAAGTAGGCAATATTAGCATATTGGGAACTTGATACAGGCCCAGTATTTCAGTATGCGTTTAAACTGGGTTTAAACTCTGATTGAGTTTAAACTCACACACTCTGATTGAGTTTAAACTCACGTTTAAGACAAAATAGTGTTTTTCAGTGGTAGTTTAAACCTGATTGAGAGTTTAAATCGAGTTTAAATTCAGTTTAACTTAAACGTCCGCCGATGATGGTTTAAACTGTCAAATGACAGATTTAATGACATTTTTCATATAAACAGACGCTTTTTATTTGAGTGAATTTGTTTTATTTTAATTATAAGTTATTATTTTGTAATTAATTAAACTTTGAATAAAATGGACTCAGATATTGAAAATTTAAGTGATATGGAATATGCTTCTATTATTATTTGTGTACCCCAAACAAAAGTCATTCGTTGCAGACCAAAACATTTTAACGTATGGAATGATGCAGAATTCCACGATAGATTTCGTTTGAGCAAACAAACAGCTAAAATTGTTATAAACCTAATAGCATCTAGAATAGAAAATAAAACAAATTGGTAAGTATAACAATAAGTTAAATATTTAGTGAATAAATATTTCTGATAGTTTTTTAAAATAGTTTAATTAAATAGTTTTTTTTTTCAGGTGGAGAAACAGGAGAAATATTTCGTAATAGAAAAGGTTTTTCTTCTTTGAATGTGCAAGCAATGTGTGACTTTAATTTAAAAATTATGGATGTCGTTTCACGGTGGCCGGAATCATGTCATGATTCGACAATCTTCGCAAACTCCAGGATCTGTGCACGATTTGAATCAGATGAGTTCGGAGACAAAGTTATTGTTGCTGATGGTGGTTATCCGAGCAAATAATAAGTATATTATGACTCTTTCACGCACTTGCTTGTATCCGTCGCAACGATCGTACAACCAAGCTCAAATTTCAACCAGGAATCCCGTAGAACGACTTTTCGGTGTATGGAAACGTCGCTTTCCAGTTCTGGCTTTGGGCTTACGTTAAAAATTGAGCACAATACAAAGTATTGTTGTAACAACAGTTATTCTACACAACATTTGCCTTAAGCAAGAAGAATTTGATTTACCGCAGCTGGATGATTTCATTGAAGAACAGGTACAATACACATTGGATGTACAAAACTGTGATTTGAACTCATCGGATGATGTACACACACGAAGGGACACAATGATTGAATATTTCAGACATTTTTCAGAAAATTCTGAGCTTCAGATTTCCCTTATAATAATTTTAACACAACTGATAAAAATGTTATCTGCAAAGCCAGTAATCAAAACAGTATCCAAGATGTAAAGAAATATTGTAAAGATTGTATCATAAAAGTAATGCAGTTGCAAAAAAAATATAAATAAAAAAATAAAATTATTCATGAAAATATTTTTTTCTTATTTATTGTTTTACTTACATACATATTTTAATTCTATTCTAATTTTAAACTTAATTTAAATAACTTATATCTATTAAATTTTTATTTATATTTATTGTTTTTTTTAAATTTCTATTTCTAATTTTAATTTTTCTTTTTTTAATTCACCTTCTTCTTGCATTATTTTTATTTTTAAATCATGCTCTTCTTCCAAACACTTTATTTCTGTATTATGTCTTTCTTGTGCTCGCTGGTTTTCTGCTTTTACAAATTTAATTTTTCTTCAGCAAGCTGCTGCCACTCCGAAGAACATGCGTTTTTCGCCTTCGGTTTTTTTCTTCTTGGTATGTTTATTGCTGCTGTTGTATTTGCTGTTTCTGTAATTTGAGAAATTATGTATTATTTATTGTTAAAGACCAAATACTAATCTCTTACCATTGTCTTGGGATTTTTCATCTATTTCCAAAAACAAATCATTTTCTGCTGCAGCCTTCGATGTGCTAGGCTCAGGCTCTTCTGCATCTGCAATATAGAAATAGAAATTTGTGAACTTTGCCAAAATATTGAAAATAAAATTTTTGTTTACTTACCTAAACATACAGTATCTGAATCAAAAGACGTAAGCCCAGTTAATCTATCCGTTAGAAGCTCGTGCACAATATTATCCACATTTGTGATTTCTATTGGCTTTGCTGTATATGTCGGCACTGTCTTTGTTGAACTCATCAGCAATTTTTCTCCATGTTTTTAGTTTTTCTGATAAAAACACGTCACTTTTTTTATTTTCAATAATGTTTTTATTTTTTCCCACTAAATTTAAAAGTTTGTTTACTTCTTCCGAAGTAAAATTAGCACTTCTTTTATGAGAACTCATTTTTACCACTTTATTCAAATATCTTCAACTTTTAAAATTTTGACTATATTCACTTTTTTATTAGAACAAAAAATCTTTTTCACCTTCTTCGCCTGTTATAAAACCTTTTTTAAAAATGTTTCTACTGTGAAGTTCTCAACATTTAAAATATATAAAAAAATCAATTGTGACCAACTTCATAAATAGGAATTCGATTTTTACAATAGTCTATAAAATCGACAACAAATTTTAAACTTTAGCTTACTTAAACCTTCGTTTAATTTCCTTCGGTTTAAACTAAGAGTTTAAACTGACTTGTTGGTTTAACTAAACTTAAGCTTAAGCGCATACTGAAATACTGGGCCACAGTGTGTGTAAGTTGAGATTAATAAGTAATTACATGAGTAAATAGGTCATAATGAATATTTTCCAAGTTAATACTAGTTAACGAAGTAAAATGTAAACTTCTTTCTTTTAAGTATCATAATGAATTAATTTTCTTTCCATTAGTACATTCATACGATTAGATTAAAAATATGTTGAAAAAAAAATTATTTTATACGCTCAATATCCTGTTTTATTACTTGAATGTCTTGCTTAAATGTATTGTAATGTATTGACATCTTCCTTTATGGTTTGTGTCAGAATTTGTGCGTACAATTAAAAGTGGTTGGTTAGATACCTCATTCAGAATTTCTTTATTCATTAATATTATTTCCTGCTTAGTCAAACGTACATATCAGTAATATCAGCTGAAGGACCGTCTATTAAGTGATGAGAGGAAACTGGATTAAGCTCAACATATTGATCTTGATGTGTAGCATTATATTGATGTATTATTACTTTTTTGTCTAAAATAATGTTTCTATCTGTCAATACTATATTTTTTCCCACTTTTTTTCCTTTTAAGTAGGTTGAAATTACGCTGTAAAAAACTATTAAATTATTTACGTGGAGAATCGGTAATTTTGTTCTATAAACATATGTAGTAGACATAAATATGGCCTCTGATCTAAAAAATTACATCCTTCATTTTTTTTCTTTTTTAATCTGTATGTTTTGGTGTTTTAAAAAAAATATTGAAACGAGATCACTGCCGCATTAAAAGTTATTCGAGGTCAAAGTTCACAAAACATGGCTTTTTGTGGATATCTCATTGATGGTCACTTTTACAGAAAAAGTATGTACTTAGGAAATTTTCTACAAAAAGTATAATAGCTTTTTCTTCTCTGGACTCTCTTCAAACATTTTTATTATCATTTTGTCTTGGGTCTCAGAAGTGGGCCCCTCTCCGTCGACATTCCCATTGTCTTTAAAACTTTTAATCCACTTATTCACAAACGAAACAGATGCTCTCGTATACTTCGCAGCAGATTTCACACTCATTTTTGGTCCTTTCGGATGAAGAACTAAAAATACCACTTCAAACCGTTTTTTGTATACAACACGCATTTTGAATTGTAATAACCACTTGCAAAAATTAAGTAAAACTGAATCACAAATTGTAACGCGCAGTAGATAATCACTCAAATATTACATATATACCTGTATCAAAAGGGTGAGTCAAAAAGTATAGCGACAGGTTAAAACACGCTCTTGTCAAACAGACTGTAGAAGGAAATAACTCTACAAAAACTTTTATTAATTCGGATGCCGTTTCAATATTCTCTGTATAGTTTCTTTTGTGTGATAACAATCTACAATATATGCAGAATGTAATAAACAAAAGTGGTAAAAAAATCACTTTCAACTGCATTTTTCAAAATTGCAATGCCAGTATACAAAATGAATGGACGGAATTTTTCAGATTTCCATTTCAAAACTTCATCAAAGTTTCTCGGTTTGCTAGCGAATTCTTTGGTGATATGCGGTGCAAAAGACATGTTTTGTTGAAAGCTTTCTTTTATCTTGTTGATTTAATTTAAATTTACTTGTTTCATTTATGAGAAGACAATCATTTTTTTTGTGATTGTGATCCAACGGAAATTGCTTCACCATTTGGATTCCAATATCTTCTAATGCAACTCTGTTATCGAAAACTCTTTTGTGGTAATCTGGGTCTTTTCTTCCATTAAAATCTTGATCTGTTCGAGCTTCTCCACATGACGTACTATAAACTAAATTATTATTGATTTTTGTGCCTGTTTGTTTGCATTTACTGCATCCTTGTAGAGATGCATTACCCATTACTTGACTCAAAAAATATCGTCCCGGAGCATTGCAAATAAATCATCTTATATTAATAGATAGCTTTTTATTATCAATTATAATTCCATTTTCATATAAATATTTCATTTTCATTTCATGAATTTATTCATTGATACAATGAAAGTTTAAAATGCATATGTGATCAAAATATTCATAGCATCTATGAATTTGTTCATTGCGGAAGCAATCACTGTAGAATAAAATGGAATAAAGTTATTTGCAGGATAGCTAGAACTCAATGAATTCGTATTCATTCTATGTATGAAAATTCATATTTCGTAATAGTTTCGGCTAATGTAGTTTTCATCTTACCTATGAATTTTTTTTACATGTGATGAATAATTTGGCAATGAATGCCGTTTATTAATATAATGTACACTTTTATTTTCAGTGTTTGGCTTAATGTTAACCTGAGAATTTGAAGTGTTATCTTTCAACGTCTTTAGTTGATCATTATTTCGCGAGCTACTGGATTTTGCGTTTGATAAAAAATCAACGTAAAGGAAAAGATCATCATCGGATTCATAGTTTAAAAGACAAGCGCTTGAACATTATTTTTGAAATTATAAAATTAAACTTAAAAACAAAACTGTGAGATAGAACGAAAGCAAAGAAATTTTCCATAACGTTCTTATTAAAACGCGAGATTAGCAAAAAATTAATATCAAATTTTGACGAAAAATTATCATAAAGTGATGTGATAGAATTCATCGGTTGAATAATCCCATCCTTCCAAAATAATTTGTTACCCGTGCATATTTATTGCGGAGATAAATGTTTATTGTTTCTAAATGTATTCTAGGTGGATTTAAAGAACTGTAACATAATTTAACGGAAGAAATTTTATAGATTGGTTGGTATCCTGTTGACCAACATAACTCCCGGGTGAACCCCAGCCGGTCGAATCCAGCTGCTTCAGTCTAGGTGGGTTCTTGGGGTATCCTATCGGAAGTTTCCGTGTTGTTACATAAGTTGACTGGCTATAGATACAAGCATGGTTCAAAAAAAAAAAACGAAAGCAAAAACCAATAAACTCTAGTGAAGAAAAGAAAAACCAATACGCAAATCGTATCACGACCGTTGACAATGCAGTAGAAGAAGAATCAAACAGGAAGGAACCGCGACCTTCATCTCCCTTCATCCACCACCCACAATTCCTCACCTTTTAGCTTGATAAATGCTTCTTGTTCTTTTCCAATTGTTCCATTTAAATTTTTGTTCTAAATTGCATTTTTGTAAATAATTGTAAATTGCTAAATATCAAAAGCATTTAAATTTTTTTGTTTCTCTTTTTCATATATTTTTGTTATTTATTTTTTTTTCTTACATTTTGTTGTTTAATTACATCGAAGATTGTTTTTTTTATTAAATAATCAATAAAGATTTTATACAAAAAAACCAATAGATAGAAAATTTTGTTACGTTATATATATACATATATATTTTTTTTTGTTTTGTATAAATTACTTTTATTCTTAAGTACAAAACGTGCATATAATAGGCATATGAATTTCATATTTGGATTTATTTACTTTTCTTTTTGTTCAATTATTTATAATTTCGTGATAAATAATTCAAAAACCGGAAAATATTCTAAAGAATTTATATATTTTGTTTCTAATTTTTATTTTTCTGTTAATTATACTTCTCATATGATTGTATGAATACATTTTTTTTTTCTATTTAATTAAAATGTGAATTTTAAAAAAAATTTCTTTTATTATAGCAATTACTTTTAATAGTAGATTACAAAAAAAAAGAATTCTATTGCTTAATTATAATTTTTGAAATTAAAGATTAAATATGAGATGAGTTTTCTCATCTTTTTCTTTTCTACCTTTTTCATATAAATTTAAAGCCAAATACATACTGCATAAAAAAAATTTGTTTTCTTTACTTTCTATAAAAAAAATTGTTAATTCTAACAATATAAAAAAAAATTTTGGACTTATCTTAACCCTGTAATCCCGATAGATGCGATGGTCAGGAACGCTGCTCTGGCCAGATGTGAAGAAGTTTATCCAGGTTATATCCATCGTTCCAATTTTCACCATAAAATTTGTTTGATTTATTTTTTCAATTAAATAAATTCAAATATCGATAAATAGTTTTTTTTTTTTGACAAAATAATTTCATTAATTTTGCATTTAGGCATAACTACTTTCAGCTATTACATATTCGATGAGATAAAAGATAAGATATCGTCACTATTTTCTGTGTACTTTATATTAAACATACCGGATATGTGTGTTTTTTTTTTTCGTTCGATAAATATTCAATTAAAATTACGTTAGAATTCATTTTTTTTTTCGAATAATATTCAAAAATTTACCAATTTTTGGTGTATAGTGCACAAATTTATTTTTTAATGTATAAATTCCCGTCGTCCATCCTCAACCAAAACCAGCCGTAGAAGAACGAATTTTGAAAAAAAACCAACAGGCTGTGATAAAAAAATACCTCCCTTTTATATGTATGGATTTTGGATTACAGTTCATTTATTGGAATTTAAAGTTGCAATTTTTGGAATTGCATACCAAATCTTCCAATATGAACTGAATTAGGAAATTTTAATGAACAGCCAACTGAATTTGTACAGTGTATAACGACGTTATTATGCTGATATCTCAGTCGCTCCAGGATCAAGTTTTACGTCGTTAAGGTTCTGAATAATAACAACTTTTATTTATAATAATAAAAATTCAATTTTTTATTAAATAAAATAAATCCTTAAAACTTTATTTTAATTACTAAGAACTAATTCAATAAGTTCTTAAAATTAACAATTTAATAAGTTCTTAAAACTAACAATTCTAAAATTTGGGAAATTATAAATATAGCTATATATTATTTGAAAAATTATGAGTAAAACAAAAAGTATATAAATGGGTAAATTGTAAGTCTCGAAAATAGCTATCTGGACGCAATACTAGTTTCTACCAACTTTCAGCTATACTGAGTGGGCGTAGAAACGTTCTGCCTACTGTTAGCTATTTCAAACGAAAGCCTAATTATAGTAATAAAATAGCTATCTTACAGGAAACCTAGCTAGAATAATATAATATTTACCTGTACCTGATTTATTACTTACTTACTTTTATTTCACTTTTTTACTGTAACTATTTCAGAAGCAGAGACTGTAATGAATCTAATATGAAAATCGGTTCTATATTTATACTGTTTTTGAATTACGCGTTTTAAAAAAATTACAACTTTAAGCTTTTTCTAGAATTTTTTACGTTAGTTACTTTTCCAACTTCCTTCCGGTTACGTTTTTCAACTGAAAGTTTTAAAATAGAAAAGCTTTTTGCGCAGTTTGAAAATAGATGTCGCGCATATATTTAAAAATTTCTTTTTCTGTTTTCTTTTTATTTATATTTTATATATACAGTGATGGTAACATCTAACTTCGTTACAAGTGGTGTACAAAAAATTGGACCTATCTGAAAATTAAAATTTGGCTGTCGCAACAGAACACAGTGCCGAATTAAAATTGTAAGGGTTTTTAAAAGATTTACTGTTCAAACAATCGAAAAGTTTATTTAAATTATCAATAAAATCTGCTGTTTTAGACGCGTATTTTAAAACTTTTTCTGAAAATATCCGCTGTTTTTCGTAACTTCTAATTGCAGCAGCGTTTGTTGCACTATAAATTTGTGTTGCGAGTTTAACCCTTATTTTTTCCGCATGATTTGGATATACATATAGAGCAGTTCCATAAAATTTCGACCAAAGGGTGTGAATCGATGTTTTCCGATTTTTTTGAAATTTTGTGAGAAGGTGTGCCTCTGGTCCAGTATCACATACGTAAAATATTTTTAAAAAAAATAACATTTTGTTACGATATGAAAATTTAATGTTTGTTTTGTGGCAAAGCTTAAGACCTCCCGATGAGTCCTATCCGGTCTATCAAAGGGGTTCCGGCTGCTTCAGCCCGGGCGTGGTTCTTGGACTCATCCGGTCGAGGTAAACTTCATATCCGTAACATAAAGTTAGACCGGAAATTCAAATTGCGATCAAACGAAATTGGGGAAACCAGGTTAGCAAAAAAAAGCAATCAGTTGAAGGAAAAAAAAAGAAAAAAAGGAAACAACAGGACATTCTCCTTCTCCTCAGTGAACCGGAGGCATCCCCCCACGGACCCTCACCAGCTCCATCACTACTCTCGCCGGATCTCTCAGACCATCAAAATAAAATTAAAACATCATGTTCTGGATTCAGATTAAAAAAAAAACTCAAAAATATATATATATACCCGAAGGAACCAGTCAATCGACTGCATTAAAAATGGATTCACCAAAAAAAAAATTAAAAAAAATTGTTTTTTTTTTTTTTTTTTTTTTTTTTTTTTTTTGTATTTAATTCAGTCAAATTTTTAATTGGATAATTATTAATCTTAGCATCTATAACTAAATGATTTTTTTTTTTTTTTTTGTAATTGATTGCTGGTATTCTTGATTTATGTTTTATGAATAGATTTACAAATGTTAAAGGACCTAAAATTTCTGGTGGTCGACCATTTATATGTATACGAGATCTTAAGATTTTATTTTAAACTCGTTAAATTAATGTCTTCAATAATTAAGTTATTTTCGATATGCAACAAAAATATAAAAAAAATCCTATTAAACTACAATCATGCATTTTTTTTTTTTTTTTTTTTTTTTTTTTTTTTTTTTTTTTTTTGTGTTAGTACTGTTACAAATGTTATTACAATTTTACTTAGCTTAATTCCAAAATATTCAATTAGTTGTCCTGCTGGATGTTGGTCGGGTGTGGCTCCCGCGTGGCGGTACCGTTGAAGGATACTAGGCCTTGTTGCTCAGGTTCTCCACTTTCCTCTCGGCTGTTTTTTTTTTTCTATTTATTTTGCTGTTAAATATGTACTCTATATATATATTTTTAATTATTTTCTCATTTTGTTTGTTTATTCGTAATATTTAATTATAGACGTAGTTTAAACTCTCCAATTCAAAATTAACGAAACAAACATTTTTTTTTTTTTTTTTTTTTTTGGTATAAGGTGATTGAAAAAAAAACTAATTTGCAGGCACCTTCTTCCTTTTTTTTTTCTTTTGCTCTTTTCTTTTTTTTTTCTTTTCCTTTTTCTTTTCTTATTAACACAGTAATTCACAAATGATTTTCTTTTTTTTTTTCTTAATTTATATTATTTTTTTTTTCCTTTCCTTTTTTTTTTGTTTGTTCAATTAAATTTTTTTTTTCCACGAATCCTTATGCCACAATACTTTCAGTTAAACTTTTCTTCCCATTTTCTTTCTAATAATTTATAATTTTTTTTTTTTACTAAATTTTTAATTATTTTTTTTTCTTGTACAATATACTAATTGCATACACAACGAACGATTTAAAAACAAAAAATCCGTCATCACCAAATAAACTCTACTGTCTACCAACGCACTCCAGACTCAAAAAAGAACTCAAGACAGCATCCCAAAAACCAAAAATGCGTAATTCATTATAACTCCATTATGTACTCTTTCTATTACATTCAATTTCATTATCAATCTCTTAATCGGGTATACTGTGATAATTAAAATATCATTTAAGAGTTTATTAAATGGTAAGGTATATGAAGGTATATGAATTAATACCGAATGTTCTGGTATATTCTATATATTACTTGATGAGTAATATATAATGAGTAGGCAATATGGGTACATTAGGGACTTGATGGTGTGTGTGAACTTGAAATTATTATATCATTAGGCTATTTACTGAGTAAATAGGCTACAATGATATTATGTGGGTCAAGTAATAGAATATGTATATGTACTAAATTTATATTGGGTAATTAATATGGGTATTAAATGGTGATTACAATATGATGTATTTGCCGTCGGCAAATACCATTACATGTGTTTAGGTTTTTTAAGAGATTTTAAGAAATTGAAATTTTTGAAAAAAAGAAAAAAAGGTGAGTAGAAATTAAGAGAATTTTAATATGAATTTAATATGTGTAATTCTCATACATATTCTAGAAATCGCGTGATTTCTTAAATATAATGAAAAAAATCACGCCATCTCCAAAACAATGAAATGGATTACGAATTTTGTTGCTTGTGTGCAACGGATTTGGTTTACAGTTTATTTCTTGGAATTTCAAGTTGCAATTCCAATGAACTTCAGACTATATTTTATAATATGAACTGAATTATATTTATTTTTTTTTTAATGTACAGCCAACTGAATTTGTACAGTGGCGTACAAAAAAAATAGACCCATAAAAAAAAATTATGTAGCTGTCGCCACAATTTCTTGGGAATTATGGGGTTATGAAATTTTGGTTTTTTTGCAAAATGCATATTTTTAAAAAATCGTAGAAATCTTAAATATTATCGTAGAGCGATAATATATACCTCATTTTAAAGGGCAGAGTTTATTCTATCATATAAAAATAATTTTAAGAAAAAATTTTTCAAAAAGGACTACAAGGGCAATAAAACGATCCTTTATCCTTGAATATCTAAAAATGCTAACTCTCAATTTTGCTCATTTTTTTTATGTTTTGTATAATATTATTAGCAACATCGTGTTAAAATCTCAAATTGGGGTGAAGCTGGGTTTAGGTGAGAGAATTTTTCAAAGAATATAATGTCTATTTTTCTTATATAAAATCAATTGATTTTCATACAAATGCAAATTTTATACCAGTTTTTTTGCTTTTGTCTGCAGGAGGGATTTAAACAGCTTCAAGATTTTTTATATTTGACTGATGGCGAAGGCGTTATAATTATGAAATAACCTTGCATTGAATATTTGTTTGTATAGGTAGTGGGTAACGTCATAGATTCGTCAGAAGGGGCTGCTTTACTTTTTATTGCTCTTATCTATTCTTCAAAACATTGTATTTACTTTGTATTGTATAATAGAATGAAAAATTTCTACATTTTTATTTACAAAAGAAATGTCTGTACACGTTTTTAACTCAGACTTTAGAAGTTTCAACTTTTGTTCCAAATAATTTATTTCTTTTTTTGAAACTTTTGAAGTATTTTTTTTTTGTGAATAAAAGTGATTATTTTTATTTAAGATTATGCATTGTTCGCATTCAATATTATCATTTTCAACTTTGTCATCTTGTACCGGAGTCGGTATATGTAATCTGCGAAAATCAAAACGTGCCGTGAAAGATACTGAAAAATCACATTCAGAACTTTCTGTACAACTTTGAGCAGAAACGGTAGGAATATATTGAGAACAACACAAAGATGACGAATAAGAATAAGGGCCAACCTGAGGAATATTTTCAGTGTTTAAATTCTGTTTGGTAACCGTTTTTGCTGAGGATAATCTAATTTGAAATGACGCTCGCAAATTACATGATGAACGCGGTGTTGAAAATTTTCTCGGACTCGTCTCCCGGAAAAGAAAATAATGTTACTTTCTTACTACCTAATTTCCTGCTTTCGAAATTTTTAACACAGCAATGTCTGTACGTCACTGTATTTTTCTTCTTGCTCTAAATTAATTAGAAAATATACCGAACTAATTAAATTGTGAAAACTATGAAAACACAGCAGGCACAACTTTATGATTTATGTAAGCAACTTTTTTTTATAAAATCTAGGTACTTACCATTATTTTTTCAGTAATCACAGAAATAATTATGTATTATGAATATAAAAATCACAGCCCACAATCACTATTCACTTTATTATTAAATAAAACAATACAACGCACTTAAGGTGTAATTATATTGTGAATGTACAATAGTACAATATGTACTGATTATTGGTAATTCGGCAATACAATACAATACAATGCATTATCATACATTATCCTATTCCTTCTTTATTCTTTTTACAAATTTCTTGCTCGCATTTTTTTTTTTTCTTTGATTCAAAAAAGAAAACAAAAGTCAGCTTATGTGCATTAGGGTATTTGAAAAAAACAATAGAAATGAAATTTTTGATGAAAATTACAATATAAAAAGAAAATCTGTATTATTTAAAAAATACGATTGGAAAACATTTATTAAATATTCTGGTAAATTATTTTTTCAAACAACTATTCAATGACAAATTTTACCTAATTATACTAACAGTGTAAACTCGATAATTTAAACTAATTTAAACAGGCCTTGTTAAAATTTTAGAACAGTTAAAAATATTGCACAGGAACCAATTTATACTTTCAACACTATTTTAAACAAAAATACCAAATAGTGTTCTAATACATTCATTTATATTTTTAAAAAAATAATTACAAAATTGATTATCACGATTATAAAATGAATTTTAAATTTGGTAATTAATTTTGTCGCGGAGTGTAACTTGTTTTTATTTCATTCTATTTCGAAAAGTAGAAATCAGAAAAGAACCCCTTTACAAAATTACAGAATATTATTAGCTAATTTTACAAATTACTGAGCTTATATTGTATCTCAAATAAAATTCATTACTTCTGTTATTCACTTCGAAAATAATTAAAAATCAACTGGGAGAAAATTCTGTATCTGTGATATTGTAAAAATGTAAAGTGTTTTCACGTTTACACCGACTTTGCGATTCTTCAACTATGTACACGTAAAATCAACTGTCAAAAAATATGTACAGTGTAAAAATATTTATCACAGAAATGTAAAGTGTAAGATGTTTTGTTTTTATCCAAAATACAGAACAGTGACTGTTGCAATATAGTTTTATTGAGCAGACTTACGCAGAATTTTCTAATTTTCTTTTTGAGGTCAGTTAAAAACCAAATGGTTGTGTCCCATTTAGGAGGTTTCACTGAATCTAATATTAAATTGATTCACAATTGTTTTTACAAAAATTTAAAACTTTCAAAATAGACTAAATTTTGAAACAAAATGATAATAAAATATTTATTTTACTTACCATTTCTATGGTATCCATGGTTTCCTTTGACTTATATTTATCCAATAGAAAAGACATGCTTTTGAAGGCAAACCACTTCGATGTGTATTTTTTTTTTTGTGCCAGATCCATATTTGCAGTCATTTTCCTTTTGCCTCTCTCTCCTAAATGATGTTAAAAGGGAATTCATTTTTTTTTAAATTTTATTTACATCTGTATCCAAATTTTCAGCTATTTCCAGCCACAAATCATTTCCCTATATTCTTCAATTAATTTTAATGTTTTTTTATCACCCCATTCCATTGTATGTGTAGTGCATAGAAAATTTCAAAAGTCCCAATTCCAATTTGAATTATTATAATTCAAAAGAATTTAAAATTTGAAAATTTTTTCTTTTTTGATATTACGTAAAGAAAATGTATAAATACAAAAAAAAGTAGATTATTTTTTAAATATATAAAATTTTTTATAAACGACGCATATTTTGTTGATAAATTCTTTTAAAACTTCATTTATCACCCTTTGAAAAGTGGCAGGTCCGTTTTTTAAGCCAAAGGGCATGCGAAGAAATTCGTAGTGGCCACTGGCAATGGAGAAAGCTGTCCTTGCTCTATCTTGAGGGTCTACTTCGATTTGGTGAAATCCCTTCGACAGATCGAGGGTGGTGGAATAATTTGCATTGCCTAATTTTTCAAGAATATCTTCAAGATTAGGAATAGGAAAATTGTCATCTACAGTTACTTTGTTCAAAATCAATATAATTTTATGCAATAATTTTTTTTCTTCCTTATTTAGATGAGAAGTTTGAATGTAATCTAATAGGTTGAAATTATTTACCTTATTAAAAAAAAAGTTGGACAGCATTTTCATTGTAACTGGAAAAGTAATACCTTTCTTCTTCATCATTTAAAAATATTTCTATTTTCGAATTTCTTGTTTTTAATGTGCGGTTTTTGTAGTTAATTATTGCATTTAGTGGTACTAAAATATTATTACCTATAATACCATCAAATTTTTCATGGAACTTAATCGTATAATGTAAAGTATGCTTTAACCTCTAAAAATTCGCCAAAGTAATCTTGTTCTTTAAAGATTTCAAAAACTGGGATTAAGAGTTCTTAAACATTTACTTCTTATTAAGGTTTCCATTTTGGTTGACAAAGATTTGTGTTTATGATACTGAATTCTGCTCCAGTTTCAATAATAAAACGTAGGGTTTTTATGGGATTTTGAACAACTAAATAGGGTAGTTGTTTAAGTGGTCTTGTTAAAAATTTTCATGTTCATTCGTTAAAATATCCATCGGCTCTGTATTGTTATTGTTTCTGTAACTTCTTTGAGAAAATTGTCTGCTTTGATTTGAGCTATTTTGAAAATTATTTGGATTGTTCTGATTTCTTAGAGTATTTTGATTATGAATGTTTTGAGATATAATTTGGTTAGAAGAAGACGAATTTCTGTTATCGTTTGCATTAAAATTGGTACTGTTTGAATTAACTGGGTTTTGGGAAAATCTGGTTTGATTTGGGACAGCAGGATTTCTAATAAAATTTCTACATTTGCATTGTTTAAGCATTGGGTAGAAAAATTTTTATTTGCAATATTGTTCAAGTTATTTGTAAGAAAGTTTCTTTGCAAAGCATTTGGATTTATTTGATTCATGCGTAAATTTTGTTTGTAGGTTTGTTTATTAAATAAGCTAGAAGGACCCATTTTTTGATATTTTCCGTTTATAAGGATTTTGCAGGCATCTAGTGTGTGTGTTAGGATTTCTACTAAAAATCACACTGCATGCGGGTTCAGGCAGATTATTTTAAAGGTTTCTAAAGCGATTCTCTTGTTACTTTCAATATTATAGTTTTTTTAATTGTCTGGATTCAAAAGAAAATAATTATTAAGCCTACAGAGATACAGTGCTGTGATTAATTATAAACTCACTCACAATTTTTATAAATTTTAAATAAAAACTGTAAATAAAAAATATGTGTTGCGATAGAGAAATACCCTTGATCAAAACAAATTTCCTTTGTAAAAGTGAGATCTTAATTTATAACTGTTCTTGAGATCATACAAATTCTTTTAAAAATACAGAGAAACACTTGTGACTAATTATAAACTCAGTTTATTATAAATTCAGTTTTCCGGTGGTTTAAGCAGAAGTCAGTGCATAATTCATAGCCACTTTATTATAGTTCACTTATCAAGTTATTAGATTATTAAAAAAATTAAGCGAAACAAGTTAAACATAAAATTGTTGAAATGCCGCGTGGTACATTGTTGTTAACAACACCTTGAGAACGATTAATTTTATCTGCAATTTGTCTTTGACTTAATCCCATGTCGTGTAAAACCAAAATTCTTTGTTTTTCGATTTCATTCAGTTCTGTACCACGCGGCATTTCAACAATTTTATGTTTAACTTGTTTCGCTTAATTTTTTTAATAATCTAATAACTTGATAAGTGAACTATAATAAAGTGGCTATGAATTATGCACTGACTTCTGCTTAAACCACCGGAAAACTGAATTTATAATAAACTGAGTTTATAATTAGTCACAAGTGTTTCTCTGTATTTTTAAAAGAATTTGTATTATCTCAAGAACAGTTATAAATTAAGATCTCACTTTTACAAAGGAAATTTGTTTTGATCAAGGGTATTTCTCTATCGCAACACATAATTTTTATTTACAGTTTTTATTTAAAATTTATAAAAATTGTGAGTGAGTTTATAATTAATCACAGCACTGTATTTATTAATTGCTTCGTAAAAATCTTCAATTATAGTGACTACAAGACAGGATCGCATTTTATCTAAAAGATTATCTGCTGATAGTTTTTCACCGTGATTTTTCAATAATAGAGCTTTTATTTCTGTCCAACCAGTAGGACTACAATGTACTTGTAATGTTTTTTTTGAATCACCTGTTATTCTATCTGTCACATAGCCTTTTAAAATTTTAGCACTAAATTCGTAAAAAACATTAATTGTAGGCATAATATTCTCAACTCTTTGTATGAATTCAGGAAGTAAATTCGCGTTTTTACCATCATTTTACCGTATGTGATTAATAAAATCAAAAATAATTTTAAACTTTTCAGCAACAATTTTATTTATTTAAGAACTATTTATTTGTTTAAGAATCACTTATGTATTTAAGAATAATTTATTTGTTTATAATTTATTTATTTTATCTTTTTTTTATTTTTTTTTATTCGAGAATGTGCTTACCAGTTATGTAGAATTATAGTTGAATAGAATTGTTCTGTTTGTTCCTCCTCCTGTCGATGAAACGTGTATGATGTTAAGTTGAAAGTTGTTTATGTTTTTCCCTATTTTGTTCTAGTTCTTCTTCTTGTCGATGAAACTTCTGGTTTTAAATCATATATGTATCTCCATTGAGTCATTTATTTCACAGATATGCAGAAGAAAAAAATAGGACAATTGTGTGTGTAGTTTTAATTAATAAAATTATTCAGTTTTTTTTTTTTTTTTTGTGAACTGTAAAGTTTTTGAACTGTAAAAAAAAACAAGCACTTCACCACTTAAACTTTTAACCTTTCACGAATTAATAAAGAAAACACAATACAAAGTACCTACAAATAAATAAATAAAAAAAAAAAATTATTAAGGCTTTTCTATTTCTTTTAGTAAGTCGATAGTTAATTATTCTTAACTCAGAAGTTTATTCACTGAACGAAAAAGGTATATATTATAAATGAAAAATTCCATTATATTAATAAAAAAATCATTAAAATAGGTCCAATGAAAGCGTTTATTGATATTATGAAACCACAATCATAGTTTAATGAGCAAAATCCTACTCTAATGTACCATACATAAGAACAATGAATTTTCTTCAATGCACAAGTTTCATTCATAGTATGAACGTTGAACATCAAACTTTCATAGTGCTGTGAAATTCGTTCATTAATTGATGAAACCTTAATTGATACTGTGAACACTGATCATTGAAAATTCATAGCTCTAACAAAATTTTCATCAAAATACGAACGAATTTCATTGATATGACGAAAGATTTCCAAAACTTCATATTATAGTTATATGTATGTAATACTTAAATCTGATGCATGATAAACAAATTTTTTTAAATTTTTCACAAAAAAATATATATTTCAAAAACTTCATTTAAGATTACAATTCAATGTGTTATTTTTATAATGCAAAATTGTAAAAAAATAAAGACTAACTAAGTAGTTTTTAAACAGAGAAATTAAGTAAAGTAAACTTTAAAAATATTAATTATTATTTTCTAATTCATTTATTAGAACATTTAATTTAGGTGTAACATTTGTTCCTTTTTTTCCAATTTTGTAAAAATACAGCTGAATAAACTCCAAAAATTGAGTGCAAGCTTGAGGATACTTCATGTCAAATAAAAAAAAAAATTTTAAACAAATATCTATAGCTCGTAGAACATTGGAAAAACTAACTTTGTACCATCTAGGTACACAAAACATTTCTCAAAACAGTTTATTTCGAAATCTCCTAAAACAAGCAGAAATGGTTGAACACTTTCATTTTTCGATAATAAAAAGTCAATATGATCTTCAAGGCCCTTTATAGTTGAACTTATATAAACAAAAGCTTTCTGTGAATCTTTTATAGTTAGTCTAGTCGTACTTTTTTGTCCACTTTTGTCCTTTTTGACGATTTTTGTTGTAGGACTCAAATAGCCATGTAGAGACCATAATATTTTAATGAGACTAATTTCATCTGAAACAAAATGATTTTAAATATTCAGGAAATTTAAAGTATTAAGTATTTTTTACCTGTGGTATTAGATTCAAAATGAATGCTCTCTAGAATTGCTTTTATAGACTTATCTTTGATTCTGTCTTTCATTAGAAAATTATGAATTTTACAGAATTTACTGCCAAAATCATTTAAAATTCCACTACATTCTCCAAAAGCAGTAGTGAAGTTCATATCAATCTTTAAAAACAAATGTGAATGTTATTCTAAAAATCTCAAGCCGATCAGTTGCTACTTACCAAACGGTATCCATTCTGTTTTTTATACTCGGGCCATTTATTTAAAATTTCTTTTGCGGTCTTCAATTTAGTTTTAAATTCCTCTAAGCGATATTGGCTGCAGGCCTGCCAGTAACTGTCAAATTCTTCAGCACTTAAGTTATCATATTTAAGCGATCGTATATATTGCTCTGCATTTTGCTCTGGACCTGAATAAGTAGTGTCATTAAGAAAGTTAATAATATCGTGAGAATACGAACTTACAAAAAATTTTTGTGAATTTTTTGTTGCTTTCTATCTGTAATTTTATCATCAGTAGAATTTTGCTTACGTGATGTTAATATCGACTTAAAAGAACTTTTCAAATTGCAGAATTTTACATACAACTTTCCTCTTTTATTACATCTGTAATATTCAATTTTTTCTGAAGGGAAAAGCTGTACTATTTCCTCTTCTAGTCTGTAACTGACTGCAAGGGACATATGCAAATTATTTTCTTCGAAATATTTGGCAATAAGTGTAATTAATATATTGCGTTGTTCATCTTGGAACTTTTCATATTTGTGATAATATTCATGTAAGAAATTGCCTTTTAAATTGTTTTTGAGAATGTAGCCAACGGTTACATGTTTTGTAGAGTCTGGTTCCGTAGAAAGTATGTCTTTAGAGTAAGGCGGAGATGGCATATGTTTTACAAATCGACTTTTAGTTGATGAAGAAACACTTCCGGTCGGAGTCGAAGGGAAATTATCAAATAAATCAAAAGAAGATTCATTCAGTTCCGAAAAGGGTATTCCTAACTCTGTTCTCCACTTTTCAACTTCGTACTCAAATAATATACGATCTCCCATTTTAAATTTTTTTAATAGCTCTCGTAAATGAAAAAGCTTCATTTTTGTCAAAACATCATCGATAATTTTTTCATCTGAAATCGAAATAAGAATAAGAAATAAAATCAAAAATATCTGTTGCTTATTTACCTATCAAGTAGTCTGTCATGTGGCTCATATTCCATTTACTTAACAATATTTTTAAATTCTCGTATGGATCAGAATTTATGGTTATGACTGAATTTAAGTCGATGCCAGTAGAAGAATAAAATAGTTCACTTTCTGAATTTGATATTAATATAACTGGATGTTGATTTTCAACAGCGTTTTCGCACGAATTTTGTAAGTGCAATTCTTCATCAACATTTGAGTCACTATCCATTGTTTCTACTTCTAGTGTTTAAGGTAAATAATATTCTTTTATTCTTAACATACTTTTCCCCTTTGCAGTAGTAATAATTGTTACCGGAGGGCCAACAATTTGTTAAAATTTCAAAATACAGTGCTCTCCTAAAACTTTGGGGTTAACTTCGAAAGCTGTATAGTGAGGACAGTAAAGAACTTGTTTTAATTCTTGACAAAAAAGAAATAGTTTTTTATTATATGACACTATGCAAATAATAGTATAAATTTTGTAATCCGAAGTTAATCTCGCTACAAAAAACTCTTTTCTATATTGAACCCCTTGGTACTGAGCCTGATCATAACATTTAAATTTGTTTGTGTTCGTTGCTAATAGCGTTTTTGTTAGCAAAGTAAAATTATTTTCAACAAGATATTTTTTCTCCAAAGTGTAATTTAGTTCGTTGTGAGAAAAATTTGTAATGTAATCTGCAAAAGAATATTGAAATTTTTTTGCTAAGGTCAAGCATATGTTTTTTCGGGATGTTATCGCATGTGAGTATATTTTAAATTGTTTGTGCTTCGCTTCAAAAAAGAAACACCAAAATTTTCTAAGCGGGCCGGAATTTTTCAAAACTAGAGGATAGTGCAGCAAAAAATGGAATTTTGGTTTTAAATAATCTTTAAAAAGGATTCTGTATTGTTTATTATGTAGTTCAATCTTTTTACGCATTTGACTAATCATTTCTTCAGTTATTTCAAAGCTCATAATTAAGTCAATTATCTCAATCAAATTCAACAAAAAATTCCAAACTTCATCTCCTTGAGGTATAAAGTCTCCTATCATTAATGGTAAGTGAAGAATAAAAGTAAGCATTTCTCTTGCTGACATCTTGAAATGTCGCTTTTTCAAATGTGATAAAGTTATTTCTGGTGAAAAACTGCTGATTTCTAAAGGTTCATATTCAAAAGTTTGCTTCCTTTTGTTCAAAGTTTCTAAAGAAAAGTAATTCATTGTCTGTATGTAATACATTAAGATGTGAGATAAATCGTAATGACATATCCCTTCAAATATGTCATGCATTGCATCAACACTGTAATTTTCAATTACATGAAATGAATGTATTTTATTAAAGCAGCAAACAGCAGTGATACCCGTTTCTTGTGGATTATTGTCATATATATCTGAATTATAATTGTCTACAGTTCTTATAAGTGTTTGATCTTCAACGCACAATGAACGACTTTCATTTTTTTTGGCCCTGCAAAATCGGCAAAAATTACCATTAAATGACTTATTGAAATTTAACAGTGAATTAAGACCCAACTTATCTCCTAGTATTAGTGCTAATATGAAATATACTCTAAAATTTGAACCGTCAGCAATAGTAATATCTACTCCTTTTTCTTCCATAAATATCAATTCATTAATTAAGAATTTCAAGCAATTTTCATTTTTATATCTTTTCATATCTTGGGACTTTGTAATCGCTGCTAAAAAAATATTTTTTAGGGGATGGCTACTGTCTTGTAAGCATGGAAAAGAGTAATAGAAATTACATATAGAATTATTCGTCGCATGCGAACCTAAGGCATTGTTGATTTGCAAATCATCAGCATACAAAAAATAAGGTATGAGAAGTCTGCCGTCGGAATAAAGACTTTTTTTTCCTTTTTCCACAATGGTCCTTGAATAAAATTTATGAACTTATTACTGTTTTCTAAGTAGGTCATATATTCTAGGGTATCTTTAAGAATATTGCCTTTTTCAAACGTTTTTTTGAACTGAAATCTTAGTGGTAAAAGAATTCCCTTTGTTGTTTGCTCTTCGAATGTTAAATTTCCTTTCTTATGCACTGTTTTTACTTCGCAATCAATAGAAAATTCTGTAATATCGTGAAGTAAATTTAAATTTTTTAATTTCTTTGACAACAAGAAATCAGTTCCATAGCCTTTGAAAAGACTTCTACAATTACTAATAATATCTGATATTTCATTTAAACATTCGAAGTTACTGGTGAATTTGCTTTTTATGTAGTCGAAGAAAAGCGTGAGAAAGGGTTCAAGTGTTAATGTTTCCAGATTGTCTTTTATTTTAAATACATCTTTTCTAGAAAAATTGTTATTAGCATGTAGAGCTATTAAAAATTTAAGACAACTTTCTGATAATTTTTGTAAGTGAATTGTCTTATCAAAAGTATTTTTCTGTTCTGCACTTTCTCCGTCAATATTTTCGTTCAATTTTGAAACCGGAATTGTCATATTAATTTTTTGAGAAATAGGTCTACACTCCTCTGTTAAGTTAACTAACCCATCTGAATCATCATTCAGATTTACAACTTTCTTACAATGTTTTTTATTTATATGTTTTTTATAACTAGAAAGATTTTTAAATAATTGTGCACACGATTTTTCGTAACATCTAAATGTACTATTTGGGCACTTATCATGACGTCTTTTCAAATGTTGCACAAGATCGGAAATAAAACTAAAGTTTTCCTCGCAAATAAAACAGAACATATTTTAATTGAATTTAAAAGAATTAGATTAATAAAAATAAATAATGCCTTTATAGAGGAAAAGTGTTAAGATCGAAGAAAAATTATTTACTAAGAATATCACGAGCTGAAAACCAAAACAAAAATATAATAAATATTTGTTTAAGAATTATAATTAAATTGACCAAAATTCAAAACTTACTGTCAATGATTTAATTTTTGACTTTTGCGATAGCGTTTCACAAGTCCAACTTAAAAGTATATTATCTAGAAAAGTTTATATGTAAATTGACTGCAGCAAATGTATTTTCAGTTAATATCTTGAGTGGAAAATTTTTAATCAAATTATGAACGACTTTCATTGATATTATGAATAATTTCATAGTGCTGTGAAATTCGTCCATTAATTGATGAAACATTAATTGATACTGTGAACACTGATCATTGAAAATTCGTAGCCCAACCAAATTTTTTATCAAAATATGAACGAATTTCATTTATTCATTGATACTATGTACACTGTACACTGATCATTAAACTTGGACGGTGCAATAAAATTCGTTCATAATATCAATGATTGATGATTTATGTTCATAAAATCAATAAAAATTGTCATTTCTTGAATAAAATTTCACACACCTAATTTTTATTCTTAACCCAACACATTTGCTTGACAGTTCTGTTTTTTTTTTTTTTTTTTTTTTTTTTTTTTATCAAAACGACTTAACTACAAAAATTAAACTTGTTCAACATTATTATTATTATTTTTTTTTCTAGATTTTTATCAAAAAAACTTATATAACTTAACTAACTGCTAAAAGAAAAAAATATAATAGTAGAGTAAGGATTTATTTGCGCTCACCTGTAACCACAGATGGTATACAGCAGAAACAAATGGCTAGAAAAAATTTTCTGTTACGGAGCGTTTACTGCATTCTTCCTCCTTTTTTTTTTCTTCCTTTCCTCCTACTTCCTTTCACCGTACTTCCCAAATTTTTTTTTTTTTTTTTTTTTTTTTTTAAATTTTAACACCTCCTTTTTTTTCTGAATTTATTTTAAAATATTAAATTCTTTTTTTGTTAAAACTATAATTTTTATTTATTTCGTTAATAATATATTTATTTATTCTTTAATTTTTTTTTTTTTTTTTATTCATTCATTTATATAAATTTGTGTTTTAAAATTAACAAGAATAACTTTAGTCTATTTTCACTTTCTTCCAAATTATTTGTCCTAATTGATTTCTTTCTTTTTTTCCTTTTTTTCTCTGTTTTTCTACGGCAAAAAAAAAAAAACACCAATTTAGAATAGATACCTATGTTCTTCACTTTTGGAAACCATGATTAATCTCAATTAAAGATTTTGATTAAACTTCACGTTATTATTTTTATTTTTTTTTTTCAACTTCTTCTTTCCATATTTTTTTTTCTTTTCTTCTTTTTTTTTCCTTTTTTTTTTTTAACTTCATTCCATGATTTTAGTGCATAGCATCACATTTAAATTTTTAATTTTTTTACTTTTATATTCACAAAGCAATTTTCAGATAAAAAAAAATAAAATTCGAGTACAAAAAAAATATATAATTTGATTCAAAAGAAGAACTTTCAATACCAATAGGTTACGTAGAAAAAAAAAACTGAACTGAACTGCCATTTGCCATTACTAAGACAGGAATTAATAGGATAAACTCATGTGACTACTTTTTTTTTTTTTTTTTTTTGTAGTACCACATCCTAACGTATACATCCGACTCCACACAACAACAAAAAATGAATTTCCAGTGAAGGAAAAGGCAGACTTGATTAAACTATTTTTCCTTTTTTTTTTTCTATTTTTATTTTACTTTTTGGAACATTTAATCATTTTTTCTTCGATTATGATGACAAAAAAAAAAAAATATTTGAAATATGTAGATGTTTAGTCAATAAAAGGCAACTTTTTCTTTTCGAAACGTATAACCACATAAAATTAATTAATTTTATTAAGAGTTCAATTAATTTTCTGATTTATTTATTATATTTTTTTATTTTTATTCGAGTTAACACAAAAAAAGCCACCAATTTTAATGGATTTATATGTTTTCCATCACAGGATGAATTGGAAGATGAAGATTGTCCCAAAAAATTGTCAACGTCAGAGATAATATCATCGCTCTCAATATCAGTCTTATTGATAGCTATGACTTTTTCTATAGCAGATTCAGCTTGTTCGTATGTATCTGCAAAATTCGCATTCATAATTAATACAATATCTAACTGTGAGGAAATGCTATATTTCAGTGAGACTCACCAAATACTGTTGAAATTATTGGTTTAACCTTATATGTTTTCCAATTTTTTTTTGGGAATAATCCCTTTTTAATAAATGTGGTTGCCTTCAAGTTCCATTTTACCCTAAATAAAAATGTGAAGATTAGATCAAATATTTTTGAACAATACTAGTTATAAAAAGTTATTTACAAAATTGTTATTTATTATCCAATTTATTGGTATAATGGCCACAGATTTCGTTTCTATAAATTCAAACACTTTACATTTCATTATAAAATATAATTTTCGCACTTTTAATATACGTATAATAATGGTTATTATATAATTTAAACACGTGCATTAAAAAAGAAACGTCAAACTTTTAAAGACAAAAGCCGCTTTATTAGTCGCGACGATTTGCTGAATGTAATAATTGATATCTAGCGCCGCTCTGTAGCTTTAAATTACTTTAAGCGTCGATATCGAATGTTAGTTATTGAATAGTGAAAAAGCTTTACCTATATCTTTCTTCAAAAGGCTATATTTTTCGTTAAACTTTTTTTCTGTAAATGTTTTAGAAAAATAAAATCGATATTCAACGTTATTTGCCTAGATTTGACTTTAACGATGAATGAAGATACTTGACTGATGGTTGTACGGGATATGCGTTTATTGACTATCCGTTCTAATAAATCTAACACTTTACATAGGCAGGTAGTAAGAGATATGAGTCTATAACTGGTATTAGTATAGCTTTTTTCCATTCTTTTGGTATTTTTCCTGTTTTCCATATTATGTTATAAAAATCTAGTAGATATGTTTTTTGAGTTTTTGTGAGGTTTTTGATCATTTCATAATGAATTAGATCACTTCCTGTAGAAGATCCTTTGCATTCTTTAAATACGTGTTCGAGTTCTTTTATTGTTATTTCAGAATTGTAATCTTGTTTTGTTTTTTCAGTACTATTAATAGGCTCTAGTTCTATTTTATTTTTGAATTACAAAAGTAAAAAACTGTGAGTTAGTGCCATATAAACCTTGTTTCTGAACTCTTCACCATATTATTTGACCAAAATAAAAAAGGCAACGTTTAAATTGCGCTTGGTAAAAATACTGTTATGCTACAGTGAAAATACTAATTTCAAAGTCTGTTATAATTCTTCTTTAATTTATTTTCACATTTTCTTCCACTGCGATTTTTGCCAGTTTATAGAAAACTTCGTCACAAGCTTTTTCAGTTTTTTCGCTTATTAGACAGAAAATTTAAGGCATAATTTTACCTCTTATGGCACCATGAATTGTGAATAGTTGTCTCATAATCTGGAAGAAACGACATAAAATGTTCTATCCATTAACCAGCATTTTGCCTCTGCCAACGCCTGCAAAGAAGTTTTAGTTCTTAACATAATTATTAAGCCATTATGAATTGTTTTTCGCTAAGCACAAATAGTTCTCCGTCACAATATTTCAAGTTTCAAAGAATATTTATACTAGATTCGAGATTACGGGGTTCTTTGAATATATCTTTTACATAACGAACTCTGTGAATTTTTTTGGTTTGGCCTTGTTTAAATGGTAAACGCGCTCTACTATTAACTGTAACTTCTCTTATAATCTGAGAAGGCTTTAGAGGAGAGCTTCGGGCTAAATATTTTACACTATTATTTGCTGCACACACTTCTTTTTCACAAACGCTACTGCCATGATTATGTTCTGTAGGTTTTTTGTAAATTTTATGTACACCATTGAATTTGCTCTTACAGTAAAAAATGTTTTTCCATCATAACACCATCTCCATACACTGTATTGGTTTTCTGAGCAAAAATGATACCCGTAGCCATCAATAGAAGATTTTTCTTTTCTTTTATTTGATTTGAACACAAGTATTTCCATTTTTTTGAAAATAAAAATAGATGATGAAACAAAAAATCAGGAGACTTAGCAAAAACACAAAATAAAATCAATACACTAAAAACCTTTTACGATCAAGACCAAAACTAAAATACATTCTAATTTTGAATGTATTTATTACTTAACCCTGGAACCGTGTACGTCTTAAATTAGCTAATATAGCGTTCAGGGGCATCCAATGCCCCAGTACCTATTTCCATAAAAAATGGGTAAAAACGGCAGATGAGAAAAGTTTTTACCAGGGTGATGGGTATGGGTATGTTCAATAATACAGCAGTGAATGAAAACAAAATATATTTGTGTTAATTTGTATATACATTTATATTTCAAATAAAAATTATTAAATACATAGTATACTCGCCGAAATTTTTTCATGTTATATTGGCGAGTGTGTACGAGATCTCTTTGAACTTTGTATATCTGTGGATGAAGGATTTTGCTCAGAAGTAGAAGACAATTGCGTAGTGTATGTGAGTCCTGTGTCTTCTTCTATTTCTTCAGCTACTGGAGGCGACAAGTAACATTTCTCACATACTCTGACATAATGGCTTGCGCATGTGGGTTTGTTGCACACGTCGCATATTGCCGTTGTTTTAGTATCACCTTTTTTGCCTTTCCGGAATTGCTTGCAATCTTCACACCTTCTGGCGATTTTATTTTTCCGTATTTCAGGAAAAGTTTTATTACTAGTTACTGCAAAGTCCAGTAATGTTAAAGCAATCTTCACCGATTGCTTGAGGTGGCCCTTTTTAATTCTTTTCTGGATATGTGGCGTGGCCAATTCTAACGCCAATTCTTTTAAAAACACCTTACGTTTTTCCGATATTTTCTTATTCCATACTGGGTGAGAGAACTCGTACAATCGGTAAGCTGCTAGGGCTGCCACATCCAGCATGTTGAAAAAGAGCACCATTGGCCATCGGTTTGTCTTTCTTTTGTAGCTATAAATTCGAATCATTTGATCGAAGGTGTCTACTCCACCTTTGTTTTTGTTGTAGTTTAGTATTATTTCTGGTTTTTTCGTTAGGTCATCTACTTTATCTTCATTATGGGCTGTAGACAATACCAGCACGTTTTTTTTTGTATTGGATGTGTAACTTACGAGAGTCATTGGACCGGAAAAACAAAAAACAGAGGCGAAGGCACCTCTCTCCTTTGCTTTTTCTGTGCTGGTAAAGACAGAAGGTAGTTCAGGCTTATTGGCACGAATTGTTCCAATGATTGTTGTATTCCGTTCATATAGTTCACAGGCCAATGGTATGGAAGTAAAAAAATTATCCATAGTAATATTATTACCTTCCCCAAGATAACGTCTTGCTAACGAAAGAACAATATCTTTACCTATTGATGTTGCTCTAGCCTGGTTTGGCTGCTGGCCCACGTATACCTGAGATGCCAGTGGGTAATTTGTTTTCGCATCTACTAACCAAAATATCTTAATCCCATATTTCCCTGGCTTGGATGGGATATATTGCCGAAATGCGCATCTACCTCTCGTGGGGACCAGCTGTTCATCAATAGTGAGTTCCTTTGTCGGTATGTATAAGGATGTGTAATTATATTCGAACAAGGTCCAAATATGGCGAAATGCAGACAATTTATCCTCTTTCAATCGTAATGGTCTAGTACGTGCATCATCGAATCTCATAAATCTAGAGAGCTGTTCAAATCTTTCCAAAGACATAATTGCTCTGTAGAACGGTAAGTTAGACTTATGAAAAAGATCTTTTGCGGAAACTAACGAAGATTTCTCAGCCCCAGCATATAAACAAACAGCAATGTATGCATATATTTCGTCCACATCTGTGTCATACCATACCCGCATGTTCTTCTGATCTGGTGCTCGCTTATTCGCTTCCAAAACCTTTTTTGCTTTTTTATTTGTTTCCAAAACAATACATTCTACTACATCTAATGGAATCAAACGTTTAAATGCTTCTTGTTTCCATTCAAAATCCAGTAGACTACATGGAATAGAATTTTCTCGTTCAGTTTTTAGTAAAGATGCTTGATTTTTGTGTACTTCGCTTGGCATCGACCACCACACAGTATTGAATTTTTTATTTTGAGCCACATATTTCATCCCACGATTTGGTTCGATTGCTTCCTCCGCATGTGCTTGTACATCTGATATTGCTGCATCCTCTTCAATTACTTCTTCTGCCTGTAATTCCTGAACAAAATCTTGCAATTGTACATCTTGCAAAACATTTCCAATTTCATCAGGATCATCATTGTCTGACAATTCATTAGGAACATGATCTTCGTTGTCCTCATCAACATCAGATTCAGGTTGAGGCTCTACAGAAGTGTCAACAACATTAGAATCACTGCGAAAATCGGCGCCACCAATTTCATTATCCAGTTCATCCTCCTCAATGAATCGAGAAAATAAATCATCAAATTCTTCTTGTTCCGCCTCAGTCAAATCTCTACGAACTCCACGATTGATCAAAAATGTAATTCGATTCATTTCCTGCTTGCCAAATAGAAACAATCAATATCTAACGAAAAATGACTAGTAATACTATAGAAACAATAAATAAGATCAATAAATGACTAATATTTCGTTTTACAAATACTCACCGAAAAAAACAGCAAACCACAAATAACTAAAATATAATAATAATAAAATTTAAATTATGAAACAAGTACACTCTTTCACGAATTGTTTGCTAATAACTGAATATTTCACAATTAAGAAAAAAACTGCAATTAGTAGTAACGGTAATTAGATGTTTCTTTGAGCAAAAACAAAACACCAAAATAGAAGCATTTCCATATAAAATATATGGGGGCACTGAATGCACCAGTGCACGATAAACACACTTTGTATTAAAATGATAGCCATACTCACAAAAACTACGAAAACGTGTTTTTTTTATTGTTTACGTCATAGCCAAAAGTTCATTCTATCACATAAATTCAATTCCAAAATTTTTTTTGCGTTGGAAATACAACTTCGTTCAAGTATAAAATGACTTGGGGCATTGTACGCCCCATACACGGTTCTAGGGTTAAAAAATTGTAAGATATCTTAAATATGGGAAATACCGTAAAATTTCGTTACTATGGGATTTTTAAGAAAGAAAAAAATAATGAATAAAAAGTAACCTATTTCTTTTATACACTCGTTTTGTTATATTTAAATCCATTTTTTCCACTACCTGCCTTAATCTTGTCCTTTTTAATTTGATTATTAGCGGTAAATTTCAGGATATTGTATAGCACATATTATGTTCACTGCAATCAAAGTAAATTGATCAAACATGTCCTTTGAATGTAATTTAAAAGAGAAATAATTTTTTTATTTTTTCATATTTTGAATATTTTATCGAATAATATTTTTATGTGCGGCACAATTCATTACAGAATACTTTTTCATTTCACGTCCTGTTTAAAACTTTCACACAATCCTTCTCTTCCTATTTGTATAATGTAAATTATCTGAAATAAAAAGTCTTATAGAAATTGATTTGACTTATTATTTTTATAAGCTTACAAATTTTTCTTTGAATGAGTCCTTCTTAACTTTTTCATCAAAAGCTTCGAGTTCCTAATTGTTCTTTAGGGAAAATTCGTTCTCCTCCTCAAATATAACGTATTGAGTTTTAGTCATAGTGGTTTCATCTTAATTGCAAAACTGTCCAACTCTTCACACACAACTTTTCTTATAATTTCTTCAATGTTTATGCTATCTGTTAGAGGCTAAGACATAGAAGAGACTTCCTCGTTTATATTAAAATAATAAAAAGTTAATTTTATTTAAATTTTGACAATTTAGGTAGTTTAAATACTTACTTGTCCGGCATTTGGTACTGATTTTGATTCATTTCATGATTTTATGAAGCTTCATTCTTATCTACTGATGCAACTTGAATTTCTGAATTACATACATACATATGTTGAATCTGGGAATAAAATGTAAGATTTATTAGTTGTTTTTTAATATATTTACAGCTTTTGTCGACAACAAATTATACTTACTGATGTTGTTTTCCTTCCATTATCATGGCCAACATATCCAACATCGTAGGATTAAGTATCATGTTTGAGCAAAGGCTTTTAATTGCCGTATATATATAACGCAAGGAGGTTCTACACCACCTTGCAAATTAAAGCACAAATACAAAATTTGTACTTGTTAAATAATTGAATAATTTCACAATAAAGGTTAATGCACTCTGAAACTAATTTTTACAGATATTTTATGTGTATGCAATTGTTGTTGCAAATAATACGTCACTATTGTTTTCTTTATTATTAATTAATATTAAATATTGTATTAAAAATGCAAATTTAAAATGTGTCATCAAAATTGTACAACTTTTTAGTTCATTGTACTGTGAGTTAATGCTGAATTAACATATTTTTCATCAGTATGGACATAGCAACACATAGGTGGCAGAAAAAAGAACAAAAAAGTAGTATATACTTTAATAATTTCAACATTTATTTCAATTTATTCAAAAAATAATAAAAAACAAAAATAAAATACATAAAATATTACTTATAAAAATTCAAAAAAGGAACAAAATAAAAATCACATAGTAGCCTATTATCTGGCAAAAGTATTAATTTAAATGGAATTCACTAAAACAATTTCTTCCACGTACAAAACATAAATGTACATTGCACTTCTTGCAGAATACATGTGTTTTGAAAGAGCAGTCTTGTTGTTTGCATCTGGTTGCTTCTTTCTTTTCATCCCATTGAGGTAGGTGATTGGCTCCATCAAACCTCATCTCTTCAAATGGACGCTTTTCTTTAGATGATTTTAAATTTGATTGTGTCATAGTAGGTGAAGTTGGAACGCTTTCATTTGAAATACAAATTGGAGAAAGTGATGGGCGACCTCTCTTTCTCTTTATTGGATTTCTATTCACGGTTAGTAAATTCGATGCCAATCTTTTTTTAAAATGAAGTAAATCCATTTTTTCTTTTCTACCTTCTGCGCATGTTTCAGCATCTTTTATGTATTCGAGCCAGCTATTTACAATTGCCATGTCAACAGCATGAAGAATTATTCTAAGGGTCCACTTTTTTAATTTTCGGTGAATTGTGTAGAAGCTCATCAACTGATCGAACTTATCCACTCCACCCATGGAATGGTTATATAATCTCACAACTTCAGGGCGATCTATAGCTACATATTTTTTCTCAACTGCATTCCAACGTTGAACAGTGTCTTTTTCCCCGATGCCTACAAAATTTGATGCAAGGACAACATCTTTATTATTATACCACTTGGTTACTTTTTCATCTAAACTAACCACTTCTTCAACGCTTCCACGACCTTTATTTTTCATATTCTTCTCTGAAGAGAATGGAGGATTTGAAAATCTATTTATTCTTATTGTGCCTGCAATCTTAATGCCTTTTGTTGTCATTAGTTCTAGTAAATTGTATGTCATAAAGTAGTTATCACAAAATAGCGAGTATCCTGCCTGCAATCTTTCTGTAAGGTGTAAAACAACGGACGCACCAAAACCGTAACTCTTTATGTTGTCCGTGCTTATTTCGGTCCTGGAACCTTGATATATTACAAAATCATAACATATCCCATTACGGTCACAAAGTAAAAAAAACCTTAATGCCCCAGAGGTAAGATTTACCTCGAACATATTGCTTAATATCGATTTTGCCTTTAAAAGGGATTATCTGCTCATCCACGCAAATATTACTTTCCAAATCGAGTTGTAAGCACCTTTTTCTAAGTGCATCATAAATTGGTCTAACTTTGATCAGCCTGTCTTTACAATCTTTCGGAATTGATAGATTATCTACCAGATGCAAATTTGTTCGTAATTCATAGTATTGGTAAATTCTTGAATTTTGAGATCTGTATCCCAATACATGTCGATGCGCGGATATTCCAGACAGCCCATCAAGATATGCAGAGCAAAGAAATCTTTCAACTCATTGGACGATGTTTGCTGGAAAGATGTAGATCCACTTTGCAGAGCATACATATTTGTAAATTTTGCCATATCCTCAAACAACGTATTTGTAATATATTTTGAAAAATAGTTCAGTGGACAATTTATATCCAAATGGTTTTGCGATGCATTTGATTGTCCAATTTCTGGAAAAGATTTATTGGAGAAATTTACATCCTTCCTCCTCCATTTGACATCTTTTTTTGATGTGATTTGAGGATTTTCAGGAGGTATCGTGCTTTCATCTGCAGTTATGTTCTCATTCAAGGCATCTATCAGTGGCGTCTCGTAACTTATTCACCTGGGTGTGCTACAGGGTAATTGAGAAAATTTAAGAAATTAAAAATACATTTTTTAAAGTTGCAAGGTTGTTAAAAATAACATTGAGTCTAATTGTAACTTGGGTTCTGCTTCAGAATTGAACACCTTCATTATATAACATAACAACTGTATTGTTACAGTACGAGAGCAAAGCCTCAACTTTCTATGCATAGGATTGAAAAGTATTAAAGTTCTTCTTGAGTAGAACTTCAATACATTTTGATAGAAATAATACTAAATGAGGTTGGGTTCTACATCACAGCTTCACACCCTGGCTGTATATTATTTATATTGTTTATATTATTTACGAAACGGGGACGGCTTCAAATGCACATCACTGAATGTGAGGCTGGGTTCTACGTTATAATAGAACACTCTAGCTTTATGTGGACATTACTATTGAAGTTATGAAAATTACTTTGGCGTTCTCAATTTTTTTTAAATTTGCTTTAGATTATATGGGTGTTCTGTGAACACCTTGAACACCTGGACGAGACGCCACTGGCATCTATATTGGATACGTACTGATTTTCCTGATTTTTACGTATTTTCTCTGCACCTTTAATAAATAACTCATGCAATAAATAACAAGGCAGTTGAAAAATCTAACTTACCTGGTCTTAAATAATTCTCTAACACCAGATCATCTTCGTGGTCTACTGAATCAGTTGTGTGGGTATTATTGTTATCATCGTCATCAATAACACTCATTAAATATTCTTTTAATTCTCCTACCGATCGAAAGGCTTAAAATGCAATAAAAACCATCGAAATAACAAACAAGAAATATTCAAGATTAATATATAACAATGACGTCCATCACAATGGACATAGAATTTAATCATTTGCAACCACTGTCTTTCTATGTCCATTTGAATGGACAAGCTTATTCAACTAAATCTTTCTCAGTATTTATGAAAAAGTAAACAGCGGTATAATGTTTTATTCAATATTTGAACCTTTATCTTCAATTTTAACTAATTCAAAGTAGGAATTTTAAATAAAAACCCCATATTTTACATAAATAAAGTAGTACTTACGTCTGGTGTATGCGCCTGCGTCTGACATGGTCACTTATTTTCACACAACTAACATTAATACTCATACTTTATACAATTTTTTCTGAGTAAAGAAAAAAAAAACAAACTCAGAAATAGAAATACAGCTTTTATATTTGAAAAATATTCAACAATAAGTTGGCAACGTTTATTTTAAAATGACGTCCATTGGAATGGACAAAATCAGTGAAAGGGCTAAATTATGTATATTTAAACGTACTTAATTAGCTTATAATACAGGGTGTTATTTAAAATTATGATATTTAAAAAAATCGTAATTAATTGGTTTATGCTAGTTAATAATGTATCAACATATCAGGAACGGTTGATATCTTGATAATGTCGTGATCTAACTACGGACCAAGTTTATCTGTTGCAGATTAGCTACGGACCAAGTATCACGAACGGAGAGTATCCTGATAATGTCGTGATTTGACTACGGACCAAGTATATCTGTCTTAGATTAGACACGGACTAAGTATCTAAAACGGGGGGTAAGGAGGAAGTCCTATCCTAGCTAATCCGCTGAGTATTATACTATCCACGTGTCAGGTATTGCGTCATATTACTACGGCATATGCGGGTAAATCAGTTCGCGGCGGCTTTTAAGTAGATTTTCTTTGTTGTTATTTTACTCTATAATTTTTGTTGTTGTTGATAGAATGTAACTTCGTTACAACCGATCTCTGTTTCTGATGCCAAATAACATTCGAAATGAAAAATAAAAATCGTGCATGATGATCGCAAACAGACATATTCATATATCCCTTTCAGTTGCATACGGCTCTGTATTCATAACTAAAACGTATGCCAAAAATACCAATGAAAGCAAAAACTAAACATCGAAACTTATTCAAAATACCCAAAAGCCAGAATTTGCAAAGGTTTTTCTTAAATTCTGACTTTAGATATTTTTGTTATAGTATATTCACCTGTTGGATAATACGGTTCTTCTAATGTTGCCTATTTAGGATCATTCGAAATTATTAATGCAACCTTATGTAAATGTGTTGAAGAAGATGAAGTTTTACGAAAACGTGAAAAATAAGGTTTTTCTGAAATTCTGACTTTAGATATTATTATCACAGTAGATTTACGTGATGGATTGTAATACAGCTCTGCTTATACTGACATTCTCAGTTCATTCTAATGTATTGATCCATCCTCATCTGAATGTGTTAATAAAAATAAAGAATTGCGAAAAAGTAAAAAACAAAAAATAAACATAAAAACTTATTCAAAATACCCAAAAGCCAGATTTTTCAAGGGTTTTTCTGAAATTCTGACTTTAGATATTATTTTATATAAGTAGTATATCCACCTGATGGTTAATACGGAACTTCTAATAATGTCTTTTTAAGACTATTCATATCTATTAATACATTCTCATCTAAATCTGTTAACGAAGATAAGCAATTTGGAAAATATCATAAAAAAATAAGAATCTTAAAATTATTCAAAATATATAAAAGCCATAGATTTGAAATAGTTATTCTGAAAAATTCTGACTTCTAAATATTTTTGTAATATATTTACATACCATCAGAAATTATTTCTTTTATTTCCTGTACTTGTCCAAAGTATTCCAGAGCCTCTATAACATTCTAAAAATAAAAAAATTAAAGTTAATTGTTTTAATATTTTGTTAAAAAATAACTTCTTTTATACAATTTCTAAATCTTTTATTCTTTGAACTTCGTTACACATTGTTAAATTTATTATTATTATTATTATTATTATTATTCTATTATATCAAACATTGTTATTTATTCAATTTAATTAAACAATTTGTAAACTTTAAATTTAGAAAATTAAAGAAGAATAAAAAAAGCAGAAATAAAAATATTGAAAATTTAATATTCAAAAAATAAAAAAAAATTATTAAATTATCATTAATGCAAACAATACTTAAATAAATCATCGTTGCATCTTTATTATTGATCCATTCAAAAGTTACAACTATTATTGCAATAATTATAGATAAAATAATTTCGAAATTTGTAGGAATAAGCCATGGAAAAAATGATGAACGATCTCTGTTTCTGATGCCAAATAACATTCGAAATGAAAAATTGAAATAGGTTTTCTTAAAAATTCCGACTTCTAAATATTTTTGTAATGTATTTACATACCATCAGGAATTATTTCTTGTATTTTCTGTACATGTTCAAATTATTCCAAGGTTAATACAATAAGGTTTGTTTCTACTTTGTATGTACAATATTTTTTTTCTTTTTCTGACATCATCAAGGAACTTTTTTAAACTTTTGTTATTGTACATAAATTATATAGGTAATAATGTTGTACATAAGCAAATATTTCTTTTATGTTTCTATGGAGAAAAGTTCTACCGGTGACGTCACACCGATTTGAAAATGAGATGGAACAACCATGTGTGTTGTATTAACCTTGGGCTAAAACTATGCTCAAAAATAGCTAAAATATTTTTTTATAGCTAAAAAATGTAGTTAATTAAAAAGTTGTGCTTAAAAAAAAACGGGTATAAGAAAAAACAAAAAGATTTTGCAAAAAAAAAACTGACTTTGTTTTTGTAATTAAAAAAAAAAAAAAAACAATTAACAGTTTAAACACTACTAAAAACGAACAACAGCAATAAAATAAAAATATAATAGAAAACTAAATATGTACTTTTAAAATAAAGCTTCATACACACAATAATGCTATAAACTTTTTAAGTATCGTATTTAACGTCGATTGTCTCTTTAATTGTACTTATTATAATATTCAATATTGCTAAAAAAGCATTACGACATACTCTGACATGTGTATGCTTTGTGGGAATGAAATATGTAGTTGTCACCGTATTTCTTTTATTATTATTTATTCTTTTTGGCTTTTTTGAGTTGTATATTTAAGTATAAAGTTATCCTGTAATTGCTTTGTTTCATTCGCATAAAACATTTGCTGAACTTTTGCGATATTTTCAAGTGTGATTGTACCACATTTGAAAGATTTTGTATTGTGGCCACATTCTGGCAAAGCAGGAAGAAAATGAAGCCTATATCTATTCAAAATAATAAATGAATAATAATTCATTGTATTAAATGCTTTATACATTTTGTACCGTAATTGCTTTGCTTTTTCTCTTTTCCAGTTTTCTTTCCTTACCATCTTTTTTCGACCTTTTCCACTTTCATGCTGCACTATGTGATTAATTATCCATCTGAAAAATTTGAGTTTTATGAATATAAGGCTAAATCATTAAATTAAATCACCTTCACAAAAGTTCACTACACCTGTCAAACTGTTTGAAGATACGTGTGCTGTATTTGTACCAATTTTTTATTTAAAATTTCTTTTTGGAATTCAAAAGACAAAACATTTTTATTTCGTTTTACTCCATACCTTACAATGAAAATTTTTCGAACACTATTAAATAACAGCCTATTCCTTGATTGTGTCTTCAATATATTCATCTGACTAAATATTCTTTCATTTTCGGCATTAGAGCAAGGAAAGCTAAGAAATGTTAACGCAATGTGTATTACGTTTGCAAAAGGATTTATTTCGCAACGTGTTTATAATCTTTAACTTGAATTCAAATCTGAATTGTACCATTTTTTTCTGACTATTCAACAAGTTTTAAATTCTCAATTCGTTTTAAAATGTCGCTTATTTGTTAATTTGTTCTATATAATTTTACTGGATCTAATGAATTACTTTCAAATTTTTTATTTAACAATGTAACGTCTTATGAAACTGAAGAACAACTTTTGAATTTCTAAATATTTAATTAATGGTGTTAGTTTAGGAAAAAAAAGGAAAAGAATTCAGAAAAAAAAAATAAAAAAATAAAAAAAGATCAATATGGTCAAGGAAGTGGTTGTTAAGAAGAGGGTCTGGTAAAGATATCACATAACTTGTGATGAACGAGCTTCAGTTTGAGGATTTACCATCTTTTAATAATTATACGAGAATGAAAAAGAAAACTTTCCACAAATTATTAAAAAAAGTTGAACCTCTGATTGAAAAAAAAGATACAATCTTACGGGAATCGATATCAGCATCATTAAGGTTGTGTAAATTGTTGTTTTGCAATTGAAAAAATTTTGACCTGCTATGTTATGAATTTTTACGAAATACTTTTGACATTACGATTCTTAGCTAAAGATGGGTCTTTGTATTACAATGATAAAAGATTTCACAGCATTATTTTGTTAGCATTAGTAGACACCAATTATTGTTAAATCAAGTAATGAAAAAGTATAAAATTAAACATTTCAAAAAAATTAAGATAATCAAATCAAAAAATAAATACAAAAAATTGATCGAAATTGTAACGTATTTAACGGAGAAATATTTATGTATGTAGAATGTAGATCGTTATAGGTCTACCTGCCTCCTTGGTGAATCCCCTGCCGGTCTAATCCAGCCGCTTCAGTCTGGGTGGGTTCTTGGGGTCACCATTCCGGAGGTATCCGCGTTGTTACATAATTTGACCGGCTTTTGGACACAAGGAAAAGAAAGATAGTAAGGATCAACGATATCTTATATAAGTAAGGAAAGCACATAAAAAAAAATAATGTGGATCATATTAGGACCGTTGCCAATGCAGTGGAAGAAAAAAAGAAAAGAATAACAATAAGGAGCCGCGACCTTCATCTCCCTACGATGATATCCACCACCCACAATACTTCACCTTTTATTTTCTCATTTCAGATTTTTATATAAAAAAAAATTAAGGTTCTTTTAAGTAAATAATTATATTTAAAAAAAAACCTTAACAAAAAAAAAATCTACATAAAAAAAAAGTATCTCTTATTTTCCTGTACTTCCTTTTTGTTTTTGTTTTTTTTTTTTTCCCAGTGTAATTTCCTACCTTAATTTACAAATCATTTTACTTTACGTTTTATTAAAAAAAAATTTTTCTTTCCTTTATTTGTTTTCTTAATTTTTCTGTTTTTTCTAGATGATTCAATTTATACCTATAGTAGTTTTTCTTTTTTTTTTTGTATAATTTCTTCTTATTTTAATACTTTGTACTACTAATTTTACGAAAGTTTATCATTTTATGTACCTAATTTCAAATTTTAAATGATTACAGCGAAATTTAATCCTATCATTTTTATATTGTATTTTACTAAAATTCTTGTTTTTACTCTTAATTTATTTATCTTATTTTTAGTTGAAACTAAAATTGATTATTTTGACTCTGTTTAATTAAAAAAGAGAATCTTGTAATCAAATTACTTTTCTAAATTTTTTTTTTTCTTTTTTTCTCGGCATTTTAAACTACATGTCTTTTCGAATATATATATATATATTTATAATTTAAGGTTACAATGAAGATTATAAATTGATTAAATTACAAAATTTTTTTAATTTTTTTTTTTTTTTTTTTTCTTTAAGTTTTTCTCCTTTTTTTTTTTTTTTTTTTTTTTTTTTTTTTTTTTTTTTTTTTTTTTTATTTTTAATGCGTAATATATTCTGTTATTTACTCTTTCTTTTAAATTAATTTCTTTTTTTTTTTTTAGATTCTTTCTTCCTTTTTATTTTGTGTATATTAAAAAAAACCCTACCAAGTTAGTTTACAAAATATCAAAAAAAAATTGCTTAATCTGGTACTTATCTTAATTCTAAAGGTAGAATCCTGCAGCGCTGCTCTGGCCAGATGCTGACGATGCTTCCCATGATGGCTCGATCACGCTGTTTCTCCTTCCTTTTTTTTTTGTTGCTGTTGTTGTTGTTTATTATTATTATTATTTTTTTTTTTTTTTTTTTTTTTTTTTTTTTTTTTTTTTTTTTTTTTTTTCATTTCATTTTTTTTTTTTCATTATGATTTTAATTTACGTAAAATTTGTTAAATTTCCTTTTATCTCCGTGTATCTTTTTGTTTTTATATTTCAATTAAATGTATTTTACCTTAGATAACTATTATTAATTAAATATTTTTTTTTTTTTTTTTTTTCGACAAAATCTTTCGTTTTAAAATTTCAAAATTTGGTAATAGCCAGCAAAAAACAAATAATTATACATATTAGTATCAAAGAACTGAGAAAAATATCAAAACCGCAAAATTTATGATGACCGACCTCAACCAGACAAACTTTCTTTCTGTTTTTTTCTTCTTCTTCTTCTTTCTTTTTTTCTTTTTTTTTTTTTCTCACCTTTGTCCTTTTAACTCAAATTATCATTTTATTTATTTATTTATTTATTTTGTATTTAAAACTTTTAATTTTCTTTAAATTTTTTTATAATTTTTATATTATTCTTCATTAATTTTAATTTATCATTTTATATATGTATTCATTTGTTTATTGTATATTAAAATTTTTAATTTTCTTTAAATTCTTTTATAATTTTTATATCATTATCCACTAATTACAATTTATTATTTTATATATGTATTTATTTATTTATTTTATATTAAGATTTTTAATTTTCTTTAAAATTTTTTTTTTTATAACCCTTATACTATTCTTCATTAACTACAATTTACCACTTTTATATATGTATTTATTTATTTATTTTATATTAAAATTTTTAATTTTCTTTAAATTTTTTTTTTTAATTTTTATATTATTCTTCATTAATTTTATTTTATCACTTTATATCCCGATATATTTATTAATTTAACTTATATTTAATTTTTTTTTTTTTTTTTTTTTTTTTTTTTAAATTTCTTACTTTTATAATTTTTTTTCTCTTTTTTCTTCTTTCGTTATTTACCACTATAAAATTATATATATCAAAACCGCAAAAAAAACTAGCCTCTACGGCAAAAAAACTCTAATAACTACATCTTGATTTCGATAAACTTAAACTGGCAAAAAAAAAGCCGCGTGATAAATTCTACCTCGCTTATATAGCGAGGTTTGAGTTAATCACGGTACTCATTTACTATGTAAATTGTAAATTAAGAGAAACAAAAATTAAGAGGTCAATGCATAGTAACTATTAATGCGTATGTCAGGTATATGAATTATCGTTTTTCGAGACTATTCCATATATTACTTAATGAGTAATATATAGTGAATAGGCAGTATCAACATATTGGGTACTTGACCAGTGTGTGTGTGTGTGTGAATTTGAAATTATTTTATCATTATGCTATTTACTGAGTAAATTGGCCATAATGACGTCATGTGGGTCAAATAATATAAGGTATACGCACTAAACTTATATTGGGTAATTAATATGGGTATTAAATGGTGAATACAATATGATGTATTTGCCGTCGGCAAATACCATTACATGTGTTTTAGGTTTTTAAGAGATTTTAAGAAATTGAATTTAAAAGAAAAGGTGAGTAAAAATTAAGAGAATTTTAATATGGATTAAATATATGTAATTCTCATACATTTTCTAGAAATCGCGTGATTTCTTAAATATAATAAAAAAATCACACCATCTCCAAAACAATGAAATGGATTACGAATTTTGTTGCTTGTGTGCAACGGATTTTAGTTTACAGTTCATTTTTTGGAATTTTAAGTTGCAATTCCAATGAACTTCAGACTATATTTTAAAATATGAATTGAGATATATATTTTTAATGTACAGCCAACTGAATTTGTACAGTGGCGTACAAAAAAAAATGACCATCAAAAAAAATTTAATGTAGCTGTCGCAACAAAATTCAAAAAAATTCAGAGTAAAAACAAATCAAAAAATAAATTAACAAAAGAAATTATTTGAAAATAATAAAAGGATAATTCGATTGGTTTCTGCGTGCTTATTTCTGTAAAAAAATCAAAAAAATGTTGAGGTATGGTTTGATGATGTGTATTACGAATACGATACACACTTAACAAGAATAGTTTTAATGTTAATAAAATGTTCGTAGAATCAATTAACACGTATTAAAAAACAGATCTTCAGAATGATCCATATGATATTGTAATCTATGGTAATCAAATAAATTATTATTTTGATAACTTCAAGTTGGTGATGTTGCAAGTGAGTCAATCTCAGCGTAAGTGAGAAAGATGAGATTTTTTATTGAGTCAGTACTGACAGTAAAAAATATTACCTTGACAAGTGAGCCGGTTTCAGTGTAAGTGATAAAATGTGAGAAACTTTTTCTTTCTTTATATTTTGAGGTTGGCGATGCTACAACCTATTGGTTCATGAAATAAAAAGATTTGAAAAGATTAATTAAATTTGGTTTGGAAAATTTGTAAAATTTTCCTCAAGATTTGAATAGCAATTGCAAAGCGAATTAGTCAACTTGTTTTGGAGAATTTATGATATTTCCTTAAAGTTTGATTGATGTTTGCAAAAGGAAAAAAATTTCAAACTTGTGCCTAAAGTTTAAATGACGATTTCATGTATTCCTCCAACTTGTATTTGAAAATGAAAGCCTTGTGTTTCGAAATTTCTTTAAAGTTGGCAGTAAAAGTTAAAGTTTTTTCAAAATCAACTTGTAGTTTGTAGAATTTCTTTCTGTAACCTATATTAGAAAAAATCTGTTGATTTTTCTTCAAAGTTAAAATCATAAAACAAGAAATTGTTTTCTATAAAATTCAAGATAAAGTATATTAATAATGGGGTTTTTTTACTTTATTATAATTTTAAAACTAAAAAATATTTTTAAGTTTTTTTATATGTAAATTGAGAGAGTTCTGTTATTTCCAAGTTGTAACAAAATAAAAGTCAATAGTTTACATTTTTATACTGAAGTTCAGGTTAAAATGTTCTCTTCAAAATATAAAGAGTGTTTCACAGTTCGTGTGCCAAACTTAACATAGTAGTAGATCTCGATGAGAAATGAAAAAAAATCGTATAGGAAGGGGGAGGGTCTATTCTCAATGGTTACCGAGATATTCAAGGTCAAAGACAATTTTTTTCGAAGAGTAACCAGTTCATTTAAGCGTTAGCGCAATGTAGAGAACTAAATGAAAATTATTTCTGAAAAGAACCTTCAGACCTTTCAAAAAATGTATTCTATGGAATTGTATGAAGCATTCGTCTCCAACGAATTTGAAGGAACCTGAAGGACAGATTGCCCGCTGGATCTAGAGGTTACAGGAGTTTAATTTCGAGAACCGACATCGACCAGGGAAAAACATGGCAATGTAGATGCATTGTTTCGACGTCGGTGGAATCTGTCTCCTGCAGCTACTGTCACCGTCTCGAAGGAAAGGAACACTTCGCAGTCACGTTGCTTTAGGTTGTCGAAAACATGTCGCAACTATAAAGCATGAGTGATTATTTGGAACAGACGAGAGGCTGACGAATGGAATCCTGCTTAAACTATCACCAGTTTTGAACCCGCTGTTAAGAGTTACTGGGTTATACTTTCATCACGTGTTCCTTAAACGGACGTGGCATAACAACTTGAAGTCAGCTGACGGCCTATTCCTTCTTTTCTGGTTCCTCGAAACCTGCAGGCAGATGTGATAAAGAAAATACACGATCCACCGAGCGGAAGACACCTTGGAGTTGATAAAGCAAAAGGTTTACAACGGTATTATTGGCCCGGTTATTCCGCTGATGTTCGAAATTACTGTCTACGTTATAAGATATATTCAGCAAAGGAAAGGTCCAGCACCTGAGTTAAAGGCCCTCTTCAGGTCCAAAATTGAGATGCCCCTTTTGAAAGGATTGCCATAGATATCCTTGGTCCCTTGTCTGTAACCAAAAACCAGTCTCGTTATATTCTCGTCGTCGTGATTATTTCACCAAGTGCCCGGAAGCTATACCTATAAAAAATCAAACTGTTGAAACAAGCCCTAATCGTCCACGAGAACAACTCTCTTACATTCCCAAAGTGATGGTCTAATGAAAAGATTCAATCGGTCAATATTAGATTAGGTACCTCTCAAAGTTTGAAGAAAACTATCAACTGTACTGCGACGAATATCTACCGTTTCTGTCAAGTGACTGACGAGATGGAGGCAACATTAAACTTTGAGAAGCCGTTCAAAGTACTGTTTCCGGATCGCGAATCTTGGCGCGATAACAAAATAACCTTTGAAGAAGGAGCTTCTATATGGTACACGGATGGCTCGAAAACCGAGTCGGGAGTCGGCGCAGGGGTAGCAGGTCCAAAAAGAAGCCTCTTCAAATCCCTGGGTAAACTCTCATCGGTCTTTCAAGCTGAAATCTATGCCATAGACATATGTGCTACCGAATGCCTTAAAAAAGGCTTCAATAGAGCTACAGTCTACATAATCTCAGACAGTCAGGCAGCACTTAAAGCCCTCAACGCGCATAAAATTGTGTCGAGGCTAGTATTAGAATGCCTTAAGACTGTGATAACACTCGCCAGAACCAACAAAGTTTACCTTATGTGGGTTCCGGGACACGAAGGAATCAAGGGTAACGAGCTGGCGGATTCCCTTGCAAAAAAAGGCGCCAATTCCAAATTTATTGGACCTGAACCCTTTTGTGGCTTGCCTAAAAGCTTCACAAAAAACTACATAAAAGAATGGGAGATAAAGAAATGTATCTCCTACTGGGAAAAAACCCTAGGAAACATACAAGCGAAGGAATTCATTAGGCCTTCAACTGGTATCTCTAGGAAACTAGTCAAACTCAGCAGGAAAGAATTAAGGACAATTACGGGACTTATCACTGGGCACTGTCCGCTCAACCACCACTTGAGTAAGATGGGGCTCAAAGAGGATGACAAATGCAGATTTTGCAAAGAAGCCAAGGAAACCTCGAAGCACATTCTATGTGAATGTGAGGCATTGGCTTCTAAAAGAGTGCAACATATGCATCAACTTTTTCTAAAACCAGAAGAAGTTTGGTGTGCACCTTCTCATAGAACTTTAGGATTCATTAAAAGCCTTAACCTATGAGAAGCACGGGCTGTACAAAAGATCTATAAAGGTCGAAGTGCAACTATAGCCCCTAAGTATCTAATCTAATCTAATCTACCGTTTCTGCTGTTGTCATTCCGGTCAGCATTTCAGCAAAGTACTAAACGAACCCCTGGTATGCTGAAATTGGAAGAAAACTCCGTCTACCGATACAGTTAGTCACTAGTTAACCTTCAAACCCCGTAACAACTTCGGTTCCCGAATATGTACTATAACTACATAAACGTTTACCCGAAGTAAATGAATTCAATTGGCTCCAGTTACCTAACGCTACTTTTGAGTAACGGTTAGTTACTAATTACTTCAACTTAAGTAACTAGTTATTTTAAGAAGTTACTAACATTTGATAGTAACTATAGTTACTTTCTAATAACTGGTACATTTTCATAGCAACGGAATTTTGGGTACCCATGTCTTGAAAATTTTTCTTTTGAATTTGAATACAATTTTCATTAAAAATATATGATTCATAAAATCTGAAATTCTACATTCACTATGTTATACATATACATCTTAAAAATATGTACCTACATATTTGTATGAATTAAAAAGTAGAAAATGTATTTTCCAATTTTTTTTAAAACTTTATTTTCAAAAACAAAAAACAAGAAAAAAACAAAACAAAATAATATTTTACATTACACATTTTCAACAGTCTTGCTATTAATTAATTTCTAATAATATCGTGAAATTATAAAAAGGCATTATACTTATTATAAAAAATCTTTGTTACCGTTCAGAAACATATTTTTTTTCAACATTTTTACATTTTAATCGACTCCTTCCACTTACAACTTGGCCAGCTGTTGAAAATATCCTTTCACTTGGCACTGAAGTAGCAGGAATGAATGCTACATTCGCAAGCAAAGAAGGATGTGGATATGATTTTTGTTTCATGTCCCACCACCCAAGTGGATCTGCAGCTCTGTCTATTGGTGGTTCTTCGGTATATTGTCGCACTTCAATAATGGCTTCTGATACACTGGTTGCATTACTTTTTGAGTTGCCAATTTTTCGGACAAAATATTTCCAAATGTCTTCTTCATTAATATTCTTTGTGTTGACAGTGTTTTATCCCTGGTAAATCCTGGATCTAGAAATGTGCACTTTGAAAAAACTGAATGGTATTCTACTATATGTTCTGAAATTTGGTTTTTGTCTCGTTCAAAAGAATATTTAATAGTTCTTTATTGGTTGATATGAGAATTTCTACATTAATACTGTCAAGCATATGTTTTAAACCTATTACCATAATAATTTTTCAATATTCCATTCAGTAAATACTATTATAAGTTTCGAACTTATGTTTTCAGCAGTATGTCTATCTCTAAAGTTGTGGCATTCTAATAAGCAAAAATGTATCTTGCATTTATTAGTTATAAAATGTCCTGTTATTGCTACATATATGTGTTAAGAGAAGTTCATGCATCCGTAGTAATATTCATAAATAATACATTAACGACCTGGTATTGAATAATTAGGTTCTTTTGTAGCCATTAGGTTGTAGATCTTTTATTATAAGTCTGATTAATTTGTCATTAATAATTTTCTGACATGAAATACAGTATTTCTTTGAAAAAAGGTTATCAATTTTTTGTTGTTTTTCTGATGCTACTTCATTACTGTGATTCAAATCAACAGTTGGATGCATTCAACTTAAGTGCTTTTTCAAATTATAAACCGACTCACTTTTGAAAAATATATCTTTTTTACAATATACACATTGAGCTTGGCTAGTTTTTTTATTTGTAATGGAGAAATGTAACCATATGTTACTTCTTTTTTGAACTAGATGATTCTTATGTAGTGGTACCATCTTCTAAATTGGATACGGTATCCATATCTATAATATTATTCGATATATTCAGGATATTTATAAATGTTGTCATATAATATATATATTTTTTCACATTTAATTTAAAATTAGAAAATAATAATCTACCTGTGACGTATTTGCATAAAAACTTTCCTGCCTTTGTTTTTGTAGAATTTGTTTAATTTAAAGGGGGATTGCAAAAAAGAAAAAAATCAAAATTTGATAGATACTCGATTGACGATTCCGTCTGTTTTTTTTTTCAAATGACATGTTTAAGTGTCAAAATGAAAATATTGTTCAGTGTTGGCAAACTGAAACAGTCAATTCACCAATAATAAAAAAAGTACTGAAAATAGTAACTAATAACTAACTATACTTGAATTTAGTAAAGATTTAGTTACTTTTCCGTCATTAAATAGTTACTTCTAGTTAGTTAGTTACACATCACTAAACGCTAGTCGCAGGTTGAAAGAGCGATATGATTTATCTGCTAAAGCCTTACTATTTAAGATTGGAGATCTAGTTTGGTTAAACATATAATCCAAAACGTAAAATATGTCAGTGTCCGAAGCTTCAGAAAAACATGTACGAAATCTTAGAAAATCACCGGTGTTGTTTATTGTATTTGAACTTCCGTCACTAGTCGTAAGCCCGTGTTATACTGTGTCCTATTAGCACTCGTTGAAAATTGATCTCATATCTCCTTCTAATTCATCGTTTAGCAAATATGGATCCTCCCAACCGAAAAACTTATATTTAATAACAAATATCTTAACAACATATTTCCAGCTTCATTACAGAACACTTTAGGTAGAGTTCACAAATCAGCTTGGCTACAGTGGACTTCAAGGAGAGTTGAGAAGGACGAAATGTTGCTTTTGTCTGGCATGGCGACGTCAACATGATGTTAGACAACATTAACATCAAACGTGATAGCTATTGTTGTAAAGAAGAAGACGTTTGTCATGTTTTTTCTTCGTTGTTCTTTTTCGCATTTTTTCCGTCTTTCTCTTTTCTTCCTCATTTCGTCCAAAAACCAGCTTAAACAAACCGAATCAAAGTTTTTTCAAAGCAGATATGTATCTTATTTTCAGGAAACATGGGAAATACCAAATTACCCTGCTCTTTCTACTAAAACAAAACAAAGTCGGTGGCAATGTGAACAGTGTTAAGAAAAAGGCACATGTGTCAAGTGCACAAATCGTTACTTTGTTACAAGTCTTTGTGTTTCATGTCTCTAGAATCCAAAAGAGACCGAACGCAGATGAAGCTGAGTAAATTTGCAAGGCAAAGACTCACAAATGAAAGATTAGCACCAATAACACAGTGTTCAGAGCATAAGCCTATTTATTTGAAGATACGGAAGAAAGTAAACACAACATAGACACCGACTATTTTTTTGTTTGTTTCTTCTTCAAAAGTTTTCGGCAAGCATGTGATTAATGCTCAGTCGTAATCTTAAACTACTTTGGTGGGGGAAGTGTTGCAAAACCTGAAAATAAATTAAAAGTTCATTAATAACTTTTTTTAAATTTATCGAAAGCAATTATTAAGCTCCTTACCATCTTGATTCCTCCTGAAGAGAAAATTCTTGAAATCAAATAATATAAACTTAAAAATAAGTTAAAGTTTTGTTGATGAATCCTGCTATAAATGAAAGAAACTTCCAATTGAACACTGAATTTTAATAAATCAGTGCTCAAACCAGAAGTCCCTATAAATTTTATCCTAATTCCTGAAAAATTGAAATAAATTAAAGAATTAAAAAAAAGGACAACAAGAGAAACAAACATTAAAAAAAAACAGCAAATGAAAAAAAAAATTCTTCTTTGCAACAACAAAAATATGTATAAACATTTTACTAAAACTGTGTAACTATATATAACTACAGTGACCGAAATGAATATAAATGCAGATGGTTTTTTGTAATAAAGTGATAAAAAATATAGTTCAATTTAATGTTTTCTTTTATTATAAGTTACTTCAATGAAAATATAAAAAAATAAAAACAAATCGTAAATATGTATCCTTTCATTATAGAAAAATTCGAACAAGTTACTTTTATGGTGCGAAATGAATATAAAGGCATATTTAAGATAAGAGCAACAATAAATCTTTTTAATATTCAAAACAGTAAAAAACAAGTTAATTCATTTTAAAATAATATTAAATATTAAATCTTTAAATAATATTAAAAAATTAATTCAATACAGTTTGTAGTCTTTTTTAACAATTTAATATTTTGTTGTCCCACCATTTCTCTGAATTACTTGAAATACTCTGTTTGGCAATGATCTAACCAAATGTTTTAAAATTTCAGGTATAATATTGGTCCAGCTTATTTTTATGGCATCCTTTAGCTTTCGAACATCGGCGTATTGTTTCCCATTTTCATAGACTTTACGTGAGTAGTGGTTATATGCCGGTTCTAGACCAGGGAGGGTTTTGTGCACAGCTTTTTTGATGACGTCATGAGCTTTAGAGATTTTTGGGTTGAGATATACGGTGAGAGCTTGAAAGCTTTGAGCTTTTGGGTTGTGGTATGTGGTGTAGGTTGTGGTTAGTGGTGTAGCTTTTGTGGTATGTGGATTATATTTGTGGTATGTGGTATAGCTTTGATGGTGTTAAGCTTTTTGGTTGTGGTGTGTCACCTTAAAGTATGCAAATTTTTTGTTACAAAATGGCGTCATAACCTAAAAGTATGCGAAGTTTGTTTTGAAAGTATACTGAAAAGAATTCAAAAATATCGGCTCTGGCCCGATTCAATGACATCATCATCAGACCTTGAAGCATAGAAAAAACCCACGTGATTAACATGTGCTTTATCAGTGCTAATCATGTTGAGACATGTTTGTGTAAATACCACCACGCGTAATTTATTTAATTACCGACACATGCGATGTATATTTTTGCAAAGCTTGCAAATTCCATCCTAAAATAAACAAATGCGAATTCCGTTTCAAATAAACAAATAAGATTTAGGGATATATGAATGTTGAGACATGTTTGAGTTTATCGTTGTTTTTGTTATTTTTAATTAAGAATGAAAAAAAAAAATACTTACCATATTGTCAGAATCCGGATTTGAACCGGGGACCTTTAGAGTTTCAGTCTAACGCTCTCCCAACTGAGCTATTCTGACGATTTTTTTATGTGTATTATATGATGTTTTAATGTTTTTATTTCATGATAAGGATTTCATCAAATTGTGAATTTCTAGTTGAATGTGTGTGTGTGTGTGTGTGTGTGTGTTAGTATATATAGATTTTGTCAGCACTTGTGAGCAGTTAAAAAAGGGTGGGGGTAAATTTTGTCAGCACTTGTAAGCAGTTGAAAAAGAGTGGACATAAGATTTTTGTGTATAAATGGAGACGATTTCTACAAACGGCATCAGTTCGTCGTTTAATTTTTAAGTGATTTGATTAATCTTTCGTTCAAAGTTTGTAAAATGAGTGAAGTACAGAAACCTGAAAAAGTAAGTTCAAAACAAACACTGAAGACATTAAAAGCAGTTAAACGCAAACAGGAAGATAAACTTGTTAGAGATAAGCTACCTAATAAAGTATTTGCTTCTGAGCTGGAAGAGTTAAAATCATTTCGAAACATTATATACTTAAACTTGGGAAATATGGTAAAAAACCATCCATATAAGATCATCAGTGCAGAAAAAGTTAACACTAAATTTGGTGATCGAATTTTGCTTGAGTTAGAAGGAAATCAACGTCTCAATTTACCTGAAAAGTATAATAAATTATCAGATAATGTGATAGCAGGGTTGAACAAGGGAAAGTATCACTTAATCAACTATGGTCAAGTAGGAAAATCTTACAGTATAGACTTTAGTGAACTTCAAGAACAACAACAACTACCTCAAGTAACAGAGAATGAACAACAACAACCTATACAATCGGAAACAGATCAGCAATATTCAACAGAAACAGTAGATAATGTGAATTATGATGAATATTCACAACAATTTAATATAAGTTTACCTGGTTTTTATAATGTAATATAAAATACATATAAAATCAATAAAAAACAATTTTTTAATGAATATCAAGTGTTTTTATTTATTAACTAATAATCAGCAAAATAATTATAATATATTGTTCCAAGAAATTAATTTATAAGTTTAATACCTTCTTTAGCTCTATCAGCTTTTTCTCTTTGTTTTTCTTCTATTAAATCACATTCACAAATATTTTCATTGTCTTCAGGATAAGAACATGCAAGATAATGACCGTTTGATGTATATTCTTCACTTTTGCTATTGTTTAAATATTCTCGAATATTTTCAATTTCTTTTTTGTTAAAAACAACTTGTCCATATGATTCTGTATTAAAAAAATGTATCGAATTTATTTAGAAAAAATGAAATATTATCTATTATATCTAGATTTCCTTCTTCTAAGTACTCAATCAATTTCTTGTAAAGTTTCAATAATTTTTCAAATTCATTTTTAAATTTGATAACTTTATTTTGTCTATAAGTACAACTACATGTATCTGGTCCGGTAGTTGTATCATCTTTAGCCCAACAACAATCAACGTAATGTGTTCCATGAACTGATGTGATTTTTTCTATGTTTTCATATTTTTGTATATATTTTCGATAGTAGACAAGAGTTCTCCTATCTTCGTCTGTTAAATAATCTGTGTAAAACTCGCTTTCAAAATCCATCTTTACACTCTGAATAATGCTGGTTGACTGTTAATAATTTTAGGCATGAGTTGACTTTTATTAGTTTCTCTTTATTTTATTGATATCAAATAAAAATTGTTGGTTGGTAAACACCAAATATGTAAATAAATCCCAATATCAATAAATAATAAGATTTCGCAAATAAAAAACATTTATTAAAAATAATTTTTCATACATTTTATTTATTTTTTTAATAATTCCTTCTCATCTATCCACGAATTATGTTGATTATTAAATCCTAACCATTTGACAAAAACTGTATTTCTTTTTTTTCTTAAAATTTTTTCCACTAAATAAAGATCTGGATGTTTGGTTTTAATTATTTCTTTTTCGTAAAAACCTCCTTCAATTGGTTGTCCCTCATAATCCTCTAAAAGATACGTTATGGGATTTGTGTTTTGAACTTTTGTAATCGTGAAAATCTCGGTGGTCCAGTTGGGTGTATATCCCTTCTCAAAAATATGTTTATATTTGCTTATTCGTACTTTATCTCCAACTTTGTATTTTGGTTTGTGAAAAATTTTTAAGTTATTGTAAACTGTTTTTAATAAAAATTTTTCATTGTTCTTATTAACATCTTTTGGACGCAATTTTATTGTTAGATGAATAGTGTTATTGTACTTGGTAACTAACGCTTTTACATTATCAATCCATTTATATGATCCATTCCTACTGAATTCTTTCCACATCATCTCTTTCAATGTTCTGTTGAAACGTTCAACAATTGATGCTTTCAATGTGCTGTATGTTGAATAATGATTAATATTGTGTTTTTTCATAAGTTGATTAAATTGTGTATTATAAAATTCTTTTCCTAAATCTGTTTGTAAATTCGTAGGTGATGATTGTGTTGTGTTAAATATGTTATCCATTGCCTTAGTAACATCTACAGAATTTTTTGTTTTAACAGGCTGTACCCAGGCATATTTTAAGAAAGTATCAATTACGGTTAATAAATATTTATAATTTTTGTTAAATGAAGAATAATTTCCCATTTCAACTAAATCAGCTTGCCACAAATCATTAATTCCTTTTACTATAACATGTCGTCGTTTAAAATTTCTCCTAGCAAGTTTATGAAGTTCTTCTACAAGTTGTTGTTTTTGCATATTTATTTTGGTACACTTTCTAATAGGAAAATCGATTACTCAGGTTTATGTTTTCTCTTTATTTCATCAAATAAAAATAAACTAGCTGAAAATCAACGACATAATAAAACTATGGAAGCAATAGCAATGGGAAAAGGATTACAGCTTAAACCATATAGGAAAGTTCTTGGTCTTTTTTTAAATCCAAATCCAAAAAGCTTTTAAGTAAGCTACCCAATAAACCTCTCAGTGAAATCGATTTAATGAGATATGGTAAAAGTATACCGTACTTCATGAAAGATAAACTACCATCAAAACCTTATAAAAATGAATGTGGTATAGTAAATCTAGATAATTCAGATGGTCCTGGTACACATTGGGTAGCATATCAGAAAAAAGGAAATCGTGTTGAATACTTTGATAGTTATGGTAATTTGCAACCACCTCTAGAAACTGTTAGATATATTATAACATAGAATACAATTATAATAGATATCAAAAATTCAATTCATTTAAATGTGGACATTTATGTTTAAAATTTTTGTATAATTTTATGAATGTAAATTAGTATAAATAAATGTGTAAACATAAAACTATCATTCATTTCATTTAAAACCTTCAACATGTCAGTAACATTAACTTTAAGTGGGAATACATCTATATTAACAACTGAATACTTCCCCCCTATAGATCTATCATCTGACTATCTTTGTGGTCTTGTTGATTTTCATACCTATAATTCAATACCTAATGTGGATAGTAGTAATAACTTGTTTCATATAGGTTATGAAACTATTAAAATACCTGTGGGATCTTATGAAGTTGATGACATCGCGAATTTCATTCAAAAAGAGCTCGAGAAAACGAAAACTAAGCCTACAATCAAAATACAAGCAAACAACAACACACTCAAAACAGAAATTAAAAGTACACACAACGTCTACTTTAACAGAGAAAGTTCTATTGGTCAACTGTTAGGTTTCAGTAAAAAAGAATTGGAGTCAAATACAACGCATGTGTCTGATTTTATTTCAAGTTTTGTATACCTCTAAAAATGCTATTGGGATTTGCTGAAGACTACAAAAAAATAGTTGTGAATGTAAGACACGATCTAGTTTTAATTAGAGCAAGAAGTGATGTAAATGCGGTTCAAGTACCAGCTGCAGCAGCAGACTATAAAATTACACTCACAAAAGTCTTGTGGAAAGTACCACATATAAATGTAGACGATAATGAAAGACTAAAACTTCTCAAAATTACTCAAAATGCGAAACCAATTCGTATTAGCTTCCGCAGCTGGGATTTATATGAATATCCAAATATTCCAAAAACAAATCATATTATATGCACTGTTAAAACATCTACACAACTAGAAAAACCTCGTTTTTTGATATTTGCATTACAAACCAATCGACAAAACCAAATAGAAGCTGATGCTAGTAAATTTGATCATTGTAAACTAGCTAACATTAGGGCTCATTTGAACTCTGAAACGTATCCATATGATAATTTAAATATACTTTTTGAACGTAATCGATATGCGTTGTTATATGATATGTATACAAAATTTCAAGAAACTTATTATGGAAGGAGCTGTCAACCGCTGTTAAAATGGAATAGTTTCAAGGATATAGCACCAATTGTTGTTATTGATTGTGCTCATCAAAATGAAACAATAAAAACAGGACCTGTTGATATTAGAATAGAGTTTGAGTTAGCTAGCAACGTCAATATTCCTAACAACACTGCAGGATTTTGTTTACTACTACATGATCGAATAATTGAGTACAATCCACTGAAAGGAGGGGTTAGAAAACTGATATAAATGAGATTATAATATAGGAATTTATTGAGTATTTCAAAAAACTTGTGAGAGAATACACATATATCATAAAAATGTTTAATAATAAAAGTGTGGTTATTGACGTTCAAGGATTTCGTGGTATTAAAAATAATTTTGTAGTGAAAGAATTGGCAGTATCATATAATTTTCAAGAGTTTCAACTTTTTATAATAAAACCACCATATCCATTTGAAAATTTACCTAAAAAACAACAAAATCAAGCAAAGTGGTTGTTTAATAATCATCATGGTTTTACATGGGACGAAGGATCAATTGATTTTGAAAGTGTTAAGCAATTTTTACGCAAAAATTTAAAAGATACCTCAATATACGTTAAAGGTAGTGAAAAAAAATCCTGGTTGTGTAATATATTGGGTGAAAACTATACAATCTATGATCTGGATGATTTAGAAGCACCAAATTTACAAACAATTCGTAACAAATATCCATAAACGTTAAGATGCCCAACACATAATGGACTTTGTGCTCTACAGAATGTATTAGTTTTAAGAAATTTTGTTAATGAAGAGCTTGCAAAAGAAAATCTTGTACTTGAATTATAAAAAAAAAAAAAAAAAACGTATTTTTTTTAATAATAAATTTATTCATTATAATTTTAAAAAAACTTAAATTTAATTTAATTTATATCTATATTAATCCTAAAATGCTAAAAGAGAGTTTATTTTATATAAAATACTACATTTAAACTTAAAATTAAATATTTAAATAAAATTTAAAATCTATTAACTACCACATGCATCGAGTAGCAATTCTTAAAACATCAACTACAGAAAAACTTATTATTTATAATAAAATTATATAAATCTTCATACTCTACAAATTCCAAAACTTGCGTCTCAGTCACAAGCATATTTGGATCTGTAGGTATGAAACACCTATTTTCTTCATTTTTTGAGCAAAAATACAATTTGTCGTTTCCAATAGCTCTTCTATTGTAAACAGCTTCTATATGGATAAAGAACACACCATCTTGCAGTAAATTCCTTAGCCATTCATTTCGATATTCGACCGTTGTGTACCTATTAGGAATCTTTTCTCGACCCCATTGTTGAATATATATTCTGTAAAGAAATGAAAATTATAATAATATTTAAACTTAAAAAAAAAAAAAAATATATATATATATATATATATGTTAAAACTTACCTTTCCATATTGCATGGTATATTTCTATTATTAAAATAATTGAAAATATGCACATGCATATATATAAATTTTAAAAATGCTCTTTCCGCGAGCATCTGTAGATTTGAATTTATTATCGATTGGATATCGGATGGTGTGTCCTCGTCTGCCTGATCCTCAGATCCTAGTCCTCTTCTGTTGCTACTCATTTTACCGTTTTCTTTATAATTCTTACTATGAAGTGATTTTAGTTATAAAATTTCACGGATTTATATACTAAATTTTGATTATAAAAAAAAGCATTTTATGCATAGATTTAAGTGAAATTATGTTTAACCAATCAGATTCTTAATTTTAATCATCTTATTGGTTGCCACTTATAAAAAATGCTGATATGCAAAATTAACATTCTTAAATTCAAATTCTATTCTATGTTATAAAATTTTTGAGTTGACAAAATATGTGTATACCAATAGTGAATAATGTTGTCACGCATACTTTCAGTGATTAGTTTTTAGATAAAATTATAAATTTAAACATTGCCTACAAATTGCTGAGAAATTTAATTTAATTTATTAATCCTAAAATGTCCCCAAGCATATGTATTTATCCCATTTTCTCTTACAAATCGCTTATCATCGGAAAAACTTGAAGCTACTTTATTAATTATTTGTGTATAAATATTATGAATTTTAGATCTAAATACATACATATTATTATTACTATAAAACAATTTTTTTTTATACAAGCAATCTCTATAATTTTCTATACTTAAATATTATTAACAATTGTCTTTTTTACACCTTTTGCTTTTTTAATATCTTCTGAATCTTTCACACTTAATGAGTACATTTTTCGATCTTAAACCAATAAATTCAGTCATTATACTTCCATTACTTGTGAGCATTCAAGTCATTTTTAGAAGAAAAATATAATAAACATGAGTTACACATATAGATTTGATGGTGATGATGTGTTAACTGCACACTTATTAATCTGAAATTTAGAAATTTTTTGTTAATTAATAAAATTTCATAATTTACACTTACACAATTACATACCTAGATATGTTTTTTATCCATACGTAATGAGATTTTTCTTCTTCTTGTATGAATAATAAATTTATATGAATTTTTTTTTTCTTTAGACGTTGAATAATACGGTCCAATAATTTTATTATCATCCAATCCAAATACATTTATACTGATTTTTGGATTCAGCATTTCAAATTTATAAATATCAGATACTTTTAGTGGGAACTCTAGTCCAGTAAAATCAAGTTCAGCGTCATTTTTCAAAATTATTTTTTCAGATATTATATTCTCAATCTGATACGATGATGGCCTGTCAGAATGTATTTCGATTGGATTCATTGCAGATATTACAGCCCATTTAAAACAAAACTCGTCCTAATTCTTTACATTGATGCAAGCTTTTTTATTTTGTATAGATTTTGGAAGTGATATAAACTGAGATCCTCTTAAAGGTCTCCATTGATTAATATTAATTTCAACATGAACAATTCTTACTAGAGCCCAACCACTATCTCTTTCTTGAAATTCTTGCATTTTTTTATGAATTTTTCCAACCATCTCTTCATAAACTGAGCATAAATCTTCGATTTTCTGTATAATTGTCATACAAGATTGAAAAGATTTAACTGAAAGTGTGATATCATCTTCACCATCTGTAACATAACGAAAAATTTAATATGGACTTGTTAATTCCATAGATAGACGTAACTTCCGGGTGCACCCCAGCCGGTCTAATCAAGCTGCTTCAGTCTGGGTGGGTTCTTGGGGACACCCTATCGGAATGGATCCGTTGGGTTACATAAATTGACCGGCAAGACATGATAATAAAATTTAAAAAAATTGATTATTTCCAGCAGATCTAGTCGGAGTATAAACAGCTGACTGAAAGATGGGCAGTGAAAGATAGCGAACCAAATCGGAACCAAGAAAAGCAACAACCAAATAAACCGCGACCTTCATCCACCCGCGCCGATGTCCGCCTCACTCTAATCCCTAATTCATTTCGGTTGCTCTGGCCGCCATATTATGTATTACCAAAAGAAATTTATTGATATGATTAGCCTTCTTTTTTTTTTTTTTTGTTTTTTTTTGTTTTTTTTTTTTTTTTTAGGGTGTGCTATTTGTATTTAAAAGAACCTCCTGGCATACATGGCGGAGTAATTATATAAATCTTCTCAAAACTATTTCTATTTATATTTTATTTATTTATTTTAAAAAAAAATTCTACCATTTATACATTGTATCGGTTAGTATCTAATCTAGTTTTGTATTTGTATTGACATAATGTGCACTTAATTAACTACTTATCTATGAATTCTCCGGTCGGATGGTACGGCAAGGTGACATCTTGTACGCTGGACTGTCGTTCAACAAAAAAAAGAACATCTTTTGTAGGTTGATGGTCAGTTGCTGATGTCAATATTGTTGTTGTACCTTCATATTACAATTGTCGCTAATGTATTATTTTTTGTTTTTCTTCTTTGCATAACTTCTAATTTTATTTATTTTTTTTTTTTTGTTTTTTTTTTTTTTTTTTTTGTTATATACAAAAACAATCATATGTATATTGCATGTTTTCAATGTAATTCCGAATGATCAATTTTAAAATTTAAAAAAAAAAAATTGAACTACAGATTCAACTTATAAATAGCCAAATTTAAAAAAAAGGATCTATACAATTGAATATAGAGTATTTAATATTAGATAACTACTTTCACATTGTTACGAATAATCATTATCAGTATCATCTTCAAACATCGTAATCGTTATCAATTTTATTCCAAAAAAAAAAAAAATTCATGTAAGTAAATGTATGTACATATGTATCTATCACAAATATTTAACCCGGAGGGCAACATTGATTGCTTTTAATTTTAATATTTTTCTTTTTATTCTTTTTTTTTTTTTTTTTTTTTTTTATCATTAATAATTTATTCGCATTTATTTACAATTTATTATGAACACTGTTTTTTCTTTTATATTATATTTAATAGGTTCTTAATTTAGTAAATATTAAATTACATTTGTGTTTTTTTTTTTCTCATTTCCCTTTGCACACATCTAAATAGCTCTTTTTTTTTTTTTTTTCTTTTTAAATTTTATTATTACCAAAAAAAAATAATTCTAAAACTTTTTTCATTCTTTTGCTTTTCAATTAATTAATTTAGTTAAATATTTAACCACCATAATAAGAAAAAAAAATAGTCTACTACACAAACTAGAACTTCTTCTCCTTTTCTCTTTTTTTTCTTTTTTGATTTTCAAATTTTCTTTCGTTTCCTTTTCAAAAACAAAAATTAACCGAACAAATATGGACCACAGCAAGAATGTGATTAAGGTGCCTTCCACCGATAATACCATAAAATTGTTTAAAACAAAAAATTTTGATTTCGGAATTATTTTCTTCTTTTCCTTTCTTTTTTTTTCCTTCATATATACACAAAAAAGTTTTCATTTAGCTAGACTAAGTTAAAAAAAAAACTAAATTTTGCTAACCCTTATTTTCACTCTTTTTTTTCTTTTCATTTTTTTTTTTCGTTTTAAATTCAAGTATAACGAAGTTTGAAATAGTTTATAACAATAAAATTTTCTCATTAATGCAATTTAATTACGTTATATCATATTGTACACGATTTATATAATATTTAATATTCGTATAAATACCAGTTAAATGATTTTAATAACTTTTTATGTGTTCAAAAAAAAAAAAACAGGATAAATCACCAAAAAAAATGAACTCGTATGTTCTTCACTGAAAGTTTAAATAACACCAATTATATACTTTATCTTTTTTTTTTTATTGTTTTTTTTTTTTTTCTCTTTTTTTTTTTTTTAATTGTATCGCGTGAACATGATTAAGTTTAAACAGTAACTCAAAATTTAGTAAATGTAATCACAAAATGATGATGAAAAATTCATAAAAATTTAAACGTTCAATAAAAAAATTTTTATTTTTTTTTCTTGATTTTTCCTTCTTTTTTTTTTTCTTCTCACAATTAGAATAATTGAAACAAAAAAAAATTTAAGAACTTTTAAAATTTAAAAAAAATAGAATAAATCCGAACGTAACTAATACACGACCTGCCAAGACCAGTAGCAAAATCAAAAAAGAAATATATGTGCTAAAATATACCTCCCTTATGTACCCATTTTTTTTTCCCTTTATCTCATTGTTCGTCTCTTAGTTAGCTATGATAAGGTAATTAAAACGATATTTAAGAGATTATTATGCGTCAATGAACATTATGGTATATGACTTATCATCGAACATTCTGGTATATTCCATATATTACCTAATGAGCAATATATGGTGAACAGGCAATATCAGAACATTGGGACCTGATACAGTGTGTGTGAGAGTTAAATGTTATATATCATTACGCCATTTACAAGAGTAAATAGGTCGTGATAAGCCTATATAGGTCGAATAATATATAACCAATTTATATGGGATAACTTATATGGATATTAAATGATATATGAAGTATGACGTATTTGACGTCGGCAAATACCATTGCATATATTTTAGTTATAAGAGAATTTTGAAAAGTTTGAATTTTAATAAAAAAAAGGTAGGTAATTAATAATAAGAGAATTTAGATGAAGAAAAAGAAGAAACAATTTAAGTTGAACAATTCTCTTATTATTTGTTTTCTATAAATCGCGTGATTTTTAAAATATAAAAAAAAATCACGCCACTTACAGAACAATGTGATGGATTATACATTTTGTTGCGCGTGTGCAACGGATATTAAAATACAGTTCATTTATTGGAATTTTAAGTTGCAATTCCAATGAATTGCAGACTTTATTTTTCCAATATGAACTGAATTAATAAATTTTTTTTGTACAGTAGTGTACAAAAAAAATGCCCATAAAAAAATTTTAATATAGCTGTCGCAACAACACAAACTTTTCCACTGACCTGTCGAGGTGGAAAAGGTTGGAAAACGGCAGCAGGCAGACAGTTACCGGAAGCACGTGGGGCTCTTCCACGCCCTGAGAAAGAGTCTCATGCCAGAACCAGTAGGCAAGCCGGGCTGGAGCATAAAGAAAAAAGAGAAAAAAAAATAGGAGACACAAAGACTATGGAATATATTCACACACACTCTAATCAGGATCCAACAAAAATCCTATAGGGATAATTTCATATACCAGCATGGCCATGACGCTCAAGACTAAGAGTACTTCACGAGGAAGGTATAACCACAAAAGGTCTGAGAAAAAAAAATAAAAGAAACCATAACAAAAGATCAATTGGGTTCGCGAACCAGTCCACAGCACCTTTGTCTGGGAGGGTAAAGCGAGCCACTGAGATTAAGCAGATTGAAGAGCACAAAAAAAAAATCAGTGAGTAAAAGAAAAACTGACCGATGATTGTATAAACTGAAGTGAGGAAGGCAGAGATAATTTGCAAAAAAAAGACTTTTAACAGATCTATAGCCAAATAATGAAGAGATAAACTAAATAGTGTTTTAAGATTTTAAATCTTTCGCATGAAAGGTACCCACGTATTTACCCTGTAGGTCCTCCACTTCATACATGCTTCCTCCAATGCATCTTTTAATTCGACATTTTAAGAACTTTTTTGCTAGCTTGGAATTATAACCCTTCGCGAAATCGCTTTGGGTGAAATTCCGTCTATAAATTTCTTGGCCGGGACGAAATCTCACTTCAGTGGTCCGGAGATTGTAAGATCCTTCTGCTCGTTCGTGAGCCTTCTTCAGGTTCGCCGAGACTTGGTCACGAATCTGCTGAAGTTTGACGACTTCGGGCAGGTCGACGACCTCTTCATCCATCACGCAGTCCAATTCTCTCAGAACACGATATGCCGAGGCATGCCTTACCATCGGGAAACCAAATACCGTCTGGTAAGGTGTGCGCTCAATGGCACTATGATAACGAGTTCTAAGAGAACTAGCCACGCGATGAATGGCCTTGTCCCAGTTCGCCTGGTCTTCATGAGCATAAGACCTTACAGCCTCCAAAATGACCCGATTAACGCGCTCAGATGCATTAGATTGGAGCGAGTACAAAGCTGTGCGAATATGCTTGACACCATAGGACGACAAAAATGTTTGAAAATCTTTTGAGACAAACTGCTTGCCATTATCGCTGTGAAGAAATTCGCATATGCCAAAAATGGAGAAGATTTCGTGTTCTATAAACTGAATAATTCCAGGGGCATTTGCCTTACGAAGAGGTTTAAGAAACACGAATTTAGAAAAGTGATCGAGAACGATCAGAATCTGTGAATTTCCTGCCTTAGTCCTAGGGTATGGACCAAGCAAATCAATATAAAGACGTTGAAAAGGTCTTGCTGAAATGAATCTAGATCCCATAGGAGGCCTAGTTCGAAAATTAGGGGATTTATTTTCCTTACGAACTTCACAAGAATTAACAAAATTTTGAACATCAACAATCATTTTGGGCCAATAATATTTTTCGGATAAAAATCTATAAGTTACAGCAATGCCACCATGGCACGTTACTTCAGATTCATGAACATTTTGGATCAAAGAACTACGAAGGGATTTAGGGACCCAAAGTCTCCATGGGTTGTCGATATTTTCCGCTGTACGAAAGTGAACACGTTTGAACACTTTATCGCCGTATATCTTTAAATCTGGCAAATTATTCTGATTGTTAAAAACGGACAAAATTAATTGAACACAATCATCGTCGCGAAAACTATCTGAATCTAGGTCGACTTCAGTCAGATTCAAGTTCGTACTGATTTCTTCGCAAAACGCACGGGAGAGCGAATCAGCCACCACATTTTGAGACCCTTTGCGGTGCTGAATTGAAAAATCGAACGCTTGTAATTTTAAACTCCACCGAGCGAGACGACCACTTAAATCTGGTTGAGATATCAACCATTTCAAACTCGCGTGATCCGTAATAATCGTGAATCTAAAACCTTCAACATAAGCTCTGAAATTTTTGACACACAACACCGCGGCCAGGCACTCCAGTTCCGTCACGGAGTAGTTCCTCTGAACTTTATTGAGCTTTTGAGATACAAATGCGATGGGATTTTCATCACCCGCCTCCGAAAGTTGGAATAGGACACCTCCTACGCCCACTTTCGACGCATCGCACTGTATGAAGAACTCCTTCGTGAAGTCCGGGTTTCCTAGCACAGGCGCGGAAGTCATACAGGTCTTGAGCTTGTCAAAAGAGCTCTGAGCCTCGTCGGACCAAATGAAATTTTTCGATTTCTTTAAGCAATCTGAAATAGGCGCTGAAAGAGACGCATAATCGCGAATGAAACGACGATACCAACCGGTCATTCCTAAGAAACGACGAACTTGTTTAGGATTTTCCGGACTTGGAGAATCGACAATTGCGGCAATTTTTTCTGGATCTGTTTTAATACAACCATCACCGACGATATAGCCAAGATACTTAATTTCTTTTTGGCAAAATTTACTCTTTTCGACGTTGATAGTTAATCCCGACATTCTTAAACAAGTCGCGACTTTTTCGAGCATTTTTAGATGAGTGTCAAAATCTTTCGATATGATTAATAAGTCATCCAAATAAACAAAGACATTATCACGTAATTCCGATAGTATGACTTTATCCATTAGTCGACACATTCGCTGGGGAGCGAACAATCCGAACGGCATCACGGTGAATTGGTAAAGAGGCCGGCCAGGTACTGTGAAGGCTGTCCTTTCGCGAGATTCCTTTTCTAGGGGAATCTGCCAAAAAGCATCCTTCAGATCGATCCCTGTAATGAACTTTGTGTCGGACAAGCGGCTGAGCAATCCATCAATGTGTGGCAAAGGGTATGCATCCTTCTTTGTCACAGCATTGACTTTTCGCGAGTCCAGGCACAAGCGGTTCTTGCCAGGCTTCCGTACCAAAACAACGGGCGAGTTCCATGCGCTTGTAGATTCCTCAATAACTCCCATAGCGAGCATGAATTATATTTTTATATTTTATTTACTGAAAACGAAAAAATAGTTTTAGGTCGTTTTTAAATAAAACTCAAAAATCACTTTATTTTATAATAAGATTTTATTTGAGAAAAAAGTAAATTTTCAGATTCACAACGGAGAAAACAGTTCACTTTAGTGTACAAATTATAACTCAACTTATTTTAAAACTTAAGCTTTAATGAAACCTCGGTTACGTACATATTTTCTTAAAATATCGTGAGAGAATTTCTTATCTTTAAGTATCTATTTTATGTTATTTGCTATTTGGTTTCTTACATATTTTGTATGATCATTAGGATAGTAAAAAGGATATCTGTTGACATATTTATGTATCCTTTTTACTTGCCTTTCTACTTAGTTGTTTCTCATAATCATTGAGACCGTAATAAAGGATATATTTATGTATCCGTTTACTTTATTTTCTATTTCCCACGATTGTTTTGAGAAATAAAGGATATTTATTGACATATTTATGTATCCTTTATTTTGTGGTTTTTGTAATCATACAAGTGTTGTAATTTTATGGGTTAATTGATTTTATGAGTTCCAAGAACTCGGGACTCTTCGTATTGTCATCTTTATTGTTACAATATGTAACTCCTCCCTCCTTTGTATTTGGATTCTCCTGAATCCTGTTAAGAATTTTTATTTTAAATTTCTTTTGTTTGAAAATAACGTATTTTAAAACAATAAAAATGACAATTATCGTTACAATTATAGATATGCTTATAAAATGGTTAATTTTTTTGTGGTACTTAAGTTCCTTTATATATTTTAAATTATTTTGTGTTTTGATAACAATCTCATCAAAAGTTAAACTATTATTATAATAAGTTTCATTAAAATGTGGTAATATAAATTTTTCAATTATTTTTATTTCCCGATTTTCATATGTTTTATTATTTATAAGAAGTGAACAATTATGAAAATTAATAAAGAAATTTCCACTTAGATTAAATTTTCTCTCTTCACAATTACTTTCGATTTTGATATATTTTGAATTTTCTAAAATGATGGTGTTATCTTCTATTTCTAAGATTTTGCTCTCCTTATAATTAATGAGCTTATAATTGTTTGAAATACTTTTCGTTATGAAATTCATAATATGTGCCATTTATTTCCAAAGAATATTTTTGTACATCATTAATTTTCTTCATATTTAAATTTATTATAGGCAGTATCAGTTTTTTGTTTAATTTTATGTAATTTATTGGTATTTTGATCGCAAAAATAATTTTTTTATCATTGTATTTTGCGACACCTAACTGTAAGTGATTTAATTTTTTAAAGTCTATGTTATATTTTTGAATTTCTTCGCTCGTTAGAATACTAGGGTTTATTAAATTAAGTCTAGCAGAAGCTTTATTTTCTTGAATATGTTCCACCTTATTTTTGATAATATTTAATTTAATCATATTTTCGATAATTATTAGGCTTTTGTAATACTCGTATTGTAAGTTAGTTAGGGAATCAAGTCTTGCTAGGGTTTCATTTCTTTCGTATTCTATACTGGTTTTTATTCGTTCGATTGATTTTTGAAATTCGTTGTTTATTTTGATTTGTTGGTTCATATTGTTATTAATTTCGTGATTATTTGAATCAATGTTTAAAAGGTGATTTTCGATTTGTTTTCTGTCGTTGTTGTCCATGGTTCCGTATAACCAATTCATTACTGTTCCAATGCCGTTAATAAGTCCTCTTTTATGTCGTTTAGGGGTGATTGTGTGTATTTTATTTGTGATAGTTTCGATTTCGTTAAAAATGTAATTATCGTGTCGAATTATTGGTAAGTTAAAAAGAGTGGAATTAATTTCCTGTACAAGATTTAGTACTTCATTTGGATCAATAATATGTAAAATAATATTAAAATCTTTGGGTAATTCTACTTCGTCAGTTTTGATTATGGTAAAACCAGACTGGCTGTCAATCTTCTGTACTATTAGGGTCGTTTGGGATGGTACTATTAGCATCGTCATCGATATCCATATTACTAGTAGAGTCCGTAGTATTCGATGTTTCGGCTGAAAATTTTAAAGGTCGTTTAATATTACATAAATGAATATTTTTAAGCGGTAATTTAGCAAATTTTGGTTGTTCTTTATGTCTTACAGACTTATAGTTTTTAACGTAACCTACTTCCCGATTTTCAATATATTCTTCTCTCTTTAGATTATGTTTTTCTAACCATTTTTTCTTTGAATCTTTAATGTTTTTTATAAGGTTTGTAATAGGAATTTCCTTATTTTGTGCCTTTTGTGGGGTAGTTTTAATGGTAGAATGAAAGGTGTTATTATAAATTTTAATTGCCTCTATAATTTGAATTCTGATAAGATTAGGTTTTTCTAAATTAAGAGATCTAATTTTTTCTGTGATAGTATTATGGAATCTCTCTACATCTGAGTTCCCTGTATGACTATTTGGTTTGGTTGAATTTTATATTTTCGCTAGTAAGAAAATCTTTTATATAATTTCTGAACTCGTTATCAAAAATAAACAATTCAGGCTTTCCTTTTATAGAAATAAAAAGTTTAATTTTTTCAATTAAAGTTGTGTGGTGTCTATTTTCAAGGTAGAAACTAACAACGTGTTTTGTGAGTTTATCGATAAAATTTATAAAAGAGTGTTTAGAATTTACGTAAGTGTCAACATGAACAATTTGGTTAATTCTTTCGGAAGTTAAAGTTTCATTAAATTTATTTTTAATAGGTTTTCTGTCATATTTAGCTCGATTACAGATATCACAGTTATTGATAATTTCATGTATTTTGTCTCTAAGTTTAGGGTGATATATTTTATTTTTAATATCTTCATACGTAGCAATTATACTCGAATGACCGGATTCATTTTTATGGAATAAGACAATTTGTTTCTTTAAATTTTCTTCATCTTCGATGTCTTGGGCAAAATATGTACACTTTACGAATTTTATTTGCTTGGTATTGAAGAGTTCTACTATTTTATTTTGTAAAATGTTGTAGGTATGGTCATCTAAATGAGAAAAAATGGCAGTTTTTTTGTTTATGTATTTTTTTAAGATTTTAGTAACATTTTCATTGCTTAGGTCTTCTCTGGAAATGTATACTCTATTATGTTTAAATATGCTTTCAAATTCCACCGTTTTTGTTTCGCAAAGGATAATTTGTGATTTAAAACGGTTCACTACAGTATCAAGAAGAATGGGTATATGATCATTTAAATTTTCTTCTTGAGAATGAGCGGTTTGCATATCAACTGATTCGTTTGCATTGATTTTGAATGATTTTTCGTTAAAAAGTTTACTTAAAGAGGTTTCGAAAGACTCAATACGATTTATTTCGTTTGTTTCATGATTAATTCTACTTAAAAAGTCTGCTACTTTATTGTCTTTTCCTTTTATGTAATCAATATTTATATTAGGTCTACCGGAAAGTTCTGTCCGTTTTTAAATAAAAATTAAATAATAAATTTTTAACACATTTATTGATATTTATTCAACAATATATTTTCCATCGTTGCTTATAACTTCTTCCCAGCGTGATGGTAATTTGTGAATGCCATTTCTGTAAAATGATTCATTTTTGGAGGCAAAAAACTCAAGGAGCGCTTGGCTGACATCTGCTTCATTTTTAAATTTTTTTCCATTCAAAAAATTTTGAAGGGATAGAAACAGATGAAAATCGGATGGTGCTAGGTCCGGAGAGTATGGCGGATGTGGCAGAATTTCCCAGCCTAGCTCTACGATTTTTTGGCGGGTCGCCAAAGCAGTATGTGGCCTGGCGTTGTCGTGGTGCAGTATGATTTTCTTCCTATTGACCAGTGCAGGCCTCTTTTCTTTGAGCGCTTTTTTCAAATCATCCATTTGTCGGCAATACATTTCCGAATTGAGCCTTTCTTTAGGTTTGAGAAGCTCATAATGTATTGGTCCTTTGACGTCCCACCATATACACAGCATTCTCTTATTGAGGCTTAAGCTCGGTTTCGAGGTGGAGGGGGAAGGTTGTCCGGGCTCACAATAAGCTCTTTTTCTTACAACGTTTTCGTATGTTATCCACTTTTCATCTCCGGTTATCATTCGATGTAAAAAAGGTTCGTTTTTGTTACGTGAAAGCAGAGATGTACAAATGACGACTCGGTCATGTAAGTTTTTTTCACTCAACTCATGAGGTACCCATCTGGCGTACTTATAAACCAATCCAAGTTTCCGAATGTGGTCCGAAATGGTTTGTTGTGTTGAATTGAGCTTTTCTGCAATCTCTGATGTTGTCAAAAAAGGATCTTGCTCTATAACGGATTTAACAACATCATCATCGATCAGAGATGGTCTTCCAGAGCGTGGCTTGTCTTCAAGATCCAAATCGCCGTTCGCAAATTTTTCGAACCATCTTCTGCACGTTCTATCAGAAACAGTATCCGCACCAAAAACTTTTACCAAATTTCTACACGCTTCTGTAACATTTCTACCTTGTTGAAATTCATACAGAATGCAATGACGTAAATGAACTTTATCAACAGACATGTTTACACTAACAGATCTCACTTAATAATGAGGTGATAAAACCTTTCTTTGTGTAAATTTAGAAGAGAACATATGCAGAAATACAATGCTAAAAAGAGATACCGATACATGTTTTAAAAGAACACGTTCATACGTGTTGAATCTTGATATGACATTATCGGACAGAACTTTCCGGTAGACCTAATATTATATTCTCCTAAGGAGATTAACCACCTTTGGAGCCTTGGATTGATATCTTTACCTACATGCTTTATATGGAGCCATTTAATTGGTTGATGATCTGTTTGCAAATCGAACTCTTTTCCTAAAATATTTAACAGCCCATACGATTGCCGATAACTCCTTCTCTATTGTGGAATAGTTTATTTATCATTATATAGTATTTATCATTATTTTCAGGGGAGTAAATTGTGGACTTATTGTCATCAAAATTATATAATTCATTTAAATGGTAATTAACATCTCTTACGATACTAAAAAGTTCTCTTAAAGTATTTACCTTTGTGTTTCTGCAAAGATTGATGAGTTCTGCGTAGTCCTCTCGTGGTCTGAAGTGGAGTTTTAGCTCAGCTTTTACAGGTTCCCACGTTAAACTACTTCCCAAACGTTGTATGCACTTTTTTGCTTCTCCTTGGATTTTATCGTTGAACACTATCTGTATGGCGTAGAGAAAAAATCCCTGGTTGTTGTTGCACAGCAGAGTTGCATTGTCCACTGATTTTGTAAATTCGCTGAGTGTATAATCATCTCGGCCATTAAAAACTTTAAGATGTCTAAAATGGTTTAAGACTTGCTCTGGTGTCAGGGTGAACAAAGGTGGAGCACCTTGATGAGTAAAATGTTGTTGTTGTTGTTGCAGTTGCTGTTGTTGTAGCGATTCTCGTTGTTGTTGAATTACTTGGTTCTGTTCAGTAATTTGTTTTTGCAATTGTTGCATCTGCGATTGATTAACTTCTCGCATATTCTGGATTGCTTCCATTACTTCTCTCATTTCCTGTGCAGTTGTCATTGTATCCTCCTGTGTTCTTTCTCTATTTATATCGAATATTTTATTTCTTTCGCTTTTCATGCAAGCAAATTTTCACTGTAAAAATTGTTATTTTATACACATATGAATTTACTTACATATATCTATGTGTATAACTTAGTTATTATATTTATTACTATAATTATTATTATTATTATTTTTATTATTTTTCTTCCTATTCTTATTATTATAAATTTTTTTTTTTTTTTTTTTTTTTTTTTTTTTTTTTTTTTTTTTTTTTATTTATTTAATAACTTTTTTTTTTATAAAAAAAATTTTACAAAAATTCCTGTTTGCCACTGTTATGCACAATACTGTATATGTATATGTTTATTATAATTATAAACCTTTTTTTTTTCTTCTAATTTATTTAAATTATTTAAAAAAAAAATTTCTAATTGAGAGAAACCCGAACTTTGTGTCTACGTAGAAACTGATTTTTAGTCTCACTTTAGTTAACCACTCGAATTTTTTTTTTTTCAAACTGTAGGTTTTTGTTTCACTGGATACTCACTCTTTGGAGAAGTATCCTACCGACTGCGCCAATTATATTTTTATATTTTATTTACTGAAAACGAAAAAATAGTTTTAAGTCGTTTTTAAATAAAACTCAAAAATCACTTTATTTTATAATAAGATTTTATTTGAGAAAAAAGTAAATCTTCAGATTCACAACGGAGAAAACAGTTCACTTTAGTGTACAAATTATAACTCAACTTATTTTAAAACTTAAGCTTAAATGAAACCTCGGTTACGTACATATTTTCTTAAAATATCGTGAGAGAATTTCTTATCTTTAAGTATCTATTTTATGTTATTTGCTATTTGGTTTCTTACATATTTTGTATGATCACTAGGATAGTAAAAAGGATATCTGTTGACATATTTATGTATCCTTTTTACTTGCCTTTCTACTTAGTTGTTTCTCATGATCATTGAGACCGTAATAAAGGATATATTTATGTATCCGTTTACTTTATTTTCTATTTCCCACGATTGTTTTGAGAAATAAAGGATATTTATTGACATATTTATGTATCCTTTATTTTGTGGTTTTTGTAATCATACAAGTGTTGTAATTTTATGGGTTAATTGATTTTATGAGTTCCAAGAACTCGGGACTCTTCGTATTGTCATCTTTATTGTTACAATATGTAACTCATGCGATCTAACTCGTCATACATTAATTTTTGAATTGCGGGCGAAACAGGATAATGCCGTTGCTTAATCGGAGGTGTATCACCGGTATCGATCACGTGTTCTTCTAATGGCGTTTCACCTAGACCAAAAACGGCAAACGAAGGAAATTTAGATTTCATCAAATTTAATTTTCGTTGCTGTTCCGCGGTCAAAACGTGCATCTTCGGATCTTGAACGCTTTCGATGTGAAGCTCTGAAATGCATTTTGGCAACAAATCAAATTTTTGCCAAAAATCGATCCCGAGATACAAGGTTTGCGCTAAGGTTGGAACGATATAGAGTCGAAGTGGCCTAAAAACTCCGTTGTACACGACTTCGACATCTACTACGCCATCAACCTTTTGCGCGCTTCCATCAGCCGTATGTATAGGTGTGGCCGAAGGTACCTTCTTGACACCTATTCGCTTTAAGATTTCTTCAGCATTTTTACCGATACAGCTGATAGAAGCCCCAGTATCCTTTAAACCATATAATTCTACGTTATTAATCAAAATTTTCGCATATGGTCAAGGACAAAAACTATTCAGAACTTCCAACGATTTCCGAACTTGCTTTCGCGTTTTAAAACGTTTTCGACACTCGAGAATTCGTTCTGATACAACTTCCGATACCGTACCGAATATTTTATTGCGACGCTCGTTATATTTACGCAACTTTTCAAGATATCGATCCTCAAGGTTCACGGTGACATTACTAGTAAATTTAGGTAGGTCAGGTAATTCTTCCGACAATTCTGGTGAATTTATAGACAAGTCAGTTAATTTAATTGACACATCAGGTAAATTTTCAGACAAAACTGGTAACTTAAGAGACACATCAGTAAAATCAATTGACAGATCAGGTATGTTTTTAGACAAGCGTTCAGGCTGACGACCGCTGAGGACGGAATCTCCATGTGCTGGGCCAGGGCCCTGACCCTTACCAAGCGGATATTGTAGCAGGGTATCATGCTCAGAGGCACGGATCCTACCATCCTGTAAAACTTGGCGCAAATCAGGTCCATGGTCCAGCACAGGAGAACCATCGGCAGCAATCGACATACCTAGCTCGTCTTTTTCGTCATAGTAGGGGTCTTCGGATCCGGGAAGCGACGTATCAAACGAGGTGCCCCGGAGTGCATCCCGTTTGACACTCCGTTTTCCGAAGTACAAATTTTACAGACTGGGGTTGTGACACCTTTACGACCATATTTAAAACAAAATAAATTACGTTGAGGTACCGTACATTCTCTAAAAGAATGTCCTTTGGCATCACAGTTCCAACAGACAAAATTTTCAGTAGATAGGTTGTTTAAGGCACAAACGTCGGCGCTAGACATGGGTAAGTCCGTTCTAGAGGAATCAGTGAATTCTTGTGCATTATTTGAAGAGTTGACAGACAATTGAGCAAATTGGTGACCTAGGTCACAAGAATTATCATTGACATGAGGGGAATTGTCAAAGACACATGAGTCGTAAGGACTGTAAACTTCTGCAATAGGGCGAGCTCTAGCACGAAGGTCTGTTTCAGACCACAACTTTTCGTCAGCGCGGGTCACGCGACAAAACCATTTGGTATTAAATTGAAACAAAAAAAAACAAGAAAAAAATTTTAAAAAAATATAATGATAATCAAATTTACAGTCCCGCCATATGGGTGAGAGAGTAACGATGAACGCAAAAAAAAAACGGAAAGCAAGAAAAAAAAAAAATGTAGTATATAATTCGTACAAATACGGTTTATAATTATTTGTCGTTTATTTGAGTAAAATAATAAAAAACAAAAAAAAAATGTAAATCGTTTTATAACAACAAAATAAAAAAATAAATAAAATATGTAGGATGATGCTTTAAGAGACCCATCAGGCCGCGAGGAGTCGGGGAGTCCCAAGGAAAGGATGACCCCTCCAGGCCATAATTAAACAATTAAATTCGAAATAAAGTCCACAAGAGAAAATAACATCCTGTTGTTCCCAAATTTTAGCAGATTGAGGGGCTTAACAAGAAGAGAGTCGTGCGAAAGAGGAACGGGAATGGCTAATGAGACAAGCCTGACCTCTAGCGTCACGAGCTCATCATGCCGAGCAAACATAATGATAAAAAAAAATTAAATGACGAACGGGTGGTTATTAAAAAAAAATTAAATCAAATTTCAAGAATCATCACAAGGCCATCACTCATGTGTAAGATGACAAAATTGAACCATGAGTGTATACTAGGTGACAACCAGTACGAAATCGATCGCCATATTAATTTAACAAATTCTCAAGAAGATTTATTCGATAAAAGGGTATGTATCTGATCCGTTCCCCGTCGCAAACGATAGTTCTGGTGTACGTAACCAAAACTATGTGTCATACGTTGAATGTATCAGATTCATTTTAAAACTATGCGGTTTGAATATACCAAAAAAAATGACACACGAGCATAAACGCGCAAAGGTTAAGGTCCTAAACGTACTAGACCGGCCTGACATTGTATATGTCGTGAGCATAAATAGATTTAAATTTAATATGTATATACTGGCGATAAAAATTTAAAATTGAATTTTACCGAAAAAGATTGGAGATTTATTTCAAAAAAAAGAAATTCAAACCGAAAAGATTTTGAAAACGGAAACTAAATAATATATTTAATAGTTTATGCAACTATTTGTAAACTGTATACCAAAAAAAATCAGCCAGTCACGTCGCAACAAGATTTCGGAGGTTCCTCCAAAAATTTTGGTCATACGTGACCGGCAACGAGAATTTTTGCATATGAATTTCCAAAATATGAAATTCAAACAAAATGAGATCGCGCACGAAATAGATTTGAAATTAAATTTAATAAACCGGGTGATTAAAGAATGCAGGTAGGACGCGTGGAATGGTAGATTCCATGAGAGGTGTTGCCACTACTCACGAAATCTCCATGTTACCGAGGGCTAAAACTGAAAAAAAAAACGAATCAATCCATGAACCAGAAGGGCATGGACTGAGATTTAAATTAAGGCAAAAGATGGAGGTGCATTGGGACACCGAAAGGTGGAGGAACATATGAGCGCAATAAATTTATGTACCAGATGGGCGGTACGTTGGGCGCCATATGTTACGACACCAAAAGGTGGAGGAATATATGGGCGAAATCTATTAAAGATACCTGATGGAAGGGTACCTTCGTTGGGCGCCATATGTTACGATATGAAAATTTAAATTTGTATAGTTGTTTGGCAAAGCTCAAGACCTCCTGATGAGTCCTATCCGGTCTATCAAAGGGGTTCCGGCTGCTTCAGCCCGGGCGTGGTTCTTGGACTCATCCGGTCGAGGTAAACTTCATATCCGTAACATAAAGTTAGACCGGAAATTCAAATTGCGATCAAACGAAATTGGGGAAACCAGGTTAGCAAAAAAAAGCAATCAGTTGAAGGAAAAAAAAAGGAAAAAAGGAAACAACAGGACATTATCCTTCTCCTCAGTGAACCGGAGGCATCCCCCCACGCACCCCCACTAGCTCCATCACACCTCTCACAGGATCTCTCAGACTGTCCAAACGAAACCCTAAAACGTCATGTTTAGGATTCAAATGAAAAAAAAGTATATATTATATATATCCGAAGCCATCAATCAAAGTACCAAAAAAAAAAAAATTCTTTTTTTTTTCTAAATTTGATTTTTTGTATTTTTATTATAATTATTATCGAATATTATAATTTGTTGCATTCCATATTAATCGTGATTCATGATCGAATTCAGAAAAGATTGTATGTGTTTTTATATATCCTGTGTTATTTGTTTTATATTCATCTAAATTACTTTGTGAATATTCTTCATTATTTTTGTTTTCAAATTACTCAAATGTTTTAATTCGTGAATTTAGAGTATCTTAATTTTGATTAATAATATCATAATAATTTTAATATTTTTAACTTCATCAAATAATGAATTTTTATTTAAATTAATTAAATTGTTAATTAAATAATTATCAATTGTATTATTTATGCTTAAGTGATTGTGAATGAATAAATTTTTAATATATATAAATTATTAATGTTATAGTTTTTATTAATTAATATTGTATCTTTATATTTAACTATAATATCATAATTATTTGATTTTTTTTTTTTTCTGATAAATGGTGGTCCAGATAATATTAAACTACCAAATATACGTTTTGTGCTTGATATAACTTGAAGAGTATTTGAATCATGTAATAATAAATCATCAATTTTTATAGGAATACTTGATGGTATTCTTAATTTAGGTTTTACTATTAAATTTTCAAAAGCTAAACGACCAAAATTTTATCGTGGACGACCATTTAAACGAATATGATTTCTTAAGAAGTAATTTAAATCCATTAAATTAATGTCATCTATAATTAAATCTTTTTCAATATAAAAAAATAATAAAAAAAATTTTCTATTATAATACAATCATTTAATCTAACCGAAAGATACATGCATAGAGCTTTTTTTTTTTTTTTTTTTTTGTTAGTAATTTTTACAAAAGATATCAAAATTTTACTTAGCTTAATTACAGGATACTTAAATAGATGTACTGCTGGATGTTGGTCGGGTGTGGCTCCCACGTGGCGGTACCGTTGAAGGATCCTGGGCTTTGATGCTCGGGTTCTCCGCTTTTCTCCCGTTTTTCTTTTTTTTTTCTTTTTTTTTTCCTTTTTTTTTTTCTCCAATTATAAAATTGTGTTAATTATATTGACGTTTAACTTAATGAATTAATTTTAAATTGCATCGTTTTTTTTTTCTTTTTTTTTTCTTTTTCTTGTTTAATTTAATTTAATGTTCCCCTTTTTTTTTGTGTATAATGTACAAATAAAAAAAAACTAGTCATCATACGAAAGATACAAAAAAAAATAGTCTCAATTAAATATTCTAGATCATTTTTTTTTTTTTTTTTTTTTTTTTTTTTGATAAATATATAAAAGAACTGAATTAATATTTTTTTTTTTTAATGTACAGCCAACTGAATTTGTACAGTGGCGTACAAAAAAAATAGACCCATAAAAAAAATTATGTAGCTGTCGCAACAATTTGTTGCACACGGCGTACTCCAACTGGTACATTCAATTTTGTTTTTATTTGGGAAGCACTTAATTTTTTTGTCGTAGCTAACTGCAATATTTTTTGTTTATCTCTATTTGTAAGCTTCTGTGAACCACTTTAGCTTTTTTGATGCCATAATTTTCTCCCAATTTCACAAAATTATCAATTAAGGTATGTTTCCACCGAAGCTCTTAAGCTGCTCACACACTGTTTTCGAACTTGGTGGATACGAATGAATGAAGGAACGTCAACTGTGTGTGAACTGATCGCACGCTGCATGCATACAAAGTACGTTTACTGTATCCACCGAACGTGCTTTAAAGGAATAAAAACAATCATAGGTTGCAAACATTTATGTTGGTGTGTACAGTACTACGTGCTGCCCACAATCTGCACGTGAACTGTTCGTTTGCTTGTTGTACTTGCTTGTCAAATGTTATGTATTATCTATGGTATTCTGATGAGATTAGTTCAGTTTTCAAATGTACTTTGTAAAGTGCGGTTGTTAATAAAATGTCCGGCTATTGAGATGATGTTTCTGTTTGCGCTGCTTCGTTTATTGTTGCCTATAACTTAATGAAGAAACGTAAATCTCCTCGTTGCTGGGTAGGACCATATCTTAAATCTAGAGAAAATTCTGGAGGGATGCATCTGCTAAACAATCTCAAAATAGATAAATTGAGTGGATTTAGAAACTTTGCAAGGATATCATCCAATGATTTTGAATATCTTGCAAAAAAAATTGGTCCACTTGTTGGAAAAAAAGACACGAATTATAGGAAATCTGTATCTGTAAACGAACGCCTGGGAATTACGCTACGCTTTATTGCAACTGGCGACAGTTATGGATCTCTGTCGTATTTGTTTAAAGTTTCTAAACAATTGATATGCAAAATCGTTCCAGAAGTTTGTGCAGCAATTGTAATTGTTTTGGAAAATTACGTGCAAGTAAGTAAAAAAGATATTTGTTTAAAAAATCTTAAAAAATAATCAAAAATTCACTTTCTTGAAATTAAAATGTGTACTTTTTAGGAGAAGCAAAAACTAATTTTCATGAGTTCAAATTTTTATTATATTTTAAAATAAGTAATTAAACATAATTCTTAGTGAGTGCTGCAATTAGTATTGTTATTTTAAAATCCAGTATAAAAGTCTGTATGCTGATCGGTGTAAGCCATAATATTACCAGTGGAAGTTGAAGCTGCTGATAGTGAAGATGAAGTAGTGTTTGATGGTGATATTGGCGATAGTCTTGATGCTGAAATTGATTGATATCCTGGTGAATGACATGGAAATTCTAATAGTGCTTCATACAATATGTTGTCAATATTTTGCTGTACTTGAAGGCATTTGCGGCTGTCTTTTATTTTTCTTAACTTTGTGGCAACGCGTTCAGCAAATATATCATATTCATCACGTTTTCGTTTTTCACGTACTTCTTGTAAAAGATCATAAGCCATTGATACTCTCGGATATTCTTTTTTCATTTTTTTTCTATTAATTTTCTCTGGCGATTTAAAAGCGTTAGAGTTTGCCAATGATGGCAAATTTTCTTTGTGATGGCTTTGTGATAATACAATATCATCATCGGACAATTCTTCAGTATAATTGTCATTATCAGCTTTTTGACATTCTTTTTCGTTGCTACCAGAATTATGCAATAAATTATCTATCTGCAAATGAAAAGTACACAATAATTATAATAATAAAAAACCAATACAATATACATATACATATGTATATATTTTTATGCATATATAATTTTTTGATGGCATTTTGTTTTTTGTTTAGATGCCTTCTTTTCAGGAGGAATGGAACGAAATCGCGCAAGGTTTTGATTCCACCTGGAATTTTCCTCATTGCATAGAAGCACTTGATGGAAAGCATGTCATTATACAAGCTCCACCAAAGACGGGGAGCAATTACTTTAATTATAAATCAACATTTAGTATTGTTTTACTCGCTATAGTGGATTCGGAATACAATTTTCGCTATGTAGACATTGGATGCCAAGGACGAATATCTGATGGTGGAGTCTTCAAAAATTCAACATTTTTTGAAATGCTTACACATGGCACGCTTAATTTACCTGATCCTAAATGTTTGGCCAACACAGATCCATTGCCATATGTGTTGGTAGCAGATGATGCCTTTTCATTGGGTGAAAACATAATGAAACCTTATGCTGGCCATCATAAACGTGGTTCCATAGAAAGAATATTCAATTACCGGTTAAGCAGAGCTAGAAGAACTGTTGAGAATGCTTTTGGGATTTTAACTGCAGTTTTTCGAGTCCTACGTAAACTTCTATTATTGGAACTAAACAAAGATAAATTAGTAACTATGTGCTGCGTTTATCTCCATAATTATCTGCGAAAGAGTAATACATCACAAAATTTGTATACTCCACATGGAACTTTTGATTATGAAAAAGAAAATACTCATGAACCAGTTGAAGGTACCTGGAGACAACAATCTAGTGGACAAACTAATTTTCTTCCATTGGAGCGAAAACCAAGAAAAGAAACAAGGGAACCTAAGCAAATTCGAATACAGTTTGCACAGTTTTTCACTTCCAAAGAAGGATCAGTACCTTGGCAAAATAATTATTATTAATTTGTAATTATATTAGGAGTCCGGCCGATGTTATTTTATTTTATTGATTTCAAAACTATTAACTTATAAAAATTTAATAACAAAGAACTAATAACAACTTTTATTTATTGTATTTATTTGTATTTTATTGTATTTGAAATCTGTTCTGTTCCGTAATACAGTAATTTTGTTCAGACTGCATTTTGCAAACAGAACTTTAATGTTATAAAATATTATTAGTACATATTTACAGACAATATAATACCTGTGTTTGAATTGAAGTCGCTGATGAAATAGTTGTTTTTGCATTATAGCAATCAAATAAAAAATGCTAAATGAGGAAACGTAAACCATACTGGCTTTCGAATCTGGCTCGTTCCTGCTCCTGAAACCTTACTTTCTTTTATTTTATTTATTTCTCTCCTGTATTGTCCACGAATCACTTGCCATTTTTTTCAATTTCGGCTGACTCTACACTAAATTTTTTGGCTATTTCACATATTTGATCCTTTTTTAATTTTATGTTTCTATATTGTTGATTTGATGGATCCCATAACACAGGCTTTTGTTCTATTTCATTTATTAGTTTTAAAATATTTTCATTTGTCCACTCCATGTCTACTGTTTAGAAGTTGAAATCACACTGTAGAACTGTTATTTAGACTGCAAGCAGCTTTCTTGTTTTCTAATTTAAATGGAAAGCAGGCGTGCTGAAAAACAATGGTATCCACCAAACCTGCTCGTTAGTCAGCTGCACGCTGCTTGTCTACATGCTTTTTAGTTTGGTGGATACACTTATCGAAATTACTGTCACTCAGCTCACGATCAGATCACGAGCAGCTTGTACGTAGGTCGTGAGATGATCGTGACGTGCTGTTTTGGTGTAGACACAAGAACGAACGCAGCTCGTGTGCAGCTCGTGAGCTAAAATTTTGATGGAAACATACCTTTAGAGTAGCTGATCGTTGAATTTTTTTCGCAGTTTGTCTATTTGAAAGGCCCATCTCCTTGAATGCTTGCACTTTTCCTTTTTCCTCAGTTTTTAGTGGCTTTCCACGCGCCATTTCACTATTATATTGCCCAGATTTAATTTAAAAATTCAGAAATTATAATACTTTGACTTACCTTGCAGAAAATTCAGTTTACTCGAAAAATGTTTGCTTTAAAAATAAAAAAATTTAAACTGCCTTTATTTCGTTTTAATAATTGATAATTTTTTATGAGAAATAATTTACTTTTAGATTATTCTACTTATAAGATGCGCAATTGAATGAAAATTAAAAAAAGCATTACGTGCAGTATAGTGTTTAAAAAAAATGGCAACATTAAATTTTTTTGCGTTGTATATTCTTAATAAAAGAATATCAAATACAATTATCCGTACTGCCTCTATATTCATTTCGGTTACTGTATATAAACACTATAATTAAAAAGTCAAAAAAAAAAAAAAAATCTCTCAACAAAAAAAAATTAAGTTCAAAATTAAAACACAATACTATTATTTTTATAGTATTTATTGTCCTTAAAAAAAAAGATTAATCCAGCTGAAAATCCGTACAAGACTGATTTTTGATATTTTACAAATTTAATTCCTAATTTTAACGGAAATAATCTAGACAAAGAATTTTACAGAAAAAAATTTTATATAAATTGTGAAAAACTAAAATATTTAATTTCGTACAATTCTAATGAAAATTCAAGTTTGTGAGAAACTTTAAAATTTTACTTTCTTATAAAATTGCTAAATTCGCAAAAAGATTAAAAATTATACAAAATGTAAGATTTAATTAAAATCAATGTAAATCATATTAAAAATATGATAAAATATTATTTTAAATTTTGTAGGTGAAGTCGGGGACGTAACTCGCGTTTCATTATTTTTTTTTAACTTTAATTTAAATTTAAATTTATAATTTTATTACCAACCAAAAAGAAAAAAAAAAATGTCGCGTGTTTACTTATTTTTAACCTTATTTTAACCTAAACGTTGACATTTGTCAAATTATCATTTGTTGCCAGAGACTAAACTACCCGTATAACTTTTTTTTTTACTTTTTCTACGTGACGACTACATTGGAAATTTCTAACATTGCGATTTCTTGTGATAATTTTCTTTCTTTCCTTTTTTTAATTTTTTTTTTGTGTTTTAAATTTGCTTGATCAACTGATTCTTGTACAGTAAAAACAAAATAATTGTAATTGTAAATTATTGTTTTTTGGAGCGAACAATAAATATTAGAAAATATGTATTTCTTTTTAATGTAAAAATTGTGTTTTATTTCACAATTGCCCCTATGTCTACATTTTCTCTAAAAATCTCTTTCAGACGCCTTCCTTATTTTTTTTAAGAAATTTTTTTTCCCAATGCCAATTTTGTAACAGTGTGTATATTAATTTTGATAATAAAAAAGACAAAAAGTCTTATAATAACGAAAGGAACTTAAATAACAATCTATTCATTTCATTAAGAAAATGTATTAGTAAAAATTTTGTAGATATTAATTCTCGGAATCATCGTCCTCTAATAAGTATAGATGTACATACGTAGTGCGGTCTATAAGTTCTTAGCCTAATATAAATAGAAAGAAAAGTCAAAATTAAAAAAGCGTTATTATTTCTTCATTTCTACACATTTTTCACATCGTTTAATTAAAGCCTCTATAAAAATACCTTGAATCTCTAGAATCAAAATGATCTTGGACAGAAGAAACAAACAAAAAATCTAATGGAGCTCGAAACATACGCTGATACGCTGCCTATCTTGCACAAAGTCAACGCAATTTCTTTTCGGAAATCCCGAAGCTTAATATCGGATTTTCCAGTTTGTCTTCTATACAAAAACCATGCATTAATGATGGTCATATCTAATAGATGATAAAATAGCCTCATGTACCATTTTCTCGACTTCATAGTAATTTTGTAACGGCCAATCATACTATCTAAGAGGGTAATACCTCCCATATGAGTATTATAAGTTTTAACTATTGCAGGACAGGTTTCAGATTTTTTACCAACAAATGATGATAAAAGTGTGACTGCCGTATTGTCTTTCCATAGGACATTTGAAATTTGAATATCTTCAACTGCCGGAACAAATTCAAAAGATGTAGGTACCTTTGGTTGTCTTTTTTAATTCATCTTCTTTTGGTAACTTACAATTTGGAATCCTATTTCGTCTGACAGTACCTAAACTGTAAATACCTTTTACGAAAAAAAAAATGGTAAAAAAAATAATAATACATACGTACGTTCATGCTTACGTTGTTTAGCTAAATATATTACTAACTGAACTGAAGTGTAATAATTATCGAAGTAAACTTTGTGATTGCATCCTCTAAGTACATCTCGAAGCAATCTAATGACAACATTACTAGAAGCTCCTAGATCAGGTTCATGTGACAGTCTTTTGTTGCTCATATTTTCCATCCAAGAATAAATTTCAAATTTGTACGCATACCCTGAAACTGCACATAAGATGAATAATTTATAACCACACTTGTCAGCCTTTGCTGGCATGAACTGTTTTAAATGATGTGCGCTTTTAGATGCACATATTTATTCATCAACTGATAGTGATTCCTCTATAGTAACTGTTTTAAACATTTCATTTAAGTGATCAATTACTGGTCTAATTTTATAGAGCTTGTCATAATTCTGACTCGCTCTATCAGTAACTATATTTGCATTATTGTTGAAATGCAAAACTGACCGAATCTTCTCAAATTTTTTCTGCGACATTGTTTGTGAGATTAAAGAAATCCCAATCGTTGCATCCCAAAACATTCTCATGTCTGGATAGTTTACTATAGAGGACAGAATCATCATGCCAAAATATTTGTATAAATCTGTAGTTGTCACTGTAAATGGGTTATTTATGCTTTTTTGAGTTGCATACAAATTTGTCTCTGCAACAATTTTTTCAAAAAGTTTATCATTGAAAAAATATTTGAAAAATTGGTATGGCGTGCACATGTTGATTACACATAGGCAACAAAAAAATACTTTCATTTTTTTCCAGAGATCTGATTGTGTGATTCGGAATCGCCATGCTATAGAGAACTTAGAACAGTAAATAAAACATCTCAGTCACGTATAGCTTTCAAGAGAAATTTATTTTCAATTTTAACAATTTTTCGTAGTTATTTTAAAGTAAATACATTATTTAGACATAAAAAATAAACTAGTTTTTGTTTTTTTGGCCTGCCTGTTGTAAGAAGAGAAGAGGTTGGAGTTTCTCTAATCAAAAACCAACAGTAGTCTGCAAGCATTGCAGTGGTCCATTTTCCCTGATAACGCTTTTCTATTGAAGCATTAATATCTTGGTGAAAGCGCTTACCGTGCTCATCACTCACTGCACCTAGATTTTCTTTAAAAAAATCAAAATTATTCCCTCGCAGTGCCAAAATATCGTAGAAATACTTTTTTTGTGTTTTGGGTGACTTTCGCCTTTTTTGGTGCAGGTTCTCCCTTTCGATGTCGCTCCATTGAGTCCCTTTTAGACATCGGATCTTAATAAAGAATCATAGTTTCATCCCTGTCACAATTGATTCAGACCCTTCAGATAAAGTTTCAAAAACTCCTCACAACATTCAGAACGTCGCTGTTTTTGAACTGCACTCAAAATCCGAGTTACCCATCTTGCACTAATTTTTTGTTATCGTCAAGTACTCGTGAAGGATTGGAAGAACACTTGTTTTCGAAATGTCAGTTTGTGCTGCTATTTCTTTTGCCTTTGATCACTCAAGACAACTTCTTCTACAAATTGAATTTTTTCTGTAGTAGTCACCGTTACAGGACGTACTACAGCGTACAGCGAAACAACTTGGACCAATTTTTAAATGTTGCAAATGATGAGCAAGAGTCTCTGTAAACAGCGTTCATTCATTCTTTGATTTGCGTTGGTGCTAATGCTTATTTGGTTAAAAACTTTATGACTGCACGATATTCAATTTTCGGCATTGTTCAAAATTGCTTAACATATAACGTCCTTGAACTACTCTCACAGCTAAACTGGTTATCTCAATATGTTGAAACTTCAGACATTACTTGTCAAACCTTGTCTCTAACTCGTGTATTAAAGACTTTAGGGAATACCTCTTTTTCATATATGAGGCTAAGAACTTATGGACCGCACCACGTACATCTGATTTATCCTCGCTCTTAAGGTTTATATAAAATAAATTAAGACGAAGAGGAAAAAACTTTAATAAATCCAATAAATTGTTTTTCTTTTATCTACATAGTTTAAATTTTTGCTCTGTGTGATAATTTCATGGTGCTAAAACTTCGCTTTCCTATGTTTAATATTTTAAATGGTTCATTATTTTTGAATAAGGTTTACCTTCCTTTTCTTTACCTTTATTTTTTGATTTCTACTGAAGTTAAGGAAATTTTCAGGATTATAAAATTTCAAAACGCTAATCCAGTAACGTATCTTTTATTATTTTCACATTCGAAGCTTTAGCACTTTTCAGTTTTATTTCCAGTTTCACAGTGGAAACTTAAGTGTTAAACTGTGTTTACATCAAGTTTAACTTAAGCCTTCATAATTGAAAGTTCAAACTCTACTTAAGGTTTAAGAAAAAAAAACAAATTTTATTTTATTGTGTATGTTTTTACAAATCCAAATATACATATTGTTGCAGTGTTGAAAAAACCCAAAAGATACAAAATAAAAATCGCATTAATAAACTTAATTAAAATTGTGTTGAAAAGAAATTACCTTTTACACCAGGACCAACACACCATCTTGTCGTATCATTTTCCTGAAAAGAAAAGACAATTAATAAATAGATAGTCAAATAATTAAATAAATAAATTCAAATTGGTAGATAAAATGCTATAAATAAAAGAAACTTCCAATTGTACACCGAATTTTAGCAAATCGGTACCCAAACCAGAAGCCCCTATCAAATATAGCTAAATCCTAAAAAACTAAATAAATAAATAAAATAAATTGATTAATTACAAAGGAACAAAAGGAAGGAAAAAGAACAATAAAAGGAAACAAAAACAAAACAAAAACAACAAAGCACACACTTAAATTCTTTTTCACAACATCAAAACAAGCACAACGGAAAACAATCACTACACAAAAACAACACTAGACGAACACAACAAAAACAGTGTTTTCTTTCTTTCCACTTTTTCTGTATATAATTTTTTTATTTTTTATTTTTCAATTTTCTGGACATTTACATTTTCTCTGTTCGGCCACATATTAAAAGTAATAGCTGTCAAAAATTCCAATGTTGTTACAGTGTCTAAATTTGTGATTAACCTGATTTAAAATTTATCAGGGTTGCCTTGCCATAAATTTTTCGTGATTTACCCCATAGGCTAAATAACTAGACTTCTCACTTCATACTCTCAGGCGGCATTTGCCCGATTCATATAATTTTTCTTCTTCTTCCTTTTATTATATTGAATTTTTCTTTTCTCCGCCATTTCTTTTGCAATAATTTCCGTATTAATTCCTTTTTTTTACTTTATTCAATTATTTTTTTGAGTTGTTTTTAATTGATTTTCTTTTACTATAGAAATTGTAAATTGCATAAATAAAATTGTAAATTCTTATTTTTTTTTTTCAATAAATATTAGAGAATTTTATTTGAACTAAAAAAATCGAGTTTTATTTCATTTTTATTTCAGCTTTGCTCCATCACTTACAAATTTGTTCTTCTTTTCTTTCCGAAAAATCCCTCTCGGACGCCCTATTTTTCTTTCTTTTTACTTTTTTCTTTGTTTCCCTCCGCTCACTCTTTATTGAAAGGCAAATTTTGTAACATTGTTTCTTTTTCTTGAAAAATCGTATTCGAACGCCTTCCTCTTTTTTTCTTTCTTTTTGGAAATTTGTTTTTCGGTTCTTTTTTTTTCCCAAGGCCAATTTTGTAACAATATTATAAAATATACATTATGATTATAATTATAATTTAATTAATACATTATATAACCCTTTCGCCCCGGAGTTTTTTTTTTCAGAAGTATTTCTCTTACAACAGCGAATTTCATCAGAATGTGTCCCTAATGAACATAGAAGAAGTTTCTGATATGTCAAAATTCCGTAGTCCTTATTTTATCCTGGGCCATATAATCCCAATAAATTTATTTGGTGGGAATATATATCCCAATAAAACATTCTGACAACACCTGAAAAACAAAAATAAAATATAAGAACCAAATAAATTTTATTTACACGATAATTTTATTTGAAAATTGAATAAAATATGTAGTTTGAAATTATTAAATTTTTTCATGGAAAGGAGTGAAACAACCATAGCATAAAGCGTTGTTGCAACCAGAACATACAAATTTTGTGCGTTTTTCTTTTTTCAATGATGTACATCTTACACATCGTTTTCTGGACGAACCTTCTACAGGCAAATGATCGCCCACGTTATAGACATCTATTTTATGTTTAGTCGGTCGACCACCTGTCCGTCTCGTTTTTAGTGCTTTGTTTTGTTGACCTTCTTGTATCATTCTTTCTGCCAGCGGAACAACAAACTGAAGAAGCGAGGTTTTTTTGCGATGTGTTTCTTGGTGAAGAATCCACGAGTTCACCACGGCCAACATAAAAACCTTGAAGAATACTTTCTTCCACCACTTTTGCGATTTTCTATTGATGTCGTACATAGCTGCTTTCTGGTCTGCCAAATCGACCCCGCCCATTATTTTGTTGTAATCGGAAATTGCAGTTGGGCAAGATACGATCATTTTAGACCCATCTTTTATTTTCCTTTCAACCTCGGTGTTCTCTGGATTATGGCAGTTTGACATCACAAGAACTTCCTTTGAGTCCATCCATCGCGATGCAATTACACCAAAATCAGATATTTGATACTCACTTTCTCCACGTTTCAACTTTTTCTGAAATACAGGTGTATGCTTTCTCGATTTCATATAAGTACCAACAGCTGGAAATGATAATGTTTTCATGAGCTGCACTGACGTGAAGAATCGATCAAAGGCGACAACAACATTTGGCTCACGAATAGTACTAACTAGGTTTTTTACTACTCGCTCTCCAAGAGTTGAAGACTCTAATGAAGTATTCGTGTCCTTTCCTGTATACAAATTCAAATCGTACGTGTAGCCAGTTTTAGCATCGCAACGCATCCAAATTTTGATGCCGCGTTTGATTGGCTTCATGGGTAAATATTGTTTCAGTGAGGATCTCCCCTTGAATTTCGCCATGCTTTCATCAATGGACTGGAAAGTACTTTCACTTCTAGCCTCGATAAATGTCTTTTTGAAGCACGAAATTACATCTGCTATATAATAATCTTTAGGAGCATCTGCAGGCTTGTCACACGCAGCAAAATAAAGTTTTGAAATCAGTAAAGTGAAACGATCGCGTGACATACTTTTCCTAATCATTTCATTGCCCATTGATGGATGTTTGCTCCAGTAGTCTGCTAAAGAAGGCAAATGATTGTAATGCATCACGAGACATATACCCAAAACAACCAATATTTCATGTTCATCCGTAACAGTCCGTTTAGTTCCTTTATCATTATTCCATTTTTTTAATCTTTTATTTGTACAAGAAGCAATGTGCAAAAGCAAACTTCTTGGAAATAATTTTCGAAAGATTTCTAATTCTGTAGCTCCTCTTCGAAAGTTTACCAATACAGTTGTTTGACGCTCTACAGGGAAGGAGTATCTCGGTGTAAATCTCTGACCTGTTGATACTGTCCATCCGACAGTTGCTGGCTCTTCCTTCTCAGACTCAGCAGTTTGTGGAGGATCCTCGCTTTCAGATACTTCTGTTGATTCTGAACTTTCATTTGCGTTTGACACACTTTCATTATCTGACGGTTTATAGCTGGATTCTGAAGGGCTAAAATCCTCTTCACCGCTTGAGCATTCCTCTAGAAGCTCAAGAATTTTGTCATCATCCAGCTTTCGTGATGCCATTATAAGAAGCCTAAAAAACAAATTAGGATAATTGAGCCCGCTGAAAAACACGATTGGGATAGTATGTCCCATATATAACCACTGTAAAAAATTATTGTTTATTCTTACCTTTTAAATTATATTATTTTCTTTTTTTATAACTTGAAATACGTATATTCAATTACAGAAAAAAAAAATAAAATCCTTCCACACACTTTGCTGGCACAATCAATACTAACTACAAATTTATGAATCAGTATAAACTGCGCAGTAGAAAAACCGTTAAAATTGTTGAAACATGTTAAGACATGTCAGATGTACATTCTAAAATAACAATAATAATCCATAAAACTATTATTGGGACAAGTTGAGTAGACAAAAATCATTCATTTTTATAACACAGTAGAGCTTGGAAATTTCTGGGACATATAATCCCAGTAGGGGCGAAAGGGATAAAAGAAATACCAAAAATCAACTTATCGTCCCATACTGGAGAGTGTATACGAGGGCGCTTTTTTGTTTTATCTGATGTACAATAGATGGTGTTGATTCACTACATTCATATGTAATATCATCTTCTTCTTCTTCTCCTTCTTCGTCCTCTGTTGGCAATGCGTAGCAGTTCTCACAAACTCTGATATAATGGTTGGTGCATGTTTGCACGTTGCATAAGTCGCAAACTGCAGTAGTTTTGGTGTCTCCTTTTACATCTTCGCGGAAGCGTTTACACATCTCACAACGTCTGGCAGTTTTATTTTTCCGAATTGCAGGAAAAGTTCTTACAGTGATAATTTTAAAGTCGAGTAAATTTATAGCAGTTTTCACTGATTTATTTACGTAGCCTTTTTGAATTCTATTATGTATATGTGGCGTAGTTCTAACGCCAATTCTTTAATAAATACTTATCGTTTTTCTGATTTCTTGGAATTCCAAGCAGGATGAGAAAATTCGTACAATCGATATGCTGCCAACGCCGCCACATCTAGCATGTTGAGGAAAAGCAGCAGCCGCCATCGGTTTGTCTTGCTTTTGCAGCTATAGATTCTTATCACCTGATCAAATGTATCCACTCCACCTTTGTTTTGATTATAATTTCAAATAATCTCTGGCTTTCTTGTCATATCGTCTACTTTATCCAGTAGACAGTACCAGCACGTTTTTCTTGGTGTTGATGTGTGGCTAACAATAGTCATTGGACCACAAAAGCATAAAATAGAGGCAAAGGCACCTCTCTTCTTTGCTTTGTCTTTGCTGGAACGAATTGTGCCAATAAGTGTAGTTTTCTGTTGATTGAGTGCTAGTGGTATCGAACTAAAAAAATTGTCTATTGTAATACTGTTACCTTCTCCAAGATAACGCTTTGTCAAGTTTAAAATAATGTTTCTGCCAATTGACGATGCTCTTGTTTGGGGTTGGTTGTTGGCTTACGTATACCTCAGACGCCAGTGGATAATTTGTTATTGTATCTACCATCCAAAATATTTTAATTCCATATTTCCTTGGTTTGAATGGAATATGTTGACAAAATCCACAATTTCCTCTATTGAAACTAACTGTTCGTCAATTGTTAGCTTTTTCGATGGAATATACAGTGATGCATAACGCTGTTCAAATAAAGTCCAGATGTGGCGAAATGCAGCAAGCTTATCTTCTTTTAATCGGGCTGGTCTAGTCCTCGCGTCATCAAATCGTATAAATCTTGGAAACTCTTCGAATCTTCCAAGAGACATAACTGCTCTATAGAATGGTAGACCAGTCGTGTGGAAAATATCCTTCGCAGCAACAAGTGGTGATTTTTCAGCACTAGCATACAAACAAACGGCAATGTATGCATATATCTCATCTGCATTTGTGTTGTACCAAGCTCGCATTTCCATTGAATTTTCTGATCTTTTAGTTGCCTCCGTTACTTTTTTCGCCTTTCTATTTGTTTCTAAAATAATATTTTCTATTATGTTTGATGATACCAAACGTTTGAATACCTCTTCTTTTGATTCATAAGTAAGCAGACTACACGGAAGTGAATTCTCTCTTTGAGATTTAAGAGCACCTGTTTCTTTCTTCTCAGACTCACTTGGCATTGACCACCAGACAATGCTGAATCTTTTATTCTGAGACATTTATCACATTCCACGATTTATCTCTATTGCATCATCTGCACTTGTCTGGGGTTTTGGATGAAATCTTCCAACTGAAAATCTCCAAGGACATTGTCAGCTTCAGTAGGATCATCATTGTCTGACACTTCATGTAAAACATAGTTTTCAACATCAAGATCAAATTCTGATCCTGACTCAAAAATATTTTCAGCATCCTAACCATGTAACACGACTCTACTTGCCAAACGAAGAAGCAAACAACAAAAAACACATGTAAGCGCTATAATTGGAAATTTTTTACTTCAAAGATACTTACAATAAATATAAAAATTAGCACCAACAAACCACAAATTATTTTCCAAACAATAAAATTTCACTTTCACTGCAACTATACTTTTGCACCTATTCATTTAACTGTTTATCTTTTAATAAAAAAAGGATGTAAATATCCTTGCAAAATAAACTCTGTATATCATAAAATACACTACAGACTCGCCAATATCAGGTATTTCAAATCAATTGTGTACAAATTATATATAAATATGTGGTACACTTTTATATACCTATACATAGTGTATGATAGCTCATATTTCGATCCTGTTTTTCTACTTGCATTTTCCAAAGAAAATTTTAAAATTCTTGAAATTTTAGTATACCTTCTTCATGATCGATGATAATTTTTGTTGAAAAAAGTATAGAAAACCCAAAATTCTAAATTTCAAAGGACTTCAATGAAAAAAAGGACTACAATTTTATTGCTCTTTCCACATATTATCTAACTTACAATCCTTTTTTATATAGGGTTTTCCTGACTTCGTAGATAAATCTACGTTTGTAGGCATTCTCGACTACACTCTGTTCACAAAGTTTTTTCAGTACAGGTCTTATGAAAGAGTTCATTTTTATCCAGTGTCGTTACATTTAATAGAAGTATACTAAGCTACTCATACCCCAATCTATTATATGTGCAACGAGACGCTGGAAAACAGAAAAAAACAATAACTGCCATCCCTTTGTTGTCGCCAGTAACACAGTTGTACTGCGACTGATTATTTTTCTTGTATTACAATTCTCTGAATCATGAATTATGAAGAAAGATAAAAATGTTAAAAAAATTCATGCGCACACACGCTGATGAGCTAAAAGCAGGGATGCAACGAGCGTTACTGTAAATGTAAGTCTTCATCTTACAATTGCTTTTTTAAAATGTAAGCAATAGAAATTTTCACAATTTCCAAATTTTCGTATAAAGAGACAAATCATATTATGTGCTTATTTATCTTTAGGCAATCAAGTATATAAACATATTTGAAATGCTAAAAAAAAAACTTCAGTTGATTAGATTTTTTTTTTTTAATATCAATTTCAATTTAACAAAAAAAAAATAACAAAAACTGAATATAATAAAAACATTATAAACCAAAATAACATAAAACAAATTCAGTGAAAATATAAAATAATAAACTAAGTAAAAAAAAACCTCCCGTTGTAATTATTCAAGAATGATTTCTTCCTTCTCCTTTAAATTAATGTTTTGACTCAATAAATCTTTGTCTAAGGTACAATTGTAGCAACATGATCCACTGGCGTTTAAAAAGTCTTTAGATGTTATTAAAGCAGAAACAGTATTAACAGCAAGACGGTTTCTGCATTTGGTTTTGATTAATTGTTGGTGGGAAAAAATTCTTTCAACTGTGGCAGACGAATGTGGAATTGATAAAACACCTTTTGCTATTCTATAAATATTTGGAAAGACAGGCTGATGTAACTCGTTTTTAATGCTTCCAATTTCTTTCCAGAACTCCGAAATAGATAAGTCTTTAAATTTTTTAAGCTCCTCATGATCTGCTAAAGCCCGATATTCATCATTTATTTGAGCTATATTTTTATGTTCTCTTTCAGGAAACAGTTGAAGGATAAATGGTACAATACTACTAGTTGAACCTTCTAAAACATGGACTGGAGAAAAATTTGGGAAAAAATTTAGTATTTCATTATCAAAATTTACTTTTCCTTGTAACGTTTGACAAAAACGTATATAGAATTCTTTTATCGTGGATAAAATCTCCTGTTTAGCATTTTGTGTTATGTCAGCTTTGTTTGTTGCTAGATACAAATCAAATTCAGTTCCACCATATACTTCATTAAGATTTAAATGATATTTCTCTTCAGTTAATTCAACTTGATTAATCGGTGTGTTATCCAAGTATTGTTTTTTCATAAAATTCCTGCATAAATGCTTAAATAAATAAGTCATTCTTTGGATAAATATATGCATTTTATATATATGCCTTTCTTTTTGTTGTCACCCAGCTGTAATATTATATTAGTTTGAAACATTTTTTAAGTGTTTTAGATTATACATATGATATGTTCACATATCATATGCACTTATGTATATGTATTATATAAATACTAAATTATAAAAATATAAAAAAAAAATCACAATTAACTAACCCTAAAAGACTCATTTTCTGAGCATTAATTTATATCTGAAAAAAACAAAAAAAAACGCAAATTTATCGTTAATTCGAAACTTTAGGTATGTAAAAATGCATTAATTTAACTTTATAAAGAAATATTAGTTTACTTACTCAGCTTTAATAAAACTCAAAATAAAGTATAAATTAACGACACATTTCACAACGTGGAAGGATGGAAGGAATAAAATAAAAATTTGACATTGTGTCTGAACAGTGATAAAACAATACCATATAATAAATATGTCACATTTGACATTATCAGTGAACAGTGATAGGATAAGACAATAATACATGAAGATAAAACAGAATGAATTTTAAGCAGCATCAAAAGGACGCGTAAAATATAGTACAAATTCGATAAACAGTTAATAAATGTTTGATTGAATGTAGTCTTAACTGAATATTGCGGAGTTTATTCAAAAAATATGGAACTCAGTAAAATGTAAGGAAATTACGTGGTAATGTAAGTTTGTAAGGTCAAGTTTCAAATGTAAGAAAAACCTTACAAATGTAAGGTTCGTTGCATCACTGTAAAAGTTGGTCGATTGATAATCGAAATGTGTGTATAAAAAGTAGAATAAGTAGTAAATAATCGCAAATTAGTGTTGCTGTGTAATAATTATACATATTACTTAATAGTAGTACCGTTCTTAACAATAAAAAATTAAATTTCATTATTATAATTTACTGCATTTATTTATACATTTACAAGTATGCATATGATATGATGTAACATATAAAAACAATAAATTATGTTTTATTTAAAAAAATGTTTTTCACATATTATTATAAATTTATACAATTGTATACACATATTTCTTTGCAATAGAAATGCATTTTGTAATAAATACTCACTCTATAGAAAAGAGAAATTTTTCTGATGGTTTTTATAATAATTTTAAAGTATTTCAAAATGTATATAATTGATGCTTTTATATTTTGTACATAATAGGTAATTCTTTTCTTAAAATATGTGTAAAAAGAATTGCACGATACCCTAATATTACAGCACAAAAATGTTTCTTAAAAATTCGCAAAGTGTTGGGTAATTTTAAAATTCTTATGATCAACAAATTGAATTAAAAAAAAATGGAATATATACATTAGTATTGGTACTGATAAGCATAATGTAAATTATCTTTTCATTCATACGATCAGCTATAAAACAAAATAGTAAAACCCGTAATCCCTTTCACTTTCAGTTACCTATTTGTAGGATATACATATGTGCAAACAATGTTTTTGGATTTTTACATTTTCTTATTTCATAGAAATAATTTAAATGTAATATTACACATTCATAACATATTCTGTTTAATAAATAAAAAAAAATTTCCGTTCCACAAAACCCTCTTATTTTGAATTTTCAAATTTTCAAATAATTAAAATTAATAATTTTTAATAATAATTAAATTTAAAAAAAAAAAATATGTATTATAATTTTTCTTTATTGGGAAACAATTTTTACAAAGTATAAAATTTTATAAAATTTGAAAACAAATGTATAATCGGCAACACTTATCAAAAAGTTCATCTGATTTTAGATACAAAATATAAACTAAAGGGTAACACTGTCGGTGACGAAAATAAGAAACACATTTATGTAATTACTCAAAGAAAAAACAAGACAAAATATGTCCATAAGACCTGTACTGACAAAACTTTGTGAACAGAGTATAGGTATTTTACACGTAAAAGGCATTAGCACACTAGAATAAGACACATTTTGTAACATAACGGAAAATTTTATTATGTGAATTTGTGAATTTTGTAGACCAACATAACTCCCGGGTGAACCCCAGCCGGTCGAATCCAGCTGCTTCAGCTTGGGGTTACCCTCGCGGAGGTTTCCGTCCAGTTACATAAATTTGACCGGCAGAACATACAAATATGTTAAAAGCAGAGAGAAAAAAAATCACCAAGTTCAAAAAGGCAAAATCCACACAGTGATCGCATCCTGGATTATAGGGGTCTGCAGCGAAAGAAGAAATTGTACAACGAAAGGGTCGGCGACCTTCATCTACCCTCGCTGATGTCCACCATTCACTATATATTGAATCAAGCCCATTCGTACATTTTATTCTTGTTTCATGTTCTTTGAATTTTATTTATCAGGCGTTTTAAGAAAAAAAAAATGTAAGTTTCTTTTAAATGTATAGTATATTTAAAGAAAGCAATAAAAAAAAAAGGAGGAATTTTACAACAGAATTATTTACAGAATAAAGTTTTTCTTTAGATAAAATGTATCTTGTTCTTTTTTTTTTTTTTTTTTTGAAATTCTACCTATTTCTAAATATTGTTAGTTATATGAAATTATAAAATGTTCCTTTGTTTGCCCTTTTTTCCATTTGTATAATTCTTATTTTCATTTAAAATAATTTTACTTTACTTTTCATTTTTTTAATTTTCTTCAATTTTTAATTTTTCATTGCAGTCATAATTACTTTCTTTTGTTTATTTGATTTTCTATTTTCTTTTCTAATTAATTTAATTTATAGTATTTTTTTTTTCAAATGCTTTTTTTTTTTTTGGTATGGTTTCTTATTAATTTTGTTACTTTTATTTTCAATTTTACATAAATTGTTTTGTTATTCATTTATTTTCAAATGCTTAATCACTACAAAAAAAAACTATGAAATCAAAAATTAGACTGAAACATATTTACTTTTTGAGGACTAAGTGGAATTTCTGAAATTTTATAATTTATATATGTATAATTCATTTCTTTCTTTACTTGTGTTTATTAAAGATCCTACTCTAAATACAAATTTAATCCCTACTGACTTAAGACTAGTAAAGAAGGTGGATAATAAAATAAAAAATTGTACTACTTATCTAGTCTGCCGAAATGACACTGTTGCTCCGATGTAGGATCAGGTCCACTGGTCTGGCCAGACATGATGATCGACGTCGCCTTTATTCGTCTCCTTTTTTTTTTTTCCTTTATTTAATTGTGTTTCGGCATTTTCATTTACTTTTCTTATTACTTCTAATATTTTACATTATCTTCTAATTTATTTATTTTTTTTTTCTTTTTAATTCTTTTCACCAAAAAAAAATTTAAAAAAAATAATTCGACTGTTGGTATCTCGTTACTTAATAATTTCTTTTCAATAATAAAAAAAAATCTAAATTTACTTTAATTTTTATATCATAAAAATTTTTATTATTCTCACAAAATCTACTATCCACCATCAGATATTGTTCAGAATTTAATTTTTTTTTTAGAACCGAAACTTTATTGTTTCATTTTTTTTTCTTTTTATCTATTTTTATTTTATTGCAATATTATTATTCCTTCCTTATTTATTTAATTCAGTTTTCAAAATTTTTCCTTTTTTTTTCAATTAAAAACATTTTCAAATAAAAATTGAACTCGAACTCCATTCAACTTTTATAGAAAAAACAAAAAAAAAAAAACACTAATATATATATTTGTATTATGAAAGATTACAAAAAAAAACCGAAGTTACTTATTTTTGTTCTTTTCCCAAGTTATCTGATTTCTTCTTTTTTTTTTTTTTTTTTCATAACTGAGAAAAAAAAAATGATTTAATCGGAAGTTAAAAATTATTTTCTTCTTTTTCTATTTCACACACAGAATTCAACTAAGGATATTGCTATTTGAAACGAAAAAAAAATAAAATTAATATTTCACGACAATTCAATATAAATATGTATTTTGTTTTAAATTTTTTTTGCTTTTGGAAAATTTGATTTAGCATACTTATTCCATTCCAAATTTTTAGGCATTATTATTATTTTTTTTTATATATATATATTTCTCATTCCTTTCATCTTATTTTGTTCTTTTCTTTTCAAATTTATTTTGTTAATTTAAAGAATTTAATAAAAAGTTTGATATAATATATAATTTTTGTTTTTGTAATTTGTATATATACGTATAATTAAAATAATGATGAGAAAAATCACAACACTAAAATTAATGATTCCTTCAAACTACTTTTCAGAAAAATGCAAAGTGTTGCAACCGTTTTTAATATATTTTTGCCCACGTATATGTAATAAGCACAAAACATTTTTTTTTTTTTTTGTAACCATCTTACAGTACAATTTAAACTGAACTGCCGAACAAATATTTAAATATTTTAAGAAAAGCCAAAAAAAGAAAGAGGCTGTAATCAATTCTACTTCGCTTATATAGCAGGATATGGGTTAACCACATTACTCGTTTAATATGTATTTGTGATGAGGCAATCAAGAGAAAAATTTAAGAGATTATTAAATGCTAATGGGCAATCACGTATATGCATTATCATCGAATTTTTCTAGTATATTCCATATATTACTTAATGAGTAATATATAGTGAGTAGGCAATATTAACATATTGGGAACTTGATGGTGTGCGTGAACTTGAAATCACCCTGGTAGACAAGTTATCATTAGCTAATCGATTAACTACTTATTAGCGTTTAAATTAAACTCATCATTACTTTTATTCTAGCGGTGGGAAAAAACTCATCTATTTATCTCCTTATTTACCTTACACAAACATTGTACATACATACATATATGAGTAATGAGCACTACGATGACCTCTAGATTATAAAATGAACATTGTTAGCAATAGTTAATCGATTATTATTTCGATTAGTTATTGATGAAAAGATGAGCAAAACTTGAAAATATTCATCGATTACTATCTTGATAAGTCCCAGATTGAAACACATTTAGTGAATGGGTTTCGAAATAAAACATACATACATATAAGAGTTTTTCTTAGATTTATTATTATTATTATTATTTTTATTTATTTATTACCATAATTATTTATTATTATTATTGTTTTCAATATTTTCATATTTTTTATATTATTTTTCTATAATATTATTTTCGTTTTGATTTCTTCTGGTTTTTTTTAAATGTAGCAGCATTATGGCGATTGTGGGCTTTATGAACTAACCTCCTCAATTTCTTGTCATATTCAGTTTTTTGCATATTTTGTGGTGTTGATTCTCTAATTAGAGTGAAAATTATCAAATTGCGTCATATGTAGAATTTGGAAATAAGAATTAAAAATAAACTTACTAAGCAAAACACTTTTAAAGAGTTTTATTGCCAACAGCCTCCTTTTTTCACTTTTTCCATCTAAATTAAACTCGAAATAAATGTTATCTGCTGCTATTAATCTAAACACTGCTTCGAAATCCATTTTTATAAATTTTTTCTTTAGAAAAACTATCTGTATTTGCATAATAAGAAAATTAATTTGAAAAAAATAAATATACCAAATATACCATCTGTAAAACTTACAACTGCTGAATAAAAATTTTCTTCTTCCAATTGTTTTTCAAAATCCATCAATTCATAAATAGAATTGATTGGAAGAAAATTCCTAAGTTGTTCTTCCAATTCACTACATGTTTCGCCATTGATAATACATACGTTTTTATTAATTTTTTTTAATAAAACCAAGCAGTGTTTTGTTGTTTTGCTTTGAGCAACGAAATTTGCGGAAGAATTTTCTTCAAGTTTTTTTTACCTTGAAAATTAAAAATTAAATTAATGTTCTAAAAGTCAAATCTGTAATAAATAACCTTTTTTTTATTTCATTTATATCTCTTGTAATATTTTCTATATAGTTTATAACTTTAGATTGAAAATCTTGTTGTGATTGTTCTGCTTGTTATAATCGAGTTTTGAATATTTTAGCATTTTCATCATTTCCGACCTTAATTCCATTTATTTTAAGAACTAAATCATTTAAATACTCGTTTACATTATCTGGCTTTTTAGTACCCACATAACAACCTACTAAAAACAAATCTGACTTTTTCATGTCACATATTGCTCCAATTATTGGCCATAATGTCATTTTTGAGCTTTTAAACAAAGGAAGACCATCTATTCCAATATTAATTTCTATATTATTAAAGTTTTTAAGATATTGAAACCGCTCAACTGATAGGGTATTCTGTATACCAAAATGATAATATTACCCTGGATTTACTTTAACCGTTTCTAAACGTTTATCGCTAGTACGGAGCAGTTTTTTTGCAGATGTGGGTAAGTCATTTACACCTGAATCTTTTAGGGTTTTTAAGAGGTCTGTAATATGTGAATGTGGAGTTTTGGTTCTGATTGCCCATTTTGCAAGATTAGCAGTTAATTCCGAACACATATCTTCGTCATCTTCTTCTGTGGAAGATAATTCTGAAAAACTCCTCGTATTATTATCTGATTCTGTGGTTCGGTTCTGTAAGGATAGAAAATAGATTTCACAGTAGAAAATATTCGATTTGACGTCAAAATGACGTCATTTTCTAACAAAGTGTTTCTATATGAAGAACGAATAGAAAATGGAATTCACCACACTTGAATTTTCAATTTTCAAGTGTTTCTGTAGGGTTATGGAACGATGGAATATTTTCTATCGATAGAATTTCTTTTCAACGGCTATTTTACTTTTGAAAAGATTTCAACCGGTGAAGTGTAATTTATATTGTAAAGAAAAAATAGTTTAAAAGTGAAAAAAAGGAGAAAATAATTATTAAAAAAAAAAATAAAATAAAATGAGCGAACAAGTAAGTGAATTTTTGATTAAATTTAATTTTTAATTTTTATTTTATTTTTGTATTAAAAATATATACTACAATTCTTTACAAATTATTTGCTGTAATTAATTTTTAGATTTTTCTACTGAAAAAAAAAAAAATACGACACTAAAATATAAATTTTATCAAAATTGTATGCAGCATTCGCTTGTATATATCATTATTTATAGTTGTAATATTCTTTCAGTTTTTTAAAATAATTGTATTATCAGTGATTGTGAAATATTAAAAAGTAAAATTTTGGTAAAATTTATATTTTAGTGTCGTATTTTTTTTTTCAGTAGAAAAATCTAAAAATTAATTACAGCAAATAATTTGTAAAGAATTGTAGTATATATTTTTAATACAAAAATAAAAATATTAGGAATTCAAAAATACTGTTTTTTATTTATTTTTTTTATAAATTGTACTCTGTACGAATACGAGTGCTGCATATTGTATATTTTTTTAAACATGTAATAAATATATTATTTTTATAATTTTAGAGTTCCACACCTAGAAAAAGTTATGCTGGTCGTGTAACACGCCAACAAAAAATAAAATTGTTGGAAATGATGAAGGGCAACCCAAGTGTTGCTCGCGGCCAGTATAATCAACGAAGTGGACGTCTTGCCCACATTGAAGTGTGGAAAAATGTGTCCACCGAACTTAATTCTATGGGTGGAGCACGTAAAAGTCCGGAGCAATGGAAAAGGGTAAGTTATATAAAAAAGTTTTAATTTTTAAATAAGTACTAATATACAGTGGCTCAGAGTCAAAGTCGGACAAAGATTTTCAACAGATTCCTTTTTGTGTAGTAAATTGAATTCTGATTGATTTTTTTTGTACTTATTATTTGTTTATAATTAAATCTTATTAAAAACAATAAAAAAATTCAATTCCTAAGAATAAAATGTAAAAAAAACAACAATAATCTAAATTTGTAGCAAAAATGACCTCACAATAAAAGTCGGACAATTAAAAAACATTCTTTAAAAAATTACGAATATATTAAAAAATGTGTTATTTAATATCTAGTTGCCATTCCATTTTGGTCTTTAACATTTTTCAACCTTTTTGGCATAGAGTTGAGTAATTTTTTGCAAAAAGATGGCTCCATATTGTACCATATATCTTTTATAGCGTTTTGCAACTCCGTTTTGTTTGAAAACTTTTCTCTTCTATAAAATGGAGATTTTAGTACTCAAGAACTTAATAATAAAAATAGATTATTGTTGTTTTTTTTACATTTTATTCTTAGGAATCGAATTTTTTTATTGTTTTTAAGATTTCATTATAAACAAATATTAAATACAAAAAAAATCAATCAGAAGCATTTTTTCAATTCACTACACAAAAAGAAATCTGTTGAAAATCTTTGTCCGACTTTGACTGTGAGCCACTGTACATATGTGAATATTATAATATAATTTATATACATACAATATATTAAATCCATATTTGTAGACATGGATCGATTGGAAAGCTGCTGTGAAAAAACAATATTCGAGAATAAGGGCATTTAATAATAAAACAGGAAATTTGCCCTCTTCAGATGGACCACAGGCTCTACAAGATTTAGACAAGGAGGTGATAGATTTGTTTTCACAAAATCTTGTAGAAGGCGATGGTATAACTCTTGAAATTGGTTTAATACCTTCAACTTCAACGGTAAGTACAAACATAAACTATTATTTAGCTGACATTTATTTATATATATACTAATAAAATATTTTCTTTAGCAGCAACACATCGAAGAACCACCCCAAGAGCAGATTGAAGAAGCAGCACAGGAGCAGGTTGAAGAAGCAGCACAGGAGCAGGTTGAAGAACCACCTCCGATACATATTGAAGAGCCATCTGAGGAACCTATTGAAGCTCAGGCAGAAGAAGGACAAATTCATGAGCAGGACGTGGAACCTAGTTCTGGTCCTTCTTCATCTGCACCTAGAAGAAATCGCAGCAGAAGGGAAACAAATTTATATAGTTTATTTACCGCGGCGAAAGCAGAGAACGAAAAAAGATTCAAGGAGTTAGAAAAAAAAGTTGACAAAACAAACCAACTGTTGCAAAATATAAATGATGTATTAGGAAAAATTTATGAAAAAATTAATTAAATTTTAGATTTTGAATTTAAAACACATCGCTTTATTATTATTTATCTATCACAATCCCTTTCATTGTCGCTATCATTATTTCTGTGTTTCTATGATTAATTATTTTAAGTCGACTTAAGTACAATTCGATTCTTTTAATTTACTCGTGATATAACATCCAAAGTTCCCATTTTTGGAAAAATTGGCCTACAATTGAGTTTATCTTTCAGCAATTTTTGAAGTGTCCTTTTAATTTTGAGCCCGACTGTATATAGTGAAAATAAAAAAGGAGAAGTACGATTAGCTACCAATTTAAAATTTTTATTATGTTTTAATTTACAATTTGTATCTTATCTTGTATATATATTTTCACAAACATACGAGTACAATAAAAAAAATAAAAGTTTAAAAATCTTACATACATATTAAATTTTTAATATAAAATTTATTTGTGATTTGTGAAAACTTAATCTTGAAAGTGATTTCTTACAATTGTATTTCTAACGTTCGTTGCTTCAACTAGTAGGGGACTAGAATCATTTTGAGTTTCCATGTTTTGCAATATTTCATTAACTGATTCACTATCTGCATTATCTTCAAGTAGAGATAAATTATATCTTAGGCGAAAATTATGGAGAGTACAACAAGCGTTGATGATAGAACCTGCAAAGACAGGATTGACCAAAAGTCCACGATCATGTGACAAACAACCGAAGACCTTCTTTAATACTCCATTTAATCTTTCTACACAATTTCTGGCTGAAGCATGATGATTATTATATCTCTGTTTTGCAGCAATCTCTGAATTCCTAAATGGAGTCATTAACCATGGTTGTAAAGGATAGCCAGAGTCACCAAGTAACCAGCATTGATTTCTACTTTGTCTATACTGATTTTCTAGAAATGCTTTCACTGCACTCGATTCCCAAATAAACGCATCATGTGTGCCTCCAGCATATCTTCCATAGCAAGACAGTATTTTTAGATCGAAGTCGCAAATAATTTGCACGTTCTTCGAAAAATATCCTTTCCTATTCATGTAACAATGTTCAACTTCCATCGATGGCTTTTTAATTTTTACGTGCGTACAGTCTATCGCTCCAATCACACCGGGAAAGCCAGTTTTTGTGAAAAAACTAAAAATGAAAAGGTATTTACGTAAATAGTTTAATTTCGTTAGCTACACCCCTGGAAAAAATAAAGTACGCACCTACAAAAATCGATTTCTGCATATTTTTTTTTCGATTCTAATGATGGGAAAACCCCAAAAAATATGTCAATTTGTTGTACATGTGCATATTTAACTTGTTTTACATTATTTTATTTTTATTGAGACAAGCAGTGTTTTTCAAGTGAGTGTTTATAGTGAATAGTTGTAATCTGGATATTTTTAGCTAACAAGCATTAATTGTGAAAATGGTAAAGAATAAACAAATGAGTGTAGAAATTAAGGCAGAAATAAAAATATTAAAAGCATTGAACTGGTCAAATCGGAAAATATCAAAAAAAGTAGGTTTTTCTGAAGGAGCAATAAGAAAATTTTTGAAAAAACTAAACGCAACAGGTACTTTAGAGAGAAAGAAAGGTTGCGGAAGAAAACGGAAAACAACGCAGCGACAAGACAGTTTATTGAAACAAATTTGTTTAAAAAACCGTTTTGCAACGTCTGCTGAAATTAGAAAAGAATTTGAAGATAGTACAGGCATGGAAATATCCGATCGTCTCGTGAGATATAGGCTTAAAGAATTCGGTCTCATATCTCGAGTTCCAGTAAAAAAGCCCCTATTAACAAATAAAATGAAAGCTGAAAGGCGACAGTGGGCGAAAGAAAGAGAAAATTGGAGTGTTAGTGACTGGAATAGAGTTGTTTTTTCTGATGAGTCTAAATTCAATTTGATTGGCCCAGATGGAAGCACCAGAGTTCGAAGAAGAAAAGGTGAACGTTTTAGTGATGAATGTCTTCTACCATCAGTAAAACATTCACCATATGTTATGATATGGGGATCCATAACATCTATAGGTGTTGGTCCCTTAATTATTGTAAATGGGATAGTCAACGCCGAAAAGTATAAAGAAATCATTTTGAATGGCGTTGTTCCTGCGATAGAAGAAGTAGCGCAGTTTACTAGCGATCCCATTTTTCAGGACGATTCAGCTCCGTGCCATCGAGCGATGTCTGTAAGTATACCTAATAAACTGACCATTATTATCTATTTTAAAACAGTTATTTAGAAGCCTTCTTTAATTTGTTTTATTCCTTTTTCATAGATCACAAAGCTCAAATCAAGATTAGGTATAAAATCTTTGCCATGGCCTGGTAATAGCCCAGATCTTAATCCTATTGAGAACGTTTGGGCAATGATGGGTCAAAAAATTAAACAAAAAAAACCAAAAACGATGAAGGAATTGACAATGCTGATAGAAAAAATATGGTATGAAGAAGTCGATGTTAATTATTTGGAGATATTGTACAGCTCAATGCCAAACAGGATAAAAGAGGTAATAAAGAAGAAAGGTGGCAATACAAGGTATTGAAAAATATTAAAATAACAATAATATTATTATTATAAGTCGTTAGATATATTTGCAATTAAGTTGATTTATTTTTTTAATAAGTATGTGTAATAAAAATGTACATAGGTTTTAAGTAAGTTTTGTAATTTTCTCCATTTAAATAAAAAAAAATTTGTCAAAAAAGTGAAAGGCCTATTATTTAAAAAGGAAATCTAGGTAATTTTATGGATACAGATCAAATTTATCTCTTCATTGTATTGAATATGAATAAAGCTTCCTAACTCTACAAGAAATTGGTGATATTCATTAGCTTTTGAGTGGAAAACAAACATTTATCAAGAAAAAAGTGATTTTTGTAGGGTGCGTACTTTATTTTTTCCAGGAGTGTATGTACACAACTTACTTCCTTTTTACTTGATTTTGTGATTCTTCTGTAACTGGAAATTGAATATATTTGTTCGCCAGCTTTTTGTCAATAATATTTGTTATTTCATGTATTATTCTGCTCATTATTGTTTTACTCAATGGGCACAAAAAATCTTGTCCACAATCTCTTAAATACGACCCCGTGGCGTAATAATGAAGACAAACACAAAGGCGTAATTGCTTTGGAATATATGTACTTCTTACTGAATTTCGCATATGTGGGCTAACTTCATTTAATAAGTCTTTAGCTGCCTCTCTACTCAATCGAAATATTTCTACAAATCGTGCTTCTGGAATATCAAACGGATTAGAAGAATCTCGCAAACGTCTTCTTTGAATCCGTAGCATATTTCGACGATCATACAAATCCGCAATTATTATCATATAAATACTCATTTTATTTGAAATTTTGTACTACAGCTAGCGACATAGAAAAGTGCGGTCTGATAATTTTTATACATTTTCAAAAACAAATGTCCTTTGCGTTTATTTTATGATTCATAATGTTGGGTTTTTTTGCATCTATAATAGGATCTGTCCCTCTGCACCCTATAAAAGTCCCGCAAGATTTATTTTTTATTATTTAGCTAGTGAAATTTGAAGAGTAATTTTTAATATAAAAAAAAGTAAAGTAAAATGAGTGGAAAAAAACAAATGTCAGTTGAAGAAAAAAGTTCGGTTCTTACTTTGTATGAAGAAAATATTTCTATAAAAGAAATATCAGGATAGATAGGGTACGCAGAATCTTCCGTAATGAAATTTTTGAAAAATTTTTAAAATTTAGGGAATTTGGAGAGGAAAAAAGGTACTGGTGCTAAAAGAAAAACCACAGAAAAAGAGGACCGGGAATTAAAATTTAAGGTACTAAAAACCCCATTTTTTTTTGCTACAAAATTGAAGAGGGAGTAAAAAACTACAAACTATACTAACTTAAGTGTTCGTACAGTTGAAAAAAAATAAAATAAACATGGTTTCAGGTGTAAGAGGCCCGGAGAAAAACCACTCTGAAGTGAGAAAATGAAGGCTAATCGGCTTCAATAGGCTGAAAACCATTAGGAATGGACATTTAATGATTGGCCGCGAGTGACTCTCTCCGACAAACACAACTTCAATTTATTTGGACATGAAGGAAAGCAGAGCGCTCGTCGAAAACAAAAAGAAAAATTGGGCCTCATTGCATATTGACAACTGTACAACATTCACCGTGTGTTATGGTTTGTGGGTGCATCACAGACTATGGAGTTTGCCCATTAAAAATAATAGATGGAATAATGAATTAAGAAAAATATAAGAAAATCATCTCAAATTATGTTTTTCCAACATTTGAGGACATGGCTCAATATACAGAGAATCCGATATTCCAGGATGATTCGGTTCCATGTTACAGAACAAAGCTCGTAGGCATTCCTTTGAGCTAGAATTCTGAATTATTTTTAAAATTGTTATTTCTACTGCAGATAACAAATTAAAAAGAAAATTTGTGATTATATTCATTGTCCTGGCCAGAAAATATTCCTGACATGAACATAATGCAGAATTTTTAGGGTTCCACTGACATGAGACTCAATGAAAATAAACCGAAAACAGTGGAAGAATTGAAAAATTCTATATTAAATATTTGATATACTGCTTGTCCTTATTAAATTATATCATTATTATAAAAATCAATTCCGCAGAGAGTCGATGTGGTCATTAAGGCAATAGGAGGAGCTATAAAATGTTAACTTTAATTAAAAACTTCAAAAAAAATGTAAATAATTATAAATAGAAAATTTAGGTTAAGCAAAATAGTTATACGGTTTATGACGATGTTCAAAAAAACAAATCCAGCCAAAAAATTTCATTTAAAAATTAAAAAAACAATTATTCTTCTTTATGTTCTTACAAATTATTACACATTTTTACACATTTATAGGGAAAGGGTTTAGAAAGTAAAAAAAAAAAAATATTTGCAGGTAGACTAGCCTTCTCTTTATTATAGGTTTTACCTCTTACTAAATCAGTCTTATCATAGAAATAAAAAACCCAACATTAGGAGTCATAAAATAAACACAAAGGACATTTGTTTTTGAAAATGTATAAAAATTATCATAGCGCACTTTTCTATGTCGCTAGCTGTATTCTTCTTTTAACGCTTTTATGTGGAATTTTAATATTAACTGCTATTAGTATTCACAAATATTTGAAAATACTTTCTTAAATATTTTAAATTTTACTTTATTACATTTATCAATAAAAATGTAAAAAGTAAGAAAATTTAAATTAATTTGAACTTAAATTAATAAATTATATAGTATTCACAAGTATTTAAAAATCCTTTCTTAAATATTTTAAATTTTACTTTATTACATTTATCAATAAAAATATAAAAAGTAAGAAAATTTAAATTAATTCAACCAATTGACATTTGACACTTGAATTTATTGTTTAATTTCCAAAATTCCTCTTCACCTATTCAATCTTCTATTGCAATCTATCTATTGAAATAGAAAATACATGTGACGTCATAACTAGTAGAAAATTTTCTATCCGATTTACAGAAACGAACTACTGTACTCGAAATTTCTGATTCAGTAGTTTCTGTAATATTTTCCCTGTTTGTAGCTTCTGACAGAAAAGAAGCAGAAACATTGTTTGTTTCTTGAACATTTGTTGCAAAATAATTTATTTGCTTATATCTTTCCACATCTTCTTTATAATTTTTCAATTCCTCGCTTAAACGATTAGATATAGTTTTTTTCGACATGTTGCAAATAATTTAAAACAAACTGACTTTAAAAAACTGTTGAGATATTATATGTATAAAATAAATAAAAGTTAAATATGTAAAATTAGATTAAAATATTTACCAAATTCTCAGATTATATATAAAATTAAATTATATTATTTTCAAAACTTTTTCACTTAATCACTTCACTATTATGAACTGAACTATTCAACTTTTTGAACAAAAATGCAATCAAATGCACAGACTTCGACCGGTAAATAAAACTGTAAAAACAAAATCAGTTTCTATTTTCCTCGTGGAAATAAATTTTCATAGCTCATCAAGTGCTAATCAAAACGCTAATCGAATAGTAGAGCAATTTTCCCAATTACTACAATATACTCATCCATTAGTTTCTGATCCTCTTGTTAACATTTTCAATCAAGTATGAATTACTGATCTTGTTACTGGCTAATCAATTAGCACTTAGATGACCACTAATCGAGGAACTAATCATTAGATCGATGAGTGGTAATCGTAGTGCTAATTGATTAGTTTTTAGTATTTTTGGACAACTTTTAATTAAGGGCTCATCTAGTAACTCATCGTATATTTTAATTTTTTAAAGTTTTCAAACTTACAAATACTATTTAAATCCACAACATAAAGATGTGTTGGTTTGGAAATAAATCTCCTGCCCCCTCTGTACGAAAATTCATAAAACTGCTTAGCGTAATTTACCAGGGTAATGTTTCATTATGCTATTTACACTAGTAAATAGGTCAAAATGAAATTATATGGGTCAGGTAATATATAAAAAATTTTACTCAGGGTAATATATAGTATATGGGTATTAATCGTTATATGAAATTCGATGTATTTACCGTCGGTAAATACCATTACATGCATTTTAAGCTTTGTGAGATTTTAAAAATTTGGATTTTAATAAAAAAAGGTAAATTGAGAATAAGAGAATTTTGATATAAAATAGGTTGAGTAATTCTCATACATTTTCTAAAAATCGCGTGATTTTTTTTTAACATTTCCAGAACAATGAAATGGATTACAAATTTTGTTGCTTGTGTGCAACGGATTTTTGATTACAGTTCATTTATTGGAATTTTAAGTTGCAATTTTTGGAATTGCATGCAAAATTTTTCAATATGAACTGAATGACGACATTTTAACGTACAGTCAACTGTAATTGTACAGTGGTGTACAAAAAAAAGCGACTTCTAAAAAAATGAAATTTGCTATCGCAACAATTTCTATACAAATTATTTTGGGGGATTAAGCGCCGCGTTGTACGAAAAACAATGCTTGTATTCTCAAATGATTGGCTGTTTTTTATCTATTTTTGTCTAAAAAAAATCTTTCAGTTAATAAATTCATACCGATGCCGTGAATGCCTCTTCTTAGATTGTTTTAAAATATTATCCTTCAAAATTGTTGCCATTGTGGTTATGTTCCAGTGATTGTCTGCCATATTTATTAGTCTAAATAAAACATCGATGATTCCATGAAAAGCACTGAATGCCTTTTACTGCACATCTTTATCTCTGGAAATTCCTGTCCAAGTGTAATTAATGAGGACTTCCTTAGTGAAAATGAAGTCTACTACTTTAAAAGACACGTGATTTCATATTTGATCTCCGGTAGTGCCGCGAATTTTTGACAGTTCGCTAATCTGGGAATAAAAAAATAAAACATTATTTATTTTTGGTATCATTGGAACCTATCATGGAAAATTCATCTATTCGACAATCGATAGACTTTTCTACATATAAATAGAGCAACTGTTTAGTAACTTTACTTTGATGAATTACTAAAGAAATTTTTTCGATAAAATGAAATTCAAGGAAAGAATTTCTTCTACAAGTCCTGCAGAAATGAAGTTACTTTGTTCATATGATAGAAAGTCAATCAATTGTCGAATCGATGAATTTTACATAATATATTATGCCTCATTTTTTTTTCTTACAAGTTGTGTCTTGAAGTTAAGATCAGTTTTGATTTTTTCATCGAATGAATTAATTTCATCACATTTAGTCAAGGGAAGTTTTGTGTAAAATGTTTCTTTTTCTTTTCTGTTTTCTTGTTCTTTGATGTTGTGGCCTACATTTCCTCTCAACAGTTCATATATTTTATTTAAATGAACATTTGTTTTCACCAGCTCGTTTTTATAAATGCGATGTCTTTCTTTATAGTCTCATTGGAATTTAATAATTGCTCCAATTCTATAGCTGGAATAATAATTACAGGTTCTGTATTTGCATTCTGATTTTCGTCAGCGCTGAAAAGTGCATCTGTTTCAATTTCATCAAAAGTGTTATAAAGTGTCTCAGTCTCAATGCAGTTAACGTTTCTATCTATGACGAACATCATTTTCGGTAAATTTTTCTGATTGAGAAGACAAAACAGCATTATTTTCTGACTGGTTAATAGACACTTCATGACTTTTGTTGTCTCGAATTATTGACTCCTTGTCTAAAATGGTATTCCTGTCTGGCACTACAACTTTTAGGACTTGTGACTTTTTTTGATTGGCCATATATTTAGAAAAAGAACTAGAAAATAATATAATTAGCAATATATTCACAATAATATACTAATAAAATGCACCTACATTTCCTCTGCGTCACTGTCAGCACATTGAGACAGCATTTTTTTCAATGAAAGAGCCTCTTCGAACGTTTGAATGTTGGCTAATTTCACTACGAAATTGTAATTACTCTAACATTCTTCTGGAACACTTTCACTATTTAACTGGAGACATTCTCTTTCTGAGTGCCGATATTTTTCAGGCCACTTTAGAACATTATTCTGTCCCCAAGAATATGGAATTGCAGTAAATAATATTCTGCCCCTTTCACTTTATAGCTCATTTTTTTGTACACACTTAATACACATCTGTTCACTTCAAATTCTTCTGTTCAAATGTTAATTTGTAAATAGCAGAGTTGCATTAACGTATTTTTTACTAGTGACAGACACTTTGACAATCACGTGGCGGCCACTAAAAGTGCTAGTTGGGATTCCAAAGATTATATGCTGCTATTTCTAGTAAACTTTGAGGTTGTTGTATAAAATGTAGAAGATGTATAACTGCTGATTGAACTGATATTGCTTTTGTTGTTCCACTATCACAATTCTCTTTATAGAATTTAAAATTCATACTGTAGTCAGAACTATTTTTCTAAGGTACTTATACCCTAATTTTCATATTCAATCAAAAAAATTATTCAATACAATAACAATTTTATCAAAATTTATTAAATAAATAAAACTTTAATTAAAGCTTCAGAAATTTATTAAAATTTTAATTATATTGCAATTTGATAACAAAACAAAATTTTAAAAACTTGAAAAAAAAATTCAAGATAATACAATTCTTCAGATAAAACCGAAAAAACATCTGTTTCAATTTTTTATATTCACGCCACTTACAAATTTTATTCTCACGCAATTTGATAAGAAAACAAAATGTTAAAAAAAAAATTCATGATAATGAAATTCTTCAAATAAAACTGAAAAACCATCTATAAAATTTTCATTCTAACGCATTTTTTTTTGTTGATAAGATGACAAAAAAAAATCCAAGATAATTATATTCTTCAGATTAAATCAAAAAAATATCTTGATCAATTCTTTAAACTCTACAACAGGAAAACATCCGATCACAATTTTTATTTGTATGCTTTTCTCCACACACACACAAAATCTTTTCATATCACCCAACACCTCGCCGCCCTATCTCCCTTCATCTACCAAAAACACACACTCAACAAAGCACAAAAGCTTAGCACTTATTAATTATCATCGAAATTATCTACAGAATTTGAATTTAGTTCCTCCGCTGTTCTTTTTTGACGTTGCGGTCACAAAGCGTGCGAATTAATGGTTGGTCTTCTAAATCTGTACAGTTGGAGGTCGTTGTTCCGCAAGGATCCGTACTGGGTCCCCTGATCTTTAGCCTTTTCATTAACGACTTACCTGGTGTTATCCGTGGTTACTCTATTCACCTTTATGCTGGTGACGTACAAGTTTATTTTAATAGACCTCCAGACCTTGTTGAAGATTATGTCAGTAGGTCGAATGACGAATTAAGTCTTGTTTCAAGTTGGGCTCATTCAATCATCTGCTTTAATGATATACAGAACTGCACTGGATTTATCTGGCTTCTCCAAGATTACTGCAGATGAAAGTGCTTTACCCTATGTTCAGCATTTCAGGAATTTACGAATAGTACTTAATTCTATTATGATTTGCTGCAATTACATTAATATGGAGATGCAATAAATTTATACATGTTTTCGCAAGCTGTGGCTTTTCGCTAAAGTACTCCCTACCGATGTCCGCTGCTTGCTAGTTAAATCGGTACTTCTGCCTCATTTAACTCATGGCTTCATTGTTTTTCCGAGATTAGACAGCGACTGCCAGAAAAAACTCGACATAGCGTACAGTGAGTGCATTAGATTTGTTTTCAAATTAAAAAGATTTCAGCATATTACTCCGTACCAGTTCAGGGCAGTGTTGGAATTTGCACTTTTTCAAAAGTGCCATTTACAGAATCTGAAAAGTGCCAAACAAGTTAGGAATGTGCCAAGTCGAAAAAGATTACAATTAATAAAAAAGACAAAAAATTTAGTTATTTGTGTTTTATTAACACAGTCGAAATTTTCATAAAATATCAGTAGTTTTACTTCAGACTTTACTACTCTTAAAAAATAACAAATAAAAAAAAAACGGAAACAAAACAAAAAAACAGAAACAAAACAAAAGTAAAAATAACAAAATAAAAACGATAAACCTTAAAGTATAGATACACAGGCAGTATATTACAATATTCATATTGCAATATACATATTGTAATATGACGTATATTATAATATCGGGTTAAGATTGATACACTGGAAAATGTAATATCAAGCTGTCAGGTAAGGTGATGTTTTAAACGCATCTGCATTGAATTAAAAAGTAATTAAAATTCTGTGTAGTGAGTTATTATAATTGTTTTTGCAAATAAATTGTATTGTATTTACAACTAGGAATCGCTAATTCTAAATACAACCACAAAATGTATTTGCAATTTAACTGTAAATCAGATTAGGAATCTCTAACCTGACTTGTATTTACAACTAGGAATCGCTAGTTCTAAATACTTGATGAAAAATACTACAATTAGGAATCTCTAATTCTAGTACAAAAAATGCCAGCAATTAAAACACAAGGGTTTGAAATTACTAACTAACTTTATTAATTAAATTCTTACTGTTTATATACAAATTTTATCATATGTGATTAATGCTATTTTGGTGGGAATAATTAATTTAAAGTTCACTTAAGTGTTATTTTTATTAGGTTGAGAAAATTATTATTATTATTAAAAATTTCATTATAATTTATCATATATAGGTCAGTTATTAAATGCAAGTAATCAGTTTTTTCTTAGGTAACTAACTCATAATATATGAATATGTGACAATTAGCTAACAATTTAGTTATGTGCTATGAAATGCATCGTAAGCAATATGATATGTTGGTTTGCATACAATTGAGTTTAGGTACACAAATTGCAAGTTAATCATATTTAATTTTAAATGAACTTAAGTGAACTTAGATTATTCAAATTTAATTTAATTATAATAATATTTTATTTTAGAACTTTATTAAAATTATGTGTTAACCATCTTATGCGTTAACATGCTGCCCCCTCTTGAAGTTCTTGACTTCAAAGTGGAAATCCTTGGATGTTTGTTCCGTTGTAGCTACCACCTTTAATGTTTTAGATCGGTACTTCCAATAATTTACGAACAGGTAGATAACGATAACAATGATGATGATGATCGTTGTGTATCCAACTACAAATTGATGTATTTCGTGGGGCTGTAGTTCCTTTAAGGAGTTTTGTTGCTCAATTTTGATTAAATTCACACGTTCATCGAGTTCCCTTATGAGATTGGTATTATCTGAGTAATTTATGCTTGGCAGTAAGATGGCTTGTTCATTTGATTTGGTATCAATTAATGTTAGTGATGAAAGGTTTATTGCAGGTTGAAAATATTTGATTAGTTTTGTTGTTCTGACATGCGAACTGCTGATACTTATTTCATCATCCTTAAATGCACAATCGTCGACCATAATTAATAGTCCTGTTCCTTGTAATCGCCTTTGTATAATTTCATGTTGACATACGAATGTTAATGCATGTTCCTTGTACATGCTATATAACCAGTGATTTGGGGTCGTCAAGGCTATCCAGGTATTTTCCAGTGTTGCTTTTTTCAATTTACAGGATGATGGTAAACTTATTTGTGTAAAAAGTTGAAGCTCGCAATTTTCTGATGTGCCTTTGGTTTTCATGGGTCCATTTTGTTGAACAATATATAACTCTTCATGCACTAGGATGCTCTTCATGATTTCGAATTCAGATAATTGATAACTTTGATCGCGATGTGGGCTCACAATAATGTATGATGTTGTTGTATTTATTGACACAAATGTGTTGTTTACGTATACTGGAAGTGGATAAATCTTGTATAACTCGAAGATAGTGGTTCGTACTAAAGGCATAGTGATTAAAAATATCATGTTTTCTTGGTTCAGATGATAATGTACATTTAGTAGTTGGTAAACGGCTAGTAAGTTGAATCGATCTTCGATGATGGGAAGTCTTAACGTTGATGGTATGTGGTTGCGAACAAATGTTAGTTGTTCTCTTAATTGATTCGGACTGAGGATTAATGGACTAATTCTCCCATGCTGTACGGTGGTTATAATGTCTACCATTGATCGTTGTATATTGGTATAGTCTTGCATGAGTGAGTTGCAGAGAATTGCTAAGGTGTTGAATCCTTGAGTTATAGTTTCCTGTTTAATGTCAATGTTCATGTTTCTTAATTTTTCATTCATGATTTCTGTTGTGTTATAAATAAGCTTTATTTGGTTGATTTTTTCTTCTTCTGATTTTTTCATAATGTTTACGGTCGTTTCAATTACCGATGTTTGGTTTTTTATTAGGTATAGCAAATGATCTTCATTCTGTTTTACATTATTAATTGTTTGGGACATCTGTTGTGCGTAATCGTCATCTAAAAGACCGATTAACGAGTGCAATGTACTGCCGATGAAATTGAATGGTGAATTTGATCTCTTGAATCGATTTTCTCTTACTGCCTTATTAGTGGTTAATAGGAGCTGATCGACTAGTTTTAATTCATGTAGCTGATGTTGATATTCTTGCACAATTTCCATTTGGTAGTTGTTATTTTTAATGTTTTTTGTTAATTGATTCAGTGATTGGATCCCTTGCTCTATAGTCTTCATCGCTGCCCAATATGTTTTTAAATTATAGTAAACAACCATTTTCCACTCACTACCTATTATCATCGCATTTCCTAGGTTTTCAAAGTAAACTCCAGCATTGTTGGTGAATTGTTGTATTTGGATTGGCTGGTGTAGGCTGGTGCTTAATATAGGTGACATCATTGATGTTAACAGCAAGACCTTTAAAGTGGTTGCTGCATTTCCTTCCGTATTGTGTCGTTTTCTACGATGTTTTCCTTGGTTGTGGCTACCCGGTTCATTTGAAGTGGTTGCTTGATCTACGTGTATTGCTGGTTCTGTTTCCATTTGATTATCTGATCCATCATCATCAGGTAGATCTGTCATTAAAGGGGCAAGATTATGTATTGCCCTACGATAGATTCCAGTGGACGTCTTTATGTCTGCTACTCGAACCTTGCCGTCAGGTCCATTTATAGTTTCGACAATTCTTCCCATCTGCCATTTGAGAGGAGGCTGGTTATCTTCCTTTACTAGAACTAACGTGCCAGGTAATAAATTTGGATATTCCTTAGCCCATTTAGCTCTTTTCTGTAGGAGATGTAAATATTCCATGTACCAGCGTTTCCAGAATTCTTCTCGAATTTGACTTACTAATGCCCATCGTGATGCCAAGGCCATTCTTGATTGTGTGCTGAACGGATCAGGAGCGGATGTTAATGGTTCACCTATGATGAAATGTGCTGGTGTTAGTGGTGATAGGTCATTAGGGTCTGAGGATGCTGCAGTTATTGGTCTTGAGTTTAGTATGGACTCAACTTCTGCTGTCACTGTGCACAGTTCCTCATACGTCAATGCTGCTGATGCAGTGCTTCGCAATAGTAAATATTTTGTGGACTTAACAGCTGCCTCCCATAATCCTCCGAAATGTGGAGATCGTGGAGGTATAAAGTTAAATTGTATACTGTGCGTTCCAGCGATATTTGCAATTTTTTCCATAGATTTGTTATTTGTTAATATCTCTTGCAATTCTTGTAATTGGTTTTTAGCTCCAACGAAATTTTTTCCATTATCACAGAATATCTTCTGGCATTTGCCTCTTCTTGCTATAAATCTCTTCAGTGCTCCGATAAACCCTTCCGTTGTCAAATCAGATACAACCTCTAAATGTGTTGCCTTTGTTGTGAAGCAACAAAACACTGCTATGTATGTTTTCAAAGGTTTTTTGCCCCTTATCCTGAAATGTGTGTAGAATGGTCCACAAAAGTCAACTCCACAGTTATAAAATGGTCGTGCTTGTTGTACCCGAGAAGCAGGCAAATTACCCATTATTTGGTTCATCAAACGGGGTCGTATTCTCGTGCATCTAACACAGTTGGCAACGGTTGATCGTGCAAGGTCTCTACCTCTTAATATCCAGTACCTTTGCCTTACAATGGAGTTCAGTGCTTGAGGTCCAGCATGCAAATTCTCGTTATGAACATGGTTGTAGATTAATTTTGACACAAAATGGTCTCCTGGGAGAAGTAATGGGTGCTTTGCGTCGTATGGTATGTTGGCTTCCTCAATCCTTCCGCCCACACGCAGGAGTCCGTGATTATCTATGAATGGTGTCAAATCCAATAACTTGCTAGTTGAAGCAACCTGGTTGGTTTTATTGATGGTTTTGATGTCATCCTTGAACGTCTTACGTTGAACCTCTCGCACTATTTCTCTTGTAGCCTCTTCTAATTCTATTGTTGTTAGAAATTTTGGACGCTGATAATCCTTGTTTTTCATTACATGAACAGCTCTAAGTACATATGCCATGACGCGTTGTAATTTTCCAAACGAGTTGCTGTGATTGATGTTGTAGACCGGATGTTGATTGGATGTATCTGTTGTAACATTGAGTATAAATTTTAATGATTTTTCTTCTTCGTTGTACTGTGTTATCTCAGTATTATTAGATGGCCACATCCTTTTTTCGTTATGAAGGAATTCAGGTCCATTTAACCAAATTTCAGATTTTAGTAATTGATCTGGTAAAGCGCCACGGGATATGAGATCTGCTGGGTTGGCCTTAGTAGGTACATATCGCCATTGTGCTGCTTCTGTTAGTTCTTGAATTCTTGTGACTCGATTGGCAACAAACGTTTTCAGCTTTGCTGGGTCTCCCTTGATCCACGATAGCACGATTTGTGAATCCGTCCAAAATATGGTTTCGTCGAAACTGTGATTGATGGTTTTTGTAATTTTGTCTGCAAGATTCGCGGCCAATTTTGCTCCACATAACTCCAATCTGGGTAGCGTTGTTGGTTTGACTGGTGCTACTCGTGATTTCGCACATAATAGTCGAACAGTTAATTGTCCTTGTTTATCCTTTGAACGAACGTAAACTGCTGCTCCATATGCCCTTTCACTTGCGTCAGAGAAGATGTGAAGTTGCGTAGATTTTGCTTGTGTTGTGCTTAAAACATGTCTGGGTATTTGCATTGCCGTTAGTTGAGGTAGTTGTTGGATAAATTTTGTCCATTTTTGTTGTAATTCTGGAGTTAGTTCATCATCCCAATCAATTTTTGATTTCCACAAATCTTGCAAAAATATTTTGCAGGTCACGACTACCGGATTTATTAGTCCTAATGGATCATAAATTTGTGCTGTATCTGCTAATATTGTCCGTTTATTGATTTGATGATGTGGTTTTAAATCTGCTGAAATGCTGAAATAATCAGTTACAGGATGCCATAACAGTCCAAGTGTTTTAATATGACTGTCCTCCTTGTCTTGAAATTTTAATTGCAGCTCAAGCTTGTCATTTGGAATGTTTTTAATTAGTTCTGGGTGATAAGCACACCATTTATGCAGTTCAAATCCGCCGGCCTTCAACAAAAGTTGAATTTCAGTTTGGATTTTGACTGCTTCGTCCAAATCGTCGCTACCAGTAATAACGTCGTCCACGTAAAAATCTCGAATTGCTTTTAATCCAAAATGAAACCTTGTGCCTTCATCCTCTGCTAATTGTTGTAAACATCTTGTTGCTAAATATGGTGCCGATTTTGTACCATATGTAACAGTGCACAATCTGTAATATTTTATTTTGTCCGATGGTTTGTTTCTCCACATTATTAGGTGTAAGTTTCGATCTTCGTCAGCTAGTTTGATTTGCCTGTACATTTGTTTGATGTCTGCAGTAAATACGTAGCGTTTCATTCTAAATCTCAATATAATTGAGATTAAATCATCCTGTACCTTTGGGCCTGCCAGCATTAGATCGTTTAATGATAAATTTGTAGCCGTTTTGGCTGAAGCATCAAATACCACTCTTAGCTTTGTGGTGCTACTGCTTGGTTTCAGTACGTAGTGGTGAGGTAAAAAATAGTTGGGAGCTGTGATGTTTTCCTTTTTTACTTCCTCCATGTGATTTAATTTTAAATATTCTGCCATAAAGTCACAGTATTGTTGCCTCAATTCTGGATTCCTTGATAATTTGTTTTCGATACTTATTAATCGTTTAAACGCTATGTTTTCTGAATTTTGTAGTAAATTTGTGTCGCTGAGAATTGGTAAACTGACAATGAATCGGCCAGTTTCATCGCGTGTAACTGTATTTTTGAAATACTCTTCACATTTTTGTTCTGTGAGTGTTAATGTTTGTTTGTCGTTATATTCTTCTATATGCCAAAATTTCTGAAGTTGGTTATTGAGCTCAAGGTTCGTCATTCCACAAAATGAGTTTTCATTGTTGTCTAAAACTGCCTTTCCTAAAACTATCCACCCCAATGTGGTGTTTTGTAAGATTGGTAATTGTTTGTCAATTTTTACTTGACCCATTCTCATTAATTCACCGTATAATTCAGCGCCTAATAACATATCGATCTCTTGAGGTTTGTTGAATTCTGGGTCAGCTAGTTTAATGTTAGGAGGAATATTCCAATTATCGATTCGAATGAGACGATGTGGTTGACGTGCTGTGATTTCCTTTATAACGTATGCCTCTAACTGGCTACTGTAATTGCTGTGATTTGAACTGATAGTTATATTGATACGGCTATTGACCTTTAATTTTGATTTACCTATACCTGAGATGGCGGTAGGTAATTCAATGTTTGCTAAATTTAGTTTTCGTCTTAACCTGTCCGTTATAAAATTGAGTTGAGATCCAGAATCCAGTAAAACTCGACATTTTATATTGGTTCCATCTCTATCCTTAACAGCTGCTAGTGCTGTTCCAAGAAAAACATAACTTTTAGATGTTATATCTTGTTTATTTGATGTTAGTGTTGTTTGAGTTGATGTTATGTTGTTCTTGTCAGATTTTTGTTGATTCATTTTTTCAACGGCGGTGGTGAAGTGTAATAATGTATTGTGTTTTTTGTTGCACTTTAAGCAACTTCGTGACACGCATTTTGATGCATTGTGTCCATGTTTTAAACAATTTAAGCAAATTTGTAATTGAGATGCTCTTTTTTGTCTATCTTGTGGTGTTAGTTTTAAGAATTCACTACAATTGTAAATAGCATGAGTTGCCTTGCAATTGATACATTTAGTTGTGTTGATTGAGTTCGAATTTAAAACTGTACCCCTTTGTTTATTGTCATTGCCTTTAATTGTAATTTTATTTCCTAGTGCTTCAAGTGATTGAAAGCGTGTTTCTAGGAACGTAAGAAGTTCGTTGATGGATTGTAATTCTCTTGGTGCCTTCAAGGACTGTTCGTATAAATTGTGTGTTGTTCTGTCCAATTTTTTGCATATAAGATGTACAATAAAAGGATCCCAATAAGTAATAATCTTCAGCCCTAAATTTTCTAAGCTGAGTAAACATTCCTTCGTTGTATCGTGAAGGTTTTTTATTGCTACTGATGACTCAGTTGCAATTGTTGGTTGTGATAGTAATTTGTCAATCAACGTTGTTACTATTAATCTTTTATTGTTATATCGTTGATTGAGAATTTCCCATGCGGTGATATAATTCTCATCAGATATACTTAAATGTTTAATTAATTTTTCTGCTTCACCTGTAAGATTTGATGTTAGGTACCACATTTTTTGTGCATTACTTAATGCCTGATTGTGGACCATTTGTGTATACAAATCATGAAATTGTCGCCAATTTAGATAATTACCATTAAACTTTGGAATGGTAATTTTAGGTAATTTCATCAGTGATTGTCCAAGTTGTGAAGGTTCTTGATTTCTAATTAATTGCTCATTTATTGATGATTGTGTTTGATTTAGTGATTGTGATTGTTGGAATGTTTCCAACCCTTGCAAAAGATATAGGATTATTTCTTGAACTTTGTTTTCTAATTCAAAATAACCTTGTTCAGTGTAGCCATAATCTGATGGATTTGATAGTTGTTCAAAGATGGAATTGTGTTGATCTTCAATTTGAGACCAATATTTTTTAATTGTTTCGAGTTTTAACTCATAAAAAGACTTTGAATGAATTTGATTAATGTTTATTCCATCAATGATGTTGTTTATCGATTTTGTTAATGTTAATTGCCTTCGAATTAAATTTGGTGATTCATTATTGTCACCTTTCGAAGTTGATGCCATTTCAGTGACGTTGGACTTATTAGACTGTTGTCTTAAATTTTGAGATTGCTTTTGACAATTTAAAAGATCCATCAACTCCTCTAAAAGACATTCATAACCAGTTTTTACTGATTCGTAATAATTTTTTTGAAAATACAAGTGATTTGTTGGTGAAGGTTGAATAAGATTAATTTGTTGATTGTTTGCTTCGAATTGATTCCACAATTCGTTCAAATGCTGAATATAATTTTCTAAATAAGCAACCGTTTTTTTCTCTGGTGCCTCGTTACGGTACTTATTGTTTAGAATCTCAATTTCCCTGCCAATGTTGAGTTGACTTGAAGCTAAAGTGTCCATGATCAATGTAATTAAAATGCTGCTATATAAATTGATTGTTTTTTTTTTTTTCTTTTTTTTTTTTTTTTAAAAAACTTGAAACTTGAATAAATAGTGAAATTAAATTGAACAGTGAAGAAGTTTTATTTAATTATTTTGCCCTTGCTGCAAAATAATCACGTCGGGGTCACCAAAATGTTTTTGCAAATAAATTGTATTGTATTTACAACTAGGAATCGCTAATTCTAAATACAACCACAAAATGTATTTGCAATTTAACTGTAAATCAGATTAGGAATCTCTAACCTGACTTGTATTTACAACTAGGAATCGCTAGTTCTAAATACTTGATGAAAAATACTACAATTAGGAATCTCTAATTCTAGTACAAAAAATGCCAGCAATTAAAACACAAGGGTTTGAAATTACTAACTAACTTTATTAATTAAATTCTTACTGTTTATATACAAATTTTATCATATGTGATTAATGCTATTTTGGTGGGAATAATTAATTTAAAGTTCACTTAAGTGTTATTTTTATTAGGTTGAGAAAATTATTATTATTATTAAAAATTTCATTATAATTTATCATATATAGGTCAGTTATTAAATGCAAGTAATCAGTTTTTTCTTAGGTAACTAACTCATAATATATGAATATGTGACAATTAGCTAACAATTTAGTTATGTGCTATGAAATGCATCGTAAGCAATATGATATGTTGGTTTGCATACAATTGAGTTTAGGTACACAAATTGCAAGTTAATCATATTTAATTTTAAATGAACTTAAGTGAACTTAGATTATTCAAATTTAATTTAATTATAATAATATTTTATTTTAGAACTTTATTAAAATTATGTGTTAACCATCTTATGCGTTAACAATAATAATAAAAAAATGGATCAAAATGTGAAAAAACTATTAATGCTACATCTGATATGTAAAGAAATAACGGAAAATTTTAAGAAAACTCTGAAGCGTGTAAATCACCCGTCTCCTAGGTGAACCCCTGCCGGGCGGATCCAGCTGTTTCAGCCTGGGGTGGGTTCTTGGGGTCATCTTTTTTGGAGGCTTCCGCTTGTTACATAATTTAGACCGGCTAAAAACAACCGTCGACCAGATAGGATATAACACAATAACCAGAATATGGAAAAAAGGAAATATATCACCTTAAGTTTGAATTCGCAGTGAAAGAAAAATTTAAAAAAAAAACGACCGTAAGAACAGCGACCTTCATCACCCATCGCCGACATCCACCACTCACAGTGGTCTAAATCAGGCCACTTGAATCATCCTCCTTTTTTTTTTTTTCTTTCTTTCTTTATTTTGTGTATAGGTATGTAACTATAAGGATACCTGATGCTAGTATTATTAAATAATCATATAGAATAGATAATGTTCATAATTTTCTTAATTTATTTAGCTGCTTACATGTATGTATGTAGTTAGAATTTCTTTTACATATATCCATTTAATAATTTGATTTATTAATAAACTTGATTTCATTATTGTAGAGTAGTATGTATTATATTTATAAATCTTTTGGTTTTCTTCAAATTTTATATAATTAGATAAGCTTAAATAATTACTTATAATTTCATAATTTAAATATGATAAACCTATGTGTTATACAGTTTAAACTTGAAATTAACAAAAAAAAAGGAAAACCAAAAAAAATCAAAAAAAAAAATTTAACAAGAAATTAGCAAAAAAAAAAAAATTAACTTTGACTAGTAAAAATTTCTTTTCTTTTTCATTTTTTTTTTCTTTGAATTACCACATTTACTGTAAAGCAAAGAATTTCCCTTTTTTTTTTTTTGTTTTTCCCTTCCTTCTGTTTTTCTTTTTTTTTTCGTTTTGTTTTGTCTCTTTTTTTTCTAATAGCTGAGATACACAATTTTCATACAAATCCTATTGATCTTATTTCTTTCCAATTTATCCTAATTTTAAAATTAAAAAAAAATTTTCTTTTCTATTTTGTTTCCGATTTTTTCTTTATTTTTTATTTTTTATTTTTTTTAAGTACATTAACAATTTGGTTTCATGCAAAAAAAATTGATCTACTTATCTGGTTTGTTGACGCTGTTGCACCGACGCAGGATTGAATTAGTTCACTGGTCTGGCCAGACAGGATGATCGATGACGCTTTCACCTTCCTTCTTCTCCTGTTTCTTTCGATTGTTTCATGAAATTTTTCTTTTATTTTTTGTTAAATTTAGATAAACTTTTCTTTAAAATTAAAACTCGTTTATTTTATATTTAAATTTTTGTTTTTTTTCTTTTTTTTTTTTCTTTTTAATTATTTAAAGTGTCATTACTTCAAAATTTGAATGAAACAAAAAAAAAATAATTAAACGATAAAAGAAAATAGTAATAATAAAAAATTAAAATTCTTTAAACAAAATAACATACCAAGAATAAAAAAACAACGGATAAAACTTCCAGCAACTTTTTTTTTTTTTTCAAATTTACCTAATTTTATGCGATATCTTTTTTTTTTTTTTCATATTTCTTTGTTTTGTTAATAATCAATCACTCAATCGAATTCAATATAATTACATAATAATTAATTTAGAATAAATTACATTACATATGATGTCATTGGCACTTATCTAAATGTGTATATATATGTATATATATATGTGAGTTTTTCTTTTGATTTTTGTACATTTTTGACATAATTCCTTATGCTAGTAAAAATTTTGTTTTTTTCTCTGAGCAATCTTTACACACAAACACAAACTTTATACACAATTTGTGTTAAAATGTCGTCATTTCTATTTTTTTTCCTTTATTTGATTTAATTCTTCTATTTCTCTCCTTTCCTTCTTTTATATTTTATTTTATTTTTGTTTTTCTTTTTTTTTCCTTTTTCCCTTTTGAAAAAAAATTTTAATTTATATTTAAGATTATTTGGACGTAATTTTCCTATTAGTTTAGTTAGAGGTATTATTAAATTTTATGATAAAAACAAAAAAAAAATGTTTCACGTACACACATTCACAATTACAAATTTCTAATAATTTCCATTGCCTTATGCACTTTCTTTTTTTTCTTTTAAAAGGAGTTATATTAAAGAATTAATGTTCAATTCATTTTCATATTAATCCGGAATTTCACTATTTAGTGAATATATGTATATAATATGAAATATTTACACGACTAATAAAATACATATATTTATTTATTTTCTTTTTATTTTAATTTTTAATCTTAATTTTATGAAAAAAAATTTTTTTTTTTTATTTTTAATTTAAATTATCATTTTATTTTATATATTTATTTATTTTCTTTTTATTTTTTAATTTATTTAATTTTTAATTTTAATTAATTTTTTTTTTTTTTTTTAAATTTTCTCTGCATTATATTTAATTATCTAAGTATATATATTTATTTATTTTCTTTTCATTTAAATTTTCAATTTATAATTTTATAAAAAAAAACTTTTTTTATTTCTCTTTCTGCATTATTTTTAATTTTAAATTATTTATCTATTTTCTTTTTATTTAAACTTTTAATTATTATTTAAATTTTTAACTTCTTTCCCTTATAATTTTTTTTTTCTTCATTAATTTTAATTATCATTTTATATATTTATTTATTTATTTTCCAAACTTAAACTCAAAAAAAATTATTATAACAAAAAAACAAAAAAACGGCCGCCACTACGGCAAAGAAAGAAAAGAAAACTGTCCGCAACTACATTTTGAAAACTAACCCGGTCCTCAACTCAACTCCCGAAAAAAAGAAAAAAAAACCCCTGTGATAAATTCTACTTCGCTTATATAGCCAGGTTGTGGATTAATCACATTACTCATCTACCACGTAAATGCATTGAGACGATTAAGAGAAAAAAATTTAAGAGGTCATTATGTATTAATGCATAAGGCAGGTACAGCGTTGCCAGACTGAAGATAGCAAAAATCCCGAATTAGAGACCAAAAAAACCCGATTTTGCCCAAAAAATCCCGATTTTGAAATGAATTAAAACAACATTTTTATTTGATAAGATTGATAAGATATTCGTCTTTATTGTAAAAACTCTAATGTAGTTCACAAAAGAAAAAAAACTATATATTAAAATTTATTAAAAAAAAAAATAAACAAAAAAAAACTTACTGAATCAATTAACAAAATGTACAGAAAAAAAAAAAACAGTCTTCAGTATTAAAAAAATATACATATGAAATATAATAATATATAAAAATAACAAAAACAAAAAAAAAGCAAAAAAAGACAAATTTAAAGAAAACTAAATAGTTTTCAATTTTAAAATATATGTATAAGTAAATGTAATTAAGAAATATACAGTCATTTCCCTTTTTTTTGAATTTATTCACATATGTCTTTATTATACATACTACTGTTATGTAAATTAAGGCATTCTTTCGAATTAAATTCAAAGCATTTTTGATGTTTTAATAAATTCTTCGTATGCATTATTCCTTTTAAAGTATCATTACCTAAGCGATTTCTTAATTTTGTTTTATTCAGGTTAATTGATGAGAAAGCCCTTTCAGCAGCTGCACTAGAATGAGGTAAACAGAATATAATCTGAAGAAGTTTTTTTAGTTTTGGAAAAGCAAATACATTGTTTTGTAATTTCTTATTGCCAATCACTTTCCAAAAATTTTCAAATTCCTCTCCAGAAATATCTGAAAAATCTAAATTCCTCAGTTCACGATATTCCCGGTCTAGTTCTGTTACTTCATCATTATCGAAATAATTTTTAAAGTAGCGATATAAAGGAATAATAGAAGGATACAGCGAGTTTTTTATAGCATGTGGTTGAATTAAATTCATTGCTTTAAGAATGCTACCTTCATTTTCAAATGAAATTCTAAGTTTTATTCCGTCACAAAGCATAACTAAAAATTCTCGACAATTTAATTTAAAAGATAACAATTCTTCTGGATCAATGTTATTTTCTAGTAATCTATCTATAACTTTAGCTCCAAAATATATGTTATCTAAATTTACATAATTATTTTTATCTTTATAGTCTACATCAAATACAACTGTATGTTTCCCAATTACATCTCTTTTTACAAAACAGTCTAAAATAGTTTTATATGTATTTTCAATACGCTCATATAAAACATGAATTTTTATAGATTCAGATTGCATTTCAGTGTTTAGTTTTGTAATAAAAGGTAAAAAATAATCTAAAAATTCGAAGTACAAAATTGTAGTTGGTTTCGAAAGTATGTTGAAAATATTTTCACACACTTTTTTATTCATATCTTGTTCTAGAAATGATCCAGTAAAATATAAAAGTAGTGCTTTATATTGCTCTAAAATCCTTTTCACAACTGCGACTAATGATAACCATCGAGTTTGACTAGGATGCAGTAATTTGTGTGGCTGTAATTCTAAATAGCTTTGAAATTCCTTGAAAATAGTTTGTCTTTTAAAACTACAATGGAAGTATGTATAAATATCACGACACAAGATTTCGAGACAGCTTGGCAGTTTTTCTACAGCTTTGCTGGCTATTAAATGAAATGAATGACAAACACATTTCATTACAAATAAATCTGGAATTTCTTTTTTTAATAAAATCGCTACAGAATGATTTTTGCCCGTCATAACATTTGCTCCGTCAGCGGCGAATCCAATGAGATTTTTTTTGTATGGTATTTTGAATTCATTGAAAAAATGCGTCAGGGATTTATGCATACTACTAGCATCTGCATTCGGAACTTCTAACAATGTCAGGAAATCATCTCTTACATTGAAATTTACAACATACCTTGCAATTACAACCATGCTTTTTGTGCAACTTATGTCCGTTGATTCATCCGCTATAATTGAGAATTTTTTGTTTTGTAGAAGTTTAATCAAATTTTCAAAACCAAATTTGCCTGTAACATTTTGGACCATAGCAGTTATTTTTGTTCTGTTTAATGCAAGTTTCTTTACAATTTTGGAATCACTAAAGATGTCTTTTAATAATTCGGATAAATGATCAAATGTTGCAAATGATATGTTATGTTCAGCTGCAAAAGCTGCTAATTTAATTTCAGCTGTTTTTGCCTTTATTTCGGTTGTATCATTATTTGTATTGAATGTGATCTTTGGTTGACTTGCAATAGATTTCATGGCGATAATGTGTTTTTGTCTTTTAGAATGTCTTAGTAATTCTGATTTTCCAGGAGTTAGTGATTGTCTACAAACTTTGCAATAAGCCTTTTGCTCCCGCTCTGATAACCAACCACTAAACTCTTCTAAGAACTCCCACTTGCTATTGTATTTACATTCATTTTTATAATTACGTCTTTTTTTTTTAACAACATCTTCCTTATCGCTGTCTTCGTCGTAGTCGCTTGTTATTGAATCTAATTCTAAATCTATATACAAAAAACATTTTTTAATTCTTAATTAATTAATTCTTAAAAAATAATGCATAATATAAATTATATTTGTTACAACTTACCCATGTTTTAAAAAAAAAATTTGATCAAAACCACAATCACATCACATCTCAACTGCGTCTTTTTGTTATGTCAAATTTGAAAAGAGCTAACTAAATGAACTTAACGAATCAAACTTCAAAGTGCAGAAAAACGAAACGAAGTAAGTTGCGTTTACTAGTTGATTTAGAATAGCAGCAAAGTAGTTTGCTGCTGCGTTTAGGTTTACATTACAATTTACATGTTGGATTTATAAATGTTGAAGAAAGTAAGTTGAATTTCAACCGCACATGCGTCATGCAGTCAAATATGAACATAATTTTAAATTAATTTGTACGCAAATCGAACTAAGCAAAAAATCCCGGATTCAGCTTGAAAAGTCCCGATGTCCCGATGAAAGTAGAAAATCCCGGAAATCGGGATAAATCCCGGACAATGGCATCACTGGGCAGGTATATGAATTATCATTTCCGAGACTATTCTATATATTACTTAATGAGTAATATATAGTAAATAGCGTAACGTGAGCATATTGGGAATTTGATAATGTGTGCGTGAACTTGAATTTGAAATTTCATTATGGTATTTACATAAGTAATTAATATATAAGAAATATTACATAGGCTAATTTATATGGGTATTTATTGTTATGTGAGATTTGATGTATTTGCCGTCGGCGAATACCATTACATGTATTTTAGGTTATAAGAGATTTTGAAAATTCGAATTTTAATAAAAAAAAAAGGGTAAGTTGAAAATAAGAGAATTTTTATGAAAAAGAAAAAAAAATTAAATTGAGGAATTCTCTTAGATTTTCTATAAATCGCGTGATTTCAAAATATAAAGAAAATCACGCCATTTACAGAACAATGTGATGGATTATAAATTTTGTTGCGCGTGTGCAACGGATATTAAATTACAGTTCATTTATTGGAATTTTTAGTTGCATCAAAAAATTAATATAGCTGTCGCAACAGATAAATAAAAATAAAATTAGTGCTTTAGACATGGAATCAAATGTTTATAAAATAAAGACATTAAAATCATACCGTAAAATGCTCAGCGTACATCAGATGTTTTTGTTGAGAAACATCAAAAACAGGAAAAAGTGGTCATGCGTAAGTTGAAGAAAATATTAAAAGAAAATAAATGTATTTGAGATTTCACTTTCAGGTTGAAAAATCAACGTTCTGGGAAGAAGAAGTTCCTAAATTTTCGAACGAAAAATTCAAAAATACGTTCAGAGTAAGCCGAAATACTTTATATGAAATTGTGGAAAATTTATCCTCTTTGAAAAGACAAACCACCAACTGGCGTCAACCATTTTCAGTTGAGAAAAAAGTTGCTATGTCCCTGTATGCTCTTGGCTCATCAGCCGAATATAGAATAGTGGCCAGTTTATTTGGTGTGGCAAGAACAACTTTAGGACAAATAGTTTCAATATTTTGCCGTAAAATAATAGAAGCTTATGGAGAATATTTTAAAAATTTTTACCCTGCAACGCAAGAAAAAATCGAAGAAAACATAAAAGGTTTTTAAAACTTGGTTTTCCACAATGTTATAGAGCCATAGACGGTTGTCATATAAAAATAAAGCCACCTAAAAGAGAAGCAACCGACTATTTAATTTCAAAGGTTATTCAACCATATTGTTTGCATCTGTAGACCATCGCTACCGCTTCATGTATATTAATGTCGGTAAACCAGGAAGATCTAACTGCTAACTACTATTTGGGAATCATCTGCCTTAAAAAAACTCCACATAAATAACAAATTATTTCAAACAAATTCAAAGAATTTATGTGGAACCCGTGGTTTTAATTAGCGACTCGGCTTTCAAACTCTCGTCACTTGTTATTAAACCTTACAGTTTCTCTATTAGTCAGCCTGAAGATGAGCGTATATTCAATGAAAACTTGTCGAAGTGCAGACGAGTAGTTGAAAACGCTTTTGGCCATTTAAAAGCCAGATTCAGACGACTTGGAAAAGGCTTGGAAAACAAAATTGAAAACACTAGTTTAATAATAAAAGCGTGTTGTATTCTTCACAATTTGTTAAATGACTGTAATGATTTAATAAACGAAAAATGGCTTCAGAAAGCACAACAGAGAACAAGAGCTACAAGACATAGAAGGTATCAACAACGAAACATTTAACAGTGGAATTGAGATAAGAAATGCCATAAAAAATTATTTTGGTATTATAACATTTATTATTTATTTTTCATGATTTCAAAAATTTGTTTTAACAAAATATTATTATCTTCCATTAATTTAATTTTTTTTATTTTCATTTTCTATATATTTTTCAATGAATTTATTAAAATTGTCAGATTCTTTTTTCATAATATGTAATGCTTCTTTTTGAAAATTTATTTTTTTTTCTTTAGGTGGTCGGTCTCCAGAAGTTGTCTCAGAATCTGATGGTGTTGAAGTTGATGATGAAATTGCCGCTATTTCCAATGGTGGTGATGGACCTGATGGTACTGCGACTTCTAGTGATTCCAGATTTGATGGAATGGTTATTGAAAATTCGTCTATATCGTCATCTGTATGAATAAATTATATAATAAATAAATTTAAAATGAAAACTACATATTATACAATAAATTTTTTTCTTACCTAAATACGATTCCTCAGCCAATTCTGTTGAAAAATTACTTTTGAAGTTCCCAACAACTTAGTGGAGTATTTGATAATGCTTCCAAGTTGAAGGTGCTCCCGCCGATTTTCCAACTAGTTTTCTTTCGTCTCTGTAAAAAATACATTAATTTTAACATATTTTTCTTATTTATATATTTATATCAGAATTATTACCTGTATCGTTTTGATAAGTTATTTATCCTTGTTCGAATTTCTTTGGTCGATAGCAAAATTTCTTCTTCTTTTTTTCAATTTTTCTTGAAGCAATAAAAGAATATTAGCATTACTTTTATTGCTTCGTAGATCTTTTATGAAATGTTTCCACACATTTATAAATTTAATAGTTTCATTCGTTGATAGCAGTTTTCGTTTATATTCCATTTTAAAACGTTTTTATTTTTGTTTTTACTTTATCTGTTTGTGCTGGCAATATATCTTCTTCTTCTTTTAAAAAAAAAAAGAAGATTACTACAACATATTCTTTATAGACGGATAGGCTAAAAAGTTGTTTTTTGGTTGTTGCATAAGACTTTTGGTATATGACAAAAAGCATCAATTTATACAATAGAAGATTAATCTCAAGCTCTTTCAAAAATCAAGAACATGCAAACATACATAAATATTTTGCTTCTAAAAATTTATAAATATAGCTTTTGAAACATTCGAACTCAATTTAAATTTTTTCCGTTTTTATTTGAATTTTCTACTATAAATCAGCTGTTTTGTTTATTTTCGAAGTAGAATGTAAGAATAAATGTTCAAAAAGAATAATAAAAATTATAAATGCATAGCGATTATTTGAAGAAAGACAAGGACAGAAGATCAATATGAATTATAATTGTATGAATGTTTTTTTTTTTTTTTGTAATGATGAATTATTTTTGTTTACTTTTTTTTTCACTTTTACCTTGGTTTCAAATATTTTATCAATTTATTTAAAATAATTATATGAAAAATAAAAATTATTTGAGGATCGCCTAGAAAATTATTTTTAGAAAACTAAAATATTTAATGTTATATTTTACAAACGTTTTTTTCATACAGCAAATAATTTTTCCCATAGTTTTTTTTACTTATTACGGATTTTTCTTTTGAAATTGTATTTTTCTTAAAAAATTTCATTTTTATTGTTTTTTTTTTTTTTGAATACGCTAATGCACATTATAGTCTGAATTTTAAAAGTTGAGGTTTTTTCGCGCATGTTTTACATGTCTTTGTGATCTTTTTTGTGTAGATATACGAAAGAAGAAACGTGTTACAACAACAAAAACGCATATGTGTAAGTATCTTTTTTTCTGCGCATGTTTTTCTAGTATAATACGAAACCTCAACTCTTAAAATTCTGACTATAGCTGACTTTTGTTTATTTTCGAAGTAGATAACAAAAGTAGGAAGGATTAAGAAAATACGCAAAAAGAATAATACAAATTATAAACGCATATCGATCATTTGAAGATAGACAAAGACAGAAGATCAATATGAATTATAATTGTATGAATGCTTTTGAAATAATGTTTTTTCTTTTTTTTAAATTTTTTTTTTACTTTAATTTTACTTAAATATAGATACAGTATAAGCTCAGTAATTTGAACCTCTTTATTTTCAACGCCTAAATTTCTAAAATTAGCTAATAATGTTATGTAATTTTGTAAAGGGGTTTTTTCTGATTTATACTTTTCGAAATAGGATGAAATAAAAAACAAGTTAAATATGTACATATTACCTGATTTAAAATTCACTTTATAATCGTCATAATCAATTTTGTAATTATTTTTTTAAAAATATAAATGAATTTATTACAACACTATTTTGTATTTTTGTTTAAAATAGTGTTGAAAGTGTAAATTGGTTCCTGTGCAATATTTTTAACTGTTCTAAAATTTTAACAAGGTCAGTTTAAATTAGTTCAAATTATCGAGTTTACACTGTTAGGTATAATTTCTACTTATTTTCTATTGAATGAATAGTTTTATGAAATGTTATTCTGGTCGTGCTTCAAAATACCTACATGGCATAAAAATGTTATTTGGTAACAATAAAATCTTTTTTATTTCACTTTAAATTTTTTTTAAATATTTTACAAATTTCATGTACGTAAAATAATTTGTATGGAAAATTTATCAGGTAGTTCTGGGATTGCCTGATCGTATACAAATGTATACATTCGGACTTTGAGTCTTAATTTAAATATGATCCCTTCGAGCTAAAAAAATTTGAAACTTCACCAATTCCTCCTCACTATACACCCCAATTTTCAAAGTCCTAGCTCAAAATTGGTAGAACAAAATATTTCTTTTTATGCAAAAACACGAATTTGGTCGTGCTATACAAATGTATACCATACATTTTATATGGAAATTTTGAAAATTTTTTTTCAAAAACCGATATCTCAGCATCCCGTGGACCTAAAACCGTAATAGTTTTTGATTCTGAGGATGCTGAGATACAGACCTTCAAAGTCAAATTTAGGTCGTAATTATGTTTGAATTTGTAAATGTATGAAAATTAACCGTTTTTCACCGTTTTGCACTTTAATTCGAAAAGTAAAAATAGTACAAAGAAATCGCCTAGGGTGATCACAGAAGACTCTTCAATAAATATTAGGGTAAAAAAATTTTTACGTACATGAAATTTGTAAAATATTTTTAAAAAAATTTAAAGTCAAATAAAAAAGATTTTATTGTTACCAAATAACTAAAAACCTTGAAATATGACAAAAAAGAAAAAAAAATCATCATGCGAATGAATGAATTATCATTATTTAATAAGAACTATAAAATGCAATATGAAAATGAACAAGAAGCAGTATATTTTAAAAAACATGAAAATTAAAAATATTTTTTCATTTCTCACATATCACAAAAAAACGTGATAATTAATATCATCAACAATAATTTTACACAATTGTATTATTATATTTTTGTTTTTCGAAACAAAATATAAATATCCAAAAATGTATACAATAAGAATCAAAACAAAATTTAAAAATACCATATGGTATACAAAAACAAATAAAGCATTTATAATGAATATTATAATTATGGGCGTGTTTTTCATTATTCTTTATTTCTTCAATTTACTTTACATGCTTCTTCTTTTCACATTTCTCCTCTTGAAATCTTATACAGCCAATCATATCATGAGCTTATTCGAAGCAAAATTATTCCCCTTTTTACATTTTTTTTGCAAACATACAGACATGAAAATTCAAAAATTTGAATTTAATGGCTACAATAAACCTCTATTTTACTTGATGCTTTTTGTATATGAAGAAGATGATATTACATAAGTGTTAAGTATATTACGTTCTATTACGTAATATCTATACAACATTAATATGACAGTTTTATCTAATATAGAAGATACACAGAAAAATTGTTCAATATTATAATGTGAATACTGTAATATACTGCCTGTGTATCTAGACTATAAGTATTTAAAAAAAAAAATAATAAAATGAAAATAATAATAGTAGACAAATTTGAATTTCGACACTTATTTAGTTACAACTTGAAAATCATAGAACGCTCTGAATTTGCATATAAAATTCAAACCAGAAAATATTTTCAAGTTTCTTTATATGCATATTCAGAGCATTCTATGATTTTCAAGTTGTAACTAAATAAATGTCGAAGTTAAAATTTGTCTATTAGTAAAGCCCAATGAAGATGAATAATTGATGCCTTTTCAATTATTCTAGAACATATTTTGGGTTTTCGTTGTTTTTAAAATTTCTTTTTAAAAGGCTTTTATCTGGTGTCCAATTATGACAAGAAGATTGATTTGAATTTAAAAAATCTTTTACACTTAACAATGCTGACGTTGTTTCAAGATTCAAACGATTTCTTGTTGATGTTTTAATAAGTTTGTGTTGCGAAAATATTCTTTCAACAGCTGCTGTAGAATGTGGCAATGTTAACAGACCATTTATAATTTTACACAAGTTTTCGAACACTTTATCTCCAAGGCTATTTGTGCAACTTTCAACTTTGCTCCAAAACTCTTCAAGTGGTAAATTTTGAAATCTTTTTATTGATTATTTCTTCATTAACATTATTAAAGATTTTTAAAAGTGGAAGAATAGATTGTAGTTCTCCAGAAACAGCTTTTTCTGGAGATAAATATTGTAATGTACTTAGAAAATTATCCTTGAAATTAATTCTCTGCACCATTTCTTTGCAAAATGTTTTATAAAAATTGATACAATGCTTTTTAAATGTAAAAATTATTTCATTTTCAGTACACTAATCTGAAATATACTTTTCAACATATACTCCACAGTAAATCTCATTCAATGACAGCAAATTTTCATCTACAGAAATATCTATATCAATTATGTTTTCTGCTTTGTTTATAACGTTTATTTTCACAAAATTTCTTATCATAAATTGAAGCAAAAATTTTGATTTAATTATTATTAGGTGATTTTTTGTTTCAGTGCTTTGAAATTCCTTGTTTATAGAATTTATTGTTTTTAAAATGTAGGAAAGAAAGTAAAAATATAATTTTGTACTTGGTTTATTAAAGCACGAAGGAATAAATTCAGATCTTGTTGGTATTGAAGATTTAATTTCAAAGGCAATCAATGTGAAATAATGAGTAAGTGGACTCCACTGCTCTAAAATTCGATTCACAGCTTCCTAAAAATTTAAATACAAAAAAATTAATAAAATATTGAAAAATTCGAGTATTTTATATAATATACTTCAAGCGATAGCCAACGAGTCGATGATACATTTAAAATAACGTTATCCGGTGCACCAAAATTTTCCTGAAACTCCAAGAAGTCTTTTCTACGAGAAGAGCTGTTCGCAAAGTGGAATTTAATGGTTGCTTTTAATTCAAAAATTTCTTTTGGAATTTCATCTGCAGCCTGTTTTGCACATAAGTTTAGAATATGGCACACACAACCTTGTACAAATAAGTCAGGGCAAATTTATTTTCTCTTCTTTTCGAAAAAGTGCTTTATGGCGTTGAAAATATTTTCAGCAGTATCACTATGAAGCTCTACGAGTCCTAAAAATCGATCTCTTATTACATTATGTTGTTTCACACGAACTAAAATAGCAAGGCCTTTCTTTATGGTGATATCGGTACATTCAGCTATTAGAAGTGAAAAGTAATTTTTGTCCATTATTTCACGTAAATTATTAACATTTTCCACAGCAACTATCTCAGTGACATACTTTGTGGCTTTTTTTCTGTTAAATTCCATATTTTTCACAATTATAGAATCTTTGACAATGTTTCTTATCATTTTTAACAAGTGATCACCGATAGAAAATGATAAGTTGTGTTCAGCCAGAAAAGCAGTCAAAATGAGTTCACCTGCTTTAGCATTACCTGATATGATGTCCAGTCGTTGATGTTCTACGAATTTGTCCATGACCAAAAGTTGTTTTGCTTCGCGTACCTTTCCTTTGTGTTGAGAAGAATCAGCGTGACGTTTAATATGCCAGTAATTTCCTTTAATAATCGTGTTACACAATTTACATTTTTTTCGTTCTAGTACATTTTCGTCTTTAACGAGCCAACCTTTAAAATCTTCAATGGTCAGCCAGTCTTCTTTGAATTTCCTTAATTTTTTACCTTTCAATTTTTGTGCACTTTTACGAAACAATAGTTTTTATTTTTCCAATTTTTTTTATAGTATTATTTATTATAATACTACAAGACAAGATACTTACACTATGCCACTATTTCCAGTAATAGTTTGAACATTTTCTTCAACTTCCATCACATTTTTTTCCATGGCAGTTACCGCATCCTCATCGGAAGAGTTGCACGCAGAATCAGGAGCCTCTTTTTGAGAATTTTTCTCACTTTGATTGAAATATTTTAAAACTCTGATACACAGAATATAATTAATATTATATTGATACAACACAATTAAAATAAATAATACTTACAACATTTTTTTTTTATTGAAATGAACAAAGAAAAAACCTACTTCAGCAAAGCAAAAAAAAAAACCAAAAAAAAAAAAAAAAGAAATGGTTGTCAGCGTCAAACTGTCAACAGTGTCAACTATTAATTCAAATTTAAGGTTCAGAGCTCTGGTAATTTGAATTTTATTTTAATGAGCAAAATTAAAAGTTGCCACATACACAATGTAAAAAGTGCCAAAACAGTGAAGCTTGTGCCAAAAGTGCCAAGTAAGACAGAATGTACCAAAAATGGCACTATTGTGCCACATTTCCCAACACTGGTTCAGGGTTTTAAATTATTCGATTTTAAATTATATGAAGAGACTCAATTTAATATTTGTAGTTTTACCGCTGCAAATTCAATATTTTGAAGTTTTTTTATTTTGCCTTTATTATTTTTGTATTATTTTCAAAATGTAAAATGACGCAATCTTAAGCTTTTTGTTAATAATTTATTTTATTAATTAAGAAAAAAAAACAATTTTTTCAATTTTAAAACGTCTGATTTATTCGGCGATCAAAATAAAAGTGATTACAGAGAAAATTATACAAAATAATTCTTTTACAAAAATTTGAAAAAAATGATTCTAATAGACATTGCGTAAGCAAAATTTTCTAATTCATGTTGTGCGTAAAAATTGCATTCGTGAGAAAGCAAGCTGGCATTTTGTTATATTATAATAAGGTTTATGGGAAAGAATGTTGTTAACTTATCCCTTTGTGATGCAGTAAATAAATAAATATTGATATTACAGATTTTTCTTATTATTATTATTATAATTATTAAGTTTCCCTGTCTTTTTCAGGTTTTCTCTAAATCTTAAAAAAAAGCGGAAAAATTTAAAATCACTGAAAACTAAGAAAGTGTTTTACAACTACATATACATATGCATACTAATATGTGTAAATATGTATGTACATATGTACTATATATGTAGTATTATCAAAATTTTCATTACATGTAATACTTGCTATATTTCCAATGTGATACAGAAAATATACATATATGTGTGTAAATATTTTGGAAACTATATTCAAATTTGTTTTTTCATATATGTATCTAGTATGTAGGGTAGGTAGGGGGACATTCGGCGCCTAATTTTTGTAGTATAATATTTTGATATTTTTTGTATAAACAAGCAGAACGAGTACCATTTCTGCATAATGAAAATATAAATTATTATACAAGTGGAGCAAAATTCATTTACATGTTATGGATTTTGAGAAATTGAGTGTCTTTTCATGATCACACCTTTGATGAATCTCCCCCTTGGTAGGGATTGTTTTGACATATGTTTGGGGGACATTCAACAACATATATGTAGAAGAATGTCTTCTATAATGGGTTTGAAGAAGAATTTTGAGCACATTTTTTTTCTGCAGAAAGTTTACATTATAGTTGTTAGGCCTTGTTGTTGTTAGGGTTTGGTTCACACACAAATTTAATAAGAACAAAATCACCTTTTTCAAAATTTTTGTCATCATATGATGAAAGAAGAGGAGTCTGAGCTGTTTCGTTTACATCAAATTCATTCTTTTCCTCATCCATTGGACCGGTGGATTTATCACTATCTGCTAAACTATAAACATCGGAACAACTAGTAGTAGAATCCTTTCTTTTCTGTTTTTATCGTTTCTGTTTTTTTTTTCAACCATTTCGTCTTTTTCTGGAGTATCTGTATAAATTGTAGATTTTCCTCCTTTTCTTGACTTTTTAGCCTTTTTTTAAGTACAGGGTAGGGACGAACTTGATGTGGAGAAACATAGGCAACTGATAATTGATTATCTGTTGGTGGCGAAAATAAGTGTGCTTGACATGGAATCTGTGATTGAGAATGTTCTTCATTCAATTTATACATATTTTCTTCTTCATTTATTTCAGTGGCGAAATCCCTGTCAGAAAATATCTAATTATTAAAAGGAAAAATGCCTGACGACGAAAATCCTTCTGTAATGTTTTCGCCTGTAAATGCACGTAAAAAGGACGAATTTGTTAGCTGGGCAATTTCGTGAACAGAAACTATTTTCCCTGGATTGGTTACTAAATATTAATTGAATGCTGTCCTGCAAAATGATTTAAATGGACCGCAAACCGACAGATCAAGTGATTGAAGACGATGGGATGAATGGAGAGGAAACGATAAGAGCACTATACCGTTTTCTCTGCAGAAAATGATAGATTCAATGGCTTTTATGATTATCCAGTAGAACTAAAATTTTTTTCTCTATTGAGCAGCTGGTATTATTTTTAATGTGTTTTAATACGTCGAAAAAAAGTTCAGAATCCATCCGTCCACTTTTAGAAGGCAAAGCCAAACTTCCTGTTACAGATCCAGACAAAAATTTTTCCAAATTTCTTTGTCGCGGAAAAATATAGACGGGAGGAAGGTAATTGCCAGAAGCGTTAATAATTCCAAACATTGTTAGTAAAGTTCCACGTTCTGCAGGTACAATTTGATTTACAGTGCGTTTTCCTTTATCCGCGAGGACCTTTAAAAATAAAAACATATTGTTGTAGTAGGTATTATCTCTCATTTTAATGCTAAGTTTCTAAATAAAAGCTAACCTTAGGTGCCTGAAGAACTGTGTGTATTCCTGTTTCATCTAAATTGTAGATGTCTTTTGCGTCAAAGGAAAATTTTTCGTAAACTTTCTGTAAATTTTCAAAAAACTGTGACACAGCGTTTTTATTAAAACCTGTTACACGTAAAAGACTTGTGCTTTCAGGCTTCCTGAGACTTATTGTTGGATTTCGTCTTCTAAAACCTTGGAGCCAGTCAATTCCAGCTTCACTATGTTCGCTCCAAGAAGAAGGGTGTTTAATATGGTTAACTTTTGCGAATTGGTATGCAAATTTCCTTGTTATTTGACAGGTTAGACCATATTGTAACTCAGAACATTTTTTTATGCATTTTTCGAGTTCAACCTCTTGTTTATTGGTGAAAATTTGATTTGAACTATATTTCGATATAAACTTGAATTGGTGTTGCTTCTTAATTCTGGTTAAAATTGTGGTTCGTTTTAAATTGTATTTTGTGGCGGCAGATGATGGTGTTTCTCTTCCAGCCTTGACATCGTCCATAGCTTTTTCCATAGTTTCTTCTTATATTTTGTTTCTGTTTGTTTTTGCGATGTATTTCCTTGGCATTTTGGCTGAAAAATAGGTAAAACTTGACACATTTTTGTTGAAATTGAAAACTCGGGGTGGTTTTGACATTGTCTAATGTGCCTCTTACGTATATGTCGACTGTACCTCACAAGCCCTTTGCAAGTTAATTTTAAATTTTTTTCACAAATATTGTTGCAAGTTCAATTTTTAGAATATTATACAAAAAAAAAAAACACTTTTATAATGACAAATAACAAAAGAAAGAAAAAAAAAGTTGATCTTAGAGAACTTTTGAAGCAAAACTTACCAGCTCAAAGTACAGTACTGGGTACACTAAAAACACTTTTACGTCTACTTACTTTCACAGCTAACGGAGAACTAAATAAAAACAAAGATGTATTCTGCTAGTGAGTATTGCCAATTGAAAAATCTTGGAGAAGTGGACACTTTTTTAAAATTTCTTAAGAAGAAATATTTTTGGAAATTATTTTGGAAATTAAAAATTTTCACTGCCTAGCACTTTTTAAAATTGATATAAAAAATTGTTTTTGGAAAATATTTTAAATTTAAAAATTCTAACTTCCTATCACCTTTTTCAAATTTACTTATGGGAAATATTGTTTAATATATGTTATATGTATATATGTATGTATATGTATGTATATATGTATTTATTAGTATATGCCCATATGTGTATATATTTTTTTTTTGAAAACTCTCTTTGTCTTAAAAAAAATAAGTGTGAATTTTTTAAAATTGATAGTTTCAAGTAACAATTTCAAATATGCTGAGATAAACTTATAAGTGTATAATTTATTGAAAAATATTAAAATGAAATAACAATCACCTTGGTATGTATGTACATACCTATATATACATACTATATGTACATATGATACTTCATAAAATGCGTCAGGTACATTCATGAAAAAAATATTTTCGTTTAGGTATGTACAATGTACATGCTTGAAAAATATATAAAATTTCACTGATTCATATATATTTCTTGGTTATTATGTATTATAGTACATATAATTCAAAATATTAAAATAGAATAAAGCAAAAAGATTCAGGACAGCTTTTTCAATAAATCAATTTTAAAACAAGAGAATTCTTAAATCATAAATTAAAAATAGAAAATCTATCACTTAACAATTATGTATATATTTAAAGTAATAAACCTTTATTGAAATTTTGAAAAAAAATCTCCATATTTAATATACGGACTCATATGTTCTTTTATTATTATTTGGTCAAAAAACGATGTTAAAAAAATTATGACATCTGAAAAATTTTAATTCTTTATTATTAATATGAAAAAAATGTTAACTAGTTGTTTCAAAAATATTCATATACAAAAACATAAGATTAATTTGTATTGGAAAAATTGATATATTTTATTTCATGTATAACCAAGAAAAAGTCATTCAAAAAAATATCATCTGAAAAAATAAATAAATTTATATAAAAAACCAGTAGATAGAAGAACATCTACTTCTGATTTTGTTTTGTTGTGAAACATTTATAGAATATCCTGGTCAATTTTCAATTTTCTTTTGCCTTGAGAACATACTTCTCTAACACTCGTTTCTATGTTATGACATTTTCGTCGAAAATCCATTTTAAAATTTAAATATGTCTGAACCTTGTGATTTCATTGATTTAAATTTTTGCACAGTATTTTCTACAGAACTTTTTTTGACACCAAAAAGATCCCTGCAACAGTGCGCGAGTTACAGGTTACCAAACATAAAACTCACGCAAAAAATTTTAACGTAACAAAATGTTACATTTTTGCTCCCTTGGAAAAGTATGTTCCCGTGGGGTCTTATCATCCCGTAAATCAAACACTAATGTTTTTTTTTATATTGAAATCTTTATTGAAGTGTTCTCTTCAGTGTTGTTTTTATTGAAGTCTTATATTATTTCTAGTTTTTGAGATAAAATGGAAAACAAGGTTAAAAATGTTGAACGTCTTTATGAAAACGTCATTAAAAAAAAAATATCAATAGTAAAAATAACATATACAGTGCTGTGAATAAGTATAGGGATTTACAAAATTATCAGTTTTTTTCATATTTATATTAATTAAACTGTAATAATTTTTATTTTTGTATATTGTCTTACCCTAACAACGAATTTACAAAAAAAAATCCTAACTATAGATAACGGTACTTGAGATAAAAATGGTTTTTGCATATTTGTGCTGTTTTGACCTGTGAATAAGTATAGGGATTTAATTAGTTTTCTGAAAAAAAACTTTATAAAGTCAAATAAAATACCAACTTTTGGATTTTTTAGCTTTAATAATTAGTTTTTCTTCCTTTCTTATTGATTATTTCTACAAGACGACGTGGCATGCTGTCTACTAAGCTCTAGAGGGTTTCAGCTAAAAATTTTTCGTCCACCAATTAAAGCTGTATCAGATTTATGAATTCCCATAAATGCAGCCCAAATCATCAAAGGTCCTCAACCTAATGCTCTCTTTGACAAAATTTTAGCTGAAACCCTCTAGAGCTTAGTAGACAGCATGCCACGTCGTCTGTAGAAATAATCAATAAGAAAGGAAGAAAAACTAATTATTAAAGCTAAAATATCCAAAAGTTGGTATTTTATTTGACTTTATAAAGTTTTTTTTCAGAAAACTAATTAAATCCCTATACTTATTCACAGGTCAAAACAGCACAAATATGCAAAAACCATTTTTATCTCAAGTACCGTTATCTATAGTTAGGATTTTTTTTTGTAAATTCGTTGTTAGGGTAAGACAATATACAAAAATAAAAATTATTACAGTTTAATTAATATAAATATGGACAAAATTGAAAATTTTGTAAATCCCTATACTTATTCACAGAACTGTACATATGTTCATTCATTTCATTAAATACTATAAATTCATACACAATTTATAAAACGTATGAACCAAAAAAAAATATATAAGCCTATAGAGAAAAGGTTATAGTTACAGGGCTATAGACTGACTCGGAAGATCTCTTATCCTAATTATAGCATGCTAAATTACATTATACAGTTATTAATTTTACATGAATACTTTTTTTTTCATACTTATTAATTGTACGATATAAATGGCTAATTCTAATAAAAGGTCAACCCATATGTCATATTTTAGATATCATTTTTGCAAAATCTACATAAATACAATTAAAGTAGATATTTCAAAATATTTATTTTCAGTTATAAAATAATATTCATTTTATTCTTTAAATATTTTTTGAAATAGTTTAAAATAATCGAAAATTCTCAATAAAAATCCATATTGACTTTGAAGGATGTATGTGGCCAACAGTTTTGTAAATTCAGTTTAAAATTTTTAAAATTACAATTTTTCTAAATTAATTAATGGAATTTCAAACTATTACTTATGGAACTAATTTATAAAAACCATTTGAATTTACGGCTTGAAGCTTCGAAGAAATTTAGAATTTTTATCAAGTAGTCAATTTGGTCTAATTTCTTCAGTGTACGGACTTTATTCTTTTATATCTTTTTTGATTAAAAGACTTTTGACCCAAGACTTTTGGTAATTATTCACAAGGACTTCTACTTTAAAATAATTACAAAAGTTTTTAAAATTAAAGGAATGTTATTGAGTTATAACTCGTTTTTTATCTTCAAACTGTATGTCGCCAATTTTAGAATTAGCCAAATATATAATACATAAATCCACTAATACGTTAAAATTGAAGTAGGTACATTATACATATTAATCTTATTCTTATATGTATAATGTACATATATGTAATATATCGCTTAATAAAATAATATATCTCAACTTCTTTTTATATATTTCATTATGCCTAAGCCTACACTATCTCATTTGTTTGTAAAATTTTTTTTGATAACGTACATACATACATATATCTGTAAAATATGATGTATGTATTTCTTATTATGAAATAAAGTAATTATAAAAACAAATTTGTATTTACACGGAATAAATAAAATTAAACTCACATATTCGTCTTTATTCTCTTCCTTTTGTTTTTTAATTATAAAAAGACGTCATTGATAGCTTGACTCAAATTTTATAATTTTAAACTAAAAATAGTAATTACTTGGGTTGACATTTTCCTCCTACATTTGAATTGCATCGAACTAAAAAGGAGCAGCGGTGAATTTTAGCCGTTTAATTTGTTTTTCACTCATTGTTTTATTCTTTCTATTTAAAGTGTTAATGTGAAAACAAAAGCAAATGTGATTACTTAAATATAATGATCATTGGTGTGTAGAATAGGTATAAATACAAATTTTCATCATAAAAAATAGAGCTAATAATTAAAATATTACATTTTGAATATCATCCACAGTGGTCTTAACTATCGTAGAAACTGTTACAAATTTTCAGTTTTTTGCCAAATACAATGATTTTATTCCTGAGTGTACGTAACAATAAAGATTAGGAGATTTTAAAGTCAGGCACTAATAAGTAGTACATTATTTTCACTATTCAAAGTTCGTATTGCGTACAGGCAGTACAGTACCCGCGATGTGTTTCTGATAATTTCACATATAATTGTTTGTAGGAAATTCTAAAAAATTTATCTCTGTCAACCCTAAAAAAGGTACTTTTTAAATTTTAACATACAGTGACCGAAATTCAATTAGATCTACCTTCTTTTTCTTCGTTTTAAAACAAATCGTTACCTGGTTTTTTGAAAGGATTATTTGTTTAGACAGATGTTAGTGCCATATGGCTAATTAATTGCAAAAATTCCCATTTTAAAAATTTCAAGGAGTGGTAATTAGTAAAAACTGGTTTTTCAAGCATATAAAATACGAAATTCAATTAGATCCACCATTAGAAAATTATTTTAATAGGTACATATATTAATAGCTTAAGAATTATAATTATTTTAAAGAAGATTATAATAAAACTAATATTTTGTTGTTGATCCCTTTTTTCTTATAACCTCTATTAACCTATTATTCATACTTAAAACTAAATTCTTTAGTGTAGACTGCTCAATATCGGTCCAAGCTTCCTTAATTGCATTTTTCAACTCATTTATAGTGTTATATTGTTTTTTTTCCACCGTAAACTGCCCTGGCTAAAATTCCCCATAAGTTCTCGATGGGATTCAAATCAGGAGATAGTGCTGGCCAGTCGAGAACTTTAATTTTTCTCTCTGAAAACCATGTTATTACTGGAGATCCCTTATGAATGGCTGCATTATCTTGCTGAAAAATCCATCTTCTTGTTGGTTGCTGCTCTCCAAAGTCAATAAGAACTTCATCTAGTAATTCAACATATTTTTCACTTGTCATTTTCGTGGAAATCCAACATAATGGCGTCCTACCGTAAAACGAAAATGCGGCCCAAACCATTACAGTACCTCCTCCAAAGTTTCGGCTCATACATACATCTTTCTGCTTTCTCAAATCATGCCAATAGAATTTAAAACCATCGGGACCATCAACAATAAACTTTTTTTCATCTGAAAAAATCACATTTTTCCATTTGTTACCAAACGTGATGCACTTTTCAAGCCGCTTTGTCTTGTGATGATCCTTTAAAGCTGGTTTCTTTGCACATTTCTCCCATTTAAAGTGTTCAGAGGATGACAAAATTTGTTGTACTCGACGAATAGAAATATTTAAGTCCAGTGCTGATCGTATTTGTGATGTTGTCATATTTTCTTAGCTTGCGAGCCTGAAAATGTCTTTTTTGTCCTTTTTCGAGATCTTCTGGTTTCCTCTTGAATGATAATTTTGCCCATAATTTTCCTTATTTTTAACAAAATTATTTATGCACTTATGTGATCGCCCTACTTTTTTTGCAATTTGTCTATTAGAAAGCCCCACATCTTTATAGGCTTCAATTTTTGCACGTTCTTTCAGAAGTAAGGATATTACGCTTACCCATTGCTATACAGCATAAAACTTTGAAAAAAATTTGAAATCAAATAAGACTTATAATATCAATTTAAACAACTACACCAAAATTTAATAAAATTTTCAACGTTATTTGTAACTATAATACTTTTAAAGTGAGTGGATCTAATTGAATTTCGTATTTTATATGCTTGAAAAACCAGTTTTTACTAATTACCACTCCTTGAAATTTTTAAAATGGGAATTTTTGCAATTAATTAGCCATATGGCACTAACATCTGTCTAAACAAATAATCCTTTCAAAAAACCAGGTAACGATTTGTTTTAAAACGAAGAAAAAGAAGGTCGATCTAATTGAATTTCGGTCACTGTATGTTAACAGGATATTTCAAACTATGCAGAAATCATTTAAACTTTTTTTTTTCACATACAAATTTTAAAAAGGAAATTTCTGTACGAATTTCACTTTTCTGTATACTCGTATTTATATTTGTTAAAAAACTAACATAAATTGAAAATACCCTTTATTCACACCATCATCCTTAAAAAAGTATTGAAGTTGATCTTACATCTTGATCACTTTCTTAAAATATCTAAAAATAACTCCATTGTATCAACAAACATGAAAAAATTTCTTTTGAAAACAAAAAAAAATTAACTTCACATTTGTAATTGCAACCTAATGATATAAAAAAATTGACGGAACAACATTTAAAAAATTATTCTACGTCAAGTGTCATAATTCTGACTTACAAGTATGTATAGTATAAGAAAAAATGGAAAAAGTAATGTGATGTGATTAATATCGATTCAATACTTGAATTATTAAAAACTCAAAATGTTGTCAAGCTGTTACATTTTCGAAATATTTTTGATAATTAAAAATTTGAAACATACATAAGCAAAAACAGCTAAATTGGCACCGCTGAATCTGGTAACTCTGATTTGGTTTGTACTCAAAGAGAATTGAAATAAAAATTATAGAACATATTTCAGTTCTTTTTGTATAGCTATGTACATTACGTATGTCAAAGTGATAACTGTTATTGTTCGTTGCTCTGTAAGCTGTAGTTCTTTATTCTTGAATTTAATTAACGCACTTCAATTTTTCATTATCCATTTCTATGTTTTATTTAAGTTAAAGAAATTAGTGGCGGTAGCTTTAGTTTTGACTTTTCGCATGTGATTATTCGAATAAAAATATACATATGTATATGTAAGTAATTCAATTATATTGCGATGTTTTAAAATATAATTAATTCAGAAAAGTGTAGTGAATTTGACACTGGAAAGCAAATCGTTAATTTGTGTTAAAAGTATAATTTGTTTCATATTAATTACATATTTTTGAAAATCTTATTAATCAGAGTCAAAAATAAACTACAAAGTTGACAGTGGTATCATAATTGTGAACAGTTTACACGTTCACACAAATCAACTGCGCCTACTTCTCTGTAACTAGGAAAAATAAAGGTAAGTGAAGAAGGTGTTTTTGGACTTAAAAAAGGATTTTAAATGTGAGTAAATTTTTCTTCTTTTTTTATCTAAAATTAATTTTTTCTCGAAATTGAAAAATTTTGTTATATCAGTTGGTTATATAAGAATGGTATACAAAAATGTATCCACGTCGATTTTAATCATTATTTCAAACATAGCCTTATTTCAGCTATATCATTGAAACTTTATGAATTCCTCCACTGAAGGATTCCACGTAACCACATTTTTTTTTCAAAGTCCTAGCTGAAAATCACTAGAAGTGAATATCCATTTTTTATAAGAAAACTCAAATACGGCAGATGGTATCGTATCGTTATGTACTACTTATATACATATGTTCTACCTATATGATTTATTTTTTCGTTGATGCCAGCAACCAGAAACTAATATTTTAACACTCAAAAGTTTGTTTTTTTTTCTTTTTTCAAAATTGTCTTATAGGTGATTCTGTTTGAATTATATAAATTTTGCATATACATACATACATATATATAGGTAGTTCGTAAATTATATTCAAATATCAATTTCTCATTTTCTGATAATATTCTATTAATTTGAACTCTTTTACTCATGCACATATAATTTATATTTCATCACTGATAAGAGTGTATGGGCGTTATTTCCGGGATACATATCGCTCTAAAAAGAATTTTTACACTGATTTTTTTTCTTCTCAGTCATTTTATCTTTTTTAACGAGATTATGTTTTTACATATGTATATGTATGTATGTACTACATGAATATGAAGGTACATGCATAATTTTAGTTTTTTAATACATGTCATCTCTATTTTGTTTTTTAAATTTTATTTTTATAAAATGTTAACTTAACTTGAGTAGTTATCCATCAAACAATCCGTAATATTTTTGTTGCTCTACTCTATATCGAAATTTAAATAACTGTGTGAGGCTTTAAAATGGAACCTTTGAATATGAAAATTTGGAATGTTATCTTCAACGTGTCAGATGATCCTATTTTCCAACTTGTTTTTTTCTTTTTTAAAATAAGAACTCATGTCGATATACATATGATTAACCCTATAAATAGCAAAATACATGAGAGAGCGTTAAAGAAAATGAGAATTTTCCATTCATTTATAAAATGGATAAACATATAAAATCCAACAATTGAGTAAATATTTAAAAAATCTCTAAAGCTAAAAATATTTTTTTGTACAAACATTGTTGATTTTGTAACGTATTTCTTTTTGTAATTTTGGTAGTTACTGGAATTAAAAAAGAAATTTGCATTTATTAAAATTTTTATAATAAATTAATAAAATTATTATATTCACTCTGAATTCGTATTCCATTCACAACTGTTTTCTATTTCTACTTCACTATACATTGCTGGAAATAATTATAAATTCAATCAACAAAACCTAAATATTGAAGAATCAAACAAGCGCACAGTGGTCCAACGTAGTACAAAAAGCTGGCCAAAATTCAAATTTTTAAAGATAACACTGTTTGAAGAGTAAAGTGTTAATTGCTACCCTATTAGAAATTAGTGATGATTATTTTAAAATTTGAAAAAATATAATAATTCTACTTACCAGCAATATCTATAAATCCAAGAAATATTGTAATTCAATAATTTTTTAAATATTTTTTCACTAAAATATTCACTTTGTCTTCACTTTTTAACAACTTTTTCATAAATAAAAATAGTTCTTAATTTAGTATGCAATCACATTTTATATTTCTTTGAATTATAACTGTAATAATTTACTTTATTTTTACATATATTTGAAGGTAGGTATGTATACTAAAAATTTTGGGGTAATTCCATTATATTGTATTTTTAATATATTAATTATTTTTAAAATGTTTAAAAATTTTTTTGGTTTTTTTTAAGAAACTAAGATACAATACATATAAAATACAATACAGAAAATAAATTGTTTATCTTTATTTTTTTTTCTTAATTTACAGGTTTTAACGATGAAATATTTAATAGAAAATATGTTTTTTCAAATATGATGTAGTTGCAAAGGAGATGCACATAAAAAATGTAAAAGCCTGTACGAATATATTGAAAATTTGTACACCGACGAAGAAAAAACTCTTGACTTGAAGGAACAAATTCAAAAATTCTCAAAATTTAAAAATAAAATGGGATTAATTGTGGACAGACCACGACCAGGAGGTAGTGGTACATCAAATGACGGTAATACAGCACGACGTTTTTCTAATAATATTTCAACTGTATCAGAAATAACTGGGATAGGTGAAAAAATTGTAGAAAAATTTGATGAATATTGTTTTGAAACAGTAAAAATATTTGTTGAAAAATATCCGTGATTTTACATGCCTGTCACCTTCCACAAAGTTCTAATTCATGAATCACGAATAATTTCTTATTTTGTTGTTCCAATTGGTCAACTTTCGGAAGAAGCTCAAGAAGCGAGAAATAAGGATGTAAAATTCTTAATAGAAAAGCGAACAAAGAAATGCTCCAGAATATCAACAAACGAAGATCTCTTCAATGTTTTGCTATTAACATCTGATCCGTATATTAGTTCAATAAGACCTTATCCAAAAAAGCCCTAATCGTCTTTTTCTAAAAATGTTTTAGATCTTTTAGAGTTTCCAGAACCAGAACAAAAGAGTTTTGATGAATTTTATATATCGTCTGATAGTGAATGTAGTATAGATTAGTTATAAGTAAACCTTAAACGTATATTTTGTACACTTTATTGAAAAATCGGAAATATGTTAATAATATTCTCAATAAAACTTTAAAAATACTTTGAAAAATAAACGCCTCTTTATGGAATTGTAAATAAGGAATTTTATCTAGTCTAAGCTTTTTTTTAAGGTTTTATTTTTGCATTTCTGTGGTTTTTATGTTTGTTTAGAAGGTCATATCTCAAAGAAGAGGAAAGCTAGACCTTTAACCCTCCTACGCTGCTCACTTTTACTTTACATTTAAGTCGTTCCGGGTCTAAAAAAACCCATAAAAGTTAGAGCTACGGAAAAATAATAAATTTGAAATAAAAAATAAATTTATTGTTTCTAACATTTACATATTTCACACTGTTTTACATATTTTTTTTTATTTTTTTAAACAATTTGTACATTTTTTAACTATATGGCTTTTACATGTGAAATTGTAGCAATCTGAACAAACACTTGTATGTTTATTGTCTGAGTGTACGCATAAATGACCTCCTCGTTTTTTACCTGCTTTAATTATTTGTGCTTTCCTAACTTTTCAATAAACATTCTTCTTTTTCTAAAGTTATTTTGATACCGATTTGGGTCTACTTTTATGAATAATACATAGAAATTAAAAGCCGAAATGTCTAAAATATTAGCGAAAACAACCACAGGCCAGGGTTTTTCTAGATAAACTTGGATGTTCCATACATAACATGTTGTATTATCGCGGAGTTCCCAAAATTGTATACCGTATTTTGCAGGTTCTTTGGGCATATATTGACGAAAAGGACAATTACCACGAAATGCAACTATGTAACTGTTCGTCGACTGTTACAAATTTGTCAGGATTATAATATAATGGCAATGTTCTTATCCACGTATCCCACAGATTACGAATAGGTGCAAATTTATCACGGCGACGTCTCTGTTCCCTTGTTTCTCAATCGTCAAATCGCAGAACTTTTGAAATTTGCTTGAATCGCTCCAGTAACATTGTAGCTCTATATATGTCGTCCTGTTTCGTGGTGCCACAAACTTTCTGTATTTTCATTATTCGAACGATATACTCCTGCCAAGAGCAAGAGCCCAAGATATGCAAATAACTCGACGTCATCGAGGTTATTCCAGTTTTCTCCAAAAACACGATTTGTTTCAATGCTCGTATTTGCTAAAATTATATTTAGTATTGTTGATGTAAAAAATAATTCATAAGAGCGTTCGTCGCTAATGCGAGACACAGCATACTTTGTAATTCCAGGATTCGTTGATAAGATATTTGCAGCTGACACTCAACCTCGCTGAAATATTTTCACAATTTGGTCAGAATTGTAGCATACTCATATTTATTTGATTCAAATTAGTAACATATAAAAACACAAACACTTGAACAAAAATCTGCCCAAATCATAACACTCCCGCCACCATAATTCATACTCATAAAAACTTGTTATTCTTTTCTTAGATAATGTCAATAGAACTGGAAACCATCTGGCCCGTCCAGATTAAACTTCTTTTCGTCGCTAAATATTACTTTTTTCCACTCATCTTCCCAGGTCATATGATCTCGAAAATGTCAGCCTCACTGTGACTGGAAAATCTAGTGTCGTCCTAATTTGTAAAGCAAATAAATTCTCTCTGCTTGCTAGAGTTACAATTTGTCTTTTTGCCTTATACCTAATTTTTTGTTTGGTGTCGTGTCTTCGATTTTTTCCATAATTTTTACCTAATTTTGAGAAATTATCGATTATAGTTGATCGTCCCAATCTACGAGCGATTTATCTATTTTAGAGGTCAGCCTTCTTATAAGCTTGGATTTTGATTTTCTCCTCATTTGAAAGAATCTTTCCACAAGGCATTTTTGTTTAAATTCTGAAAATTGATTATAACGGTACTGTTAATTAATATTTTATTATTTTTTTATATGAGTTTACTTACCAAAACACAATAACAAAAATTTAAATAATTTCAATTTTATAATAACAATTTTTATATGAATAAATACGGCTGCCTTTATATGAATTTCTACTAAAACGTAACACAAATTACACGTGATCACGTAAATGACAACTAAAAAATGACAACTACCAAGACCATTGGTTCACATCACAATAATGTTCATAAATATATTGGAAAAACAGTACTATGCCTTTATAAGAACTTCCTCTAATGTATATACATATGTCTATAACACCCTGTAATTATTTTACACGAAATTTGAAAATTTTGTTTTTTTGTTCATTTTTAAGTTAAATTCCATTCTAAATACAAAAATTTTATTCAAAATAATGTTTTTTTCCGAAGATATATCATTTTGAAAACAGAATTTGTATCTGTATTTGCCACAGTGCTTTCGATTGTTTCTCCTATAGTTTTTTATCTTTGTTTTTTTTCCTTCGGCTAAAGATTTTCTGAGATTGCACTTGGCATTCTTATAAATAGATTTGAGCTGTTGAACAGTCTTTTTATTCTCAATAATATTTTTATATTTTAAAATTATTTCGAGGATATTATTTTTCTCAAATTTCTTTAAATTTGGGCACTTTTGTGCCATTTTAGAGTTGACAGAACACACTGTGAAATATCAAAATGTTCAATTACTTACATAACTTAATACATATAATATAATGAGTACAATGTACGATACATATAAATACTTAATAAATAATTTGTAAATTTACTTACATTTTTTAAAAAGGAAATCCGCTCGTCACTTGATCGGCTATACACCGTATCAATAACCACTAACTTACAATGAAAATATGTTGTATCGAAATTTCATAAATGTGATAAGTGAAAATCATTTGTTAGGGAGTGTTCAGAAATTTATGCATTTGAAACTTATGTGAACATAGGATTTTAAATTTGAAACCGATTTGATCTTAATTGAAGCTAAAACCAATTCGATCTTAGGACCAGTGTACTACGTATGTGAACATATGGCCCTTAACCCTAGGATAGCCTGATCGACATTGTCAAAGTTTTAGCCGTGCGTACACAAATGTATACCATACATTTTATATGGAAATTGGATCAAAAACCGTAATTCTTTGACCCAGATATTCGTTGAAGTGTCCTCTTTAAAATTATCCACTTATCCTATAACTATCATAGTTTTTGAGGAAAAGGACGCAATACGTAAAAAAACATGTAAAGACACATATTTAACCGTGCGTATACAAATGTATACCATATATCAGTGACGGCTCATGAGATAATCGAATGGTGGGTCTGATTAAATTTTTTAAGGATATTAAACGAGTTTCCACTCCCCCCAGGAGGTATCGTTTTCAGAGCGTTAACCGATGAAGACATCGGTTTCCTCCAAAAGATATTTCGTTCCTAAATTTCATTTTTTCGAATTTATATTAGTATATATTAGGCCTATTAAAGTAATAATAACAACATAAATAATTAAAAAACAAGTGCAAATAACAAGGAACAAAAATATTAAAACAAAAGTAAAAGTAATAAAAAACATAACAAAAGGTACAAAGTATTATAATAATATTCATAATGACTGCGTTATTTACAAATAAACAAAACAAACAAAAAATAAAATAAAAACAAAATGAGACCCGGAATTAATATTTTTTATTTAAATAAATATTCGGCACGTCTATTTTTCTGATGTGCAAATAAATCTATTACTTTTTCATTAAAATTTTCTTCACAAAACCTTTACATATTGACAAAACTGCTAAAGAATTTAAACGGCTTTGGCCCACTGTACTTGCTTTGTACGTTTTAATGTTTTTAATGTACTAAAAATTCTTTCGGATTCTGCTGTAGTAACTGGACTCACTAAAATTATTTCTAAAAGTTTGGTAGTTTTCGTAAAACTAGATTTTAAATTATTATCATGGAAAAAACTAAAAAGTTCCGAAATGTTTGCCGTATCCTGGAAAATTTTATTTGAATATATCACGTTCAATTCATTCTTTAAAATATCGGAATTTAAAAACGAATAGTAATTTTTTAAAATATTTAATTTTTCAACTGGAAAATTCGATAAGAATTGGCGAAATTCCGACGGATTTACTATATTGAAAGCACAAATATGATTAAAATTTTGAAATCGGTCTTTTCTGTTTTCATTCGTGAAATTATTATCGTTTAGTGGATTTCGTATTGAATTAATGGAAGTACAAAATGTTTCCATACTTTTGATAGCAAAAACACCAGTTGTGTTACGAGACTGCAATATATTAAATAAAACATCTACATGAAAAAAATTTTTATAAAACAAATCAAAAAAGAAGAAACTGTTAATCTTCTAAGAGATTTAGAAGCCCGGTTGCTTCTCGAATTGTAATTGAATCCCAAGATTCACATTGAATTAATTCAAAACAATGTGCAAAACATTCCTTGTTTTCATACACCGATTGTACTACAGGCGAATTAAAATTTTAACGAGATTCTATTGTTCTCGGTAAGCCTTTCTTTTTGCACATTTCTATAAGTAAATCTTTTCTTTTCGGAGAACAAGAAAAGAAAGTTGAAAATCCTGATATATTTGGAAAAAAAAAATCGAACTTCCTTAATAGAAGAGGAAGATTGTTTTAAAACTAAATTTAGTATGTGAGCATAACAATGCACAAAGTGTGCATGTGGATAAACATCATTTAAAAGCTTTTGTACACCACCGTTTGCTCCACTCATGACAGCAGCTCCGTCATATGTTTGTGCAATTAATTTAGTTTTTAAATCAAAATCATTAAGAACTTTAGTGATAATATCAACCTTTCCTTAAGCAGTACGATCATGAATATCGTAAAATGAGAGAAAACGTTCAACAGGCACTTTTCCTTTCACATATCTTAATACTATGGCCATTTGTGAGGTACACGATACATCTGTTGTTTCATCGGCCTGAACAGAGACAAAATTTGCTACTTCAATTTCTTTTTTAAATTATTATTATGATAAATTTTGAAAATACAATCTAAAAGTTCGTTTTGGATAGTTTTCGAAGTATTTTGAACAACTTTATTATTTTGTAGATAATCATCCAAAACATTATTAATAGATCTTGTGTAAGATACGAGATCTAAGAATATTCTGCGATTCAAGCTCTCTTCTTTTTAATCGTGTCCTCGAAAACTGAAGTTGTGTCCTTTTTTTATTGAAGTAGCATATCCCGAAATTAAGTTGAGACACTATATTATTAGAGCCAAAAGTTTGAAAATCAATTGCATTTTGTAAATGACAAGAGCTCATTTTATGCTTTTTTATTCTTTGGGAAAAATGCTTCTTTCTCGAAAGACGGTAAATGTCCAAGTAGGTTCGCCTTCGAATAAAAGGCAATAAAAGCAAAATAAAGAATTTTTGGCTTCACTAAAATTTTCTTGTGATCTTTTTATAGGAGGAAAACAGTTATTCACCTGATGCATTCTACAGTATTTCACAGTATAAATACATATGAAATATTCTCTAAATCAATGGTCAATTAGGAAAATAAAAATAATTTTTTTAAAAATTGATTTACTTTTAGTTTTTAAATTGAAGAATAATTGCTTAGTTAAAAGTTGTTAATTTTACATATTTATTTAGAAAGTTTAAGTTAACACTCCTATCATTTCTCGACCGTTTTCGTCAAAATTCGGTTTTCAAAGTTAAATATCTCGGGACCCTGTGGTCCGATTAACTTGAAATTTCTGCACAGATTTAGGCTCGTCATTTTCTACAAAACTCTCTTTGGTACCACCAAAAAGATCCCTACAACAGGACGCGAGTTACAGGGTGCTAAATAAAAAAATCACGCCAATCAATTTTATAAAAATTTAAAAAAAAAATAATTCAATATTTTTGAATTTTAAAAATAAAATATTTTCGTATGAAAAATATGTGACTTTCCAACTTTGAACTCTTATATCTCGGGCTGATTTCACCGATTTGAGTCAAATAAAATTCAATAGGTCAGAAAATAGTCCAAGAATTCAAATGCACTCTTTTTTTGAGGGTCATGGTACGAAATAAGGAGGGCCCCATACAAGTGAAAAAAAAGTTTTTTTTCGAAAAATGACTTGTTTTGTATTTTATCCTATAACTTTTGCCCTAGTAAACGGATCTTAACCGTCCAAAATTTACATAAAATTTCAGCTCCCTAGTCCCACGGGAACATACTTTTATAAGGAGTCAAAATATGTAACATTTTGATACTTAAAATTGATTGGCGTAGGTAAAATTTAAAATTGATAGGAGTGTTAAATATTATATATGGTTTCAATTTTTATTTATTTTTTGTTTATTTTTTTTTTTTTGTGAAACACTGTAAATACAGTCTAACAAGTAGAATTAAGAAAAAAGTTCAAGCAACAATTCAAACTATTTTGTATTGGTAAAAAAGAAGAAATGTGTACTTTATTTGTATGATTACAACATTGGGCAATCAACTAACAGCAACGTGGTATAAACGAATCATACAGTTTGTATATGGAACGGAAGAAAAACGAACATGTATCATTAATACATTTACGTACCTGGTAAAAAATTTCACATATATATTAATTCATCAGAAAATTGTAACAAAATTTATTGAAATTGATTCAAAAAGTTTTTAAAATTAATAAATTGTTTTGAATTAATATTTTCTCATTGTAAAATATGAAATGAATTTCATAAATGGTGTAAAATTGCGAATTTATAATGAAAAAAAAGTATTAATTATAAAAAATAATATAATTATAATAAAATAAATATCATGAATGAATAAAATAATATTAATATCTATTGTTTTTAAAATTCATTACAATTTTTACAAATATAATTTTAAGACGAAAAATTTATAATGAGATCTAAATTTTTTACTATGTAAATCCTATGAGAAAGAAAATATGAGACAAATTTGTGTTGTATTGTTACTTGGTAAGACACAACATTTTCTCAATTTAAGGGCAGAACTGAAATTGCCCCATGAACAAAAATTTCTTCTGAATAAAAATGAATAAAGAGAGAGAATGATTCATACACATGATTCATACATGATTCATATATGAAATAATACTCATTTATAGGGCTATTGTTAAACTGCGCCATTGAATATGATCACTATGATCTTATTGATCATACAAAAAGAATATTATACAAAGAGAATTGAAATATTTTGAACCATATGTATTGTATGTACATACATATACACAGGTATATGCATACATATACATTATATTTCACTTCTCTTTACATATACATACGTACTTGCATCGGTACACATGTGCTTTGAACATTTTACAGCAAATTATTTTTGATTTTTCACTAATTTTTTTTTTTATGTAATTTTAAATTAATTATAATTAATTTTATGCAATTTAAGGTGAACTTCTTTGTAGCGCACTGCCCCATTTGCCCTTAAAGTATAGTCGCGTCTGCCATACATTTCAAAAAGATGTATTCCAGCATCCCGTGGACCAAAAACCGTAATTCTATAAAAAAGGATATTTTGTTCTACCGATTTTCAGCTACGACTTTGAAATTAGGGTGTGTAGTAAGAACCCTCCAATGGAGGAATTGGTGAAGTTTCAAGGTCCTAGCTCAAAGGGATCATATTTAAATTAAGGCTCAAAGTCCGAATGTATACATTTGTATATGATCAGGCAATCCTAGGGTAAATAAAATAAAACACGTTGAAAGGTATAGATTACTAATAAAACTTTATTAAAAATTATTTTCCTTATCCATATACAATTTTCAATCAATTTTCAATTGATAAGCAATACATGTGTGAATAAACAACAACAAAAAATACTTAGTATGTAAAAATAATATTTTAAATTTATGTGCTTACTTTTGCTAAACATACATTCTTGTTTATTTCGTAATATGTATAAATTTATAATAATATGTATTCTATTTTCCAGCGTCTCATTGCACATATAATAGATTGGGGTATAAGTAGCTTAGTACACTTCTATGTATAAAATGAACCCTTCCATGAGACCTGTACTGAAAAAACTTTGTGAACAAAGTGTAGTTACTTTTTTGACCTAAATAAAAATGCACAATTTGCAGAAACGACAATGCATTGAATATGAAATATGTTATACCCATTAGTATGAAGTTACAATGAGCTATGAAATTTAATTAAGTTCAACAAACTATCATAAAATTATGGAATTTAAATTTACTAATAAAATCTTAATAATTAAGTTATTAAATGAGATAATTATAAAATAGTTATTTATTGGCGTGAACAGGCCACACCGATTGATATGTATTGAAAATAAAATTAGCATACTTGAAACACAACGGTAAAATAAGGCAGCAACAGCAATTGTAGTTGAACGATATCTTTTTTTGGAATATTTACAAGCTTTAAAATTCAAAGACTTCTAAAAAAAATTTGAAGTCGCTACTGGTCGTTGGACGCATTTTCAAAATTTAAAAGCGGAAAATTCTAAAAAGTTAGTCCAAACGGCGAAATTACGATCAATCGGGTAACTCTGATTTGGTTTCTACTCCAAGAGAATTGAAATAAAAATTATAGAACATAATACTTCAGTACTCTAATCTCTTTGTACAGCTACATTACGTATGTATGTAATTGCATTAGTAATTGCAACCTAATGATATAAGAAAATTTACGGAACAACATTTAAAAAATTATTCTACGTCAAGTGTCATAATTCTGACTTACAAGTATGTATTTAACTTTTAATAGTATAAGAAAAAATGGAAAAAGTAATGTGATGTGATTAATATCGATTCAATACTTGAATTATTAAAAACTCAAAATGTTGTCAAGCTGTTACATTTTCGAAATATTTTTGATAATTAAAAATTTGAAACATACATAAGCAAAAACAGCTAAATTGGCACCGCTGAATCTGGTAACTCTGATTTGGTTTGTACTCAAAGAGAATTGAAATAAAAATTATAGAACATATTTCAGTTCTTTTTGTATAGCTATGTACATTACGTATGTCAAAGTGATAACTGTTATTGTTCGTTGCTCTGTAAGCTGTAGTTCTTTATTCTTGAATTTAATTAACGCACTTCAATTTTTCATTATCAATTTCTATTTTTTATTTAAGTTAAAGAAATTAGTGGCGGTAGCTTTAGTTTTGACTTTTCGCATGTGATTATTCGAATAAAAATATACATATGTATATGTAAGTAATTCAATTATATTGCGATGTTTTAAAATATAATTAATTCAGAAAAGTGTAGTGAATTTGACACTGGAAAGCAAATCGTTAATTTGTGTTAAAAGTATAATTTGTTTCATATTAATTACATATTTTTGAAAATCTTATTAATCAGAGTCAAAAATAAACTACGAAGTTGACAGTGGTATCATAATTGTGAACAGTTTACACGTTCACACAAATCAACTGCACCTACTTCTCTGTAACTAGGAAAAATAAAGGTAAGTGAAGAAGGTGTTTTTGGACTTAAAAAAGGATTTTAAATGTGAGTAAATTTTTCTTCTTTTTTTATCTAAAATTAATTTTTTCTCGAAATTGAAAAATTTTGTTATATCAGTTGGTTATATAAGAATGGTATACAAAAATGTATCCACGTCGATTTTAATCATTATTTCAAACATAGCCTTATTTCAGCTATATCATTGAAACTTTATGAATTCCTCCACTGAAGGATTCCACGTAACCACATTTTTTTTTCAAAGTCCTAGCTGAAAATCACTAGAAGTGAATATCCATTTTTTATAAGAAAACTCAAATACGGCAGATGGTATCGTATCGTTATGTACTACTTATATACATATGTTCTACCTATATGATTTATTTTTTCGTTGATGCCAGCAACCAGAAACTAATATTTTAACACTCAAAAGTTTGTTTTTTTTTCTTTTTTCAAAATTGTCTTATAGGTGATTCTGTTTGAATTATATAAATTTTGCATATACATACATACATATATATAGGTAGTTCGTAAATTATATTCAAATATCAATTTCTCATTTTCTGATAATATTCTATTAATTTGAACTCTTTTACTCATGCACATATAATTTATATTTCATCACTGATAAGAGTGTATGGGCGTTATTTCCGGGATACATATCGCTCTAAAAAGAATTTTTACACTGATTTTTTTTCTTCTCAGTCATTTTATCTTTTTTAACGAGATTATGTTTTTACATATGTATATGTATGTATGTACTACATGAATATGAAGGTACATGCATAATTTTAGTTTTTTAATACATGTCATCTCTATTTTGTTTTTTAAATTTTATTTTTATAAAATGTTAACTTAACTTGAGTAGTTATCCATCAAACAATCCGTAATATTTTTGTTGCTCTACTCTATATCGAAATTTAAATAACTGTGTGAGGCTTTAAAATGGAACCTTTGAATATGAAAATTTGGAATGTTATCTTCAACGTGTCAGATGATCCTATTTTCCAACTTGTTTTTTTCTTTTTTAAAATAAGAACTCATGTCGATATACATATGATTAACCCTATAAATAGCAAAATACATGAGAGAGCGTTAAAGAAAATGAGAATTTTCCATTCATTTATAAAATGGATAAACATATAAAATCCAACAATTGAGTAAATATTTAAAAAATCTCTAAAGCTAAAAATATTTTTTTGTACAAACATTGTTGATTTTGTAACGTATTTCTTTTTGTAATTTTGGTAGTTACTGGAATTAAAAAAGAAATTTGCATTTATTAAAATTTTTATAATAAATTAATAAAATTATTATATTCACTCTGAATTCGTATTCCATTCACAACTGTTTTCTATTTCTACTTCACTATACATTGCTGGAAATAATTATAAATTCAATCAACAAAACCTAAATATTGAAGAATCAAACAAGCGCACAGTGGTCCAACGTAGTACAAAAAGCTGGCCAAAATTCAAATTTTTAAAGATAACACTGTTTGAAGAGTAAAGTGTTAATTGCTACCCTATTAGAAATTAGTGATGATTATTTTAAAATTTGAAAAAATATAATAATTCTACTTACCAGCAATATCTATAAATCCAAGAAATATTGTAATTCAATAATTTTTTTAAATATTTTTTCACTAAAATATTCACTTTGTCTTCACTTTTTAACAACTTTTTCATAAATAAAAATAGTTCTTAATTTAGTATGCAATCACATTTTATATTTCTTTGAATTATAACTGTAATAATTTACTTTATACAGGGTGCTTTGTTTGAATATTAAATGATTAAAAATATTCGTATTTTCATCGTTTATTTACTATTCAGACAAAACACCCTGCATATATTTACAGCAAAAAAAAAAAACACAATAAAAATTCTACTGAGTACTCATGTTAAACTTTCTTTACATAAGAGAGAATATATAAAGCAAAATTATTGTTCCCCCTTGCGGGGAAAGAGAAACACGACTGTTGATGAGTGATTTCTACTAGGGTAATTAGCATACGTGTAAAACAAAAATTTCTATATTTTCAATTTTTGTGTAGTAAAAAAATAGTGTTTATAAAAAAGTGATAATTAAGTATGACTTCAAGACATACAAGTAAGTAGAAAAAAAATGTATTTTGGTTTTTTAAATTCTATGAAGGATAGGTATATAATTGAAGGAAAACTTGTAATAGTCAAATTTTTCTTAAAAAATTCGGTATACCTATTTTCCCTTTGAGTTTTGAAAAATAATTCCGCCACATTCCGCCTTCATTTTTACATATATTTGAAGGTAGGTATGTATACTAAAAATTTTGGGGTAATTCCATTATATTGTATTTTTAATATATTAATTATTTTTAAAATGTTTAAAAATTTTTTTGGTTTTTTTATAAGAAACTAAGATACAATACATATAAAATACAATACAGAAAATAAATTGTTTATCTTTATTTTTTTTTCTTAATTTACAGGTTTTAACGATGAAATATTTAATAGAAAATATTTTTTTTCAAATATGATGTAGTTGCAAAGGAGATGCACATAAAAAATGTAAAAGCCTGTACGAATATATTGAAAATTTGTACACCGACGAAGAAAAAACTCTTGACTTGAAGGAACAAATTCAAAAATTCTCAAAATTTAAAAATAAAATGGGATTAATTGTGGACAGACCACGACCAGGAGGTAGTGGTACATCAAATGACGGTAATACAGCACGACGTTTTTCTAATAATATTTCAACTGTATCAGAAATAACTGGGATAGGTGAAAAAATTGTAGAAAAATTTGATGAATATTGTTTTGAAACAGTAAAAATATCCGTGATTTTACATGCCTGTCACCTTCCACAAAGTTCTAATTCATGAATCACGAATAATTTCTTATTTTGTTGTTCCAATTGGTCAACTTTCGGAAGAAGCTCAAGAAGCGAGAAATAAGGATGTAAAATTCTTAATAGAAAAGCGAAGAAAGAAATGCTCCAGAATATCAACAAACGAAGATCTCTTCAATGTTTTGCTATTAACATCTGATCCGTATATTAGTTCAATAAGACCTTATCCAAAAAAGCCCTAATCGTCTTTTTCTAAAAATGTTTTAGATCTTTTAGAGTTTCCAGAACCAGAACAAAAGAGTTTTGATGAATTTTATATATCGTCTGATAGTGAATGTAGTATAGATTAGTTATAAGTAAACCTTAAACGTATATTTTGTACACTTTATTGAAAAAACGGAAATATGTTAATAATATTCTCAATAAAACTTTAAAAATACTTTGAAAAATAAACGCCTCTTTATGGAATTGTAAATAAGGAATTTTATCTAGTCTAAGCTTTTTTTTAAGGTTTTATTTTTGCATTTCTGTGGTTTTTATGTTTGTTTAGAAGGTCATATCTCAAAGAAGAGGCAAGCTAGACCTTTAACCCTCCTACGCTGCTCACTTTTACTTTACATTTAAGTCGTTTCGGGTCTAAAAAAACCCATAAAAGTTAGAGCTACGGAAAAATAATAAATTTGAAATAAAAAATAAATTTATTGTTTCTAACATTTACATATTTCACACTGTTTTACATATTTTTTTTTATTTTTTTAAACAATTTGTACATTTTTTAACTATATGGCTTTTACATGTGAAATTGTAGCAATCTGAACAAACACTTGTATGTTTATTGTCTGAGTGTACGCATAAATGACATCCTCGTTTTTTACCTGCTTCAATTATTTGTGCTTTCCTAACTTTTCAATAAACATTCTTCTTTTTCTAAAGTTATTTTGATACCGATTTGGGTCTACTTTTATGAATAATACATAGAAATTAAAAGCCGAAATGTCTAAAATATTAGCGAAAACAACCACAGGCCAGGGTTTTTCTAGATAAACTTGGATGTTCCATACATAACATGTTGTATTATCGCGGAGTTCCCAAAATTGTATACCGTATTTTGCAGGTTCTTTGGGCATATATTGACGAAAAGGACAATTACCACGAAATGCAACTATGTAACTGTTCGTCGACTGTTACAAATTTGTCAGGATTATAATATAATGGCAATGTTCTTATCCACGTATCCCACAGATTACGAATAGGTGCAAATTTATCACGGCGACGTCTCTGTTCCCTTGTTTCTCAATCGTCAAATCGCAGAACTTTTGAAATTTGCTTGAATCGCTCCAGTAACATTGTAGCTCTATATATGTCGTCCTGTTTCGTGGTGCCACAAACTTTCTGTATTTTCATTATTCGAACGATATACTCCTGCCAAGAGCAAGAGCCCAAGATATGCAAATAACTCGACGTCATCGAGGTTATTCCAGTTTTCTCCAAAAACACGATTTGTTTCAATGCTCGTATTTGCTAAAATTATATTTAGTATTGTTGATGTAAAAAATAATTCATAAGAGCGTTCGTCGCTAATGCGAGACACAGCATACTTTGTAATTCCAGGATTCGTTGATAAGATATTTGCAGCTGACACTCAACCTCGCTGAAATATTTTCACAATTTGGTCAGAATTGTAGCATACTCATATTTATTTGATTCAAATTAGTAACATATAAAAACACAAACACTTGAACAAAAATCTGCCCAAATCATAACACTCCCGCCACCATAATTCATACTCATAAAAACTTGTTATTCTTTTTTTAGATCATGTCAATAGAACTGGAAACCATCTGGCCCGTCCAGATTAAACTTCTTTTCGTCGCTAAATATTACTTTTTTCCACTCATCTTCCCAGGTCATATGATCTCGAAAATGTCAGCCTCACTGTGACTGGAAAATCTAGTGTCGTCCTAATTTGTAAAGCAAATAAATTCTCTCTGCTTGCTAGAGTTACAATTTGTCTTTTTGCCTTATACCTAATTTTTTGTTTGGTGTCGTGTCTTCGATTTTTTCCATAATTTTTACCTAATTTTGAGAAATTATCGATTATAGTTGATCGTCCCAATCTACGAGCGATTTATCTATTTTAGAGGTCAGCCTTCTTATAAGCTTGGATTTTGATTTTTTCCTCATTTGAAAGAATCTTTCCACATGGCATTTTTGTTTAAATTCTGAAAATTGATTATAACGGTACTGTTAATTAATATTTTATTATTTTTTTATATGAGTTTACTTACCAAAACACAATAACAAAAATTTAAATAATTTCAATTTTATAATAACAATTTTTATATGAATAAATACGGCTGCCTTTATATGAATTTCTACTAAAACGTAACACAAATTACACGTGATCACGTAAATGACAACTAAAAAATGACAACTACCAAGACCATTGGTTCACATCACAATAATGTTCATAAATATATTGGAAAAACAGTACTATGCCTTTATAAGAACTTCCTCTAATGTATATACATATGTCTATAACACCCTGTAATTATTTTACACGAAATTTGAAAATTTTGTTTTTTTGTTCATTTTTAAGTTAAATTCCATTCTAAATACAAAAATTTTATTCAAAATAATGTTTTTTCCGAAGATATATCATTTTGAAAACAGAATTTGTATCTGTATTTGCCACAGTGCTTTCGATTGTTTCTCCTATAGTTTTTTATCTTTGTTTTTTTTCCTTCGGCTAAAGATTTTCTGAGATTGCACTTGGCATTCTTATAAATAGATTTGAGCTGTTGAACAGTCTTTTTATTCTCAATAATATTTTTATATTTTAAAATTATTTCGAGGATATTATTTTTCTCAAATTTCTTTAAATTTGGGCACTTTTGTGCCATTTTAGAGTTGACAGAACACACTGTGAAATATCAAAATGTTCAATTACTTACATAACTTAATACATATAATATAATGAGTACAATGTACGATACATATAAATACTTAATAAATAATTTGTAAATTTACTTACATTTTTTAAAAAGGAAATCCGCTCGTCACTTGATCGGCTATACACCGTATCAATAACCACTAATGCTAACTTCATACTACATGTTTGATCATATGCTTTAGTCATATAACTTGCATATGTTTTGTTATATGACTCAAAAAATCATGGCGTTTGATATTTGATTGTTTACACCTATTTGACATTTCTGTGTGATTCGAGTTTGTGTTGTCATAAAAATGGAAGGTGAAGAACAACTTTTTGTACTTTTGAATGTTTTAATAATGGTGTTAATTTATAAAAAAAAGAAAATAAATGAGAAAAAAAATAAAAAAAGCAAAAAAAGATCAATATGGTCAAGGCAATGGCTATTAAGAAGAGGTTATGGTAAAGATATCACAGACCTTGTATTCAAAGAACTTCAATTTGAGGATTTACCATCATTCAAAAATTATACGAGAATGAAAAAGGAAACTTTCCACAAACTATTAGGAAAAATTGAACCTCTAATTAAAAAACAAGACACAGTCTTACGTGAATCGATACCAGCATCAACAAGGTTGTATAAATTGTTCAGTTTTGGAATTGAAAAAGTTTTAACCTGCTATGTTATGAATTTTTACAGATTACTTTTGACATTACGGTTTTTAGCTACAGGATGTACATATAGAGAACTCTCGTTCAACTTTAGAATTTCTGTTCCAGCTATTTCGGTAATAGTTCCGGAAACATTGAGAGCAATTAATAGTTCACTACAGAGTGAATATTTAAAAGTAATATATACCATGCACATGAAAAGTTTATACATTAAACAGTTTTTTTGTATTACAGATGCCAATGAGTAAGGAAGAATGGAGAAAGGTTGCTGCAGAATTTCAACATCAATGGAATTTTCCGCATTGTTTGGGAGCTATAGGTGAATAAATCCCAATTGTAAAGCTTTAAATAATTTATTCGTGTCCTTTTAATTTGCAGATGGTAAACACATTGCTTTTAATGCAAAAAATAAAGATGGTTCTTTCTACTACAACTATAAAGGATTTCACAGCATTATTTTGTTAGCATTAGTAGACGCCAATTATTGTTTTTTATATGTGGATGTGGGATGCAATGGTCGTGTTCATGATGCTGGTGTATATTCCAATTCAACATTATGTAAAGGAATTGAAAGAAATTATTTTGACTTCCCTGAAGAAGAAATCCTTCCACAAACAGAGGTTAAATTACCATACGTGATAGTTGCAGATGAAGCATTTAGATTGTCAACAAATTTTATGAAACCCTACAGTCACCGCTCTACAACTGAAAACAAAATATTCAATTATAGACTGAGTAGATCTCGTAGGGTTGTTGAAAATGCGTTCGGCATTATGGCGCACAAATTTCGAATTCTCCAAAAAGAGATAAACCTTAGTGTAGAAAAAGTAGAGCTTATCACTTTGTCAGCTTGTGTTCTACATAACTTCATCCGAAAGGAAGATGGAATAAGATATATTGATGACATCGACAAAGAAAATACTAGTGAAATTAGTTTTACCCCAGCAAGATGGCGTAGTGAAGTATTTGTGACGGGCTTACAAAGACCAACAGGAAATAGATCTGCAGATTCTCCAATGGAAATTCGAAACCGATTCTCAAATTATTTTAATACAATTGGCTTTGTACCATGGCAATGGGAAGCAGTAAAAAAATTCAATTTTTAATTATACATGTAACGTTTTTTATTTATTATTTATTTTAAAAGTACTTAATAAATTTTTACATTAATAATTTTTGCTTTTTTTTTTATATTTATAAATTACATTTATAACTTCCTGTTTTGCATCGTCTCTAATGTCCTTGCTTTCTATTTCCATCAGCTCCGACTTAATATATTGGCCGAAATTTTCAACATCTGTAGGGTATTTATTTTCTTGATTTTTGTTCTGCATGTTGACAGCCATTACTTTTATGGCTTCGGATGCTTCGAAAAGGATTTTGTCTTCATCAGGCAATACCTTCGATGTTGATTGTACACCCGCCTGTACTTCCTCTGTTCTTGGAACTTTTGCTGGCGGAGATAATGTCGACTCGCCTGCAAACTCGTAGTCAGGACTCATATATATACTTGTAGCGTCGTTATCATCTGTACGTGCTAGTTCCTACATAAACAATAAAAAAAACAAGTGAGTTATACAAGTTATTAACAAACTTGAAAAACTTAAATGTATTGAAAATAATTACCTCTACGTTTTCCAATGTGGACTTTCCTTTTCTTGGTTTAATAAAAGTTTTAAGAAAATTCATTTTATCAAACCAGTACGTTGGATCAAAAGGCTCATCAACACCAGCACCACTTCTTTGACTTTGTCGACGTTTTTCCAAGTCATGGTTGTATTGGCTTCTACAAATATTATAGTATGTATTATAAACACTTATAATTAATAAATTCTAAACACTACTTTAATAATAACGTACCTTAAATTTGTTAATTTCACTTTCACATCTTGTTGAGTGATTTCAGGTATTTTTGATGTCATACATTCGGCTAATTTTGTTAATGCATCATACCTGGCATGTTTATTATGATACAATTTGTGTTTTGTATCATATAACACTGGATGCTGTTCCCACAGCTCAATTAGCTGTAGCGTCAAATCTTTGTTCCATTCAACCTATACAAATTATAAAAATTAGCACATTATTTCTATTAAAACTGTTTAAAATATAATATATTGCATTACCTTTTTTTTAGGTTCTTTTTTCGTGTCCATTTTAATTATTTTTAGTTAATTTAATTATTTCTAATTAATTAATTTATTATTTTATTTAATTATTTTTAATTAATTTATTTTTTATTTTATTTAATTTATTTATTATTTTATTTAATTGTTTTAACCTAATTTTTTTCAAATCAAACCGGCAGTTTTTACTTTTCACTCACACGAATAAATACAAAAGCATATGATTTTGACATAAGAATTAGGGCTGGTTCTAATTTCAAAAAAGCATATGATTTTGGCATATGACTGACATATGACAGCTATGTATGAGTTCACACCGTATGAGTTGCCAAGCATAAGAAAAAGCATATGATCAAACATGTAGTATGAAGTTAGCATAACTTACAATGAAAATATGTTGTATCGAAATTTCATAAATGTGATAAGTGAAAATCATTTGTTAGGGAGTGTTCAGAAATTTATGCATTTGAAACTTATATGAACATAGGATTTTAAATTTGAAACCGATTTGATCTTAATTGAAGCTAAAACCAATTCGATCTTAGGACCAGTGTACTACGTATGTGAACATATGGCCCTTAACCCTAGGATAGCCTGATCGACATTGTCAAAGTTTTAGCCGTGCGTACACAAATGTATACCATACATTTTATATGGAAATTGGATCAAAAACCGTAATTCTTTGACCCAGATATTCGTTGAAGTGTCCTCTTTAAAATTATCCACTTATCCTATAACTATCATAGTTTTTGAGGAAAAGGACGCAATACGTAAAAAAACATGTAAAGACACATATTTAACCGTGCGTATACAAATGTATACCATATATCAGTGACGGCTCATGAGATAATCGAATGGTGGGTCTGATTAAATTTTTTAAGGATATTAAACGAGTTTCCACTCCACCCAGGAGGTATCGTTTTCAGAGCGTTAACCGATGAAGACATCGGTTTCCTCCAAAAGATATTTCGTTCCTAAATTTCATTTTTTCGAATTTATATTAGTATATATTAGGCCTATTAAAGTAATAATAACAACATAAATAATTAAAAAACAAGTGCAAATAACAAGGAACAAAAATATTAAAACAAAAGTAAAAGTAATAAAAAACATAACAAAAGGTACAAAGTATTATAATAATATTCATAATGACTGCGTTATTTACAAATAAACAAAACAAACAAAAAATAAAATAAAAACAAAATGAGACCCGGAATTAATATTTTTTATTTAAATAAATATTCGGTACGTCTATTTTTCTGATGTGCAAATAAATCTATTACTTTTTCATTAAAATTTTCTTCACAAAACCTTTACATATTGACAAAACTGCTAAAGAATTTAAACGGCTTTGGCCCACTGTACTTGCTTTGTACGTTTTAATGTTTTTAATGTACTAAAAATTCTTTCGGATTCTGCTGTAGTAACTGGACTCACTAAAATTATTTCTGAAAGTTTGGTAGTTTTCGTAAAACTAGATTTTAAATTATTATCATGGAAAAAACTAAAAAGTTCCGAAATGTTTGCCGTATCCTGGAAAATTTTATTTGAATATATCACGTTCAATTCATTCTTTAAAATATCGGAATTTAAAAACGAATAGTAATTTTTTAAAATATTTAATTTTTCAACTGGAAAATTCGATAAGAATTGGCGAAATTCCGACGGATTTACTATATTGAAAGCACAAATATGATTAAAATTTTGAAATCGGTCTTTTCTGTTTTCATTCGTGAAATTATTATCGTTTAGTGGATTTCGTATTGAATTAATGGAAGTACAAAATGTTTCCATACTTTTGATAGCAAAAACACCAGTTGTGTTACGAGACTGCAATATATTAAATAAAACATCTACATGAAAAAAATTTTTATAAAACAAATCAAAAAAGAAGAAACTGTTAATCTTCTAAGAGATTTAGAAGCCCGGTTGCTTCTCGAATTGTAATTGAATCCCAAGATTCACATTGAATTAATTCAAAACAATGTGCAAAACATTCCTTGTTTTCATACACCGATTGTACTACAGGCGAATTAAAATTTTAACGAGATTCTATTGTTCTCGGTAAGCCTTTCTTTTTGCACATTTCTATAAGTAAATCTTTTCTTTTCGGAGAACAAGAAAAGAAAGTTGAAAATCCTGATATATTTGGAAAAAAAAAATCGAACTTCCTTAATAGAAGAGGAAGATTGTTTTAAAACTAAATTTAGTATGTGAGCATAACAATGCACAAAGTGTGCATGTGGATAAACATCATTTAAAAGCTTTTGTACACCACCGTTTGCTCCACTCATGACAGCAGCTCCGTCATATGTTTGTGCAATTAATTTAGTTTTTAAATCAAAATCATTAAGAACTTTAGTGATAATATCAACCTTTCCTTAAGCAGTACGATCATGAATATCGTAAAATGAGAGAAAACGTTCAACAGGCACTTTTCCTTTCACATATCTTAATACTATGGCCATTTGTGAGGTACACGATACATCTGTTGTTTCATCGGCCTGAACAGAGACAAAATTTGCTACTTCAATTTCTTTTTTAAATTATTATTATGATAAATTTTGAAAATACAATCTAAAAGTTCGTTTTGGATAGTTTTCGAAGTATTTTGAACAACTTTATTATTTTGTAAATAATCATCCAAAACATTATCAATAGATCTTGTGTAAGATACGAGATCTAAGAATATTCTGCGATTCAAGCTCTCTTCTTTTTAATCGTGTCCTCGAAAACTGAAGTTGTGTCCTTTTTTTATTGAAGTAGCATATCCCGAAATTAAGTTGAGACACTATATTATTAGAGCCAGAAGTTTGAAAATCAATTGCATTTTGTAAATGACAAGAGCTTATTTTATGCTTTTTTATTCTTTGGGACAAATGCTTCTTTCTCGAAAGACGGTAAATGTCCAAGTAGACTCGCCTCCGAATAAAAGGCAATAAAAGAATTTTTGGCTTCACTAAAATTTTCTTGTGATCTTTTTATAGGAGGAAAACAGTTATTCACCTGATGCATTCTACAGTATTTCACAGTATAAATACATATGAAATATTCTCTAAATCAATGGTCAATTAGGAAAATAAAAATAATTTTTTTAAAAATTGATTCACTTTTAGTTTTTAAATTGAAGAATAATTGCTTAGTTAAAAGTTGTTAATTTTACATATTTATTTAGAAAGTTTAAGTTAACACTCCTATCATTTCTCGACCGTTTTCGTCAAAATTCGGTTTTCAAAGTTAAATATCTCGGGACCCTGTGGTCCGATTAACTTGAAATTTCTGCACAGATTTAGGCTCGTCATTTTCTACAAAACTCTCTTTGGTACCACCAAAAAGATCCCTACAACAGGACGCGAGTTACAGGGTGCTAAATAAAAAAATCACGCCAATCAATTTTATAAAAATTTAAAAAAAAAATAATTCAATATTTTTGAATTTTAAAAATAAAATATTTTCGTATGAAAAATATGTGACTTTCCAACTTCGAACTCTTATATCTCGGGCTGATTTCACCGATTTGAGTCAAATAAAATTCAATAGGTCAGAAAATAGTCCAAGAATTCAAATGCACTCTTTTTTTGAGGGTCATGGTACGAAATAAGGAGGGCCCCATACAAGTGAAAAAAAAGTTTTTTTTCGAAAAATGACTTGTTTTGTATTTTATCCTATAACTTTTGCCCTAGTAAACGGATCTTAACCGTCCAAAATTTACATAAAATTTCAGCTCCCTAGTCCCACGGGAACATACTTTTATAAGGAGTCAAAATATGTAACATTTTGATACTTAAAATTGATTGGCGTAGGTAAAATTTAAAATTGATAGGAGTGTTAAATATTATATATGGTTTCAATTTTTATTTATTTTTTGTTTATTTTTTTTTTTTGTGAAACACTGTAAATACAGTCTAACAAGTAGAATTAAGAAAAAAGTTCAAGCAACAATTCAAACTATTTTGTATTGGTAAAAAAGAAGAAATGTGTACTTTATTTGTATGATTACAACATTGGGCAATCAACTAACAGCAACGTGGTATAAACGAATCATACAGTTTGTATATGGAACGGAAGAAAAACGAACATGTATCATTAATACATTTACGTACCTGGTAAAAAATTTCACATATATATTAATTCATCAGAAAATTGTAACAAAATTTATTGAAATTGATTCAAAAAGTTTTTAAAATTAATAAATTGTTTTGAATTAATATTTTCTCATTGTAAAATATGAAATGAATTTCATAAATGGTGTAAAATTGCTAATTTATAATGAAAAAAAAGTATTAATTATAAAAAATAATATAATTATAATAAAATAAATATCATGAATGAATAAAATAATATTAATATCTATTGTTTTTAAAATTCATTACAATTTTTACAAATATAATTTTAAGACGAAAAATTTATAATGAGATCTAAATTTTTTACTATGTAAATCCTATGAGAAAGAAAATATGAGACAAATTTGTGTTGTATTGTTACTTGGTAAGACACAACATAAATAAAGAGAGAGAATGATTCATACACATGATTTATACATGATTCATATATGAAATAATACTCATTTAGAACCCTCCAATGGAGAAATTGATGAAGTTTCAAGGTCCTAGCTCAAAGGGATCATATTTTAATTAAGGCTCAAAGTCCGAATGTATACATTTGTATACGATCAGGCAATCCTAGGGTTAATAAAATAAAACACGTTGAAAGGTATAGATTACTAATAAAACTTTATTAAAAATTATTTTCCTTATCCATATACAATTTTCAATCAATTTTCAATTGATAAGCAATACATGTGTGAATAAACAACAACAAAAAATACTTAGTATGTAAAAATAATATTTTAAATTTATGTGCTTACTTTTGCTAAACATACATTCTTGTTTATTTCGTAATATGTATTTAATTTCAAGTTACATATTTTATTCTATGTATACCCCAGTAAACCACATGATATCAAAGTGAAATCATTCTGAAATAACGAATTGAATGTGAGTTCACTAGTGTTTCACTTGAGCTTCAGTAGAGTATCACAATCAATTCACCTTTACTTGAAAATTTTTACCTCACGTGATAATCACATAATGATTTCATATAGAGTCCAAAAAATGAAATCATAATGAAAGTATATTTCGAATAAAAGTTACATTCACAAGCTGATTTCATAATGTATTCACTTAGTGAGTGTAAATTTCTATCAAAATAAAGGTTTAGATCGAGTCCAAAAAATGAAATTATAATGAATGTGACTCACTTTAACTTCAAGAAAGAAAATCAATATGAGCTACTTATAACTATGTATGACAAAAAAACACAAAAAAAAATTTTTTCTTACTTCTTCTGTTTGTTTATTTTAATTATTATTATTTAGAAAAACATAACTCAGTAAAACTAAAATTAATAAAATCAGATAAGAAATAAGAATAATAATAACAATACAAAAAACAAAATAATAATAATAAAAATAAAAAATACTACACTATAAAATTATAATTATAAAAGAAGAATAAATTTCATTGTTTTTTTATTATTTGAATATTTATTATTCAGCTTTAAAAATTTTTGTTTACACTCATGTTGCTTAATTCTCTCTGCTTGGCATACTGGAAAAATCTTCTAATCGCAGATTCAATTGCGGTTTCCGTAGCATGCGGGAGTGTTGACATACAAGAACCTATGTATATAATACGATGAATGAAATACGTATGTAAATCAAAATAAAAAAATGTACAAGAAAAATTTATTATAATTCACATGCAAATTTGTATTTGTACTTACTCTTCAAGGCTAGTATCACGTTGAATGGTTTAATGCTAGTTTTATCTTTTGTACCATTCCAGCAAAAGTTCTTGGCATTATTGTGAGTGAACAGTTTGTAGAGGTTTTTGTTAATATATTTTTGAATATCTGTTTCACCTATTCGAGAAAAACTACTTTTCTGAAAATAGAGAACATCTCGTTAATTTGTTAATTGAAAGTACCTATACGATAAAATGTCTTACAAGTTGATTAATTTTATTGTCATCATCCAAAAGAGACTTGTTAAATTTAATAAAGTCTTCTTTTAAATTAAATGGAGAAGATGGAAGTATTTTACTTTCATATTCGTCTTTACATATTTTTGTTTTTATTGAGTATACTTCTTCAAGGATTCTCCGCATATAATTTTCTAATGTACTATTTGCAGGTGAAATAACTTTGTTAGTTATGTCTGAAAACAAATTAAGAAATAATCACTTTCCTCACTTTGTATGTTTCAAATCCACCTTTTAACAGACGCTTTTCGGGCATTATTGTTGATGGAGAACTCGAACGTTTTCTATTCATTTTGTTGTTGTGACTGTGTTCATCTTTGTGTTGGGTTGACGTGATTGGATATTGCTGTCCTATTTGAATTGAGAAATAAATGAAAAATTTCTTCGTGGTCATGGTACAAAAAATTGCATGACTTATGACGAATATACTTAACTTTTTTGATTCTTAAAAAATTAACATAGTCAAAATTTTCATCATCAGAACTAAGGGGTGATGGATATTTGTCTGTTGATGTTAATAATACACGATCGCCTAAAAACACAAATCCAGTAAAATATTGGGAATTTTTTGCAAATGTCAATTTTTACTTGCTTATTTACCTGGTTTGTGGGCTAAAAACTGCGAATATGTAACATCGCTATTCTTTGCTTTGTTACAGTTTTCTACAATATATTCAGAATCTTCCATTATTTAACAATGTTTTAAAGTTGCGTGAAGGAGCGGTGTGAAGTACTCGTTTTTCCTAATAGGATTATGAAAATACATAACTTTTGTCGTGATTTCATGAAGATGAAAAGTTGAAATTTTATTCTCAACTTGATAATTAGTAGAATAAAAGATGTTAAACGATGTGGAAAGAATAGGTTTTGAAAAAAGTGGTTCCAAATTGATTATTTGTTGGCCTCTTAATAAAATTTTAATTATGATTTTTACAGATAGAGGTAATTTGAAATAATTTATCATTTACTAGAACGATGTTATCTGGCTTTTGTATAGAAAATTTAAAATATTTTGTTATTATGTGTTTAAAATCTCCATTGTTGAGTCTTTTTCCTAGTAATGGAGTTTGTAGATTCTTTTGATTAGTTGATGTATTTTGACTTTTCTCAACACATCTGTTATATAGTTGAGCTGCAACATTTCGACCCATTTTAATTTGTTTTTTAAGTTGTAGAAAGTTTTCAAATTTAAACGCGCTTATATTTTCTACACAACCATAGTTCAATGCATCTACATGTAAATGTAATAGGCAATGGAAATTATAAGTTAGGAAATCTTTTCCATATAGTTTTTCTGTGTCTTTAACAAAACTTTTTAAAAGTTTTTCTGCACATTTATTGTTAAGTTTAGCATCCTTCTCATGTAGTAATATTCTGAGAGCCTGAGAGCTAAGAAAAGCTTTAAAAAATGCTCGTAGTATGGTTGTTTTAATATGTGTCGAATTAAAAATGGCCCTGTGTATAAAAGAAACTGGCGGAATTCTGTTGCTTTCCACCTTTCAACCTCATCCAGTTCTCGAGGTTTTCTACTAAATTCGTAGCAAATAGAATTCCTAATGTTTAGAATACCACAAGACAACATTTTTATATCAGACTTCTCTAATGAGTAATTTCTTTTTCGATTCTTAATCCATGCTAAAATCAGGGTTTTTACGACTCCGAGACATACTACATGCATGTAATCAAAAACGAACTGTTTTCCAAAATCTAATTGTAGAGACTCTAGCACTAATGGTTCCAGTTGGTGATGATGTTCAGGTTGATTTCTTTCTCGAAATGATATATTAGTACGGAGATCACACTTTTCATATGGAAAAATAGTTTTATTGCAGTGTCTTTCGCCTTTTTGTTCACATTTTATGCAACTGAAAAAACCACTATGACCTTTGACATTTAATAAAAATGACCTAGCTGGAGCATCACATATAAAAGTACGAATTTCTACAATAAAACATTTACTTTGAAAATATATCCCATCCGACAACTCTTTCATTTCTTCCACAAATATCACTACTAATTGGCTTAGATGTTCCTTCATACACTCCAATCATCATTATATCATCAGTTCCTACAACATTAGCAAGTATCGGCCAAACCTGTCTTTTTGAACTCTTCGAAACTGGTAGACCATCAACATTGATGTCTATTTCAATTTTAGCTGCGTTATATTTTGATTTCATTAGGAAATCTGTCAAAGCATCTCGTACACCGTAGTGAATGTAAGTTCCATTTCCCATTGGATTTGAAAAAATTTCACGTGGAGTGCGCTTTAAAGTCCCACCGTCCAATGGTAAATCAGGTATTTGGCTTTTAAGTATTTTGAGTAGTTCTTTCAGTGCAACTGAGTTTATTAAGTGTCTAGAAGACCATTCTCTTAAAAGATCAATTATACTCAGGCTTTCATTTTCTACATAGTTAGCGCTGTCATTTTTTTCAATAAATTCATTTTTGAAAGGTCTTTCATGACTTTCTTCGAATTCCTTATTTGGATTTTTATCATACGATGTACTTATAAATCCTAAATTATCATCATCAAATCCAATATAAGCTAAAATACTGTTTACGTATCGTGCATTTTGTTTTCTCCTATAATATACAAGCTGTTTGGAACTCATTGTGCTTTTGACTTCTGATTTTTACATACATATATGGTATTGTACGTATGGTTTGACAAAAATGTAATGTAATGTAGGCGCCAATCAATTTATTGAAATATTTATTAAATAATTATAATAATTAAATTTATTAAAATAATTAAAACCTTAATAATGTTGTTAAAAAAAAATAAAATTATTATTTATACAATATAAAAAGTTACATACCCTTATGTTCAATTTTTCTTTTTCTTTTCAAATTTATTTCACTTTAACTTTTACTTTGTTTTACTACTTCCACTTCTAATTGTAAACTTTAAATGAATAAAATTTTATCAAAGTACGAAACAAATCCAAACAATAACTGTACATTTCAAAACCCGTTTGTCTATATGCAGGTGGTTGAAAACATTCTAGGAATTCATATCGCATTCACTTAGTGATTAAAAAATGAATTTTGAACTTTCTTACGTCTATTCAGAAAGAACTCACTCAAGTGAATATTCACTGTAGGACTCATTTCACACTCATTTAGTGATTAAGAAATGCATTATCAATTTTCAATCACTCAATGTAGTAAATATAAGTATGAATTTTAAACTTTCTTATAATAATCACTTTGTGACATCATACTGATCACACATTCGCTAACGTGTATTCAAAAAGAACTCACTCAAGTGAATATTCACTTTATGGTTTACTGGGACTCTGTTCAGTACAGGACATAGTATTGACATATGTATTTTGTCTTGTTTCTTCATTGAGTAATTGCATAAATGTGTTTCTGATTTTCGTCACCGACAGTGTTGCCCTTCAGTTTAAATTTTGTATCTAAAAAATTAGATGAACTTTTTGATAAGTGTTGCCGACTATACTTTTGCTTTGAAATTTTATAAAATTATTTACTTTTTAAAACTTTTTTCTTAATAAAGTAAAATTTTAATATTTATTTTTTTTTAAATTTAATTATTAAAAATTAATAATTCTAATTATTTGAAATTTCAAGGTCAGGTATCTAAAAAATTTGCCTATTATTCATTTTATTCAGTTATATGTTTGTAAAAAAAAAAACTTTTTCTATAGAGTGAGTATTTATTACAAAATGTATTTCTATTGCAAGGGAATATGTGTATACATATGTATAAATTTATAATAATATGTATTCTATTTTCCAGCGTCTCATTGCACATATAATAGATTGGGGTATAAGTAGCTTAGTACACTTCTATGTATAAAATGAACCCTTCCATGAGACCTGTACTGAAAAAACTTTGTGAACAAAGTGTAGTTACTTTTTTGACCTAAATAAAAATGCACAATTTGCAGAAACGACAATGCATTGAATATGAAATATGTTATACCCATTAGTATGAAGTTACAATGAGCTATGAAATTTAATTAAGTTCAACAAACTATCATAAAATTATGGAATTTAAATTTACTAATAAAATCTTAATAATTAAGTTATTAAATGAGATAATTATAAAATAGTTATTTATTGGCGTGAACAGGCCACACCGATTGATATGTATTGAAAATAAAATTAGCATACTTGAAACACAACGGTAAAATAAGGCAGCAACAGCAATTGTAGTTGAACGATATCTTTTTTTGGAATATTTACAAGCTTTAAAATTCAAAGACTTCTAAAAAAAATTTGAAGTCGCTACTGGTCGTTGGACGCATTTTCAAAATTTAAAAGCGGAAAATTCTAAAAAGTTAGTCCAAACGGCGAAATTACGATCAATCGGGTAACTCTGATTTGGTTTCTACTCCAAGAGAATTGAAATAAAAATTATAGAACATAATACTTCAGTACTCTAATCTCTTTGTACAGCTACATTACGTATGTATGTAATTGCATTAGTAATTGCAACCTAATGATATAAAAAAATTGACGGAACAACATTTAAAAAATTATTCTACGTCAAGTGTCATAATTCTGACTTACAAGTATGTATTTAACTTTTAATAGTATAAGAAAAAATGGAAAAAGTAATGTGATGTGATTAATATCGATTCAATACTTGAATTATTAAAAACTCAAAATGTTGTCAAGCTGTTACATTTTCGAAATATTTTTGATAATTAAAAATTTGAAACATACATAAGCAAAAACAGCTAAATTGGCACCGCTGAATCTGGTAACTCTGATTTGGTTTGTACTCAAAGAGAATTGAAATAAAAATTATAGAACATATTTCAGTTCTTTTTGTATACGTACATTACGTATGTCAAAGTGATAACTGTTATTGTTCGTTGCTCTGTAAGCTGTAGTTCTTTATTCTTGAATTTAATTAACGCACTTCAATTTTTCATTATCAATTTCTATTTTTTATTTAAGTTAAAGAAATTAGTGGCGGTAGCTTTAGTTTTGACTTTTCGCATGTGATTATTCGAATAAAAATATACATATGTATATGTAAGTAATTCAATTATATTGCGATGTTTTAAAATATAATTAATTCAGAAAAGTGTAGTGAATTTGACACTGGAAAGCAAATCGTTAATTTGTGTTAAAAGTATAATTTGTTTCATATTAATTACATATTTTTGAAAATCTTATTAATCAGAGTCAAAAATAAACTACGAAGTTGACAGTGGTATCATAATTGTGAACAGTTTACACGTTCACACAAATCAACTGCGCCTACTTCTCTGTAACTAGGAAAAATAAAGGTAAGTGAAGAAGGTGTTTTTGGACTTAAAAAAGGATTTTAAATGTGAGTAAATTTTTCTTCTTTTTTTATCTAAAATTAATTTTTTCTCGAAATTGAAAAATTTTGTTATATCAGTTGGTTATATAAGAATGGTATACAAAAATGTATCCACGTCGATTTTAATCATTATTTCAAACATAGCCTTATTTCAGCTATATCATTGAAACTTTATGAATTCCTACAGTTGAAAATTTTGCATGAATTTTTATTTATTTATTTATTTTTTTTTTACCTATGGGTCCACACCGAAAAAATATAAGAAGTTTATAATCGTGAAGTATAAAAATTATTTTGAATACTTGACTGGTTTGGCAAATATGTACTACCTATTGTAATAAAATGTTTTATTCGAATTGGAGCGATTTGTAACTATGGATTTGTATCAGTTTTTAATCGAATAGGAGTAATTCTTGATTGGTATCAATTTGTAATCCTAAACGAAATTATATTTTAATCTACTTATGTAAGTAAAACAAATATTTATTTCAGAATTTTTTTTTTAATTCTTTATTTATCAAGTAAAGATAATACAAAGAGTCTTATAAATATGATTTTTATGTACAAATGTAATGTACATTTATTATGCATACATCTACTTTTTTGAATATCTTAATATGTTATTTAAAAAAAAACAAAAAATAAATACGAAAGCAAATGAAATAATTTTAGTTCGTATTTAATTTTAAAAGATATGGTACTAAGATAATATATACGTATGTTTTATTATTATTTGTATAAAAATTAAAACTTTGCCTAATATTTAAATTTCCATAAGAAATGAGAGAAAAACTTTCACATATTTCAACTTCATAACAATTTAAGACTTTATCGCATTGCATTCTTGTGAAGTGTTGTAACTAAAAATAAAAATTTCTATTGATGTACAATATTTTTGCAATTTTCAAGAACTGTGGCTCGTTTTTATTAAATGCAGTAAATAAAAACAAATTGCACCTATAGTCGTAACCAGGATTTACTTTTAACCACTGAGTTTCAAATACTTCTCCAATAACTTCATTTTCAGAATTAATTTTTTCAATATAATTCTTATCTAATGGAATGGCTTTATTTTTCCATAATCAAAACTTTCATCGAACTGCATGAACCTGAACTTTTGAGTAAATTTATACAGTTATTCTTTAATGATATTAGATTTAAAAAATATTTATGCTTAGACTCATATCTCATTGCCACGTATATACTGGAGGCTTTCTTTTTCGTATTTTAGATGGTTATAATGAGTTAGAATATGTATGATTTTTTGGTAATGTTTGAAAGTAGAAATTACTAAGGTTAAGTGAGTGAAAATTAAAGACTCCAGTTTAAGTATAACTTGGTGTGAAATTTCTGGACTAGGTACTATGGATATGATATTTATGCGACTAATGATTAGTTTCCATAAAGATGAAATTTTATTATTAAGGTTATAGAAAATAAAAGGAATGTGTAAAAGTAAACACAAATTCTGAGAGGCAGAAAGTCCTACACTATTATTTTTTATTATAATTAGTGTTAGAGCAGATTTTTTTATGGAGATATCCATAATTGAAGAAAATAACGCGATCTTTGATATCTTCAAAATTTAAAATTTTTTTATCCATGAGTTCTTGGATGAATAATTTAAGACTATAAGGAATTATACAATTTAAAATACAATAGCGTTTAATTTATTTTTTAAATTTTAAGGATAAACTTCGAAAAGTGAAATAAAGTTCTCCTATCTTGTAAAGTCCTGCTTTACTGCCTAACGGATTTAAAACTTCAACATCGTCGTTTTAATAATGTTTTTAAAATCCTGGAAAAAATCTTTGTTTTTGAAATAAGACTCGCAACAAAAATTTTGGTAATTACTTTCGCTACATATATGATTGTTCTCGAAAAAAAACCTTTTTTAAATTAAGTATTTTGGAATAATTTTAAAATAGTATCTTTTAAAAGGATGTATTGAAAGAAGCACTGTGAAAAATTTTGAGTATAAATCATTAATTTAGCATCATATTGCTTATGCCATCTACCGCCTAAACTCTTTTCTTGTGGAGCTACATAAAAATCGTCTGAATTTAATTTTATATTTCTTTTATAAGATGAGTTATATTTTTTTATTCTATGTCAAAATTCCTGAATTAAAATTTAATATAGGTACATACCTATATTCTTTTAAATGAATTTTATCATAATTTTTGCTTTGATCGATTAAGCAGTTTATTAACTGATTATTAATTTCTTGATAAATATGGTCAACCATATTAAATATTTTTGTTAGATTGGTCTGTGTCAAATTCATAGTAATTAAATCATCAGAGAACTTTGAAATTGCATCTTCAATTATTATCATGTTAAATTTTATTTCGTAGTTCGTAAATTACATTTAAATATCAATTTCTCATTTTCTGATAATATTCTATTAATTTGAACTCTTTTACTCATGCACATATAATTTATATTTCATCACTGATAAGAGTGTATGGGCGTTATTTCCGGGATACATATCGCTCTAAAAAATTTTTACACTGGTTTTTTTTCTTCTCAGTCATTTTATCTTTTTTAACGAGATTATGTTTTTACATACATATATCATATATGTATATGAAGGTACGTAATATTTTTGTTGCTCTACTCTATATCGAAATTTAAATAACTGTGTGAGGCTTTAAAATGAAACCTTTGAATATGAAAATTTGGAATGTTATCTTTAACGTGTCATATGATCCTATTCTCCAACTTTTTTTTTTCGATATAAACCCTATAAATAGCAAAATACATGAGAAAGCGTTAAAGAAAATAAGAATTTTCCATTCATTCATGTGATGAAAATATAAAATCTATCATTTTTTTCCAACAATTGAGTAAAATTTAATATTAAAAAAAATATACAAAATTACAAAATGAACTACAAATACGTTAACATTGTCATTGTTCTTTTTATGGATTTTAATGTAAATTTGCTCTCGAATAATTCGATATATCGAATCGAAAAAACTGGATGTAGTCAAAAATTGTGTTTTAGAGGTACATTTTGCAGTTTCGAGTACATTTGAGATTCTTCTAAATTCATATTTGTATTGAGTCACTAATCCGTTAGTCATGAGCGTCCTTAAACAGATTATTACCTTTGTTCGGTCGTATGTATGTATGTAAACGGTTATTTCGGTGTTGTAATTTGTGTATTTTACAGATTCTGTCGCAACTTTTATGAAAATTCTTCATATTCAAACATAACTTACTCTAAACCTTCAGTAAATATCTCATTTCACAGAAATTAGAAGGCTACGTAAAGAGGTTATTGAAAAACACAGCATCAAAATGAACAATGCACATAAGGTATAAAATTAAATATACAATAATATGTTAAGATTTTATATAGTATAAGAATCTCGATTATGTACATGTTATGGGTAAATTCCTCTTTAGTATTAGGAATAAAATTTTCGAATTGAAAAGACTGAGAGGTTAAAACCCAATCAACACATAATTCGAGAGCATATCATCGAGAGGTGAGAAAATTCCATTGTAAGATCTAATAGTTTGATTACTCTTGTGATTTGTTTTTTAAAGAGCCAGCTATTGTTTTAATCCTCATAAGGACATATTGACGGTAATACAGGAAAGACAAAAAAAAAACAACGATTTTGAAATGTAAACATATAAAAATGAGGTAAAGAAAAAACAACTCTCTTTACAGAAAACATAATGTATGCAAATCTTTATTATGTTGATCTGTTTCTATGAAACATAATATCTGAAGTTGTGATCAATTGCTTTTTTCAAAAAGGTAAAACCTAAATTTGAAAGATTCTTATCGAAATAATATTGTATATGCAATACAGTTAACCGCATCGTGTTGGAAAGATCAAGATTCAAGATCCTCTAGACGTATGCTTATTATTTTCTGTGATCTATTTCCAAATACCGCGTCATTTCTACGTAATTTATAAAAAGTTCTAACTGAAAATATTCCTAAAAGAAAATTACCTTCTAAAAGCACTTTTTAAGTCACGTTTAAACATAAAATGCAACACAAAATTCAATTTCATCACATATTTTCACGTTAGAAATATTTTTAAGTGATTAACTTCCTTGTTGCTTTATTCCAGGATGTGAAAGGTTGTGAATAAAATTGAAAATAATACGACGATGCTTATCAGGGATATATGGTCTATTGATATTTGTACAAGATTCACACCAAATTTCTTTATTTTCTAATGAAGAAGTTTTCGAAATTTTGGATATCATTTTTTTTAACTCTTCGTCTTTTTCTTGTTCTTATAAAAGTGTTTCGAAATAATATTTTGTTTCACAACAATTTTTTACAATTAGGTTCATCTAACAATCCATTTTTCATTCTTTTAACAAAGTTTTTTGAAATTCTTGTTGGGATATTATTTTAAGCTGCCAAAATCCTTGCTTTTAATTCTTTAATATTATTTATTTCTCTCTTTTTCTATTGAACACTTCTCTAGCAATAACCCCCCATAAGTGTATGTTCTATTGGATTCAGACCAGGGCTTAAATATGGCCACTGCAATGAAGGTATTCCATGATCCTTCATCAATTGCATTACTGATCTTGCTTTGTGTATGAAGGCATTATCTTGTTGGAAGATAAATTTTTCGTCCTCTGTGATCGTAAGATATTGTCCAGTAGAACATGTGGCGGTGAATCTGTTATGATATGGGCTGCGTTTAAAAGCGACATGCGGTCTGAAATAGCCTTAATAAATGGTAAGATAAACGTATCCGGCTATAAAGATCTAAAATTACAATTTTACAAATTTTTATAGTGAGTTTATAACTATTCCCACCGTTGTATCTTCTTTTGGTTCTCTAATTTATTGATAACCTTTTCAGTGATGTTGAATTTTGTAGGATAAATCCAAACAAACTTCGAAAAATCGTCATCAATTACAAGAAGATGCTTATAGTTTTTAGTTGTAATATCTAATGGATCTATATGATCTATGTGATCTTGAGTGGACAAAACCCTCTTTCTTTCCAGCTTTCCTGTTAACACTGAACGAAAAAACAAGGTGAAATTAGCTAAAATCAAGATGTGAACGAGCTTATTCCTATGGTGTTATTCATCCAACTAAGTTTTTAGGCAATTTAAATATTGTCTAAAATATTGTCTAATAAATTTGCATAAGTTACTAAGCTTAATTTGCTAAGCCTTAGGCAATATACTAAATTACTCAAGGGTACATTACCTTATTATGTTTGGGTAAAGCAACAAAAAATCTTAGGTAAATGTTCATTTGAAACTTAGCAGGTTAGGCTAATTTGAACAAGTTCTAAGCTGATTATACCAAGGGAAATTAGGTCTTTTACCTAAGAACTTGGGTGATTTACCACAAGTTTTAGCTAGAACAATCTAAAATCTTAGCTAATTTAAACAACAAAACTTAGTTCCTTTAAACTTTGATTTTAAACAATTCCAAAATACTTTTTAACCTTAAAACTCAGGAAACTTAGTTCCTTTAAACTTTGATTTTAATCAATTCCAAAATAATTTTTTAACCTTAAAACTCAGGAAACTTAGTTCCTTTAAACTTTGATTTTAATCAATTCCAAAATATTTTTTTAACCTTAAAACTCAGGAAATTTAGTTCCTTTAAACTTTGATTTTAAAAAATGAAGCTCAGTAGAATACTTTTAGGATTAGTCAACTTATCTAGACTACTTTCTGAGAATAAAAGATTAACCTCAACTTCAAAAAGTGATTCCGGATAGACGAGAACCTCCGTAGCTCCACTAGTCTTCGACTTTTAACTTTTAGATTTTCAACTTATATATCTAGACTACTTTCTGAGACGTGAGGATTAACCTCAACTTCAAAAAGTGATTTCAGATAGACTAGAATATCTTTTTTGCCTTGCTAACTTTCAGTTAATACTTTTGTTATTTTTACCAGTTTTTTTTTACTTTAAACCATGGGCGTGTAAACTGTTTACAGTGTTTACCACCATAGTTTACACATAAACACAATGTCTGTAAACATTCTTTCTTTTGAACGTAAACACGTAAACAGTGTAAACAACGTAAACAGTAAAGTAGAATTAGAAATGAAAATAAATTTTATTAGTAAAAAATACACAATGAAAAGCAAAATATAAAATATGTTTAGCATTAATTTCAATTTTTATTTTGTGAATATGTTATAAAAATTTTACAGAATATTGGTATTTTTAAAGTTCATTAAAATCAGTTGAATCGTTATCATTATTCTCTGCATTTATTTTGAGATTATAGTATAGCTATATGGACAATTTTTTTTGAGCGTTCAAATGTTAGCCTGTTTCAAATATCAGAATGAGCATATACGTTTAAGGCCTGTGAAACTCTTTTTTCATATTCTTAATTCGCTTAATTAATATTAATAGTAACTAACTTAATAAGTAAAGTTTTTTACTTTTCTAAGATGACAGCTGACACTGACATATTATTTACAGCTGTTTACACGTTTACGTCTGTTGACGTGTGTTTACGGTGTTTACACTCTTTACTTTTGTTTACTAAGTAAATGTAAACACCGAAAGTTTACGTGTAAACGCCCATCACTGCTTTAAACACTCACTCGTATTTATTAAAAATTACTTTGAATTAAGACAAACAACTGACGTTTAATATGAAAATTTTATCTATATTTATACATTTTTGAAATTGCGTATTTACAATTTTTAGGCTTTTAATTTTTAATTTCTTCTAAAATTTTCTCTCAACGGTTTTTTTCAAATTCAAAATTTATGTCTCTCTTATTAATCAATAGATGGTGGTAATGTCTTCAAAAATAATCAAACTTTCCATGCATATTATTATTATTTTGAAGTCCTTGCTTTACTTAAATGTTATTTTCTTTCATTTCATAAAATTTCATAAATAGGTTAAAGATATAAAGACTTTGTAGGTACTATTTTTATTACAATAATTATAAAACAAAATCAATACATATGAAGCATTATAAAGTGTTTAGGGCTATAAAAAACAAAATAAGCTCCGATCAAAAATGTCTTATTAAATTTAAAATTTGTATGGTTACATGATGACTGAAAAATGTTCATTTTAATTGAATTTTATTCCTCAAGTTTTTAATAGAAGTCTCGACAACTGGTAATTTTTTATCAAAATTTCCATACATATACACATTGTTTTGGATATTGTATGTTAAGAATATAAAAAAATTTGAAACAACACTGGATCGCTTCCAAATATGAATTAAATTTAACGATGTAACGATGATCATCGGTTGTAATGTATCTTTGTTGATGAAACATTGATCCGTTAGTTTGTCCAGAACAGAATCCACTTCATTACATAAAGAAAGAGTCACTGTGAATGCATTTTGCGAATCATGGATTGTATATTTTATAAATCGCCCTTTCACCATATTTAAAGATGGTATTAAAATGGCAATATAAAACATTTATATAAAAGAAAAGGTCATTTTTCTTTTACGTCCGGAATTGTTGGTAGGTTTTCGAAGTTATTTAAAAATTTTCTTTGATCTATATAAGATAAGTCCATTAATTTTAAAATTTTATCCCATTCATCCTTATTCCACTTTTTTTTATGGGAAAGTTCAATGAGTTTTTCTGTAATATCTGACGTATATTCTACATTATCACTGTGATATTCTTTTTGTTGCCAATTTATGCAAGTTTCTTCGAAATTCTTTGATAATTTTTTTTTCTTCAAAGGGATTTTCGAATCGTTTTTATTTGGTGAAGTAGTTGGCCTGTTTAAATAATTGTTCCTTTGTATTAATGATGTAATTAATGGGGAATTTTTTGTTGTTATTGGCTTTCCTGTAACATCAGTGAACAAAAATGTACGGGGGTATTTCGCAATTAATTTATCAACTACACGACGAAATACACTGATTGGAATGAAGAAGGATATTGTACGCAATTCATCCACAAGTGTGTGTATCACTGGTTTTAAAAGAATTCCCAGTTTTTGTTTCTTTTCACATGAGTCAATGATGGCTTTTGGAAATTTTCCCCATGGTATTTCAAAATTATAAAAAGTAGATTTTACTGCCGCTGATAGGAAAGAATTTTCTTTCTCGCTGTCTGATGACAACACACCACTCGTCATTGTTAAAGTGCTCTGCATAGATGAAACTTCGGAATTCATTTCACTTGTTACATCTTTTATCAAGTCTTCGTAGTTAAACAGAAGGTTGTCATTTTGTGATGCATTTAAATAAAAAACGTTTTCATTGTTTTGAACGTCAGTACTTGACAATGATGATGTAACAGGCTTCCACACGTCATTCTCATTTAAAATCAGCATACACTTTTCAGCACACAATTTCAAAATATCGTCCTCATCGACTTCACTCCCATCTTCCTCTAATATTAGTTTAATTCCACTTAAGCCTTTCAAATGTACTAAAAATAAAATATTCATTGAAAATTTCTTACAATTTATGAATACAAATATTCATCATTAAATTTTACCTGCATTTATTACATTTTCCAAATTAGGTTCAGAAAGAATAATTTTTTTTTGTCGTCGATCAGAACTCCAAATTTTGAACAATAATTTCTCCATAGACATTTTCAAACAATTTCTTTTTTTATATGTATATATACTGTTGCAATTTGGGAGAACACCTAAAATAGACAAAAAAAAAATTGCATTAGTAAACGTAAGTAAAATTAGATTGAAAAGAAATTACCTTTTGATCAGTTCCAACGCTGTGTCCCATCGTCCTATTTGCCTGAAAAAGAAAGATAATTAATACGCAAATAATCAAAAAAAAAAATTGAATAATAAATCTAAATTTGATGAAAACAGGCTATAAATAAAAGGAACTTCCAATTGAACACCAAATTTTAATAAAATCGGTGCCCAAACCAGAAGCCCCTATTAACTACAGCCCAATCCTAAATAAATGAATAAAATAAATAAAATAATTAAATTAAACAAGAAGGAAAAAAGGAAAAGGACAATAAAAGGAAACAAACACAAAACAAAAACAACAAAGCTCACACTTAAAATTCTTTCTTACAACAACAAAACACCAAGCACAAAGGAAAACCACTACACAAAAACAACACTACACGAACACAACAAAAAACGTTAAAAATCAATAAGTTCGCGAATTTTCTGTAAAGAAAGTTGAAGATTTTCCAGTGAGAGTAAAAGAATTTTCTCACCTCACTGGAAATCTAACAAAGAATTTCCACAGAAAATTCGCGAATTTTGAAAAACACTATAAAGGAAAGGTCACTAAAACACCGACTTCAGAGTTAATTTTACCAGTGTTCAGTGCGGTGATATTAGCGATTTTTCTTTTGCAAGTGCCACAGTTTTTTCATAATAAAGTTTTTTTTTACTTTCACATAATTTTTTTTTCCACATAATTTTTTTTAATTTCATAGTTTTTTTTTAGTTTCAGTTTTTTCATATCACTTTTTTTTGAGAGTTAGTTTTTTTTCCTTTTTTTAATTTTTTTTCTTTTAAATAGTAGTTTTATTCCTCACAATTTTTTTTTAATTTTTTCTTTTTTTCACATCACTTAATTTTATTTTCCACACAACAGGTACGTAATTTTTTTTTAAATTAATTATCATATTTTTTTTTCCCTTCACTTTCCTTAAAATCCATACTTCACTTTCACTCTTACTTACCCCTTTTCCTTTTAAATACATTTTCCTTACACATTTTTTTTTTCTATTTTGCTTTTACACTTTCACTTTAATCTTTTATTTTTTTCTTTTTACATTCCACGCACTTTCTTCCCGTCTTTTCCTCTTTACCACTTTCTTTTTATATACACTTTCACATATCACTTTATTTCTAACACATTTTTTTGTCCCTATTCACATCACTATTTTTTTTTCTTTTTCCTTTCTTTATTTTCGTCACTTCTTTTCCCGATTATTATTATTATCATTATTTTTTTTACTTTTACATTATTATTATCCCTTTTTTTTTGGATATTTTATTTTACCCGCGACACGATTGTATTTGAAAACTAAATTTGAGGTTAACTCACGCGATAAACTTTTGTTTACATTTTGCCGGCCATATATTAAAACAAAATTATCCGTCAAAATCCCAGGGTTGTCACAGCGTCTAAATTTGTGATTAACTTGATTGAAAAATTTACCAAGGTTGCCTTCTCATAAATTTCATACACTTCACTTCTTCACTTCTACACGCGTTGTTTTCGTCGTCTATTTTTCCTTCTGAGCTCACTTCATTCACTTTCTTACGATTTCATTTTATAATTAGAAATTTTTTTTTTTACTCAGTTCCATTTTCTTCTTCTTTTTTTTTACTTTTATAATCAGCTCTATTTTCTTCTTCTTCTTTTTTTTTACTTTTATAATTATTAAATTTTTTTTTACTCAGTTCCGCCTTCTTCTTTTTTTATTTTATTTTATTTTATTATTATTATTTTTTTAACATTAAGTTTTCCCCCTTTTTCCGCCATTTTTTTTTATAGTTACGCAATTTTTTTTGTTTTTGTTATTCGATTACTTTTTTTTTTCTTTCACTAAAATTTAAATTGTATAAATAAAATTGTAAATTCCTACTTTCTTTTGTTTTCTTTTTCTCTCTTTCTTTTAATAAATAATAAAAAATTTTTCGTTTAAACCTACAATAATGCAGTCATTTTCTTTATACTTAATTCCATGAATTTCGATTGATTTAGAAACATATTTAAAATTTCTGTAATAAAAATCTTTGAACATGCCTGAAACTAATATTTCAACTTTTTCGGCTACAATTTCCATTCTAAATCTATCATTAAACAATGAAGCTTGATATAATTGATGCCATTCTGCTAGTGTTTTAGTTATATTAACAAAATTTTTCGATTTGTTGACAATATTTTTAAAATATTGATGTTTTTGTTCAAAGTGCATTGTCCAAAATCTGACTAGTGGCCCAAATTCTCTAATAAGTGAAGGATAATGTACTAGATAAGGATGTTTTGGAATTATGTTACTGTCAGGGAAAGTTAAATTTCGATACATGAAATATTCTTCAATACAAAACGATAAATAATCTATTTGTTTTTCAGAAATTTTCGGTGCAAATATTAAGCGCGATATTTCTAACAGCATTAGATACATATTCCAGGCATAAGAGTCAGCATCAAAATTTGTTTCTCGCATTACTAATGGAAATAAAACTAAAAAGTACATATTTTCATAAGCAGTACCAGGCATATTTAATTGAGTACTTCTTAGAAATGGAAAATTTAATTTAGTTTTTAGTTGCTTTGCTGCTATTTTATATTTTATATTCAAATAACCGAATGTGACTACATGTTCTTGTATAAAATAAGAAATAATGAGATGAAAATCTTTTTTAATAATGCCTTCAAACAAATCATGCGCCAAACATGGGGGTAAACCGGGGTTACACACTTTGAAAAAGTCTAGCTTGTTTAATAAAGAATTTTTTTTTATTCCAAATGAATTTATGTTTTGTTAAAGACTATCTACTGAGGATTGAAAATTAACTGGTGTAGGCCGAAACTTTTTAATCAAACAACTATTTATGTTCTTATTTGGCTGCTGGTTTATTCAGAAAGAAAGTCTTAAAATTTATAAAAATTTGTCTTAGGCTAATTATGATTACAATATCATTATCTAGCACATAATTAGTACATAGAATAATTAATTTTTAGTACATTAAAATATTGCCAGACCTACAATCGGCCAACCTGACCTATAATCGTCCCTGATTATAAGAATTATCAAGTTATTACATAAACTGTTTTTTTTTTACATAAATAATAATTAAGTAATATCATACATTAGCCTTATTAAAAAATTTTATTTTATTTTATTTTTTTTTTTTTTTTTTATATTTTAGAAAAATATATTATAAAACCTTTCGAATGTTTATTAAAGAATTTCAATTTAATTAAAGAATATTTAATTTTCATAAACTGTATGTTAAGTTTTCAATTAATCTAATACAGAAAATTTATTTCTACATACAAAGAAAACTATTATTCGAACGTATTTAACAATGCAAAGAATAAAATTTTGGAAGTTACATAAAAAAATAGTAACAATAAAGACATATTAAGAAATTTAATATGTATAACATACTAGCGAATAAAATCATTCATCTATGTAAATACATAAAATAAATTTACATTTATAATAATAAATAAATGTATATTAAGATTACTATTATTTTTTTTTTTAGAAAAAAAAACACTTATTTACACGTCACAATTAAATTTTCCGTGATGTAGTAAAATATGATTAAAATCATAAATTTTTAAAACAATAATAACTACAAATTACAAAAATAAAAATAATATACATATGTATGTAATTTTATATTTTATTCATAACAGGTTGGTCAAATATTTAACTTTTATCTTATGTGATAATATTATATATTTTTTTTTATAAATTATTTTTTTTTTTCCATATATGGTATACATTTTAATAATAATAAAATCGTAAGCGTCACAAGAACAGTCAAATCATAATTCAACACGCTTTAAAAGATGGAATTAAATTCTTTAAATTCTATATAATTTCATATTTATGGGAGAACAAACTCCTTCATAAGGAACTCGGGATATTTGTAAACCTTCAATATCCCGAACTAAATACCTGTCATTTCCAAGTATCTTTACCACCTCATAAGGTCCTTTAAATTTAGGTTGGAACTTTTTATTAATACCAGGAGCGGATATAATATTACGCAGCATTACGTAATCTCCAACTTTGTACACATGAGGTTTTTTATGACGGTTATCAAAATTTTTTTATACCAGGATAAATCTTCCTTTTGTACCCATTCTTTTTCGAATAGTTTTTTTAACAAATTAATAACATCTTTTTTCTTATTAGAATTCAGTACACAACCTAATTCAATGGTAGGCAAACTGAGGTTATTGTAGCTTTGTCCTTTTTTTATTAGATCTCTAAATTTTTCCGTTTCTTCCTCAAATCTGAAATTTTCTAGCCCCTTTTGATAATAATCCTCTTTAGATCCCGAATATGTTCAATTTTCTTGAACTTCTTGTCAAGTTCTTTTAAGTCATAAAGGCACCAGTCACGGCCTATAATTTTGACAATGCCAAATTTAGAATAATGCTTCATATATTCTTCCTTTAAGTAAATATTTGGATGTTGCTTTAATTCCTTTTCTACACGAACAAACACTCTGTCAGCCGGCAAATAGCTATGTCCCCGAACAGGGAATGTGATTTGTATAGTTTGCAAGTTATTTGGTGACTTTTTGATTAGCCAGTAGATTAGCGCATGGATGATATGTGAATTTTTATTTTGGCCTCCGCAGCCGTCGCAAAATAACCTTATGTTATCTATGATACATTTGGTAGAATATTAAGGGAGTCCAGATGGCATAAAAGTGCAGAACCAATTTCATTGGAACCTCTGCTAGCTTGATCTTCAGTCCATGTATAAAATGTGGGGGACTCTGCATTCATGTCTACTACCCCAAGCGTATGGTAACTAATTTGTCTCGAATAGTATGCATCTTGATTATTTGTACAGGGCACCTTTTGCAAATCAAAACATAAACTTATTGAATTTTCAGGCTTTTCTTGACATAGTGTAGTAAATGTTTTAGCCCTCAAGCGATGTATTCTCTTCTCTGTAATTAATTTTGTTTTTTCCTGGGGATCCTTTTCATTCCCAGTTTTACATCATTATTTTAAACCTGAAGATGATGTAAAAATCGAAACGTGGTGTGAATTTATTAAATAAAAATTTGTGAGTCAAGAAAACCAAGTGTATTTATTTTTTCAAGGAAAAAAACCAAAAACTTTATATAAAATATGGCTCATCAAAAGAACACAACATATTCCTTAATAAACACAGAACAAGGACAAAATTATTTCAGTAGAATAGTAGAACACTCACTTTGTCTTTCGAGCAGTTTCTTGCCTTCTTGGCTGCGATTTCTTTTTCCTTACTCCGTCATTCAAACACAAAACACTGTTATCATTCTCTGCCATTATGAAATAATTTTAATTTGAGATTACAAAATATCAAAATAAAAGCACAAATTCTAATTTTTTTCTTTATTTTTATTCACTTTATAATTTTCACGTCCAAATTCCTTCGCTTCTTAACAATCAATACCTTTCAAAAAGATAGTTCTGGATGAATTTCTTTACTTATTGTCCTCGTTTTATTTTTACTTATTTTGGGTTTTTCCTTAATTATCCGTACATGTTCTTTTAACAAAGGAACTAGTAGGATTCTTTACATGTTGAAACATGTTGCAAGAGGTATATTCGTTCGGATTTTCATTTAAGACAATAGTGTAGACATTATCCTTACAATTATTATTTTTGACACAAGTAACTGGGCCTTACTAATAAACATTTTTTAGTTTTAAAACTAAAATAGTTTCGGCTTGAGAATCAGAGTGTATATATATTATATTATGTATATGGAAATCTCACTTTCTGTTATAACTACATAAAAATTTGTATAAAAGAGTGGAAATGTTACCTTTTGTTCGAAAACCGTCACTTAGACTCCGTTTTTCTAGGGGAATTCTGACTATTTGATACGCCAAATTCAACTACAATGTGCAGTTCATAGATTTACGTACGATTCTGCAAAAAAAAGCAAAAATCCAAAAAGTGGAAATGTCACCTTTTGTTCGAACACTCCTCATTTCTTATCAAGTAATTCAAGCTAGAAATGTATTTGTTCTGATCTTGTATCAATTTTTTAATTTTTTCAGAATTATTGTCCAAAGTATTCATATGAATTGTATCAAAGTTTTCTTTTTCCCTATGTGATTCAACTGATCTGATGAGTTTGCAGATTTCAGTTTTTACTTTTTTATACACATTTTGTACGTTAACAGAATAATGTGTTGTAGAATAGCTATGTGTAGCTCAATCAGAAAAATTCGTCTAAAAATTAAGGTCACCTTGTTCAAATTTTTTCCATGTATCTTCTAAAGCAAATAATTTTTGTTTAAGATAGGCCAACGTCTTTTTATCTGGTGATTCTTGTTCGTACGAGTGTGACATTTTTTCGATTTCTTTTCCTAAATTGATTGTAAATTGTTATATTGATATTCTTTAATTCAATTCCACTGGTAGCAATATTCAATGTAAATTGATGATTTTTTTCTTATATATGCGTATTCACATTTAAATTGGGTTCACCAATGTTTAATAGGCTATGTAAATTCTACCAGAATCAAATATAGGTTTCGCTTATTTTGATGGTTGTACTAATAAAATTATACTTGCTAGATAATTAGAAAGAACTAGATTTCCTAATTCTGAATAAAACACTTATTGAATGGATACCAAAACAATCAATAATCTTTATTTAAAAATTATTCTTTATTTATACAAAAATTATGCTTACTGCTAAATTTATAATAATTCATTAATTAATAATATTAATTATATTGCATACTTGACCTTGAAATTGTTATAATTACATTATATTATTGTCACATAAAATTGCTGACATGTGTTAAATTATATTAAAAACCCTTAGATGCATGATTTTTTTATTTGAAGAGAAGAAATTTTTTTTGGGTAATATAAATTGTTAGAAAATGATAAATATTCATGTTTTTAAAATGCTTTTGTAAATTTAGTAAGACTGAGTAAAAAACAGTATGTGACAAATATGGCACAGTATGCATTTATTCGAATTGAAACATTAATATAAAAATTTTAAATTTGATCATAAAAGTAGAAATAGAAATATAAATCATACATAAAAATCAATAAACAAAATTTAAATTCTGACTTTAAACAATCATAAAATTAGGAACTTTATTTTAAAAAATATATTTATTTTTACTTTCAATTTTCATGAAATTTTAGGAAACAATTATTTTTTTTATTTAGGCAAAGTGCGACACCACATCTTCGGCATGTAATATATGTTTTTAATTTACATGATGGATGTTTACATCTTTTGCGGGCTTTACCCCATATTGGCATGTGGTCAATTCCGTCGTGTCTTACATCTTTTGTTGGAATTGGCGCTACAGGTTCTTTTTTCTTTTTTAAACCGTATTCTGATGACACAGAAGGTCTAGCTTAAGATCTTCCACGTTTCAACGAAGAGCTCCTTCCAATGTTGCACAGTGTTTTTCCCAGCTCAATTCTATAGCGCACCATATTCATTAATTTCCCTCTTCCCGATCTTTTGCAGAGCAACCAAAAATTAATGACGTCTAAATCAATAAAATGGTAAAACAACCGCATATTATTGCACTCCAATAGAGTACCAGATATGTAACATTATGCATTTGTTACCAAAATTACAGAATAAGTATTGAATATATGAAGAAATTAGGAATGGGTCATATATGGTACATCATGCATCTAAGGGTAAATAAAAAGAAAATTGCTGACTTCTATGAAAAATAAAAACAATATAGACTACAAGCAATAATAATATAATAAATAATTATGCATAATTAGGTAAATTTATCGAAATTTTAATTATTTTATATTGCTATCCAACACGCATCTTGAGTATTTACAGGGTTTGCAACATTTTTTAAGCTTTCAAATTTGATATCAAAATCACCATCTGGTGTATGTGAGAAATCTATTCTTGGTGGTCCTTAAGGGCCTCGTTCGCCGATAATTTGACGAGTAGTTCGATTACTAACAAAACGTCCGAATTTGTCAAGACTCATTGTTAAAATGTGAATTGAAAAAGTTCAATGATAGTTTAAATAATAATGTTGGCTTTTCTTAACTCTTCTATTATTGAAATAATTTCATTGTTGTGATTAGTATGACCTGCTTGCTCTGATGCAATAAGTAATCTTAATCTGTCAACTAATTCATTAGAATTATCCCAATACACGTAATTAGGCTTTTTATTGTTTAAAATCATTAATCCCTTTTCTTTCTTTTTTGTTTCAATTAATTTGCTAATAATATTTCTACATTTGCTACCTGGATTACCTTTGATTTGACTTTTATCGTCAAATACATCTTTTCTGTAAACATTTTTTTTGAATTAATATTTTATGATAATTCTGAAGATCATCATTTTTATACAAAGAAGGATTTTTCATAAAAATAAGTTCATAAAGTCCTCTAGTAGTATTATAATTTTTGCCATCAATATTTAGAGTATTATCATAAAATTTTATATCACTCCGACCTAAATCAAAGCTATTTTTTTCTTTATTATACTTGGGCCTATAAGCTTTATCAATATTAAAGTCTTTTGTAAAATCATTCCTCTAAAGATTTCTCAAGTGATCGTCGCAATTTTTGTATAGGAGTACTTTATAAATATGGTGTTGATAAGACTGTGTTGTCTGGCGTTTGAAAAGTATTATCTGCAGTAACTGGAGTTGATTTGAATATAGGAAATTTTGAAATATTTTCTTCAAATTACATCATTACATCAAATTTAGATTTTCCTTTATATGGAGAAACTGACTCTAAGTCCTTTTAACTTCTTTTTTGATTTTTTTCTCAATTTCTTTTTCAGATTTTTCTTTTAGTTCTTCAAGCGGTTTACTTATTGGAATAAAAGTTTCTTCAAGAAGTTTTTCTTCAAATACAGGAATCTGTACTTTTTCTTTATAACTCACTTTTATTAAATCTAAATCTGCACTTTTCGAAAATTTTACAAGCTTACGTATAGTTACCTTTCTACGATACGACCAGTTAAAAATAAAAGAAGTAATAAAGTGTGGAAAGAAAAATGTGTTTTGCAATCTGATTCTTAACAGCGGCTTTTGTAACTCCTCTTCCGAACTTTTAATATCAATAATATGATGATTCCAAAGATCATATTATGCTGCTATTTCTAGTAAACTTTGAGGTTGTTGTATAAAATTTAAATGATGTATAACTGCTGATTGAACTAATATTGCTTTTGTTGTTTCACTATCACAATTCTCTTTATAGAATTTAAAATTCATACTGTAGTCAGAACTACTTTGCTAAGGTATTTATACAAAAAATATTATTCGATACAACTACAACTGTATCAAAATGTAATAAATAAAAAACCTTCAAATGTGTAAATATATTAAAATTTTAATTCTACAAATTTGTTTTGATAATAACATTCTTCACATTCAACCAAAAAACACATGCTTCTATTTTTTATAATCACATCGTCTACACACATATATTAATATTTGATTCTAATATGGATTGGATATAAATTAAATTTTTTTTTTTAAATTATATTGAATAAATTTATTAAAAAAAATACGATTTTTTTTTCTTACAATTCAAGTATAAGATTTTCTTTTGCAAGTTCTTCTTTAACAACTTTTCTTGAAACTAATATATTCTGCAGAGCACAAAGTCCATTATGTGTTGGACATCTTAGCGTTTGTGGATATTTGTTACGAATTATTTGTAAATGTGGTGCTTCTAAATCATCCAGATCATACTGTATAATTTCCACCCAATATATTACACAACCAGGATTTTTTTTCATTACCTTTAACGTATATTAAAATATTTTCTAAATTTTTGCGTAAGAATTGCTTAACACTTTCAATATCAATTGTTCCTTCGTTCCATGTAAGACCTTGATGATTATTGAACAGCCACTTTGCTTGATTTTGTTGCTTTTTATAGGTAAAAGTTCAAAAGGATATGGTGGTTTTATTATAAAAAGTTGAAACTCTTGTAAATTATATGATACTGCTAATTTTTTCTAAAACATGATTTTATGAAAAATTTTTTTATAAAGAGCAGCAGTGTAAACAAAATAGTAAACATAAAAAATTTTTGTAATAAAAAAATAGAACTTAAGTTAGCTAGAGAAAATAGCTACTTAAAGATAAATTTCGAGAAAACAATTTTTAACCTATATATTATCAAAAATTCACTGGAGGTTACTATGATGAATCGAAGATACTGGTACCATTTTCTTGACATCGCTGTTTAACTCCCATTTTTACTAGTCACAATTTGTTTCAAATTTATTAATATTATTGTATGAAAAATATTTTAGAGTTAAAAGTATAAACACTAAACAAGTCTCCCCTATTTTTCATTGTTCGCGCCGTACGATACAACCCATAACATGATTTGGTAAGCCTTTCATGTACGTAGAATTTTTCTTTCGAAGAAAGATCCAAATCGGCTAATTTAAGTGCTCCAGAATTTTTAACATGCTTTCGAATTGCATTAAGCACCCTGTTTTTTTCATAAACTGAATTAAATTTAACTGCAATTGAGCCATCGTTATTAGTAGATTGATTATTGTTATTTTTCGGATTATTTCTAATTCTAAATCTTCAAATAGAATACCTAAAAATATACAGAGTGATCTAGGAAAAGAATTTTACAACAACCACTTTCAAGATTTAATGAAAAAGAATCATATAAATCATTATTCTACGTATAGTACTTTGAAAGTATCAATTGTTGAACGTTTTAATAGAACTTCAAAAGCCTTAATGTGGAAACAATTTAGTTTTAAAGGAGTAGTTAATTCATCTAATGAAAAATTACTGCTAAAAACTGTATATAGTAATTTGAAAATGTTTTCTGGTGCAAAGTTCAAAATCGGTGATTCTGTTTGTATAATTAAACATAAACACATCTTTGAAAAGGGCTATACACCAAATTGGACAACTGAAACTTTCAAAATTAAAAACATAAAAAATACGAATCCAGTAACGTATTATTTAGAAAACTATAAAAGTAATCCAGTTAAAGGAGGTTTTTATGAAAAAGAACTTTTAAAATCAAATAATCCAGATTATTTAGTAGAAAAAGTTTTGAGAAAAAAAAGAGATAAAGTTTTTGTAAAATGGTTAGGATTTTTTCATGGATAAATAAAACAGAATTATTGTAAAAAAAATATTCATACTTTATTTATATTGTCTAATAAAACATTTTTTTGAAATACAATTTACACATTTTTCATTTAAAATTCTATTGTAAAAGTTAATAAGTTTCAGCATCCTATTTTCGATTCGGTCTGCATCACAACATTCACATGTATCTGGTCCTGATGTAGTAGAATCTTTAGACCAAGAGCAACTTATATAATGTACTCCATGAATTGATTTAACCCTATCCATGACGTAACATGGTGTTATAAATGTAGCGTCACGATAAATTTGTTCTCGATGTTCATCCAGTAAAATATGATCAAATTTTAATATAACATCTTCATAAATCATTTTTTCTTATTTAAATGTATAACTATATATAGACACTTTTAAAGTTAATAAATGACTAAAATAAATTTATAACTGTTGAATAATATATAGGTGAATATAAACATTTTTTTATGAAATTTCCATTTTGTAAACTTGTAATTAGTATCGTATGTGCATCTTATTGTTAAATTTAAATTATCAGAAAATTCTAACTTGAAATGTCTGTAAAATAGATGATCACTTTCAATTATTCCAGCTATTTCACTTTCTTTGCGTATTAAATCTTGCCTGAATGATTCAATAGCTTCGTCGACTGTAACAAATTTCGGTTCAGGTTTTAAAGTTGTTGTTGTTGTTGTTATTGATGGAGCAGTAAAAGTAATAACTGAAGTATCTATTTCATCTTCTCTTTTCTCAGGTTCGTTTAAATTCTTACTAACTGTTAGCAATTTGAATAATAAATCTACTTGAACTGTATCATTATTCGGCAATTGTAGTGAAAATTCTAAATTTCCTTTATTACTTTCATCTATTTTAACAGGAATTGGACCGCTTTCACAATAATTTATATAAGAAATTGTTAAGAAAATAATGAAGATTTTTTTAAACATTTTTTTAAACACAGTTCTTTTTTCGATGAATACTAATAGTATAACTGTTCGCGAAATACTGAATCAAATTTCATTTGTATTGCATTTTTATGATTCTTCAGCAGAATCTTCTTCATCGTTTCCTGTTATTTCTATTTTTTAAAATAACTTTTCACCAAATTTCCAATCATCTTCATCACCAAATGGACAGTTGCGTGAAAAGTGGTTCACGTTTTTATATCTCATAGTACCTGTAACAGCTTCTCCAACTACTACAATATCCTTACCTACAACTTCAAATTTGACATGCTGAAATGGCTCAAATGAAAAACGTTGACTAATTGGAACAGTTTCACCACTTCTCATTCTTAAAAGTAAACATCTGTTACCATCTTCAGGCGTTACATATACTTCTAAAACCCTGAAGATGAAACTGTAGCACTAAGTATTTTGAAAGATACCCATGCCCCTTCATATGTGCAAAATTTATTTTTATCTCGAATTATTTCACTCCAAAACATTTTGAACAAAAAAATAACAAACCCTTTTTTTGCAATGTTGTAAATCTGACGATTAAGATAAAAATAAGTGTATTATATAATTTATTCTGCTATTTATAGCAAATATCAGAAGTTAAAAAAAGTCAATTACAATAACAATAAAATCAATCAACCGGTTGTTAACCTTATTACTAAACCTACTATGAGGTTTGAGCTCACAACTACCAATCTTATAACCATGCATATATTATACTTTACTTTTTTTGTATGTATATAAAGAGTAAATTTTTAGAATAAAAACTTATTCTAAAAAAAGTTGTCTGTGTATCGTTGTGTATAAATATTGTAGTGAAAAAATAAAATATAATAATGAGTACAGTTCAAGATGCTGATACTTCAGAAGAAGAAACCACTAGCAGTTTAGGGATTTCAGAAGAATTTAACAATATTCTTCGAAAATATGAGCAAGAAGAACAAAATCAAGAACATGAAGAACAAGAACCTCAACAACAACAACAAAATCAGCAGCATAAATCTACTTTCTATAGATTCAAAAATGTAACGAGACACATTTTAAAATATTACAAAGATTGATCTTGTAATTTAGATGAGTAAGTTTTTCTTTTTTATATTTTTTTTTATTTTTTCTTAATTTTTTACTTTTTTTACAGTATTTCAATTTTTCATTTTGGAAAAAATTCTATACCGAAAAAATAAATGTGAAAGAAGATCTGTTAGCTACATTAATCCTCCTCTTTGGATATTATTATCAAAAAACTGAATACCTGAAAATGTGCCCTTTTCCTTTAAAAAAAGTGATCGACAATTTTCACATAATAATTTGCTATGTACATTATATATATTTCTACAAATCTTATTTTATTTGATTTTGTTGTTTTTCTTTTTCTAATTTTTTCCTTTTTTTTTTTTGTAACTTTTTTTTTTGTAACTTTTTTTTTTGTTTATGCTTAATTTCCTACCTTATTGTTTCAATATACAAAAAAAAACTATAGAAATATTATGTAACTTCTTCTTTCTTGGTTGTATCCTTCTCATTGATGATAAAAAAAAATAATTATGATATTTATATAACCACATATTTGTGTGTATATCCGAATATGTTATCATAAAGCGCGAAAATAAAATTCTAATCAAGAAAAAGAAATTACATTATATTGCATTGCATAAATTGTGAATATATAATCAGTATTGATTAAATGTACATTTTTGTGTTCTTTCTTATATACATATACAAAATATACCTATATGAAAAAAATAAATCCTATATCTTAGTTATTAATTTTCTTTTCTATAATCAAAAAGGAACAATTTTTACTTTGTTTTTTTTTTCCTTTTTTTTTTTTTTTTATTATATACAAAACTACTAAAAATATAAATTTTCACTTAACTTTAGTGTACTGAGTCGGTGGGTGAGTAGGCAAATGGCGTCCTTCCAGGGATCTCTCGGCGCGGTACCGTTCAGGATGCAGCCCCTTTTTAGCCTCATCATCAGAGACGCATAAATTCCTTCTCTTTTTTTATATATATAAAAAGTTTCACTTTCATGAAGTTCCAATTGTTTAGTTTGTGTTTTTTTTTTCTTTTTTTTTTTTCTTGAACAAAATTTTTTTTTCTTTTATATATAATTATTATTCACATCTAGAAATTTTTTTACCTTTCGTTTTCACCTTTACAATAGTGTATAATATTCATAACAAAAAAAAACCATTTCATCATTTCATTTTTTTTTTTTTTTTTTTGAATCTTATTAATTTAAAAATGTTTCCAGATACCACATGTGTGATTTTATATAAAAAAAATTAAAAAAATATATTATATAAAGCAATTAAGAAAACGTTCTTTTATTTTGCAACACATTTGAAATTTCAAAAAAAATTGGTATAAAATGTCTTTAATTTATTATTGAATCTTGTATGATATATGTACATATATGTAAATTGATTAATTATGCTCAATTTCAATAGAATTCATCCGAAAAAAACAAAACCAAAACTTGATTTATAAATTACAACTTTTTTTAAATTTTTTTTATGTAAACTGATTTAAAATATGAATTTAATTAATGGTGGTTAAACAAAATTCTTAAATTAAAAATCAAAATACAGTAAAACTGCTACTTTTGTTTTTTATCGTATTCTATGTATTTTACACAACTTGTTGAACCGTGTTTCTTTTCTTTTTTTTCATTTCTTTTTTCTTTCTTTTCTTTACACATAAAAATAAACGCACACGTGTAAATTTCTTCTTTTTTCTTTCCTTTCCAACTCTTTTTTTTTTTTTTTTTTTTGTTTCTTTTTTTTTCAAATATATAAATTCTTTTTTTTTCTTTTGTTTTTGTTTTTTTTTTTGAATATATTTTTTTGTTTCTTTTGCGATAAACTAAATACAAGTACGCATGTAAACGTATAGTTTTTCCTTTAAACACAATGGAAACTGAGTATCACCTTTGGTATACAACTAACACTTTCACTAAAAAGATTCGTTTTCTATTTTATAGCTTTTCAAAAAATTGATGATTTTCTGATTCAGCACAAAAATTAATTAACACATCATTTCATGACAAAAAAAAATTTAAGACTTTTTCTTCAATAAAAAAAAGATTAAATTATCACACAACATTTTTTTTTTTTTAATTTTTTTGCCGCACTCAATAAACACAACTTTAACGCCGTCATAGCTACTCCCGACTAAAAAAACCCGAAGAAGGTAATCAAAATGTACCTCCTTTATATACTTATTTCGATTAATTACATTGCTCATCTCTTAATTGGAATTAAGCGATATTTAAGAGATAATTACACATTAAAGAACAGCTAGGTATATGAACTATTACCGAATCTTCTAGTATATTCCCTATATTACTTGATGAGTAATATCAAAAAATATATAGACAGAAAGAATTCTTATGTAGTATCGACTAAAAATTGTAATTATTAAATTAGACTATAGAACAGTACGGTAAGAGAAGGAAGGAAGTGAAAGCTTTTTTAACTATGCTTTAAAGCGCTTTGAAATTTAAGTTTTGTTTTTTACATGATCAAGATGAATGAAAAATAAATAAAAAAAATTTTTACTCTTGTGTGTTAAATAGAATATAAAAAAAAATTTCAAATGGTGAAACATATGTGAATAAAATGAGTCACACCGACACCATCAATTACCTTGTTTATGCGAAGCTTTAATTCGCATTAACTCATGCCGTTTTGACTAAATACGGATGCATAAACCAAATTTTAAAACGCATTGAAACTTTATTTCGTTTTGGTAACATACTAAACATCAATATGAACTTTTAGAGTAGTATTAGTTTATTACTCAAAACGTTTTAAGTGAGAATGAAATGTTGTACTACGCATAAACACCAATTAAAATGTATTATCTCAAAACGATGTTCAAAACGTTTTATCGTTAATACGTTTTAATTTTTGTGCATAAACAAGGTAATTGTCGTATTCGCATGTACATATGTATTTCTATGCAGAAGTAAAAGCTTTTTTAACAAAACTGAAATATGCTGATGTACATTCAAAGCTATTTCACTAATGGGGTTCCAATGTTGGAACCCCAGAACAAAAATTTTTGTATGAGACATTTTGATACTACATAAGAATTCTTTCTGTCTATATATTTTTTGGTAATATATAGCGAGTAGGTAATATTAGCGTATTGGGTACTTGACACAGTGTGTGTGTGAATTGAAATTAGTATATCATTATGCTACTTACATAAGTAAATAGGCCCTAATGAATTTATGTGGGTCAATTACGATGTAGTGCATTTTATATGGGACATTCTATATGGGATTTAAATAGTATATGAAGCATGACGTATTAACGTCGGCAAATATCATTGCTTACATTTTTTTTTTCTGTAAGAGATTTTAAAATTTGGGATTGTAATAAAATGAAGGTAAGTAAAAGATAAGAGAATTTTGATGAAGAGAAGACAAAAAAAATTTTTTTTTTTTTTTAAATTGATTAATTCTCTTATGTGTTTCTAGAAATCGTATGATTTTCTAAAATATAATAGAAAATCACACCATTTACAAAACAAAGAAATGGATTATGAATTTTGTTGCGCGTGTGCAACGGATATTAGATTACAGTTCATTTATTGAAATTTTAAGTTGCAATTCCAATAAATTGCAGACTTTATTTTTCCAATATGAACTGAATTTAGAAATATTTAATGTACTGCCAACTGAATATGTACAGTGGCGTACAAAAAAAAATTGACCTATAAAAAAAATTAATATAGCTGTCGCAACAATTGCTTCAATTTCTGCTGTCACTGTTGACTATTCTTCGTAGGTGAGTGCCGCTGTACCTGTAGTACGTGCTAGTAGCGTCTTAGTCGATTTTACTGCCGCTTCCCACAGGCCGCCAAAATGAAGTGACCGTTGTGGTATAAAGTGGAATTTAATTCTTTTTTCTAGATACATATTCATTATTTTCTCTGGAGATTTATTGGCCATCATTATTCGTGCTATTTAGTCCAGATGATTCTTTGCACCCACGAAGTTTGTCGCATTATCGCAATAGATGTTTTCACAGCGTCCTCGCCTTGCAATGAAACGTTTAAGTGCATCAAGGAAGCCTTCTGTTGTTAGATCCGACACGACTTCTAAATGGATGGCTTTTGTGGCGAAACAACAGAATACTGCAATGTAGGACTTTTGTGGCCTTTTTCCACGGATCTTAAAATGTGTATAGATGGGCCCACCCACAAAAGTCCATGCCACAGTTGATAAATGGTCTTGTTCTTCGGATCCTATCTGCTGGTTTGCCCATTTGTTGTGTGTATAACTTTGGTCGTAATTTCGTACAGCGGACGCAATTTTCTACTACGGACCTAGCGATATTTCGCCAATTTAATATCCAATATTTTTGTCTAGAAGTCGCATGTAGAGCTTGAGGTCCTGCATGTAGGTTAGTATTGTGTAAATATATCATCAGTAGCTTTGCCACAACGTTGTCGGCTGGGACGAGTATTGGATGTTTAGCATTGTATCCAATATCTGCTGCTTCTAGACTGCCTCCTACTCAAAGTATGCCTTCATTATCCATGAACGGAGCTAATGTTATTAATTTGCTATTTTTGTTAATTGGTCGCTAATTTTTTAATGCGTGAATTTCTTCTTTAAAGCTCATTTGCTGAATTTCCTTCATAATATATTTCGTTGAGTTTTCTAATTATGCAACGCTTAAAATTGGATTGAATGAATAACATGGTTGTTTTCTTCCTTTGAATAATTTTACTGCTCTTAATATATACGCCATAATCCGTTACAATTTTTTGAATGAGTTATTGTGATTTATTCGATCTATCATATGTTGTGTATTGTTTTGTGTTGTGACAGTTAGTGTAACCTTATTTGGTTTTTCTTCTTCCTCCACTCTTATTGTCTGTGACTTATGAGTTGGCCACATTCTTTTTGGCAGTGTTAAAAATGTCGACCCTCGAACTATAGTTTTGAGTTTTTTAGTTGTTCTGGAAAAAGTCCTCGCGATACTAAATCGGCCGGGTTTTCCTTGGATTCTATATACTTCCATACCTTATTTTGCGTTAGTTCCTGTATTTGCGTTACTCTGTTAGCTACGAAGGTTTTTAAAATAGATGGGTGTTCTTGCAAACAAGAGATAACAAACAATCTGTGAATCAGTCCAGTAATGAACATCCTCGTATTTAATTTTGATGACTTCCTGGACATAAATTTGCAATGAGCTTTGCTGCAAACAACTCTAACCTTGGTATTGTTGTGTGTTTTACTGGTGCTACCCTAGATTTTTCACAAAACAATCTCACTGTGACCTTACCCTTTTCGTCCTTAGACCTAAGATATATTACTGCACATTACTGCGTGCAGCTCCACATTGTTAGGTTTTTCTGTATTGAAACTAACATCACTGAGTTTAGGTATTCTTTCCTGAATTTCGTCCAAACTGTATGAAATTCTACCGGTAGTTCTTCATCCCAATCAATTTTCTGTTTCCATAATCCTTGTAGGAAAATTTTACCCATCACAACAACTGGATTAACAAGGCCGAGCGGATCGAAAATACGGGCTATATCGGCTAACACTGTTCTTTTAGTAATATTTTCAAAATCCTTCCATGATGTTGTAATTTGAATACATCTGCAACTGGATGCCACACCATACCTAGTGTTCGCACGTGCTCATCTCCTAGATCGTTGAAATCTAGTTGAATCTCTAAATCCTTATTTGGCAGAGCTTGTACTAGTGCTGGGTGGTTGGCATACCATTTACGTAATTCGAAACCTCCTTCCTTCAACAATGAGCGTAATTGTGACCATATGTGAAGCGTTTTATTAAAGTCATTGCTACTAGTCATGACATTATCCATATAAAAGTGTTTAATCGCCGGTGTTGCACCTGTGTCCTTCTTCTTCTGCTAATTTCTTCAAGCAGCTTACTGCTAGGAATGGTGCGGCCTTTGTGCCATATGTAATAGTGCATAACTGATAATATCTGATTATATCATCTGGATGTTTTCTCCACATTATAAGTTGTAGGTTACGATCTTCTTCTGCTACGAGAACTTGTCTGTACATTTTTGTAATGTCAGCAGTGAATATGTATTTTTTCAATCTGAAGCGCAAAACTATAGCTAGTAGATCGTCTTGAATTTTTGGAGCAATCAACATTATATTATTTAATGAAAGATTATTGGAAGTTTTTGCGGAGGCATCAAAAACTACTCGTAGTGCTACTGCTAGGTTTTAAAACATAATGATGAGGTAGAAAACAATACGGTGAAGTAAGTTCCTTCCGATTTAATTCCTTCATGTGACCTAATCTTAAGTATTCCTCTAGAAATTCGTTATATTGTCCTTGTTGTGATGGTTCTCGTTGTAGTTTTTTATCCATACTGATTAATCGTTTGTAAGCAATTTCTTTCGATTCTCCTAATAATTTTGGATCATATTTATTATGAAACGCCCTTCATGATTTCGACTTGTAGTAGAGTTGAAGAATTCTTGATATTTGCGATCATTGTCAGACATTCTTGGGATATCTTGACATTCTTTTATTTCCTAAAATCGTTGCAATTCCATGTTTGTTATTCCACAGAATGGTTTGTTGTAATCCATACTAGCCACCTTTCCTAATACCATCCAACCGAAAGTTGTATTTTTCAATATAGGTAAATTATCGTTCAGTTTCATTTACCCATTTCTCACAATTTCACCATATAATTCTGCACCTAATAAAATATCTACCCTTTGCGGTTTGTTGAAAGAGGGATCAGCTAATTGAATATTTGTAGGAATACTCCAGTTATTAATATTAATGAATTGATGTGGTTGTTTCGTTCCTATTTCTTTAATAACATACACCTCCAGTTCTAGTATCATATTGTTACATCTTGATTTTATTTTTATACTGAGTTTATCCTTGATTCTCAATTTTTTATCTTCTATTACTGAAATGGCAATATTAACTGGGGTATTAGTAAAATTCAATTTTCGTTGCAATTTTTCAGTAATCAAGTTTATTTGTAATCCAGAATCTAGCAATAACCGGCATGGTACAGCTCGTCCATCTTTATCCATAATGTCTACTAATGCAGTTCCCAAAAATACATAACTATCATTATTTTTAGTTTCATTTGGTTACGAAGCTAAGTTACATGTGGTTACGGTTGCATTATTTGAAGTTGGTTATTGTTTAGTTATCGATTTTTCCGATTTCTGATCTCCTTTTGATATAGGTGACATGTGTAGTAAGGTATTATGCTTCTTACCACATTCCTTTGGACTTAGAGTAACCTGAGTTCAAATAATTACAAGAATCAGAGAAACCTGGTTTTTATTAACATCATAATTTATAGATAATTTTTGGTGACCCCGACGTGATCAATTATTGAATAGTAATTGATCTTAAACAGATACGCATTACGTATAAGAATTTGAGACAGAAATAATCAATTCAATCCTTGGTTGATAATACATTTTTTAATCTCTATTAATATATAAAAAAATACATACTTTTGAGAAAAACAAAATATACATATTTTTGAAAGAAAAATAAAATACATATAGCTGTTAGTTCATCATGAGCATAATAACGGATACGTTGGCAATGTCACAAACAACACTTGGAAAGGAAATTGAAACCGTCATCACAACATACAACAACGATTCTCTTGACAAGAAAACGGTTCCATATCTGGAAGAAAAATTAACAAAATTAGATACGGCATGGACCAAGTTTGAAGAAAACAATGATAAATTTAGAAAATTTGATAATACGAATGGACATCAATACTTCATAAGCAATTTTTATGATAGAGTAAAAACTGCTTATAAAAAAATGTAAAACAGAGATCGTAAATCTCACTGAGTATCAATAGGAGCTACTGCACAAGAGCAGCCAGCATCCAAATCTGCAAATAAAGGCGAAAATAATATGAAAATAGCCTCTAGACTTATTCGAAGACAAAATTTCAACATAAAGGTGCTTGATAATACACTAAAAGGAATCAAATATTATCAACACATGTTAATATATGTGAACTGGCAGATAATGTCACGATGTTTGGTTACAATCCAGATAACTATTTTAACATGGAAAACAAGGTACAAGAGTATTTAATATTATTGCAACAAAAACTTGATGATAAGTACATCGAATTTAGTACAAGCTCACTCAGAACAAAATACAATTCATGAAGTGACACTACAAAGTCAAGGAAGTTCTACAGTAAGGCTTCCAAAAATTTCACTTCCCAAATTTGGTGGTAATTATTTGAAGTGGAGACAATTTCACGACTTGTTTGTTCAGATGGTTCATAACCAATCTATAGGATCTGCTCAGAAAAAAAAAAAAAAAAAAATTATGTATAAATTATGATATAAAAAAAAACCAGGTTTCTCTGATTCTTGTAATTATTTGAACTCGGGTTACTCTAAGTCCAAAGTAATTTTTCTAGAGATTAGGTTACTCTAATTCTAGAATATAAGCGATTGTCAACTATCTATAATCAAAACACTATGAATTTTGGATAGCTAATAATCTTTATTTTATTCATGAGCTCTTTATATATCATTTAATAATGTACTTAAACTACGTATAACAATTACATATAAATAATAAAACAATAAAATTCAATAATTGTAAGCAATATAAATAAATTGTTGATAACACGATTTCAACATTCACATAATTTTAAATGTATCAAATTGTTAATCAAGCAGTTTAACATTCATATATTAGTAGTTACATTGACCGTACCTCGTTCAATGCAAGCTATGCATTTATGGTATTAGTAATTTTAATTGTTACCTTATAACCTACTTATTATACTTATTATGCTTATTATGCTTATTATGCTTATTTTAATTATGAAGTAATTTGTTATTTATGAATTTAAACACTATGTATATACGAGGGGCGGTCCAAAAGTTTTTGTGAAGAGTGAAACAAAGTGCAAGGTTGTAAAATATGAATTTAGAGAAAATTGAATATCGTGCTGTAATTAATTATTTAACAAAAAAAGGCAAAAATTCTGCACCTTCATTAGCAACAGTAAAAAGATGGCACAGCTATTTTAAACTCGGCAGAGAATCATTAGAAGATGACTTTCGTACCGGCCGACCTGTAGAAGTAACCACATCAGATGTTGTTGAAAAAGTTGAAAATTTAGTTCTTGAAAATAGAAGATTGAAAAAAAAAGAAAATTGCACGATATATCAAACTTAAGCTCAATAAAACTTTCAAGCTTGTTACACAAGCTCCCCCAGTGCTCACACCATTCTTATTATAAGCTCCCCATCTTTCAAAAGCCACGTACAACAACAAATACCTTACCACACAAGCCAAAAGCTCACTACCTCAAAGAGGTTCCAGAGTCGGCATATTATATACTACTGTACTCCTATGCATGTCTAGACATATTTGATACTTAACAATGTCTCTCTAATATCGCGAGGAACGATGACAGAGCAAAGTTAAACTTGATTGTGATTGTGTAAAATCCGCCAGTAGAGAAGCATTCAAGACACCTAAAACTACGGTAAGTACAGTATGCTTTTTATTTATCCTTGTTTTGTAAATATTATTTTTAAATATAAATTTTAGTCGAAAGAAAAATTGATATTATCAAGTTATTAGAAAATCAGTTGACACTTTTAAATTCTTACAAAGTTAATTTTGAACTTTTTGCGCTTTATGCAAAAAGAACGAATGAAAATGAATATGAAGTGGATATAAAATCTTTTAATAGTAAAAATAAAATAATTACGATAGGAAGTGATTTAAATGAAGTTTTTATGAGCTTTTTAGATGGAATTATTAAAAAAAGTGAAGAATTTCAGGAGAAAGATTCTGGTTGGATGCTAGAAAAATCTCTTTATTTAGAAATAAACTTTAATAAATATAATCCTCTAAAAGCTTCATAATTTATTGAACTTTCTTCGAAAATAAAATCAACTAAATCTATAATAAATATCCAGAACAATGATGATATGTGCTTTGCATGGTCAGTTGTACCAGCATTATTTCCTAAGAAAAAAAAATCCTCAAAGGCTTACATCATATCCTCATTATACAGACGTACTTAAGTTAAATGGTATTAAATTTCCTATGAAATTAAGTGACATAAAACTTTTCGAGAAGTTAAATAATTTAAGTATCAACGTCTATGGGCTTGAGAATGATAAAGTTATTGGACCATTATATTATACAGAGAATAGAAAAAAAACTCATAAATTTATTGTATTTAGAAGATGGAGAAAAAAGTCACTTGGTTTTACTTTGAGTAAACATAAGGAGATAAAATGGATTTGTGATTTTTAATTTGATAATTTGTAATTTGTTGTTTTTTAAAAGTGAACACGTGTTAAAAGAACATATGTTAGAAAATTGTAACAAAATAAGAACATTTTTACCGAAGGAAAACGAAAATATATTAGAATTTAAAAATTTCAAAAGCCAGCTTAAAGTCCCTTTTATTATATATGCGGATTTCGAAAGTATTTTGAAACCTATTAGTTAAAGGCTGATTTTATTATTTCTATATTTTTTCACATATTTTATTTTTATGTTTTGTTGTTTTCAAATGTCCAGTAAATTTATTTGAATTAATATCACAGTGAATTTTTGTTTTTATTTTATTAAATTCTTCATCACTTTTTTCATTTGAAAATTTTTTTTTCTTAAAAGGTGGAGACGGTATTTCATTAATTTCCTCATGACTTGTTTTTAAATGCCGTAAACGAGAGACTTTTCTTTTAAATGTTTTTTTCTCAGTATTCACAATTGAACATTATTTTTCCGTTTTTTTTTTCTTTAAACTTGAAAACTTTTAAATTAAAATTTTTTAAAAATTTTTAAAAAATTTCAAGAAAACTGAGATGTTGTTAAAGCAAATTATGAAATCGCAATAAATTTCTATTTTTCTATGATTTCAATTATATTAAATTAATTTTCTTAAACCACAATTTCCTGAAATAAAAAAACTTAAAAAAAAAATCTGAATATACAAATATGCAAATATGAAAATACCACAACTGTTATGATAAGGTTTTCCTGCAAAACATATAAGAATAAAATTAGTATAAGGAACAGATGAAATAAAAAACAATATATTATAAACAATGCAGGCAAAATCACATTTATTTGAAGTAAAATTATTCTTTTTATATACATATATAGTATATACTATACTATACTAAATTTAAAAATGTTAATTTTTATCACTTTCACTATCAGTAGATACATCATCATCACCAATATCATCCTCCTCGAATTTATTAAATATTATTTTATTATCTTTGCTTTTAAAGAAGTAAAACGTCTTTTGCGATGACATGTACTTCATGTTGTCTTCTGTAAATTTATCTACATAATTTTGAGGAAGAAACATGGCTGAACTCTAATAAAACTCTTAGTCCGTATCTATAAAATTAATAAAAAATATATATGTATATGTATAAGTAGGTTAACATTATATGTTTAATTATAAAATAAATGCACATCTGCTTAATTTTATTGTTAGTAAAGTAGTAAATCAGAAATGCTAATTTAGCATATTCTTTGTATTATGATAAAAATATTACACCTGTGAACCAGAAATGTAAAAATTATTGTAGGTCAAGAAATATTGCTTACTAAGTAATTTTATTATGTTAAGTACTATTTTGTTTAGAATGAATAATTGTTTACATTTAAAATATAATGACAATGTAAAATTTAATAAACAATTAAATTAAGTTTTTTACGGAAATAAATTTTATAATAGCATTAAGTAGGAATTAAATTTACGTATAAATAGAGAACGATAATTAATAAATGTTCAGTAGCAGTTGTCTCGAAATAATCAAAGCCTTTTTTTCTTATCTTGGTGAGGCTGCCAAGATCCTTTTTTTTAAATTTTTACTCTCAACTGGGTGTTCAGATTAAGTATTTGAACATTCTTAAATAATCGACCGGGTATTCAGGTGTTGTACTTGAATATTCTAATTACCCTTTTGTATTGTATTATTACGAAATATTCAAATCCTGTGTTTGAATACAATATTATTTTGACAACAGATTGTTCAAGTATAGAACTTGAATAGTCGCGACAATTAAAAGCCTTTGTCGTAACATTTGGTGACCCCGACGTGATCTCAATTCTGACAAGGATGACGGATCAATTGTTTTTAAGACAACAGGAGCTAGGAGAAGAATTGGAAAGGTCATACACCAATTTTAAAAAGGATTCGAGCAACAGGAAAACTAAGGATTATCTAGTTACACGGCTATAACGTCTTGAAGTATTGTGAAAAGAATTGTATGCTAACGATCAGACACTTCTGACATTGGCAGTTAGTCACTCGACTCACAATTATTTCAAAAATAAATACTTTGAGCAGGCAAATAAAATATATGACGATTTTAAGGAAAAATTAACAGGTTTGTTAGGTACGAATGCTGATCACGCTTCCGATGACATAGGAGTAAAAACAGCAACCACTGTAACGGGTCAAACGGGAACCATATCAGAAGACGCAATAATAGAAAATCATTCAGGCGATGATATAGACCACCAATTAGCACGACTAGTGCGAAGACAAAAGGCACTAATGAAAACTATAGTGCACATAATTCAAGAAATGGAATTAAAATTAAACACTCAGTGTTCCAAGGCATATTTTAGTATAAAAATACAAGCCTTGCAAACATTTGAATCCGAAATGATGAACAACCATCACTTGATTTCAGAAGTGAGTGACAATCCTCCAGCAGAATATGATACAAATCTTATTTAGAAATGCAATCGTGGATACAAGATACAGTGATTTCGTTGAATGACAAATTGAATCACGACAAGTCAGATGGAGGTAACAGCTCCATTCAGATGAAGTTGCTGAAGATTACGTTGCCTAAATTTGAAGGTCACTTCAGTGGGTACAATTTCGTGATCTATATACGCAACTGATTCATGATCGATGTCTTAATGAAACTGAAAAAATGTTTTATCTCACAAGCAACTTAGCAGGTGAAGCGCGGAGATTGATTCAGCACTTACATATAACACGAGAAAATTACACCGCTGTTAAGAATCAGATTGGAAAACACATATTTCTTTCTACACTTTATTAGTTCTTTTGTTTTCGACTGGTCGCTTAGATAAAAAGTAACTGTACCTAAGCTTGTTAAATATTCGAAAAAAGCACATTTAGATTAAATAATAGTGTGTTATATAGAAAAAGTAGAAATTCATACACCTTACATACACTTTGATTGCAATTGTTGATTGTTCACATCAGAATGAGTTAATTAAAACGGGTCCAGTATATATTAAAATTGAATTCAAACCCTCACAGAAAATACCAGAAAAAACAAATGCGTATTGTTTACTTTTGCATGATCGTATTATATAATATAATCCACTAACAAATGAGGTCAGAAAGCAGATATAAATTCATGTCGCAATCATTAAATGTTTTTAGTATCTTGAAGTATTTCACGCTAGAAACTTGAAAATTTTTTTAAATTTATGAAATAAATAATAATAAAAGTGCAGCTATTGACGTTCAAGGATTTCGTGATATTAAAAATAGTTTTATAGTGAAAGAATTAGCAGTATCATATAATTTTCAAGAATTTCAACTTTTTATAATAAAATCACCATATCTATTTGAAAATTTACCTAAAAAACAACAAAATCAAGCAAAGTGGCTGTTTAATAATCATCATGGTTTTACATGGAACGAAGGATCAATTGATTTTGAAAGTGTTAAGCAATTTTTACGCCAAAATTTAGAAAATACCTCAATATACGTTAAAGTTAATGAAAAAAAAAAATCCTGGTTGTGTAATACTCGTATACTGGGTGAAAACTATACAATCTATGATCTGGATGATTTAGAAGCACCACATTTACAAATAATTCGTAACAAATATCCACAAACGCTAAGATGCCCAACACATAATGGACTTCGTGCTCTACAGAATGTATTAGTTTTAAGAAATTTTGTTAATGAAGAGCTTGCAAAAGAAAATCTTGTACTTGAATTATATGTTATTATTTTAACGTCTTTTCTTTTATCAACATTTTCCATAGTTTTTCCAAATGAAACATTATTCATTAACTTGAAAAAATTTTTATCAAATGGATTTTTTGCAAGCGTACGATGATAATTATTTAAATCAATGAATCGTTTTATCCATGTTGATTGCTTTAACTGTAATGCTTCAAGTACAAGATTTTCTGGTATTTTTTTTTTGAGAAAATAAGCGGAAAAAAAGTAAGTATTCTTTTTAAATTTCTAAATTATTAAATTATTTTTTTCAAAAAATTGTTTTGATTCATTTCAGAATGGAGGTTCCACAAAAAAAATAAAAATCGAGGAAGAAACAGATGCTGAGGATATAACAGAGGAGCTCCAACAGTTCGAGGTTGTTTGTAGAGAATTTGCTCAAGAGCAAAGGGCTCAACAACAACAAGAGCAGCTAGAACTGGAGCAACTAGAACAACAAGATCATCAACAAGAAGATCAACAACAACAAGATCAACAACAGGAACAACTACAACAACAGCGGGAGCAACTGGAACAGCAGCAGAATCAAATGCGGCAAGATATGCTGTATTTGATTTCAATAACACAAGCATACATACATGATAATCGTGAAGCTGTTTTAAGAAGAGAGCAGATGTTTGAATCGTAAGTAAAAATTTATTTTATTTCATTTTTATGTTTTTATTTATAAAACAATTTTTTTATTACAGATATGAAATAAGGATTTGGGGAGCCAGGAAAATTCCCCAAATCTATGCAGACTTTCTTAGGATTGAGCAGTGGTTAGAAGAAGCCCTGCCGAAAGAAAGTCTGCAATATAGTATATTTATTATAGCTGCAAAGCCGCAGATAGTTGGTGTAGTGTCAGTTTTTTACTGTCACGATAGCACGATAATTCTGGCGTTAGGTTAAGAAATGTAGATTTAGTTAGGAAAGAAATTATATTTAGGAATTATTTAGAACTAAAAAATTATATATTAAATTCTAGGTAATTTTGTAGTATTTGTTTAAAAAATTGTTTCATAATTAAAATTTTAGATTAAGTTAGCATAAATAATTAAGCTATTCATCAATAAAAATACTTTTATATATAAAAAATTTAAGATTTTTTATTTACTTTTTCATTAAAATTCAAATTTTCAGAAACAACAGCGGGGTTTTTGTATAGGTTTGTAACAAATTTTTATTTTGGGAAATTTAAAAAAAATTGTTGGCCATTTTGAAAAGATTTAAATATTTGTAATTTAAAACTTTTTCCCATTTCTCCGAAATTCTTAATATAAAGTTGACTTGTATTTAATCTTTCAATTTCTGTATCAGAAAATGAATTATATCTTGCTGGTAAGAATATATTGAAGTCTTCTAATTCTAACAATAATCGTTCTCCAAATTTCGTTGTAATTTCGTCTGCATCCAACGATCAAAAAATCTTTTTCATATTCCATTTTCTTTAAATTGATTAGTGGTTTAAAAGTATTAGAATTAAACTTCTCAATAATATCTTTATCTTCATGCTGGTTTTCTGCATTAGAATCATCACTGTTCTGATTTTCTTTATAAAATCCAAATTCCATGTTTTTCTTCTTTTTTCACACTTTTTTTATCAAAAATTTTTTTAAGGTGTATGAATTTCTACTTTTTCTATACAACACGCTATTATTGATTCTAAATGTGCTTTTTTCGAATATTTAACAAGCTTAGGTACAGTTACTTTTTATCTAAGCGACCAGTCGAAAACAAAAGAACTAATAAAGTGTAGAAAGAAATATGTGTTTTCCAATCTGATTCTTAACAGCGGTTTTTGTAACTCCTCTTCCCACCTTTTAAGATTAATAATATGATGATTCCAAAGATTATGTGCTGCTATTTCAAATAAACTTTGAGGTTGTGTTGTGAAATTAAAACGATCTTTAACTGCTGTTTGAATTGATATTCGTCATATATTTTATTTGCCTGCTCAAAGTATTTATTTTTGAAATAATTGTGAGTCGAGTGACTAACTGCCAATGTCAGAAGTGTCTGATCGTTAGCATACAATTCTTTTCACAATACTTCAAGACGTTATAGCCGTGTAACTAGATAATCCTTAGTTTTCCTGTTGCTCGAATCCTTTTTAAAATTGGTGTATGACCTTTCCAATTCTTCTCCTAGCTCCTGTTGTCTTAAAAACAATTGATCCGTCATCCTTGTCAGAATTGAGATCACGTCGGGGTCACCAAATGTTACGACAAAGGCTTTTAATTGTCGCGACTATTCAAGTTCTATACTTGAACAATCTGTTGTCAAAATAATATTGTATTCAAACACAGGATTTGAATATTTCGTAATAATACAATACAAAAGGGTAATTAGAATATTCAAGTACAACACCTGAATACCCGGTCGATTATTTAAGAATGTTCAAATACTTAATCTGAACACCCAGTTGAGAGTAAAAATTTAAAAAAAAGGATCTTGGCAGCCTCACCAAGATAAGAAAAAAAGGCTTTGATTATTTCGAGACAACTGCTACTGAACATTTATTAATTATCGTTCTCTATTTATACGTAAATTTAATTCCTACTTAATGCTATTATAAAATTTATTTCCGTAAAAAACTTAATTTAATTGTTTATTAAATTATACATTGTCATTATATTTTAAATGTAAACAATTATTCATTCTAAACAAAATAGTACTTAACATAATAAAATTACTTAGTAAGCAATATTTCTTGACCTACAATAATTTTTACATTTCTGGTTCACAGGTGTAATATTTTTATCATAATACAAAGAATATGCTAAATTAGCATTTCTGATTTACTACTTTACTAACAATAAAATTAAGCAGATGTGCATTTATTTTATAATTAAACATTCTCCCCGCCGTTGAACTAGCAGTTCAACCAACAGTTGTTTTAAATTGAAATGCATTGTCATCAGGTTTTTGAACTTCTGATAATGAATTTGTTTTCATATATATATAGTTTTTTGTTCGTGGCAATTTTTAAAAATCATGTAACATATTACTAATGAAATTAATGCTAATGTAAAATAACCTAATGAAAAATGATGAAAATCGTATTTTGATTTAAGTGTAATTAAATGTTCTTGACTTTGTAGGTAATTTAATTGTTGATGTAATTGAGTTATATTGGTGATTAACGAGTGTGTTGAGATCGGTGTATACTGAAGATTTACTAATATTGATGGTTGAAGAAAATCAGTGAAATTAACTGGCATGACAATAGATGAGTTAATAGCAGATGAGTAAATATTATGAGCTTGAAGTGTAGTTGATCTATCTCTTATCAGGTATCCGTTTTGAACCTTTATTATTCTTGAGCCAGATAAAGTTTTTTGTGATATGTGATGTCCACAGCAGATTTGAATGGTGATTTGTTCTCCTGTAGTATACATCCATTAGTTTTGTGATTTTAATTGTGTCCATGTTGGAACTTCTGGTGAATTAATAATCCTACAAGTTGAAGGTAATATAGTTTGCGTTAATATACTGATTTCACATGCGCCTTGTGTACTGCCTTGGTGATATAGTGGATGCTGTTGCTTACATAGGTATGTTGATTCTTTTGTTTTAGAACACTTGTCCAATTCTAATTCAGTAATAGTATAATACAAATCCTTTTGAAGATTGACTAGTATATATCTTGAAATTGGTTCAATTGATATATACGTGTTATTAATAAATGCTGGAACTAGTGTTATCCATAATAATTCAAAGTGTTCTGGAGTGACTAATGGCAAGCTAATTTCAAAAATAATTTGATTTGATGTAAGTTGAACCTTAATTGACATAAACCTGTAAAGTTCTAATAAATTTTGTTTTATTGCAGGTAATTGTACATTTGATGGTAAATTTTCAGTAATTATTCTCAATTGTGCTTGTAACTGAGCTGGTGTTAAAAGTAAGGGATTCAGTTTTCCATGATGAGTATCAATCATAACATCAATTAATTGGTCATCATGGAATACATTTTGTATGCTGTTAATTAAAATAGATTTTCGATTCAAAAATCGAGTAAATTCTTGTAGTTGTTGGTGCATATCTTCTTGTGATTTCTTCATAATGTTAACTGTTGAATCCACAATCGAAGCCTGATTTTTTAATAAGCTCAATAAATGTTGCTGATTAATTTCAACTCCGTTTATAATGTTGGACATTGTGTCTTCATAACTTGAATCTAGCAATCCAAAAAGTGAATGTGCGATGTTATCAACGAAATTGAAAGGAGATCGGCTACGTCTAGTTTGCTTCTGAGGAGATAATAAATTATTATTGTTCTGTATTTCCAATAATATTTGCTCAAATTGTGATACAGTCAGGCTGCAAGCGTGATGTTGTGTCAGGTTACTACAAATGTTATGTAATTGCTCAACATCGCTGGTAATACTCATCAACTCTGACCAATATGATAAAAATGGTTTTGTGATGGATGTTTGTTGTTTTTTAAAAGTGATCACGTGTTAAAAGAACATATGTTAGAAAATTGTAGCAAAATAAGAACATTTTTACCGAAGGAAAACGAAAATATATTAGAATTTAAAAATTTCAAAAGCCAGCTTAAAGTCCCTTTTATTATATATGCGGATTTCGAAAGTATTTTGAAACCTATTAGTTAAAGGCTGATTTTATTATTTCTATATTATCACCTATGTTTTCACATATTTTATTTTTATGTTTTGTTGTTTTCAAATGTCCAGTAAATTTATTTGAATTAATATCACAGTGAATTTTTGTTTTTATTTTATTAAATTCTTCATCACTTTTTTCATTTGAAATTTTTTTTTTCTTAAAAGGTGGAGACGGTATTTCATTAATTTCCTCATGACTTGTTTTTAAATGCCGTAAACGAGAGACTTTTCTTTTAAATGTTTTTTTCACAGTATTCACAATTGAACATTATTTTTCCGTTTTTTTTTCTTTAAACTTGAAAACTTTTAAATTAAAATTTTTTAAAAATTTTTAAAAAATATCAAGAAAACTGAGATGTTGTTAAAGCAAATTATGAAATCGCAATAAATTTCTATTTTTCTATGATTTCAATTATATTAAATTAATTTTCTTAAACCACAATTTCCTGAAATAAAAAAACTTAAAAAAAAAATCTGAATATACAAATATGCAAATATGAAAATACCACAACTGTTATGATAAGGTTTTCCTGCAAAACATATAAGAATAAAATTAGTATAAGGAACAGATAAAATAAAAAACAATATATAATAAACAATGCAGGCATAATCACATTTATTTGAAGTAAAATTATTCTTTTTATATACATATATAGTATATACCTACTATACTATACTAAATTTAAAAATGTTAATTTTTATCACTTTCACTATCAGTAGATACATCATCATCACCAATATCATCCTCCTCGAATTTATTAAATATTATTTTATTATCTTTGATTTTAAAGAAGTAAAACGTCTTTTGCGATGACATGTACTTCATGTTGTTTTCTGTAAATTTATCTACATAATTTTGAGGAAGAAACATGGCTGAACTCTAATAAAACTCTTAGTCCGTATCTATAAAATTAATAAAAAATATATATGTATATGTATAAGTAGGTTAACATTATATGTTTAATTATAAAATAAATGCACATCTGCTTAATTTTATTGTTAGTGAAGTAGTAAATCAGAAATGCTAATTTAGCATATTCTTTGTATTATGATAAAAATATTACACCTGTGAACCAGAAATGTAAAAATTATTGTAGGTCAAGAAATATTGCTTACTAAGTAATTTTATTATGTTAAGTACTATTTTGTTTAGAATGAATAATTGTTTACATTTAAAATATAATGACAATGTATAATTTAATAAACAATTAAATTAAGTTTTTTACGGAAATAAATTTTATAATAGCATTAAGTAGGAATTAAATTTACGTATAAATAGAGAACGATAATTAATAAATGTTCAGTAGCAGTTGTCTCGAAATAATCAAAGCCTTTTTTTCTTATCTTGGTGAGGCTGCCAAGATCCTTTTTTTTAAATTTTTACTCTCAACTGGGTGTTCAGATTAAGTATTTGAACATTCTTAAATAATCGACCGGGTATTCAGGTGTTGTACTTGAATATTCTAATTACCCTTTTGTATTGTATTATTACGAAATATTCAAATCCTGTGTTTGAATACAATATTATTTTGACAACAGATTGTTCAAGTATAGAACTTGAATAGTCGCGACAATTAAAAGCCTTTGTCGTAACATTTGGTGACCCCGACGTGATCTCAATTCTGACAAGGATGACGGATCAATTGTTTTTAAGACAACAGGAGCTAGGAGAAGAATTGGAAAGGTCATACACCAATTTTAAAAAGGATTCGAGCAACAGGAAAACTAAGGATTATCTAGTTACACGGCTATAACGTCTTGAAGTATTGTGAAAAGAATTGTATGCTAACGATCAGACACTTCTGACATTGGCAGTTAGTCACTCGACTCACAATTATTTCAAAAATAAATACTTTGAGCAGGCAAATAAAATATATGACAATATCAATTCAAACAGCAGTTAAAGATCGTTTTAATTTCACAACACAACCTCAAAGTTTATTTGAAATAGCAGCACATAATCTTTGGAATCATCATATTATTAATCTTAAAAGGTGGGAAGAGGAGTTACAAAAACCGCTGTTAAGAATCAGATTGGAAAACACATATTTCTTTCTACACTTTATTAGTTCTTTTGTTTTCGACTGGTCGCTTAGATAAAAAGTAACTATACCTAAGCTTGTTAAATATTCGAAAAAAGCACATTTAGAATCAATAATAGCGTGTTGTATAGAAAAAGTAGAAATTCATACACCTTAAAAAAATTTTTGATAAAAAAAGTGTGAAAAAAGAAGAAAAACATGGAATTTGGATTTTATAAAGAAAACCAGAACAGTGATGATTCTAATACAGAAAACCAGCATGAAGATAAAGATATTATTGAGAAGTTTAATTCTAATACTTTTAAACCACTAATCAATTTAAAGAAAATGGAATATGAAAAAGATTTTTTGATCGTTGGATGCAGACGAAATTACAACGAAATTTGGAGAACGATTATTGTTAGAATTAGAAGACTTCAATATATTCTTACCAGCAAGATATAATTCATTTTCTGATACAGAAATTGAAAGATTAAATACAAGTCAACTTTATATTAAGAATTTCGGAGAAATGGGAAAAAGTTTTAAATTACAAATATTTAAATCTTTTCAAAATGGCCAACAATTTTTTTTAAATTTCCCAAAATAAAAATTTGTTACAAACCTATACAAAAACCCCGCTGTTGTTTCTGAAAATTTGAATTTTAATGAAAAAGTAAATAAAAAATCTTAAATTTCTTATATATAAAAGTATTTTTATTGATGAATAGCTTAATTATTTATGCTAACTTAATCTAAAATTTTAATTATGAAACAATTTTTTAAACAAATACTACAAAATTACCTAGAATTTAATATATAATTTTTTAGTTCTAAATAATTCCTAAATATAATTTCTTTCCTAACTAAATCTACATTTCTTAACCTAACGCCAGAATTATCGTGCTATCGTGACAGTAAAAAACTGACACTACACCAACTATCTGCGGCTTTGCAGCTATAATAAATATACTATATTATACTATATACTATTGCAGACTTTCTTTCGGCAGGGCTTCTTCTAACCACTGCTCAATCCTAAGAAAGTCTGCATAGATTTGGGGAATTTTCCTGGCTCCCCAAATCCTTATTTCATATCTGTAGTAAAAAAATTGTTTTATAAATAAAAACATAAAAATGAAATAAAATAAATTTTTACTTACGATTCAAACATCTGCTCTCTTCTTAAAACAGCTTCACGATTATCATGTATGTATGCTTGTGTTATTGAAATCAAATACAGCATATCTTGTCGCATTTGATTCTGCTGTTGTTCCAGTTGCTCCCGCTGTTTTTGTAGTTGTTCCTGTTGTTGATCTTGTTGTTGTTGATCTTCTTGTTGATGATCTTGTTGTTCTAGTTGCTCCAGTTCTAGCTGCTCTTGTTGTTGTTGAGCCCTTTGCTCTTGAGCAAATTCTCTACAAACAACCTCGAACTGTTGGAGCTCCTCTGTTATATCCTCAGCATCTGTTTCTTCCTCGATTTTTATTTTTTTTGTGGAACCTCCATTCTGAAATGAATCAAAACAATTTTTTGAAAAAAATAATTTAATAATTTAGAAATTTAAAAAGAATACTTACTTTTTTTCCGCTTATTTTCTCAAAAAAAAAATACCAGAAAATCTTGTACTTGAAGCATTACAGTTAAAGCAATCAACATGGATAAAACGATTCATTGATTTAAATAATTATCATCGTACGCTTGCAAAAAATCCATTTGATAAAAATTTTTTCAAGTTAATGAATAATGCTTCATTTGGAAAAACTATGGAAAATGTTGATAAAAGAAAAGACGTTAAAATAAAATTTTTTTTCATTAACTTTAACGTATATTGAGGTATTTTCTAAATTTTGGCGTAAAAATTGCTTAACACTTTCAAAATCAATTGATCCTTCGTTCCATGTAAAACCATGATGATTATTAAACAGCCACTTTGCTTGATTTTGTTGTTTTTTAGGTAAATTTTCAAATAGATATGGTGGTTTTATTAGAAAAAGTTGAAATTCTTGAAAATTATATGATACTGCTAATTCTTTCACTATAAAACTATTTTTAATATCACGAAATCCTTGAACGTCAATAGCTGCACTTTTATTATTATTTATTTCATAAATTTAAAAAAATTTTCAAGTTTCTAGCGTGAAATACTTCAAGATACTAAAAACATTTAATGATTGCGACATGAATTTATATCTGCTTTCTGACCTCATTTGTTAGTGGATTGTATTATATAATACGATCATGCAAAAGTAAACAATACGCATTTGTTTTTTCTGATATTTTCTGTGAGGGTTTGAATTCAATTTTAATATATACTGGACCCGTTTTAATTAACTCATTCTGATGTGAACAATCAACAATTGCAATCAAAGTGTATGTAAGGTGTATGAATTTCTACTTTTTCTATATAACACACTATTATTTAATCTAAATGTGCTTTTTTCGAATATTTAACAAGCTTAGGTATAGTTACTTTTTATCTAAGCGACCAGTCGAAAACAAAAGAACTAATAAAGTGTAGAAAGAAATATGTGTTTTCCAATCTGATTCTTAACAGCGGTTTTTGTAACTCCTCTTCCCACCTTTTAAGATTAATAATATGATGATTCCAAAGATTATGTGCTGCTATTTCAAATAAACTTTGAGGTTGTGTTGTGAAATTAAAACGATCTTTAACTGCTGTTTGAATTGATATTCCTGTTGATGCACTTTCACAATCCTCTAAAAACTCTTAATCGAATTTAAAACTAGATGCTGTTATTTCAAATAAACGTTGAAGTTGTGTTTGAGCTGATATTAATGTTGTTTTACTATCACAATCTGCGAAAACCTCTCTATCTAATTCAAAATTCATACTGTAGTCAAAACTGTTTTTTTCCAAGGTATTTAACATAAGTTTTACCAACGATGTTGTTAGGAAAAAAAAATTATGTTTAATTAAAACACCTTTTTTTTATTTTAACTTTAATAAAACTTTATTGAAAAAAAACTTTTACTAAACTTAATTTTATTCAACAAAAAATTTTAGACAACAAATGTTATAAACGGAGAAATAGTTCTTAGCTTGACGAGATTAAAAGATAGACTGATTAACTTGATTATCTCTAATTATTATTACAATTTTTATTTTACAGTTAAACGTTTTGTAAAATGTGTGTTTATAGTGCGTTGAATCACACTGAAATCTTTATATAAAAATATTCTCTTGAATTAGAAAACACTAAGTCAAGTCCTTATTTTTATATAAGAGTGTTCTCTTGAATTAGGAAACACTAATTCAAGATTTTAATTAATTATGTTAGTTGAAACGAGGTATCTCAGGTTCCAACTTGTTAAATGTTTTACTTGAATGAGGAGTCTCTGATTCAAGCAAAACGATAGCTGAAAAAATTGTTATAATTAAAACACACAGTCTTTATGCTTAAAAAGAACTGAATTTGATTTATTAATTGCCATTTTATTTATATACAAATTGATTCCCTATAATAAATACCTAATAATTACATATATTCATATTAATTATGATATGACAATACATTATACTTAGTTACTTAATTTACAGGTAAAGTCCATTTCGCTGGGTTTGCATTTTTCTTATATAAGTAATTTTAAGTTAATACCTTTTAATTGTTTACAAACAAATATTTTTGAGTTTAGCAATTAACATACATAATGTATTACATTATGTATGATATATGAGCTTGATCAGCGTTTTTCGTTTTATGAATAGGTAACAGTGCTATTATGCAAAATGAAATATGATATGTTGTTTTGCTAATAAGAAATATGCAAAGACCGGGGAAATGTACTTTGTATGTTCTAATTTTAATTTAATTAAATAAAATTCTAAGAACTGAGCTTCATTAATTTATATTTTATGTGCATTAACATTTTGCCCCCTCTTGAAGTCTTTGACTTCAAAATTGTAATCTTCAGCTGTCGTACGTTTTGGTTTTGATGATTCTGCTTTATTTATTATTTTAATTGTCCTAGGTCGTTGCCGTATGTAGGTCACAAATAGATATATGATGATTATAGCAACAATTGCTAACGTCGTATATCCAACAGTATATAGGTGAATATCGTGTGTTTGTAATTGTTGCAATGGTTGTTGCTGGTTATCTTTGATTTTAGTTAAGTGTTTGCTTAGTTCGCTGATTAACCTTGAATTATCAGTGTAATTTAATCTCCATAGAATTTCTAGTGGATCATCTGTTGTATTGTTGTTGAATAGATGTAATGATGTTATATTAATTGGTGGTTGGAAATATTTAATCATTTTAGTTTTTTTGATGTGAGAACTGCTGATGCTTAATTCATCATCTTGGAGTATGCAGTCGTCGTTTAGACTTAAAATGCCGGCTCCTTGCAGTGACCTTTGCCAAATTCCGCTTTGACATACAAAAGTGATTATATATTTTTTATCTAAGCTGAATAACCAATGGTTTAAGGTTTCTAGTTGGATCCATATTCGAGCTGGTTTTGTTATTTTTAATTTGCATGATGATGGTAAGGTGAACTGAGTGAAAAGTTCTATCTCACAGTTTTGCTGGGCATTTTTGTTGTAGATAGGTCCCTTCTGATGAATTAAAAACATTTCTTCATTAATTTGTATTCCCTTAAGCAAATCTAGTTCTGTTAAACGGTAGAATTGATCTCGATGAGCACTGATTAATATGTAGTCGGTCTTTGTTTCGAGTGATACAAAGTTGTTGTTAATATGTGCTGGTAAAGGATATACTTTGTATAATTCAAACTTTGTTTCTCGAACTAATGGTACTGTGACCACAAAAATGACATAGTCTTCCCTTAGACGATATTGAACATTTATCAATCGATAAGCATTAAGTAATGTATGTCCATCTAGTGTAAGTGGAAGTTGAAGAGGTGATTGGATGTGATTCCTAATGAATCTTAATTGACTCATTAGTTGCTCAGGCGTTAGTATTAATGGATTTAGCTTTCCATGTTGCGTTGCAGTGATGATATCAAAAATTGAGTTTTGTTTGCTTTTGTAATCTTGCAACAGGGCTGAACATAAAAGTGATAAAACATTGAATCCTTCGATTGCCTTTGACTGCTTTATGTCTATATTCATGTTTCTTAATTTGTCATACAATCTTTCTGTGTTTTCTTCTATAAATTTCATTTGTTGAATTTTTTCATCTTCAGATTTTTTCATGATGTTGATGGTTGTTTCTAGTACTGAAGTTCGATTTTGTATGAGTTTTAACAAATGATCTTCATTTTGTTTGACCTTATCAATTATCTGACTCATTTCTTCAGCATAATCGTTATCTAATACTCCAATTAAAGCACGAAATGTACTGCCAATGAAATTTGGCGGTGATTTTGATCGTTTGAATCGTCCTTTATTTGGTTGCTGGGTGTCATTCATGAAGAGTTGATTGTATGCCTTAAGTTCCTTTAATTGATGTTGATATTCTTCTACAATTTCTTGTTGATAATCATTGTTTTTAATTGTACTCGCTAGTCTTTTCATTCCATTTATCCCTTGTTCTAAAGTTTTTAGTGTATTCCAATAATTTGTTAAATTATAGTACACTATAATCTTCCACTCACTGCCAGTTATCATTGCGTTTCCTATTTTTTCGAAATATACACCGGATTTGTTATCAAGTGAAGTAACTTCAACAGGTTGTATGTTAGCTGTTAAAACAGGCATGATAATCGATGTTAGCAAGAGTACCTTTAAACAATTCATTGCACCTTGTCTACTATTCCGTCGTTTTCTTAATTGTCTTTTGTTTTCTTGATTATCTTGATTTTCCTGTATTTTTGTGTCAGGTTTTTGATCAGTGGGCTCACATTCTTCGACTATCATATCGCTCTCATAATTTAATTCTGACATTAATGGTGCTAAGTAATGAATTGCTCTTCTGTACGTTCCTGTAGCTGTTTTTACATCTGCAACACGCACTTTTCCATCAGGTCCTTCTATGGTTTCTATAACTCGTCCCATTTGCCATTTAAGAGGAGGCTGATTATCTTCTTTTACTAAAACTAGAGCACCGGGTAGTATGTTAGGGTATTCTTTAGCCCACTTTGCTCTTTGTTGTAGTAAATGTAAGTATTCAGTTGACCATCGTTTCCAAAATTCTCCACGAATTTGACTCACTAATGCCCATCTGGATGCTAAGGACATTCGTGATTGCCTTGTAAACGGATCAGGATTTGTTGTCATAGGTTCCTCTATAATGAAGTGAGCTGGTGTTAAAGGTGAAAGATCATTTGGATCTGATGATATGGCCGTTAATGGTCTGGAGTTTAAAATGGCTTCTATCTCTGCAGTGACTGTACATAATTCCTCATAGGTGAGTGATGCTGATGCCACGCTTCGATATAGCAACATCTTTGTTGATTTAACTGCTGCCTCCCATAAACCCCCAAAATGTGGTGCACGAGGAGGAATAAATTTGAACTCTATATTATGTATACTGACAGTGTTTTTAATTTTTTCAACCGCTTTGTGATTGCTCAATATATGCTGCAGTTCTCCTAATTGATTTTTCGCACCCACGAAATTTTTTGCATTGTCGCAGAATATTTTTTGACATTTTCCTCGTCGTGCAATAAATCGTTTTAATGCCGCAATAAATCCTTCTGTTGTTAAGTCAGATACAACTTCTAAGTGAGTTGCTTTTGTAGCGAAACAACAGAATACTGCAATATAAGATTTTAATGGCTTTTTTCCTCTAATTTTAAAATGAGTGTAGACTGGTCCACAAAAATCAACACCACAATGGTAGCATGGTCGTGCTTGTTGAACTCTGTTAGGTGGCAAATTTCCCATTATTTGATTCATCAAACGTGGTCTTAATCTTATGCAGCGTATGCAGTTTGCTACTGTTGATCTTGATAAATTTCTACCTTGTAGGATCCAGTATTTTTGACGTATTATGGAATTTAGTGCTTGTGGTGCTGCATGTAAATTAACAATATGTAGGTGGTTATAGATCAGTTTTGAAACGAAATGATCTCCTGGTAGTAGTAAAGGGTGTTTCGCATCGTATGATATATTGGCTTCTTCTATCCTTCCGCCCACACGAAGTAGCCCATGCTCATCTAAGAATGGTGATAAGCTTAGTAATTTGCTACTTGATTTTACTTGATTCTGTTTTTTCAACATTTTGATATCATCTTCAAAGCTTTCTTGCTGAATTTCTTTTATGATGTCTCTTGTGGCTTCCTCTAATTCCCTTGTTGTTAAAAATTTGTCAATGCTGTGTGTTTTATATTTCATATATTTTACTGCTCGGCGAATGTATGCCATTACTCGAATTAGTTTTGTAAATGAATTTCCATGATTTATTTGATATAATGGATGTTTTGGTGGTTCAGCAGTTGAAGCGTTAAGTGCAAATTTCATCAATTTTTCTTCTTCTTTTATAGTTACATTTTCACAAATATTATTTGGCCACATTGGTTTTGATTTTTGTAAAAATTCTGGTCCTGAAAACCATAATTTTGATTTTAACAATTGATCAGGTAACGTACCTCGAGATATTAAATCTGCAGGGTTGTTGTTACTTGGCACATATCTCCATTGTTTAGGTGATGATGATTCAAGAATGTTTGAGATTCGATTTGCCACAAAGGTTTTAAGTCGTGCTGGATCTCCTCTGATCCATGAAAGAACAATTTGTGAGTCAGTCCAATAAATTATTTCATCCAATTTTTCCTCAATTGTTTTTGTTATTCTATCGACTAAATTTGCAGCTAGTTTTGCTCCACAAAGTTCTAGTCTAGGTAATGTTGTAGGTTTTACTGGTGCCACTCGTGACTTAGCACATAGTAATCGAATGGTTACAATTCCAGTTTCATCCTTGGATCGTATATATGTGACTGCTCCATATGCCCTTTCGCTAGCATCGCAAAAAACATGAAGTTGCGTTGACACTGTCCTTTTATTCCCAAACATGTACCTTGGTACTTGCACCGATGTTAGTTTAGGTACTTCTTGTATGAATTTAGACCATTTTGCTCGTAAATTTTCAGGTAGCTCATCATCCCAATCGAGCTTGAGTTTCCATAGGTCTTGTAAAAAAATTTTACTTGTGACTACGACTGGATTAATTAATCCCAGTGGGTCGTATATTTGTGCTGTATCAGATAAAATATTTCGTTTTGTAATACGTTGATGTAATTTTGGTTCTGTTGTAATTCCAAAATGATCAGTGATAGGATGCCATAAAAGTCCTAATGTTTTAATATGGCTGTCGTCCTTTTCATGAAATTGCAGTTGCAGTTCCAATTTGTCTTTAGGTATGTTTTTTATTAACTCTGGGTGATTCGCACACCATTTATGTAATTCCATACCACCTGATTTTAGTAATGCTTGAATTTCTGCTTGTATTTTAACAGCTTCTGTTATTTCATTACTGCCTGTCATTACATCGTCAACGTAAAAGTTTTTTACTGCCTTGCTTCCTAATGGATATCTTGATTCCTCTTCCTCTGCTAATCGTTGCAAACATTTCACAGCTAGATACGGTGCTGATTTAGTGCCATATGTTACAGTACAAAGTCGATAATATTTCACTGCCTCAGATGGATTAGTTCGCCACATAATTAACTGAAGGTTTCTATCTTCTTCAGTTACTTGAATTTGTCTGTACATTTGTTTTACATCAGCAGTGAAAACATATTTTTTCATTCTAAATCTCAATATAATTGAAATTAAGTCATCTTGAATTTTGGGACCTGCTAACATTAAATCATTTAATGACAAATTTGAATTTGTTTTGGCAGAAGCGTCGAAAACCACACGCAGTTTAGTAGTACTGCTACCTGGTTTTAGTACGTAATGATGTGGTAGAAAATAATGTGTAGGTCCAATTTTCTCCTTTTTAATCTCTTCCATATGACCCAATTTAAGATATTCATCCAAAAAGTCAATATATTGTTGTTGCAAAGATGTATCTTTCGATAATTTCTTCTCGATGCTTAATAATCTTTTAAATGCTATAGCTTCTGAATTTCTCAATAATTCAGTGTTACCTAGAATCGGTAAGCTGACAATAAATCGGCCACTGTCGTCACGTGTAGTTGTAGCATCGAAGTATTCTTCACATTTCTGATCTGCTACAGATAATTTTTGCTTTTCATTATACTCTTCCAAGTCCCAAAATTTTTGAAGCGTTCGTTCCAATTCTAAATTAGTTATTCCACAAAACATATTGTCATTTTGTTCTATTGAGGCCTTTCCTAGTACTATCCATCCTAGTACTGTGTTTTGTAAAATAGGCAGACGTTTGTCAAGTTTAATCTGACCTGATCTCATCAATTCTCCATATATCTCAGCACCCAGCAGAATATCTACTTCTTGTGGCTTATTAAAATCTGGATCAGCAAGATTAATGTTAGTAGGTACATATATTCCATTTATCTATTTGCACATGTCTTTGAGGTTGGTATGCAGCTATCTCTTTAATAACATAAGCTTCCAATTGTGAGCTGTAGTTATTTACCAGCGAATTTATTGTGATATTTACTCGATTGTTGACCTTGATTTGAGATTTACCAATACCAGATATACTAATTGGTATTTCAACCTTAGACATTCTAAGTTTTTTCTTTAATTAAGTTAATTAAGTTAAGTTGCGATCCTGAATCTAACAAGATGTGACACTTTATGTCATCTCCATCTTTGTTTTTAACAGTGGCTACTGCTGTTCCCAAAAAAACATAGCTCTTTGTATTATCTTCGCTATTTGCTGCTAATGATGTTTGAACTTTTGTTGATGATGATGATTTTACATTTTCTACATTTGCAGTATTAATTTGTGTTGGATTTCCTGTTTTTACTGTTGAATTGAAATGTAATAAGGTGTTATGTTTTTTATTACATTTTAAACACGACCTTGAAGTACATTTTGATGCTGTATGTCCTTTTTTTAAACAGTTTAGACAAACGTCTAGTTGTAACGCCTTTCTTTGTCGTTCGGTTGGTGTTAATTTCAAAAATTCATTGCATTGATAAATTGCATGTTTTTCCTTGCATGTTAAACAATTACCAGTTTTGATTGATGAATTTGTTATGAAAGTTGAAAATTTAGTTTTCTCTACAGTTTTATTGTTGGTTTTATTTCCCAGTGCTTCTAATGACTGGAATCGTGTTTCTAAAAATTTCAAAAAATCCTCAATGTTTTGTAAATCTCTTGGTGCCTTTAATGTTTGTTCATATAAGGCGTGAGTATTTCTGTCAAGTTTTTTAGTCATTATGTGAATGATCAAAGGATCCCAGTGATTCAATACCTTTAGACCTAAATTTTCTAAACTTAACAGGTACTCTTTAGTGTTATCATGAATATTTTTTAATGCTGCTGCTGATTCAGTATTTATGGATGGTTGTGATAACAATTTGTCAATTAATGATGTCACAATTAGCCTTTTATTATTGTACCTTTGATTGAGAATTTCCCAAGCAGTGTTGTAATTTTCTTCAGAGACGCTTAAATGTTTAATTAGCTTTTCAGCTTCACCAATTAAATTTGATTTTAAGTACCACATTTTTTGTGAGTTACTTAACGGTTGATTATGGACCATTTGATTATATAAATCATGAAATTGTTGCCAGTTAAGATAGTTTCCATTAAATTTTGGTAAGATGATTTTTGGCAATTTCATGAGTGATTGAGTTGTTGATGTATTGATATGAGTTGATTCATTAGCCACAGACACTGCTTGATTCGAATTAAATTGTATTAATTCTAAACATTTTAGTAATTCTATCATTACTGCTTGTACTCTATTTTCAAGTTGAAAATAGATTTGTTCGTTGTATTCGAAATTTTCAGGATTTGGTATTTGTTCCCAAATTACCTGATGATTATTTTCAATTTGATTCCAATATTTATTAATTGTATTAATTTTTAAATCATAATATGATTTTAGATTACCAGGAGTGGTTATTATGCTATTTAAGATATTCTCTAGAGCTGCAATTAATGAAAATTGTTTTCTTATTATTTTTATTGAATTGCTTACATCAGTTAATGAAGCAATTGCTACTGTTTCTGTTGTATTATACCCAGTTGATGTATTATCAATTCCAATTTTGGATGTCGAAGATTGTGTTTCTGTTGTTTTGTTAATTGTAAGCCCAGCGTCATTAATCGTTGATTTTCCAATCATTTGATGATCTAATAGTTCCTTCATTTCAGTTGCAATTGATTGATACCCATTTGAGACCATATTATAATAATCCTTTTGAAAATATAAATGAGTTGTTGCTTGTGGTTGAAGTCGACGAATTTTATCATCATTTTTGTCGAATTCATCCCATAATTTTTTCAACTGATCCAATTTTTCTTGCAAATATATAGTTGTTTTCTTTTCAGGTGCATCGTTGCGATACTTGTTGATGATTTTTTCAATCTCCTTGCCAATGTAGGTTTGACTTGCTGTTAATTCCTCCATTTCCATTGTTGACATCACGTCGGGGTCACCAAAAAATGTTTATAGTGCGTTGAATCACACTGAAATCTTTATATAAAAATATTCTCTTGAATTAGAAAACACTAAGTCAAGTCCTTATTTTTATATAAGAGTGTTCTCTTGAATTAGGAAACACTAATTCAAGATTTTAATTAATTATGTTAGTTGAAACGAGGTATCTCAGGTTCCAACTTGTTAAATGTTTTACTTGAATGAGGAGTCTCTGATTCAAGCAAAACGATAGCTGAAAAAATTGTTATAATTAAAACACACAGTCTTTATGCTTAAAAAGAACTGAATTTGATTTATTAATTGCCATTTTATTTATATACAAATTGATTCCCTATAATAAATACCTAATAATTACATATATTCATATTAATTATGATATGACAATACATTATACTTAGTTACTTAATTTACAGGTAAAGTCCATTTCGCTGGGTTTGCATTTTTCTTATATAAGTAATTTTAAGTTAATACCTTTTAATTGTTTACAAACAAATATTTTTGAGTTTAGCAATTAACATACATAATGTATTACATTATGTATGATATATGAGCTTGATCAGCGTTTTTCGTTTTATGAATAGGTAACAGTGCTATTATGCAAAATGAAATATGATATGTTGTTTTGCTAATAAGAAATATGCAAAGACCGGGGAAATGTACTTTGTATGTTCTAATTTTAATTTAATTAAATAAAATTCTAAGAACTGAGCTTCATTAATTTATATTTTATGTGCATTAACAACGTGATTTTTATGAGAAAATAGCATTTTAAAAATTTCATGAAATTCGCAAATTTTGCATTTTAAAATTTTGAATTTCCTGTGAGAACTTTTTGAAAGAATTTTGTTTTTCAAGCATCAAATTACAAACGAAATGTGGGAAACAAAATGTTGCTAAATGTTATGTTGCGAATGGTAAAGACGTAACTCAACCCTCCTTACGATTCTGCTCCGAAGAATCAGTTGGTTTTAATTCAATTTTTATATTTGTTTTATTGACTTTATATTTTTCTTTAAAATAAAATACTACAAATACTACGATTAAAATAAGTATTAAAAAAATTGTACTGAATGTTATTTTCTCATTTACATTGTTTTTCGATTTAATTTCTTCAATTATTTCTCTATTTGCTATGTTTTTAACATGTAAATCTTCAATTGAAAAATTTGTTAAAGTATTTTTTATTGTTAAATTATTAAAACTTGGTATTACTAAATTATCATTGGTTACAAAATTTTCATATTCTATTTCATTTATCTTTACTTTACAGTTTTCAAATCTAATTAAATAATTTCCTGACAAAGTTATTTCATATTCATCACAATTGTGTATAATTTTAGTTTTAGGTATATTTTTTGTAATTAAAATGTTGTTAGTGATTTGTTTGATTTCAATATTATTATTTCTTTTGAAATTACATTTTGCATTTTCTTTGAATATTTGGCATGTATTTTCGGTTTTTCTTACAAGTTGCAAAACTTTTTTTTGTATTACATTATCTATATTTTCATATAAAATTTTCTCACTTATTAAAAACACTTTATTTTTCAAATCTAATTCTAAGTTGTTTTTATTTGGGACAGGTTCAATAAAAATTCTATAAAACTTATTTTTTGAATAGTTTGGTAGAAACAGTATAAAAATTATATGATCATTATATAAAATTACTGAAGTCTTAATATACATCATGTCTGTAATTGTTATATTGTATTCATCGATTTCTTTTTGTGTTAAAATATCTCTGCCTATAATTCCTAGCTGACTTAATAATAAATTTTCTTTAACTCTCCTAACCTGTTCCCTTAATAATTGAATATCGTATTGAATTTGAAATACGTATTGGATATTTTCTATTTCTAACAAATCATTATTAACTTTATTTACCAAATATGATAGTTGATTATTAATTTGTTTTTGTTGTGTATTAATGTGTTCTGTTATATTTTCCACACCTGTTAAATATTTTAATCCTTTTCCTAAAATATTAACTAAACCTCTTCTACTTCTATGATGTGACAATAAATTTTCAATTTCTTGTGATAAAGACCTAAAATTATGCATCATAGTTGGATATTGGCTTTTATGGCTTAACTTATTAATATTATTCCTAATTGTTTTCAAATTATTTACCCACGAGTTTAAATTTATACTATGTAATATCTTTTTGTAACTTTCTATAACTTGGACTTCTTGATCTCGTATTATTATGTATCCTTGTCCGTCATGTAGATTCTGTACTTCTATTTTCGGAGTCTGGTTTCCTATTGTCATCGGAATTATTAACACGATCGTCATTATTACCTGAAATAATACCAGTTTCATATTTATACTTTCGTTTTATTTGGTCTTTATAGTATTTTATTCCTTTAGCGTCTTTGTAATAGTCTTTACCTACTGTCTTTTGTCCTAGCTTTTTGTATTTAGGTTGTAATGTGAATGTTTTTGAAATTACATTTCGTGATTTTACATATGAGTGATTTTTATTTATTAAATCTACGTTTTCTCTACCTTTATTTCTTTTTTCAATGTATTCCTCTTTACAACTTTGTATTTTTTGAGCGATTTCTTCATATTCTTCTGCTTTTATTTTTCCATTAATAAAATCTAGAGGTCTTTTACCGGTCGTAAAATGAATTGTTTTGTTATAAACTGATAAAGCTTTTAATACCAAATTATCTAAATCTCTGTTCCGTGTATCATTGTTAATTGTTTTAAGTAGTCAGATGTGTTCATTAAGGGTTGCATGAAATTTTTCAATGTCTGAATTACCTGTATGCCTTTGTGCTGTTGTGGTGTGTATTTGTATATTATTTTCTATTAAAAACTGTTTTAAAGTGTGAACTGTAAATCCTGCTTCTCCATCTATCACTATTTTTTAGGGTGTTCCCATCGTGGCTATTCTTGTTTTCATTGCTTCTAATAAATCTACCCACGATCTACTTCTTAATTTGTGCATTGTAACATGTTTGGTAAATTTATCGATTATTGATAAATACATTGTCTGTCTATTAGCTATCCAAATGTCAATATGTAAAATTTCTTTGGGTTCTTTCGGTGTTTCTGTTATTTTATAAAGAGGTTTATAAGGATTTCTTTCATACTTAGCAATATTAAAAATTTCAAAGTTATTTAAAATTTTTCTAATCTTTTCTTTTAGATTTAATATATAGTAAACATTTTTTATTTCTTCATATGTTTCATTAATCCCTCTATGATTAAATTCTTCGTGAGTTTTTGTTATAATTTCGGTCGCCCTTTCTTCATCTTCAATATCTTCTAGAAATTTTCCACTCTTAACTACTTTTAACAGTTTATTATTACTAAAATATTTCAGATATGTCTCCTTAAATTGCGCGAATAAATGATCATCGTTTGAATAAATTACAACTATGCCCTTAGGTGACATATGTTTTTTTAATAAATCAATTATACTATTTTCATTAAATTCCTTTAATTCTATAAAAAGTCGTTTTCTACCGAATGGCCTATATAATTTATGATTGTTAATTTTATCATTTCTGTTTAAAATTATTTGAGTTTTAAAAATATTCACTGGAGAATAAATGATTTGTATGTCTTTAGAATTATCTTCTCTAGCGCTGTGAATTGTTGCTGCAGTTGAATCATTTGCTATTGTTTCGACTTCGTTATTATGAACTTCCATTTTTTCTATTTTATTATTAATTTCTATTCTTGAAAGTCCGTCTACAACTTGATTGTCTTTTCCTTTGACATACTCAATGTCATAATTATACTCTTCTAACTTAATTTTCCACCTTTGTAACTTACTATTTGGTTCTTTTAGTGAACTCAACCACACAAGTGGTCTGTGATCTGTTCGTATGGTAAATTTCCTACCATAAAGATAAGGCCTAAACTATTTTACCGCCCATACAATTCCAAGCAGTTCTTTCTCTATTACAGAATAATTTATTTCGTGAGAGTTAAGCGTTCTACTAGCATAACTAATGGGGTGACGTTCTTGTGATAATACGGCCCCTAATGCGTAGTTTGACGCATCCGTTGTTAAGACAAACTTTTTATTAAAATTTGGGAATTTAAGTATTGGTTTTGATGTAATCAGTGTTTTCAAATTTTCAAATTTTCTGATATATTCTGGGTCTTCAATATCAATTTTATTTCCTTTTTTCAGATAATAAGTCATAGGCTTTGCTATTTTAGAATAGTCCTTGATAAACTTTCTATAATATCCGGTGATACCTAAAAACGATTTGATTTGTTTGGTTGTCTTGGGAATTTCATATTTTAATATTGTTTCTATTTTTTTGGGTTAGGTCTGATACCTTCTGTGGTCACTATGTGGCCCAAAAATTCCGTTTCTTTTTTTAAAAACTCGCTTTTGTCCAATTGGACCTTCAAATTTACTTCCTTTAATTTTGAAAATATTTTTCTTATGGAATCGATGTGTTCGTCTAGGCTAGTAGAAAATATGATTATATCGTCTAAATATACTAGACAAGTTTTTCCTAAAAATTCAGATAGGACAGAATTCATCAATCTTTGAAAGGTGGCTGGTGCGTTTTTAAGGCAAAATGGCATACGCATAAATTCGAAATGGCCTTCATTAGTAGAAAATGCAGTTTTCTTGATATCTTGTTCTTCTATTTCAACTTGGTGGAAACCCTTAGCTAAATCGAGTGTCGTGAAGTACTGTGCCCTACCCAATTTATCAAAAATGTCTTCTATGTTTGGTATAGGAAACTTGTCGTCTACCGTAACTTCATTAAGTTTCCTATAATCTACTACAATGCGCCATTTTTGCTTTCCTGAGGCATCTAATTTTTTGGGTACAACCCATATTGGTGCAGAATATGGCGAACTACTAGGTCGTATAATGCCTTGACTAAGCATTTCATTTATTTGATTTCTGACCTCATTTTTGTGTACTTCAGGGTACCTATAACTTTTGCAATAAATGGGAACTTCATCTTTTGTTTTAATTGAATTCTTTATCGCATGCGTGAAAGATAAATCAGTTCCTTCTTGGAAAAATATTGTAGAAAATTCTTTAATGATTTTGGTAATTGCCTTTTTTTCTTCGTCATTCAGATGTACTATTCTTATTTGTTCTAAAATAGGGTTATTTTTTGCAAATCGATATTTAATAAAATTTGCTTATCTAACGAATTCACTAAATTTTCGTAATCTTCTTCAGATTTATCAAAATAAATTCTTATTTCAGCATTTTCAGTTTTTAGGGTTCCGTTATTATAATTAAGATTAATATTTAAGGGGATTAGAATATTATTACCTATCAAACCGTCGTAATTAGTATGAAATTTATATTCTAAAAATTCTACCATTTCACCATCTCTATTAAATTCTTTGAATAATGGAATTTTAACTTTATTAAAAATTTTTACAGTTTGATTGATTGCTTTAAGTTCGATTGGTTTGTTTATTGTGACTTGCCATTTAGGGTTACAAATACCTGGGTTGACAATACTAGATGTAGCTCCTGTATCGATTAAAAATCTTAAATTTCTTACTGGTGTGTTAATTTTTATATAGGGTAATGTTGAGGTTCTGAGGCTACTAAAAGAAAATTTTCATTTTGTGTTTGAGTTTCTTCAAAATTAAAAGTTCTTCTGTTTATTGTCGAACTGTCAACGTCCATAGGTTGTACTGTATTTGTGCTATCAACACTTTGATTTTGTTTGTTAAAATTAGAATCGTTATTGTTCCTAAAGGTCCCTGATCTTTGATAAAATTGGTTGTATCTCGTATTATTGTCATAATTTTTATCGTTATTGTATCTGTTGTTTCTGTTGTAGTTTTGGCCATTATTTGAATTTTTATCATTGGTTTTATGATTTGTACTATTCTTACTATTATTGATATTATTTCCATTATTATTGCCACTATTATTCCTATTTCTTCCTAAACCTACTCGTGTAAACGCGTAGCCTGTTTCATATAAGATTTGAATGGCTTTTTCTAAATCATCAGGGTTCCTACAACACAAAATGCCTTTCATAGGATCAGGAATTTTATTAATAAAAATTCTAAGTGCTGTTTTACAATTATTTTTTATTTCTTCATTATCACCTTTTTCTATTTTTGTTTTATTATTCAACCTACGTAGGATTGCCTTTATTTCGTTATAAAAATCAAAACAATTTGTTTTAAAAGTTAAAGATCTTAGTTCGTCATAGAGCTGATCTATACTTAATCTGTCACCGAAGTTATAGAAAAATAGTTTTTTCACTTCTTCCCAAGAGTTCACGGTATTATTAATTTCAATAGCTTCGCGAGCTTTTCCTGTTAATCTACTTTTTATTATATCATAAAATATTCCTTGACTAAGTTCATCATATTTTGCTAATAAAGGGTAAACCCTATCTACTAATTCTGTAAAACTATACAAATCGACCCTACTACCGTTATAAATTGGTAAATTATTTAAATATTTAATTGGGTCAATATTTACTTGTTTTAGTGCCATTTTGTTGACTGATGTGCTGGTTCCCTGTTGATTGTTGATTCCTTGTTGATTTTCGATTTCCTGTTGATGAGTGTTGTTGACTTTCCTCTGATGTGAGTCTTCTTTCAAATCTGTGATTTGTCGGTTCTCGTCCTTAAGCTTGTGCCAATATTCTTTTATATAGTGATCTAAATTGAAACAACTTCAGCGTTTAGATTTCAAAATTAGACTAACTTTATTTCTTATTTTAAAAATACATTACAATTCTTAATTTTCTAGAATTTTACAATTTTATTTAGTGAGAATTATAACATTTTTAATTCTCACGATTTGCAACATTGAAATTTGATACGTTTTTAGATTTTTGCAATTCTAAAATATTCTGTGCTCTATGAATCTGCATTTCTTGCATTTTTATAATTTAGAATTTTTTAGTTGTGTGAAAGGAATTTTTGAGTTGTGTGAAAGGAAGTAAAATGTAAAATTACGTCTGAAAATTTGTAATTAAAACCCGTATATAACACTTCCCCTCCGAGATTCTTCGGTCCCTGAAGAATCTATTGTTTTAGTTTTTTCCTGTGATTTTTGGCAAGAAATTTCAATGTTGTTTACAGTTTTATTTTGTTTATTTCTAAAAAAACAGTAAATTAAAGAAAATGTTACAATTAGCAATACAAAAAATCCTGAACTTAATGAATAATTAGCAATTTTACTTTTATACCCGTTATATTCAATCTTTTCTCTATTTTTAATATTTTCAATATTTAAGTTTTCCAAAGTAATATTATTTATAATTTTAGTTATGTTAAAATTACTGTTATACAAAACAATGTGTTCTTGAAAGCTATCAAATAAATTTGAGAATTTAAAGTTTTCAATTTCTATGTCACAACTCCTAAACTTTATTACATTATTTCCTTTTATAGTAATGTTTTGATTTATGCAGTTTTGTTTTACACTAATGATCTCAATGCTTTTTGTTATGATTATACTATTTTCAATTTCTTCAATAGATTTTTTTTTATTGATTACAAACTTACATGTATTTATTTTTCAGAACAAATTTCTAATGCAAAGATTTTTATGATGTTTAAGATTTTTTCTATTAAGGATTTCTTCAGTGTAAATGTATACATTGTTATCTGATATTATAACTTTTTCATTTTTATAATCTAATTCTTCGTTTTTTGAATTAGGAAATGGGAGAATCAAGGTGTTGAAATATTTTTGTTTTGAAAATATTGGTATTAGAACCGTAAAAATTATTGTATCTTCTTTAATCATTACTGCACTTTTGATTAGTGGTAATACGTCAACAGTGATATTGTAAAATTGGATTTCTACCGGTGTCAGAATGTCATGAGCGAGAATATTAAGCTTACTTAGGAGGATGTTATCTTTTATCATTTCGACGTGCTTGTTTAAGTTTAGTATATCAGCGAAAATTTGCAACGTGTATTCTTGGCTCCTTGTTTCTTCAGTATTTAGGCGATTTTTTTCGATTTGGTTAAGAAAGCTTTTCAATCTTTCCTGTTGTTGGTTTACATGGTTTTTAATTTTTTCAACTGATTCAATCAATTTTTGATTAATAACTATTTGTTTATTAGATTGATCTGTTATTTGTTTATAATTTGAATCAAGATTGTTCAAATGGTTGGAAATTTCTTCAGCATCGTCAGAATCCATAGTTCCGGCTAATAATTTTAAACCCTTACCAAGAATATTTATCGCGCCTCTTTTTTTTCTATGTGTTTTAGGTACAATAGTATTAATACTACGCTCTAACATTTTTATTTCTCTGTTCAATAGGATTATATTGGGATTTTGATCATTAAGTTTTAATGCTCTGATGTTTGATTCGAGAGTTTGAACGACTTTAGTATAATCTGTTAAATTGACAACGTGTAGAATTTTTAAATAATTTTCTATGAAAGGTCTTTCGTCCATTTTCAAAATAGCATAGCCTCCATCTTCGTAAATAGGCGTTATGACCAGATTTTGTGTTTCAGAGATTACCCAAATTGTCTTTAAATTCAGTAGAAAAAGAATTGTGAGTTTCATTTCTGAAATTAGAATTTATTTGATGTTTAAATTTTTTTTTAAGTTGTGTTTTATAGTATTTTGTATTTCTTTTATTACTCTTATCTATAACATAATTTTTATTTTTAGAATACTCTTTAAGTTTTTTATATTTCGGAATATTTTTTGTTATATTTCTGTTTTTTACAAGGTTTTCAGTTAGTTTAGGATTTTGGTCTTTATTTTTGTTTAGTTTTCCTATTCTTTCGCGTTTTTCTTTTTCATATTTGTCCTTTAAAGTTTCTATTTCATTTTTATCGAAATTGTTTAGAATAAAGTCAATGGGCCTAAATTTAGTTGTTGAGTGTATTGTGTTGTTGTACGAGGTTATAATTTTAAAGATCTTGTCATCTAAATTATCAATACTTTTTTCTACATTTATAATTCTCATATGCTCATTCAATGTTCCGTGTAGTCTCTCTATATCGCTGTTACCTGTTTTTTTAGAAGGCGTTGTTTGGTGAAACTTTATACTATTTTGTTTAAGAAATAGTTCTACGGCATTATGGATAATGCATCTTTCACCATCAGATACAAGAATTTTCATTTTCCCTAAAAATTTAATTCTCTCTCTTATAGCTTCTAAAACAGATATCCAGGTTCGATCATTTAGTTTATGCATAGTTGCATATTTAGAAAATTTATCTATAGTAGTAAGGTATGGTTTATTCCTTTCTGGGAACCATATGTCCAAGTGCACAATATCATTGAAGTTATTGGGAGTTTCCGTTATGTTAAAAGGAATTTTAGGAGGATTTCTATCATGTTTGGCCAGGTTGCATACTTCACAATTATTTATTACCTTATTAATTTCTATTAAGAGGTTTGGGTAATAATATTTTTCTTTTAATTCGAGAAAAACTTCATTAATGCCTCTGTGATTATTGCGTAGGTGTTCGTTTTTTATTATGGTAATTATTTCATTTTTATCTGTAACATCTGTTAATTTTTTGACGATTTCAAAATCTTTAAACCCTTATTGTTCGAAAAGTATTTTTGATACAAATTTTGAAATTTTACAAAAAGTTTTGTATTTTCGCAATATACACACATAAGACCCCGGTCAATTATTACTTTTTTCATAAGTTCCAAAAGGTTGCTACTTTCTTTTACAAAAATTTTATTTTGACATTTTTTATGTATAAGTTTCAGAGAATAACTCTCTCTGTTAGATTCTTCTAAGTAAATTTGATTTTTAAAAAGATTTATAGGTTTTTCGGTGATATAAATTAGATCGATTCCATCTTCCCCTGCACTGTGAATAGTTGCATCAGTCGATATAACTTCGTCGTTATCACGACTTTGTGCATTACTCGTTCCAGGTATATTTTCATTGTTGAGAATTTCTAAATGATTCTCATTAAATAAATAACTTAAATTAACATCAGGGCCAGACGACAACGTTCCTTCGTTATCGTCCTGAGTGTTAATTCTAGATAAACCGTCAGCAACACAATTTTGTTTTCCTTTCACGTATTCTATACTAAAATTAAATTCGTTCAATCGAATTTTCCATCGTTGTAGTTTACAGTTAGGTTCTTTTAAACCATTAGCCAAATAAGGGGTCTATGGTCTGTTTTGATAATGAATCTGCGCCCGAATAAATAAGGCCGAAATTGTTTAGTCGCCCATACGATGGCCAAGAGCTCTTTCTCAATCGTTGAATAATTTTTCTCATGTTTATTCAACGTACGCGAAATGTAAGCCACAGGATGATTATTTTGTGAAAGAACGGCCCCTATTGCAAATTCGGATGCATCCGTAGTGAGTACAAAATTTTTCTTGAAGTCAGGGTATACTAAAATTGGATCTGATGTTAGGAGTGCTTTAAGTTTTGCAAACGCATTTTGGTAATCCTGATCATTTAGATTCATTTTCATGCCCTTTTTAAGGTATTTGATAAGAGGATATGCAACTTTGGCGTAGTCCTTTATGAATTTTCTATAAAAACCCGTTATACCAAGAAAGCTTTTTATCTCTTTTTGATTCTTTGGTAATTTAATTTTCAAAATTGATTCTACTTTTTTTGGGTTTGGTTTGATTCCTCTATCTGTAACAAGATGGCCTAAAAATTCTGTCTCTCTACATAAAAATGAACATTTATCTATTTGGACCTTAAGGTTTACATGTGATAATTTTTGAAAAATTTTTTGTATCGCTTGAATATGCTCTTGGAGGGAGTTGGAAAATATAAGGATGTTGTCCATATAAACGACACATATTTTGTTGATAAATTCTTTTAAAACTTCATTTATCATCCTTTGAAAAGTGGCAGGTCCGTTTTTCAAGCCAAAGGGCATGCGAAGAAATTCGTAGTGGCCACTTGCAGTGGAGAAAGCTGTCTTTGCTCTATCTTGAGGATCTACTTCGATTTGGTGAAATCCCTTCGCCAGATCGAGGATGGTGAAATAATTTGCATTGCCTAGTTTTTCAAGAATATCTTCAAGATTAGGAATAGGGAATTTGTCATCTACAGTTACTTCGTTCAGTTTTCTGTAATCAATGACAATACGCCATTTTTGCTTTTCAGTGTGATCCAGCTTTTTTGGAACCACCCATATCGGAGAATTATATGGGGAGTTCGAAGGTTGAATTATTTTACAACGGAGCATTTCTTCTATTTGGCGATCCACCTCCTTCTTGTGAATTTCAGGGTATCGGTATAATTTTGAGTATACTGGGATGTCGTTTTTTGTTACTATTCTATGTTTAATTTCACTAGTGAATGATAAGTTATCACCGTCTTTGTAGAATACGTTTAGTATAACTTTATGCAATAATTTTCTTTCTTCCTCATTTAGATGAGAAGTTTGAATGTAATCTAATAGGTTGAAATTATTTACCTTATTAAAAAAAAGTTGGACAGCATTTTCATTGTAACTGGAAAAATAATACCTTTCTTCGTCATCATTTAAAAATATTTGTATTTTCGAATTTCTCGTTTCTAGTGTGCGATTTTTGTAGTTAATTATTGCATTTAGTGGTACTAAAATATTATTACCTATAATACCATCAAATTTTTCATGAAACTTAACCTCTAAAAATTCCACAAAGTAATCTTGTTCTTTAAAGATTTCAAAAAGTGGGATTCTACATTTTGTATTTGAATAAACACTGTGATTGAGAGTTCTTAAACATTCACTTCTTATTAAGGTTTTCCATTTTGGTTGACAAAGATTTGGGTTTATGATACTGAATTCTGCTCCAGTATCAATAATAAAACGTAGAGTTTTTATGGGGTTTTTAATAACTAAATAGGGTAATTGTTTAAGTGGTCTTGTTGAACATTTTCATGTTCATTCGTTGAAATATCCATCGGCTCTGTATTGTTATTGTTTCTATAACTTCTTTGAGAAAATTGCCTGCTTTGATTTGAGCTATTTTGAAAATTATTTGGATTATTGTGATTTCTTACAGTATTTTGGTTATGAATGTTTTGGGATCTAGTTTGGTTGGAAGAAGGCGAATTTCTATTATCGTTTGCATTAAAATTGGTACCGTTTGAATTACCTGCGTTTTGGGAGAATCTGGTTTGATTTGGGACAGCAGGATTTTTTAATAAAATTTCTACCCATATTTGCATTATTTAAGCCTTGGGGAGAAAGATTTCTATTTGCAATATTGTTTGAGTTATTTGTAAGAAAGTTTCTTTGGAAAGCATTTGGATTTATTTGATTCATACGTAAATTTTGTTTATATGTTTGTTCATTAAATATGCCAGAAGGACCCATTTTTTGGTATTTTCCGTTTATAATAATTTTGTAGGCATCTTCTAATGTATTAGGATTTCTGCTCAAAATCACACTGCGTGCGGGTTCAGGCAGATTATTTTTAAAGGTTTCTAGAGCGATTCTCTTGTTACTTTCAATATTATAGTTGTTTAAATTGTCTGGATTCAACAGAAAATAATTATTAAGCCTACAGAGATATTTGTTAATTGTTTCGTAAAAATCTTCAATTGTAGTGACTACACGACAGGACCGCATTTTGTCTAAAAGCTTATCTGCTGATAGTTTTTCACCGTGATTTCTCAATAAAAGAGCTTTTATTTCTGTCCAACCAGTAGGACTACCATGTACTTGTAATGTTTTTTTTTGCATCACCTGTTATTCTATCTGTCACATAGCCTTTTAAAATATTAGCACTAAATTCGTCAAAAACATTAATTGTAGGCATAATATTCTCAACTCTTTGTATAAATTCAGGAAGTAAATTCACGTTTTTACCATCAAATTGGGGTATGTGATTAATAAAATCAAAAATAATTTTAAACTTGTCTGCAACACTTAATTCTTCCATTTCAAATTTTATTATTTTATTTATGTATTACTATTACAATTTTATTTATTTAAGAACTATTTATTTGTTTAAGAATCACTTATTTAAGAATATTTATTTGTTTATAATTAATTTATTTTATAATTTTTTTTTTTTTTTATTTTTATTTTTTTTTTTTATTCTTACTTTATTTTATTTTTGTAAACAAGAATGTGCTTACCAGTTATGTAGAATTATAGTTGAATAGAATTGTTCTGTTTGTTCCTTCTCCTGTCGATGAACGTGTTAAGTTGAAAGTTGTTTATGTTTTTCCCTTTGTTCTAGTTCTTCTTGTTGTTGATGAAACTTCTGGTTCTCAATAATATATCCCTATTAAGTTATTTATTTCACAGATATGCAGAAAAAAAAATTCGACAAATGTGTGTGTTTTAATTAATAAAATTATTTATTTATTTATTTATTTATTTATTTATTTATTTATTTATTTATTTATTTATTTTTTTATTTTTTTTTTTTTGAGTGTAGAGTTTTTGAACTGTAAAAAAAAACAAGCACTTCACCACATAAACTTTTAACTCTTCACAAATTAGTAAAAAAAAACAATACAAAGTATAAATCAATAAATAAAAAATTAAAATTGTTAAGGTTTGTCTATTTCTTTTTGTAGGTCGATAGTTAATTCTTCTTAACTCAGAACTTTATTTTAGTAGGTTCACAGTTAATTCTTCTTAACTTAAAACTTTATTTTAGTAGGTTCACAGTTAATTCTTCTTAACTTAGAACTTTATTTTAGTAGGTTCACAGTTAATTCTTCTTAACTTAAAACGACTGCGCCAGTGATCTAAATTGAAACAACTTCAGCGTTTGGATTTCAAAATTAGACTAACTTTATTTCTTATTTTAAAAATACATTACAATTCTTAATTTTCTAGAATTTTACAATTTTATTTAGTGAGAATTATAACATTTTTAATTCTCACGATTTGCAACATTGAAATTTGATACCTTTTTAGATTTTTGCAATTCTAAAATATTCTGTGCTCTATGAATCTGCATTTCTTGCATTTTTATAATTTAGAATTTTTTAGTTGTGTGAAAGGAATTTTTGAGTTGTGTGAAAGGAAGTAAAATGTAAAATTACGTCTGAAAATTTGTAATTAAAACCCGTATATAACAATATGGTCTTTAGCTGACATAAACTTTATTGTTATTTCACACTTTAAATGACTTTTAATTTATTTATAAAATTAACGAATTATTTGTCACTTTCACTTTCACTTTTAACATTTTTTTTTTAAATAATTGAAATTAACCGTGATTCAATTAAGAATTTACACTTCACTTTATTAATCACGTACTCCGATTCGATATCCTGTTTAAATTTAAATATGTTTCTTTTTATTTCAAATAATTTTCGCTTATTTGAATGTTTTCTTCTATCGGAAATAAAAACTATTTTTTTTTTATTATTATTATTATTATTTTTTTTTTTTAAATTTTATAAATAATTTTCACTTATTTATAGAAAAAAATTTGGATATCCTTTTGAATATCCTACCGACTGGGCCACATAAGTTTTACCAACGATGTTGTTAAGAAAAAAAAATTATGATTATTAAAACACATTTTTTCTATTTTAACTTTAATAAAACTTTATTGAAAAAAAACTTTTACTAAACTTAATTTTATTCAACAAAAATTTTAGACAACAAATGTTATAAACGGAGAAATAGTTCTTAGCTTGACGAGATTAAAAGATAGACTGATTAACTTGATTATCTCTAATTATTATTACAATTTTTATTTTACAGTTAAACGTTTTGTAAAACGTGATTTTTATAAGAAAATAGCATTTTAAAAATTTCATGAAGTTCGCAAATTTTGCATTTTAAAATTTTGAATTTCCTGTGAGAACTTTTTTGAAAGAATTGTGTTTTTCAAGCATCAAATTACAAACGAAATGTGGGAAACAAAATGTTGCTAAATGTTATGTTGCGAATGGTAAAGACGTAACTTTTATACCCTAAATTTCATATTCACCCAAAATATATTCCTAAATAAATTTCTAGATAACACCACAAAATTCCGAGAAATTAACGAGATAACTAAATTACTCAGACATCAAACACAAAATTACAGGAATCTAACGAGATAACAAAATTCCAGGAAATCTACGAGATAACAAAATTTCTCAGAAAAAGCCAAAAATTTCCGAACAAAACCAGTTTCATCTCGCTCAGCTTCTTTCCACACCTCCCTCCGTCACGCACAACCATTTCGCCTCAAAAGCGCAAACCCACAGCGAAAAGCTGCGAAGCCTCAGACCCACACACCACATACAACCACCCAAAAGCCTAAGAGCTCCAAAGCTCCACCACACGCCACAACCCAAAAGCCAAAAGCTCCAAAGCTCCATCACACGCCACAAACCAAAAGCCCAAAAGCTCCAAAGCTCAAAGCTCATGACGTCATCTAAAAAAGCTTCGTGAACAAAACCCTTCCCCGAGTTCGAACCGCCATATACACACTACTCCCGTATCTTAACCAGAATCTTATTTAAAAAAGTTTAGTCTAGACATAATTCAAATTATGAATGAAAAAAAGACATTTTTAGTAGCAACAACGTGAAATTTATAGAAAAAAACAATTTGGGCTAGAAAGTTGTAGAAGTTGCATCTGAAGAGGTGCTAGAATCTGACGAGAAATATTAGAAATGAGTTGAAAAAAAAATTTATGATATAAGTACATACATACGAGTATTTTCATAATTACTATATAAAACATATATTAAAATTTTTTTACATAAAAAATAATTTTTCCGTTTTATTTTTTACTTTTTTTTTTTGAAAAACGGATGATAGAATGGACATACTTATGTAAATACAGCTGTTAATATCTTATTATATTTTTTTTATTATATTTACATACCTAAATAAGTAAGTGAAAATTTGTTTTATTCAATTTTTTTACTTACACTAAAATAATTTTTTTATTTCCTTATTATAGATTCGAAGTGAGGCTTTGGGGAGCAAAGAAAATTCCTCAAATCTTCAACCAACATGGTGATATTAGATTTGATAACAATATTCCAAGATATTATTTAAAATACACCCTTTATTTAATGGCAGTAGAGCCAAAAATAAAGGGCGTTTCATCCATTTATTATTGCCAATACGAATGTTCACGGATAGTTGACTGTTTGTTCGTGTAATTGAAATTTGATTCAATTTCAATTATCTGTTAAATTATGTTGAAGTTCTCTGAATTAGGTTTCTCTAATTCAGTTTGTATCGGTGGATATTATTTAAAACGAGGTATCTCAGGTTCTAAATAATATCTATTGTACACTAAAATGAGGTATCTCTGATTCTACTCAACTTAAAGAATAACGAGCCAAATTAAGAACACACTAAATTGATTGTCAAAGTTAGACTAAATTTATTGATTAAAAATTGCGTTTATATATAATTCAAATTCAATACATTTCATAGATAATAAAAGTTCAAATTGAGTTTCAAAGTTCACTTACTTCGTTACATTATGTTTGTTTATATTAAATTATATTACCAATTAGAATTTGATGATTTCAGCGAAATTATATTTTTCATATTTTTGTACAGTGAATAGTTACAGTAATATAATTGTAACATAAAAAATGCAACATAAGCAAAAATATAGGTAATTAAACTCAGAAGTACAGTAAATGGAATTTTACTAATTCTTTAGAAATATAATTAACGGTCTTTGAACTTTACAATATTATAATTAAAATTAAATGTATTATTATTATAATCGTAATAATGATTTTGGTCATTGTTCCGACTTAACATTGGCAATAATTTAATATATAAAACTGTAAAGTGAGTGTAAATATTTTGTCATAGAAGAAATGTTTAGTGACACAGATCCTGAAGAAGAAACGAACATTTATTTATATTCCCAAGAAAAAACTTTTAGCAGTTCAGCTTCTGAAGAAAAAACGAACAAATTCATCTGATGAAATGTCTACTGATGATGATGAGGAGCATTTTCAAGCACGTATTGGATATAGTTATTGGGTATTCAATGGTAATAATTATTGTGATGACTGTGATATTAGAGATTAATACAGCGAGTTATGTAATCGTAAATAGAACGCTATTTAGTAGCGAGGAGTTAGATCATTACATCACCGAAGTTATACCAGAATGTTGCAACTGTTTGAATGATGAAATAATATATCATTTTCTTTAAATTTATACATATAAACATATGTAATATAAAATAATAATAACACAGTAAATGTTTTAATATTTTCTTTATTCTCTTTATTCTTCTTTTATTATAATTATTATTATTATTTGTATTAAAATATAATAGAAAAAAATTAATAAAATAAATAAATACATTAATAAAATTTTTATTTTTTAAAAAAAATTTTATAAATTGTGAAAAACCAATATATGTACTATAAAAATGTAAAACTAATTTTTGTTTCTAAAGAAGGACAGTGTTACTTCTTTTCTTATTCGGTTATTTATTTACCATATATAAACAGCTTTTTGAAAGAATAAAATTTTTCGACTTCTAATTACAAAACAAATATTTTTTTTTTTTGAAAAGCATATTAAATTTATTTAAAAAATTCTACTTTTTTACTTTAAAGTGTACAATATTCTTATAACTAGAACTTATCATTGTCTAAATATGTATGTATGATTATTTAACAATTTTTTAATATATGTATGTCTATTAAATGTCAATAAAATTTATCTATTTCTTTATGTCCCCAAGCTAAAGTATTAAAATTTTCATTAGTTTTAAAAAATCTTTTGTCATCATTATTTTCTAATGCTATCTTATTAACTAGTGCTGTATACAATTTATGTTTCTTACTATGTATAATAGACATTTTCTTCTTAATTTGTAATGAGATATTAGCGACACATTTTGCAAATTCATCTACAGTTACGTTATCTCTTACAATATATTTTTTAATACCTTTGATTTTTTTGATAATATCATTTTTTGTTACTATACAAGTAGTGTGTATATGCCGGTTCTAACTCAGGGAAGGGTTTTGTGCACAAAGCTTTTCGGATGACGTCATGAGCTTTGAGCTTTTGAGCTTTTTGGTTGTGGCGTGTGGTGTGCTTTGGAAGCTTTTGAGCTTTTTGGTTGTGGTGTGTGGTGTGCTTTGGAAGCTTTTGAGCTTTTTGGGTGGTGGTATGTGGTGTGTGGTTTGAGGCTTCGTAGCTTTTCGCTGTGGGTTTGTGCTTTTGAGGCGAAATGGTGGTGTGTGACGGAGGGAGGTGTGGAAAGAAGCTGAGCGAGATGAAACTGGTTTTGTTCGGATATTTTTTGGTTTTTTTCGGAGAAATTTGTTATCTCGTTAATTTCCTGGAATTTTGTTATCCCGTTAGTTTCCTGTAATTTTGTGTTTGATTTCTGAGAAATTTAGTTATCGCGTTAATTTCTCGGAATTTTGTGGTGTTATCTAGAATTTTATTGATTTTCTTGGAAATTTGCGGTTTCTTATTAGGAATATATTTTGGGCGAATATGAAATTTAGGGTATAAATACCTTGGAAAAAACAGTTTTGACTACAGTATGAATTTTGAATTCGATAGAGAGGTTTTCGCAGATTGTGATAGTGAAACAACATTAATATCAACTCAAACACAACTTCAAAGTTTATTTGAAATAACAGCATCTAGTTTTAAATTCGATAAAGAGTTTTTAGAGGATTGTGAAAGTGCATCAACAGGAATATCAATTCAAACAGCAGTTAAAGATCGTTTTAATTTCACAACACAACCTCAAAGTTTATTTGAAATAGCAGCATATAATCTTTGGAATCATCATATTATTAATCTTAAAAGGTGGGAAGAGGAGTTACAAAAACCGCTGTTAAGAATCAGATTGGAAAACACTTTTTTTTTTTTACACTTTATTAGTTCTTTTGTTTTCGACTGGCCGCTTAGAAAAAAAGTAACTATACCTAAGCTTGTGAAATATTCAAAAAAAGCACATTTAGATTCAATAATAGTGTGTTATATAGAAAAAGTAGAAATTCATACACCTTACAAAAATTTTTGATAAAAAAAGTGTGAAAAAAGAAGAATAACATGGAATTTGGATTTTATAAAGAAAACCAGAACAGTGATGTTTCTAATGCAGAAAACCAGCATGAAGATATTATTGAGAAGTTTAATTCTAATACTTTTAAACCACTAATCAATTTAAAGAAAATGGAATATGAAAAAGATTTTATGATCGTTGGATGCAGACGAATTGCAACGAAATTTGGAGAACGATTATTGTTAGAATTAGAAGACTTCAGTATTTTCTTACCAGCAAGATATAATTCATTTTCTGATACAGAAATTGAAAGATTAAATACATGTCAACTTTATATTAGGAATTTCGGAGAAATGGGAAAAAGTTTTAAATTACAAATATTTAAATCTTATGAAAATGACGAAAGTCAAAATGGTCAACAATTTCTTTTGAATTTAAAAAAATAAAAATTTGTTAAAAACCTATATAAAAAACCCCGCTGTTGTTCCTAAAAATTTGAATAAAAAATCTTAAATTTTTTGATTTAAAAAAATATATATGTTTATTTTATTTTTAATAATGTTTACAATTTTTTTGCTTATAATTAAGATTTATTTTTATTCTAACTTAACATATTTTTAATTTATACATTCGATTTGAAATATATTTTTGAAGCATAAATGACAAAAGTATTTGGAATGTATTACATGATTTTTAAGTGATTGGAAATTTAAGAAACTGATTTTTTGATTTATTTGAATAATATTGTGCAATTCATTTGTTGATTCACAATTGAATTGACAATAGTATACAGGCAAAACACCTTTTATTTTCGGTGTTGCTCCTACTATATAGATGCTGTATTCTTTGTAATTGGTCGGAATATTTTCATCAATCCATCGACCAATTACTTCAAATTGGGCATATATTTGGGGAATTTTTTTAAATCCCCAAATCCTTGCTTCATATCTGTAATAAAACAAGAAAAAATAAAAATATATTTTAATAAATAAAATAATAAAAAGCGAAATGCATAAAGTAAATTTTTACTTACTTTTCGAAGAAAAGTCTTGTTTCTAAAATTTTCTTCCGCAGCCCACGATTCATTTGCAGTATGAGTTCCTGATCTCCTTGTTGTTGTTGTTCAGGTTGTTGATCTTCTTGTAGCTCCTGTTGTTGCTGAGCCCTTTGCTCTAGAGCAAACTCTCTGCAAATAGCTTCGAACTGATCGAGCTCCTCTGTAATATCGACATCTGATTTGTATTCTACTTTTATCATTTTAGCTTCCATTCTGAAATGAATCAAAGCAATTTTAAAAGAAATAATTTATAAATTCAAAATTTAAAAAAAATATATATACTTACTTTTTTCTCTCTTTGCACAAAAAAACTTTAATATTCGTCTACTATGTATATTTCACTATGAAATTTTTTAGAATGAATTTTATTCTAAAATCTACCCTATATATACGAAATTTTTATCACAAAATGTATTGTTTTTAATGATGAGAAAAATTTTAAATTTCTTCAAAAAATATTTAATTATTTTCTCATAGGATTTAATATATTAATCAACAACTATCAAAATTTGCAATTTCTAAAATTTTAACGCATATAAATTTTTAGTGATAAAAAATCAAAATTATTAGAATAAAATTTATTTTAAAAATTTAGCCCAAACAAAAAAATTTTTTTATTAAAAAATGTATTACTTTCAATTATGAGAATATAAAAAATTTGCTAAAGAAATTTATTTAACACCCGAAATTTCTTATAAAAAAAATATTCATATTACTTTCAATTATGAGAAAATAAAAATTTTCTAAAAAATTTATTTAACACCCGAAATTTCTTATCAAAAAATGTATGATACATATTACTTTCAATTATGGGAAAATAAAAATTTTTTTAACACTTTTTTTGTTTTCATATACAATATACTATAATAGAGATAATTATTAAAATTTAAAGTTCATTAACGTTATATATGAAAATGTATAATTCTATGTCAAGGCTAGTGTAGATATGTATATTAGAAATTGCGATAAAAAAATTAGAGTAAAAAATGTGTATGTAGGTTGATATTACATAAGAATGTTTATTACTATAACTTTTTATGCCGAGTCATGTTAGTGATAATAAAAAAGTAGTAAAAAAATTCTTAATGTTATTAAACTCTAAAAATTTTTTGAAAATTTATCTGAAATAAAAATAAAATTAGGGTTCATACATAAGAATGAATGGTGTAATGTAAAGTATGTATGACTATAAAAATGATAGTTGTGAGTTCAAACCTCATGGCAGCTTTAGTAATAAGATTTATGATTGATTTATTGATTTGATGATTGTTCTAATTTATTTATTTTTTTAAAATCTCATATTTACTATAAATAGCAGAATAAATTCTATAACATTCCTATTTTTACCTTAATCATCAGATTAACAACATTGTCAAAAAAGTTTTTTTGTTAATTTTTTTATTCAAAATGTTTTGGAGTGAAATAATTCGAGATAAAAATAAATTTTGTACATGTGAAGGGGCATGGGTATCTTTCAAAATAGTTAGTGCTACAGTTTCATCTTCAGGATTCTTAGAAGTATATGTAACACCTGAAGATGGTAACAGATGTTTACTTTTAAGAATGAGAAGTGGTGAAACTATTCCAATTAGTCAACGTTTTTCATTTGAACCATTTCAGCATGTCAAATTTGAAGTTATAGGTGGGGATATTGTAGTAGTTGGAGAAGCTGTTACAGGTACTATGAGATATAAAAACGTGAACCACTTTTCACGCAACTGTCCATTTGGTGATGAAGACGATTGGAAATTTGGTGAAAAGTTATTTAAAAAAATAGAAAGAACAGGAAACGATGAAGAAGATTCTGCTGAAGAATTATAAAAATGCAATACAAATGAAATTTTATTCAGTATTTTCTGAACAGTTATACTATTAGTATTCATCGAAAAAATAATTAAGTGTTTAAAAAATGTTTAAAAAAATCTTCATTATTTTCTTAACAATTTCTTATATAAATTATTGTGAAAGCGGTCCAATTCCTGTTAAAATAGATGAAAGTAATAAAGGAAATTTAGAATTTTCACTGCAATTGCCGAATAATGATACAGTTCAAATAGATTTATTATTCAAATTGCTAACAGTTAGTAAGAATTTAAACGAATCTAAGAAAAAGGAAGATGAAATAGATACTT